>OY982540.1:12667964-14102611 GCA_963859965.1 Ceramica pisi | reverse complement strand
GCGACAAGAGCAGCAAGTTGTTCTGCAACAAAACACACTCACCGACTCTATCTCCAGCGCGGCAGTTGCACGTTCCAAAGACTAGATACATGGAGAAGAACGTGCAAGAAACTTCATGGACACTCTTTTAAACCAGTTGTCAGTGTTTATATAATCATGGTTACATTATTTAATGAGTCTATATTATACAATGCAAAGATCGAAGCCTTCAACACGTCGTGACGCCCTTTTGTGAGGAATTCAGACAAGGTAAGGTGACGCCTGAAGCCCGAGCTTGGCTTTCGAAAACCAAATCTTATCCCGGAGTGCAAGATTACCAACTTTGAACAATACAGGCCTGGTTTTGTTAGCCACTGCTCGTCCCATCCTGTGACAACGACTAATGTCAGCCACAGTGAACTCCGTCAGCTGCCTTAGCGATGAATTTGGCAGTGTCTTCTTTTTGCCCTTCTTCAACGCCATGCAAAGGTAAGATCTTTCTCCGTCCTCGCATCTCGATCTGGTCAACACTACGAGCAAGTAGCTCCACCTGACGCTGAAGGCTGTTGAGCGCTTGTGTTATAAATGCCCGGAACATAGTAAACTCCGATGCCAGGCTAGGAGCTGTGATGGGTGACGACGGAGCCTTCTGCAGTTCTCCTTCAAAGGCAGACATCCTCGTGTGAAATAATTCCTTCAGTTCGTTCAGAGTGCTTGACAGTGACTGTGAATCCATTGTGATGTGAAGTGGATAGTACTTGGTTGCAAATATTCGATAGTTTTGATTTTCGAATATTTTTTCAGTGCTGTTCGAATATTATTCGAATATTTTCAAAAAATAAAAAAATACATTTCAAATATCAGCTTTTATTGCTTTAAGAACAGAAGAATAATTAACATTGCAAATAATCTAACATACCAACACGAATATAATCATCATTTATCTTTAAACAATATAAACTCGGTGTTTAGTAAAATAAAAAGTATTATCAAATTCTTAAAAATAGTAGGAAACTTATGTTCTTATAAATCTCACGATTATACATGAACATGTTAATCAAAACAATAAAAACAATCTCAAACAATTTAAAAAGTCCTAAACTCGTTAATAATAAAAACAAAAAGTATCACAAATGTAAAGGTGTCGTAAAGGCATTGTAGTATCATTATCATATGCAATATTACACTAATAAATCAGATTCATTAATAAAAACTCAGAATTAAGTCAGATTTACCTATTATAATATAAAATCACCACAGCGCATAATAATTTCTGTTATTTACGTATTCTTTGAAAGTGAGACCTTTTCCTCAGGTCTCACTTTCAAAGAATTGCGTAAAGGCGTCTAAGGAATCATCGCTTAATTTACATCTGAGATGATTGCAGATATACTTCGTACTCTACACTATTTGGTGCCATAAGCCTGAGTTATGTGTATTTTTTTTGGCGCTCCTGCATCATTTATAGCCATCTGCATTTTTATTGATAATTCTAGATCATCTTCGCAAGTTGCTGTGGATGTAGAAGGTCTTGCACACATTTCATCATCATTTTTTTTCTGCAGCTGTTCTTTTATTGATATATTTGTGATTCTAAATGCTTCTTCATTTTGACAATGCTGTAGATCTGCTAGAAACATGTCATCTTCGTCATCAGAAGCGCCAGTATAAGTTATCGTTGAAGGTATTTGATTAAAATATTTATTTTTGTATGTCAACTATGACTTTAGTGATAACATTGCGATGTAGGGAGAAGGAGGGGTTAAGGCGAGGTTGCAGTACTGTGTGTTTTGACGAACAACAGCGACTGTCCGGCGAGCGAAGTAATGCCTAAATTTTGATTGTTTTTTCCTCTTAGCGAAAACTGATAAAGAAATTAAATACAATATGGTTTCAACATTTACTTCAAAATAAAAAGCTCTATCTATTGATTTAACTTTTATATAATAAATATATTCGTGATGAAATCTCTTAGCAGTACACGTTTAAAATTGTAATTTAGTGTCATGTTTGATAAAAAAAAGTATCTAGCCAATAATTCTAAATCGCGTTTTTATCAATTAAATTTTTGTTCAATTTTTATGTAATGATTTTTATTTATTAAAAAACTCATAATTAATTAGATTTTCAGACGTTCAAAAATCTTAAAACGTACTGCAACCCCGCCTTCAGTAAACACCGGGATGCCGTTAATGAATGTCTGCACAAGGTTCCCTTCAATAAGCGCACGTACAGACTGGTATGCCTTCCGCACCAGCGTCTCTTCTTCAAGGGCCCAGTGCTGCAGGTCTTCATCACTACGCTGTACGCGAACCTAAAGTTGCTCAAACACGTGCTCCAGATGAGCGTCGCCATACCGAGATTCCAACGCTTCAAGGAGCTGCTCGTAAGTTTCTTCTTTACCTAGAGCTCGCGCAGGCCTAAGGTGAGCCTTCATAACAGCTTCAAACTGTATTTTGAAGGCCGACCAAGCAGAAGTCCCATTGAACGGTGGTCGGTGGCACTTTGAATTCACGTAGCGGAGGTGTAGTAGTTACGGGAGTTGCAATCCCATCTCCAAGTTTAAGTTAAGGTTGCTCAACTCCTTCTCGTCAGCAATGACGTCATTAAATTAACTGATCTGAGTTTCAGCATCTGATAGGCGATTGTCATGCTGAGCACCTTATCTTTCACTTCCTTCAGGCCTTCCCAGAAAGACGCGTGAAGTTCCTTCATAAGGAGCATCTGTTCTTCCTGGCGGCGCGCCTGCTCCTCCTTGTCAAGCTTAAGCTGTTCTTCCAGGCGACGGGCCTGCTCTTCCTGTCGGCGAGCCTGTTCCTCCTGTCGTCGGGCCTGTTCCGCCTTGTCGTGCTGCAGCTGTTCTTCCTCATGTCAGCGAGCCTGCTCCTGTAGCATCATCATCAGAGTCTGGTGCTGATGATGCCGGAGCTGCTATCGACGGGCTAGCCTCTATGGTCGGTAGCTGACTTTCCGACGTCTGCGGCGTTGCACCACCAAAACGCCTCTGGCCCGTCTCCTGCTGGCGTTGACTACGAGTACGTATACCCTCAGTGTCGTCCTTTGGCAGAATCGGCATGATTATCCTTTCTTCTGACACCAATTGGTGTCAATTGGATGTATGGCTTGTGGTTCGTGACAATAAAAACAAACAATTAATCAACCAAAAAAATTACACTTTAATAATTATTAACACTATTTTATCACTTCAAACACACTAATTCGCAGTTAAAGATCGCTTCCGAAGTTTCGCTTCAAGTATCGCCAATTCAATACCGTGTCAGTCGCGAGCGATGCGCACCTTATATAGTCCGACTGTTATTTCCAGAACCTTCGAGTATGGAAACCTCTAGAAGGTTCGGGTACATACCGGTCCTGACTGACCAGAGTATCGAAACATCGAGAATGTTCCAGCATAGAAAAATCTAGAAAGGTCGTGACTCAACTAATTACGCTACTCCTACTCGATACTTAATGGCGTTAGTCGTACGTTGTGTACCCGGCATTAATTCTGGCTAACAATATAATGATGGAATGTTAACGAGAGAAGCTCCGAAATGCGCACGCCAACCATTCCCGGACCCGTCGCTGAGCCACCTTCGGACAAGTCGCGTCGAGCTCCAGCGAAGAGTATTTCTTCCACCGACGTCGCCAACACCTGTACGTCAGCTGGGGAGAGGCCGGCCAGCGAGGGACTTGGGACCTAGGGGCCAACTGGCCTCGAGCCGGTTCCCCGATGCCGGTGGTGGTGCGCACCGCATGAGATGGACGCAGTCAATGAATCAAAACGTCATGCGCGCATACTACGGGTCTACTGAGGGAAAAACTAACCTTACTGCGTACCGTGTCAGGATGCTGTCTCTGTTTTAGGACCTGGATCCTACTGTGAACGTCTCGGTCCAATGGTTATCGGATCAAATGCAGGTCATCAACGTAATCACAGGTTGGACGATGTCACACTTTATAGGCTGCGCTTAGAGGTACTGAGCAACCTTATCATCTCGACCCCGTTTTCGGGGACTTGTATTAGCCCGGTGATCGATATGATATATATATGTGTCGCTTATCTTCAAACTCGGATAAATCCAATTTTTTAAGATTTTGGTGTCAAAAGAAACGGAAATAGAAATGGTTTTAAACAATTTTATCAGTTGTGTATAAATCCGCATGGTTCTTGAGAAAATAAGCCGTTAAAATCATAATATTTTATTTAAGTCAGATAGATCCATGAGACAGTTTTTTTCAAATGTAGTTAAGTCCATGAGAGCCAATCAGGTAACTGCGTTTGTTCAACATGCCCGTCAGTCCACGTAAACTTTGCGACAGTACCACCGTTCACTCCCGCTTTTTATTGTTTCTTTTTGTTATTTGGACAGTTCCCATGGATAATTCCATTAAGTCACCAAGTAAGGCCCGCAAGCGACCTAATATAAAACTTCGCCGTAAGAAAGAGGAAATCCACACTGAGTTTTTTCAAAGATAGATAAATTGCATTCCATTATATCAAATAACGGTAAATCCAAAATTTTATATTACACTAGCTGACCCGCGCAACTTCGTCTGCGTCACATTTTTCAATACTGCTCCGCTCCTGTTTGTCATAGCGTGATGATATATAGCCTATAACCTTCCTCGATAAATGGGCTATCTAACACTGAAATAATTTTTCAAATCGGACCAGTAGGTCCTGAGATTAGCGCGTTCAACCAAACAAACAAACAAACAAACAAACAAACTCTTCTGCTTTATAATATTAGTATAGATATAGATTTTTGAAAGAATGAATGATTTAAATACTGAATTGGCTAAACAGGATCGTTTTCTTCAATAATGTTACCATAATAAAAAAATACTGTGAACACTTTTTTTTTAAATTAAATATCTCCTAACAGGGTAGAGTGGATTTATCCGAGTTTGAAGTTAGCGACACATAATTATTATGATATGATATGAACGATAAATCCGATACCATCCTGGAACTTCTGGTCACCCTCCCAGAAATAGAGCATATTGCCGAATTTGAGAGTTAACGTGTCCTCTCTTCGGACTTCAGACAATCCCACAATACTGCATTGCAACATGTTAAATTCCTCCTCAAGTTCGGTGGGTGATCTTCTCTTCGGTCCGGAGTATTCTTATGTTCAGTGTTGCCAGGTCCAGTCGTCAGTGTTTTTTGGTGAACCTTCCAGGGTTTACTTCTTGGATTCTTCGCATCCCTTGCCTCGCCGTGACCTTGACCGCGACTGGAGTCAAGGTTAGGTGGGCTGCCGACCACGAGGGGCCATTTTTTGGTTGTACTTATTTTGCATTTTGTCAAAAGTTATCGCCATGCTTGGCAGGCGCGCTCTTACGACACCCACAGGAAGTGATTGGGTGGTGCTATTCTTTTACGTCGGGCACCATACAGAATTAAAGTTTTGTAGGTATGTAAAAGAGAAATTCGTATCCAGAACAACGCTCTAAAATTTTGCGAGCTCGCTTGCTCTCTCTGGCGTCCTTTTGTTCTACACCTAATGCTTAGGTCGACTAATCTATTTCAAAAGTGGTAATCCGACCTTCAATTTTTTTTTCGGGTTTTGTTCATACTTTCGTATAGCAGAGATTTATAAAGAAAGTATTTACTCGCTTCGCAATATTATAACGCAGGACATTCAGGAGCATAAAAATTTCCACACTCACACAGAAAAAGAAAACCTTTTGTCTATGGTTTTGATATATTGGAAATAATGACACTGGCAAGTGACATGACAATGACAACTTTTTCAACCTAGTGACTTTTACCATTACGTCTTCTCTCTCCAAGATCATTCAGTCAGAACATGGTTAGAACCCATATTTATTTTCGAGATAGTATGAAGATGCGATTCTAAAAATAATATACCTATCCATGGTTGACTAACCCCTGTACACAGGTTACTTGTTTTCACGGATATAACTTGTAGTACCAGCTATCTAAGATTGCTAGTGAAATTCGCAACTAAGTGAACGTGCAAATGAGAATTTTCAAATCATGACAAGCCGAGGAAGTTTTAAAAGCGCTCGAATGAACTTTAAAGTGCAAAATGAACCGCTTGAAAGTAAAGGTACCAAGCCAACCCGTGAGGAATCGTCAATACTTGAAGTTTTTGTTTTAATGATTGTGCACATTTGTAAAAAGATTTTGTTCTTTGACACCAATTTAAAAATAGCTGTTTATTTAGGAGCACTCTTTCTGCTATCTATTGTTGCAGACGTATTGACATTTCCCAAAACATACTTTTCAAGAAGTGATAACATATTTAATCAATATTTTGTGAAAATTGGATGGTTTTGGACACTGTTCATGACTGTACCTTATGTTTTATTATCATCCTACACTACATGCTGTGGAAAGAGAAGAACAATTGCAGTGGCTCATTTATCTAGACTTATTGTTGCCACTGTGTTTTGGTATGTGTGGACATCTGTTTTCAACATGATAGAAACTAGTTATGGGCGCTGTAATAGTAAACAATTTGAGAGCAAAATATTATGCTTAAAGAATGGGCATTTTTGGAATGGTTTTGATCTATCTGGCCACTGTTTTATTCTTATTTATTCAAGTTTGGTAATGATAGAAGAAGCAAAAGCAATCATGGGCTGGGAAAGAATAAAAGACTACATAAGAGATGAAAAGTATGCTCGCAGTATTGGTGATAAGTCTGCCAGTGTTAATCCTTTGAAGAATATTACTACAGATGAGTTAAATATTTTAAAAATGTCATATGAGAATTTCACACCATATGTAAGAGGATTTTTTATAGCTATTGCTTTATTGCAATTGTTATGGGATGTAATGCTTGTTTCAACAATAATATACTACCATATCATGGTGGAAAAATTTATCAGTGGTATTATAGCAATACTGACTTGGTTTGTTACTTATAGAGTATGGTATACTATACCAAATATTTTACCTAATTTACCAGGAGAAGGTATATTTAGATACAATAATAAGAACAAACCAGTGCCTACTACACCTGTGTATCGAAAGAGGAGTTCTACAAATGGCAAACATTTTATGGGTATGCCAATTAACATCAACCAAGATACAGAAAACACTAAAGAAGAAGCCAGATAGTTTAATAGTTTTGAATATTTTGAGGGTTGGGTAATTGGGTATCAGTAGTATAATGTAATTTGGGGTTAAACCTGTTTGGAATAAAAAGATTTTGAATCTTGAAATCAACAGTAGGGGTATGGTTCATGGATGATAATTTTATAAAAGATATTTAAGTAATGTTGATAATTTTATATCTAATTTAAGTATAAAAGGTTTTTCAGTTAGTGTTCCGTAATGATAAGCCTCTCTGTAAGCTCTCCGATATGCATATTATGTATGTTGCTACTGTGTCCATAGTTGTGACAAAGCTTACTTCTAAAACAGAACTCAGAAAAAAAGATATTATTAATTCGATTTATGCCACATGAATAAATTGTGAATACAGTTATAATGTAACTTGATTTTGTTTTCCAGTAACATGTTTTTATATGGCTTTACTTGTTCCTGAATTAACTCTATTCGATTCAGATATGCACCCTTTACTTTGGGTATTTCTAATAGTTAATGGGTGCCAAACGATTATGATTCTGAATGCTCCAGTGTTTTTATGCAGCTTTATTCATATTATCTAAAGTTTTAGGAACTTTTTCCTTTCGCCGACGCGCGGATCTGGTCCGCATGCAGGCTGCCCGCATCCTATCATTTCATACATGTTTTTCCTGTCATGCGGGCAAAACGCGCTCGGAAATCGGATTGGCAGTGGGCGAACAGCCCGCGTGCGTGCTAACCGGATGCGGGCGGCGTTCTTCTGTCTTCAGCGTGCGCACGCATGGTCATAGACTATGACCGTCACTGGCTACACGCACGACACTGCAGACGCACACGAAATCTTTGTCCTGCGTATGACCAGCACCGTGCTATTTACCCGCATGCGGACCAGGGGGGCTACTCTCTAAGCCCGACGTCCGTAGTTTCGGGCTTAGTTGCGGGCGTATTCTACTCCGTATCACCTTCAGACTTACGGTTAGTCCCAAACTGTAATTAAAAACGAATAACAACACAATTTGACAGTAACTGACGATGCGTGTTGTCATTAGTTCTTAGTGGTTAGATAATACGGAGTAGAATACGCCCGCAACTAAGCTCGAAACTACGGACGTCGGGCTTAGAGAGTAGCCCCCCAGATCCGCGCGGTAGCAAAAACACGCAACAGGAAAAGGGCCCTTACTGCTGCTTAAATTTATTCTTCAAAGTTTACATTTATTAAATACAAATAATATTAATATACAATAATACTACTGCTCCAAAACATGATGCATGACAGAAAATACGATAGCCAATTTTCATAATTTTATTAAAAAAATGTTAATTAAGTAGGTATCATACGAACTTTTACATGTTTCACTTAATATGTGTTGTTTCAAGGCAAGTGTTAGAAAACTTTGATAATACACGCTGTCACTAGTTTTATGCAAAACCTGTCCATGATTTTAAGTTTAACTTTTTATGCATTTTTCTTGTATTTGTGTGACACCTTATTTTATACATAAGTACCTACCTTCAAGTAACAAGCATTGTTTTATATACCTAATTGTTTCAATGCTATTTAGCATTAAATGGGTTTTATCAAGCAAGACACCTAAGAAAAAAAAATGAAATTTTATGCGAGTTTTAATTATGGGAGTAATAAAACGGAGATTTTTCATTTGTTGAGTTTTCTTCTCGATGTACCGGTTAACACCGATATCTTCGTGATTGCCCTAAATGCCATTGTTAGAGCGAGGCCCCATTAGTGCGTTGCGCTGCGTTGCGTCGTCGCAGCGTCGTCGCTGCGTCGTTTTCCATATATTTTTTATGACATGCCCCATTAGACCGTTGCGTCGTCGCGCGCGACGTTTCAACGGATCGACGGACAAGAGACGAAGCGGGAGGGAGGGTGATGCGCTGCGTTGTCGGGGCTCCGCTGCGTCGACGGACAGTGATCCTCTGGACTGCCTGAGACCATCAAGAAAAAGTTGGACAGGAAATAAAAACAACACTTATTTTACTAGAAAAGAATTTAAAGCGCTCTTCCTCTCTCCTAATTATTTTAAAGTTTGCTGTGCCCGACAGGGTCCATAATTGTTTCAATTTTAATCTATTTTACCACCTGTATGTGTACATTATGGAACGCAATAAACGATTTGATTTGATTTGAAGATGGCGCACCGCGAACAAAGCAGTGAAGCCACAAAACCGTGCTGATGCAAGTAAACACACTCGCTTAGGCACACACCTGCACTCCATGCTGATCGCTCTTAGTACGTCACGAGTCGTAGTCTAGTGAACAATTAAAAAACTGAATTTAGACGCAGCTGCGACGGCGTGCAAACCCTCTTGCGTTGCGTTGGCGCAGCGTCAACGCAGCACAGGTGTGGCATACAATGCGTTGTTCCGTTGCGATGACGCGACGCAACGCACTAATGGGGCCTCGCCCTTACACTACCCGGTAGTAAGGGAGTCAGGGAGCTTACTACACCGGCACCGGGCCGTTCCGGTCACCCTAATTAGGGTCTCTTACTCTTATTACACCACCCTAAATCGGGATTTGGGGCCCTGAATTACCCTGAATTATTCTTATCTCCATAGAGATCTACGCTTTGGAACGTGCAAATAGCTTCATCTTTTTGGACCGACTCGACGGATCTTGACAATTCAAAAGTGCCTGTAAATGGTTTAATTGAAATAAATGCTTGAGTTTGAACTTTTAAACCCGATAGCATTATACGAACCCGGCCAAAATACGAACAGTGGTAAGTGGCTCATCAATTAAAGACCGTGACTCTACCTAACCCATCAAAAACATAAATGTGAAAATCACGTGTCCGTTACCCAGGCCAGATGTTGTCGAAAATGGTCATTTGAATCTTATAGATAATTAGTTTTGCGGATTCTGTAATTGTTGCGCACATTTTTAAATTTGTTGCGCTTATAGTTTTTTAATTATTTCACAAAAACATTTCCTGCTGGGGTAACGTTACCCCAGCCAGACCTTTTTCTTTCTAATGGGAATATTTAAATAATTACTAGCTATAAAATTAGTTGTCTAGATGAAGTAAATGTTGTGCCTTATTTTGTATTTGTTCTTTCATCGGTTGCGAAGTTATTCGAGATTTTGCTGGGGTAACGTTTTTGGTTTTGCTAGATCTTTGAAATGGTTAAGCGGATTCCTATCATATTTTGTACATGGCTTCTTAGGAATTAGTTTAAATTTTTTCTGCAATAAAAAAAACAAAATAATACATAGCTTAAAGGTTATTTCATTAAATAGAAAAACACTTCAATTGGTCCCAGCACTCTCAATAAGAGCTCTAAAGACTTACTTTAAACGTTATTTTAAAGCTTGTAACTGCCTTCAAATATGTGTGAAGTTTCATTAGTATCCTGTAAGTACCTATTTAACAAGTTATGATGATATTGAGTTCTTCACGAGCACGGTCTTGATGCACGCGGTGTTATTTGGCCACTGGATTGTATATATGAATTGAATGTTATGTCAATTATTAGTTTTTTAGTTCAGTTGTATATCAGTAATTTCAGCTCAGTACATTGGATAATTAATGAGATAATACGATTAAAGTCATCAGGAAGTGAATGACCGTGGTAACCCGACCAAGTTTAGGTGGTTACGAAAAAGCGAAAACGCAGAATATATAACTATAATACACCTTACAATTTCGGTACAGACGCGTACACTGTTAAATACATTAATAATATAATAATATCTGTACTATGAAAACATTATTATTATCTTCCAGTTGCACAAACTTATCAAAAATCACTGATGAAAATAACATGTCGTTCGGTGGGACGCGGAAGGTGTGGGGTGAAGGGGCGCATTGTTTGCATATCACACTAAACATGCTCCGTAATCACATAATTCATCTTGTAGAGTGCGTGAGAGCTAATGTAAAATAATAAGTGTGGCGAATTACTGCTAATGTGGAGTGCTTCTATTGATGATCATAGTTATGGTGCAGGCTGCTTGATGAATTCACGAACAAGGTAAGCTTGTATAATGTAACTACAGAAATAGTAGCAAAATTATTATTAATATGTACATGTTGTTAGGTACTTATCTAAAACTGTATTTTTTTAAGGCTTAAATATTTAAATTTAGGAACTTATTATTTTCTTTTCTTTCGTACTTAATTATTACCTAGACTGGAATTCTCAACAATGATAACGACATATTTATCCTTCGCTACATAGTACCTTTAAAACAAAGTCGCTTCCCGTTTGTCTGTCCCTGTTTGCTTAGATCTTTAAAACTACGCAACGGATTCTGAAGCAGTTTTTTTTAATAGATAGATTGATTCAAGTGGAATGTTTTTGTGTATAGGTATATTGTCAAAATATGACTTGAAACATGATTAATGAAATTCATGACTTAGCGACCGATTTTTATCGTTATCAATGTCGGGAGTCGGGACTACCGCAACAGGTAGGTATTTATTTATTTCCACAAACTCCTTGGACACGTAGACTTTAAGAAATCCATAATTACCTTGTTGCGACACTCGCGTTGATATAAACTCGCAAATAGATGACGATTCGAGTTTCAAATATGTAAGTAGCAAAACTACAATTGAAACCCCATTAAGGATTTAGACAAAAAAAATGAACTCTTTGTTTTCATTGTAGGCATAAACAGAATGGCAACATAGACTCGGACTTTTGCCCCCCGCAACCCGTTTACGTCTCGGGCGTATACAAAATTGTACGTTTTTTTATTATGAGTTTCTGTTACGAGTTGTTATAATAGTGTTACTTAAGTATATTTTTTAGGTGAAATTTTTAATTTGATACCAGGAAAAGCAGTTTTGTTAGCTGATAGTGACGACGACAACATATAATTTTTAACCTCAGACGCAAAAAGAGGGGTGTTATAAGTTTGTTGATAATGTATTTTTTTGTCTAGGCATTTATTGGGTACAATATTGTTTTGAATCTCTGTTCTTTTTCCTCTATTTTCATATTATATTTCGACAGCCCTTTAGCTGTAAATAAAACTTTATGTTATAATAACAGTTAATTTTTTTGTTTTGTTATAGATGTTCTGATGACCGATGTACGATGGAATGGCAATCTTCTCATCGACCAATATTTGCGGACCTAAATCATGACCATATCGTCGACTGACGTAAAAATCAACAAAATCTGCCTACGCTTATGGTCTCTCTAGAGCGCCAACTAGATCTCTGTTTATGACAACTTTTGTTTCACAAAGTTACTTACGTATTTGGATACTCATTTTACAAAATGATCTGTGATATTTTTATACAAAAACCAACAAAGTTTTAGAATGTGCCTTTACACGTCGACTTTTTGAGATTGTAATGAGTTAAAAGTAATACTTACATAATTATTTGACTGCAGTTTAATATTACTTAATTTTATTATTTTTGATCAGTGATTTTAAACTTAGGAAAAAAATGTGATATTTGAAATGAGACAACAAAACAGTAGGACTAACTGTGAGCATTTTACTACATTGTGATGTCATTTAATATTACCATTGATCTGTGATTTTAATTGATATAAGTAGGTATTAGTAGACATACGTAAAGGTGCGTACAGACCATGTAACATGTTATATAACATGTTATGTTATATAGTTTGTACGCACCGTAAATTTAGTGTTAACTGAAAAAAACCATTGTATATTATTTATTGTCTGTGATCATTACACAGTCCAATATGTGTATATTTAAATAAAAACTGCAACTGTGTACTGTGTATACTGAAATCTATAATTTAATTAAAAAATAATAGAAAATTTCAAAAAAGCATAATTACTATCTGTAATTTTAATCTGTGATTGTTTTTAAGTATAAGTTTAATAATACTTTAAAAGTTCAATTGAAATGATTATACATATTACCTGTCAATAAAAATTATTTAATAATCACGTAGTTTTTTTTAAACTTGTGTACATGTCTGTACTAAATTTGTAACACTATCCTACATATTTTAGAAGGTACCATAATGTATTGCGTTTTCGCTTTTTCGTAACCACCTTAACTTGGTCGGGTTACCACGGTCATTCACTTCCTAATGACTTTAATCGTATTATCTCATTAATTATCCAATGTACTGAGCTGAAATTTTACTGATATACAACTGAACTAAAAAACTAATAATTGACATAACATTCAGTTCATATATCCAATCCAGTGGCCAAATAACACCGCGCGCATCAAGACCGTGCTCGTGAAGAACTCAATATCATCATAACTTGTTAAATACTAACAGGATACTAATGAAACTTCACACACATTTGAAGGCAGTTACAAGCTTTAAAATAACGTTTAAAGTAAGTCTTTAGAGCTCTTATTGAGAGTGCTGGGACCAATTGAACTGTTTTTCTATTTAATGAAATAACCTTTAAGCTATGTATTATTTTGGTTTTTTATTGCAGAACAAATTTAAACTAATTCCCAAGAAGCCATGTACAAAATATGATAAGAATCCGCTTAACCATTTCAAAGATCTAGCAAAACCAAAAACGTTACCCCAGCAAAATCTCGAATAACTTCGCAACCGATGAAAGAACAAATACAAAATAAGGCACAACATTTACTTCATCTAGACAACTAATTTTATAGCTAGTAATTATTTAAATATTCCCATTAGAAAGAAAAAGGTCTGGCTGGGGTAACGTTACCCCAGCAGGAAATGTTTTTGTGAAATAATTAAAAAACTATAAGCGCAACAAATTTAAAAATGTGCGCAACAATTACAGAATCCGCAAAACTAATTATCTATAAGATTCAAATGACCATTTTCGACAACATCTGGCCTGGGTAACGCACACGAAAATCACAGCCAAGTTCAGAAAAAATAATTAAGATCTGAATGGGCGCCAAGTTCTGAAGATAATTTATTTATTTATTTAAACTTTATGCACAATAGTGGTACATGGGCGGACTTAATGCAACAAAGCATTCTCTACCAGTCAACCTTTGGGTTAAAAAGACTACACTATGGTAGATGGACAATAAAGAAATAATCCATACTATTTTAGTAAAGGTTGATACTAAGTTTCAAATAAAACTCCGGATTGTAGATGAGTCACGAAGGATGTAACTAGAGGTACGAATGCGAGTGAGTGAGACTTTATTTTACAATGCGTCTGCTTATAAACTAGTTACAAATAAAAACTGAACCAATAGAAATGAGGAACTATATGTTTACAGAGTCTGACCAATCACGTCACAGCACTTTGTTGTCCGTCCGATCCGCGGGGTGGCGCTCGAGACGATCGTAGCTCTCGCGGTGCGCGGGATTTCCGGTGAGATGTTATCAAAACGTGCTGTGATGGATGGGGGCTACAGTACTCCCCCTCAAGCAAAGCGTACGTAGTTTGATGACACGACCCGTTCTTGTTGTCTTTATCTGGGCCGGATGTGACGTCACGTTGCCGGGAGGTACTTGAGTTTGTTGCTTGGTGACGGTTGGAGTGGTACTGCTGCTGGTTTTCTTGGTTCTGGTATATCGGTATTTGGTGTGGTAATGGTTCTTGGTATGGTAATGATATTTGATGCGGTATTCTTGGCTGTTGGTAAGGTATTGGTATCTTCTATGATGAGATATGCAGGCTTTAATCGATCGATCGATATGTTCGCTTGCCGATTAGGTAGCCGTACGGAGAACACTTTATCTGTTCGGCTTATAACTCGATAGGGGCCTTCATATGGAGTCTGAAGTGTTTTTTTTACTTCGTCTGTTCTGATAAACACGTGGCTGCATTTGAGTAAATCTTGATGCACGAAGATGCTTTTATTGTTGCTGTGATGCTTCGTAGCAACTTGCGGCTTATTTTCTTGAATTATATCACGCAGTTTTTCAACGTAAGTATCAGTCATAGTAGGCGTACAGGTACTTGTTGTGAAAAATTCACCAGGTAAGCGTAAATTGTGGCCGTAGGTTAGTTCGGCGGCGCTCAAACCTGTGTCTGAGTTCAGAGCGGCTCGCAATCCCAGTAGCACGGTAGGTAACTCATCGATCCATGTACTTGTGTTGGTGAGTTTCGCGCGTAATGGGGTCTTGAGGGTGCGATGCCATCGTTCGACGATTCCATTGCTTTGAGGGTGATACGCGGTGGTGCGATTTTTCTTTATTCCCATTTGCTTCATCAAGTTTTGGAAAAGCTGACTCTCGAACTGGCGACCTTGGTCGCTTGTTAGTGTGGTTGGGCATCCAAATCTTGCGATCCAATGTTGATAGACAATATCGGCTATTCGGACAGCTGATATTTCGTCGGTAGGTATTGCTTCGGGCCACTTCGTTAATCGGTCGATCATTGTAACCAGGTACCGATAACCTTGAGATGTTGGAGGCAAAGGTCCGGTTATATCGATGTGCAAATGTTGAAAACGCTCGCTTGGCGGGAAAGAACCGATATTTGAGGACGTGTGTCGTTGGATCTTGCTTTTTTGGCATGGTATGCAGGTTCGCGTCCAACAGCTGATGTCTGCGTTCATTGATGGCCAGAAGTATTTTTGAGTGATAAGCTTGCGAGTCGTGCGCGTACCAGGGTGACTGATGTTGTGCACGCTGTTAAAAACTTCTTTTCTATATTGTTCAGGTATGTACGGACGTACATAAGGAGTAGATGCTTCGCAGTATAACTCTACGTCGCTGTTAGGTATCGCTATTTTCTTGAGAGTGATGTTATTTTGTGTTAACAATACTTCAATGTTGCTGTCCTTTTCTTGCGCGCTGGCTATATCGCTGTAGTTTATTGTAGATGGGCATGAGTATGAGCATTGTTTCTATGCGGCTGAGTGCGTCGGCGACGATGTTTTGTTTACCGCTCACGTGTCGTATATCCGTGGTGAATTCGCTGATAAACAAAAGTTGCCTCGCTCGCCTCTGCGTTTCTGAGTTAGAATTAATCTTCGACATTATAAATGTTAGCGGCTTGTGATCAGTGAATATGATGAGATGGCGTCCTTCGAATGTCTTCCGGAAGTGTTTGACTGCCATGTACATAGCGAGTAATTCTCGATCGAATGTTGAATACTTCTTTTGTGCGTCGGTGAATTTCTTGGAAAAATATCCGAGCGGTTGCCATGATTCATCTATGTATTGCTGAATTACAGCGCCAGCTGAATTATCGGACGCGTCACAGAACAAAGCGAGTATTGTGTTGTGCGATGGGTGAGCGAGTAGGGCTGCGTTTATGATACTAGCTTTACATTGCTCGAATGCTTGAGTTGCTTCGTCAGTCCATGTAATTTGAGTTTTGTCACGTTTCTTTACGTTATGTAGGTATGCGTTCAATGGTGCTTGTAGAGAAGCGGCGTTAGGTATATGATCGCGATAGAAATTGATCATACCAAGAAATCTTCTTAACTCTTCGATTGTAGTTGGTTTTGGGAAGTTGGTAATAGCTTCGATTTTATGTTTTGGAGGTTTGATGCCTTCAGACGATACGGTGTATCCTAGGAACTGAACTTCTGATTGGCCTAGGTTGCATTTGGCAGGGTTTATAGTAATGCCATTTTCTTCTAACCTCTTGAGAACGATGTGAAGATGTTCTCGATGTTGGGTTTCGCTTTCCGATGCTAACAGCAAATCGTCGATGAATGGGAAAACAAAGTCTAATCCTCGTAGTACTTCATGGATTCTAAATTCTAAATTCTTTATTTCACAGCAAGCCATTACATTAAAATATACAAAACAAAAGCAGGAACATTTCAGGCTTATTACTAGGACACAAATATTTTAAATACTCTGACTCCTAAACTAGGTGTAGGCCTGTGACTTAGGAGTCAGCGACTCTTCGTAGACAAATAAAGCCATAGTTGTAATAAATCGGGATGTGTTAACAATAACAAAATGGTGGCAGAGAAAACAGAATTTAAGTGTAATTAATGAATAAAAATAAAAAATGTAAAAGATAATTTTAACTGTAGGTATGGTAAATGGTAAACAACTATTACAGGGTGAGAGCGAATGTGTAGTGTGTAAGTGCAAGTGAAAGGTATGAGTGTTGAATGAGTGAATATGTGTACTGAGTGTGTGCATGTGTGTGTGTAGTGAGAAAGTATAGGGAGTGATATATTATGATTAAATTTTATATTTATAAATCATCAACACTTTAAAATACCCAGCAAAAGATCCTCAGTGATGTCATAATTAAGTGTTTGGAGATAATTTCTAAGCACATTTTTGCATTTATATTTGGGACACGAAAAAATATTTAACTTTTTGTTTAGGAGGTTGTACATTTTAGTGCTAATAACATAGAATTGGCGCTTGGCAAAGGCAGTTCTATGGCGTTCGTGAGGGAAAACATTATACTTATGTCTGCCAGGCGGCTCTTTTGGGGGACGTCCAGAGTGTATGCGTAGGGTAGACAGGAGCACGTATAGTTGCCTGACTGTGAGTACCTTGGAAACGGAATAGAGCTGCACAGTGGAATACCTACGTGGAAGAGAGAGCATAACTTTGAGGACAGCTCTTTGGGCTCTCTCAAGGCGGATGAATACATTTTTTGTGGCACCACCCCAAACGGGCAAACAGTACGTTAGGACAGTAAAAAATATACTAATTTAAGCGTTTCGTGATCAGCAGAATTTCGTAGCTTCTTGAAGACATATATTAGCTTACGTATGCGGGCCGTGATCTGGACTATTTGGGGGTGCCAGTTGAGATGCTGATCAATAAATACCCCTAGATACTTAACACAAGTTGATTTAGTGAGGCAGAGGCAGCTACACGGCGTTAAAGAATCACAAGCGTGTGCTCTTAGACTAAGGAAACTTGGGGGACACAGATTTGACCTAAGCGCAAAGGGGACGTATACCGTTTTATCGACGTTTAAAGTGAGCAAGTTGTCGGACAAACATTTCATCACAGAGGAAAGCGCGGCCTCGGCGTTTTGGTACGTCTGGGGCCAGTCATAACCATCTATAACAAGGGCAGTATCGTCCGCATGCGCAAAAATCTTACAACTATCGAGGGGAAGCTTGCAGAGTTCATTTATATAAATGAGAAAGAGAGTAGGCCCCAGGATGCTACCTTGCGGAACGCCATATGTGATTGGAAGCTCATCACTTTCATGTTGACCGATTTTTACTTTTTGGGTACGATCGCTGAGATAGTCTGCAAAAATTTTCAGAGGGTGTCCACGTATTCCAATGCTTTCCATTTTATTCAATAAGACTGAGGCAGAAACGGTGTCAAATGCCTTTGACAAATCAAGGAAAATACTCAAGCACTTTTGTTTTCTATCTATCGTCCTAGCTACGTGATTGGATAAATCCATAACTGCGTCCTCAGTACTTATTCCATTTCTAAACCCGTATTGGTTATTGGCGAAGATGTTGTTTGTAACGAGAAAACTAGTCAGATTCTTATTCAGTACTCGTTCTAAGATCTTTGACATTCCTGTTAAAATTGAAATTGGACGGTAGTTATTTACATCATCTCTGCACCCAGACTTATGAATGGGGTGAACTACTGCTTTCTTAAATGCCTTTGGGAAGACACCTGCATTTATACACAAGTTACAGACATGTGTAATAATTGGGACTAATACGTATCTTGAGGCCTTTATTAATTTAGTCGGTATACAGTCTAAGCCAGGAGCACAGTTAGTTCTGAGAACCAAAATAATGGAGTCCACATCGTTCTCGGTTACTTCAAGGAGGGCCATAGAGCTACACGACTGCGAATTAGCCACAGAATTTGGCACAGTTGAGGGTGATTTAAATTTAGACGCCAAGCTACTTCCCACATTGGCAAAAAAGTTGTTGACGTGATTAAGCGAGGATTTAGGATTATCCAACAAATGTAACAGGTCAAAAGAGGGAGAACACTGAATTTGCAGATCTGAGACTTTCTTAATAGCATTCCAAGTAGCTTTGACATTATTTTTTGCATTACGAAACTGCTCTTTTTCATACGACCGTTTCAGTTTTCTCAGCAGTGAATTACAGAAATTTCGATAGCGAGTGTATGTGATTTTTAATATTTCATTATCGACCGACTTTTTGAAATTGACATGCATGCGGTCACGGTGCCGTATACAGCGGAGCAGCCCCGGCGTAATCCAGGGCTTTAAATTACGCTCTCTTCTTGGAATTGTTTGTACCCGTGTGTGCTTTACAACAATTGCGGAGAGATTACCTATTAGCGCATCTGCAGCATCGTTAGGATCCAAGATGGCCAGAATTGGAGACCAGTCATGGGTTTTGATATTATCTACAGCGGATTCGTAATCTATTTTCGACCTAGTACGAATAACATCCGAGATAGCACTCCTGGTTTGAAGAAATAATAGCAACGGTTTGTGATCTGTTATGGAAGATTCGATAAAGAAAGTCGTAGCGGATTTATTTGTTTTAAGTAAAACGTGGTCCAAACAGTTAGTGAGCCGTGTTGGAAACAGATGCGCTGGAAGAAGTCCGTTCGAGGCAACACAGGTTAAATACTCATCTGAGTGATTATCAGTATTATTGGTCTTTATGTCAATGTTCATATCGCCGATCAAGATCACGGAAGGAGTTGTTACTTTGAGTACATTATCGAGACTATCAATAAAGGTGTTTATATTTTTAAAAGAAGGAGGGCGATAAATAGCCACTATTGTAACGTCTGCTATGCAACAAATAAGACAGTTAGCCTCATCAAAAAGTGGTTCTTTGACGTCAGCTTTAATAGAAGATTTAACGTAAATAGCACACCCGTCATTCTGATTATATGTGTTTGTGGTAAAGTAAGACGTAAAACCATCCAAGGTCGGCAAGTGTGAAACTTTGCTTAACCAACACTCGGTAAGAACGATCACATCACACTGGAAACCTAACAAACGTAGTAGCACTGGAACTTTATCGAAATTTTTAGTGATGCTTCTTATGTTTAAATGTAATATTTTTAATCCATTTGACGGGTCTTTTATAAACTGCGCGCAACTCTCAGGTTGACAGTTGAACGACTTAGATACATGAAGCGCGTCTATTTCATTATTAATAATATCTATTTGTTTTTAGGAAGTGCGACATAGGAAATACGCTGAATGGTCGTTGTAAACGTAATTAAACAGGTAATTAAGACATGCTGTGTATGAGACTTATGGCCAAAATTATTTGTAAACAGTGATCTTGGAACTATAGGTATTTTATGGTATATAGCAGTATGACAGGTACATTTTGTGTGCGCCTGTATGGTGATAGTATAAAGTATTTTGTAGTTGAGTGTGATTACTTGAGTAATTATGGCTTGTGTGCGTTGTTTAGTTGTGTGTAAAGTGAATGAGATAAGTGTTGGTAAGAGTGCATTGTTTGATCTAAATGTTAATTTTAAAACTCTAATTAAAAATAAACAAGGAACGAAATCAGGAACATTAATGTAAAAAATAACATTAATGTTAAAAATAGCAACATACAGTGATTGTCAAATAATGGATTTTTGATTCTCCGGAAGACTGAGACATTTTTCAGAGCTAACAAGAACCTGTTTGTCTCCTTCTATCTTGCGCAGAAATATACTACCGTTGGAGATCCAGCAGAACTTGTAGGCATTTTTGTTGGCGAACTCTCTGGCTTGGTAGAAAAGCTTTTTGGTGCTAGCTGGTAGATGCTCAGAGATGTAAACGGGTTTACAATCACCAGGCAAACCCATAACTGTGGTGTTTAGTTTCTCATGTTTTCCTCTTCCTTTGTTGAACGCACGCACGGAAGGCAGGAGTGTCTGCTTAGTTTGCACAGTCGTGAATTCTGCTATTATTGGGCGCGGGGAGGTAGAGGTTGAAGATTTACCTGGAAGACGATATATATCGCGCAGCTGCGTTTCATCTATGCGTACACCGACCGCAGTGCCCACGCCACATATCGCTTTTATTAGACTGGTGCTAGACTCAGTGCTTTCCTGCGGGATGTTTCGCAATTCTATACCGGAAGATCTTGATTTGTGCTGAAGATCCACTATTTTTTGTTCGAGAGATTCAATATAGTTTTGCTGCTCGCGTCGCTCCTTCCTCAGTGTTTCCACCTCCATCTTCAAATCCTCGAACTGTTTATTAAGGAATTCAATTGACTGAACGATTCCGGCGTTAGACTTACAAATTTCTGAGTTGGATGCCTGTATTCTGTTATTTTGAATTTTAATGTCTTTTATATTCGAAGAGAGCTCAGATATTAAATTTTTTTGGTCCGCCAGTAGTTCCGTAATTCTATCATCCTGCTCCTTTTTCCACTTTGCAAGAATATCCTGAAGTTCCCCTTGCGGATCATTTGAGCTCAACCCGGCCGAATCATCCTGTAGCGAGGTATCAGTACGCGGGCGTTTATATCTGCTAGTGTTTACATAGTCGCACTCTGTTACGGCCGTGGCGATATCCGGCTCTGATCGAGTTTGAGTCTGGCTTATACTACCAATTGGTGTTCTAGGGGTTTTAGGAGGTGTGCGAGTTACCCCTGCCATGGTTACAACTAAGGTAACTAATAGGTAGAAGGCAAATATCAGCAATAAAGCGAAATCAAAGCGAAATCACGCACAAACGCAACAATAAACAAGCAGCAGCGTTAGAGCGTAGCCGATACAGGCAATTCGTAGCACAGGCTCGTGACGTAGCAGCGCGCGCGGTGGGAGCGTAGCAGCGATGACACACGTTCGTAGCTCGTAGCTCGTAGCGCACCGTTTTTTTGTCGATTGACGTAACTGTCTCGGTGGCGCGGTGCGTAAGCGGTCCGGTCAATCACTTGGGTGATGGGTCGAGTCCGGCGTATCACAGTCACTTTTTCAAATTCACTTAGAAGAGTCAACTAGAAAATTATTTATATCCTACTCTAGGACCACCCAGTGGGAGGGGCCCACAGGTAAGAACAAGCAAGGTGCGACAAAGAAATGAGTTCAATCACAATTAGCCAATCACAGTCTTTAGTGCACGAGCAAACGATATACACGTCCGCTTTGTTCAACGTCTAGCGAGGAAGGATGTAGCGTTGAAACGTTTGTCCCGCGTTTTTTAAACCGGGGCACATACGTGGAAATTCAAATAATCCCATCGGGGTGATGATGGCTGTCTTCTCAATATCTTCGTCTCTAACGCTCAGTTGTTGGTATGCTCGGTTGAGGTCTATTGTAGAGAATATAGTTTTTCCGGACAGGTGATGCGTAAAGTCTTTGATACGTGGCACGGGGTAGCGATCTGGTATGGTGATGGAGTTGAGTCGGCGATAGTCACCACAAACTCTAATATCGCCATTCTTCTTGGGTACGATATGTAGAGGTGATGACCATGGGCTCTTACTCGGTCTGCATAGTCCTTGTTCGATCATGTTTTCAAATTCTTTCTTCACTGTTTCGTAGCGATGCGGTGGGATTGGTCTTGCGCGGCAGTGTATCGGTGGTCCTCGAGTTTCGATGAAATGTTGCACTTTGATATTGCACTTCAAGTTCATCGATGTTAGTCTCGTTATTCCGGGATATTGCGCTAGGATGTCGTGGTACGATTGCGTCATGTCGATGCTGCGCACGGTAGGCACGTTCGTTACCCGTATTGGGGCGTTTATTTTCAAGCTCGTGACACCGTCGATTAGTTTCCTGTTTTTCAAGTCGACGATGAGATGATGGTGATTGAGGAAGTCAGCTCCAAGTATTGGCTTCGAAACATCAGCTACGATGAACTTCCATTTGTACGGGCGTCGTAGGTTAAAATCGAGAGATAAAGTTTTCTCACCGTACGTAGCTATTGTTGTGTTGTTTGCTGCGTACAGTTGAAATTTGAGCGGCGTCGCAATCTGACCTTTTTTTCTCGGTGGAACGGATACCTATGTTGGCTCCAGTGTCGACTAAGAATGATAGCTTTGTATTCTTATCGGTGATGTATAGGCGGTGTGAAATACTTTGAACGCCGGTGTCCGCCTCTGCCAACGTTCTTTCTAGTTTTCCGTGTTTTGTTGCTTCTTGAATGAGCAAGGCGACGTGCAGCGTCTAGCTTGCCCTTTGAAACGTCGGTGATAATAACATAATGGTGATGGCGATGGCGATGTTTCTCGATTGCGTGATCGTGATGCACTACGATGACGAGATGGATAGCGGCTGCGGCGGTAGTCATTGCCGTATGGCGGTCTTGCTTTTAATTCAGCTATCTCCAGCGATAGTTTTCTTATCTCGTTGATAAGGTACTGTGTATCTGCTTGTGGTGCTGATGGTATAGGTGAGGCGGGTGCTTGCACGACTGCAACTTCCGATGATGCCGTCTGCTCCATCATTTTGTCGGCGAGTAGTGCGAGTTCTTCAAGTGTCGTTTTAGTGCTGAAGGATTCACTTACTGCGAGGACTGAACGGACGTGTGAAGGAAGATGATTTGTCCACATGAGACGCAGAGTGCATCTATGGCAAGGTTTCGCATGCGGCGCAGTAGTTGGGTCGGCTTCTGATCTCTAAGTTCCATTTCTGATAGCAACTTCTGGAACTGGCGGTTGTCGGATTCTTCGTAGGCGGATATGAGCCTTTCTTTGATGGCATTGTACTGGTCTGCCTCTGGTGGATTGTACAGCAGGTCCATGATCTGCTCGATGTCTTGACGCTCCAGCTGTGATATGACCATCTGGGCGAGCTGTGCTTGCCCTTTCTTGAGGTCATTGGTTGCGGCCTCGAAGCTGATGAACCAGAGCCGTGGTCGGTCGCGCCAGAAATGTGGAATGCGCATGGTGAGAGAGATACCAGCAGCTTCAGCGTTCGTCACGGTGTGTGTTGCTGATGAGCTTGATTGTTCTTCCGCTGGGCAGGGACTCGGCATCTTGAAAATTCAGTTGACTTCGCTTCTTTAGGTGTGTTTTGTTCGGGGTCACCACTTTAGTAAAGGTTGATACTAAGTTTCAAATAAAACTCCGGATTGTAGATGAGTCACGAAGGATGTAACTAGAGGTACGAATGCGAGTGAGTGAGACTTTATTTTACAATGCGTCTGCTTATAAACTAGTTACAAATAAAAACTGAACCAATAGAAATGAGGAACTATATGTTTACAGAGTCTGACCAATCACGTCACAGCACTTTGTTGTCCGTCCGATCCGCGGGGTGGCGCTCGAGACGATCGTAGCTCTTGCGGTGCGCGGGATTTCCGGTGAGATGTTATCAAAACGTGCTGTGATGGATGGGGGCTACACTATTATAAAAATGAATCCCTATTTTTCTTGGTGTGCGTCAGCCTGGCCCGGCCACCTGGAATTTGATAATGAGATTGGTATCAATCGAATGTACCCGCTTGTACCAATATTTGTAACACATTCGTTTTCAATGTAGGTAACTCTTTTTAAGGTGAAAGCGCCAGGGTAGCCCGCGAAATTCAAATATTTTGATGTTTTTTGCTCTATGTTAAATAAAATACGATTCACGGCCAAAACCCTGCTGTCGAGTTCTCAATTCGGATTTAGAGCTGGAATATCGACAAATGATGCAGTTCATGAATTAACTGATTACATTGTAAATAAACTAGACCATAAAAATAAAGTAATAACAATATTCTTGGACTTAGCAAAGGCTTTTGACACAGTCTCTGTTCCACTCCTATTAGCCAAGTTACATACCATGGGGATTCGCGATGCGCAGCTCGAGTTGTTTAAGGATTACCTTTCTGATAGGCAGCAGAGAGTTAGAGTGGGGGAATCAACTAGTGATGACTTACCCATAACCTACGGTGTTCCTCAGGGCAGTGTGTTGGGCCCCACACTCTTTCTCATTTTCATTAATGACCTGTGTAATCTCCTACTTGAAAATGGCAAAATCATAACGTTCGCGGATGACACAGCACTTGTCTTCCATGGTGATACTTGGAATGATGTCTACGCATTTGCTCAAACTGGTTTCAGCACAGTAATACAATGGCTCAATGACAACGGCCTTACACTCAACGTAGACAAAACCAAATATATACCGTTTTCCATCATAAATACTACAGACGCAATTCACGAAAATTATTCTATAAAAGCCCACTACTGCTCCTCCAACCATTTATGTTCCTGTAGAGACTTAGAAAGAGCTTCTAGTATAAAGTATCTTGGAGTCATGATTGATAGCACACTAAGCTTCAAACATCACCTTGACTTACTAACCTCTAGAACTAGGAAACTAATATATATCTTTAAAAGTCTGAGACACATAGCTGACAAAAAAGTCGTTAAAATGGTATATATGTCTCTATGCCAATCCATTCTGAGCTATTGTGTTACTGTGTGGGGTGGCTCCTGTAGGACACATATGCTGAAACTAGAAAGAGCGGTCTTAAAAGTAAGTTTGTCGCTACCATTCTTCTTTCCTACTAAGGATCTCTACTTGCTCTCTGATGTCTTGACAGTACGCCAACTGTATATATTGTGCACACTTCTAAAACAGCATTCTCTAATAGGGTATGATCCCTTACTAAATAATAATAAGCGAGTCAAACACAGGGTTTGCCAAACGTTAACCAAGCGAAACACTGCTTTCTCACGCAAATTCTTTGAATTTTTAGGTGGATTTCTTTACAATAAAATAAATAAAAAGCTTGCAATTTATCCACTTACAAGAGCCAATTGTAAAAGGGCTTTAACCACTTGGCTAAAGTCCCTCAGTTACGAGGAAACAGAAAATTTGCTTAAAGTCCCGTCCTAAAATGACCTAGTATGATTTGACATCACCCACACACTCATCCACATCCACACACACTCATACACCCACACCCACACAAACACCCACACTATCACCTACATATAGGTACCCACACACATACACCCACTCCACACACACATTTACACCCACACAACTCACACACCCTCACCCCCCACACACACCCTCATATACACATTCACACACCTGCTGATCACAACCTGTTATACTTAATTCTCACTACAGTCGCACTTCACCAAGTTTTACCTATTTAAATATCACGAAACTGGAATGATGTACAGCTTACCGTTACTCACTTCCGGAGTCTGGAGAGGCTGGAAATCTGACATACCAGGTCTCCTAGTACAGAAACCAGTCTCTCACATAGATTATAACCCACAAATGTACACCTTGAATTATGTATTCCTTGTATAATGCTATGTGAGAGAGAAAATAAACATTTTGTATTGTATTGTAACGTATATTTATCTAAAGAAATATACCCATTTTAATTATCAATATAACTGTAATATAACTAGCTAGATCTCGTTCAAACGAATTTTCGGTGGAAGTTTACATGGTAGGTAATGTACATCGTATATTTTTTTTAGATTTATATTTCTCTTATTTTAGAAGGTACGGGGGGGGGGAGGGGACACATTTTACCACTTTGGAAGTGTCTCTCGTGCAAACGTTTATAAAAAAATGATTTTAGGAACCTCCATATCATTTTTGAAGACCTATAGGTACGTATGGGTTACTTAGATGAAAACATTTTTTTATGTTAAGTATGGGGACCCCCAAAATGTATTGTTTTTTTTTGTGTGAAAATCTTAATGCGGTTTACCGAATACATCTACTTAGGTACCAAACAACAGCGTAGTTCTTACAGTTTCGGAAAAAGTGGCTGTGACGTACGGACGGACAGACAGACAGATAGACATGAGGAATCTATAAGGGTTCCGTTTTTTGCCATTTGGCTACGGAACCCTAAAAAGTAGTCGAATAGCACTGTGATAGATACCTACATCAGTAGGTACCTACTATAATGGTTAAAATTGTGTCACAAGTTTGAGAAGAAAAAGAAAAGATATGTTCATAAATGTTATCAGTTTAATAAATACCACATAATGAAGGTAAATAATACTGTTTTAACTATAATACTGTTTCATCATACTTACAATCGAACTGATAATTATATTTTACGGCCTGGCCATGACTTTCGGCTTAGCAGCGGCGGGGGTGATGGACACACTCAAGCGATGCGGCGTCAGCTAAGGGGGTTCGAACTATGTAAAGTTGCATGCAAAAAAAAAAACCAAATCAAGCTAGGAACTATTATTTGAATTTAAAGCATTCGAGAACATAATTAAGTAATTTTAATGAAAGTCATGATTGTCACATGGTCACTTTAAAATACCTCGAAATATCTTGGCAACGAACTTTCGGGCACCATGGTCTGAACATTGTTTGTTTGTTGAAGTGTCCTCTATCCAGGGCGGGATTTAGAGGTGTGGAGGCCCTGGGGGCCAATCGCGCTAATTTTAACAGTTTAGGTCCGCTTGCAATTCGTTTCCAATTCAGTTTTGGTTATGATCTAGTTTCGATTCACCTGTAAGGAATTTGGTATCGCGCTAAAGTTTAAAAACTTCAACCAAAGTTGCGTTGTCAAAATTTTACAAAAATATTTTCGTTCAAAATCCAAACAACACAACGCGAACGATTGAGAAAAAGTAGCACTGTTTCAACTTTTTGTTTGACAGCGGTAACGTTACAGTTGTGATGCAGTTGCGTATCAAGTTTCTGTCAAACGTTTAGCGCGATACGGAATATTTAAAAAAGTTGTGAAATGGCTAGAGTTCAGTTGCGTTCCAGCCGAATTTTATTAGCGCGATTGCGAGGCCTGGGGCAACAAGGGAGTAGAGCATTAATCTACACTAATATTATAAAGAGGAAAATTTGTTTGTTTGTTTGATTGTAATGAATAGGCTCAAAAACTACTAGACCGATTTTAAAAATTCTTTCACCATTCGAAAGCTACACTATCCACGAGTAACATAGGCTATATATTATTTTGGAAAAAAATAGAGTTCCGTAAGATATTTGAGTTTTTCGGACACAAGGTGTAAAAATCAACCAGAAAAGTTACTTATTTTGCGTACGCTGCCTAAACTATAAAAGATAGTACCATAAATTGTTCTAATTAATTGTCGATCTTATAAATATCTACAAAAAAGTCCGCGACACACTATACCTATCTATGTCGAGTGAGGCACAACAACCATTTTTTTATTTAAAAATGTTGTTTTTTTTTTTACTACATTTAAACGCGTTTATTTTACTCATGCTATTTAATTAATCCTTATCAAAATAAAGTATTTCATCACTAAGTACAGTTTATTTATATAATATTTGGTCTTTGAATGATTAAAATCGGAAGTTTGGTTTTGAAGTTATGGTGAAATTAAAATATTACGATTTCTGCTGCACGGCCCGTTGCGAAGTGGACGTCACCGCTCAGACGTGAGGTCGGCTCCCTCCCTACGCAGCGGTCGTGCACGAAGTCTAATAATTTTCGTGCGATTTTTTTTAGATTTCGTTCTTAAAACTACACCTACGCAAAAGTTCTTCTCAGAGCTAAACAACAGTTCTTCTCAGAGCCAAACAACAGTTCTTTTCAGGGCTAACCAACAGTTATTTTCAGGGTTAACCAACAGTTCTTTTCAGGGCTAACCAACAGTTCTTTTCAGGGCTTCACAACAGTTTTTTTCAGAGCTAGAATATTACACGCTATTAACATTTTCTTAAACATTTGGAAATGCCTAAGAGAGCCAGGTCTCAACTTACTAAACATAGTACTCAAGCACGGGCAGCAAGAATACGCCGTATGGGAGAATCTTCACCTGAACGTTCACAACGCCTTGCTGAACAAAATCAGAGAAACTCTCAGGTACACGCACGAGAGTCGAGTGTCGAACGTTCGCAACGCCTTGCACAACAAAATCTGAGAACCTCGTGAGTTATCTATACTAATATTATAAAGAGGTAAAATTTGTTTGTAAGTTTGTATGTAGGGGGTAATCTCAGGAACTACTGGTCCGATTTGAAAAATTCTCTCAGTGTTAGATAGCTCATTTATCGAGGAAGGTTATAGGCTATATATCATCACGCTAAGACAAATAGGAGCCGAGCAACAATGGAAATTGTGACGCAGACGAAGTTGCGCGGGTCAGCTAGTTTATATATACACTTCTGGACACATCTATTGGCCCACCTTGTATTTTCAGTTTCGTTTGGTCCTAGCTAAAATTTTATATTAGGTCGAGCAAAAAGTGTTTTATGCAGTTTTGAACCTGGCACATTCACAATTTCATTCAATAGTCTTTTTTTTTAATTTCGAACACAGAATTTAAAGAAACAAAAGACAATTTGGAACCTGTTTGTTGATATCAAACAATCGAATACTAAGAAAACTTGGTTTTATTGGTTTACTTGGATTTAATTCTTGAAAAAGTGATTGATATCTTTGGTTTTGCAACAAACATTACTTATTCTTAACATTAAGGTGAGGTTCTATCAATAATCTATGGATACTTCACCTGAAGTCGCCGCCCAAGCTGTGGCACTTATTCAGGCCAGACACAGCCAAAGAAACGTGAGTGCTCAACTTAATTTAAGTCGATCTGCGGTCCGAAATGTTTATCGGAGGTACCTAGAGACTGGCGGCTTTGTTCGTCGCCAAGGAAGGCCACGATCTCGGGTCACAACTGAAAGGCAGGATCGATTCATCGTGACGACCAGCTTGAGAAATCGTCACCTTACCTCCATTGAGATACAAAACCAACTTCGCGACTTCCACGGAGTATCTGTGAGCGCTCGAACTGTTCGGAGAAGGTTAAAAAAACGCGATATGGTACCACACAAGCCAGCTAGTGGGCCCAAACTAACGCGAGCCCACCGAACAGCGCGCCTTCATTTCGCACGCAGTCATTTAAATTGGACACAGCAAGATTGGAGCGTGTACTCTTTTCTGATGAGTCTAAAATTGTGTTACATGGCAATGATGGAAGGAAGAAGGTCTACCGACGTAAGGGAGAGCGTTTCGCACAATGCTGCTTTGAAGAGAGGGTTGCTTATGGCGGTGGCTCATGGACTGTCTGGGGCGGTATATCCGCGAGCGGCAAAACTCAACTTGAGGTTGTTACAGGACCACGGCTGCCAACATTAAATGCTGAAAGGTACATTCGTGAGTGCTTAGAACCTCACGTGATACCATACGCGGACTGTGTGGGCCCAAATTTCCTTTTTATGCATGATAATGCAAGAGCCCATGCGGCAGGCATCGTCAGGGAATATCTTCGGGATGTGAACATCACAGTTATGGACTGGCCAGCCAGAAGCCCAGACATGAACCCCATTGAGCACATGTGGGACGAGCTAAAAAGACGTGTTAGGGCTCGTCAGCCAGTTGCCCAGACGATGCAGGAGTTGAAAACTGCCATAGAAGAGGAATGGGAGATGATCCCTCAAAATTTCATAGAGCGGTTGATAAACTCTATGCCTAATCGTATGAGAGCTGTGGTAGATGTCCATGGAGGCAACACGTGTTATTAAATTAAACCTTTATTTGATAAAACATGTTTTTTATTCAAAAATCAATTGCCTTTAACAAGGCGCATATCCGACTTGTTAGGCGTAGCTCCATGTCGTATGGTATTCTGAATTCAAATTTAAAACAATACGATCGAAAAAGATGGTAAAATGTATCAGGTTTAAAACTGCATCAACAGTTTTTGTTCAATCTAGCAATCATATTTCGGTAGGGGCCATCGAAATCTAAACTCTAAGGTGGGCCAATAGATGTGTCCAGAAGTGTATAATCGTTTGGCACAAAAAGATAGAACTGGCAATCACAAATCAAAGCCTCTCATGCAAATGTCACCTTCCGAGCTTTCGATATGTTTTTTTGTTTTAGTGTACAGTTTACTTCATTAATATGTAATTTGCTATAATATGTAAAAAAAAATTCAAAACTTAAGTTGAATTGTTTTACAAATAGAAAAATATACTTAGAAATCGCGCCTTAGTCGCTCGAAATTTCAGCAGTTAAATCATAATTATGTAAGTATCTCGAAGTTCTTTTTAAGTCGAAAACTCGTTAACCCGATTTTTTTTCAATTCCCCTGACATTCGAGTTACAGAGATTCCACTTTATTAGACTTTTTTTTTAAATAAATATCATTTATGTGGCCCCTCTCTTGTGGAGGCCCCGGGCAGTTGCCCCCTAAAACCGGCCCTGCCTCTATCCATAAATATCTACATGTTAGAGCATGCGCCGCATTTTTGAAAGAAAACTGTCAGATGGCCACATTAGTTCCATGCTCTTTCTGCTTGACGTGACAAGGTTGTCGCCAGGCTACTAAGTAAAGCACTACATGGGATACACGGATGTGAAACTCGATCATATAGGCTCATAGGTATACCTAAGTAGACAACGGCAACCCAAACCGCTGTTTTGTTATCTTCTATTTTGTTTTTCAGCACAATGGATACAGTAGGTATTCAGTAGTTCCTTTTTGACTTTTTGACCGCCACAGTAATAATGTAAAACGCTTCAGCATGCTCGGTACCCCATGCGATAAATTATTAGAATGATTATTTTCTGATAAAGACGGCAGCGTGTAGGGTACAAAAATGTTTGCCTTCTATAATATCGACCGTGGCGGTCAGAAGGTTAAGGAAAAACCGTACTGTACCTACTTACAGATTTTTACTTTGAATCTCAACTGATTTGTACCTTTATTTGACACCGCAGATAGAGGCATGCTCTATAAGTACTTCTTTTATTTGTTCTCGGCTGGGACCAAACGTTTGAGGTCAAGCGCGCATTATTTTACATAGGTATACCTAGACAGGTTAACTTGCCTACCGCGACACAGATAAAATACATGATAAAAATAAACAAATGCTCAATCTATTTTATATTTTGATAATCTTTGTTTTCAATTGGTACATTACATTTCGTAGGCTACATTTTTTTCATTTAACGTATAATTTTTTTAAAGATGTATGCAATTGCTACTACAACGCTGATAGACACAGCACCGGCAGCACCCAAATACGCTGGCGGTTGAGACATTACAATCATTTTAAGATGAACTGGCAGATTAGGTATTGTTTTTATGAAGGATTCTCGTTGTTTCACACGATTGTAATAGTTTTCTAATAAAGGACGTTTTCCTCCTTCCCAATATCTACCTTCATAACCAAGTTCCCAAAGGCGTTGAAGAAGAACAGCTAGATTAATATCAGCAATACTGAAGTTTTCACAGCACAGCCAGTTACCTAAAAAAAAAAAGAATAAAATTGAAATTTGGCATGAATGTATAAGAAAAGAACTAAGAGGATTTAACTCCTACGGGACAACCTTAACAACTACGGGAACTGGAAAAAGCGGGGTATGCGAGTAAGAAGTCTCGGTATAAATAAAAATTACATGAAATAATGTGAATAGGTCCAGTACGATTTTTTTATCTTTGCCGCTCTGAAGTTAGGTTTTAGTGACGACCGCGCCGGTCCCATCGCGTAAAAAAGGTGTTACGTACGTAGAATATTTTTCTGATTTATACGTTTCGTATTAAAACGAGTAAGAAACACAACCAGTAACAATAACAAGGTCACAAAGTAATACAACAAACATACCTATACACCACAAAAACAGACAAAACACAAATGAAACAGAAAAAACAAAATAAATTATTTAAAACTACAACAACCTGTAACAAATTTCGCGTCAACAGTCCCTATTGCATTGAGTAAGCAGAGGCCTTAGTGTGAGTTTTTTCGACTCGCGTTCGAACGCGTTCGATTGCGAGCGCGTTAGAATTTAGTATGGGAATTTAGTTATAGTGCCACCTGGTGGTCACTCGTAGAACCTAATTTCCTATACTAAATTCTAACGCGCTCGCAATCGAACGCGTTCGAACGTGAGTCGAAAAAACTCACACTAAGGCCTCAGGACACAAGTATGCATTGAACGTATACGAGCGACTGAGACGCCATGCGTGACCTACCCGCGCAAACGCTGTTCTATGTTTCTTTCTTGTCAAATTGACATCCTGCGCAACCAATTGCAACGTACTTCCCATAAGCAAAGATATTAAAATCGTACTGTACTTGTAACAATAGTTTTGCGCTTTTCGTCCGTGAAACTGAAGGTTAGTATGTTACTTTTATAGAGATGACGCAGCCTACTGACTTAATCAGTCGTTCATTATGCTACCTAGCCTTTTTATTGAATGATATAACATATAATCAGATCGTTGGTATAGTACTTTTATTTTGATTTAAAGTGTTAGATTTCAGTCCAACAAAGAATTACCCATGTTGCAGAATTGGCCATTTGAAAAAATGGCTCCTATTTCTGCCTGCAGGATTTAAAAGAACCAAACCTATCCGTATCGGGGTGCCCTAAATTCCCTGTGCCCTAAGTTACAGACCAATCTCAATAACATACGGGTACCTACTGGCTGAACAATAGTTACGCTCTTTTGGCTCTTGTCATAAACTAGAAGCAACGGACAGACAGACAGACAGACATGACGAATCTATAAGGGTTCTGTTTTTGCCATTTGGCTACGGAACACTAAAAAGTCGCAATCGTCTGAACGTCGCCGATGACATGCGCCTTGCTTTGTCGAAGACAAGCCCACAATTTAACGTTCTTATCGAGGCCAAACAGCAACATACTTCTCATTAGCTTAGATTACAAGTAATAGTAATGAAACTACCAACCAATAAAAGTGATTTTTCGATATGAATAATTATGACTTGTTTTTTTTTTTTTTAATTATTTGACAGGGGTCCGTGGAATTATTTATTGTGAAAGTGGTCCGTGACTGCAAAAAGTTAAAGAAACCCTGCTCTAACAGTTTATTCTCAATGCGTCAACCGTTTTAACCTGGTTAGAAGACCGTTGTAAAATAACATGTATTTACTTATTTTAATTTTTCTACCGCGTAATAGAGAAATACGTAACAAACTTTCGTATAGTGAGTTAATTCAATTTTAGGTTAATAATTGTTGGAGTGCTGTGTTTTCAGAACAAGCCGTTTTTTGTTTATTTTTTTGTAAATTGTAATCTTACATCTATACATATAAATAAAATTGGAGTGTCTGTTTGTAATATTAAAACAACTGTTTTTTACTACATGTATATGAATATTTATATATAATAAAAATAAAAAAATGTAAAAAATGTAATATATAAAAATGTAAAAAACATTTTTTACAATCTTTGAAATGGCTGGACCGATTTTGACGGGACTTTTATTGGCAGGTAGCTGATGTAATAAGGAGATGTAAAAAAAATTAAAGAATTGACTGTTAGGCGGAACGAAGTTCGCCGGGTCAGCTAGTGTAAAATAAATTTGTTTTTGTACAGCACAACGATAGCGTCCACACAACACGTTATGCATGGTAAATAAACGCTGTTTTTGAAACGATAAGGTTTAAAATTGATTGTATATAGTACGTTCTGTATTGAAAAATGCGGATGTGTGCGCGACTGCGTATCTATTGCTTTTACTGAAGTGATATATAAAAATCTATTATTTTAGTCGAATACATGCATTATTTAGAACACAGAAAGTAAATTCCAGCGTTGCCAGAAGGTTACATTTCTTACATTTTTCGTAACTTTTGAGAACAACGAGATTTGTAATAGGTACTAGATTTTTATTGCAAACAGTTTACGCACTTATTTCAATTCAACGCATCCAAATTGAACGCACCTAAAACTGGCGCGTCTAAAAAGTATTTCACTCCATATCACACCAGAGATGGCTCTGAATGGAAAGCGCCATGACAAAATGATTCGTATGCTCTATGAATTAAAACTTGATTTTGCTTATGCGTGTGCGCGCACTTCCGCGTGTTCCCGCCGTTCGCGGTTTCGTAGCTAGGTACAGAAATTCATGATTGCGTTGATGTGATTTGTTTTGTTTCGTTGCGTTATTGTTTGTTGCCGTATAACTGTGATGTACAACATTTATATCCAACAAATATTTTATTTTGTTGGCAAACTGCATATCAAAGTTTGCAACTTAATTAAACTAATAAAAATATAACATCTATATTTTATTGCGTGTGTAAACAAGTAAAATATCTACATAAAGTACGGAAACAAATCAACGATTTTTGATTACAGTTTTTTTTTAATATTGTAATGGAGGTTTCCATTACAATATTAAAAAAAAACTGATGCCAGGTTCAGGTTGGTGAATTCGATGATTTTTTTTGTCTCAAATTCGTGATTTCAGAAAATTACAGGCAAACATTAGAACATTGAGGCGTTCTTGCATGGTTCTTGCCTTAGAATAATAACGCATAGAAGCCGCGTCTCGAACAAAACCCGAGCAAAATCGTGTGTCCACTTCATTTTCTTTGTGTGCGTGAGCCGAATGTGTCTACGTTCCTCTACCGCACACAGATATAGCTTTCAGTGATACCATTACTAAGCCGTTACCCACAAAATATGGGAAGACGCATTACTATTTTGCTATCAAGGCAAGTATTTTATGTTGTTGGGAACTGGAAAAGGTAACATATTTTTTCGGAAGGTATAATTCAATTTATTTCAAAATAAAAGGAAATAAATCGCATAAAGAATGAGATATTGTTCAATGCGTTTAGAATGCTTAATGGGTTATAATTATAAAGAATGTTAAAACATCGTGTTTGATATGAATTAACAGTAAGTATTGTATTTTAAAATTACAAAAATGAAAAACATGAATGAAAGCAATGTGGGTATTTTTTCCTCACAAATAGCAACACTGTGTTAGGACAAGTTAGGTTATTAGAATTTTGTTTTATTTATCGATTTACGTAAAAATAGTGCATAGAATGTGAGTACTTATTTGTGAAATGTTATTTTATCACATTTTTTTGTTTTCCTGATGTGCTATAACATCCTTTCACGCAACAAACTGTCATTTTCAATTATTTACTCGCGAGCTGTGTTCGACGGAACGTGACATTGAGTACTGACGGCCTGACGGCTAAGTTTGACGGATTAGGCTAAGTTTTAGTTGCCTCACTTTTTGCACTCGTACTAGGTTTCTATGCGTTATTATTCTAAGGTTCTTGCCTTTTATTAGAGTTCGTCGCATTTCATTGCGCAGGATGTCAATTTGGAAAAAAACATATGACAGCTCATGCGCGGCGCACAAGATGGCGCCGTGTAATGGGGTCTGAGTCGCTCATATAAGTTCGATGCATATTTGTGTCCTGTAGGCTAATTCACGTAACTAAATAAGTGCTGTTGCAGTGCAGTTTAAGTTACGTTTCGATCAAAACAACGCTTTTCGTATTCTCTACCGCTGTCAGACACGCTCGCGTCAAGTGCGCGTCACGCGAGCGCAGTAATGGCATTTTAGTGTTGCGCGTCTTTGGTGTGTGTTTCGGAACGCAACGTGATCGGTATTCTACTATTTGTTTGACGTCCCAAAATGACAGCTTATAAGCTTAAGTTTAATTTTTAATATTATAATATTGCTATATTCATTGAAATTTATTCGTTTCTAAACGATTATTTAGTGAATAATATTTTTTCTCTCCACCGTCAGTAAGTTTGGTAGTTTGGTTGTCGTGCAATTGACGTGCAGTTCACGCGCAATTTATGCGCAGTTCAAAGATTACAAGAATACCGTTTATCACTCGAACTTAAACTTAATTGCAACTGCACTAAAACTTAATCGGTGCGTCATAACATTACGTGAATTAGCCCTCAGCTTGCTCAATGCAATACGACTGTTGATGCGAAAAGTGTTACACGTTGTTATTGTTTTAAATTATTTATTTTGGTTATTTCTTACTGTTTGATTTGTGTTTTGTGTGTTTTTGTTGTGTATGTTTGTTGTGTTACTTTGTGACCTTGTTATTGTTACTGGTTGTGTTTCTTAATTGTTTATAATATAATACGTGGATATAAATTCAGAAAAATATTCCACGAACGTAACACTTATTTACATGATTGCACCTGCGCGGTCGTCACTGAAACTTAACTTCCGAGCGGCAAAGAACCGCGGGTCGAACTGTAACAGAGTCCTCTTTCGAACACTTGGTAGAACAAGTACGTTAAGAGGATTCTATACTTATCGAATACTAGCTGACCCGCGCAACTTCGTTTGCGTCACATTTTCCATTAATGCTCCGCTCCTATTTGTCTTAGCCTAATGATATAACTTTCCTCGATAAATGGGCTATTTAACACTGAAAGAATTTTTCAAATCGGACCCGTAGTTCCTGAGATTACCCCCTACATACAAACTTACAAACAAATGTTACCTCTTTATAATATTAGTATAGATTAGCAGTTAGTTGAGAGTGGTAGTGGTTTTGGTTCAAACTAATAGAATAATTTCGGTGATAGACAAGATAGCAACAACAGTGAAGATGGCCTACGAACAAATGAAACTACAATCAGAGTTTCCTTTATATTCCGCCATATTGCCCGCCGACGCCAAAAACACGTAAATAAAATAAAAATACAAAAATGTAACTTTTGGAGCAAAAATGTAACATTTTAGGAAACATAAAGTAACTTAGGACTCAAGGGCCCTGGCAATACTACATTCACGTCTCTCTTGTTTCATAGGCGAGCGATGTATGGACGCGTAGCAATATAATTTTAATGTTGCCAATAGAAACATTGTATAAAAACAAAACAGGTAAGTATAAAAATTACCTTCAGGTTGGCTTTTTAACTGCTCTTCAACTTCAGTCAAAACTTGATCAATGATTTTTAGAACTTTTGAGTACTCTTCTTCATTGGTAATTATTCCGTGTTTGCGGTCTTGTATCTCAGCTTTGTAAAGTAATATAGATTTAGCTTTAGGGTTTTCCTCAGCTAGCCTTCTTAAATTTGAAGAATTACCGATGTCTCCATCTACAAATAATGATTTGATTGACATTAAGCAAACAACACAATGACGTGGGCCCCACTGCCCGTAAAATCACCTGAACCAAGAAATGAGTTGGAACGTCAGGCTGCACGATACGATAGTCCGAATACCGCAACTACACATCTGACACTAGGGGGACCAAGTTTCGCTAAAGTCACTAGAGGAGCGCAAAAACGTACACGTGAAGATCGTGATGTACATGATGACAATGACGAGGGATTCCAAACGGTCAGCTACAAACGAAAGAGGCCTCGGATCGCGGAACAGCAGAAGACTGATAATGACCAAATAAGTACACAAAAAAAGAATGTTGTGAGGAATAGAAGAGGAACTAAGATAAGTGAGAAGTTAAAGGCAGCTGACCATTTAGTGTGGATCTATGCATCAAGGTTTCAGAATGACTGCACTGAAACGGACATTGAAACGTACATGTGTGAAAATGGGCAATCAGTGTCTACTGTGGAAAAGTTAAAACCAAAGAATCCGACTAATTTTACATCGTTTAAGATTGCTGTTGAGAAGAAAAGTTTAGAAGTTATCCTAAAAGAGGATTTCTGGCCATCCGGGATAGTATTCAGAACGTTTAAATCCAAAACATAATGGCCCAAAGCAAGACAACTATAAAAATGACGACTTTTAATTGCAAAAGTATAAAAAGAAGTATGGCTTATGTAAAGGAGCTATGTCATAAGTATGACATTGTATCGCTTCAAGAAACATGGCTGCTGCCGGACGACATAGACTATCTCAGTCAAGTACACACTGACTTCCTGTACTATGGCGTTTCTGCGATGGATACTACAGCGGGGCCTATACGAGGAAGGCCTTATGGAGGTGTAGCCATCTTATGGCGGAGGAGTTTATTCTCGAAGGTGGTACCAATACCCTGTAAATCAAAGCGGGTAGTCGCTGTACGTCTGCAACTACCGGACCGGAGCGCTGTGGTTATGTCAGTGTATATGCCTACTGACTGCATAGATAATTTACCGTTGTTCACAGAGTGTTTAGGCGCAATGAATTCGATAATTCAAGACTGTGATGATGAGTGCGTGTTTATGTTGGGTGATTACAATGCAAATATTGGTAGCGTGTTTGGTAGGGACTTGTTTAGGTACTGTAAAGACCAGAACTGGACTTGTGCTGACATTCTGTATTTGGGTGAGTCCTCAGACACTTATACATTTCTAAGTGAATCCCATGGTACAACCAGTTGGCTCGACCACTGTGTAGTTACGTCTGCTGGTTGGGACACTATTTCTAATGTTTATGTGCTTAATGAAGTGAATTGGTCGGATCATTTTCCACTCGTAATTGAATGTAATTTTAATGTTATAAGACGTAAAATTGTCAATCAACCGCTTATTAATGATAAAATATCACTTAATAATAGAAATGGGGCACAACTTTCTGAGTACAGCCGTTTATGTGACGAATATGTGTATCATGTTGGCATCGACGCATTTTATCCTAAAGATTGTAAGGGGTCGTCGTGTAGTGATCATGAATGCTATGATTTAATTGATAAATACTATGATGGTTTAATACATGCCATTACAAATGCAGCTAGCAATTCGCATGCAAAGTTCTCACAAAAAAAATGTAAAACGATTGTAGGTTGGAATAACCATGTTAAATCACTTTATTCAATTGCTCGGGATGCTTTTCATACTTGGTCACTGCACGGTAGGCCAACGCACGGGCTTGCATTCGATAACATGTATAATAGCAGGAAAACGTTTAAAAATAAATTACGATGGTGTCAACAACACCAAGATCAATTAAAAATGGACGTTATTGCGCAGCAAAGAGCCTCACGCGATTTTAAACAGTTTTGGAAATCAACAAACAAGTTATCGCACAAACCTAGTCGGGCGTTAAGTATCAATGAAATTGAGGAGCCAAAACAGATCGCGGAGGCGTTTGCTGATAAATTTAAAACCGGTTTTGCTAGCGAATCGTGTGACCCAGGTGTCGGCTGGCGTGCGCCGGCGATGAATCAGCTGAGTGTCGCTGTAACACCTGATATGGTGTGGGAATGTGTGCGCGAAATGAAACGCGGTAAGTCGCCGGGGCATGATGGTCTGACGCTGGATCACATTATTTTGGGAGGTACTCAGTTGGCTGAAAAGTTGTCTATACTGTATGACCTATTTCTGAGGCACTGTTACTTGCCGAAAAGTTTTATGAAAACAATTGTAGTGCCACTCGTCAAAGATAAAAAAGGTGACATATCGGATATTAATAATTATAGACCCATTTCACTGGCAACTGTGTTATCTAAAATATTTGAAAGGATACTACAGCCACATCTTTCGAAAAACATAAAGTTACATAGCGCACAATTTGGTTTTCGTCCAAATCTTTCTACTGATACCGCCATATTCTCATTAAAGAAAACTGTTCAGTACTATTTGGATAGAAAAACAAATATTTATGCCTGTTTTCTTGATTTAAGTCGTGCTTTTGACTCTGTAAATTACAATGTCCTGTGGGAAAAAATGAATAATGCAGGTATACCCCCTGAATTGATTAATGTCATGAAGTATTGGTATGAAGGTCAAACAAATGTTGTAAAGTGGGGAGAAAGTTTATCTGGTGAATATACTCTCAATTCCGGTGTAAGACAGGGTGGACTGACATCCCCTGCATTATTTAATTTATATGTTAACGATTTGATAGGGGAGCTGAGCAGCGCCAATGTCGGCTGTTCTATTGATAATGTTTCTGTAAACAACCTCAGTTACGCCGACGATATGGTGCTGCTGAGCCCCTCTGTCAAGGCGTTGCAAAAGCTACTGAACATATGCGAAGTGTACGCTAGTAAGCATGGTCTTAAATATAATGTTAAGAAAACGGAGTTAATGGTATTTAAATACGACAACAGTCCATTACCTGCACCCGATATATCATTATGTAACACCAAACTAAAAGTTGTTAAAAGTTTTAAATATCTTGGGCATATCGTAACGGATAAACTGCGCGATGATGAGGACTTGGAGAGACAGAGGAGAATGTTGGCCGCGAAAAGTAACATGCTTGCTCGGCGTTTCGCTAAATGTACTAAACAAGTGAAAGTCACTCTGTTCAATGCCTACTGTCGGTCGCTGTACACTAGCCACCTATGGTACAAGCACACACAACGCGCATATAACACCTTACGTGTGCAATATAATAACGCATTTAGGTGCATATTTGGGTTACCATGGCGGTGTAGTGCGTCCGGCATGTTTGCGGAGAGCAGAGTAGATGATTTCTATGCTGTATTACGCAAAGCGAGGGCCTCCTTTATGAGCCGTGTACATGATTCTGACAATGGAATATTGAGAGCCATATATGAAGCTAATTATTTCTTTGTATATGGCTGTCAGTATTCCTGCTAACAATTTCGATTTGTGACATTTAATTTATAATCTTTTAATGTTAAATTTATGGGTATATTGCCTGAAATAAATGAATTTTTTTTTTTTTTTTTTTTTTTTTTTTTTTTTTTTTTTTTTTTTTTTTTTTTTTTTTTTTTTTATTATCGCATAGTCAATGTCAACATCAACCTCGAATGCAAGCATCAACAATTGATCTAATTTACATAGCAACTTACAACACTCTGACCCTAAGAACCAACGAAAGCTTAGCTGAACTTACCCTAGCACTCGAAAACGTAAATTGGTCAATTGTTGGTTTAAGCGAAGTCAGACGCTTAGGAGAAAATATTGAAGACCATGGCAACTTTGTCTTTTACTACAAAGGAATTACCCCAGGGCAGTATGGCACTGGCTTTCTGGTAAAAAAAGAATTAAAGTCTTACATTGATGAATTCATCGGCATATCAGAACGAATCATAATACTCAATTTGAAGCTCCCATCTAGTAACGAAATGTGGACCCTGGTACAAGTCTACTCTCCCACTGAGCAAGCCAGCAACTTAGACATAGACGCTTTCTATTTTAAACTCGCAGACGCAGTGAAAAACCACGCACATAACAACTTAATAGTGATGGGCGATCTAAACGCCAGAACAGGATCTAGAAGAGAAGGAGAGGAGATAGTATTGGGCCCATTTTGTACAGGGAAGAGAACCAGAAATGGTGCAAAACTTATACAGTTTGCACTCGAACATAATCTGAAGATATTGAACACTGTATACAAGAAACGTGTAAACAATAGGTGGACATGGATCTCACCCAATGGACATACAAAAAACGAGATAGACTTTATTCTTACTAACAAAGCCAACTTGTTCCAGGACTGCCGTGTCGTTAACAACATAAATTTTAATAGTAATCACAGAATGATCAGAGCCAAACTACAACTTAAAGCCAGTCACACTAGACCCTTTAAGATTAAACACATTAAAAATATGCCATTGGTGCACTCAAAACAATTAAACGCAAATCTGTCAGACTTCATAGAAAACACAAAACATTTGAATGTGATAGAAAAATACAACGAATTTGAAAAGTGTCTGAAAGCAGAAGAGAACATGAACACAAGCGAAGTAAAGAACAAAATAAAATGGCTAACAAAAGAGACTAAAGAAATGCTGGAAATCAGAACCAAATTAATATCTTCGACTGAAAAGAATGCAAGTACTAGAAAAGAAATCACAAAGTTGACTAACCAAATAAGAACGAACATGAGAAAGGATCGGCGAAGACACAAATATGTAATATTGGAAAAATGCATTGAGAAGACTGGTGGTGTTAAAAAAGCGGCGAAACAACTAAAAGAAAAAATCAACTGGGTACCCAATATGGTAGACAAAAACAGCAGACAACAGACTAGGCGCCCGGAAATCATCTCAATAGCAACAGAGTTTTTCCGAGATTTGTACTCTAGCTGTAGCAAAGATACCAATCACGAGATTAACATAACTGGGGGAGAAGACGTACCAATAATAATAGCTGCAGAAGTGGAAAAAGCTATAAATTCTCAAAAAAGAGACAAGGCTGCCGGCTCAGACAACATCAATAATGAATTCCTGCTAGAAAACAAAAACGCCCAATCCTAACATACTTGTTCAACGAAGTGATACAAAGTGAAAACATACCAGATCAGTGGACAACTTCCACAATAATACTGCTACACAAGAAAGGTGACAACATAAACAACTATAGACCAATCAGCCTAATGTCTAACGTCTACAAAGTTTTTGCAAAAATCATCCTAGATAGAATAACCAAATCGCTGGACGAGAATCAACCAAGAGAGCAAGCTGGATTCAGAAGCGGTTACTCAACTATAGACCATATACACACAGTTCGTCAAATATTCGAGAAAAGCAAAGAATTTAACATAACCTAACCATCTACTGTTGTTTCGTGGACTACTCCAAGGCCTTTGATTCACTGGTACACAACAGGATATGGGAGGCACTTCTGAACCAAGGTGTACAAAAGAAGTACATCAGAATTCTCAAAAACATATATGCCAGCAGTAAAGCTGAAATAAAACTAGAAAAAACTTTTTACAAAAAAATACAACGGACTTCCAAAAAAAAACACTACAAAGTAAAAAATAACTTTAATTTCGGAAGTCGGTGTTTTTGTTACTTTCTTCGTATTTTGACACCGACTTCCGAAATTAAAGTTATTTTTACGAAATAACTAAAGAGCCAAACTAGGTAATTGTAAAATATCTGACAGAAGGCTTAGGTATAACAATAATATAATACCACTTAATAATAATAATCTCAGACCAATCTGAGTACCTACCTATCTAATTTTAATAATTCGTAATTTATTATCAGTTGAATGACTATTTGCATGATAATTTGACATCCTAATTGAATTGTAATAATTTATTCTTTGACATCTTTTCTTAATCTTTGACATCCTAGATATATTGTGTTGAATTGTAATAATTTATTCTTTGACATCTTTTCTTAATCTTTGACATCCTAGATATATTGTGTTTTATAATTTTGTTTTTAACTGATATATCCAAAATATTGTTATTTTCAATTGCTAACAATAGGTATATAATGTAAATTGTAAATGCTTACTTCCTTTTTTATCTGTATGTGCCTAGCACTGAATTTGCACAACTACTAACTCGGTCTGAGACTACTAATATTAATCATAAGGTGTTCTGTGATCATAAGACCATTATGTAGGCTTATGTAGGTACCTTATTCAGAAAAAGAAATGATTAGGATTAAGAAATCCATTATTATTATAGGTAATTATATTGAAAATGATTTCGAAAATAATGTGACAAGTTAATATACATTGTCTACACCAGTGCGCTTTTCTGTTCATCTGACACAATATGCCTAGCATATACGATCCACGTAGGTATGTAATGACGACAACAGCGCATGCCGCTCGCTACGGCACGCTGACTCTGATTATTCAGACTAACCATGGCGCGTGAGCTGTATGCGACGGGCGCACAGGTCTATATAGATAACTGCATGTCCTTTACAGCACAGCGCTTGGTGCAAGAAAAATTTAAAGTTTAAATTAAAATTAAACATGAAATTGCACTGATATTAACGTTACTCTAAGGTGATTGCATTTGCTGATGTGACTGGTTGAATGCATGCTCAACGGCTAACTGCATTGTAAAATTTAAAATTTCTTGTAAGTCATTCTACTTTTTAGAGACTATTTGAAAGAACTAAATAATGTATGCGTTACAAAAGATAAACAAAGATTGTAACAAATTTTATGCACTATTTTAATAATTAGGTGACACGTGCCCACTTTGTTAGGCAGTATTTCAAGTTAATATATGTATAGCCTATGACACTCACAAATATTATAATTATACGGTTTGTTCTATACCCATCTCTCGCATTATATATATGAAATAACCTGCCTTTCTATTAATAAAAGAATTTACAAAATCGGTTCAGTAGTAGGTACCAGAGATTACCCCCTGCAACCTCACAAACGGACAAACTTTTATTTTTATTTTTATTAAAGCCCTTTTTTCCGAATTAGGTACATGTTTTACATTTGTTAAATTAAATCTCGCACTTCAGTGTGTCTCTTGGCATAGGCCTCCTCCAGCTCTCTCCAATGAGCTCTGTCTTCTACAGCTCTCCAATGAGCTCTGTCAACTGACAAACTTTACCTCTTTATAATATTAGTATAGAAGTGTAGATGATTAGCACATTAGCAAGTTTCATGTACAACAATAGGTTCAACAAATGTATTGTGAGTTAAATATATACATTATGCAAGTTTTTCTTTCACACATATTTATGAAGGTCACTAAGTAGATTAGCCCATTAAAAAAAATACACATTTTGGGAGTGACATAATAAATGCCTTATCTGCTTTTAAAATGTAAACATAATATGACTTCTAGGCCAATTTTATTATAATTTAAATATTGAATCAACTGGCTTATAAAAAGACAGAAACACACTTACTTACTTTTAAGTATTTCTCGAACTGGCAGAATAAATGGTAGCTTAGGTGTACCACTCAAATGGGGGTGAAAAAACGAACCCATTGTAATCAAGCCAGCTGGTAGTGCTTCTAACATCTCACGGAATCTATTGATATTACTTAACACTTTACTCTCTGTAGACACATTGATCAATGGTGATAATTCTACAAATCAAAACAAGTCATTTGAATATTATTGCTTTCTATTATGGATTTCATTTTTGCTTTTATTCGGAAACAAACCTGGATCTAAATAAAATTCCAAATAATCCAAAATCCTTGTGGAGTCTGGTATAACTTCATTTTTAACTTTTAGCACTGGGATTTCACCACGAGGGTTAATATCTAAAAACCATGACGAATACTGCTCGCCTTTTGTTATGTCCACTAGCAAAGGCTCAAATTCTATATTCTTTTCGTAAAGAGCCATCAGAACCTGTGAAAATTTCATGAAACATCAGATTATACCTATAATCTTTGATTGGTAATAGAGCATACAAAAGAAATAGGGCCACTTTAGGGGTCATTAATAATGATAGGGTTGCCCCCTCCGTCCCTTCTGTTGAGGCCCGGCGAAATGATTTTGTAGCGTAAAATATAACATGATAAAAACAAACAAAAGGCGGGTTCCAGGAATAGGATCCATAAATTTGCAATATTCTTGCAAACCACTTATACTTAAATGTATCTTAGCTAAATTAAAAAGTAACAAAATAACATGGGTTCAACCTGTCTTACCTTTTGTGAGTAAAAACTGTAATAACTACAGTAGAGAAAAATATTTGGCGATTTTTTACCGGCCTTTGCATACGTATTAAATGTTGGTATTGGTATTTTCTCCAAATATTTTTGTACATAATGCATTTTTTCGAGTAATGTATTACAAACAAGAACACTAATCTAAGCCAGATAAATAATACTACTACATAACAATAAAAAATTCTTCAAACTTCTACGCGGTTTTTTAGCTTTCAAGAAATGCTACCAACATTACAATATTAAAATCAGCTGACTGACATTAGGAAAATAGAGTAGGTATCCGCCGGAAACACAGCGCGTCTGTTGCGGATAATAGATAATAGCCGCAACACACGTTAGGATTTGGTACGGCGGTCGGCGGACTAAATCCGGCAAACAAATCCGTTCTCGCTAAGTTGCTACAGACGACCGGATTGGATAGTAGCTTCACGTACGCCTTCAAATGCACACGGCTGTCATCATGTCGTTGGACAGGGACACAAAAGTTGACAAAGGCCGGTTAGAGCCATGAAGGTAGGTATAGATAAATATGGAGTCCAGACTTAGAACAACTGTTAGAGTCAAATACCTACGCAACTCTATCTCCCTCTATGGTGGCCGACTTCTCTTTCTTGTGTGGACTTAGTGTGGAAATCTCTTTTTTGAAATCTCCTTATAACCTCAAAATCTGAAGTAAAACACTTTCAGATAATGTGTCTACAAATAAATAGTTGAACTACGATTACTGATATAAAAAAAACCTAAAATTTTTGGTCACGGATGCTTATCGTGATTGGCAAATAATGGGATTTTTTCCCATTTCCTTGGGATTTGGTAATGTGGCAACATTGGCCGCCATATGTCAAGTTGTCAATTAAAATGTTCCAACATGGCGCTTGTTTACATTACGGTTCACAGCTTTGTTTGAAATATTTGTCTGTAATTGAAGGTATAATCAAAGAAATTGTGCACAGTTGTGAAGAGCACGGTTGCGGTAATACGCAGTGACGGATTAACCCTTAATCAAATTAAGCAATTGCCTAGGGCATCACGCCTGGGGGGGCACCAGAAGAAGCACAAAAAAATCCGTCCTTAGGGCATCAAGTCTCACTCTCTCACGTCACCAAAAACCACACCAAAAAAGTTTCTAGGACTAATTTGAAACGAAAAGCACGAAAATAGTTCTAGTCACAGATATTGTCTATTAACATATTACACGCAGACAAAAAAATCATGAAGAGACTGTTAAGAATGTCTACTGGGAGCACGTTTTACAGCGAGTTATAGCTGTTATTCGCACATTGGCCGAAAGAGGCCTTCTTTTTCGCAGTGCAGTACAGAAATTTGGATCTCCTGAGAATGGAATTTTTCTAGCGTTGCTGGAACTTATAAGTCAATTTGATCCCTTTTTAGCGGCACACATAACCAAATATGGAAACACCGGAAAAGGAAACGTCTCTTATTTATCTAAAACAATCTACGAAGAGTTAATGGCCCAAGAAGTGCATGGTAAAACTATTATCTCAGATAAAAGATTCTAGATATTATAGTCTTTCAGTAGATTCTACTACGCCGGATTGAACGCACATGGACCAGCTCAGCGTAGTTATTCGCTATATAAGAGATGGGCAGCCAGTAGAGCGATTTCTTACATTTATTGAGTTGGAAACGCATCACACCAGGAGATGAATTGGCAAAGCAGACTCTTCAATACCTTGAAGAACTTTGTGGATTACATTTTTCAACATGCAGAGGCCAGTCTTATGACAATGCTTCAAATATTTACAATGGCATGCAGCAGAAGATTCTAGAGGCGAATCCGTTTGCAACATAAATCCCATACTTACGCAGCCCATTCTCTCAATTTAGTAGATTGAAGCGCCGTGGATTGTTCCTAGCAGCTGTAATTTTTTTTTTATTACTACTACTAGAATTGGAGTTCCTACTTATGTTGGTCATGTCGGACAAAATTTTGCAAACCTTCCGAAAAGTCAGCAAGGTATTATAAGACCCAGAAGTTACGTTTCGTTAATCACTCGTGGATATTTTAGAAAATTGCGGTGCGACTTTGATTCTTTAGAAGCCCGCGCAAAAGAAAAGCTAACAGATGTGCAATACAAAGACACCCGTCAAAGACGAAGTAAGAAAATACCCAATGATGGTTCAGCTCCTGAAGTAAGTTTCAGCCCAAGAGAACAGTTCAAAATAACGAGTTATTATAGCATCATTGATAATTAATTAAATGCAGAGATGCGAAAATGAGGAGAGATATACAAAGAAACAGCCTCATTAGACAACCTCAGAAGAACAGACAGATTCTCATTCTTGAATAAAATACCCGATGCTGATAAAATTATGTGTGTGCTCAAACTGCAGAATACAGTCAGCACAGGTACAAATCTAGTAAACACATATCCAGAAGACCTTAACACCGAAATAATAACAGAAATTCAAGTTTCATTCATATTATGTCATAAGTGAAATAAGTTCCAGACCCAATGATTCGGCTCGCACAATAAATTGCATAAAATAATACATGATGATAAAATTTAATCAGCTTTCCCTTCTGTGGAAACAGCCCTGCGTATATTTTTATCGCTTAAGATTACAAATTGCTCAGCGGAACGAAAAAGACAAAGATGATACAAGAAGAAAGGCTCGATAATTTATCGATATTATACATAGAGTCCGATATGTTAAAAACTTTAGACGTTAATACTATCTTGCGTGAATTCAATGCCCGGAAAAGCCGCAAGATCCATTTCAATAAATATATAAATAAATTATGCTTTGGTTTTTATTGTTGTCTTCTCGCACCTACTTCACTTCTAAGGTACGTTACATCTCATCATCTTATTTAAACTAATGCGGTAAAGTTTTAAAGACCGATTCTAGTTGACATACGGATAGGGGGGCCCACAGGCGTGGATTGCTTAGGGCATCAAGTAGTCTTAATCCGTCACTGGTAATACGTGGTGTCCAAAAAGTGAAATACAATTTCACATGTAAAGTGTTTAAATCGTGATTTCTGACATTGAGTCATTTTAAACATATTTCTTTGTATTTTCTATGAATTACTTCACATAACGCTTAACCAATATGTTCAACGTACTAATAAATGAGTATACTGATAACTATGTAAAGATTAAATAGGTTTTCTCCGATTTTCATTGACTTATTGCAATTCTAACTTTTTGTTTACATCGGAAGTCATTTTGAAGTAGTGTGACCATATTGAGGATTTATCTGGGACTTTCTCCGGGATCTTTATGTATCTTGTGAACATGTTTCTTAGTAATTAAATCATACACATACTCATACGGGGAACGAATGTCTGTTATTAGATATTTTATAATTCATTATTTAGAGCATAAAATAATATACCAACAATGTTTTTTTTTTATTTCCTAAAAATAGTACTCAGAGGAAACTGTGGCCATCCATTGCATCATTGAAAATGAAATTTTATGAAAGTGCATTTTCAAGAATCAGATTACGATCCAACAACAAGGCGCTTAAAACAAACAGCAGTTTACAAATCAAGAAGCAATATGACTTAGCAAGGTAAAATTTTAAGTATCCATATTAGGTTTTTATTGGTTTCCATTTATAATATTACTTAATCGGATACAAAAAAAAAAATGTAGCTGACTGGTATCGGGAACAAGGCCCGAGCTTCAAACAATGTACCGAGTCAAGAATTACCGGTAACTGAATCAGGCGCCGGGTCCAACTACGAACGGAAACCTCCATACACATTATTATGTTTTTAGCAATATAGTAGTTGAAATATTATGGCAAAAAGTAATGTTCTTTAAATATAATTTTCAGATATCAAGTTCATTACATGAAGAGTCTATAGTGAAAGTAGCTGATCTGGCTATACCAAGTGCTAGTTTTGGCACTTAGAGTAAATTACATCGAAAATAAATAAATATTGTATCACAATTTATTGTGAGTGATAATTGCAGTGACTAAAGTGATTGACAGATAACGCACAGACGAACCTACTAGTCCTAGAAAACTGATAATTGTCATATAGTATGACAAATCAGTAGTAGTGGTGCAGTGGTGGTGGAGTGTGTGTAGTAGTGGTAGTGTATAGTGTGTTGTGTTTGTATTTGTTATGTTACTTGTTATGAGGTGTACAATAAACTATATCTATACATATAATAAAATCGTAGAGTTGCCGTGTCTGTACATTGAATATTTTCGCATAAAAAATACATAGAAATGTCAGAAAAATTACATAGAACACAAAAAAACAGTTTTTGAAATTCTTTTCTGTTGGTCTGTGCGTCTGTTTGTCTGTGCGTTTGGAGGAGCATCACGCATAAACCACTGATTGGATTCAAAATTTAGGTACTTCAAAATATTAAGTGATCACCGGAGTAACATTTAGTGTTTATTTCATCAAAATCGACCCATAAAATCAAAAGATATCGAATTTTAAAGTTTACGAAGAAACTTCATCAAAATAGGTTGCTTTCATTGAGACTTCAGATACTTGCAATGCCATCTATTGAGAAAATTTGTAATAAGAAATGTGTGAAAAGACCCCGAAACAATGTATTTTTGAGCTATATAAATTAAACTTAAAATGTAGCATAAAAAAGTGAAAATTTTATTGTATTATCATTATTATCGTAACGTGTTGTAAGCTTCTAAGTTCGAACTTATGAGTATAAAGACAGTTCAGTTACGTTGTAGATCGATAGATGGCGTTGTACTTATGACGCGTTTTTGTGAATCGCGGTGTTAAGATTCTCCGCTAAGCTTCTAAGTTCGAACTTATGAGTTTAATGTCAGTTCACGGGTGCCCCGTGGTTCGTTAGGAACGATCGACTTCATGTCGATCTCAAAATTCCGACTGTCCAGCAATTCATGAAACGACTTACTACCAAGCGTTTCATCGAATCCGCGGACAAGCATCAAAACTTCCTCATTGCATCGGCTACCCGATACACCCCCTCACAGATTAGTAGGATTCGCCGGCCACGGCACACCCTCATAGAACCTGACGATCCCATCACCCTCCTCCAGGAAAGTTGTAGGGAAACCAGTACTTTAAATAAACACAAACACAGACCGCGTTCCGTATTCCGACCTCGCCGCCGAGGTCCATCGCGACGACCCTGTAAATCTCCCCCCCGTCTTTTGCCAAATGAGCCAGCCCGCGAAGCTGAGCCATTAGCTTTAAACTCCCCAAATAATGGAAACATGACCCAGCCAGTCCCTTGCTGCCCTCCCCCAAACGATGCCGCTGAGTCGAGGTCCGTACCCCACAGGGGGTGCCCTCAGCGAGCGGAGGCCTTAGCTGGGGGCCTTAAATTCACCTAGGCCACCACAGGCAAGTCCGGTTAAGTAGCTGTAACTTTCTAGAGTTAGTAGCTGCGAGAGGCCATCGACAAAAAAAAAAAAATTAAAGTCAGTTCAGAGCTGTAACTTTCTAGAGTTAGTAGCTGCGAGAGGCCATCGACAAAAAAAAAAAAAATTAAAGTCAGTTCAGATGCGTTGTATATATTTGGTATAGCTATGGAAGTATGGGTTAGAATGACTAGATTTTTTTTCGAATTATTGGTAGGAGAGAGTAGACTTGGGTCGTACACTTGGAAAATCGAGTACCAGGGCTTCCAGAGTACGTCTACCTTAAGAAACTAGGGCTCGGGATACTTTCAAGTATTTTCTATATGGATAGGAAATTGACCCGTAACTTTCTAGGAATAAGGAGCACAATCGCGTTTTCAAATAAATACCTTTAGGACTGTCAGCTGGGAAATATATTATTATTATGATTATTCAATTATTTAATTCATTGGTCTACAATCAGCAATATTGTCAGTAAAAATCGGAGAAAATGTGTTTCTTTTTGGACTGTGCTGGGCGAAATTAAGAATCCACTTGATTCACCACCATTCGTTCGATAGTCAGTTTTGTTGATTTTGATTCAAGATTAGTTTGTACCAGGAGATTAGGTACCTGGGCTGGTCGGCATTTCAACCGATAGAGATGATACAGTGCCCTGCATTAGGTACCCTCTTCATAATTATATTCTTAATTCGAGAGAGAGATCAGGATACGTAACTGAACGTAAATTTTGTATATGCAATCTATACTAATATTATAAAGCAGAAGAGTTTGTTTGTTTGTTTGGTTGTACGCGCTAATCTCAGGAACTACTGGTCCGATTTGAAAAATTCTTTCAGTGTTAGATAGCTCATTTATCGAGGAAGGTTATAGGCTATATATCATCACGCTAAGACAAATAGGAGCGGAGCAATAATGGAAAATGTGGCGCAGACGAAGTTGCGCGGGTCAGCTAGTAAATAAATAGGTCTTTGGAGAGTGTAGGTGAGCACGATGAGAAGATCTCCATAAGACATTTCAATGGGCAAGGGAAAAAACGAGATTTGCGCGTACGAAGTCGCGGGCTAAAGCTAGTAGGTATGACAGTTAAGGCTTGACCGCACTTGGTGACACTGCGCGGCAGCGGAACGACGCGACACGCAACGTAAAAATATTCTTTGTAAGAAATTGTATAAGGTTTAACGCACTACGCAGCAGCGTGCGACGCGCCGCGACACTTCAAGTGCGAACGTTGTTACGTGTCGCGTCGTTCCGCTGCCGCGCAGTTTCGCACAGTGCGGTCAAGCCTCTAAACAAGATTAATCTAAATCTTTTTCTTCAACCAAAATTCATCTTCTGCCTTTTGTACAGACGCCAGCACATCAAGCTACAACAATCTGTCAAATTTCTTCAATAGATTCTTAACTTTTATGTGTAAAGTCATAAGGTCCAAAGTTGATTGGGAAAATTTGACAGTTTCGGATACCTACCTTGATGTGCTGGCGGCTGTGCTTTACCTACTCTTGTCCAAAGAAATGATTCAATAAGTATTAGCTATTTTTTTTGTCCGTTGGCAACATTCCAAAAATTATGACATTACATACTCATACATAGAAAACAAAATTCACAACTTCGTAGAATATGAATAAAACCATTCGATGTGCTGGTCTGGCAGGGAGATTATTTATAAGGTGTACAGACGTTGTCTGGTGGAACATAGGGCTCAAATTATTCTTTCCGTTTTCGACGTTGTTTTGTAAAGCACCGCTGATATCACAGGTATTTAAGGGTTTGTTTTGTTGGTTTTTAGTTCAGTCAAGTGTTAATTGATGAACCCAAAACAGTTTTTATTGTTTGTATTCGAAATAAGTGGAAAGGATCATGACCAAAACCAGTCTAGAAAAGTTACACGTATGAAAACCAAATTAATATACAAATTATTTGCTTATTTTTAACAAGCTTTTCACTTCAGGAATTTTGTTTTCGTATCCGGAATTATGATTTTATGATAAACAGTAAATTAACCATTGCTAGGTATATTTCCGTAAGGCATGATGGACGTTTCGTTCTCTTCATTTGTACGAGTCACGTAAGTATGAACCTTTACATAAAAACATCACGAAAATGATATTAAACTCATAAATTGCTAAATAATTAGTAATATCATAATCATAACGTAGGTTAGTTCCGTTGTGAAAATATTTTTTTGTTTCGTCTCACGCAAATGCAACTGTCAAGGCAGATGACAGACGTACCGGTAGGGATGGCGATTATTCCCAAACAAGATCGATTTGGTAAATCTATCCAAATCGCAGGAAAGAATTGATTCAGCAATAAATTGACTTCTGATAGATCGATTTCCTAGAGATAAATTCGTTGGTTACCCTCAAAGTACTGAATCCTAAAAAGCACGGTAGGTTGAAAAAAAGTTGTTTTATTTCGATAATGCACAACGCTGCGAGGCCATAAAAAGCACGTTATTCACGATTATTCATGTTTTTTTTTTCAATTAGCAGCTGTTCTCTTAATTTTTTTTTAACTAGCTTTGTTGTTTTGTACCTACGTGAGTGATCTGTGGTCATTTTATACACAATTTTTAGGTTATCTCCGAATTTGTTTAATTACTTACTAGTATGAAAATGAACACTTTTATTTAATCTTATATATATAAAACAAAGACGTGTTTGTTACAACACTTATAACTCGAGATCTGCTGAACCAATTTTCGTGGTTATTGATTCGTTGGATTTGTCTCCGACCCGAATAGCAGAATATATCTTAAAAACAATGAAAACTCGATATGTGCAATGAAGACTTAATTGACGGGAGCGAAGCCGTGGGGGACAGCTAGTAGTATATAAAGCGTAGTCTATAATACATAAAGATTTATTGTGTTTCAACAGACGGATTTCCATACATCGTTGGTCATGATCCTTTGGAATGACAAACGTCAAGCATTTAGGTATTAAGTTTACATTTTGTCTGCATTACTCTGGTTCTTTTTTTTTTTTTTTTTTTTATTCAAAACGGGGAAACTCTTGGCCCAAATCTCACCTGATGGAAAGTGATGATTGGGCCGAAGATGGAAGCGAGTTTCACCCGGAATCCTCGAACATAGAGGAACTGGCTATCATACCTCTAATTGCCGGAACACAACAATGCTGTTAACATTGTTGTTATGGCGACAGACTTAGACATGATATAGCACGTCTACGTATATCGCGCCTAGATTAATTGATACAACTTAACTAGATCTGTTAGTAGGTAAATGACAATTCGATTTTCTACTTTAACTTAGTAATCAGTTGCATCGAGAACTCGACCTTATACTTACTGATAATAAATTATACATCAATTTATGTTCAGCTAAAATACAGCTACATAGTATCAAGACTATCCTAGACTAGGGGCTTAATGATGTGAAAGTAGATCTCATGTAAAATGTCCCAAAAATCACACCAATAAATGAATCTTGAATCTAGGTTTGTACGCTTTTCGATTGCAGCGGGTTGCCATAGGAACGGTATAGTGGCACCCATATTATTTTCTACTCTTTTTTTCCAAGCTGTAAGGTAAAAAAACGTTCTCCAAAATAAAAATCCTGTATCCGGGGCGCGTTCACAAACATACAAACACACATATACATACGGCCAAACCCGGAACAATCAAACAATGCAATGAAATGAATGAATGAAAATGAATCATCTGCAGGCATACAAATATTGGTTCCATGCGGGAAACGAACGCAACACGCAGCGCAGCAGGAGATAGCTTATCCACTGCACTCTTTGAACCACTGCGCCAATCGTGTTGTAAAAAGTAGTTTTGGTTTTTTCACATTTTATTATATAGTATGGATTATGTTGCCAACTGCAACGCTCAACATAAGAAGCGTCTCTACGTGCGAGAGAATCGCGGCGATATTACTCGTATTGTACGTTTCACGTTTTCTATAACAACTTGAACTTTTCTGAACACGGCGATTCAATGAGAGAAAAAGCATCAACTCGCCACTCGCAACATGGGAGAAATGTTTTAGATGAATCTAAAACATTTATGACACACACACACATTTATGACAACACAGAAATACAATAATGTAGTTTTCCTCCAAAACCCTCATATATCTATGCCTAAAGGGGCCCCCAGACGGGCTATACTATTGATGAAATATGTGGCTACAACATTGCCGACTATATCCCGGCAATACAAAAAACATTTTAATGCAGCATATGGCTGGAAAATGTATCTCTGAGCAATATTTCTGCAGCAGTATATGGCTCATTATTTGTCTTTACATGGGCTACATACATGGCTAGTATGGCTACAATGGCTGACGAACTCATACGCGTTCTACTCATTCTACTCATTCCTCAGTCTTTGCGTATGTCCATAAACTACTACATTTTTTGTACGCCTCATCGACCGATATATTAAATTTTTGGGCAACATCTGCCCACCCTTAGCATTTCTGTCTTTATAGGTTCCGCATTCCACATTCCACAATTGAGGGTACACATGCACTTCATTGATGAAATAAATTATTTTTCATTTGACCATGTACTTACCAGTTATTTTGTATTTTAATTTATAACCTCGAACTTTAAACACGCACCCGAACCAAACTAAACAGAAACAAACACGAACATAGCTACGCTACTCGAACGAATCGCGGCAAACTTCACGTAGCATGAAAAAGGGACGCACTTATGCCGTATAGCGAGACAAAAATAAAAGTGGCTGAGAAATATTGCAGTATTTTCGATTCCGAAGCGATTACTCCGGCAATATAGCTGGGACCCTAAACATTCATCGGCCATACTAAAAATATGGCAGAGTGTTGCATAGTCTAGCCGTAAATGCTGGCTGATGCTGCCAGCCACACTATTGCAGCTATACATTTTCGTGAAAATATGGCCCGTCTAGGAGCCCCATAATATGTGATCTGAACGTCAGTTACTCTTGTGGTTACTCTATTAGCGTGGAGCTATAAGTGGCACAGCATGTTGAAGTTGCTAAAAAAAAATATGAGTGTTTTCAAACCGCGCCAAAATTTTTGAGATGATTGTAACAAATCAACAAAAAATAATCGTCACCTGTAGCGAAGAGAGGGCGTTACACATCAGTCACTTATATGAAACATGTTGAAAATTATCAAGATTAAAATCGTTTCATACCAATATGATCTTTACAGAGTTGAATGTTTCCTTGTCAGTCCAATGTCCAATGTAACCTTGACTCTTTCACGAAGGGTTCTGTAGCATAACCGAAAAATACACGTTTAATGTGTGGGTTGTTATAGTGGCAATAGAAATAGTACACATTCTGTGAAACTGTCAACTGTCTATCTTTTACGGTTTTGAGATGCAGCCTGATGACAGACAGACCGACGTACAGACTGATGGACAGACAGCGGAGGCTTAGTAATAGTGTTCCGTTAGTTACCCTTTGAGTACGGAACCCTAAAACGAAGAAACCATTTTTAACAAACTAATATACCAACTTAGACCCTTTTACCAACATTATAATTGTTGTTTTTTTTTGGAAGTCCGGTTTTGAAGAATGAGTATAAAATTTTACTATTATCATGGTGCCATATAATATTATGTACTGTACCTAATTATCTCCTATGGTCATCAATTTTGCGTAGTAAAAAAAAAATATTGTATAGTCATGAAACAGAAACTTTGGGTAAGTTATGATATTCAGTTTCAGACTTTTAATTAAATTTTGTTGCTCGCAACACTGGTTAGTTGCTTTGCTTGTTGCCTGACCTGACACAGAGTACATTATACTATAGCCTATAGGACATTTTGCTTGTTGCCTGATTCTTGAACTTCATGCGAATGAACAGTTTGATTGTTTCGTGTTATTTTTATTATTTTTGAATAATGTTATAATTTCATACATAGTAATGTTCTTTTAGACATAAATACTATGCTTGTAATTAAGAGTTGGCTTAGTAATTGATACTTTATCCCTAAATAAATTCGTTCAACAAACATTGAACTGAAAATGGAGGTCTCCAACAACACCGACGCCGTCAACCTTGGCGTTGGCGAAGTAGAAGCAGAGATTGGCGAGGAATTAAAACAATTAGAGGAAGGAAAAGATTTTGATACACGAAGTGAAGTGACTAGTTCATCTTCAAGCGAATCGAGTACACCAAGTATTAGTTCAGTGAGCACTAAATCCAAAGAGAGACGCGCAAATCGTAAACGAACCAAGTCATCAAGCCATTCACCTGTACAAAATAAACGACGATGCCTTACGAGCAGCAGCAGCAAAGTAAAGACATATGATTACATGACTAAGTTGAATTATCTATTCAGGGATACCCGTTTCTTTTTGATAAAGTCTAACAATGCCGAAAATATAACTTTGTCGAAAGCGAAAGGTGTGTGGTCTACACTGCCACAAAATGAAGCCAATTTAAATCAAGCTTATAGGGAATCCAGAAATGTGCTTTTAATATTTTCAGTTAAAGAAAGTGGCAAATTTGCTGGTTTCGCACGTTTAGGAAGTGAATCACGACGAGATGTTGCTCCCATTTCATGGGTGCTACCACCTGGTCTGTCTGCCAAGGTTTTAGATGGTGTTTTCAAAGTGGATTGGATTTGTCGAAAAGAATTGCCTTTCAGTAGTACCCTTCACTTATATAATCCATGGAATGAGGGAAAACCAGTCAAAATTGGAAGGGATGGCCAAGAAATTGAGCCTAAAGTTGCTGAAGAATTATGTAGGCTCTTTCCAGAAGATGAAGGGATAGAGATGACTCCAATACTAAGAAAATCCAAGGAATCATCTAAAAAGGGCTATTTGAAAAGTGGTGGCAACTACAGGACGTATCGTGCACCACTGTCTTCACGAGGATCAAACTTTAGAAACCGATTGAACACATCTTCTAGGAATAGGAGAAAGATGTTCATGTCTCCAAGGAATCGAGTTTCATCAAACTCATACAAGCGCCGCTCTCCATCACCATATATGAGAGAGCGCTTACCAATTTGGTTTGGACGGAACCGTGAGAGTTATAACAGTGGTAGCTCTGCAGCCGAAGCCTATGTGGCTGAATATATGCGATCAATGCATCATCAGTTGCCACCATTGCCTTATGTACCCCCACCAGGATTTAGTGGTGCACTTTCCACTTATGATGGAATACCCCCACCACCACCACCGCCTCCTCCGCGATATTATGACTTAGCTGACTATCCTCGTTCTGTGTTGGTGTATGATAAACGGTCTTATGAACGTTCAGTGGATGAGTTTCTCTGGCGTACTTCAGATCGCTCTCGTGCTCGTAGTCGTGATCGTGAATCACACAGATCATACCGTGATCGACGATGAAACTGTATCAACCCCTAATGTATTGATATGATATCTGGTAATTGCTAATAAAAAATTGTGTTTGAACTTTGAACTTTATTGATGAGTAAAATAATCTTGAGTGTTGTGGTGAACTATGATAATAATGAGTTTGAACTTTTCTGGTATTAATTTGGACTGTTTCAATAAATTATAGGTAAATGAAATGGGACTAATGAAAAATAGGAGTGGAGTTATACATACTATTATGTAATATGAGAAGTCTCTAATTACAGGGCATATGATGAAAATAGTGATGTGTTGTAAACTTAACTATTTTTCTCAGTGTAGTGAAAGTGTAACATTAGCCAAATAATAACAATAATTACTATGTAGTTAAGAACTACATGTGGTCTTGGGTAATGTTACAGATTAAATTAAGCGCCTTAATTTTGTGCAACTTAAATGGTTGTGTGTATAACTGTGATATGATATTTCCACCTATTTTATTTGTTATATTATACAATAATGCTGTGCCTGCTTTGGCAAATACATATCAACCAAAGAAATAGATTCTAAATTTGAATTTTAATATTTTTAATGGATGTATTATTAATGTTTAGCTGAATACCTATTTATTTTTTATTATTTTATAATTAGACCGGGTAATTTCATTATTGTTACTATATTTAGCTTACTGTATGATGCTCTTGGATTGAGATGTTATGTTATAACTCCCAATTCCAAAATAAAAATAATGGTAGGCAATGATGGTAGGTAGGTACCTACCTAACGAAAGTAATTATTGTTTTGAAATCTTCGTCAATCGGGGCGATTGCTGCAAATTCCAACACCGCGTATTAATATACTAGATGTGGATGCGTGACACGTTGATCGGTGCTTGAGGCTAAACGCCACACGCTACCTGTAAAATCGCCTCGAACGGAATTGAACTTGTCCAATTATTAAAGAAGCACATGCTCACTTTTTGTTGTGACTGGCAAAATGGAGATCTCAATATTTGCGCGAGTCTTGTCAACGTGTGACAAAACATCTAACAAGAAAATAGCGCCGACTGCGCAGGTTCTCCCTCGCTCTGGCTTGTATGTAAACGCGTCCCTACGTACCAGGCGTTTCTCAAAAAACACAGTATTATCGGGTTTCCGCGCATGTTCAAGGTGTTTTCCAGTTTATTCTTTGCAAGTCGTTCTCTCGCTATGCGTGCCGCTGAGTCCGTTTCAATGGCATGGACATGACTTTCTTAAAAAAATAAAACCATGCCAACGTTTTGTAAAAATTTGTAAAAGTTGATTCCCAAAATCATTAATTTGTCAAAGCTATGGTTAAAAAGTTTAAATAAGGGTTTGAACGTGGCCGCGCCATTGAAATGCGGTGAACCGCGCGGCCACAGAGATCTTTTTAAACTAAGCATTGCAGAGACCTGAAAGGAGATGGCCAATTTACTTAGGGCACTCTGCCTAGCAACTAAAAATTCATGCACATTAACGAATCTTGCTTTATTTTGAAATTAGTATGCTCTAAAATTAATTGTTAAAGTTACATAGTTCAGTAACTTCAGATTTCTTAGAAATTAACAAAATGTCTTGGTCATGAACCTCCTCGGGCTTATAACTAAGTGGTACTGGTAGCCAGATTATTCTGCATGGGTAAGCTACGCTTGTCATGATCAATGAATGGATGACCAATAAGCCAATTACCAAGACTTCAGGAATCATCCTACTAATATTATAAATATGAAAGTTTGTATGTTTGTCCGTCAATCACGCAAAAATGGCTGGTGGGATTTGAATGAAAGGACATGGTAAAAAGTGGCCTATGAATCAACACATGCGAAACCTTTACTATTATCCCTAGTTTTTTTTTTAAATTACATTTTACTGCTTAGAATAGAACGGACACTTTTTAATTACGAAACCATTTTAAAAAGTAACTCACTTAGGTTTTATAACCCGGCGCCATTATTTTAAAATGAAACAATGAGCACTCTCAGCGCTGTAAGATTTTTAGTTACCTACCTACAAAAAGAGTAAAGCGATTAAAGCGCGGAAGCGCTGTATGACACGAACACTATTGACACTGACAGTCGATGAAATGACAGTTGACACTTTGATGTACCTAATGTATTTGGCACCTGATACCATGAAGGTATAGATAAATATGGAGTCCACACTTCGAATACCTACTTGAAGCAGAAATGAAGTATCGCTATCTCGGTCAATGTGGTCAAACCCTCTCTTTCTAAGTAGGGTGACCGTTATTCTTTTTTCTCAGGACAGCACTTTGTAAGTAGTTGCTTTCCGTTGAGTGGACAATATGTACCTATGCGTACAAATTACGCATAAAACAAGCCGTTTGTTACAGTATAAAAGTTTGAATGGTTATTTTATTATTAAAACGGATACATAGGAGATGAAGTTCATGGAGTACTTAGTTAACCCGCTCCAATGAAGTCGCGGGCGAAGTGCTAGTAATTATATAAAAACACTTTCCAAATTAAAATCATTTAGTAACTATTCTTTAATACATGACTAACGATCATTGCTCTGTGTAGTTTCTGTCTCCACGTTAATCACTGAGTATATTTTCTGTATGACTCATAAGTAAGCACGTATATGCTTGTTAAAAATAGTATTTGCTATTTTTTAAGCAGTATGGTTTCATGCAATTCATAGCAATAAATTGAGTTCATGATCGGATGGTTAATTTCTTGTAACAGAGGAGTAAAATGTTGTGATACAAATGATACAATATTTATTTATTTTTGATGTCATTTACTCTATCTGCCAAATTAGCACTTGGTGTAGCCAGATCAGCTATTTTCACTATAGACTCTTCATGTGTCACTTGATATCTGAAAATTATATTAAGAACATTACTTTTTGCCATAATATTTCAACTACTATATTGCTAGAAACATAATACTGTGTGTGGAGGTTCCCATTAGGTAGTTGTAAATGCACTTTCATAAAATTTCATTTTCAATGATGCAATGGATGACTACAGTTTCCTCTGAGTACTATTTTTAGGAAATAAAAAAAAACATTGTTGGTATATTATTTTATGCTCTAAATAATTAATTATAAAATATCTAATAACAGAAATTTGTTCCCCGTATGAGTATGTGTATGATTTAATGATTAAGAAACATGTTCACATTTAATATTAAAGATCCCGGAGAAAGTCCCAGATATATGTATTCTCAATATGGTCACACTACTTCAAAATTACTTCCGATGTAAACAAAAATAAAAAATTGCACTAAGTCAATGAAAATCGATGAAAACCTATTTGATATTTACATAGTTATCAGTATACTCATTTATTAGTACGTTGAACACATTGGTTAAGCGTTATGTTAAGTAATTCATAGAAAATACAAAGAAATATGTTTAAAATGACTCAATGTCAGAAATCACGATTTAAACACTTTCACGTGAAATTGTATATCACCTCCTGGACACCACGTATTACCGCAACCATGCTCTTCACAACTGTGCACCATTTCTTTGATTATACCTTCAATTACAGACAAATATTTCAAACGAAGCTGTGAACCGTAATGTAAACAAGCGCCATGTTGGAACATTTTTACTGACAACTTGACATATGGCGGCCAATGTTGCCACACTACCAAATCCCAAGGAAATGGGATTAAAATTCACATTATATGCCATCTCGAAAAGCATCCGTGATCTACAATTTTAGGATTTTTTATATAAGTAATCGTAGTTCAACTATTTTATTTGTAGACACAGTGTCTAAAAGTGTTTTACTTCAGATTCTGTTAGTTTGGTGAGTCTTTTTAAGAAGTTATAAGGAAATTTCATAAAAGAGATTTCCACACTAAGTCCACACAAGAAAGAGAAGTCGGCCACCATAGAGTGAGATAGAATTGCGTAGGTATTTGACTCAAACAGTTGTTCCAAGTCTGGACTCCATATTTATCTATACCTTCATGCCTGATACCAGGGTATCGGCCGTCGACCTAACTTACCACGCTTTCGTATGTTAGAAGAACATAGTAACACTACTCTATACATTTTTTGGTGAGATAAAAAGTCTGGCAGCTCTGGGATCTTAGTCCATTTGGTATGTTTCTATTGTTTGGTATGTTTTATAACCTCAAAATCCGAAATCATTTTAGATATTTTACAATTCTGGCAAGTGTCCGTGATTTTAATTTAGTTTTAGTCGAACATATGCATTATTTAAAACACAGATAGGTAGTAAATTCACGTCTCTGTTGGTTCTTAGGCGATCGATGTATGGGCGATGAGCAATGTCCTTTGGCACACATATAGTTCACATCCTGGAATAACACATAGGCTACTTTTTATCCCGATAAAAGGCATGGCTTAATGGCGGCGGAGGAGGAAGTGGAAATCAGACGTTTCTGCTGCCTTAGTACTTCAGATTCACAAGTGCCAGGAGAGCTTAAACATGTAGAAATATTTTCGGGTCTGAATTTGTGAGCGCCAAAGATTCTCGAGTACCAGGAGAGCAGACATAATATGTCAAAGTATTTTTGGTCAGGTTTTATTTTTTTTGCTGGAAAATAGATTGGCTTTCTTTGCAAGCGTTCATGTTTGTACCTATGTTTGGATGTTTGTCTGTCAATCACGCAAAAACGGCTGAAGGGATTTAGATGAAATTTGGCACATATTGTAGCGAAATAAAAATCCTGACTTCGCCAACGTATACGTAAATTTATTTAAATGTAACTATCAAAAACATAGTAAAAAAATGAATGTAGGTACCAAAAGTTTATAAAGACAACAGAAGGTAATTTGAAAAAAGTGGCGCTGATGAATATAAAAAAGACAGAAATTTTAGGTAATGATAAAAGGAAAGCTAGGCACGGTTCCTTAAATTTGTTTAAATCACGTAAATAAGCCTGAAGTTGTTGCAACCAAAAATTGGCCTAGGGACAACTCATCGAATTACCTCGTAAATGCGGCGCTAGGTTGGCTTTGTAACACAGACGATATTATGTTTCAATGAAAAAAATAGGGAAACAAAAGGAACTTAAACTAAGTATAAAACTATAGTAGGATTATCCAAGTATCTTCCAAGAATTTTAACTCAGGAGTACGACGAATAAGGAACCAAGCGGCTCTGGTCTATCCCGGGACCGATATCGTCATCTGATCGATATCGGTATCGGTTTTAAGTGTATATTAAATATACACTTAAATAGGTATAATTAATTTATTGATAATCCATATATTTTAATGAAAAAATCTTCACACCAAAATTATAAACAAATAAACTGCATATTATGCCTTCACTAGCATTATATTATACTAGCTGACCCGTGCCCACTTCGTTGGGCGGTAAACATTTTAACTTGTGATGAAATTATGATTGTGGTTCAGTTAGGCTTTAGTACTGACTGCTATGATTTATTTCCTGACGGCCAAAAGGAGGATTTTGTTTTTATTGCATAATAATATGTTTGTAGCTAGGCTAGCGAGCCGCTGCGAGCGCTCAGCGTTAGACTCCCTGTCCCTTATTGCAGAGCCATGCTGCTTTAAATCACTGAGACGCTGTGCACGTTCAGCGCTAGATTCCCGAGCACGGACCTGCGATGTTCTCCAGATTTGGTTAGCAAGCCGCTGTGAACGCTCGGAGCTAGATTTCCCAGCGAGTGCTTGCGAAATATTTTCTCTATTCCTCGAGAGGCTCTTCCGTACGGCGTACTCGAGCTGCTCTTGTCTCATGTCTGGGATGTCTGACGGGAAAGTTGTGATATCCTTTAAGGCATGATAAACAATCGCTGAAACTGTCCGATATCCCAAAAACAGAAATATCACAGCTTCGAACTCGAAGAATGAGAACGAAGTAATATTGTAATTGTGTTTTGAGAAACCGAGCAACCAAAACAATTTTAAAGACCAACAACATTCAATCAACTACGTACAACTTACCTACCAAACGACAAAAGCTAAATAATAACTGGAGAGGGTCATTAATCCGCGGAAAATCTTAACACCACGATTCAGAAAAATGACGTAATTGCACAACGCCGTCTATGGGTAATGGATAAAACGTCCGTACAAAGCATGTTCTAATGCGGTTCGTGAATGGATGGCGCGGGTGGCGTTTTGCGATTTAGTAATTTTATATTATCTTCGAAACTATTCAACCAATTGACATACTGTTTTGGGCAAATCGTATCTCTATGATGTTCTTGTGATCAAAATAACATTTTTTTCGATAAGGTTTAATATTTTGTTGTTTAAAAAATCGTCCAAAGATAAGTACGTCGAAAAATACTTTTTTTAACACATAAAAGCTACTATATCTGCTAAAATATAAAAGATAGAAATATGGTGCCGCGGACTTTTTTGTAGAACTATTATAGGCGGACCAGGTTGCCATACATTGTTTTCAATTATATACAACTGTTAAGGCAGCGCACGCAAATAACTCTGTTGTAAGAGCTATTTTTTTCCGCCTGGATAGACAAAAATTGAGATAGTTCTACTAATATGCATGATATCTTTATAATTTATAGCCTATAGCACTCACGGATAATGTAGCTTTCTACCAGTGAAACAATTTTTCAAATCGGACCAGTAGTTCCTGAGATTACCCCCTACATACAAACTTACAAACTTACAAACTTACAAACTTACAAACAATTTTACCTCTTTATAATATTAGTATAGACTAGCTGACCCGTGCCCACTTCGTTGGGCGGTAAACATTTTAACTTGTGATGAAATTATGAGTGTGGTTCGGTTAGTACTGACTGCTATGATTTATTTTCTGACGGCCAAAGGGGGGTTTTGTTTTTATTGCATAATAATATGTATGTAGCTAGGCTAGCGAGCCGCTGCGAGCGCTCAGCGTTAGACTCCCTGTCCCTTGTTGCAGAGCCATGCTGCTTTAAATCACTGAGATGCTGTGCACGTTCAGCGCTAGATTCCCGAGCACGGACCTGCGATGTTCTCCAGCTTTGGTTAGCAAGCCGCTGTGAACGCTCGGAGCTAGATTTCCCAGCGAGTGCTTGCGAAATATTTTCTCTATTCCTCGAGAGGCTCTTCCGTACGGCGTACTCGAGCTGCTCTTGTCTCATGTCTGGGATGTCTGACGGGAAAGTTGTGATATCCTTTAAGGCATGATAAACAATCGCTGAAAGTGTCCGATATCCCAAAAACAGAAATATCACAGCTTCGAACTCGAAGAATGAGAACGAAGTAATGTTGTAATTGTGTTTTGAGAAACCGAGCAACCAAAACAATTTTAAAGACCAACAACATTCAATCAACTACGTACAACTTACCTACCAAACGACAAAAGTTAAATAATAACTGGAGAGGGTCATTAATCCGCGGAAAATCTTAACACCACGATTCAGAAAAATGTCGTAATTGCACAACGCCGTCTATGGGTAATGGATAAAACGTCGTCCGTACAAAGCATGTTCTAATGCGGTTCGTGAATGGACGGCGCGGGAGGCGTTTTGCGATTTAGTAATTTTATATTATCTTCGAAACTATTCAACCAATTGACATACTGTTGTGGGCAAATCGTATCTCTATGATGTTCTTGTGATCAAAATAACATTTTTTTCGATAAGGTTTAATATTTTGTTGTTTAAAAAATCGTCCAAAGATAAGTACGTCGAAAAATACTTTTTTTAACACATAAAAGCTACTATATCTGCTAAAATATAAAAGATAGAAATATGGTGCCGCGGACTTTTTTGTAGAACTATTATGGGCGGACCAGGTTGCCATACATTGTTTTCAATTATATACAACTGTTAAGGCAGCGCACGCAAATAACTCTGTTGTAAGAGCTATTTTTTTCCGCCTGGATAGACAAAAATTGAGATAGTTCGACTAATATGCATGATATCTTTATAATTTATAGCCTATAGCACTCACGGATAATGTAGCTTTCTACCAGTGAAACAATTTTTCAAATCGGACCAGTAGTTCCTGAGATTACCCCCTACATACAAACTTACAAACTTACAAACTTACAAACAATTTTACCTCTTTATAATATTAGTATAGATCAGGTGCATTTTAGTCGTCGTCTATCCAAGATTCACCAGCCACTGACAAGCCAAAGCTATCAAATTTTTCAAAAGATTTTTCATTGGTCTAAATTTAAATTAGCTCTCTAAAAAGGAAACAATTCGGCACAGAGGTAGAATTCGAAAAGGTTGAATGACGCCAAAACTTTAAGCTGCATCTACAATGCTGCAATATCCCCTTTCTTAAAAAAAATAAAATAAAAAGTACGAAAGCGAAAGAAAAGAAAAAAAAACATTATCTAGATTAGGAAGCATTTAATTATAACCCTATAACAATAAGAAGAAAACAAAGTAAGTAAAGAGCAAGTACCCAATAAATAAATAAGAATTAAACTAGCTTAGCCTATATCATTAAATAGAAAGCAAACCTAATTAACGACACCGAAGTGCAAAGGATATAGAAGAGAGACGAAGATATCTTCATCTTATCGTTATCAGTGCAAGCTCGCGAAACGAAGATTACATAAAAGGTAAAGAATAATATCAGAGACCAACTAATTCAATTAATATTAACCTAACTTAATTAAACCCTAATCTACTGCCGTCTATCGTGTAGAAAGAGAACCCAGGTGTAACCCTAAGAATAATATAAGATCAATACATAAAGATCGTCCATAAAGTTAGAACCAAGAGCGGAAGTTCAAGGGTAAAAGAAATAAGAACCTAAGTTCGCGTAATTCAAAGAATTAAAGAAAAAGTGGACGAGTCCAATAATAGAAGAAAAAGAAAATAACTAACCATTGAAATAGTTAAAAGGTGAGAAATTTAAACAACATCTTTGCCCATCCCAACGGGTTTGATGTTCGATAAAGTTGTATGCAATATTTTATTTAATATTGGGTGCTACTTTTCAAATAAGTTCCATAACACCGAACTTCACTATATAATTCATCGATAAGCATTTATCGACTATGTCAATGAAATTTTTATCGAAAACAATTTATCGACAGTTACCCATCACTAAAACTGTCAAAACGCTAGCAACGAGTATAATATATTATTAACCAAGAACAAGGAGCCATGACAATAAAATTTATTACATGCATTGACGAACATAAAGATGCAGAAAATTTACCGAAGCACTACCTATGGACAAACCCAAGAATAGCACGGCAACAAAACATTCGTCAGCAAATAGTTCCGTACAGAATAATAATTAATTGTTGGTAATAAAATGGTTTGTTTATCAATATTTTATCAAGAAATTTTTGTTTATGTTGACAACTCAAGGAATCATTCTAAATGAAATAATTAATGAGATAAAATCGTCAAGAAAAAATAAAGAAAATCATTTTAGGATATCCTTACTGTCCACTTTCATCTGTCAAAATTAGCAAATAAGCCTGCTGAATGGACTGAATCACAATCCTCAAGTAAATAAATGGTTTTTGAAATGATTCTAGCAACGCGACACTTGATAAAACGTGGTGCAAGCTTTCCAGAGAAATATTCAGCACCAGAAGACCTAGAGAAATTTCGTCTCCATACAGTGTCACCTACATTCAAAGTGATAGCTTTTCGATTGGCATTGTATGCTCGTGAATTACGGAGGAAAGCCAACGAAAGATTATCAGCAACCTTAGCATAAACTTCTCCAAGAGAAGAAAGATTCGAGGCGTGACGATTACGACTGTCGGCCAAATTAGAGCCTTGAGTCTGACTATTCGCACGACTAGGATCCATTAAAAACTTCTCTACCGAACATTAGAAAGTTAGGTGTAAAACCTGTTGCTAAATTAATACAAGAGTTGAGATAGAGTTTAACTTTAGGTAACAACTTAGCCCAATTTCTTTGGTTCTCACCAACTAAAATACTCAAACTTGTAACAATACTTTGGTTAGAACGTTCAACAGTATTTACTTGAGGTGAATAATACGGAGTATAAATTGGTGAACCGATATGAAAAGATCTGAGGAAATTTAAAAAATGATTAAGTACTACGAAACACCGTAGCATTGTCACATAGAATAGCACGTGGTACTCCAAAATTGAAAAAAATCTCAGATTCTAAAGCTCTAGCAATGGAACTAGCATTAACCTTCGGAGGTACAAGCTAAACTTATTTAGAAAATACGTCGACCATAGACAAAATATATTTATAACCTTATTATGCCATCGGCATAGGTCCGATTAAATCGACAGAAATCAATTATAGAGGAAAAGTAACATCTTTAGGATACAGCATTTGACCTCGTGGTTGGGTATTAGCGATTTTGTAAGCCTTGCAACTTTCGCATTGCTTCAAAGTCTCAGTAACATCCCGGAACATATTCGGCCAGTAAAAAATCTCTCTCTCATTGTGAAGCTGTATGTTGAACAGAATACGATTCGCGATCGTAAAGAGCATTTATCTAAAGGATTATAACCATTTCAATCATCAATATAACCCTCTAAGTTCATATAACTCGATTGAATGTAATTTCGTGAAAAAGTCATTCAATTGAGTTGTATGAACTTAGAGGGTTATATTGATAATTAAACTGGGTATAATTCTTTAGATAAATATGCGTTACGGCCGCGAATCGTATTTTATTTAACATACAGCTTCACACTGACCGGCAAATTGCAAAAACATCAAAATATTTGAATTTCGCGGGTTACCCTGGCGCTTCCACCTTAAAAGAACACCATTCTGAATAACGTAAGCAGGAAACATTTGAGGTGTATCACGAGCGCCTATATAAACCTTTTTATACCATCTATCGGTAGTTTGCTCAGGTCCTTGATCAAAAGTGACCGGGCTAGCATAAATTCTAGATTAGGCATCCGGAACGACATGTTGTGTCCCCTTGCGATGGACAATGTCAAAGGTATATTGCGAAATTACCGTTGCCCAGCGAGCTAAACGACCAGAGGGGTTGTCTAGGGTAAGAAGCTACTTCAAAGCCATATGATCGGCAATGACAGAAAACTTCATACCATCAAGGTAACAAAATTCAAAATTCAAAATTCAAGCATTTATTTCAATTAAACCATTTACAGGCACTTTTGAATTGTCAAGGTCGGTCGGTCCAAAAAGTTGAAGTTGTATTTGCACGTTCCAAAGCGTAGATTTCTATGGAGAAGAACGTGCAGGAAACTCCACGGACACTCTTTTAAAAAAATTATTTTTTTACAAAGATTTATTTACATCGGGTTGAAATTATACATGCATGTGAGAACGATGTAAAAGACGGGCAGGATAAAAGCGTCCGGTATTCCGGACGCTTTTATTGAATTGTTCCTCTTTTATTAAAGAGGAACAATTCAAAGAAATAATTAAAATTAACCATGGCAGCTAAGTGAAGAGATAAATAACCTGTCTATAGAAAACATAGAACTTAAGAAAACGATGGAAACTATGCATAATAAACATAAACTCGTAGAAAAGGTAACCAAGAAACTATCAAGCGAAATAAGAACACCAAATAAAAAAACGAAGTTATCTACACCTCTTCGAAGACCTACGCATAAACCACACCAAGAAGATAGCTCAAGATATGCAACTCAGGAACTCTTCACCCCCACACAGAACAAATTGGATCATCAGAATGGTAGGATCCACTGAACAGAAGACGAAGACGACGCAAGAAATGAACAGCAAAATATGTATCATAAGTAGCAATCGATATAACAAAATATTACCTATAAGTAGCTGAAAACACTCTACCCTCCCACCAAATATGTCACTACCTTCTATCAAATTCTGGTTTAAAAAATATATTGAGTGGTATTCACACAAAAGTAATCGATTACACAATGATGGACTACTGTATAATATTTATAGGTGAAGAAGACTTCCGACAAACTAATATTGACTACAACGACTTAATAGTGACTTTACGAAAAACCTTATCAATTATTGAACATACAAACATACTACTATGCCTACCAACATATAAATATGATTATTACGCAACAATGTATAATTTAAGAATTGAAATTTTTAATAATCTTCTTTACCAGGATATTCAGAACTATAAATATGCCACATTGGTTGACTCAAAATTAAATTTATCTTGTGACTATAACACGTTTCAAAGACATAGCGGTCGAATAAGTAATTATGGAATGGCAAGTATTTTTAATGATTTACAACAATACGTTTATACTAATGCAAAAAACGTTAAACCTTTGAACGAAAACCCTTTACTTTGCGATTGGCCTAATACATACAGTTCTAATGTCACCAATCAAGGTTTTTTTCGTCTATGATAGCTTATGCATATTGCACCAAAATATAAATGGGTTGTTATCAAAGGGTGATATAATAATAGAACATTTAGATACTCTAGCAAACAATGGAAAATGTGTTCATATTCTCTGTTCTAAGGAACACAATATGAAAGACAGTGACGTTGACATTTTGAACATTCCCAATTATACTTTGGCCACATACTTTACTAGACAAAAGCGAAATGGTGGCTCTTGTATACTAGTAAACAATCATATTAGTTTCTCAGAAATAGAATCAGTAAAGAGTTTCAACATTCCGAACGTCTTTGAATGCGGCGCGGTAGAATTAACAGACCATAAAGTTATAATATTGTGTATATATAGAGTTCCGAATCAAAGTAAGATAAATATTTTCTTCAATAATCTGTCATTAGTTCTTCAACTATTTTGCTATAAAAATAATCAGAGAATAATTATCTCTATATAGAAATACAAGAACCGACGCGTCCAAATATTGGTACGTGTTTAGATAATATAATTCACAATATACGAGGATGTAAAAGTGAGATATTGGAGCTAGGTTTGTCAGACCACACAGCACAATTGATGAAATTCCCAGTACAGCGGACGTGTATCTTAAAATACTATTATGTAAATAAACGTGACTACAGCAAGGAAAACATTAATCTTTTTAAGAAATGTATAACCAGCCTTGGTTTTTCTGATATTTACGAAACAGAGAATGCAAATGACAGCTTTGATTCCTTTTTTGAATTGTTTAAGCTATTCTACGACCGTTGCTTCCCAATTGTTAAACATAAAATTTCTACAGTAGCTAAACCACAGTGGATCACAAGAGGAATCAAGCGGTGTAGTAAAAGGAGACGGACTTTATTGTGGAAATATAGACTAACACGAAATAGTGATGATGAATCTCAAAAATGCTTTTAAATCATCATTTCAGCTCGAAAGAGGTATCAGAAAGTTATTAAATTGACACAAAAAGCACAAAATAGCTATTTTATAGGAACAAGTACAAACAAGTCGAAAGCAACTTGGAAGATTATAAACAGTATGAAACCTAACATTCCTAAAGCCAATATTAATCTAATTAATGTAAATAATAAGTATATATCTGATCCTCAAATAATAGCAGAACAATTTAATAATTATTTCATAGACTCAGTTCAACCGAATGCCGATAATTTTCAGACAAATCACAATATTCAAACTTCGGAATCACTAAATTCCTTATTTATGGAACCAACCATACCAAAAGATATCAGTAACATAATAAACAACCTTAAAAATACAAACAGTACAGGTTATGACGGAATTGACACAAGGATAGTTAAATCAGTGGCAATGGTTATAGCACCTATATTAAGTGATATTATAAATAAGTGTATTGTGAATGGTACTTTTCCCCAAAAGTTAAAAGTATCTCTCATCAAGCCATTATATAAAAAGAGGACAAAACCAATATCAGTAACTATAGGCCTGTAGCGTTAATACCAATCTTCTCGAAAATATTTGAGAAAGTAATTTATAACAGTGTTTATAGTTTTCTGGAAAAACAAAAGATCTTTTGCAAGGAACAGATGGGCTTCAGAAAGAATAAAACGATAAATATGGCTATTTATAATTTTCTAGAAAAAATATATCATAACATGGATAATCGAAAACCAGTTATGGCGATGTACATGGATATGAACAGAGCATTCGATTATGTCGATCATAAAGTTCTAGGAACTAAGTTGTATAGATATGAGGTAACGTTTTCAATCTTATTAAATCTTATTTACAGGGAAGAAAACAAATTACTCAGATAAGTCAAGTATGCGTTAGATCCAAAACTGAGGTAATATACTCGTCTAGCTCTAGAACACTCTATTGTGGTGTTCCGCAGGGCTCGGTATTAGGACCCTTGCTATTTATCTGTTACATTAACGATTTTCCTAATATATAATAATCAGCCACCAAATGTCCTTATTTGCCGACGACAGCACAGTAACATACAACACTGGTAGTAGTAAAGATATAGAAGATGACATAAATGCTAGTCTTGTTGCTAATTGTTGGTTGGCTAAAAGCTAATAACCTTCAGATTAATCTTGCCAAAACTAAAGTTATGAATTTCAAAATAAGACAGAATACCATATCAAAATTTCACATAAACTGTAAAGGAGACCAAATATTTGAAACAATTTCAACAAAATTTCTTGGACTACACATTGACAATGATATGTCATGGAGGACTCAAATTGATAATGTGTGTGGAAAGCTTAGTAAGTTTTCCTATGCTCTCTATATGCTGGGTAAAGTTGCGAATAAAACCGCGCTCCTAGCGGCATATCATGGTTTTGTCGGCTCGTCATTGAGATATGGCATTATATTCTGGGGCAATGCGGCAAAAGTTCAGGAAGTATTAATAGCACAGAAAAAATGCATCAGAGCAATTTGTAAAATAAAGCGAACGGATTCATGTAAATCACATTTTCAAAACTTGAAGATATTGACTGTTCCATCACTCTATGTTTATGAAGCATGTATTTTTGTTAAAAACAATATGTATTTATAAGCCTGTAACTAGTCAACGACGTTCAAATAAATTACACTTGATTCAGACTAAAACTAAATTTTATCACAGAAGTATATTTGCAATGGCTCCAAAATTATACAATAAGTTACCTGAGCAAGTGATAAGTAGCAAGAACATAAATGAGTTTAAAATAAATCTTTTTAAATTATTGAATGACAAAGTGTATTATTCAGTTAATGAATTTTTAAATGACAAATTTTAAAAATTATTTGTTGTGACTTATCTAATTTATCTATTTGTATTTTGACATTATTTTCTTGACTATTTATAATTAAAACTTGACATTAAATTAGTTGTTAATTAAAATGTGCCTATTTAGGTATTGACATTTTAGATCTTGACATTAAAGAATGACAATATGAGGCAATTAAGTTGCACACCAGGGGCCCGAGTCTGCTATTACAATAGTGTCAGAATGGTCAATCACTGATTTCGAAATGGTTGATTTTGACAAGTTTGTTATTCTACTAACATAATGGCATCATAATGGCGTCATTATGACATTCCAATGATCAATCACTGACACGCCATTGAAAGAAAGCCATATGAATGGTAATCTTGTACATAATGACAGATTTAGTATTTACGAACTTCTCACTACTTCAGATTGCTTATAACATTAATAAGTAATATGTAAAACTAAATATAAATAAAATCTGGCATGAATAAATACTCAAATTTAGCTCGGTTTTATAATAATGGCAATACGGCATTCCTACCGCAATTCTATTACGAGACCATTGACGTTCCAGTGACCGGCCACTGACGCGCCAGTGATCGTGCGATTATGAATTTAGCAGATTACGAACTTTTAGCAAAATGACAATGGTATGACAATTGGATCTTGTCGGAATGACAAATTTATAAAAATAGCAGACTCGGGCCCCAGTTCTAAAGTCTACGCAGAAGTCGCGGGAAGAAGCTAGTGTTTAATAATTTTGAAGAATTTTCGAAGAAGGGGGGGACGAAGTTGCTCGCGTCCGTAGGATTTACCATCTATCCAAACCCACCCTACACGTGTCCCCCGGGTGGTGCTAAACGAGCAACAACGCCGAGTATCGAGCGGTGGTTAACAAACTCGACTCGACCAATCAAAGGCAGGAAATGGCCTCTGAAATCACGAACATCTACGGGGCTTGGCTTAATTGTCCGGCCCCTGAGGAAGAAAACCTCGCAACATATAATTAAAAATAAAAATAACCCCAATCCTAAGGTGGGCAACGTGCCGAGAGGATGTATGACTGGTGGGAAACCAGTTCCTAGCGCCAACCTCAGTGGAACGGGCAACCACTGTTGTATTTGCCTTCTCCTGGGAATAGGCGTCACCCCAGGTAGTGACTGTTATATCGTCCTTACTCGTGGGAATTGAAATGAATGAACAATTTAACTCTTCAATAAACAACCAAAATACCAATTTTACTAACAATAAAACTCTAACACAACAAATCTTCCACAAAGGAATGTTTGAGTCTAGACCCAGAACACTATCACTTGGTGATTACCCAAATACTAATCTCATAACGCAAGACATAGCTTCCGGACCCAGTGGAAGCAACGATGCTAATTGGCTACAAGTCTCTAGAAAAAAGAGGCCTAATCCAAGTCCAGAAAAAAATGGCCACCAAAAGCAAACAAAACTGGATACTTACTGGCTGTCTCAGAATCCACCAATACCTACAACTAACAGGTTTGCCGGGTTAGATGCTGATGACTCTGAGGGAGACAAAACTAATGCTACTGAAAAGATGAATAAGCCTCCACCAATATTTGTTGACAAAGTGGGAAATATCCAACCCCTTCTTAAGATTCTTAATGAACACGCTCTGGATATGTATAACCTTAAAGTTATTAACAACGACCAAGTTAAAATACAGCCAAAAGATCCAGAGACATACAGGACCATTGTACACCAACTAGAACTTAGAAACACAGAGTTCTACACGTACAAACCCAAGCATGAACGGAGTTTTAAAGTGGTCCTTAAAAACATGCACCCGTCAACCAAACCTGAGGAAATCAAAGCGGCGTTAGAAGAATTAGGGCAGTGCAGTACCAATATATGGAACATCAAACAAAGAGCAACAAAAAAACCACTGCCACTGTTTATAGTTGAATTAAAAACAAGTACAAACAATAAGAGCATATATGAGGTTAAAAATCTCATGAACTGCATCATAACTTTTGAACCTCCTCGACCTAAACGTGAATTACCACAGTGTGCCAAATGCCAGCAGTATGGACACACCAAAAAATACTGTCGCCGGAGCCCTAAATGTATTAAATGTGCTGGTGACCATCTCTCAATTGAATGTTCAAGGAAAACCAGATCAGACAATGTAAAATGTGTCCTCTGTGACGGAAATCACCCGGCAAATTATAAAGGTTGTAAAATTTACAGAGAGCTTCAAAATATTAAATTTCCAAAGGCACCAGAACGCAGAAACACCTATGCTCACAGTCACAGCAAGGAACAGGGAGCTACAGCTGAAAATCAAATATCTAAAGATAAAGAACCTCATAGCCAACATAAGTCATACAAAGAAGCACTTACCAATAAAAATCTTCTGAACACTATAACAACAGAGACAAATCACAGTTACCAAAATGACATGCTTGAATTAATGAACCTCATGAAACAAATGATGCAGCAACTAACCACCATGACAAACCTAATATTAGCCCTCACAACCAAGCTGTCAACTTCGACTGCTTAAAAATTGCCCTATGGAATGCCAATGGGCTGTCACAACATACCCTTGAGGTTAAAGCATACCTAGCAGTGGCGAAGGGTGAATTTTCTAAAAAGGGAAGCCGGACCAAAAAATGCTTACCTTGCTCAAGTGTGATGCGTGAATTCCAGCTGTGGCCCTGTTTCGTCAATCATGACTATTCATGACCGATACAAACTGAGCTTTATTTATTTCAAATTTAATTTGGTCGCGTAAAACGAATGCGATACTTTGTATTAAATCATTTTGTATACTTATCACTCGAAAGGCCAGATAATGTGGGATTGTGTTGAGGAACATTGTTCCAAATGCGAATTGATTACAGTATCATACTTGCTTAAATATAACAACGTTTCGATATAGTTACCGCGGTTATCGGATTTTCGTGGTGGCCGCGAAAAGCTAATTCTTGTTTACCTAGCAAAATTACTGTGTCGTTGAACCGTTTCATTAAACTTCTATTCCGATCTACTTTTCTATTATGAACTTCATACGTATTAGCAAAAAAGGTTTCTATCCTACGATTTCCCCGAAATCATGCAAAGATATACAACTTCGGATAATTTAATTATAACTTCCCGTAAGCCACGGGTATTTGTCGTACAAACAACTGTTAAAATGTTTGAAAAAACCATCGCGTCGTTTATAATTTATAATCATGTCAGGGCGAGCACGGCCTATCTGAATTACATGTTTTTTTTTATTTCCAAAACTCAACTTTGAAAAGGATGTTTCCTCAGTCAACAAATAATCTGTCAGACAGCATTCTACGTTCACTAATGCCGCCATGCTATCGAACTTACTTAATAACAACAAAATCATTACTTATATAACTTCTTTCTAATAAAACTATAAACTAAAAAAACTATCTTACTCCTTACTTACCTAAATACCTATTTAAATATCCGATCACCAAACAATACAACGCCACTAACCATGTTTTCACTACGCAAAACTATCACTAGTTTACACAAATAACTCAATTTCAACAATAATACACGATATTGCTGTAAGATTCTAAATTATGATACGAATATATCAAATCAAATGAAAATGAACAATGATATCAATAAACATGACACTTAAATTCGCACGAAAGAAATCTGTTGTGGATCTGTCATGACTGTCATTCAAATATTACTATCCGAACAAATTCGATTTACAACTTCAGTATCATTCCATCTCGTTCTGGCGTATACATTTCCTATCTCTGTCCTGATAGTAACTCGATGATTAACGGCTTGCTAACTGCCTAAATCTAGCAGTGTTATATTGTGGCCTCAAGGTCACGATCGCTACAAGAGACTATGAATTAAATGTACTGAATTCCTGTTCGAGCGGCCGGCTTATTTTAGGCACTGATTTTATTTCTTTGATTGTTACTTTTATAAGCAAATTTTATACCTGCAATGTAACTTCGTAAATACTTATTTGTTTAAATAATGATTGAAAACAATATAATTTGATACTAGTATTTGCCATATTTCGAAAGGGAAGCCGATAGGAATCGAGTTGTATGGACCCTTCGCCACTGATACCTAGAGATACAAAAGATAGATATCCTCCTAGTTACGGAAACACATTTTACCAAAAAGAGCCACTTTAACGTCCAGAACTATAAAACCTATCACACAATGCACCCCGACGGTAAAGCACACGCTGGAAGTGCAGTTCTAATAAGGTATAATATCAAACATCATGAAACGGTACATTACTGCACAGATGAAATCCAAGCAACAAATGTTGTTATTGAAGACTGGGCGGGACCTTTTACAATCTCGGCTGTTTATAGTCCACCTAAACATGAACTTAAGTTAGAAGACTACGTAAGGTTTCTTTCTACACTGGGCAACAGATTCATAGCTGGAGGTGATTACAATGCCAAGCACCACTACTGGGGCTCACGTACTATAACTACGAAAGGTAGGCAGCTGTTAAGGGCCATTGAAAAATTAAAACTAAATATTATTTCTCCCGGAGATCCTACATACTGGCCTACAGACTTGAATAAAATACCAGACCTGCTTGATTTCTGTATTACAAAAGGCATTCCTAACAACTATATAACATGCAAAACGTGCACCGAACTATCCTCCGATCATTCCCCGGTACAAATAGTACTAAAAAGGAAAATCACAGTAGTACCTAAACCTTGCAAGCTACACTCCAATAAAACTAACTGGGAGCTCTTCAGACAGCTACTGATTGCAAAATTAGATTTAAAAATTCCTCTCAAAACGAACGATAACATAACAGAAGCGGTAGAACATTTCAATAGCTGCGTTCAACAATCTGCCTGGTCTGCTACCCCAGTTGCCGCGGACTCTTACCATAAACATAATTACCCAACATCTGTAAGAGAATTTATTATTAGCTGATAAACGAAAAGCTCGGAAGAAGTGGCAAACAACAGGTTATCCTTCTGATAAAAAATATCTAAACTATCTTCAAACAAAACTAAAAACTCTGCTAAAAGACAATGAAAACCATGGCATTCAAACATGTCTAGAAAACCTTGATGCTACAGCTGAGACAAATTACTCTTTGTGGAAAGTCACTAAAAAACTTAAACGCCCAGCAAGTTATCAACCTCCTATCCGTAAGAGTAACTCAGAATGGGCTTCTAGCGATGCGGACACAGCTGATACATTTGCTAAACATCTCAAACAGGTCTTTATTCCAAATCCAGATACAGGCTCCTCTAAAATCCAAGAAGTCACAGAATTTTTGGACCAAACCCATCAACTCGATCCTCCCATTAATAAGCTCACTTCTAGAGAAATAAAATCAGCTATAAAGGCATTAGATCCAAATAAAGCTCCTGGTTATGACCTTATTACAGGAAAAATCCTAAGGGAACTGCCAAAGGAAGGGATTAAATTTCTCACTTTCCTGTATAACGCTATCCTTCGAAGAGGAATGGTCCCTCCTCAATGGAAAGTAGCTCAAGTTATAATGGTACCTAAGCCTGGAAAAAATCCGGTTGAAGCGCAATCATACAGACCTATTAGCCTGTTACCCATACCCTCAACAATCATGGAAATAGTTATTTTGTTTAGATTATCCCCAATTATTGCCGCAAACAAACTAATACCTGACCATCAGTTTGGTTTTCGTCGAAAGAATGGTACTATTGAACAAGTGCACAGACTAGTTGAACATATAAACAACTCTTGAATCAAAACAATACAGTGTAGCAGCGTGGATATATCCCAGGCATTTGATCGAGTCTGGCATGACGGCCTTCTTTTCAAAATAAAAAAAGACCTACCTATAAACTTCTACAACCTAATAAAGGCATACCTAAGCGAAAGACACTTTTTTGTAAAACAAGGAGAAGAGTTAACGTCTTTGTATGCTATCAAAGCTGGAGTTCCGCAAGGCAGCGTCATGGGTCCCACGTTGTATCTGCTTTTTACCGCTGACCTCCCTACGACCGATGGAGTAGTTACTGGAACATTTGCTGATGACACAGCTATTCTATCAATGGACGACTCACCAGATATTGCAGCACAAAAGCTTCAAAATAGTCTCGATCAAGTATCTAAATGGCTCAGAGACTGGCGAATCAAAGCCAACGAAACCAAATCTGTCCAGGTTACTTTCACAAACAGGAAAGAAACATGTCCACCCGTCACTCTCAACGGCATACCTTTACCGCAACGGGATCACGCCAAATATCTTGGAATATACTTGGATAGACGCCTTACCTGGAAGAAGCATATTTTCACAAAGCGATTAGCTATGGGACAACAGTTGCGCACTATGTACTGGCTACTAAATAAAAAATCACGACTCTCACTTCAAAACAAACTATTGCTTTATAAATGCATATTAAAACCCATATGGACATATGGCCTACAACTCTGGGGAACAGCAGCAAAATCAAACATTGAAATAATACAGAGATTCCAGTCAAAGGTTCTAAGAAAAATAACAAACGCACCTTGGTATGTCTCAAACATTAGACTCCATCACGACCTCTGCGTCAAAAGGGTTATGGAAGAAATCTCGGAAAGGACAAAAGCGTACAAGAAGCGAATCACTAGTCATCCAAATATGCTGGCAGTCAATCTAATGAACACCCAAACAGTTGCTCGTAGACTAAAAAGAAAGATTCCTCAAGACCTTCTCTGAAAGGCACAAGAATAAACGGAGCAGTCATTGGACGGCTCTCGTGCAAGCCCTTTAAATAAAATTTCACACATATTGCTGAATATCTGCAAGTTTGATAGATTACAATAAAACTGCTACAAAAAAAAAATAAAAAATTCGAAGAAATTTCGAGAAATTTAGAAATTTCCGTGAAGGAAAACGTTGTTAGAAATTCAGGCCTCTCTCTTGTCGGAAGAGATTATTGTGCAAAGTGTAATCTAAACCCTCTGATAGTAGTAGGACAGGAATGGAATCATTAGTTACCCAAGATATGTATAACTGGATAGACTCTTGATAGTAGAATAAAAAACATTTGATTTCACATTCGGTAAAAGGTTAGGTAGTGTCATACAGGATTGCAGTGTTAAAATAAAAACAAACATTGAATAACTTTTGAATGTAATCTATACTAATATTATAAAGCAGAAGAGTTTGCTTGTTTGTTTGTTTGGTTGAACGCGCTAATCTCAGGAACTACTGGTCCGATTTGAAAAATTATTTCAGTGTTAGATAGCCCATTTATCGAGGAAGGCTATAGGCTATATATCATCACGCTAAGACCAATAGGAGCGGAGCAGTAATGAAAAATGTCACGCAGGCGACGTTGCACGGGTCAGCTAGTATTAAATAATAGCAACGGTCGATATGGGGAAAAGATAATAATATAATGGCACAGTTTACAAACAAGACAAGAACTCACACACAACGCAACGAATACAAAATAATGGCGGGCGAATGTCGAACCTGTCATGTCGTTTCGTTTCGTTTTTAAAGATAAGTATTTAAAAAAAAAAGCTTATTAAACATAAATATTTCATAGCATTGCAGTCGAGTAATTAACAAAATATGAATGTTAATATGATTACGGCGGTGCACAATCATTTAACAGTCAGAATAATTTTTAATATTCTCTATTTACTATTGATGGAATATAAGTAGGTATATTAGCTTTACAGGGAATGGAACGTTTATCTAAAATGGCGCGTTAACTCGATACGCCGGAATCGAAAAACAACTATTTAAGTTTAAGTACTTTTTCTGAAGTTGTACGAAAATGTAAATAGGTACTTTCAAAAAATGTATTTCTATTTTAATTTATTTGTAACTATGCGTAGGTATATTAATGTATACGCCACTGAGTGTAACTAGGCTGAAACTGGCCATGTCATTTAGGTAAAAAAATAACAGATAGTTTTTTGTTTTTTTTAAAATATAGAAAGAAATCCTGGGTTTATATTTTAGGAGCTGTTAGACTATAACCCCATGGCCGCGCTATTGAAATGGTGAAAAACACGTTATCGCCGATATCTCGCTGAAAAAGCATCACAGACGTCCGAAGTTTTTTATAAAACCCAGATTTGAATTTGTCAAAACTAGTAAAAATACAACTAAAATCCTAGGTTTCTATTTCAGGAGCTGAGACTAAAACTTACTTTGTTTTGTGACGCGTTGAGTGCTTATAATGTTGCAAAAAATTTATAGAATTCTTGATTGGATTAGAAACACGATTGTAACAGGTTCAGAAGTCGACCAAATCTTACGTACCGAAATTATGGCACTGAAGTCAACTGCTATTCAATGTGATATTGCTTCTCTCATACAAGTATCCTGTCTGGCTATATTAAAATACTAGTTAAACGCGCTATTCTCAGCAGCTACTGGTTTGAATTGAAAAAAATATTTTAGTGTTGGATAGCCCATTTACCGAAGAAGGACCATTACGCTACGACCAATAGGAGCGGAGCAATAATGAATAATGTGACGCAGACGAAGTTGCACGGGTCAGCTAGTCTATATCTATACCAATATTATAAAGAGGTAACATTTGTTTGTAAGTTTGTATGTAGGGGGTAATCTCAGGAACAACTGGTCCGATTTGAAAAATTATTTCAGTATTAGATAGCCCATTTATCGAGGAAGGCTATAGGCTATATATCATCACGCTAAGACTAAAAGGAGCCGAGCATTAATGGAAAATGTGACGCAGACGAAGTTGCGTGGGTCAGCTAGTCATTAAAAATTAAAGTGGCACAATCGTTTTAATTTTTTTAAATAAAACAAAAATATGCTCGAATTGAATTTCTTGAATTATCTATTGAACTAAAAAGGATTAATTGAGAGAATTAATTAATTATATTGAGCAATCGCACAAAAAAAAAAATTTACTCACTTTACAAATTTTGCCGCCCTTGAAAATTTGTCGCCCTGGACACTAGCCCCGACTGCCCCTAATCAGCACTGCTGAGACCACCAAACAGTTACCATTACCTTTTTATTTAAGCTTTGCTTTAGGGCACTGTTGCGGCGTTTGACCTGGGGTCAGCCATTGTATTTTTCGACTACGGTTATCGTCAAGAATCCACTTTTCATCACATCACATGTCACAATTCGATCCAATATTCCTTCATTTCTGTATCAATTCAACAAGGCAACACAAGTTTCAACACGCGTTTCTTTCTGCAGATCAGTCAAATTATGAGGTACCTACCCATTTTTCATATGTTTATTTTATTGATTTGACGCAAATGAGTCAATTTATTGTTGGTAAGGTAACGTTAAACCATGCCGCTAATTCTTGGGTTCCACCATCTCTATCACTTCATTCCTGTGTGGGCGGTCCTCCACGTGGTTCGTTCTTCAAATCAAAGTTTCCATCACGAAAGCGTTTAAACCAAAATCGCACGGTGCGTTCATTAGTAGTCTCCTCTCCATTGATATTGCGAGCTTTTTCTGCCGCGTTAGATCCGCGTCGGAACTTGTATTAAAAAATCACTCGAATTTTCGAAGTATCCATCTTTCTTGTCTAAACTGAATAAAAAAAGCAACTGAAAGTCGATAATCGAATGTTGCACATTTTTTAAAAGAAGAACTTCATAGGCACCATGTGAAAAAAGTTTCACTCAAAAATCTCAAACTATGAAGTTCTATGTCAATTCAAAGTACCTATTACAATAAAACGGCAATTTCATACTTAATTAAACCACTATTTTAATAAAATGAATAGCTGAATGTGTTGCTAAGCGCAAATCTCGAGAACAGCTGAACCGAGTTCGCTAATTTTTTTTTGTTGTGTTTGTTATTATCAGGAGAAGGTTATTATGTAAAAAAAACTAAATAAGAAAGTTGCTAGTTGACGGGAGCGAAGCGGGGGACAGCTAGTTAACAAATATATGTTTCATTCAGTAGGTTTATTCATAAATTATCATCAAAAATTATAAAGAAAGAAAAGTAATGTTTTATGCCACATAGTTAGGTACTGAAGGAATTGATATAGTTGCAAGGTTTTCGAGTTATGTAGGCTTGTTAGAATTACTTCAAACAGTAATAAAAATATAGAGTCTACAGGGACCAGGGGCCCAAAACTGCTATTTTTATAAATTTGTCATTCCGACACGATACCATTGTCATTTTGCTAAAAGTTCGTAATCTGCTAAATTCATAATAGCCGATCATTGGTCGGTCACTGGCCGATCATTGGTCAGTCACTGACACGTCAGTGGCCGGTCACTGGCACGTCAATGGTCTCATAATATAATTGCGGTAGAATGCCGTATTGCCATTATTTTAAAACCGAGCTAAATTTGAGCATTTAGGTAATCATGCCAGATTTTATTTATATTTAGTTTTTAACCGACTTCCCAAAAAGGAGGAGGTTATCAATTCGGTTGTATGTTTTTTTTTTTTTTTTTTTTATGTTTGTTACCTCATATCTCCGACAATTATGAACCGATTTGAAAATTTTTTGTTTTATCTGAAAGGATATACTTGCAGATTGGTCCCATTTAAATCATATCAAAATCGGTTACGAACTTTGGATTTTAAATCGAAATAGCTGGAATTTGACTATTTAGATGATTCTTTGATGATCGAAATTGCGTATTTTGCTTTTCTGCGATTTTGGAGTGGTGTTGTTAGGTGTAGGGCACCACTAAAAAGTGAAAAATAAAAAACTTTTTACAAAAAAATACAACCGACTTCCAAAAAAAAACACTACAAAGTAAAAAATAACTTTAATTTCGGAAGTCGGTGTCAAAATACGAAGAAACTAACAAAAACACCGACTTCTGAAATTAAAGTTATTTTTTACTTTGTAGTGTTTTTTTTTTGGAAGTCGGTTGTACATATTATTTATTAGTGTTATAAGCAATCTGAAGTAGTGAGAAGTTCGTAAACACCAAAAACATTAATAGACGCGAAACTATACAAACGCAATATTATTTTGTTTAGCTTTATTAAGTCAAATGTGACATAAGTAACATTATTGCTTACTGACGTTTAACTATTTTGTCTTTATTTTTGTTTAATTTTCATCTAAGTGTTTATATTTTTTGTTTGTGTTTAGTTTGTATATTGACCAGCCTCCAAAGCGACGCAAACGTCAAAAATCTGCATAAAGTATATCGCCTGATGTAACAAAATATTATTCTTTTTAACCGACTTCCCCAAAAAGGAGGAGGTTCTCAATTCGGTTGTGTTTAATTTTTTTTTTTTTTTTTTATGTTTGTTACCTCATAACTCCGTCAATTATGAACAGATTTGAAAAATTCTTTATCTGTTGAAAATGTTTTATCTGATAGGATATACTTTGCAGATTGGTCCCATTTAAATTTTATCAAAATCGGTTACGATTTTTGGATTTTAAATCGAAATAGCTGGAATCCGTTTAGGTACTTGGATGATGGTTTTATGTTATCCAAGTAATCGAAATTGCGTATTTTGCTTTTCTGCGATTTTGCAGTGGTGTTGTTAGGTATGGGATACTACTAAAAAGTTTTTTTTTACAGAAAGAGACCATGCAGCTCTTGAAGCTGCTCAATCGAGGCTGGACGCAATAGAAGCCAGGAACGCTGAGGCGACTTTAAAACATGCTGAGGCTCTAAACAATTTAGCTGGGGCCATAAACCAACAGAGCTCCACCGCAGAAAAACTGACCCTTTGGACCCCTTTGTGACATCTGTGTCAAAAAAGGTGATTACTGTTGATTTATAGGTAATTCATCTTTATGAAATGGTTTCACTCAAAATCTGAACTTCTACTCATTGTGTGTGCTACAAACATACCCACAATGAGTATTAAGGAGCATTGAAAACAATACAAACAAAATATAGGTATAACCCCTCCAGCTAAGCTTAAAAGCTTGGGTACATAAGTAGTAGTACATTGTCCCTAGAATTTGATATCTTGATTGTAACTCTGATACTAAGCGCTAGGTTACACATACAAAGTTCCAACTTTTGTATATTACTAGCGACTTTACCCGCATGAAAGTAGAAAATGTAGGCCTATGTTACTCAGTGATAAAGTAACTTTCTAGTGGTGAAAGAATTTTGAAATCAATCCAGTAGTTTTTGACTTATAAATGAAATCTATTTTAGGAGTAGGTAGTCTATGTCCAGCAGTTCATTCCAAATGGTTGTAAAGATAAATTTTATTAATCTCTGTTTTTAACTGACTTCCCAAAAAGGAGGAGATTCTCAATTCAGTTGTATTTTGTTCAATGCTGTGGATCTGTAACAAAGTTAAATCATATTAATAATAATAAGAACATTTTCGTACTTCACTAGAATATTGAGGTGGTTTTGCATGAATTACCTGCTAATTTAATTTATGCATTTCTCTTCTCCACACTCTGTCAACAAGAGCCTGCTGCAGTGCCCGACCTTCAAGAAGGTCCCGGTTCACCCAGGGCCTGATTAACCCTTAGGCTAATTAGGCTGCAGCCTAGGGCGCGAGGATCGGGGGGGGCGCGCTGAAATCGTGTCTTCGCATGCACTAATCTAGTCTATCATTGCATCTAAGCATTGCATCTACCCTACATATTTCAACTAGACCGAGACAACACAAACTAAATGCGCTTGAGAGTCCCTGATTTTAACAATAAATTTAGAAATTTTTAAAAGCGCGTTTGGTTCAAACACTGCCTTGTTACTCGAATCGGTAGGTGGTCGAGCGAGCTAGTGGGTGAGCTGGCAACAGAGTGCTTAGTGCGAGTTTTGTTTAATCCGCCTCGCGATAACGGGCGTAATAACTTTGTTTTGTATGGGAAATTCGGAATTTAAACAGTGCAACCTAGTTCTCGCGTTTGCCGCTAAATGACTCTGTATCGTATTCTATTCTTTATCCTTTTAGGTTGCACTGTTTAAATTCCCATACAAAATAATCTTCACGTATACGCGCGTTTCTGTTCTATGAGGCGAAATAAACAAAACCCGCACTAGGCACTCGGCGCAGCTTGCCGCGCGCAATAGAACACATTGACATGGCAACGATGTGCGGGGACTCCCCGGTACTTTGCCTTTATGTACGGTTTTTTTTTTGGGATGGTAAAATCATCAAATGAGTCCTCCCGCCCTGGGTGGGGCGGAAGGGACTGTCAGACTTTTACTGGCTAAAATCCACCCGTGTTCCTTCGGATGCCCTTTACGTTCTGGGGCCACGGTATCCTGTTTAGAAAATCCCGCGACCCCAGCAGGCATTTTTTTTTTTTTTTTTAGGGATGGGAAATCATCCAATGACTCCTCCCGCTCTGGGTGTAGCGGGAGGGAGTGTCAGACTTCTACTGACTAAAACCCATCCATGTTCCTTCATTGCCCTTTGTGTTCCGGAGCCACGGTGTCTCTTGCGAATAATCCCGCGACTCCGGCAGGCGTCGGCCCTTTCGGGCCCCTCTGTGTTGCTGACTCTCTTTGAGGCGCGCGTGGAACACTAACGCGCCGTCGACACGGCACCCCAGCAGGCTGCCTTCATGTACGGTCAGCATAAAATAAAAAAAAAATGATTTGCCACCTTAAGGTTGAATGTCATGCAGATTAAAGGACAACTTTAATTCGCTTGCAAATCGATCTGAAAACTTTTGTAGGTATTATTAAGAACCATGTTAAAATTTTCACACTACTACTCTACACACTACTTTTTAGGCCGTCCGTAATACACCTGGCGAGGGCGCGTCCTCATAATTAGCCTAGGGCGGTCAGAACTCTTGATCAGTCGCTGGGTTCACCCTTCGATGGTCTTGATAATTGGGTGCTGCATAATTAAAGACTGATTAGTGATTAATATTGTCATTTTTTATTGTACCTAATAGTTAAAATTTATGATTTCTTATTCAAATTGACGATTAAAATATTGAAGATCTTTTTATGACTATTTTGTATGAAGACTGATTATTATGAGACTAGGTACTATATCAAGTATTGTTACTTGGATTTGTTTTATAATTTAAATGACAAAATGTTTTTTTGTTTTATATAGTATAGGTACTAGCTGACCCGCGCAACGTCGTCTGCGTAAAATTTTTCATTACTGTCGCTCTGCTCCGCTCCTGTTGGTGTTAGCGTGATGATTATAGCCTTCTTCGATAAATCGGCTATCTAACACTGAAAGAATTTTTCAAATCGGACCAGGAGTTCCTGAGATTAGCGCGTTCAACCAAACAAACAAACAAACAAACTCTTCTGCTTTATACTATTAGTATAGATATCCATTTCAGATTTTTCAGTTGGCTGGAAAGTCAAGTTTAATATTGATACATAAAAATTTAGTTAACGAGAAATAAAGACTAATTTAAATGTTGATTTTTTAATATAGTAGTATTATTTATATTACCTAACTAGCTGTCCCCCGCGGCTTCGCTCCCGTCAATTAAGTATTCATTGCACATATCGAGTTTTCATTGTTTTTAAGATGTATTCTGCTATTCGGGTCGGAGACAAATCCAACGAATCAATAATGATGAATCAATGACACTCCTATCCATGTTGCTCGTAATGCCCTTTGCGTTCCAGGGCCGCGGTCACTCTTTCTAAGAAATTCTGCAACCCTGGCAGGCACTGACCTTAGCGGGCCCGTCTGAAGTTACCTACCTAAGCAACAGAAAACGTAGCTAATAGTAGTTGTAGCATTCTAGCTTAACCAATTGAATCAAAATAAATAGCAACGACGTCAAACCTTACCGCAATATACTTCTTCTTAGCTAACAAAGCCATTCTCAGATTGGCATGAGCCGCTACACAAGTCGGATGCGCTGTCAAGGCTGCTTTGAGCCTGGATAACGCAGCGTCTATGTCCTTATGCTGCAGCATCATGGCTGCGAGGGCCAGAGCGGCTGCGTGCTGCGTTGGCTGCTGTGCCAGCGCTGCTCCCAGGAGTTGGAAGGCACGTCGAGGGTCACCAGCACGGAGACGTAGCGCTCCAGCTGCTGCTAATGTGTCTGCCCCGCAAGCGTGAGTGCTGCGAGGATGTAAGGTGTTTGATAAGAGATGCATGCTGGCCAAGTATTAGATAGCATGAAACCCCGAAACAGACTTAAGTAGCTGTTTTAAAGTTTATTAATTGAATAGGATTCTTTAAACGGATAACTCATAGAAATTAAAAAAGATAACATTATACTATGGGATAACTTAAGCAAAATTGCAAAACTGCTTCTTCATCTTTCCCGAGGTTTTCGAGGCTATATTAAACGAAAAGCATAATCAAAATGCCTAGATACTCCCAAGAAACAGGTTATAGGTACAACTTACGTTAAAGCCTGGTCATATGCCACCAAGGCGCCCTGCACGTCATCACAGGCCAGAAGTAGCTTTGCCAGGAGAGCGCCGGCTCGCTCCCCGCCCCCTGCCTGAACCGCGGACCTGGCCCATTCCACACCATTCTCCAGCTCGCCTAGGTTCCACGAACACTCCGCTGTAAATATTTTGTTTGTCTTTGCTCTTTCGATTCTCCATCTTGGTCTAGCACGCCATCAATATAAAATTAGTCTATGGTACCTACTCTAGTCATCATCTGCCTAGCCTTTTATCAACTACATTGTGGTTGGCTTCAAGTCAAACCGGAATAAAGAAAGAAAGAAAGAAGAAAGAAATACGTAAAAGATCACACGTCAAAGATCTACAAATGACAGCCAGGACCAACGGCTTAACGTGCTTTCCGAGGCACGCAGGAAACTCGGTACTTAAGTTAAGCTGGTCATTCATCCACAGACCAACTTTGGCAAGCGTTTCTTAACCTTGAAGATCGACCCGTGCGGCTGTTCTTTAACCACGAGCACCTCCACCGTCTACTGTAATCTAGTTTACTTACTACAAGAAATAACTCTGGTCTGACTGGTCTTTTGTTAGGTACGCCGTAACTACCAGTTCCGTGCCTGCTTAATGTATCCAGCATAGATCGGGGCCGTCACATACCTATTAGGTATGTTACGTCAGCCGATTCTCAATCGCCTCACTTTCCGTCAAGGCCTAATCTGGTCCTCCAGGCTCCCAAGGACCTTAACTGGGACATGCTGAGTACAGAGCGCGGAGATCGGGTGTCATTGCATAATTTGAGAGAGGTCTACTGAGGATAGGCAGACTTGAATTTACCTAAAGCGCAGTATATATCAGGATCAGGATGAATGGACAACTTGTCAGCTTCTAAATAGGCCTCCAGGGATAACTGAAACCGCTGCTGCCGGGATCTGCAATGACAAAATATTTCAAAATTGATAATTTTTTCTACGCATAATAAAGTTCGCCTAATTATAACATGGATTCAAAATAACCAGCTGGAAGACTTGTGCCGCAGTAGTTGCAGATTGTGGATAAAAAAAATTATGTTTAATTTTTTTTTTTACTTTTGACGTTCAGCCAATGACATTACAAAAATATTTAGGACAATATTCAAAGACTCGTCTCAGGATCTCACAACACTCCAGACATGACTGTGGGTTGATCGGCTTCCTACCTATTATTCCGCTGCTATGGTTATGATACATACAAACATTTGGCGACTTGTTTCAAAGGCTCAGGGTCCTGAGGATAGAGTCGTATACAGCTGTGGTACCTCTCCAGCGCTTCTTGCAGCCTGCCAGCATCAGCCAACACTGAACCCTGATTAGTAGAAAAGGTCCTTTAAGCAGATTGTGGTACTAAAAGTAAGGGTCTCTTTAACCTTGACAAGGAGAGTCCTGAAGCTTTCTAGAGCAGCTACCAGACCCCCTGTTAGTCGAGTGGCGCATTCTCAGCTTACTATTACAAAAAACGATGTAGGTAGGTACTTAGTAGAAACTCATTTTACAATGGAAGCCCGGAAGAATTTTATTAATGACTAGCTTCTGCCAGCGGCTTCGCCCGCGTGACCCCTAGGGAACATATTCTCGGGATGAAAAGTAGCTTATGTGCTATTCCAGACTATAATCTATCTTTGTTCTAAATTTCATTAAGATCCGTTTAGCCGTTCTGGCGTGATTGAGTAACAAACAACCTTTATAATATTACTCGTTTGGTGTAAAACGAAATTATAACCATCTTCCCCTCGACATTATAATTATTAAAGGATATTGCAAACTATCGTAAGCCGTTTTCCGAAGCTACTCGCTAGCCTCTAGGCGCCAAGCTAGCCGCCTGCCTGTGCGTTCGCGACCACAAAAATAATCCTTATAGCATGATTCAGTATTCACGCGCGATGGCTTATTATTAGCGTTTTTCATGTATAACTTTGGTGTTTCTATACCGATTTCTATGATTCTTTTTTTATGGAATAGTTAATAATGTTAACTTTTATTCATGTTAATTAGGGACGACTGAGAGTTTTATTAACGTAAGAGTAGACAAATACAATCAGAAAGCTTCGAACTGCTAAGCTATGGGGAGTTACACGTGTTATTGTTCGTTAATCATAATAGATAGACATATGCTGTCGTTGGATATTTTTTATATAATTTTAAGGAGAGCATTTCCGTCATACATGATTTCTGTGTAGCTTTCACCATTAAGGTTGCACACGCGACGGAAGCTTAAAAATGGAGTAACTTCTACCGTTTTCCCAACATTTCCCTTCACTGCTTTGCTCCTATTGATTGAAGCGTGATGAAAAGTATACTATAACCTGCTCAGGAGTATGAATAATAATTGTACCAAGTTTCATTAAAATCCGTCGAGTAGTTTTTGTTTCTATAACGGTTATACAGACAGACAGACAGACAGACAGACCGACAGACAGACAGACAAAAATTGTACTGATTGCATTTTTGGCATCAGTATCGATCCCTAATCACCCCCTGATAGTTATTTTGGAAATATATTTCATGTACAGAATTGACCTCTCTACAGATTTATTATAAGTATATAGATAGATATAGATATAGATATAGAAGATAGAAGAAGATAAAATTACAATTTCATTATACATATTCGAAAATAGTGGAATAGAAATCGCATACCCGTTGCAAGCGAAGTCCTTCTGCATAAACTTCATCAGAAGGGAATGGTTCTCTTGCCATGTTTGCAATATTATGCTACATGCATTCACAATCTTGCCTGCAGTTGGGCAAAGCATGTGATGTATGTGCGGCCATGGTTGCCAACAATAACAATTCAAATTTTTGATAGAACCTGCATAGTTTTTAATCTATACTAATATTATAAAGCAGAAGAGTTTGTTTGTTTGTTTGTTTGGTTGAACGCGCTAATCTCAGGAACTACTGGTCCGATTTGACAAATTCTTTCAGTGTTAGATAGCCCATTTATCGAGGTAGGTTATAGGCTATATATCATCACGCTACGACCAATAGGAGCGGAGCACTAATGAAAAATGTGTCGCAGACGACGTTGCACGGGTCAGCTAGTATCTTAATAATTCTGCTTAGGTACATCAAGCAATACAACCATAACAGTCAGGGTAGATTTAATTTCTCAATTAGTCTTTATAATATTCCTTTCATCACATTGCGTAGGCCATTTAATATATTTGTGGTATATTTTATTTAGTGCCTCTGTAACTTTTTCTATCGATCTCGACACATTCATCTGCAAAACATTATGAAGGGCACTCTGTCCAACCAAATTTTTATAGGACCCTGATGCACGAATTGCTTTTAGAATCTGCAATAAAACACATAACATTAATCGACCTATTTCGCGTTTATAGCTATAGAACAATAAATAATGTCAAATTCAGTTTTCTCACCTTCATTTCTGCCGATATGGTATCATTTCGACGCGGTCTGGCCTTAAGGGGAATGACTTCGTCGTTCCCCCTTACTTAGTCCTTTCCAAGGCGACCGTTTTTACGAATTTCGCCTCAGTAACATCAGTATAAGGGTTCGTGTTGATTCTCATCAACCGACGGGTTAAACGGCGTCTTCTGGATTCTTTGCTTCTTTTTTCTCTAGCATGCACTTCATTGGCTAGTTCCAGATTATTTGATCGCAGTGAATACATTCTTGGATGCAATAATATTCCACAAACTCGATTTAAAGCAAAAAGGTTTTGATACTGAGCTGTCTAATTATGAATTAAAAGTATTTAAAATGCAATGTCTGCACAATGACGTTCCAATGTTAAGTCACTGATCAAAGTAACTGTCAAAATATTAGCAGACTACCGCATACGCCAAACACTCATCTGACATTATGTACGAGATTACCATTCTATGGCATTTCTTTCAATTACGTGTCAGTGGTTGATCATTGGAATGTCATACTGACGCCATTATGATGCCATTGTGTTAGTAGATTACCAAACTTGTCAAAATCAACCATTTTGAAATCAGTGATCGACCGTTCTGACACTATTGTAATAGCAGACTCGGGCCCAGTAAACAAAAGTAGTAAACTTGCCTCGCTCAGTCCATTCCTTTATAGCGAGGGCTTTCCATAGAATTGTGGGCGCTTGCAGAAAATAACGTTGTAGAAGAAATGAAAACATTTTAAATTGATTTCTCGTAATTATTTATTTTATGTTGGGTCGGCATTCCTCCTTGGGAGTTGGAGGCTTGGGTATTCGCCAGGGTGTACGAATGGACGGCGCGCCGAAAAGCGCTCGGGGAGCGGCCTGTCGCAGAGGAGCGGGAAGCCGTGCGGAGGGAGGCGAGGGACGCCATCGTCGTCCATTGGACAGAGGACCTCGCCTCCGCCACCTTTGGCCGTCGAACGCTGGACGCGCTCGGTCCAGTCCTGCGGGACTGGCTCGAGCGGCCACACGGCTTCCTCTCCTTCCGTCCGGTGCAGGTGTTGTCTGGCCACGGCTGTTTCGGCACGCACCTGCACCGGCTCGGGAGGGAGGAGACACCGGAGTGCCACGACTGCGGCGCAGCGGAGGACACGGCGCAGCACACTCTCGAGGTGTGCCCAGCTTGGTCCGAGCCGCGTCGCAGTCTGACTGCGGAGATCGGACAGGACCTCTCGCTTCCCAGCATGGTCAGATGCATGCTGGGGAGTGAGGAGTCCTGGGCCGCGGTAGCCTCCTTTTGCGAGGATGTCATCTCGCAGAAAGAGGCGGCGGAGCGCGCGCGGGAGGACGATCCTCTCGCTGCGTCGCTCCGTGAACGAAGGTGAGGTCGGAGAAGACGTCCTCTTCTCCCTCCTCGCGGTGGTGATAGGCGGGCGACAGGTAAAATAGTAATAGTAAATAGGATGGAACCCATTGAAAAAGGAAGATAATATAACAAAAAATTAAAGGAAAAACAACTTACGGGCGATCGGAGGTCGGGAAGTGGATGGGATTGAGTTTTTAAGGGTAAAATACGGTTTATCTCGATTTCCGGCAAAACTATAAGTCCTATGGAAAAATGTTTAATGACAAAAATGTAGTAAATAAAAAGATCTACTTGCTTTTCTTTCACATTATCTCAAAATTTATGTGAAAAATTCAAATAACCAAGCTTTTGGTTTTTTTATTTTTAACTTTTACAAAAAAAAAAATTGTTCACGAAATTTCGCGAAAACTTACCTTTTTATGTCCCCAACGCACTGTAATATTTTTGATTAAAAATATTTTTTTTTTCACCTTATTTTGACTAAATATAGAAAAAGCACTCTAATTTTCAATTAAAAATTCTCACGTCAAAATATCTGCTTTTTTAAATAAATCGGTGGCCTTTTTGTTCGTTGAAATCTCTTCTTTCTGATGGTGTAAAAAATATACATTACTATTGTAAATTTTCTCAGAAAATGCAAAAAATCTATGTTATAGTAATTACATACACGAGAAAACGCGGGAAACAGTTTCTTTAGTAAAAATCAAAATGAAAAAAGAAAGGAACTACAACGCTTACAAACTTTATGTAACAAAGCATAAAATCGGAACGTTCCTGGATGACAAGTTGTAGCCGGCAGGCATATCGTTCAGGCGTTTTGTTAACCTTTATGATAGCACAGAAAAAAGGCCAAGGCCCTTGCTTGAAAATAGTGTTTAGTACGGAAAGATATAATAACAGTTTATGGATAAATATGGCAAAATAATAATATAATATAATAAGAGAGACCTGGCTGCTGCCGCATGACCTGCCGCTGCTCAATACGATCGATGACAATTTCGGTTGCACCTGGCACGTCTGCGGTCGACACTACGGCGGGTTTACTCGGCGGGCGGCCATATGGTGGTGTGGCACTGTTGTGGCGTGAGAGTGCGTTTGAGTCTGTGTCCGTGATAGATTGTAGTAATGTGCGGGTCTGTGCGATAAAGGTAAATGTTTGTGGGACGTCAGCAGTGCTCTTTAGTGTATTATGCCTACAATCTCTTATAACAACTTACCTGAGTTTACCTTAGCAATAAAATTGAGTGAATGTTGTGATGGTTTTTGTAACAACGGGGAACATCACTCAGTAATTGATGAATTATATATGCAAATTACTGATACATTATCTCGAGCAGCCATTCAAACATATAGAAAAAAATGTCACAGGAAGGGATGTTATGTCATTGGGTGGAATAAGCACGTAGCGGGCGCTCACCGGGAGGCTAGGCTTTGGTTTCAATTGTGGAATCAAGCTGGGCGACCAATTAATGGTCGAATCTTTAATGAGATGTCGGAGGCGGGGAATCATTTTAAAGCTAAATTGAAATGGTGTCAGGATCGTCAAGAACAATTTAAAATGGACATCGTTGCGTCCGACCATTCCTCTAAAGATTTTAAAAGCTTTTGGAAGCAAACAAATAAAATGAACGTTAGGCCTAGTTTCCCCATGAGTATCAGCGGCTTGGCTGGCCATAATGACATTGCCGAGGCGTTTAGAGAGCATTTTACTGTGCGGTCACCCTTTGGCTAAGAACTCACGGAGCGATTTTCACCCGCGACCGCCACGGTTGCGGGCCCGCAGCTTCTGTAGAGGCGCGGGCGTAAATCGCGTCGTGAGTTAATGTGCTTTAATTTTTAACCTAAATAACTGCTTTCTACAGAAGCGGGCCCGCAACTGCGGCGGTCGCGGGTGAAAATCGCTCCGTGAGTTCTTAGCCTTAGGTCCCTCGTCCAGAACCGTGAGCGGTGTTGAGCCTGTCGTGACGACCTGCGAAGACTGTGGCGAACGTTATTCAAAAAATGCAGCGTGGAAAATCGCCTGGTCACGAGGTCAAATCTGCGGGAGTTCACTTGCCACGAGTACTGTCAATGTTTTTCAGTCTGTGCATAGGTCACTCGTATTTGCCGGACCCGCTAATGCGGACCACTGTCGTTCCTATAGTTAAAAATAAGACGGGTGATACGTCTGACATCAGTAATTAGGTACCGACCCATCTCACTCGCTACCATAGCAACCAAGATTCTTGACAGTGCTGAATAGTCGCCTTACAGCACAGGTTAACTTGCACGATGCCCAGTTTGGGTTCAAAGCAGGAGTCTCAACTGAGAGCGCTATTTTGAGTCTGAAACGGACTGTCATGTACTACACAAATACAAATACAAATCTTTATTTGTGTACAAAAAACTTTTACATTAGTTGGTGATTGGAGCCTCCTTTTAAGCAAGTAAATGCTTGTGTTAGGAGACTCCGCTCTTCTACATCAATATGCGATTTATTGAGTACCTTAGATATAAGCCGTATGTGTAGGTGGTGTGTGTGTGTGTGCGTGTGTGTGTGTGTGTGCGCGCGTGTGAGGGTGTGTGCGCGCGTGTGTGTGTGTGTGTGTGTGTGCGTGCGTTGGTGTGCCTGTGTGATTTATTTTGTGTGTTGCAATAGATCCTCAGTGTCTGCGTAATTTAGTGTCACCAATTTTTTACAATCTTTTTACACTCGTGAGTAGGTTTATTGTGTCTACCGTATGTCTACGACATATATGCAATCCTTGAAACCACATACTAGTTATGGTATTTGATAACGCTATACAAAAAAGTAACGAAATCGGTCCAGTAGTTTTGTCAAAAAGTCGAGTTTTAATTTAAAGCAAATTTGAACACTTTGTAGAATTGCAACAGTAGGTTAATAGTACAATGAACTTGAATCCTTGAACATTGAAAAGCGACGTTGCCACGCTGTGCAATCATTCGTCTACGCAGTTGTACTCATTTTACCTATTTACCTAAAATGCGAAATCGGTACACCTAAACGACAGGCGGGACTTTAATGTGTTTGTATTGCATTTTAATTGAAAACAGAACAAAGCTGTTGTGGCCCAGTGGTAAAGCCCCCGACTTACGAATAGTTGAAGGTCGTGGGTGAGACCAGGCAAGCACTTTTCGTTGTGTAATTTATTTATCATCACTGCTCTCGAAACGGTGAATGGAAGAAAACTTCAAGTTTAAAGATGTCCTAGAAAAAAAAATCGAAGACTTGTGATTTCTACCAACCCGTATGCCCGCGTAGTGGATTGCAAGCCACTCCATCTCACAGAGAAGAGGCTTTTGTCCCTAACCAGAGGGAACATTGTAGGACCGACTATTAAAAATCTTAATGTTGTTTGTTTTTCGTTACATTCGTACGTGAAATTTCTCCTTGTGAAATGTTCTTGACCTGTCACGGCCGAAATTTTATTTTGTTATTTTTACTCAAATTCATTTTCACTGAGACACTCCAACAATACCTGCAAGTGTACACTGCGAGTCACGGCGGCGCGGTTCGTTTGTCGGCTTAGTACAAAAGGACGCGGCACGCGTGTGTCGGCTTTTTCGAAGGCCTTCGGCTTTTGGCGAGGAGGGGCGCGGGGAGCGGGTTGCGCGCGCGCTCGACGCGTAGGGTTGGACACAGTTATCGACAATATTATCAGCTTTCTCTCATTGTCTTTTGAAGAGAATAATGATCGGTTAGCAAAAAAGATGTTCTATTTTTAATGGACATGGTTAGTTTAGAATTATTATAGCACCACTATGTACCTACCTACCTATTCTGATTAAAAATTATAATTGAGTGGATTTAGAGATAAAAAATAATGTAATAATGTTTACATTTTAGGAAGAAACATCCTATTAAAAAAACGTACTCACCCGTTTTCTACATTAGGGTGGAGTGGTAGCCATTGAACCACCAAAAGTTTGAAGAGCTCTAACGCACTCGTTTTTAAAGTCCAAGAAAATATTTTTATCTCAGAAGATAGGTTATTTAATAAGCTGCCAAATTGTGTATAAAAATGGGAAATATCTGCTATTGCCTAATTTATACAGGTTTTTTTAAAACTAGAGAAATGGTTCATACCATACTCCTAAGGGTACACAATGAACCGGGGGGGTGGTATTATATGAACCAGGTGGTACACAATGAATCACGGTATTATAAAAACTGGTAATTGTTTGTTTTAAATGGAAAATAAATACAACATTTATAAGTTTCCATATTTATTAAGTTTCGGGTTATATAAAAACCACACAATCAGTCTTAAAACTTAATTTCTAACAATAATTTTAAACTTTTAAAAAGTTTTGTGACGCATAAACTACAGAAAAAAGAAAAAACAGTTTGTACTTGCTTATTAATATTAATATGAGCATTTATAAAATCACCTATCCAATACCTCATCCAATCTCGGCCTGCCATTTCATGAACTTTCCACGATGGCGGCATTTCGATTTTGTTAATCACTGCCATTTGGTATGCAATTCTGCGGCAGTCTTTAGAAGTAAGGCCATAGAATTTATTTGCACAATCCAATAAATATTCTTGTATGCTGTCTTCTTGTTGGTCAGTAAAAATTTTACTTGCATCATAATGGGGCTCTAGTCTGCACGACGGATTGTTCTTGTATTTTGTGATGTATCTTCGCAGTGTTGGATAGGGAAGGTTGCTGTCTTTGGCTGCTTTTCGAATGCTTAGTCCCGACAAGTGTTTTTCTATACCTCTTTGTATAGCTTCCCCGGTGTGATACCCTTTTTTACGAGCTTCCCTTCCTACCGTGTTTCGTCCCATGCTGAAATAGACAAATACTGATTAATTAATTATACTCACATAACACTCCCCACCTGTTTATATAGCATTATACAAAGCACTTAGATGTGGTACACAATGAACCATGGTTCATTGCTTACCCAGGATAAATGGCTCACAGCGTACCCATCTCCTCTCAAAAAATGTTAGGTTATGTTTTATACCAAAAACGTTGAGAATTAATTCCAAACAATAGTCTCAAAAATGCCTAAAGACCTACATTACACATACAATTCACACATAGTTAAATAAGAGTTAGATTATTAAAGTAACTACAAAAAGAAACTCACGTTTTTTTCGTCGTTTTTGCTTGAGTAAACACAAGGACGCGGCTCACGCGTACGTATCTCGCGACAAGCGCGCGGCGACTAGACCAAACTTCACGACGTGGCAAGCGAGTCTCGACACGTTTTTTGCGCGAGCTGGCAACGTTGCGTATGGCCGGTAGGTACTATGGTTCATACTGTACACGCGGTTCATTGGCTACCACCCTACCTACTCACTATCTAGGTAGTACCTACGGTAGTTTCGTAAGTCGAAACGTACAACAATTAAAATTTATTTTAAAAGTCCATTAAATTTAACTATCACTTCACTGTTAAATACGGTTATTACACAAAAGTACTAGTATTGTAATGCCTTGATTGAGTATTAAGTCTTTATTAAGTAAGTAATTGTAGAAAAGTATCGATAAAAGATAATTATTACATTGTTTACCCTATTTACCTATGACTTTTATTTTTTGCCAGTACGGATGTAAGTGGTGCTTTGTCAGTTCACCGCGAGTCTTCCGGGATAGCGTGTGTGCATTTCGCAAAGATTTGATAGGTACTTAAGTACACGCATTGTTTTACGTGATTTTTGTTATTTACTTGTATGTATTAGTTTAATTATTTTCTTACAGTGAAACAGACACTGAGTAGGTACTTGACTTTTGTGTGTGTAAATTGTGTTTTTATTTTTATTTGTACATACCTAGGTACTTATTTTTTACGGTGAAATAAACACTCGGATCCTGGTCGAAATTTGTTGGGCAAGGTTCGGGACAACATTGTTCGGCGATGTCACTTGTGCATTCAAAAACGTGGTGGACATTTTGAACATGAGAAAATTTAAGTTTTAATCCATCTTGTGCTATGACAGAATTTATTTAGATTAGTTCAGTAATCAACTTATCACGAAGTAAAAAAGAACGGGTGAAAAATAACCATAGTGAATTTCATCGCAATTGCCAAAGATAAATCAAAACGCCGCCGCGCGAGCATTGTTGCCGCACTTCTCGAGGTCAGTCGAGGTCAAGGTACGTTTTCTAAATAGGGTGATTTACTTTTACCAAATTTATTTTCATATTTATTTTGTTTGAAAACTAAAATTTTTTCATTTACGTTTTTTTAAATTTATAACAATTTATTTATATTTCTGTGGACAAGTATTACTTGTGGTTTCAATTATTGCATATATGTCGTAGACATACTGTATATATGTATTTATTTATCCTATTATAAAGTTGACATGACAGTTTATTGTACTGAATGGCAGCAAATTTTGTTTTAGTTTGTGGAACCTGTGCTACGAGATCTTTCCGTCTTCTTTTTATTGTCTTTTGATCATATGGTAGTTTCTTATGTTTCTTTAGAACGGTATATAGGATGTATAACTTTCTAACAGAAAGCAGTCCACTATCCTGATAGAGACTTTCAGTAGGGTACGTGTTCCTTTTAAAATACATCATTTTTATTACAGCACGTTGTCCTCGCTCAACATGTAAAAACTTTGATTTTGCTGCGCCACCCCATATTGTGATACAGTAGGTTATAACAGATTGTGCTAGGGATATATATATTTCATTTAATAAATTTCTGTCAGAACCTGTTCTTTTTTTAATATTTATAGGCGCAATATATCTTAGGGTTTTGAAAATCCACCCTAATTTTCTAATTCTTCCAGCAACATGTTCAACATGAGAGTACCATGACAATCTGTGGTCAATAACCACACCTAAATATTTTGTTTCCAAAACTTTATTAATTAAAGGGCAAGCGCACTAATTAACCCCAGATCTATCACATGAGTGTACTTTAATGTTGAACTCTTCATCTGGTTGTGAACTTTTATAGATGGAGAAACAAATGTAATTCGTTTTCGCAGTATTTAACGTGAGAAGGTGGTTATCGAGCCAAGCCGCAATTTGGAACATACCTGCCTCTGCCTTAATTTTAACATCGGACCAGCTGTGCCCATGGAAGACAACAGCAGTGTCGTCGGCGTAGGAGAATATATTTGCGTTTTCAACTTTTAGGTTACAGAGATCGTTAATGTAGGCTAGGAATAGTGTGGGACCCAGAACACTACCCTGCGGTACTCCAAAAGACACATCAGCGTTATCACTAATGTACCCTCCAATCTTTACCCTCTGTTTCCTGTTTGTAAGATAGTCTATGAGAAAATGAAGAGGAATTCCCCTTATTCCAAGTTTTTCCAGTTTGGTCACCAGGGTGGGAACAGAAACGGTGTCAAAAGCTTTTTTTAGGTCAAGAAATACCGTCAGGCATTTCTTCCCTCCATCTAAATGTTGAGTTACTAGTGAGGTGAGGGCACCAACTGCATCCTCGGTGGAAACTCCCCGTTTAAAGCCAAATTGTGTTGCAGATATAATTTTAAATTTAACTAAACAATTCACTAGTCTAACGTTGGTTAATTTTTCTATTACTTTGGATAGGGCTGGCAACACCGAGATAGGTCTATAATTATTAACATCGCTTCCGTTCCCGCCCTTGTGGACTGGGGTAATAACTGATTGTTTAAGGGGGGCTGGGAATACTCCGTTTCTGAAGCAGAGGTTAGCTAGATGGGCAATAACAGGGGCGAGTTCTTTATTACAATATTTTAGGAATTTTGTTGAAATGCCATCCCAGCCAGGGGCACTGTCCGACTTTAAGTTCATTATAATTCCTTCCACTTCCTCTGTGTCAGTATCTAAAAGCACGAATGAATTTATTTGTATAGGTTGTTTTGTTGGTGATTAGGATTATTTCTAGGATGTATTTGTTGAGCTAGTTCTTTTCCGATATTTGCGAAATAGTTATTAACGTAGTTTACTGACATAGTTGGAGTAGGCTTGATGTTTAGTAATTCTGCACTGTGATTTTTTGTTTTATTAGTATAAGTAATAGATTTAATATTTTTCCATAATAATTTCGTGTTGGTGACTGAGTTAGCTAGTAATTCTTTTTCATATTTTTGTTTAATTTTTTTAATTAGGTTATTACAATAGTTTCTACATCTGCTATATGTGATTTTAGAATTTCATTATGTCGGTCAGCACGTGAGTTTTTTTGTAGTTTATTACGATTCTTTATACAGCGTAGTAGTCCCGGGGTTATCCACGGTTTGATGATACGTTTATTACTGGGAATATTTCTGACTTTAGTATTATTCTTGATAGTTTCAGTAAGTGTTTCAATAAGTTTATCGGTTAATGCATTAGGATAGTTGCAAAACATCAATTCCTGTATATTTTTTTCTTGTAAGTATTTCAATGATTCTTCAAAGTTCAGGGTGGTGACACTTTTGTGTACGATTTCATTGTTTTTTGTTTTCGATAGTAATAAAAAAGTAGTAAAATGATCCGTGATCGAAGTACGCAAGATAACGACGGATGCACATATTTTTTTCGCGTTGATTCGCAACATGAAATGGTCAAGGCAGTTTTGTTCTCTGGTAGGAAGTATATGACCGGGCAATATGCCATGGGTTGACAGAGTGTTAAGGTAATTAAGGCGGTTATTTTGCTCATTAGGCACCTCAGTTTCTTTGGGTCTAATATTAATATTTATATCCCCAGCTATTACTAAGTTTTTTTGCGAGTCTATATAATCTAAATGTGAACTAAGTGAATCTAGGAAAATGTTAATATTTGTGTTAGCCGGCGATCGATATATGCACAGCACAGTGGTATTCAAGATACCACTTGAAGACATGAGGCCTGTAATCATTTTATTTCTTGAACTTTTGGTTTTAATGATGTTTTTGCATATACAACTACCCCATCATTTTGATTGTATTGACGAACTGTGACATAAGACTGATAATTGGCAAGTTGTGGTATAGGTTTATTCGTATTTAATCTACATTCCGTCAAAATGATCAAGTCTGTTTCGAATTTTAGCGAAGATAACGTAATAACAAAATCATCAAAGTTGCAGTATATACTCCTTATGTTCTGTGAAATTATAGTTAAGTCACTTTTACTAACACTTATATGACTAGAAAAATTCGATGGATAGCATTCAATTGAGCTAGAAATTTCAATTTTATCTAATTCATTAACTGTTTGAACTGTGTTACTCATAAAGAATATTTTTAAGTAGAATTATAGTTGCTGCTCGAACGTAGTTAATATTCTTGATGGATAGGTGAGTGATTGCACTCACCTATCCATCAAGAATATTAGTATTGCAACAAAGTGTAATTGTTTTTGTGGTATTATAAATTTATTTTCGTGTTTTTCTTTTTCGTTCAAAATATAAAATATTATAAAAAATATTTTCTTATGAAATGTTTGAGGCTTGTGTGTATATTTAGTGACCTGTTTTTGTGTTTTGTATGATGATGTTATGTATGAGTTAGTTTTAAACATTGTGAAGAATTTATGGGACCGAGTGTTTGTGTGAGTACTTAAACCTATATAGCATGCAAAAAAACATCTCATAACTACTGCATTAAGATTAAATAGTATGAAATGATAATAAGTATTCGGCGGATAAATAATCAAGAACACACTAAAGGAGATAGATACTGATAAGATAATTTTGTTACCTAATATTTCAAAGAGATAGTTAACAGCAAATAGTCAAATATTCTGCATTAGCTGCTGTATTTGTGCTTCACTTTTAATAATTAAGGTCGAGGACTGGTCATTTTGCTTTACGAGTACTTATACTTATAGCCATATGCAGTCCAGCAGTATTTATAAGCGCCGGATTTCTTCAGATCTCGGGCGAGGAAATATAAGCGTGAGCCTTTGGCGGTCAGATGCTCAGACAGAAATATTGGTGTATCCTCTTGCGTCTTGAAGCCCAAATGCTTACAGCATAGTTTAGTCTTGTATTTTAAATTGAAGTTCTTAGCCATTTTCAGGATATCGTTCTTGAGGAGTGTAGATCCTGTTTCCACAACTATGGGCGTATTATAGTTTTGTTTATTTCCACGCACCCTATAGACGTCTTTAATGTCATTTTTAATAACGGCACAATCAATATTTTGAGAAAGACTCATCACCATGTCTAATAAGTCTTCTTTAGACTCGCCTGCAATTTTAGGCACATTTTTTATCACAAAATTAGTTTTACGATTTAAACCCATTTCCGCTTCCTCAATTTTATGCTCCAAAGTTGTGATATATATCTTATCTTCTTTCGCCCGACATTCCAGCTGGGAAATTTTCTTTTCCAGGTCTAGATTCTGTGATGTGAGGAGTTTAATTGTTTCTTGTATGTTAAGATTAGATTCCTGGATTTCTTTCAGGGTAAAAGAGACTTGTTGTAACTCACGTTCATGTTTGGTCATAAATAAAGCCATCATTTCTTTTATCTCTTTTTTGAACTCATCTAATTGCTCAGCAATTGAGGTGTCCTCCCGGCTTCTTTTTGTTCTTTGAAATACGTAATTAGGTGGCGTGAAGTTGGCGTTACGGTTTATCTGATCAATCTCTGATTCTGAGGCCGATTTATTCATTGGCGAAGTCATCGTATAAAATAGAATATAATATATATATCTTTAGATAAGAGAAACAATGCAGGCAATGTTCAATCTCGATAATCCAATTAGAGTAACTGTGACTCAAGCAGGTACCTAATATGTTCAATATTAATGTTGTTTTGATTCCTTACTTGCGCGCGGCGTAGCAGATCTCGGGCAGCGCTGCACGATGGTCGAATCAGGTAGCGCGTAGCAAATAACGTAGCAGCGTAGCACTCGTAGCAGCCGCGTAGCCGAGACCCGATGACGTATGTTGCTCAACCAATGGATTGCACAGTAGTTTAGGGCGAGAACAGCTACGTTGATTTGGCGCAGCGGTCACCACAGCGGTCTCGATGCGGCGAACACGGCGCAACCCAGGTTCAAATCCCACCGCACGACGACGGCACTTTTTACAAGTCAATTTAGTTCTTCCAATTGACAGCTCGGTACGTTGTTGAGAAGCGAGACTTCCGACAATATCACCAATCCGACACCAACCAATATGGCCACTGCATTTGAACAGGAGGGTCCGAGATCGATTGTAAAATATACCGATTTAAAAACTCAGAAAAAAAAAAAATAGTTTAGTTGCACACGTCTCCCAAAACACGTCCGATCTAAGCAAGCGCCTGAGGCGAAGAAGGAAGACCCCGGTACTTGCGTGTTTCCTCGACTTCTCAAAAGCATTCGATCTTGTCATATGACATACTGTGGGACAAGTTGAGGGACGCGGGTGTGTCGGGGGAGTACACCTCCCTTCTCAAATATTAGTACTCCAACCAAAAGAACCGGGTGAGGTGGATGGACAATATGTCGGGCGTGTACAGGCTGAAATGCGGTGTCAGACTAGGGGGGTTGAGCTCCCCTCTACTATTTAACCTCTATATCGATCGGCTCATCGAGCGACTGAGCGGAACACATGTCGGATGCCACATTGACACAGGAACGAGTGTCAACAATATCAGTTATGCAGATGATATGGTGCTTCTCAGTCCCTCGATGAGCGGATTAAAGAGGTTGCATGGCTTATTATACAACTCGAAAAAGAGTGAAATTCTAGTATTTAAGGCACCTAAGCAGCAGCCGCGCAGTGTTCCTCCCATAAGTCTCAACGGCGTAGCACTGAAAGTTGTGAATAGTTTTAGGTACCTAGGCCATATTGTCACGAGCGACCTAAGGGATGACTTAGATAAGAGGGAGCGCAGGGCGTTGTCGGTGAGGAGCAATATACTTGCCCGCAGGTTCGCTCGTTGTACTACAGACGTCAAAGTTACCCTTTTTAAGGTGTTCTGTCAATCCTTTTACACGAGTGGCCCATGGGTATCATAACCGCGCCGAGCCTACAACGTCCTGCGTGTCCAATTTAATAATGCTTTTAGGATGCTGTTGGGACTGCCATGGCGTTGTAGTGCTTCAGGAATGTTCGCGGAGGCTCGCACAGATGGTTTTCATGCCATCATGCGAAAGAAAGCGGCCTCTTTACTACAGCGCTTGCACGGTAGTGACAACAGCATCCTGAAAATGATAGCTGCCAGACCGGACTGTCCCTTCCAGGGACACTGGGTGGGGACAGTCTTAGGTATAAATAAATAAATATTTGATATAAACTAACAATATAAACTACTTCGTAAGCACCACTGTTACTAACACCAAAATACTAACTTAATTATGGACTAATAGTCTGAAATAACGATTTATTTAATTTAATTTAATAGTATAAGTAGTATATATAAAAAATCTATGTAAACAAAAAAATTGCAAATCGAAATATACTATTATTATTAACAAACAAATAAGTTAATAAAGTTAATATTCAATAAGACATCTACCTACTATATTTTGAGAAAGTTGTACAATCTTCTTTAAATAATATGCGTAGATAGGTTTCATTTTTTGCTATTTTAAGATCCCTACTATAATATTATAAATGCGAAAGTAACTCTATCTGTCTCTGTCTGTCTTTTCTTCATGCCTAAACCACTGAAGCGATTTGGATGAAATTTTGTGCAAAGATAGTTTAAGACCCGAGAAAGGACATAGGATTATTTTTTTGTCCCGGAAATCCTTCTGGAACGGGAACTATGAAGGTGGTGTATGATCACGCGGGCGAAGCCGAAGGCACACGCTAGTAACTTATAAACCTGAGTGACATATACGGAAAATTTTAACCCATAAAAAGGTATTTCATAGAGAAATGGGGAAGGGGCTAGGAGGATATGGGCCTTACTACCTGTTATTTTGTAGCATCTGTAAAAACCGTTAACCAGTATTCGAGAGACAGGGCAGTGAACAACATTCTTTTTTTTTAAAGCGTTTTGTTGCACGTAGAGGGCATTGTGCAGATTTGTGGAGTGATATAATGACACTATCTTTGTCGGGGCGAAAAGAGTGCTGAAGAATATACTAACACGAGAAGGATCGTTAGCAGCAAGTGACATAGCTGACTGGCTTGGAACTAACGGCACCAATTTGCACTTCATTCCACCAAATTCGCCAAACTTTGGGTTCTGGGTAGCTGGAGTGAAGTCCACAAAAAACCACTTAAAGCGAGTGGTCGGCAATAGGTACTACTCTCACGTTCGAAGAGATAACGACTCTTTTGTGCCAAATAGAATGTCTTAACTTACGGCCGATAACACTAGTTCCATAGTTCTAATCCAGAAGATCCGTATCCTCTTACCCCGGGACATTTTCTTTTCTTGTGGATGAGCCTTTAGTACTGGTACCGGATGCTAATTATGCAAGACTTTTGGCGTTGATGGTCGCACGAGTATCTTACACAACTCCACCAACGTTATAATTATAATGGTCTCAAATATTTTCAGAGCCTAAGGTGGGAGATATAGTGCTGGTTAAAGAGAATAATCTGACTCCGGCAAGATAGTACCTATTATAAAAGACAAACACATTGGGGTGGACAACCTCAGGCGTGTCGTTTCGTTAAAATGGAAGAGTTTTATTATAAAGAGACCAATATCTAAACTCGTTATTTTACCCGTTACCGAATGTTAAGTTTCAAAATTGGAATTGTCAATATTTAGTTTAGTTCCATCCACCTCGATAAATGGTAGTGGAAAATAACGTCACGCCGCTGAATGGCGATGTTAAGGCGAGGTTGCAGTACTGTGTGTTTTGACGAACAACAGCCACTGTCCGGCGAGCGAAATAATGCCTTAATTTTGATTGTTTTTTCTTCTTGGCGAAAACTGATAAAGAAATAATACAATATGGTTTCAACATTTACTTCAAAATAAAAGGCTCTATCTATTGATATAACTTTTATATATATTCGTGATAAAATCTCTTAGCAGTACACGTTTAGAATAGGGAATATGCATAAAAAAAATATTTATTATCTAAACACTTTATCTAAAAATATACCAAAATATATTACTAACAGTGGAAATAGAATCAAAATTGCTCGAAAAACAAACGAGATATAATTATTTTAAACAAATATATCTGTCCCTCTCGCGAAAACGCTGTTTTCTATGGCAGATGTATAGACGTCACGTAACGTGACGTCAAATTCCATGTCGGACTTCTCGTTCTAAAAGTAATATTTGAAGCGTTATAACTTCATCGCTGATGAAGATATTTAAAAAATATTTTCTAGAGTGTTTACTGGAACTTATAAGTAATTCATTTTATAAATAAAAAAATCGCGTGCATATTCCCTATTGTAATTTAGTAGGTATCATGTTTGATAAAAAAAAAGTATCGAGCAAATAATTCTAAATCGCGTTTCTATCTTTACGATTTACTCGAGGGTATGTTCAATTTTTATGTAATGATTTTTATTTATTAAAAAACTCATAATTAATTAGATTTTCAGACGTTCAAAAATCTTAAAAAGTACTGCAACCCCGCCTTAATAATTTCCGCGGTTTCATGACGGGTCCCTTGAATCTGGGGGCACGGTATTGCCCCAGCTAAGTCTCGAGCAAAGCTGGCACGGCCGTACCATCCTTTTCTCGAAGCCATTCGCGGCTGTTTCACCCCTCCGATATCTTCGATGTGGACAAAGCAAGGGGTTTGGATTTTCGGTGACCAAGAGTGAGTATTAGAACAAGTTTAACCTCCAAATTACATGACATTTGAATAGAAACTTTACGATTACGAGCTAGGGACTAAACACATTTATTCAGCTCCATTCGTGTTTCGCTGAACGATTTTGGTCACACTTATACAGCTCTGCTATGCTATTCTCTAAAGATTCAGCCCTGCGCACAGCGCTGCCGCAGCGGTCAAACTCAGTTTTGTATTCACTAAGCCGCGTAAAGCTACACTAGCGCTCAAGGCTGTGACGGCCGTGAGTTAAAACTTCCCAACGAACGAGCAAATTGACACTTTTGACAGTTCTTCATACATTTTGGTATTCCCTACGAAAAAACAGCGACGAAGTCGCTTACAGCCTCGCCCACAGCCTCGTTTCGAACTGTCAAATCCAAAAGCTACAAAAATCGCGCGTTCGACTCTTGTTTTTAACTTTTTTTTTTCCTTAAAAGTATATGAAAATAGCAGCTCGATTGATTATAAAGCTTCATTTATTAGAAGAAGCTAAGAAAAGTGACGATTTGTCGCTCCAAACTCTCTTCTAACTAACCTAATATCTCTCCTTGTGCACGGGAGGGTAACGCACTGGTATATGCTTAAAATACACAATGTTCCGTCAGAACAAGCATTATATAATAAAACAATACCTCTAGTAACGTAATTTTATTAACATCTCATGTACCTATCGTAAAATATTAATTGTCCAACTTATATGTAATAGCCACATTTGATACATAAACAGTGATTTAATACTTTTCGTAATACTCACATTTCAGTAGGGTTATTTATTTATCCGATTGGTCACAAAACTATCTAAAACTTTCAAAACAATATCTGCTGATACCAAAGACTAATACTCTATGGCTGATACTGACACAAATAAAAGTTTTGAAACTAAAAACTCAAAGCGAGTCACCGAGTCACGTCTGTTGTTTTTTGTTTACGTTCGTTTTCGTCGTCGCGTTGCGTTTCTCGAAATAGGCAAAAGAATCGCCATTCAGCCTTAAAATGTAACAATTAAGAAGCAGTAAATTCTTTACAATACTTTAAGATAGGCATTTATTTTAAATTCTTAACCCCTAAAATTCTCAGCCGAGAATGCTCGATTATGATTAAAAGATTCGTTCTCAAGGCTGGCTCGTCGACGAGCTCGCCGTCGAGCCAGCCTTGAGAACGACCGAGCGTGTAGCGCTGATTCAAACTGTATTCACTAGCGTGGCTGTGCTCGTCGACGAGTTTCACCGCTGCGGCAGCGCTGTACGCAAGGCTGAATCTTTAGGGAATAGCATAGCAGAGCGACTAGCTCGGCACTAGCTCGCACTCACTCACGTGTCCCGACAACTGAGCATTTGTTCGTTTTCCGAGTGGCTGCCTCCAGTAGCTTCTAACATGCTTGTTTCTTTACGATTATTTCTCACAATACTCAAATTGATAACTCATGCTACTGAACAACTGAACAACGTTGACCATAAACATTAAGAAACGCTCTTTCGACTAAGCGTCTTTTCACGGGGTACTTCTTTTCAGCTCGCTGTGTGCCCTGTCAACGAATAGACAGCTGTTCGTTGACACTGGTGGTGGGTTACTGTACAATTACAAGGAGGAAGTAGTTGCAGAAGGTAGCTAATCAGTAGAAAGGTGAAAGATAAGGAAGGATACTAATGATTTAAACAGCTAGGTAACTATAGATAACTGTAGGTATGATAGGTGCTCAGTCGTGTCTCTTATACTATCTCCTGCCTAGGTTAAGAGGGGCCAGCACGAATATTATTGACATACAGTAACGTAACGTTAAATTTTACCATAGCTACAATACTCGTTTCATATAATATTTGAAACTAAAAACTCAAGTAGTAGGTACTTATAGTTTTACTATATTCTTTAAAATACCTACTTAAAGATAGGCATTTATTTAAATTCTTAACCCCGAAAATTCTCAGTCGAGATTGATCGATTATGATTAAAAGAATTTGATTCAAAGCCCTAATAATTCGTCTACGAAACAGCGACGAGAGGCTACAGCTTAAAGTTCACAGCGACGCTAGTGAATACAGTTTGAATCAGCGCTACACGCTCGGTCGATCTCAAGGCTGGCTCTTAGCGAGCTCGTCGCAGCTTACATCCACGAAATTGTCTTTTAGAGAATACCTAGCACCCCTGCTTCTATTAGCCGCGTACAGCATCGTAAGAATGAGAAAAGCTGTCATAGCGTGCCTCTGATGTCCGTGTCTACCGCAGGATCACCGACGCCAATCGCTTCCATATTTGGTAAATAATTAGTACTAAATAGATACTAATTAGCACTCAAAAAAAACAATCACAGTTTTCGAGAAAATCGAAGTTGGTCTAGCGGTAGTCACGCTGTTTTTAGCAGGATGACCATGAGCGTCGAAAAAGAGATAATTAGTACCTACCTATATGTGATTCATTTTGTAAAAACAACAGAACTGAAACATTTGTATTTACTGAGATATCAACGATGATAAGTTTCGCGCGCTCGTTCAGCAGGACCACGACTTTGAATGTTGATTCCAAGCTTGAGGAGCTTTTCGCTTTCCTCAAACTTACCTATATAGGAAATTAGTGTCCTGCAAGATAAAATTAGTAGCCAAAATCCAAAATAAGTACTCTAGTAGTTTACGAGATATGGCATATAGCGAGATATGGCGGTTATCACGTATTAGTTTAAATTGGTCGCTAAATATCAGAATCAGTCGGTCCCTGGTTCAAAAGTTATAAAGTTGGTGATAGACGTGCGAGTAAGTACGCGTACTTATGGCTCGACGAGAAAGTTCCTTGGCGATCCGACAGGTTTGAAATTTTGGACAGGATCCGACAGGTTTAAACAGGGGGGCGTTAAGGACGTTCTACGTCTGCTAGAAGTACCTTAGAATTTTGATGATCGGTCAGTCAGTGAGTGACAAAATGTTGTAACTTTGATCGACCATAAGGGAGTAAACACATTTATTCAGCTTTTTCCCATAGAAAATAACGATTTTGTATTCGTACGCGTCCGTTCAGCTTTTCGCGTCTATTCAACTTTCGCAGAAAACATATGGTTGTGGAGGTCTGCAAGGCAGCCCCTAACTAGCGAATTCAGTGCTTAAAACGATCTCAAGACTACTTTTATTTTTACTTATAAGAAACTTGTAGCATGCTACAAAGCTGGATTTGGGCGCAGTTATAGAAGTGTTTATTTCTATAACTATCTTATAATCAACTTATAAAATGTTACTAAGGGCCAGTTTCACCGGTTACGGATAAAGTGTCGGTTAGTTATCTGATGGATAACTAACCGACACTTATAATACTATATTACTTATAATACTCAAATACTTAATAAATCTGCCAGATATCGCTATCCGACACCTGTGAAACCAAAAGTTTTAGTTCATCTGCCAGATAAGTTCCTAATAGGCTAACTGACACTTTATCCGTAACCGGTGAAACTGGCCCTAAGCCCTATAATTTACTTGACCAAGCGCAATAGCTTCTATATTGATCTGAGACTACACAATTACAAGTACAAACGCTCTTATTAGTATCTGGCATAAGTATCTTACTAAAGCAATCTTGTTTAAATATTAATTGTATGTAATACCTATACTTAATTATGAGTTATAAGTATATTTTATTAAAGGTTATCTTTGCTGTTGTTACGGCTGGTGGTGCCGGTTGTTTTTTGATAAATCTATATATATAAAACAAAGACGGGTTTGTTACAACACTTATAACTCGAGATCTGCTGAACCAATTTTCATGGTTATTGATTCGTTGGATTTGTCTCCGACCCGAATAGCACAGTACATCTTAAAAACAATGAAAACTCGATATGTGCAATGAATACTTAATTGACGGGAGCGAAGCCGCGGGGGACAGCTAGTATTTAATAAAAACGTAATTAAGATTGCTATTACTATTATTTTGTACTGTTGTAAAACATAACTAATAATGTATGGTAAATATAGTGTGTGAACTCTTGGGGAAGTCATAAGTAGGTATTTACTGTAAATGTGTACCGCAAAATAGTTTTACGATGCCCTTCGAAAAATAGCACATTAGTATATTGTTATAAAAAATAATTTCATTAATTCTAATGAATATACGCCATGTTCTAAAATTGCTCTTCATTAAGTACTTTATAGAACCATTGTAGGTAAATTAGTACTTATAACAGTTTCTGTCCAAAAAACTCGCCTCCATTTTAAAATAAATTAGGGTTCCCTTGAAGTCTGCCTGCTATTGATTGATTTTCATTCTTTTTTAGGGTTTAACAAGATGTTTTCATTTCTGGATCTCGACTGTTTTTGACAAAACTTCATTGATTTTACTTAAAAATTTGAAATAGCCTTGGACAAATACACATTTTGTGTTATCCGAAAGCTGCAATGGGTGTGGATTCCGAGTTTATTTATAAAATATGTTTAATATAATATATTTTCTCAAGACGAAGACTGTATAATCCTACTAATAAAATGTGAAAGTTTGTATGTTTGTCTGTCAATCACGCAAAAATGGCTGATGGAATTTTAATGAAATTTGGCACACATATAGTTCACATAGGCTACTTTTTATCCCGATAAAAGGCATAGCTTAATGGCGGCGGAGGAGGAAGTGGAAATCAGACGTTTCGGCTGCATTAGTACTTCAGATTCACAAGTACCAGGAGAGCATAAACATGTCGAAATATTCTGGGTCTTTCCGGGTCTGAATTTTTGAGCGCCAAAGATTCTCGAGTACCAGGAGAGCAGACATATGTCAAAGTATTTTTGGTCAGGTTATTTTTTTCCTGGAAAATAGATTGGCTTTCATTGCAAGCGTTCATGTTTGTATGTTTGGATGTTTGTCCGTCAATCACGCAAAAACGGCTTAAAGGATTTAGATGAAATTTGGCACATATGTAGGACACATCCTGAAATAACACATAAGCTACTTTTTATCCCGGTAACATACATGACCTAATGGAGACAGAGGAAGAAGTGGAAGTACAAAGTTTCTGCTACCTTAGTACTTCGGATTTAAAAGTACCAGGAGAACAGTAACATGTCGAAATTGTTTACCGGGCTAGAATTGTATTACGAGTGTTAAAAGATTCACAAGTACCTGGAGACCAGCAACAATGCAAATTTTTTTGGGCAAGTTTTTTTTTTTATTAGCAGAGCATAAACTTTTCGAAGTATTTTCGGGACTGGAATTCCGAGCGCTACAGATTCACCAGGAGAGCAGAAATATTTAGAGGTTTTTCGGAGGCCGGAATAACGAGCGCTACAGATTCACAAGTACCAGGAGAGCAGTAACATTTCGGAAGATTTTTTGGAGCTTGATATGAGCGCTTTAGATTCACCAGTACCAGGAGATCAAAAATATGTCGAAGCAACGCATTTGTAAGTTGCTGGATTTATTAGCGCTATACATTCACAAGAACCAGAAACATGACGAACGAGGTTTTTTCAGGGCTGGAAATTGTAAATGCTATAGAATCACAAGTACCAGGAACGCAGAAACATTTCGAGATGTTTTCGGTGCCGGAATTGTGAGCGCTAAAGATTTACAAGTACTAATAAGTAATTAGTAGGATAGTAGGACTTTAGGAGTAGTACATTTTTCTTGAAATTGAGATAAGACGAGATGAGATGAGATGAGATGTGAGGTGAGGTGAGGTGAGATGAGATGAGATATGTGATGAGATGAGATTTTTCTCACCACAATCCTACTAATATTATTAAAAAAAACAGTCTAAGTACTTTCGAAGCTGCAAATATGATTCACAAGTAACAGGAGAGCAGAAACATGTCGAAGTATTTAGTAGGGTGGCTTTTTTAACTGGAAAATAGAAGATAGCTTTCATTGCAAGCGATTCAAAAGTACCAGGATAACAACAACATGTTGGAGTATTTCTGAGGCTGGAGCGCTAAAGATGCATAAGTACCTACCAGGAGACCAGACAAAAAAAAAAAGATGAAAAAAAAAAGATGGCGCTGCCATCACGCTCACTTCGTCTCCGTGTTAAAAAAATAATTAAAAATAGTTAATAGCTATAATTTCCTAATTTAGTATGTTAAAAGTGAATAACCAGTGAGTCAATACTAGTGTAGTCAGTAAAAAATATCAACGAAAACTGCGTTTCTTCAACCAAAACAATAAGCCGGTATATACAAACAAAGTTGTAAACAAAACAGTGTGTGTGTAAATTCAAACATTTAACTTAATATAAAGTGATCATCAATACATGAATACAAACAAACTCATTAGTGTCTTCAAATTATAACTTTAATAAGAAGTGTAAACAATTGTGTAAACGTCTATTTTTTTAAAAAAATGTGGGCGCGAAAGTTGTATCGACTTTTTTTCAAAATTAAAAGTGATAGCGTCCTAACGAACTTTTGAATCTGATTTGATCAACTAAACGATAATTTCATATAACAGACCATGTGGTCAATTGGCTAATTTAGATACGACGTTACTTGCATGTCATAGTGCATGTGTTCAAACCTGACAGTCTAATACTACTTTTTGGAAATTTCAATACTATTTTTAAACTTTTCTTCGGTTTTAACAAATTAAAAACAGTGAAACGAACCAAAAAACTGTCAAATTGTTTTTTTTTTTTTTTTATTCGAATACTAAAACTTCTTACATTTTAAACGAAAAAAAAAAACTGTTTTGTGAAAGTGATACTATACTTACGTTATCGATATTCGGAACAATAATAACGAAGTTTGTATTACCTACAAAAGACTTTGTTTTTTAAATAAAATTTAAAAAGACATACGTGGAGAAGTTATCGAGTCACCTGGAATCATCGAGATCCTGAATACGTATCTGGATAAGTGATAAACTTTTTTAAATTACACACCACTTATTCATTTTATTTTCTGTGTTTTGACATAATTCAACATGGGATCTCGCAATAATTACAGCTTGAGAAAAAGGCTTCCACAGCGATCCCTTTCGCATTTTTCAAATGAGTCTTTGGACAGTTTGACATCAGAGTTGAGTGTTAAAAGTATGCTGGACTTATCCACTCACGTAAGAAATGAAAATAATATAGAATTAGAAACTAAAATAGAATGTTTGAAGGAGCAACTGATGAATGCGAATTTAAAAATAGAAACTTTAAATAACGAAAATGAATCACTGAAACAAAAACTTGAAGTAGAGAAACAAAAGACAGTGCAATATAAAACTATGTACATCACAAGTTTGAGTACAAGAAGTAATACTTTATCTTGCAAAACAAAATCTAAGAAGTCTTACATTAACAGAAGTAATATTTCAGTAAGGAAATTAGATTTGGATGTCGAATCCCAAACGCCTACAGTACCTACTAATAAAATACGAAAAAAAGACTATCTAATTGAAAAAACAAACAAAGTTGTTTCAATAGCCGATAACTCATTCTCAAGACACACAGTCACAGTTGATTCCCAAGTAACAATAAAGAGTACAGATGAACCAATGAAACATAACACTTTAGATATACCTGTAGCTGAAAACAGAAAGATAATTCTACTGGCTGATAACCAAGGACGAGGAATAGTTCAAAAACTGATTAACAGGAAAAGAGAACTTTTTAATAACGATTACAACATTTCTGCTATAAGAAAACCTGATGCAAACTCAGAAGAAATTATATCCAACTGTTATTCTTTGTCTGCACAATTGACAAGTAACGACCACGTTATTATTATGAGTGGATGTAATGACTCTAATCCTATCAAAGTATTGTCGGAAATATCATCAGCGCTTAAAGTATTGAAAAAATGTAACGTTTATGTAGTAAATGTACTCTACAATGCATTTCTAAATGAAAGTAAATTAAATTACAATCTTAAAATATTTACTAAAAATTTCGATAATTGTACTTTTATTGAAGGAAATAGCAGCAATGAGATTATTAGTCACATATACAATGAAATTAATAGGAAACATTATAGCCCAACTTTCCTCTCTTATAACAACTCTACTAAAAAATCGACCAACTCTTATAATAACACGATGTTAAATATGGGAACAAAACCAAAGCATTTTCAATATAGTTCCACTAATGATTCAATGAATGTATCTGGAACTGAAAACTTAGTTAGTGTTGTTAATAAAAGCATCAAACAACCACAAATAGGGACAATTCCTTACTATTTTAAGGTTGCCAAAAATTCAAAAAAATTAAGCACACCGATAAATTTAAATGCAGAGAGGTTTTTTCTTGAATAAATCGGAATCTAATGAAAGTAATTTTACAATCTTTCATCAAAATATAGCCGGAGCACTTAACAAAATTTCTGACTTAGAATTAGCTATAAATGAGATGCAAGAATCGGGTACAAATGTTGATGTCATATGTTTAAGTGAACATTTTATAAAAAAGGGTGATGAAAATTACATGGCCATAAATAATTTTCAACTCAGTACTATTTATTCAAGACCAGAACAAAGTCGAGGTGGCACGTGTATATTAACTAAAAACAATCTTCAATTTATCGAATTAAAAAGCCTAAATGAATTGAGCATTGAAAAACAATATGAGATTTGTGCTATAGAAATAAAAAAACTACACTTAATAATAGTCTGTCTTTACAGGACCCCCAATTCCAATATAAATATTTTCTTCGAAAACTTTGACAAAACTTTATTCCAACTGCAACATAAAAAAAGTAAAGTAGTAGTTGCCGGTGATTTTAATATAAACTTTCTTCTGGAAAAAGATCGAAACACTATTAGATTTAATGATATTATAGCAAATTATGGGATGGAATGTCATATAAAAGTGCCTACAAGATTAAATACATGCATTGACAATATTGTGAGTAATATCCCTAACGCCATTGGAAAAACATATAATTTATGTTTGTCAGACCATAATACTGCTCAAGTCGTAGAATTTAAGCCACAAAATATTAATACTACTAGGCACTATTTTATGACAAAAAATGATATGAGCAAAGAAAATATTAATAAATTTGTTTACTACATAAGCAAACTGTCTTTTACTGAAATTTATGATATTACTGAAGCAAATGAAGCCTTTGATAATTTTCATGACTTACTTACCTTATTTTACAGACTATGCTTTCCTGTTATTACGGTAAAAAGTTACTATAAAACTAACAAACTAAAATGGATCACAAAAGGGCTTAAAGAAAGTTGCAAAACGAAAAGAAATTTAAGATGTAAATATTATAGTAACAAATCAAATGAAAATAAATCTACGTACAAGGCATACACTAAACTGCTAAGAAAATGCATTCATAACTTACAATCGTCATGTAACTTAAAGCACATTGCGTATTCTAAAAATAAATGTAAAGCTACATGGGACGTTGTTAAACGTAATATAGGTAACCCAACAGTACGTAAATATATCAATAAGATTACTGACAACAACGTAACAGCAACATCTGGACCCGACATTGCAAACATGTTTAACAATTTCTTCATAGACGTAGTTAAAAATAATGTTATCACTAATCACGATGGTGATGATGATAATAATAACCAAGATTTTAAGAGTAACAGCCACAGTATTTTTCTAGAGCCTACAAATGCAGCCGAAATCTATTATGTTATGAAATCTCTAAATAATACTAAATCATCTGGTTACGACAATATTACTACCGATCTTGTAAAACTTATATCGCAGTTTATAGCGGAGCCCTTAGCTCACATTATGAATTTATCAATAGAACAAGGTTGCTTCCCGGAAAAACTTAAACTCAGTGTAATAAAACCCTTGCACAAAAAAGGTTCTAAGTCAGACAAAAATAATTATAGACCTATAGCATTAACACCAATCCTATCAAAAGTTTTTGAGAGAGTTATGAAGAAAAGGCTATTGAATTTTCTTAATAAGTATGAGGTACTGGTCGAAGAACAACATGGATTTAGAAAATTTAGATCAACCACATTAGCGACATTCAAGTTAGTTAAATCAATATTAAATAAAGTGAATGAGAAAAATCTTTCAGCTGCTCTCTTTTTAGATTTAAGTAAAGCGTTCGACTATGTCGACCATTCTATTCTCATCGGAAAATTAGAAAAAAAGTGGTATAAGAGGAACGGCCCTTAAATGGTTCGAATCATATCTAAGTAATAGAAAACAAATCACAAGAATTACCAAATTTAACGATAGTACAAATAGCATAGAAGAATTTGATTCTGAAACCAAAAATAATAACCTTGGTGTACCACAAGGCAGCATTTTGGGCCCTCTACTATTCCTCATTTATATAAATGATCTCCCACAAGCAATATCCAAACATGATAGCGTTTTATTTGCAGATGATACAACAATAATTATAGGCTGCAAAAATAAAAGTCTTCTTAATGCTGAAATAAATAACACACTAAAAGACATCATGTCTTGGTTAAATAAAAATACGTTGAAAATTAATTTGGAAAAAACAAAAATAATACATTTCAAAACGCAAAAAAGTAAACACGTAAATTTAGACATAACATTTAATAATCAACCAGTAGAACAGATTAGCAGTACTAAATTTTTAGGTATTATAATTGACGAACATCTCACGTGGAAGGAACACATTGATAATATTTGTAAAAAAATAAATAAGTTTGTATTCGCGTTAAAAAAGGTCAAAGAAACCACTTCTAAACGTACCGCATTGTTGGTATACCACGCGTATGTATGTTCTTTAATACGGTATGGTATAGTTGTTTGGGGATACACAGCAGAGCTTTCGAGAGTACTAATAGCCCAAAAGAAATGCTTGCGTGCAATTTTCAACATGCGGTGGACTGATTCTTGCAGGCCTGTATTTAAATCGGCCAACCTTTTAACCGCTCCTAGCATCTACATCTATGAAATAGCAAAATTTGTTAAGTGCAATATGAAACTCTTCCGAAATAAAAACAACATAAATAGACGTAAGATTAACCATTCATATTTAGAATTACCTGTACCCAGAATAGAGTTGTTCAGACACAGCTGCCTATATATGGCACCATTAATTTATAACTCACTACCTAAGGGGATAGTTGACTTACCCTATCGTAAATTTTGCATTGTCTTACAGAAATGGCTAATTCAAGAAAATTTTTATAGCATCAACGAATTCCTCAAAAAATATTCATCGGATTCCTACCATTTTAGAAATGCATTGTGAGCTTTCGCTCTGTTGGTCTTTTGTGTTCGTGTTTTACAAATTTTATACCTGTTATTTTACTTTATTGTTTTCTTTTTAAATTTTACTTCGCTATTTTCGACTTATCTTATGACATAACGATGTTGTTTTATTCAAGTCATATCGATTTGTTCTTTGGTAAATGTGTGTAAACATCATTACGAACTTTTTAGTGATGTATAAATATTTGCATGCTATCATAGTATGGCGAGATGTGTCTTGCACTAAAAACCCATGTAACACCTTAACACCACATTTTCTTGCAAATAAAAATCTTACTTACTTACTTACTTACTTACTTACAGACACATGTTTAAGTATTTTTGAGCAAGATTTTATTTACCAGGAGTACAGAAACATGTCGAAGCTTTTACTGTGCTGGAATTGTGAACACTATAAGACTCACAAGTACCAGGAGAGAAGAAACATATCCAAATAGTTTTGGGCTGGTATTGTGAGCGCTAAAGTTTCACAAGTACCAGGAGACCACACACATCAAAGTATTTCCGGGGCTTTAATTGCAAGCGGTTTGGATTCAAAGGCACCAGGTAACCAGAAACATATCAAATTATTTCTGACTCTGTAATGGTACTAAGATAGCAGAAACATGTTGAAATTTTTTCGGTGCTGAAATTGTGAGCAGTTAGGATTCAAAAGTAACAGGAGATCAGGAACATGGCGAAGTTTTTTCAGGGCTGGAAATATGAGAGCTAAAGATTTACAATTACCAGGGGACCAGAAACATGTCGCAATATTTTCGGGCCTAGAATTGTGAAAGGTTAGGATTTAAAAGTGCCGGGGGAGACCAAAAACATGTCAAAGTATTGCCAAGGCTGGAATTAAGAGCGCTACAGATTTACAAGTAGATACCAGACAATTGATATATTTTTCGATCAGAATCGTGAGCGCTAAAAACATGTCGAAATAATTTTGGGACTCACTATCAGGATACCAGAATCATGAAGATGCAATTACAAGAATGACAATATGAGGCAATTAAGTTGCACACCAGTTCTAAAGTCAACGCAGACGAAGTCGCGGGAAGAAGCTAGTACAATATATTTTCAAAACTGAATGTCATAAAAATGGCTGACGTTTACTAATAAAGTGTTCAATCTACTATCTTATAAGCTTTTTTGATCTTATATCGCTCTTTTTAAGTACTATTAGATTGATAAAAGTCTCGAGCAAGATTATGACGACAAAAACTTATAGTAGTCTAGCCAAAAATGTTATAGTATCTTTTTCTCTCAGAAAATGCTACTATTGGATCAAAATATTATTCAGGATTATTTAGTCTTTCTGCAAACAATTATAGAAGACTTGTTCCTAAAAGTGTCCTAAAAGATAATCTTGTAGTTAACTATAAGACTGAGATATAAAGGCAATTAGTCTTGAGGATATCTGTGCTTGTGAAATGCTATTACTAGAAAATAAGTCGGTCCTATAAATGATTGAGAGGTCAGTCTTGTAGCAAACTATAAGATCGAGATATAAAAACTAAAGCACTTGAGTATGCTAAGGCATGGCAAATGCTATTATAAGTTAAGGAGTCTACCGCAATGCCTTTATAAGAACGTTATTAGTAGTGATAGACTTATTTATCTTTCTTTATAGGATAACTTTGCTTGTTGGTGCACTCCACTTAAAAATCTGGTATTCAGCTGAATCCGGGTTGTCTGGAAGCCGAGCCAATATAGTTAGGAAAAGGCTAAGTTGTTATAATGGTCACCCATCCACAGACCGAGCTTGGCAAGCGTTGCTTAACTTCGAAGATCGATGCGTTCGGATGTTATGGTTTAGCCGCTTTGAAGCATAATACCAAAAAATCATCTCTTCTGTTAGTAAAACAGTTTACTTATGGATACAGTTTACAACTCTCCTCCCAGAAAACTCGATTTTTCAATCGATAAAAAATCTACTTAGTCATTCAATTCCGTATTTCCGTATCATCTGCCTAGCGTTTTCCCAACTATATTGGGGTTGGCTTCCAGTCAAACCGGATTCAGCCGAATACCAGTTTTTTACGTGGAGTGGCTGCCTACCAGACCTCCACAACCAACTGGGTAACACGGTACTGGCAAGACTGGTGTCAGATTTTCTGACTTCTGACTATCCGTAACGACTGCCAACGATCTCCAAATGACAGCCGGGACCAACAGCTTTAACGTGCTTTCCGAGGCACGGAGGAAACTCGGTGTGTTAAGGTCACCTATCCACAGACCAACCGTGGCAAGCGATGCTTAACCTTGAAGATCGACCTGTGCGGCTGTTATTATTTAGCTACATATATATATTCTATACATCCATGGCTATACAAAATATATAACTTCAAGAGAATCAACAAAAAAAAAAAAAAAAAAATTTTAGTTATAAGTTACTAGCTTCTTCCCGCGACTTCGTCTGCGTTGACTTTAGAACTGGTGTGCAACTTAATTGCCTCATATTGTCCTTCTTGTAATTGCATCTTCATGATTCTGGTATCCTGATAGTGAGTCCCAAAATTATTTCGACATATTTTTAGCGCTCACGATTCTGGTCGAAAAATATATCAACTATACTTGTAAATCTGTAGCGCTCATAATTCTAGCCTTGGCAATACTTTGACATGTTTTTGGTCACCCCCGGCACTTTTAAATCCTAACCTATCACAATTCTAGGCCCGAAAATATTGCGACATGTTTCTGGTCTCCTGGTAATTGTAAATCTTTAGCTCTCATATTTCCTACCTGAAAAAACTTCGCCATGTTCCTGTTCTCCTGTTACTTTTGAATTCTAACTGCTCACAATTTCAGCACCGAAAAAATTTCAACATGTTTCTGCTATCTTAGTACCATTACAGAGTCAGAAATAATTTGATGTTTCTGGTTACCTGGTGCCTTTGAATACAAACCGCTTGCAATTAAAGCGTGTGCGTTCGCGCAGCGGAATGTTGTTGAATTTAAAGATTTTAATTATGCAGATATTTAGTGTATGACGTCGTATAATTGTGTATGGTATAAAAAAATTGTGCACGCAGCCATTGTGGAGAAATTCACCAAAAACTGATTCCGCTGGGCGAACGTTGTCCTGGCGGAACTTTTTTTAATCCATAGACTTTAGAAGAAAAGAGATGTGACCCAAAAATTTGTGTGTATTTGTGTGTAATTGTGTATGTATGAATAAAATTAGTGCATGCATAAACTTCGGAGAAATTCAAGTTTCCGCTACGCGAACGTTTGGCCATTACCTAGTTTTCATATAAAGCGCTTACATAGAGAGCTGTAGATTTTTACATACGTTGTTTTGAATTTGTTTATATTTGTTTAAAAAACAGATTTAGAAAAAATCGTAGGGCTTAAAAGATAAAAATATAAACGTAAAATACGCTTATTAGGTCTTAGTTCTTAAAGTATGCACTTTGGGGTCTAGATTTTCACGTTTATAGAAACCTTGTAAGTGTCTGCAACATGTTGCCAAGTATCAATGATGTTCCGTTAGTAATTAAAGAGTTATAGGACAATTTACCATGAATTGATTACTGTTTACAAAGCAGTCAAATATCACGACGTTCTAAAGGAATTGCATGGTAAAATGTATGCCAATAATTAGTGTATTCATTCAACTGTTCACATGCAAAATTTCATGTCATTAAATTCAGTAATTAAAGAAAAACAATTATAATACTGACGAAGCATCGAAAACCTACATAACCCGACCAAGTTCGGATGGCTACAAAAAAGCGGCCGTGCAATATATTTAGGTAACATCCCAAAATTTACAGTATAATATCGGTATTGAATTGGTATAGGTGATAACACAATTGTTGTTTCGATATAATAATGTCATTTATTTTTGTACACCTTATTTTTTAAATGTATTTGACTATGACAGAAAGTAGGTACTATTTACGTAGGTACTTTATTTTAGTATGCGCTTGAGACTAAATCTGTTTTTTAAACAAATATAAACAAATTCAAAACAACGTATGTAAAAAGCTACAGCTCTCTATGTAAGCGCTTTATATGAAAACTAGGTAATGGCCAAACGTTCGCGTAGCGGAAACTTGAATTTCTCCGAAGTTTATGCATGCACTAATTTTATTCATACATACACAATTACACACAAATACACACAATTTTTTGGACACATCTCTTTTCTTCTAAAGTCTATGGATTAAAAAAAGTTCCGCCAGGACAACGTTCGCCCAGCGGAATCAGTTTTTGGTGAATTTCTCCACAATGGCTACGTGCACAATTTTTTTTATACCATACACAATTATACGACGTCATACACTAAATATCTGCATAATTAAAAGCTTTAAATTCAACAACATTCCGCTGCGCGAACGCACACATTAAAGCCCCGGAAATACTTTGATGTGTGTGGTCTCCTGGTACTTGTGAAACTTTAGCGCTCACAATACCAGCCCAAAACTATTTGGATATGTTTCTTCTCTCCTGGTACTTGTGAGTCTTATAGTGTTCACAATTCCAGCACAGTAAAAGCTTCGACATGTTTCTGTACTCCTGGTAAATAAAATCTTGCTCAAAAATACTTAAACATGTGTCTGGTCTCCTGGTACTTATGCATCTTTAGCGCTCATATTTCCAGCCTCAGAAATACTCCAACATGTTGTTGTTATCCTGGTACTTTTGAATCGCTTCCAATGAAAGCTATCTATTTTCCAGTTAAAAAAACCACCCTACTAAATACTTCGACATGTTTCTGCTCTCCTGTTACTTGTGAATCATATTTCCAGCTTCGAAAGTACTTAGACTGTTTTTTTTAAATAATATTAGTAGGATTGTGGTGAGAAAAATCTCATCTCATCACATATCTCATCTCATCTCATCTCATCTCATCTCACCTCACCTCACCTCTCATCTCATCTCATATCATCTCATGTCGTCTTATCTCAATTTCAAGAAAAAATGGACTACTCCTAAAGTCCTACTATCCTACTAATTACTTATTAGTACTTGTAAATCTTTAGCGCTCACAATTCCGGCACCGAAAACATCTCGAAATGTTTCTGCGTTCCTGGTACTTGTGATTCTATAGCATTTACAATTTCCAGCCCTGAAAAACCTCGTTCGTCATGTTTCTGGTTCTTGTGAATGTATAGCGCTAATAAATCCAGCAACTTACAAATGCGTTGCTTCGACATATTTTTGATCTCCTGGTACTTGTGAATCTAAAGCGCTCATATCAAGCTCCAAAAAAACTTCCAAAATGTTACTGCTCTCCTGGTACTTGTGAATCTGTAGCGCTCGTAATTCCGGCCCCCGAAAAACCTCTAAATCTTTCTGCTCTCCTGGTGAATCTGTAGCGCTCGGAATTCCAGTCCCGAAAATACTTCGAAAAGTTTCTGCTCTGCTAATAAAAAAAAAACTTGCCCAAAAAAATTTTCATTGTTGCTGGTCTCCAGGTACTTGTGAATCTTTTAACACTCGTAATACAATTCTAGCCCGGTAAACAATTTCGACATGTTTCTGTTCTCCTGGTACTTTTAAATCCGAAGTACTAAGGTAGCAGAAACTTTGTACTTCCACTTCTTCCTCTGTCTCCATTAGGCCATGTATGTTACCGGGATAAAAAGTAGCTTATGTGTTATTTCAGGATGTGTCCTACATATGTGCCAAATTTCATCTAAATCCTTTAAGCCGTTTTTGCGTGATTGACGGACAAACATCCAAACATACAAACATGAACGCTTGCAATGAAAGCCAATCTATTTTCCAGGAAAAAACAACCGGACCAAAAATACTTTGACATATGTCTGCTCTCCTGGTACTCGAGAATCTTTGGCGCTCACAAATTCAGACCCGAAAATATTTCGACATGTTTATGCTCTCCTGGTACTTGTGAATCTGAAGTACTAAGGCAGCCGAAACGTCTGATTTCCACTTCCTCCTCCGCCGCCATTAAGCTATGCCTTTTATCGGGATAAAAAGTAGCCTATGTGTTATTCCAGGATGTGAACTATATGTGTGCCAAATTTCATTAAAATTCCATCAGCCATTTTTGCGTGATTGACGGACAAACATACAAACAACTTTCACATTTATAATATTACTAGCTTCTTCCCGCGACTTCGTCTGCGTAGACTTTAGAACTGGTGCGCAAAAATTAATTGCCTCATATTGTTATTCTTATAATTGCATCTTCATGATTCTGGTATCCAGATAGTGTGAGTCCCAAAATTACTTCGACATGTTTGTGGTCCCCTGGAAGGTACTTGTGGATTTTTAGCGCTCACGATTCTGGTCGAAAAATATATCAATTGTCTGGTATTCAGGTATCTACTTGTAAATCTATAGCACTCATAATTCCAGCCTTGGCAATACTTTGACATGTTTTTGGTCTCCCCAGGCACTTTTAAATCCTAACCTCTCACAATTCTAGGTCCGAAAATATTGCGACATGTTTCTGGTCTCCTGGTCATTGTAAATCTTTAGCTCTCATATTTCCAGCCCGGAAAAAACTTCGCCTTGTTCCTGTTCTCCTGTTACTTTTGAATCCTAACTGCTCACAATTTCAGCTACGAAAAAATTTCAACATGTTTCTGCTCTCTTAGTACTTGTGAATCTATAGCTTTCACCATTCCAGCTCAGAAAAATTCTTGCGAAAAATATTTTGAATAACTCCTGGTATTGTGAATCTTTGGCGCTCATATCTTTAGCCTCGATACATACTTCGACATGTTTCTGTTCTCCTGGTATCTTTTAAATCCTAAATTCTAAATACTTCGATATGTTTCTGGTTACCTGGTGCCTTTGAATACAAACCGCTTGCAATTAAAGCCCCGGAAATACTTTGATGTGTGTGGTCTCCTGGTACTTGTGAAACATTAGCGCTCACAATACCAGCTCCAAAACTATTTGGATATTTTTCTTCTCTCCTAGTACTTGTGAGTCTAAAGTGTTCACAATTCCAGCACAGTAAAAACTTCGACATGTTTCTGTACTCCTGGTAAAAAAAATCTTGCTCAAAAATACTTAAACATGTGTCTGGTCTCCTGGTACTTATGCATCTTTAGCGCTCATATTTCCAGCTTCAGAAATACTCCAACATGTTTTTGTTATCCTGGTACTTTTGAATCGCTTGCAATGAAAGCCATCTATTTTCCTGTAAAAAAACTACCCTAAATACTTTTTTTTTTCTTTTTTTTCTTTATTCATTTACCCTAAATACTTGGACATGTTTCTGCTCTGCTGGTACTCGAAAGAAAATCTTTAGCGCTCATATTTCCAGCTTCGAAATCTTATCTCTTGGGGGCCGAGTCACCCGCGTCCGTAGTCTCCTACGGACGCGGGTGACTCGGCCCTATATACCCTTCAGCGAATCCCTACACGTGGTCCCCGGGTGGTGCTAAACAGGTGACACTAACCGCCTCCGTGATCTAATGGTTATACCACCTGATTCAGACCCAGAGGTCCCAGGTTCGATTCCCAGCGGGGGAAAATTTTTCTATAGCGTTCAGAATTTCCAGCCCAAAAAATACTTCGAGATGTTACTGCTCTCCTGGTACTTCTGAATCTGTAGCGCTAGTAATTCCAGCTACAAAATGCCTCGACATGTTTTTGCTCTCCGGGTCTTGCGAATCTATAGCGTTCACAAATTCTAGCCCAGAGCAGAGCTGCTTAAAAAAAATTCTTGCCCAAAAATAATTTGACATGTTCCTGGTCTCTTTGTACTTGTGAATCTTTTAGCACTCGTAATAAAATTCTAGCCGTAAAAAATTTCGACATGTTTTGCTCTCCTGGTACTTGCGAATCTATAGTGTTCACAAATTCCAGCCCAGAAAAAACTTCGACATGTTTCTGCTCTCCTAGTACTTGTGAAAATATAGCGTTCACAATTCCAACGCGGAAAATGCTTCGATATATTTCTGATCTCCTGGTACTTGTGAATCTAAAGCGCTCATAACTCAAGCGCCATAAAAACTTCCAAGATGTTTCAGCTCTCCTGGTAATTGTCAATCTGTAGCGCTCGTAATTCCGGCCCCGGAATACCTCGGTATGTTTCTGCTCTCCTGGTACTTGTGAATCGGTAGCGCTCGGAATTCTAGGCAAGCGTGCTCCACCTTAGACCGCATCATCGCTTAACATCAGGTAAGATAGCGGCCCAACGTTTACTTAACTAACAATAGTAAAAAAAAACCAGGCCTGAAAATACTTCGAAAAGTTTCTGCTCTGCTTAAAAAAAAATCTTGCCCAAAAATAATTTGACATGTTCCTGGTCTCTTTGTACTTGTGAATCTTTTAGCACTCGTAATAAAATTCTAGCCGTAAAAAATTTTGACATGTTTTGCTCTCCTGGTACTTGCGAATCTATAGTGTTCACAAATTCCAGCCCAGAAAAAACTTCGACATGTTACTGCTCTCCTAGTACTTGTGAAAATATAGCGTTCACAATTCCAGCGCGGAAAATGCTTCGATATATTTCTGATCTCCTGGTACTTGTGAATCTAAAGCGCTCATAACTCAAGCGCCATAAAAACTTCCAAGATGTTTCAGCTCTCCTGGTAATTGTCAATCTGTAGCGCTCGTAATTCCGGCCCCGGAATACCTCGGTATGTTTCTGCTCTCCTGGTACTTGTGAATCGGTAGCGCTCGGAATTCTAGGCAAGCGTGCTCCACCTTAGACCGCATCATCGCTTAACATCAGGTAAGATAGCGGCCCAACGTTTACTTAACTAACAATAGTAAAAAAAAACCAGGCCTGAAAATACTTCGAAAAGTTTCTGCTCTGCTGAAAAAACTTCGACATGTTTCTGCTCTCCTAGTACTTGTGAAAATATAGCGTTCACAATTCCAACGCGGAAAATGCTTCGATATATTTCTGATCTCCTGGTACTTGTGAATCTAAAGCGCTCATAACTCAAGCGCCATAAAAACTTCCAAGATGTTTCAGCTCTCCTGGTAATTGTCAATCTGTAGCGCTCGTAATTCCGGCCCCGGAATACCTCGGTATGTTTCTGCTCTCCTGGTACTTGTGAATCGGTAGCGCTCGGAATTCTAGGCAAGCGTGCTCCACCTTAGACCGCATCATCGCTTAACATCAGGTAAGATAGCGGCCCAACGTTTACTTAACTAACAATAGTAAAAAAAAACCAGGCCTGAAAATACTTCGAAAAGTTTCTGCTCTGCTTAAAAAAAAATCTTGCCCAAAAATAATTTGACATGTTCCTGGTCTCTTTGTACTTGTGAATCTTTTAGCACTCGTAATAAAATTCTAGCCGTAAAAAATTTTGACATGTTTTGCTCTCCTGGTACTTGCGAATCTATAGTGTTCACAAATTCCAGCCCAGAAAAAACTTCGACATGTTACTGCTCTCCTAGTACTTGTGAAAATATAGCGTTCACAATTCCAACGCGGAAAATGCTTCGATATATTTCTGATCTCCTGGTACTTGTGAATCTAAAGCGCTCATAACTCAAGCGCCATAAAAACTTCCAAGATGTTTCAGCTCTCCTGGTAATTGTCAATCTGTAGCGCTCGTAATTCCGGCCCCGGAATACCTCGGTATGTTTCTGCTCTCCTGGTACTTGTGAATCGGTAGCGCTCGGAATTCTAGGCAAGCGTGCTCCACCTTAGACCGCATCATCGCTTAACATCAGGTAAGATAGCGGCCCAACGTTTACTTAACTAACAATAGTAAAAAAAAACCAGGCCTGAAAATACTTCGAAAAGTTTCTGCTCTGCTTAAAAAAAAATCTTGCCCAAAAATAATTTGACATGTTCCTGGTCTCTTTGTACTTGTGAATCTTTTAGCACTCGTAATAAAATTCTAGCCCGGTAAAAAATTTCGACATGTTTTGCTCTCCTGGTACTTGCGAATCTATAGTGTTCACAAATTCCAGCCCAGAAAAAACTTCGACATGTTTCTGCTCTCCTAGTACTTGTGAAAATATAGCGTTCACAATTCCAACGCGGAAAATGCTTCGATATATTTCTGATCTCCTGGTACTTGTGAATCTAAAGCGCTCATAATTCAAGCGCCAAACTTCCAAGATGTTTCAGCTCTCTTGGTAATTGTGAATCTGTAGCGCTCGTAATTCCGGCCCCGGAATACCTCGGTATGTTTCTGCTCTCCTTGTATTTGTGAATCTGTAGCGCTCAGAATTCTAGGCAAGCGTGCTCCACCTTAGACCGCATCATCACTTAACATCAGGTAAGATAGCGGCCAAACGTTTACCTAACAATAGCAAAAAAAAAACCAGGCCTCAAAATACTTCGAAAAGTTTCTGCTCAGCTTAAAAAAAAATCTTGCCCAAAAATAATTTGACATGTTCCTGGTCTCCTTGTACTTGTGAATCTTTTAGCACTCGTAATAAAATTCTGGCCCGGTAAAAAAATTCGACATGTTTCTGTTCTCCTGGTACTTTTTGATCTGAAGTACTAAGGTAGCAGAAACTTTGTACTTCCACTTCTTCCTCTGTCTCCATTAAGTCATGTATGTTACCGGGATAAAAAGTAGCCTATGTGTTATTTCAGGATGTGACCTACATATGTGCCAAATTTCATCTAAATCCCTTCAGCCGTTCTTGCGTGATTGACGGACAAACATCCAAACATACAAACATGAACGCTTGCAACGAAAGGCAATCTATTTTCTAGCAAAAAAAAAACCTGACCAAAAATACTTTGACATATGTCTGCTCTCCTGGTACTCGAGAATCTAGACCCGAAAATATTTCGACATGTTTATGCTCTCCTGGTACTTGTGAATCTGAAGTACTAAGGCAGCAGAAACGTCTGATTTCCACTTCCTCCTCCGCCGCCATTAAGCTTTGCCTTTTATCGGGATAAAAAGTAGCCTATGTGTTATTCCAGGATGTGAACTATATGTGTGCCAAATTTTATTCAAATCCCATCAGCCATTTTTGCGTGATTGACGAACAAACATACAAACATACAAACTTTCACATTTATAATATTAGTAGGATTTAATTTAAAGTAGGATATATAGTAGGATAATTTGTAATTGTATTATTTGTGTTTTTATTTAATTGTAATTTTAATATTGGGACTTGGTGCCTTAATACAGAGAATTTTTATTTTTATTTTATTTATTTATTTTTAACACCGCGATTCAGAAAAACGCGTCATAAGTACAATGCCATCTATCGAACTGCAACGTAATTGAACTGTCAAATATACTCGTAATTTCGAACTAGAAGCTTACACGTTACGATAAATAATGCTAAGTTAGTAAAATGTTCACTTTTCTTTTGCTTGAAAAATAACTAAAAAATACATTGTTTTGGGGTCCTTTCACATATTTGTTACTACAAATTTCCTCAATAGATGGCATTGCAAGTATCTGGGTCTCAATGAAAACAACCTATTTTAGCGCTCGATGAAGTTTCTTCATAAGGTTTAAAATTCGATATCTTTTGATTTTGTGGGTCGATTTTGATGAAATATTTTTAAGTACCTATATTTTGAATGCAATCCGTGGGGTCGCTGGCCCAATTCGCTAAGGAGAAACCAAACTTCTTCGCCTCTATATTTGCGGAATCGTCACGTCTGGATTCTGGTGGCGCAAGGCCCCCTGCTCCTCCTGTTGGATATGGGTCATGTATCAACATAAGCATTCATCGGAAGGACGTTTTAGGGTACTGCGTAACCTAGACGTGAAAAAGGCTAGTGGTCCCGACGGGATTCCAGCAATTGTTTATTTATTTATTTATTTATTTATCTATTTGCTTACATATACACAATACAAATTAGTAGGCATGCATTAAAATTTCATGTCAAAGTATTTGTACATGCACCCTGTAAGGGCACTGCAAATTTTTGTCAAATAATGATAAGTTGGTAAGAATACGTAGGTTATACTCATTCTCGATACAATTCAATTCAATTTTAAACTCAATTCTACATTACATTTCCAATTCCATTTTACAATTTACAATACATTAAAACATGTCATTAAAAATATTTTGATTATTAATGTCATACAATTGTCATATATTTTAGTCAAAATAATAATAGTACTTAATTTAAAAATATTATTAATACAGTACAGTTATTCTTTGTTTCATAATTACCTACGTCAGCATATTACAATGTCAAATAATTCATAGTTTGTCAGTTTTAAATTCGTCAACGGTATAGTAGGCCTTCTTTATTAACAGAGATTTCAACTGCTTATAAAATATTGAGTCCTTTGTTAGGGATTTTAAATTTTCCGGTAACTTGTTATAAATATTTACTAATCTTGAATCTGGACTTTTTCCGATGAATTTTAACGTCGTCATTGGTAATATTAGTCTATTCTTATTTCGTCGGTTATAGTTTGCGTAGACTTCGTCATTTGATTTAAAAAGGTGCCGATTTTTCCGAACAAATATGCAACCCTGGAGAATATAAATAGCTGGCAATGTTAGGATTCGCTGCTTGATAAAATGTGGCCTACAACTGTCTCGCTGATCTATGTTCATTAGTATCCTTAAACATTTCTTCTGTTGAATGAAGAGGTCAAGAAAGTCGATACTTTCTCCCCACAAAATAATGCCATAGTTCAGCCAAGAGTAGGCGTACGCATAATAAGCCGATAGGGCGGTTCTGTAATCTGTGTTACGTTTCAACACGCTTAATGCATATATAAATTGAGACAGTTTAGCACTAGTACATTCTATATGTTTCTTCCTATTTAAATTTGAGTCTATCGTTAATCCTAAAAGTGTGAATTCATTTACTTCTTCTAATTTAAGTTGTTGCGTTAGTATATTTAGGTTTAGCGGGGATCTTTGATAAGTTCTGAATTGACATATCTTAGTTTTAGATAGATTTATCTCCAAATTGTGGTCTTTTAACCACTGTTCAGTGTCAGTGAATGTTTTTTGGATAGCTAGCTGGTTTATATTTGCTGGCGTTTTAAATAATAAGGAAACATCGTCAGCGAACAGTATACACGACGAACTTATATTTTTTGGCAAGTCGTTAACATATAATAAAAAGAGGGTACATCCTACAACACTTCCTTGAGGTATTGAAGCATTTATCGTGATCATGTCTGATCCTACGTTGTGCGTTTCACACTTAGTGCTATCGAAATATTCTAATTCTACAAACTGCATTCTGTCTTTCAAATATGATTTAAACCAGTTAAAAGCTTGCCCTCTAATGCCCGATCCATATATTTTTTGTAATAAAATTTTATGTGACACCTTATCGTATGCCTTCGTCATATCAAGGAATAGCCCTATGGCGTATTTACGCTCATTTATACAGCTGTAAATGTCTTGTAGGTAGTTGTATACCGCTAAGGTGGTCGAACATTTTTTCCTAAAACCAAATTGATTTTTATTTAAAATATTATATTTTTCTAAAAATTTATTGACTCGAATCGCCATGGCTTTTTCGAAGATTTTAGAGAAAGTAGGAAGTAGTGCAATGGGCCTATAGTCACAGGGATTTTCTGGACTTCCTCCTTTTTTCGCAATTGGGCGTATTTTTGCTATTTTAAGCTTTTCTGGGAATCGTCCCTCGTCAAAAGAAATATTTATAAGTTTCGTTAGAGGTGACACTAGTTCCTTTACGCATGTCTTAACTAATAACGGCGGGATATCGTCCACTCCAAAGCTGCGTTTATTTTGCATACCCTGTATAATTTTAAAAACTTCTCTCTCGGTTACTGGTTCAAGATACATGGAGTTTATTGCGGGCGTGTGCACCGAATGTACCGATGGGCCATGTACTGCCGCACCTTTGTTCTCTGTACCTACCGATGCAAAGTAATGGTTAAATATGGTGCTGACCTGTTGTGGTGATTTTAATTCCATGTTATTTAATTTTAAGGTTATGTTGTTTAGTATTGTTCGGTTTAGTAATGTTATTGATAATTGACCACATTGTTTTTGTTTTATTCTGAGAGGCATTCATCTCTTTTATGTAATACTAGCTACTTCCCGCGACTTCGTCTGCGTAGACTTTAGAACTGCCCCTCATTGTCTCATCCTTGGAACTGCATTTTCATGATTCAGGTATCCAGATATTATGAGACCTTGCGGTGCGGCTGAAAGTAAGATTTCAGCCCCGACACAACTTCGACATGTTTGTGATCTCCTGGTAGGTACTTGTGAATCTTAAGCGCTCATGACTCCTGTCGAAAAAAATACTTTGGCATGTTTCTGGTCTTCTGGTTTCTACTTGTGAATCTGCACCGTTCATCATTCCAGCTCCGGCAATACTTTGACATATTAAATTAAAAAATCGACGTGTGTCTGCTCTCCTGGTCATTTTCGGGAATCTATAGCGTTCAGAATTTCCAGCCCAGAAAACACTTCCAGATGTATGTTATTGCTCTCTTGGTACTTCTGAATCTATTCCAGCTCCGAAATGCCTCGACATGTTTTTGCTCTTCTGGTACTTGCGAATCTATAGCGCTCTTAATTTCCAGTCCTCAAAAACTACGGCATGTTCCTACTCTCCTGGTATTTGTGAATCTGTAGCGCTCGTAATTATGGCCCCGGAATATCTCGACATGATTCTGCTCTGTTGGTACTTGAGAATCTATAGCGTTCACAATTTCCAGCCCCGAAAATAAATCGACGTGCATCTGCTCTCCTGGTTGCTTGCTGATCTATAGCGTTCACAATTTCCAGCCCAGAAAATACTTCGACATGTTTCTGCTCTCCTAGTACTTGTGAAAATATAGAGTTCACAATTCCAACGCGGAAAATCCTTCGACATATTTCTGATCTAAAGTACTTGTGAATCTAAAGTGCTCCCCCAAACAACATGTTTATATGCTTTCCTGGTACTTGTGAATCAATATCGCTTATTCCAGCCTAAAAATACCTCGACATGTTCCTGCTCTCCTGGTATTTGTAAATCTGTAGCGCTCGTTATTCCGGCCCCGGAATATCTCAATATGATTCTGCTCTCCTGGTACACAATTTCAAGCCCCGAAAATACTTCGACAGGTTTCTGCTCTGATGTTACTTGTGAATCTTTAGATTTCATTATTTTGGCCCAAAATAAGCTTCGACATGTTTGTGTTCTCTTGGTATTTTTTAAACTTAACCGCTCACAACTCCGGCGCCGAAAATAATTCGACTTGTGTCTGCTCTTCTGGCTATTTTCGTGAATCTATGTAGGTATAGCGTTCAAAAAGTCCAGCCCAGAAAATACTTCGAGATGTTACTGCTCTCCTGGTACTTCTGAATCTGTAGCGCTCGTAATTCCGGCTCCGAAATGCCTTGACATGTTTTTGCTCTCCTGGTACTTGCGAATCTATAGCGTTCACAATTTCCAGCCCAGAAAATACTTCGACATGTTTCTGCTCTCCTAGTACTTGTGAAAATATAGCGTTCACAATTCCAACGCGGAAAATGCTTCGACATATTTCTGATCTCTTGGTACTTGTAAATCTATAGCGCTCATAATTCAAGCCCTGAAAAAACTTCCAAGATGTTTCTGCTCTCCTGGTAATTGTGAATCTGTAGCGCTAGTAATTCCGGCCCAGGAATACCTCGGTATGTTTCTGCTCTCCTGGTACTTGTGAATCTGTAGCGCTTGGAATTCTAGGCAAGCGTGCTCCACCTTAGACCGCGTCATCGCTTAACATCAGGTGAGATAGCGGTCAAACGTTTGCCTACCAATAGTAAAAAAAAACCAGTCCCTAAAATACTTCGAAAAGTTTGGGCTCAAAAGAAATCTTGCCCAAAAATAATTTGACATGTTCCTGGTCTCCTTGTAATTGTGAATCTTGAGTATTTTAAACTTAACCGCTCACAACTCCGGCGCTGAAAATAAATCGACGTGTGTCTGCTCTCCTGGTTATTTTCGAGAATCTATAGCGTTCACAATTTCCAGCCCAGAAAATACTTCGAAATATTTATAATCTCCTGGTACTTGTGAATCTAAAGCATTCATAATTCAAGCCACAAAAAAACTTCCGAGATGTTTCCGGCCCCGGAATACCTCGGTATGTTTCTGCTCTCCTGGTACTTGTGAATCTGTAGCGCTCTGAATTCCAGACCCGAAAGTTTCTGCTCTGCTTAAAAAAAAATCTTGCCCATAAATAATTTGACATGTTGCTGGTGTCCTGGTGGTTGTGAATCTCTTAGCACTCGTAATAAAATTCTAGCCCAGTAAAAAAAATTGACATGTTTCTGTTCTCCTGGTACTTTTTAATCTGAAGTACTAAGGTAGCAGAAACTTTGGACTTCAACTTCTTCCTCTGTCTCCATTAAGTCATGTATGTTACCTGGATAAAAAGTAGCCTATGTGTTATTCCAGGATGTGACCTATATATGTGCCAAATTTCATCCAAATCCCTTCAGCCGTTTTTGCGTGATTGACGGACAAACATCCAAACATACAAACATGAACGCTTGCAATGAAAGCCAATCTATTTTCCAGCAAAAAAAAAACCTGACCAAAAATACTTTGACATATGTCTGCTCTCCTGGTACTCGAGAATCTAGACCCGAAAATATTTCGACATGTTTATGCTCTCCTGGTACTTGTGAATCTGAAGTACTAAGGCAGCAGAAACGTCTGATTTCCACTTCCTCCTCCGCCGCCATTAAGCTTTGCCTTTTATCGGGATAAAAAGTAGCCTATGTGTTATTCCAGGATGTGAACTATATGTGTGCCAAATTTTATTCAAATCCCATCAGCCATTTTTGCGTGATTGACGAACAAACATACAAACATACAAACTTTCACATTTATAATATTAGTAGGATTTAATTTAAAGTAGGATATATAGTAGGATAATTTGTAATTGTATTATTTGTGTTTTTATTTAATTGTAATTTTAATATTGGGACTTGGTGCCTTAATACAGAGAATTTTTATTTTTATTTTATTTATTTATTTTTAACACCGCGATTCAGAAAAACGCGTCATAAGTACAATGCCATCTATCGAACTGCAACGTAATTGAACTGTCAAATATACTCGTAATTTCGAACTAGAAGCTTACACGTTACGATAAATAATGCTAAGTTAGTAAAATGTTCACTTTTCTTTTGCTTGAAAAATAACTAAAAAATACATTGTTTTGGGGTCCTTTCACATATTTGTTACTACAAATTTCCTCAATAGATGGCATTGCAAGTATCTGGGTCTCAATGAAAACAACCTATTTTAGCGCTCGATGAAGTTTCTTCATAAGGTTTAAAATTCGATATCTTTTGATTTTGTGGGTCGATTTTGATGAAATATTTTTAAGTACCTATATTTTGAATGCAATCCGTGGGGTCGCTGGCCCAATTCGCTAAGGAGAAACCAAACTTCTTCGCCTCTATATTTGCGGAATCGTCACGTCTGGATTCTGGTGGCGCAAGGCCCCCTGCTCCTCCTGTTGGATATGGGTCATGTATCAACATAAGCATTCATCGGAAGGACGTTTTAGGGTACTGCGTAACCTAGACGTGAAAAAGGCTAGTGGTCCCGACGGGATTCCAGCAATTGTTTATTTATTTATTTATTTATTTATCTATTTGCTTACATATACACAATACAAATTAGTAGGCATGCATTAAAATTTCATGTCAAAGTATTTGTACATGCACCCTGTAAGGGCACTGCAAATTTTTGTCAAATAATGATAAGTTGGTAAGAATACGTAGGTTATACTCATTCTCGATACAATTCAATTCAATTTTAAACTCAATTCTACATTACATTTCCAATTCCATTTTACAATTTACAATACATTAAAACATGTCATTAAAAATATTTTGATTATTAATGTCATACAATTGTCATATATTTTAGTCAAAATAATAATAGTACTTAATTTAAAAATATTATTAATACAGTACAGTTATTCTTTGTTTCATAATTACCTACGTCAGCATATTTCAATGTCAAATAATTCATAGTTTGTCAGTTTTAAATTCGTCAACGGTATAGTAGGCCTTCTTTATTAACAGAGATTTCAACTGCTTATAAAATATTGAGTCCTTTGTTAGGGATTTTAAATTTTCCGGTAACTTGTTATAAATATTTACTAATCTTGAATCTGGACTTTTTCCGATGAATTTTAACGTCGTCATTGGTAATATTAGTCTATTCTTATTTCGTCGGTTATAGTTTGCGTAGACTTCGTCATTTGATTTAAAAAGGTGCCGATTTTTCCGAACAAATATGCAACCCTGGAGAATATAAATAGCTGGCAATGTTAGGATTCGCTGCTTGATAAAATGTGGCCTACAACTGTCTCGCTGATCTATGTTCATTAGTATCCTTAAACATTTCTTCTGTTGAATGAAGAGGTCAAGAAAGTCGATACTTTCTCCCCACAAAATAATGCCATAGTTCAGCCAAGAGTAGGCGTACGCATAATAAGCCGATAGGGCGGTTCTGTAATCTGTGTTACGTTTCAACACGCTTAATGCATATATAAATTGAGACAGTTTAGCACTAGTACATTCTATATGTTTCTTCCTATTTAAATTTGAGTCTATCGTTAATCCTAAAAGTGTGAATTCATTTACTTCTTCTAATTTAAGTTGTTGCGTTAGTATATTTAGGTTTAGCGGGGATCTTTGATAAGTTCTGAATTGACATATCTTAGTTTTAGATAGATTTATCTCCAAATTGTGGTCTTTTAACCACTGTTCAGTGTCAGTGAATGTTTTTTGGATAGCTAGCTGGTTTATATTTGCTGGCGTTTTAAATAATAAGGAAACATCGTCAGCGAACAGTATACACGACGAACTTATATTTTTTGGCAAGTCGTTAACATATAATAAAAAGAGGGTACATCCTACAACACTTCCTTGAGGTATTGAAGCATTTATCGTGATCATGTCTGATCCTACGTTGTGCGTTTCACACTTAGTGCTATCGAAATATTCTAATTCTACAAACTGCATTCTGTCTTTCAAATATGATTTAAACCAGTTAAAAGCTTGCCCTCTAATGCCCGATCCATATATTTTTTGTAATAAAATTTTATGTGACACCTTATCGTATGCCTTCGTCATATCAAGGAATAGCCCTATGGCGTATTTACGCTCATTTATACAGCTGTAAATGTCTTGTAGGTAGTTGTATACCGCTAAGGTGGTCGAACATTTTTTCCTAAAACCAAATTGATTTTTATTTAAAATATTATATTTTTCTAAAAATTTATTGACTCGAATCGCCATGGCTTTTTCGAAGATTTTAGAGAAAGTAGGAAGTAGTGCAATGGGCCTATAGTCACAGGGATTTTCTGGACTTCCTCCTTTTTTCGCAATTGGGCGTATTTTTGCTATTTTAAGCTTTTCTGGGAATCGTCCCTCGTCAAAAGAAATATTTATAAGTTTCGTTAGAGGTGACACTAGTTCCTTTACGCATGTCTTAACTAATAACGGCGGGATATCGTCCACTCCAAAGCTGCGTTTATTTTGCATACCCTGTATAATTTTAAAAACTTCTCTCTCGGTTACTGGTTCAAGATACATGGAGTTTATTGCGGGCGTGTGCACCGAATGTACCGATGGGCCATGTACTGCCGCACCTTTGTTCTCTGTACCTACCGATGCAAAGTAATGGTTAAATATGGTGCTGACCTGTTGTGGTGATTTTAATTCCATGTTATTTAATTTTAAGGTTATGTTGTTTAGTATTGTTCGGTTTAGTAATGTTATTGATAATTGACCACATTGTTTTTGTTTTATTCTGAGAGGCATTCATCTCTTTTATGTAATACTAGCTACTTCCCGCGACTTCGTCTGCGTAGACTTTAGAACTGCCCCTCATTGTCTCATCCTTGGAACTGCATTTTCATGATTCAGGTATCCAGATATTATGAGACCTTGCGGTGCGGCTGAAAGTAAGATTTCAGCCCCGACACAACTTCGACATGTTTGTGATCTCCTGGTAGGTACTTGTGAATCTTAAGCGCTCATGACTCCTGTCGAAAAAAATACTTTGGCATGTTTCTGGTCTTCTGGTTTCTACTTGTGAATCTGCACCGTTCATCATTCCAGCTCCGGCAATACTTTGACATATTAAATTAAAAAATCGACGTGTGTCTGCTCTCCTGGTCATTTTCGGGAATCTATAGCGTTCAGAATTTCCAGCCCAGAAAACACTTCCAGATGTATGTTATTGCTCTCTTGGTACTTCTGAATCTATTCCAGCTCCGAAATGCCTCGACATGTTTTTGCTCTTCTGGTACTTGCGAATCTATAGCGCTCTTAATTTCCAGTCCTCAAAAACTACGGCATGTTCCTACTCTCCTGGTATTTGTGAATCTGTAGCGCTCGTAATTATGGCCCCGGAATATCTCGACATGATTCTGCTCTGTTGGTACTTGAGAATCTATAGCGTTCACAATTTCCAGCCCCGAAAATAAATCGACGTGCATCTGCTCTCCTGGTTGCTTGCTGATCTATAGCGTTCACAATTTCCAGCCCAGAAAATACTTCGACATGTTTCTGCTCTCCTAGTACTTGTGAAAATATAGAGTTCACAATTCCAACGCGGAAAATCCTTCGACATATTTCTGATCTAAAGTACTTGTGAATCTAAAGTGCTCCCCCAAACAACATGTTTATATGCTTTCCTGGTACTTGTGAATCAATATCGCTTATTCCAGCCTAAAAATACCTCGACATGTTCCTGCTCTCCTGGTATTTGTAAATCTGTAGCGCTCGTTATTCCGGCCCCGGAATATCTCAATATGATTCTGCTCTCCTGGTACACAATTTCAAGCCCCGAAAATACTTCGACAGGTTTCTGCTCTGATGTTACTTGTGAATCTTTAGATTTCATTATTTTGGCCCAAAATAAGCTTCGACATGTTTGTGTTCTCTTGGTATTTTTTAAACTTAACCGCTCACAACTCCGGCGCCGAAAATAATTCGACTTGTGTCTGCTCTTCTGGCTATTTTCGTGAATCTATGTAGGTATAGCGTTCAAAAAGTCCAGCCCAGAAAATACTTCGAGATGTTACTGCTCTCCTGGTACTTCTGAATCTGTAGCGCTCGTAATTCCGGCTCCGAAATGCCTTGACATGTTTTTGCTCTCCTGGTACTTGCGAATCTATAGCGTTCACAATTTCCAGCCCAGAAAATACTTCGACATGTTTCTGCTCTCCTAGTACTTGTGAAAATATAGCGTTCACAATTCCAACGCGGAAAATGCTTCGACATATTTCTGATCTCTTGGTACTTGTAAATCTATAGCGCTCATAATTCAAGCCCTGAAAAAACTTCCAAGATGTTTCTGCTCTCCTGGTAATTGTGAATCTGTAGCGCTAGTAATTCCGGCCCAGGAATACCTCGGTATGTTTCTGCTCTCCTGGTACTTGTGAATCTGTAGCGCTTGGAATTCTAGGCAAGCGTGCTCCACCTTAGACCGCGTCATCGCTTAACATCAGGTGAGATAGCGGTCAAACGTTTGCCTACCAATAGTAAAAAAAAACCAGTCCCTAAAATACTTCGAAAAGTTTGGGCTCAAAAGAAATCTTGCCCAAAAATAATTTGACATGTTCCTGGTCTCCTTGTAATTGTGAATCTTGAGTATTTTAAACTTAACCGCTCACAACTCCGGCGCTGAAAATAAATCGACGTGTGTCTGCTCTCCTGGTTATTTTCGAGAATCTATAGCGTTCACAATTTCCAGCCCAGAAAATACTTCGAAATATTTATAATCTCCTGGTACTTGTGAATCTAAAGCATTCATAATTCAAGCCACAAAAAAACTTCCGAGATGTTTCCGGCCCCGGAATACCTCGGTATGTTTCTGCTCTCCTGGTACTTGTGAATCTGTAGCGCTCTGAATTCCAGACCCGAAAGTTTCTGCTCTGCTTAAAAAAAAATCTTGCCCATAAATAATTTGACATGTTGCTGGTGTCCTGGTGGTTGTGAATCTCTTAGCACTCGTAATAAAATTCTAGCCCAGTAAAAAAAATTGACATGTTTCTGTTCTCCTGGTACTTTTTAATCTGAAGTACTAAGGTAGCAGAAACTTTGGACTTCAACTTCTTCCTCTGTCTCCATTAAGTCATGTATGTTACCTGGATAAAAAGTAGCCTATGTGTTATTCCAGGATGTGACCTATATATGTGCCAAATTTCATCCAAATCCCTTCAGCCGTTTTTGCGTGATTGACGGACAAACATCCAAACATACAAACATGAACGCTTGCAATGAAAGCCAATCTATTTTCCAGCAAAAAAAAAACCTGACCAAAAATACTTTGACATAATGTCTGCTCTCCTGGTACTCGAGAATCTTTGGCGCTCACAAATTCAGACCCGAAAATATTTCGACATGTTTATGCTCTCCTGGTACTTGTGAATCTGATGTACTAAGGCAGCAGAAACGTCTGATTTCCACTTCCTCCTCCGCTGCCATTAAGCTATGCCTTTTATCGGGATAAAAAGTAGCCTATGTGTTATTCCAGGATGTGACCTACATATGTGCGAAATTTCATACAAATCCCTTCAACCGTTTTTGCGTGATTGACGGACAAACATCCAAACATACAAACATACAAACATACAAACTTTCACATTTATAATATTATATAGTAGGATTTTTTTTTTGAAATTTTAATACACCTTTTTAACATTTTGGAATATTCTTTGTAATGTTTTTTGAATATGGTGCTATCGAGTTGATCGGAGATAATTTTAGTCAATCTTTTATTTTTACATGAATTTTCTTAGTCCTTTAGTTAGATAATTATTAACTTTATTCAAAATTATTTTTATCCGTTTTTTTTGTATGTATTTATTCAAATTTGTTTGTAAAATGTCATGAAATCTATTGTAAGTTTTATTTAAGTCCAAATTTTGGTCAAAAATGTCATTCCAGTTTATTTTTTTTATTGCCGCTTGAAACTTAGTCAAATTAGTGTTATTGAAAATTCTTTTAGTAATGTACTGTGTCCGTTGAATAGTTTGCGCGCCCTCATTTCTTAGTCTGTATATTAAGCTATTGTGGTCGGAGATACCATTATTGTTAACCATTATTTGATATTCTGTGCTGTTATCATTTGTAAATAAAAGATCTATGCATGAGGATGTTGATTTTGTAGTTCTTGTAGGAGCTTTGATAATTTGATACAGGTTTAGTTCAGTCATAATATTGATAAGTCTTTGGTATTCTTTTGATTTTTTAAAGTAATCTATGTTGAAATCTCCGGTAATTATGAGGCGTTTGTTTTTATATTTTAGTTTAATAAGCTTCAGGAGTTGATTTAAAAAGTCAAAAAACTGTTCTATGTTTCGGTCAGGTCTGTATACAAGAACAATAATTAATTTTGGTGATTCTAATTCTACAGCACAACATTCCACTACATATTCGACAGATAGATTGGTAATGTCGGACAGTTCTCTGCAATTCATACCATTTCGTGTCAGAATGGCAGTCCCACCGCCTCGGTGATTTTGTCTACAGTAAGTTGCACTAAAGTCGTATCCATTGACTGCAATTACTTGTTGTTGGTTATTCCGTATCCATGTCTCGGTAAGGCAGACTACATTACATGGTTCTTTATCCAGTAGGCTGTCAATAATGTGAGTCTTATTTTTGAGACTTTGCACGTTTTGGATCATTATTCTAAAGTCGAAATGTATGGTCCGCGGGATTTTTATGGCTTACATCTACTTGTTTGGTTTTATGCTGTGGAGTGGCGGATTCCGTTGTAGCAGATATGGTTTGTGAAGTCAAGTTGTGGGTCAAGGATGTATTTTTATAAGTAGTTTTATTGTTGTGTTTTTTTTTTTTTTTTTTTTTTTTTTTTTTTTTTTTTTTAATATATTGCGTCATTCTTTTGCTGATGAGTTCTATTAGTATTGGGCGTTTTAAGCCGTTTCTACCAATGCGCCGCAGTTCCTCAATATAACCTGTTAAATCTACGTTCAACGTGTCTTTGAATGCGTATATTATTCTGTCTTCAAGTTCTCTTTCTGACTCTGGATAGTATTCGTTTAGGCCATAAATAACAAATCTTTTTGTGTTGTCGTCTTTTCGTGAGCCTTGGTTTTGTAGCTTTTCTATTTCCTTTTTTAGCTTGTCGTTTTCAATTTCCAGTTTCCGTATCTTTTCGGTCACATTTCCTAGGTCAGTTTTTATTGAAGTCTGCTCCAGGTGTAGTGTCTCTGTTTTTTGGGTAATTTTTTGTTGTAGTTTTTGTATTGCTGTATTTATTTCACTCTGTACTGTTCCTTTTATTTCGTTCAAAATGGCTGCTTTATTTTTTTCCAGTTTTTCGTCTAGCAGTTGGCTTATTTGTAATAAGGTGAAAGAGTTAGTAGTTTGTGGGTACGACTGCGAGTTTGCTGTGCGAGCAGGAGAGATGTTGCCCATGGTATGGCCTAATAAACTGTGATCGTCTTCAATGTTATCGTCAATGGACATCGTAGTATCATTAAGCGTAGGCAGTGGTTGGCGCCGAGCGGGAGTGTCATCATTTTTAAGCCGCTTTTTTGTGTTTTCGCATGACGGGCAGCTCCAGGACATTGCTAGTTTATGTTTGTTTTCGGTGTAGAACGATGTCGTCATATTTAAGCATCGATAATGTTTTGCAAGCTGAGCAACGTAGTAATTCACCGCGTGCTATTTGCTTTTTACATGCTTCGCAATCCATTTTATTGCTTTAATTATAATTTTGAACTTCGTTCTGAGTCGCTGAACTTAAAACTTAGTTCCAATTGCAACAATATTTAACCTCGAAGAGACAAATCCAAAAAGACCTGGGTTGTGTGCGATTCGAACTCGAGACTCCTGGTGGCGTCTCATTACCGCCAAGCCAATTGAACTTAGTTATTAGGAGTCGAAATTAGGTTGTGATTTTCAAAAATGGGTTTATAAGACTATGCAACACGGTGGGTATTAGTGATCTAAATTATTAGATACAACAACCGCCGTATATTTTTTTGGTCCACAATTAATTAGTATTATTTAACTTGGTTTTTGGTATTATTTGCAGTCTCAAGTACTTGCAAAAGAAGTCACTTTGCAGTTTACACTTTACACGGTACACTTGTTTATTGTTTGTTTATTTAAGTCGTATTGTCACTGATGTTGTTTTGTAGTGTTGTGGTTTATAATCTTGGTTTTTTTGTTTTAACTTCACAGTTTGTCTATAATACACGCAGATAACAATGTCTCTTAGGTATTAGTTTATGCTTCACCTGGTTCACTCAGTTTTATTCACTTATGCACATTAAAAGTATTTTTATTTTAAATATTTTCTAGCAGAGAATATTGTACCGTGACGACTACCGTCATCTTGTACTGTTTGTACTGAAGACTTGTGCGCCTGAGTTGTCTCCGATCTTGAGACGCCTATTTCGCGTTTCGTTTGAGACTGAGAAGTGCCGAAGGCTTGGAAGCAAGCTAACGTGCAGCCCGTGCCCAAGAAGGGTAGTCGAGCTGTCCCGTCAAATTATAGACCCATCTCGGTAACGTCCATACTCTGTAAGAGTATGGAACGGGTACTGAATCGTAAGCTCCTGACATACCTAGAAGCGAACAATATCCTTATTGACCGACAATACCCCTTTCGCCGAAATCGGTCAACTGGGGATCTTCTAGCGTATGCCATTCACATCTGGAGTGAGGCCATTGAGAAGCATGGGGAAGCACTTGCGGTCTTCCTAGACATCTCGAAGGCCTTTGACTGGGTCTGTCACGATGGCCTTATTAGTAAGCTTCCTTCCTTCGGCCTGCCCGCCGGATTGTGTGATTGGATTGCAGATTTCCTGAGGGATCGGTCTATCCGAGTGGTCATAGATGGCTGCTCCTCCGGACTGCTGGATATTAATGTCGGGGTTCCTCAGGAGGGGTCAGTACTCTCGGCAACATTGTTCCTGTTGCATATTAATGATCTGCTAAAACCTCTGCGGTATCTGCGGTACCTTTGGGTATGCAGACGACAGCACTGTTTCTGAGAGATACGTGTCCGACGCACGAGCTGGTGGGTCACAGACCCGGTCTCACCGGGAGGCCATGGTTGAGCGCTTGAACGTGTCCCTACAGGCTGTCTCTGAATGGGGCGATGCCAATCTGGTCAAGTTCAATGCTGCTAAGACCCAAGCGTGTCTCTATTCCGCTAAAAGGAGCCAATTCCACCCTGCTCCATCTCTCTGCAGTGTAACCCTGCCGATAACCGACAGACTTGAGCTTCTTGGTGTTACGTTAACATCTGCCCTCATTTTTGGCCCTTTCATAGAGGCCAAGGCTCAAGTGGCTGCTAGAAAGTTGGGGATCCTGGCAAAGATGGGACCGGAACAGCTTCTTAAACTGTATCAAGCGCAAGTTCGATCATGTATGGAGTACTGCTCTCATCTTTGACGGATCGCCAGATACCAGCTTGATGCCCTCGAGTCAATTGAAAAACGAGCCAAGAGGATCATCGGCAATGATAGGCTCGTCGAATCGAAGCTCCAAAGTCTTGAGCATCAACGCCGAGTTGCTGGCCTGTCGGTTTTCTATCGATTACATTTTGGGGAGTGTGCGACGGAATTGCATAATTTAATTCCGCCAAGCCCGTTCCACCATCGGACCACAAGATGTACGGCGATGCGCCACCGGTACATGGTGGACATGGGAACCTATACGCACAAAGCGTACAGCTAAGGAGTGGAATTCCCTGCCTGAGTCTGTGTTTCCTGATAGCTACCACCTGGGAGTCTTTAAGTCAAGAGTGAATAGGTTACTTCTAGGCAAACGTGCTCCACCTTAGACCGCATCATCGCTTAACATCAGGTGAGATAGCGGTCAAACGTATGCCTATCAATAGTAAAAAAAAAACCGGCCGGGTGCGAGTCGGACTCGCGAACCGAGGGTTCCGTACAAACCTGCAGGTATTACATTATAAGCAAAAGTTGCGATTTATGACGTATAAAAAAAAACTACTTACTAGATCTCGTTGAAACCAATTTTCGCTGGTAGTTTACATGATACATCATATATTTTTTTAGTTTTATCATTCACTTATTTTACCACTTTGGAAGTGTCTCTCTCGTTAACTGTTCAGTTTAGAAAAAAATGATATTAGAAACCTCAATATCATTTTTGAAGACCTATCCATTGATACCCCAGACGTACCTACCTATAGGTTTGATGAAAAAAAAAAACATTTTGAGTTTCAGTTTTAAGTATACCCCCAAAATTTATTGTTTTTTTTCTATTTTTGTGCGAAAATCTTAATGCGGTCCACAGAATACATTTACTTACCAAGTTTCAACAGCATAGTTCTTATAGTTTCGGAGAAAAGTGGCTGTGACATACGGACGGACAGACAGACAGACAGACAGACATGACGAATCTAAGAGGGTTCCGTTTTTGCCATTTGGCTACGGAACCCTTAAAAATATACCTACACCTACAAAAAGTAAAATGAGATCCCAACAAAAACATTAAATGTAATAAAAAAATGCCAAGACTAAAAGTAAAAATTACAAAACTTTTTACTGTGGAAAGATTACATATATCTCTATACAATCTTTCCACCGTAAAAGTTTTGAGATCTCATAGAAGCCAAGTCCTGTTGAACTTATTTATATTATAATTTTAGTGACTTGGCAATGAGCCCAAGAAGAAAAAAATATAAAAATTGGAGAAAAAAAATTAATATGAACAAATATTTGGAGGAATTGAAAGTAACAAATGACGCACGCTTAAACTTGAATGTCACCAAATTCATTGACAAGAGCAGTCAGTCATCCAAGACTATTCAACTGCACATTACATCAAATTTAGTGCACAAGTGTGTGCGCAAAACACTAGTGCACTCTTTGTTCGACCGAGGGCTTAGTTTGAGTTTTTTAACAAGCGCCGCCTGGTGAGAATAACGGATAACCTTTTTTTTTCTATGACATTTAAGAAAACGTTTACGTGGGACTGAAGGTTTAATTTGTGCTCATTGCCAAGCCACTATAATTATAATATAATTAAAAAATCTATTAGGTATACAAATGCTTTGAAAGCTCCTCACACCTTTTTGAGAATTGGTACAATTACCCTAGCACGTTTTTAAGATTTCTTTATGGTTTTGTAGGAGGAAACTAGAAACCTAACGTTCTGAAGACCATATTTGTTTAATTTAGGGAATTATTGGAATACTTATAGTTTTTGGTCGCGACTTCGTCCTCGCCATATCCCACGACTTTTTCAGATTTATTTCTGAGTCATTATTACTTTTATGTTTCATTTATTTTTAAAACATGATACCTAACCGAAACAATGAAAGCATCATTATCATAAAAAAAATCGGATAGACTACAACAAAGTGTACTGTAACCCTGACTAACACTTATACACATCAAAAAAAGTTTGCGATCAATTTGAAAAATCTAAAATTTTTGTTACTGTAGATTATTTTCGTATTTTACTTCAGATTTTTTTATTTCTTCTAAACCTATTCCTAATTATTATTCATGTTTATTAGCTGTAGGTATTCTTCTTAATAGATTGTTTATATAAAAATATAGAATTAGAATGTAAAACACTAACAGTTCAATTGTTTTTCCTTATAAAAAGCATTTCAGTCATAGCTTACCCTCATTCAGAATTCTGATTAAGTCAATTTTAACGGATTTATAATACTTTTTCGCGGAAAGTTGTAATTGACTTTGAGGGAAGAAGGATACACCACGAGAGAAATAGCACGTAGAGTTTTATATCCCAATCCTGCATCGTGACCACGTTGCAGAGGTACCACGGGATGGGTAATTTAGCTGACCGACTCCGCAGTGGTCGCCCAACTGTTTGGACTGCTGACCAAAAGTGCTATATTAGATTGCTGGCAGCCCGTGACCCAACAATCAAAACTATACTAAAATAGGTAAAAGCAGCAAGCAAAAGTTCGGGCCGCCTGGCCTCTGGGCTTGATGTTAGCACTCAGACCATTCGGGATTGCTTGCCCCAGGCTGGATTACGAGCACGGAGGTCTTGGCGAGCTCCTCTTTAATATAAACCTTATATTATTAATAATGGGTAAACAGCCTTTTTCTTACTAGCAAATTCCTGTTACAATTACATTCTGATTAATTACTCAATTTTTGTTAGTTAAAAATAGTCTTATATATTTTTAATTTCAAACAGGGTTTTTCTATTCAAAGAAAAAACAACAAATTATTTTTTTCGCTCAAGTTTAATTTAAAAAAATATATCAGCCTGAATATTTATGCTAGTGATCACAAACTTTTTTTTATGGATAGTTTTTGGCGGAATATTTTCAGTACTTATAACACAAATGTTATACACAATGTGTTATACTGAAAATGTTCCGCCAAAAACTAGTTTTGATAAGATACACAGGTACCATTTGATATACAGGTTTAATTGGAGAAATACTTAAATGCAGCTGACTCCAGGTCGTAGGTATATATGTATATAGATATGTGTAAATACAACCGTCCGCATGAAATAACAAACACAGAAAATAATACAAGTTGGTGTAATTAGAGATCATGTCAATTTGTTCATGTGTGCTCCCGACTCTCGATATCAGGGATCCGTGAATGTTTAGTCCTATTATGTAACAGGACATGGGAGGCTCGTGGATATTGTAAGTAGCTAGCGCAGGCGCGAGTCCGGCTGGCGGCGCGGCCGGGGTGGGGGTGCGGGGGTGCGGGCGCGTCAGTCTGCGCTCGGCGTCTGGAGGTGCTTCGCGCTTCGCGCCGCGCCCCAAACAGCCGGAGCGTGGCTCGGGGCGTGGCGCTTACGTAAACACGCGTGGCACACAGCTCGTGTCGCAGGCGGCGCGGGGCCGCGCCACTGTCCGTCCTCGAACGACCCCATGTTGGCCCGCGCCGCCTCTTAGGTCTATGTGGATAGTAGCGCGCAGCCTGCCGCGCGGCCGCCGCTGCCACTGTCACCTCCGCCGATTAACGCGCTTATAGGTACTTACTTTATTTATAACTATATTTTTTTCAATGCAAGAAACAAACCAAATAAAACAACTAACTAAACTACCAATTATTGTGTTACAAGAAAAATAGACAGCCATCTACAAAGACCCTCTCCATAAACGTATTGAGCTGTATACGATGAGGGCTTGTAGCTGCTTCATCGGTCGCGTTATCTGCTAATAGCTACCTAAAGACTTCTGCTACTGCTTCATAATAGTGAATTATCTATTAAACTTCAAAGTGAAAACGTTTTTAACGTAAATTAATGACACTACGTAGCTATTTAAGTTTGGTAAGTTATATTTATTTACTCGGTGCGCATTTAAATATGTAATACCTTTTGCCAAATTGGGTAAGCATTGATGAATATCATAACTATCTAAACTGTGCGTCTAATTCTACTTATCTTCAACCGCAGCAGGTACACGAATAACTATTGGAGTGTTAAGAGCGCAAAGTTTGATAGAACTTGTGACATAGGATCTAAATTCTCAGGTAGGTTTAGACCTGAGAATTTAGATATTCAGGGAGGTAAAACTATTAACTATATAGTTCGTGTAGGTAAATATTTTTTTATTTGTTTACCTACACTGATTATTTTCCAAGTATCTCAGTAGGTATGCCATTTTTATATTCATTCCTTCTCAAAAATGACCAAGACCTAGACCATTAAGTTACCTGCTAGTTTGTATTTGCTTTGCCTGCATTGAATTTACAAAGATTGTAAACAACACTTTTGACTTCTTGTTCTTTTAAATGAATTAAACTAAAATTGTGAAAATTCAAGTAAGCACTTCAAAATGTCTGTACAAGATATTTGATTAGAAATCTAAATCTATATGTACAATAATGAATCCCTATTCTCCTTAGTCATCGCATCACGCGTGAACGGCAGATTTCACTCATTCTTTTTTGTTGTGCTTGTTACTGTCAGGAGAAGGTTCTTATGAAATAAGAAAATTGCAGTTAACGGGAGCAAAGCCGCAGGGAATAGCTAGTACCTAAATAATATAATGTAACGCAGATCATTAGTGCGCAGCCGATTTGGCATTTTTTTAAAGTTAGCGATATCTAGATTTTTAGGTGAAGCTAATTAGGGTGTTTGGAAAAGCTGCGTTTTTTTTAATGTTTATTTCAAACTAGCTGACCCGCGCAACTTCGTCTGCGCCACATTTTCCATTAATGCTCCGCTCCTTTTAGTCGTAGCGTGATGATATATTATAGCCTATAGCCTTCCTCGACAAATGGGCTATCTGACACTGAACGAATTTTTCAAATTGGTCCAGTAGTTTCGGAGTCAATTCATTTCAAACAAAAAAATATTTCCTCTTTATAATATTATAGTGTAGATAAACCATTTACAGGCACTTTTGAAATGTCAAGGTCGGTCAGTCAAAAACATAGGCTATATGCACGTTTCAAAGCGTAGATCTCTATAATCATGTGATGTTTTAGAAAAATCTTAGTTACATGTAAGTACTTGCTTCTTCATGTGAGGACAATGCAAAATAAAAAAATAAAAACTTATTTCAAGAACTTAAAATATAAAGATCTAAATAAGCTGGTGGTGGTATAAGAGGTATCTTCTTATTTATATTTAAAAATGAATTGCTGTTCGTTAGTCTCGCTAAAACTCGAGAACGGCTGGGCCGATTTCGGTAATTCTTTTTTTGTTTAGTTCGCCAGAATACAGGGAAGGTTTAAACGTAAAAAAAATGCAATTGACGGGAGCGAAGCCGCGGGGGACAGCTAGTATAATATATATAATAGACTAGTCTCAACTGACGGCGCCCGGTCACGAACCGACGCATGTATATCGGCACAACGTATAAATAAATATTCAGCTCAACCATTTTGAAGGGAACGGAATGATCCAACACACGCGCCGCCATCAGCGAAACATTTGAGTGAGCATGACATGCTCTCAATCACCATGCTCGTTCATGTCAAAGAAGTAAAATTATAACTAATCCCCCATGGTACTCACATTTACGAAATTTGAAAAATATGCTTCTACATTACACAAAACTATGGTTGTCAATGTAATGAAAGATATAAAACAAACAATTGAATTCTTACTACAAGACACACATTCTTGTTGTAGAGAAAGCATAAATAAATTATTGTAGGTACCTATTACAAGAGAACAAAACAAAAAAAAAAAAACAAAACGAGGGTGAGCTTCTCTTCCAGACATGAAAACCTAACTATTATAGTGGACCCCAGCGGCTGTGACTGTGGAGCAGGACCGGCATTTTTATCGAGGATATAATCTTCCAGTTTATAGGATGCTTTACTACATAGAGTGTGTTTTAGGCATGCTTTAAATTTTCTCTCATTCAGTTCGAGAATATCAACTGATATTTTATTATTTATAATAAAATATCAGTTGATATAAAACTTTTTTAGTTTAGGTGTTTTTGTTAGTTTCTTCGTATTTTGACACCGACTTCCGAAATTAAAGTTATTTTTTACTTTGTAGTGTTTTTCTTTTGGAAGTCGGTTGTATTTTTTTGTAAAAAGTTTTTTATTTTTCACTTTTTAGTGGTACCCCACACCTAACAACACTACTGCAAAATCGCAGAAAAGCAATATACGCAATTTCGATTACTTGGATGACATAAAACTATCATCCAAGTAGACAAATTGCAGCTATTTCGATTTAAAATCGAAAGTTCGTAACCGATTTTCATAAAATTTAAATGGGACCAATCTGCAAGTATATCCTTTCAGATAAAACAAGAATTTTTCAAATCGGTTCATAATTGTCGGAGTTATAAGGTAAAAAACATAGAAAAAAACATAAAACCGAATTGATAACTTCCTCCTTTTTGGGAAGTCGGTTAAAAATTAAACACAGTAGGTACCCCATAAAAGAAGTGTGAACTGGGCTTTTCGATGGAAGTTATAATATGGACTCGATTACATCAGGACGATAACTGTGGGGTCAGCTATTATCACATTTTTACATGTTAAACCTTTGATGCATTTTTTGGAATTTCTATCAAATTGGATAGCAGAAATATTGGTTTTGTTAAGGTACCAAATTACCTATTTAAAAAAAATCGGCCTGGTGCGAGTCGGACTCGCGCGTCGTTTTTCAAAAAAAAATTTTTATTACTATATGATTTTTAATCCATATAATTAAGTAGGTAATCCAAGTTTTGAACCCTCATAATTTGGGTTAGCATTATACCAGATAAATAAAATTCTCGGGAAATGATGTCCATAGTGGTCTGTTGGGTCACAGAAGGTAGAAGGTATATAATGTGTAGGTACCAAATTTTAACTGAATTGGTCCTGTATATTCGGAGCAAACTGGATGTGACAGACAGACACACGATGACCCGAGTGATCACTTATGGGTTCCGTGTTTTCATTTGGTCGTACGGAAACCTCTCAAATTTAAAGAAATATTTTTTGACCACGTTTGCTGACCAGATTTTACCCGCTCCGGGCAAACAAAACATTTTCCGCCTTTTACAAAAACGCCTTATAAGCTTGCACAGCTAAGACAAAAATAACGATAAATCCGCCGGCGAAAACATTAGTTTCTTATTAGAGAACACGCGTTTCGGAGGTTTACTAACGTAAAGTCTATATAACTGGCGATAGGTACTTATAATAATATCCGACATTAACGCGGGCAAAGCGGCTGGCACAAGCTTTTCACAAATAAAAATTAAAGAGAATTTTTACGGTCCCGAACATCCGTAAAAAACGGAACTCGTGTATCTGTCTGTCTATCCGTCTGCCACACATCCTGTTTCCTCCGGATCTCCAGAACCGATTCTGTTGAAATTTGGTACACATGTGGATTTCTGTGACCCGAACACGGACGCGTTACGTAAATAAATAAATGGTGTATGGGGTCACATTTGTGGGTCAATATAGAAATTTAAGAAAAAAGTTTTAAACTATGTTGTGTGACATATCAAATGAAAGGGCTTGCTGTGAGAGTTTTAATAGTACATTGTTATCCTAGGTTTAATTGAAAGCAACTTATATAGTCCCGAGAAAGCTTAGCGACCGCGACGGCGCCAATAGGACGAGGGACTAAATTATAGTATTTCACCCGAGGTGAACACTGCTTTTCATCTATATTTCTATACTAATATTATAAAGAGGTAACATTTGTTTGTAAGTTTGTATGTAGGGGGTAATCTCAGGAACTACTGGTCCGATTTGAAAAATTATTTCAGTATTAGATAGCCCGTGTATCGAGGAATGCTATAGGCTCATATCATCACGCCAAGACTAAAAGGAGCCGAGTATTAATGGAAAATGTGACGCAGACGAAGTTGCGTGGGTCAGCTAGTTACGAATAAAAGGAAAGTAAAAATAAAAATAAAAACACGAAATAGCAAAAGAAAACATCCCTATCTCAATATGGATTCAACTCGAAAAAACAAAGCTACAAACTGCAACAAAAAGGCAAGACTCGCAGTTGGCCAGTTTTTATAAGCAGTATATGAGTAGCGATTTATGCAATCAGTGATAGTGTTTCTATTTATGTTTTTTTTTTATAGTTTTCGGAGATTACCTCTAACGAAGTACAACCTAACTTACCCACCTGCAATAAAACGTGTCAACGCACTTTAATCGAAATCTGGAGTTTAGTATAAAAAAGTTGCCGTTTTAGGAATACACCGTTCACCAACATTTCCGAAAATAGATAATTTTACAATATCTCTAGACACTGTCCTGACACAATTAAAACAGAACCGCACAGCAATAGTAGCCGGTGCCATTAACATTGATATTAATAAGCCAACCAATAACAAGAACATCGAATACTTGTGTCTCTTGGCCCGACATGGTTTTCTACCTGCAATTACAGAGACTACCAGACAAAATATGTACTTACATATTCGCAACAAATCAGTAGTATCGTAGGAAGATCCTCAATTACGGATCATGATATACCTAGTCATGGCTACCATATCACTAACAAAATATCCCAACAAATCCTCCACAACCCGGTGTTAACCAACGTTATTGACGAAGAAGCTGTCGCTGAAGAACTAAATTAAATAAACTGATTGGTCTGAATTATTAAAGCTCCAACTGCACTAACTCCTGCGCAAACCTGTTAATAAAATTACTTTCAAATTCAACCGCTAATAACACCAGAAAAGTGAATATCAGCCGAAGAAAATTTAATATCAGACCCTGGAAAACTCCAGGCCTCCTGAGATGTATAAGGCATCGCGATAAACTACACCTAGATTTAAGATCTCAACCAGAAGACGAAACGCGACGCCTAGTTTTCACCAGCTACAAGAATGTTTGCAATAATTTGTTGCATAAACACAGAACCGAATACAACACCTTATCAATAAAAATAGCACCCGAAAACCTCTGGACCACCACCATATCCATTTTCAAATACTCAAAATAAGATTTCACCCAATTAATGTCTAAGGCCAAGGACCCCGTAGAGGCACTAAACAAATGCAATGTGAACTTAGAAAAAAATATTTCAGATGTCATTTTAACGAGACTGTCTGAAACGCAAGAATCACTAGCTTTCCTTTTTCTTTAAACCGACCTTAGAATCAGAGATCGAAAAAAACTGATTGACTAGATCGATGGCAATAGTGCTAGACTAATTGTAATACTTAAAAAATCTTTACTTAGACAACTCGCTCACATATTCAATCTGTCCTTAGAAAATGGAAAAGAAAATTAAAAGAAATAGAAAAATTTTCAGACTACTGGAAAGGGCTTTCAGTCTCGATGCATTACTGAGTACCGGGAAAAAAAAGAGACTAGGTTGGTCTCGAAATTCCCGGGGAAAACGAGACTTTCGAGACTATTTCCAAACTAGGTTTCTTACTTGTAGGCTATGCAATTAGAAAGTCAAAACAAGATATTTTAATGAAGTACTTTATTAAACAAATGCAAATAAAAATAAAAAAATCATTTGTAAACTGTAACAAATGAATTTTTTTTTTCATTTTTGTAGTGGGCACGTAAAAAACAAAGGGCGTTTATTTTCGATTCGGACAAAGAGGACCTAATTTTGTTACAAAAGTAACCCGCGTTAGAAAAAGCCCTTTCTGCTTCTACGCTAGTGGGGGGAATCTTAGATATTAAATAATTGTAGCAATAATTTAGGTACTTCCCTCTGTCGCCCCCATTTTCAAAGAGAGCTTTTTCTACGTGCAAGGTTGTTTGCAAGTCATGGATAGACATGGAAGTTATATTTGTCTTCTCGGGGGTTTAACTTAGTATTTAGCTCACATTCCAGCTGTTCTGCTGTAGGTAGTTAAATTTGTGCCCTTCGCAATCGTCGCATCATTTAAATAACTGGTATTTGCGGTATAATTATCAGATTTATCAGTTGTGGATGTGGATTTATGTGTTGATGATGTGTGTTCATACTTTTTAAATCAGAACATACAAACAATAATTAAAACAATAATAAAGAAAACTAAATATCACGACCATAAATTTATAAGAAAATAAAATTAAAAGAATAAAAAGATACAAAGAATAAACTAAAAAAATTGAAAACAGGTATAAAATTAAATTAAATCAAAATTTAATTAAAATCAAAATTTAATTAAAATCAAAATGAAATTAAAATCAAAATTAAATTAAAACCAAAATTAAATTAAAATTAAATCAAACTTTAACAGCAACAGCAATCTAATCTGAGTAGGTAATCTGAGTAGTGAGTGAGTAGTAATCTGAGCAATAGTTTGTTTAGTTAGACGAGGTAAGTCGACAGAGCATGCTACAATACTATTGACTTTCTTTCAATTCTGTAGCCTCTTTGATGCAATTTCTATAAACCTGCTCCTGTTCAGACTAGATGGATTAGGAATACGGGGTATCGCGCTTAACTGGTTCCAGTCGTAGGTACCTCTCCAATCGCCAGCAGTTAGGCAAAGTAGGAAACATTTCAAGTGGATTGCTATCAAGCAGCTCCGGAATTCCCCAGGTTTCTACTCTCTTTGCTCTCTCTTCTTTTAAATGAATGATATTTTAAATGCTTCACTAGGTAAAGCCGAAATTATATCATATGCACACGACACAGCTATTAAATTCCATGCCAAGACTTGGGACCAAGTCTTTCTTCTTGCTGAGAAAGGTCTGCTTACTATGGCTGACACTCGCAGCAGAAAACTTCTGACCTTCACTAAACGTTTAAAAATCAAAACTGATAGTCACTTTTTCAAAACCGTGCTTCTAGTCCTCCCCTATACTTAACACTTAAATTTTATAAATAATAAAAAATACGTGCGGTAACCATCCGCCCAAAGACTGGACCTGTACCTATATAGTACGAACTCCGACCATTAGATACCAGGGTATCACGATAGACGAAAACATCATATGAACCACATTCACCACTCGTGTCATTTACGTCATGAAAAAATTACGGGACTGCACACTCATCAAAGTACTACGAAATATTTATCTTGGTCTCTGTCAATCAGTGCTTCAGTATGGAATCTCAGTCTGGGGCATTGCCGGTAAAAAGCACATTAAAAAGATGTTGAAAAAACCGTTCCAGTTTCCAACAGACCTGCTCTACAGTGAATTCCCAGCTTCGAGTACGGCAGTTATACATTTTGAGTCCTACTCTACATAATCACAAATCAGTAAAGTACTGGTCTGACTCTCCAAATCTGCTCTCAAAACGCGTATTTCACGTCCCTCTGCCCAATGCAAAAAGTCTCCTAGCTAGACGGTGCCCGTCCTACTCACACACTTATAATGTTTACAATAAAATAAAAAATGCTGTGATATTAAATGAATGATCATCAATATCATTTGATGAACTTTAACCACAACGTATGTAAAGACTTACCAAAGAACTCATCTCCCTATCATATGATGAAACAGGCGATCCTCAGCTAAAACAGCATTGTTGTGTTCCGGCAGTTAGAGGTATGATAGCCAGTTCCTATGTGTAAGAGGATTCCAGGTGAAACTCGCTTCCATCTTCGGCCTAGTCATCACTTTCCATCAGGTGAGATTTGGGCCAAGAGTTTCCCCATTTTGTATAAAAAAAAAAACTACTATTTTGTAATCCACAACATCTAGGTTCACAATCATAACTCTATCTATTCTATCTATACATATAATAAAACTGTAGAAAAGTGGTTTTAGTACATGAAAAAAAAAATAGCTAGGGTGTTAAAAACAACCAATAGAACCCATTTCCAGCATTTTTAGAATTTGTGTCTGTTTGTCTGTTTATTTGTTCGGGCATCACGTAAAATCTGAGAAAGCAATGTAGATAACTTTTACACATAAAGATTGAACGTAACTTGGAGTAACATTTAGTTTTTGTTTCATTGCAATCGGATCAGTCTATCAAAAGATATTTGAATTTAAAGTTTTCCAGAAGTAAAATTAGGGTTATGTGCACTTAGTCTCATTATTACTTCACGTAACTTTTATACATAACAATAAACTGTGCGTAAATTGTAGTAATATTAAGTTTTTTGTTTCATCGTAATCAGTTCATACCTTATAATAAAAAATGTGAATTAATAAAATTATAATTGTTATAGTCTTTCCGAAGTAAAATATTGAAATAGCGCCATCTATCAAACTTAGACTGGACTATACCTAGAGATTAACTGCGTGCAGTATTCGATAGATGGCGTTGGCGTGGGACGTCAATTTTCTGAATCGCGGTGTTAAGATGTTCCTTGAAAGAATGACCTTCGCCCATGTCTGCATTCGAGTCAAGTTGATTTATCTATTTTTCATCTATGCTAATCTATACTAATATTATAAAGTAGAAGAGTTTGTTTGTTTGTTTGGTTGAACGCCCTAATGTCAGGAACTACTGGTCCGATTTGATCAATTCTTTCAGTGTTATATAGCCCATTTATCGAGGAAGGTTATAGGCTATAATATATTATCACGCTAAGACAAACAGGAGCGGAGCAATAATGGAAAATGTGACGCAGACGAAGTTGCGCGAGTCAGCTAGTTTTTTAATAAACGCTCACCACACAACAGTAAATCTGCCAAACCATACTTACACTATCACACAAGACTTACAGCAAGACAAAACACTTTCACCAATTCAGAAGTTTTTTTTTTCGCTAATATTATTTTGTTTTTGTCACTTTACCAAAATGGATTTTTTCTATTCCTTTAGATAATTTGACAAGGATCTGCTGCCAGCCTTTTGGGCTCATTACCAGTGGCTAGCGATGCGGACGAATTTTTCGACGCCATAAATATGTTTGTTTTATTTTTAGTTAGTTAAGAGTTTTTTTTTATTTAATTGGATATACATGTAGTATGAATAAACAATTTTTATTTGACAAGTGTGTTTACAAATTGTATTGAAATACATAAATGTTAATGCAACTCCGGCCCCCGAGATAATTTTTAAAAATTTAACATAACATAGCACCAGCTGATGTATTTTTTAAATCTTTGTTGTGTGATTTCTTTAAATAGAAAAACCCTGTTTGGAATAAAAGTATTTTTATCAACAAAAATTGAGTAATTATAATCAGAATGTAATTGTAACAGGAATTTGATAGAAAGAAAGAGACTACTTAACCAAACTTTAACAACAGTTTATTAATAAAAGGTTTAAGTATATTCAATAGAATATAACTCCTCCCCTGGCTCGAACACATGCGGAGATCCTCCTGGGCATGCTGAGGATCAAGTTATCCAGCATTTCTTGGGAAAACCTGTCCAATACTTGAATAGCGGCTTCCCTGAGCTCTGGCACTATCTGAGGACGAGGCTGACGGTTCCGAATAGCTCGCTTAAGAGCATCTCACGCGTGCTCTATTGGGTTAAAGTCAGCTGAGCCAGCAGGCCAGTCTTACCTTGTGATGTCGTATTCTTGGAGAGCAGCATTGACTCGTTGAGCTCGATGTGCGGGCGCATTATGACCGACCAGTACAAATCACAACTTATCGCGAAAAAGTATTTTAAATCCGTTAAAATTGACTTAGTCAGAATTCAGAATAGCTAGAACTGAAAGCCTTTTTATATGGAATAACGATTGAACTGTTTTAGTGTTTTATATTCGAATTCTATATTTTTTAATAAAGAATCTAAAAAGAAGAAGAAATCATAATATAATCTACCGTAACAAAAAAATTGATCGCAAACTTTTTTTGATGTGTCTATTGAAGGCGTCAGCGACGGCTGAGCGATAGCGCCATCATCGTTTGGGTTCGGTGGTATCGAAATCATTGTAGAATAAAACACTCAATACAGTACTCAGCTTTCTTTATTAACTGTGGCTGAGTGCTAGTACTTTTGAACCTCAAAACTTACAAATAGACAGTCCCCGAAAATACCTGCCCGTTACCACTTCCTAGTGTTTTAGCTGTGGAGAAGAAGTGGCCAACAAACTCTACAGCAACACATCTGTCTGTTGAGTTAGAAGAACTCGCATTTATAACATTATTAAAGAAGTCTGTTTAATATAATTGAAATAGGTAAACCCATAGTTTCGTTCTGGACGAGTGTCCTAGTCGGTGTCTCGAGCCAAAGTGCGCTCGGCAAAGTCCCTACTCTCCAATACGACTCTGTCCACGTGCCGCCATTACAACTGTTAACTGATGTCACGACGTTTACCACTACCCACTACTACAATACTCAAATCAGCAACTAATTATTAAATGATATCTTTATCCACGACATGTATATATTTTTTACAACAGCAACTGAAAGAGGTTCTTGAAAATTAAAAGTGGGACTACTAGAGCATATGGGGTACCATATTATGGTACCCCACATGCTCTAGTAGTCCCACTTTGAATTATGAAGACACATTCTCAAAAAAATTCGCATGGTTTTTGACTTTTGACGAAAATTTTTAAAAGTTTTGACCATTATCTGAAATTATTCTATGTGATAGAAACTTATGTAAAGTTTACGGGAAAAATAAACCGATGTCTCTTTCTTTAACACTTTTTCAGAAATCATCAACAAAAATACATACGCATTGTTAATATTCTCAGACGAATACAAGCCCCGCTGATGAAAATTTAAAAACATTTCTCGTTTTATCTAGCTGAACCACGCAACTTCGTATGTGTCATATTTTCCATTAATGCTCCGCTCCTATTTGTCTTAGCTTGATGATATATAGCCTATAACCTTCCTCGATAAATGGGCTATCTAACACTGAAATAATTTTTCAAATCGGACCAGCAGTTCTTGAGATTACCCCCTACATACAAACTTACAAACATTTTTACCTCTTTATCTATACTATCTATACTAATATTATAAAGAGGTAAAATTTGTTTGTAAGTTTGTATGTTTGTAAGTTTGTATGTAGGGGGTAATCTCAGGAACTGGTCTCTGGTCCGATTTGAAAAATTCTTTCAGTGTTAGATAGCCCATTTATCGAGGAAGGTTATAGGCTATAGGTATATCATCACGCTAAGACAAATAGGAGCGGAGCAGTAATGGAAAATGTGACGCAAACGAAGTTGCGCGGGTCAGCTAGTAATATTAGTATAGATGTACGGAACCCTCTCGGTGCGCGAGTCCGACTCGCTCTTGACTGTTTTTTTTTCACTTTACAGCCCTGGAATACTAGCTACTTAGTTTTGACGCAAATGACGTAATGCTAACTAATATCAAATGTCAATTTTCAAAACACTTATCTACTTGAAAAAAACATTTTTTTTCGTGTCCCATGCTGGTTTTTTTTGCGGCTGTTTTGCGTCTATTATTTATAGTACTTGTAAAGCCTAATTATAGTACCTATTATATGCAATTGGATAGTAACGAAGATTGGTTTAGTTTGGTTGGGCTTGGCTGCCGTATTTATACGCACTAGTGCGAAATACGCTTCATTGATTGCCAAAAGAGGGTTACTTTACTACCACTTCGCCTAAGTTTTCACTTCGACATGTGTGCCAATTGACCAATTCTACTAATTTTCACATTCGCATCACATTCGCATCTCAATCGCAAACTGTCAAAAATTTATGAAAATTTAAGACTTTTTTGACAATTTGCGATTGACATGCGAATGCGAAATTTGTTTAAAAATTAGTAGAATTGGCCCTATGATTACAGAATCGCACTACTGTAATCGTGTCGAAGTGACAGTTCCAATTACTTTCGTAAATGGACGAGGGGTTTTGTGGTGTTCTCACTCTCAGGCATTACTGATAATCTGAATATCTGATAATCGTTTGCTAAGTTAAAGCAACGCCAAGATTAATTTGGTGTCTGTTTGACTTTGATTCCAGCATCAAGAGTGAAGATGCAGACGCGCGCAGCGCTGATGGCGCTGGCGGCGCTAGGAGCGCTGGCGGCGGCGGCGGCGACGGCGGCGGAGCGCGGGGCCGGCATCAAGGTGGGCGGTGCGGGCGGTGGAGGAGCACGGGACGCGGGGCGCGGCGGCGGAGTGCGCGTCGGCGGCGACGGGCTGCGCCGGCCGCGCACCTCGCCGGCGCCGCCGCCGCTGCGCGCGCCCTCCTCCATCACAGCAGCGCTTGTCGTGCCACACAAAGCCTTTGGCACGCGTGATTACACTAAGGCCGAGAAGGCAGCGCTGTCGAAATTGCCGCGTAAACTAAAACTCTTCTCACACGTGCGCCTAAATATTACACTTTCTACGCAAGGCTTGACGCCTAGTCCTATGTGTAAGTGATAGTATTTTGAAGTAGTCTTTAAGCATAGATAACTTCATATCTTTCTTTGAGCACGTCATTACCAATGCTGTCATTTCTAGTTTACTAATTTCTGAACGCTTTCAGCTATCCTGGATTCGCTATGTAAAGAATTTCTAGCAGTCAATGTGTCTGCTATCCTCTATCTTATGAATCATGAACAATACGGGCGCTCTACTGCCTCTGCACAGTATTTTCTACAACTCGCCGGCTATCTTGGCATACCGGTAATACATTTTATCTATGCATACTTTGATATAATCATGCTCATGAATGATATTTTTTTAACTGTTAAATGGATAAATTCAGATAAGCTGTTTTTGTATGTATAGGTTATTGCGTGGAACGCAGACAACAGTGGTCTTGAGAAGCGAGCATCACATGCGTCATTGCGGCTGCAGCTGGCGCCGTCGATAGAGCACCAGACGTCGGCTATGCTGTCCATACTAGAGCGATATAAGTGGCATCAATTTAGTGTCGTGACGTCAGCGATAGCAGGCCATGACGATTTTATACAGGCTGTGCGAGAAAGAGTTACAGCCCTGCAAGTATGTATAAACAAGCAAATCACTTGCAATGAAATTAAAAAATCATGGTATAAATGCGAATAAGTGTTGCGATAAAATAACTGATGTAAACGGAACTTGTAAGCTCGTTTATATGCCACTACTGAAAAGTCGTGCCATGACTGTTATAAATGAAACATTAGGTAAAATTAAACTCAATAATAGGAAAAACCGAGGCCTCCACAAAAGCTGGTTGTTATGTTATGCTAGACAGTATTAAGTCCGTAATTCATGTACAGGATCGGTTCAAGTTCACGATACTGAACGCGATCGTGGTGAAGCGCGCGGCGGACCTGAACGAGCTGGTGACGAGTGAGGCGCGCGTCATGCTGCTATACGCCACGCGCGAGGAGGCGGCCGACATCCTTTCAGCCGCCGGTGACCTGCACCTCACCAACGAGAACTTCGTGTGGATCGTCACGCAGAGCGTGCTCGGCTCCATGCAGCAACCCAACAAGTTTCCCGTAGGAATGCTCGGTATGTTTTATTTATGAATTCTCAAAATGTCATAATCTTCATCTTCCAGTCCTGGTCCCATGTTTGTTATAGTTGGCGCAACACGTTTTCTTCTTCCATTCTATCGTGACCTAGTCAACGCTTTCATTACTGAAAACGTCGATTCTACGATCCTATGAAATTATATGAATACTAGATGTCCCGCGCGGCTTCGCTCCACTCAACTGGTTTTTTTTTTTAAGTACATAAAAATCTTCTCCTGATAATAACAAAAACAACAAAAACAGAATAAGCGAAATCGGTTCTGCTGTTCTCCAGATTTGCGCTTAGCAACACATTCAGCGATTCATTTTTATATTATAGATTAAGAAAATGTTAATAGCAAGTAATATTCTAGCTCTGAAAAGAACTGTTGTGTAGCCCTGAAAATAACTGTTGGTTAGCCCTGAAAAGAACTGTTGGTTAGCCCGGAAAGGAACTGCTGTTTGAACGAAAATTAGACTTCGCGCACGACCGCTGCGTAGGGAGCCGACCTCGTACCTTACTCATAGATCTAAACTCCCCTCCCGCACGCGCACCCCCGCCTTGGTGACGTCCACTTCGCAACGGGCCGTGCAGCAGAAATCGTAATATTATAATTTCGCCATAACTTCAAAACCAAACGTCCGATTTTAATCATTCAAAAACCAAATATTATCTACAATAAACTGTTCTTAGTGATGAAATACTTGGGTGAATTTCCCAAATGACTTATTTTTTTGTCTTCGGTGAAATTAGTATTTGAAAAAAGGGAATATTGTTCTGAATTATTTTTTTTTGTATTCAATAGGTAGTTATTGGGCTGTGGCAAAAATATAATATGCCTAGGACTATTACGAAGGTAGAAATAAATACATAAACCTCGTATTTTATTCAAATCGGTGCTGTCCCTCTACTTTTTTTACAAAGAAAAAAGCGTATACACTAATAAAAATAAGTAAGTTAAGTATATAACTCAATCTATTTCATAGAAAATTAGTTTTGTTATTAATACATAGCATATTTTCTTACATAATGAACGATTATTATTACTGAGAGGCACAAACGTACTTGTCCTGCAAAATGTTCTCATATCGCTGGACAAAAGTTATTTAAACCTAACTTTACATCGAAGCGTCCGACAGCGTCCGCACCCCAATTTTATTTCTCTCGTTAGTGTGTGCTAGTGCGCAGTCAGGATGGGCATGTGTCAAATCGCTGCATATTCCTGCCAATAACGTAAGTACGCCATTTCAGTTGCTCCTGGACAATTATTTTATACTATCGGTGGTTGCATTTTTCTAGTGTATATAGTAGTTTTATTATTGTTGTTTGGTTCTAAAGTAAGTGAATTAGCTTCATTGACTGTTATTGGATTTATCCTAGATATTATGCAGTTTTTCTAATTTTCTGAAAAGTGTGTTATTTCTCACGTCGCTGTTCTCATATCGCTGTAATCGGTGGTCTCTATTACCACCGATGTGATAATTTACACCGAAATGGTAAGAAAAAATCAATCGGTGTCTTATATCTAATATCGGTGTTTTGATTCATGATCAACGCACAGTTTTGTCACATCGGTGGATTGCTTTATCATATCGGTAGAACATTTTATCATCTCGGTGAGTCGTTTTATCATATCAGAAGTACCGTACTATAGGTATGTGCCCGTTGGGCACCTTGATCCAGAAAGCAGTACTCCTGGACACGGCGCATACAGTGAGGAGGTTCCTCTCTCGGGAGCCCTGACCACCGGTAGCTTGGACCCGGTTCCCGATACCGGTGGGCTACTTTTTTATATTATTAAATGTTTTTGATTATTTTTATAGAAATATTTAAAAATGTAAATTATATGTATAGAAAAATAAATAAATGAAATATTTTTTATTTTTTTATTCTAAGTACCTATAAGTAAATATATTATAATAAAAGAAGAAAGTAAATATAATAAAAATAGGTATATAATATTTCAAAAATATATTTTATTTGGATTTCTAAGAACTCAGTTCTCTTTGGATGTGATCTACTTACATAAGACCCTCAGTTTAGGTCTTCAGTTCTAAGTCACCCTTGTTAAAATATATAGGTACCTAAATAACTATTTCCTTTTTGTTATTCAAAGGTGGATAGATTATCATATCGCTGGATATGTACATCATTTCGGTGGATAAACTTATCATATCGGTGCACAGAAAAAATAATCGGTGCCGGTTCGTCATATCGGTGGAAACCAGAATTCAAACTGAATTTTCTCCTTAGTCTTAAATGATACGTTGATGATATTAAATTTGGGGGTATTTTATATCCTTAAGATTACATAAAACCTGAAAAATATACAAAAAAAATTATAAATGAAAAAGTTCACCGATATGATAAAAAAATGGCATTTGTTGAAATTCACCCACTTTATTTTGATAAGGATTAATAGCATGAGTAAAATAAACGCGTTTAAATGTAGTCCAAAAAAAATCAAGATTCTTAAATAAAAACATGGTTGTTGTGCTTCACTCGACATAGATAGGTATAGTGTGTTGCAGTTTTTTTTGTAGATATTTATAAGATCTACAATTAATTAGAACAATTTATGGTTCTATCTTTTATAGTTTAGGCAGCGTACGCATAATAAGTAACTTTTCTGGTTGATTTTTACACCTTGTGTCCGAAAAACCCACTTACGGAACCCTATTTTTTTCCAAAATAAAATATAGCCTATGTTACTCGTGGATAATGTAGCTTTCGAATGGTGAAAGAATTTTTAAAATCGGTCCAGTAGTTCTTGAGCCCATTCATTACAATCAAACAAACAAACATACAAACAAAGTTTTCCTCTTTATAATATTATATATAGTGTAGATTTAGGTGATATAAAACATTATGATGCTTTTAGGTGTCCACTTCGACACTTCAAGCTCATCGCTGATTGCCGAGATCGCCACTGCAGTGAAGGTGTTCGCCTACGGCGTGGAGTCGTACGTGTCGGAGCCGGAGAACATCCGCTACCCGCTGGGCACGCGACTTTCGTGCAGCGGCGCGGGCGCGGGCGAGGCGCGCTGGTCCACGGGCGAGCGCTTCTACCGTCATCTGCGTAACGTCAGCGTCGAGGGCGAGGCGGGCCGTCCCAGTATCGAGTTCACGCCCGACGGCGAGCTCAAGGCAGCCGAGCTCAAGATTATGAACCTACGACCCGCGCTCGGAGAACAGGTCACACTTGCTTTCTAGTCTCTACTGGTTCTTCATTTGACCGCCAAGGTCTTCTTGTGTAGAACAAACGTGTTCATTGCCAACACCATACAATTTCTTTATACGAAGAGTTAATGTTTTTTAATTCAGATATGCCTTATTGTATTATAACCAAATACAAAGTTTTATAGTGGCGCACCGAGCAAGACAAAAGATTTAAATCATTTTGATGTTAAGTTTTATTCTACAGTTGGTGTGGGAGGAAATTGGCACTTGGAACTCTTACCCGCGAGAGAGGCTGATCATCAAGGACATCGTGTGGCCGGGTGGACTGCACACGCCGCCGCAGGGCGTGCCTGAGAAGTTCCACATGCGTATCACGTTCCTGGAGGAACCGCCCTACATAAACCTGGCGCCGCCCGACCCCGTCAGCGGGCGGTGCTCGCTCGACCGCGGCGTCATCTGCCGCGTGGCACCCGAGCTCGAAGTCGCCGGGTGAGTCTTTCATTCATTTATTTTTAACTAAGAATAGACTACTTTCTAGAGGTCACTCCGTGAGTCTTTATTACGCTACGTCGTAGTGCCTGTAGCACCCCTACATCGTTTTCCTCGTAGCACCATTACGTCGCAGTGCCCGTAGCACCTTTACAACGTAACGCTCATAGCACCTCGACATCGTGATGCTCGTAGAACCTCTACGTCGCGGCGCTCGTTGCACCTCTACGTCGTAGTACTCGACTCTTAGCACCAGTCCACTACGCCGTAGCACTCGTAGCTCACATAAGACGTGGCACTAAGAGCTTGTTTGTTTGGTTGAACACGCTAATCTCAGGAACTACTGGTTCGAATAGAAAAATATTTTTAGTGTTGGATAGCCCATTTGCTGATTATAATTATAACATGAAAAATATATAATTATTAATAAACTCTACGCCGTAGCACGTTTAGCAACATTACTCCGTAGTACTCGTAGCTCCGCTACATCATTCACTCATAGCACCATGTTGTAGCACCCGTAGCACTGTCTTGTAGCAGTCGTAGCACCACTACGCAGTCATTAGCTCCTACTACGTCGTAGGACTCGTAGCTCCTCTACTGTAATAGTATGCTAACGTCATAGCACCACTACGCCGTAGCACTATTTAGCACTTCTTTGTCTAGCTAGCACCACTACGCCGTAGCACACGTAACACCTCAACGTCCAGTACCAATACGCCGTAGCACTCGTAGCACTTCTACGTCAAATTTCCTTGAACATATTGCATAGTAAGCCATAGACGGATCAATATCATCAGCACACTATGCCATCAAGAGCCTGCGACAAGAACTTAGTATACATATTTTAAAATCAGTTTACTATGCAGGAGTCAAGATTGAGGTATAGTATTTAGCAATGGGAAAATAGCTACAAGTATAATTCTGATAGAGCATTTGTGCCACAAAAGAGGGCAATCAGAACAATAGTTTGTATTCCCCAAATCGAGTCCTGTAGGAAAAATTTCAAAAGTCTTTTAATACTTACAGTACCTAGCCTTTACATACTAGTCTTGACTAGCCTAGCAAAACACATAAGTGATTATGAAACGCAAGACGAAAGACTTAAAAGGGAAAGCATGCAAAGAACCAAATATTTGAAGCATAAAGTAAATACAAAATTAAAAATTGTAACACATTGTGTACATTATAAAAGCAGTAAAATTGCTTGAGTGGACGAATTCATGACTCAACATTATTAATATTATGGATTCTTTGTTATTGTATTCATTAGGTATTTATGAGAAAGATTCGCGACAGCAGATGTTTTTTTATTCTTTTATTTTCGTTTGTGATTTTCATAAAATTATTATTGGACATTGTTGATTATTTTATTGTTTTATGTGACATTTTTTTTTAATTTTGGACGATTTTAATGTTGGTATGGCATGAGTAAATGTTTTAATGAATTTTATGTTATGATTTTTTGACTACCGTAAGTAGTCAATTAATTGGTAGATTTTTTTATAACCCGGTTCATTAAAGAAAGGAATCTTAAATGGCGGTGCTTATCATGTTTTCTCGCTTGCACACTAGTGACGTCTATACTCACTCTCGCGCGTACTGTAGGCAGAAAAAAATCATCAGTCTTTTATTAAAATTTAGTTGCTGTTTTTGTACAATAAATTTTTACCAACATCTTTATAAGGATCCTCCTTTTGTTTTATGTTGTCAGGTGTTCAGAAACGGAAAATTCATCCTGAAGAAATTTCTTACTGTTTTCGACGAAAACAACAATAACAATCTTATAATAATAGATTGCTCTCATGCCTTTAGATTTTTCAACTTTAACACGCGCGATAAGCCACTAGCAGGAGCTAGCTCATAGCACCTCGACATCGTGATGCTCGTAGAACCTCTACGTCGCGACGCTCGTAGCACCTCTACGTCGTAGTACTCAACTCTTAGCACCAGTCCACTACGCCGTAGCACTCGTAGCTCACATAAGACGTGGCACTAAGAGCTTGTTTGTTTGGTTGAACACGCTAATCTCAGGAACTACTGGTTCGAATAGAAAAATATTTTTAGTGTTGGATAGCCCATTTGCTGATTATAATTATAACATGAAAAATATATAATTATTAATAAACTCTACGTCGTAGCACGTTTAGCAACATTACTCCGTAGTACTCGTAGCTCCGCTACATCATTCACTCATAGCACCATGTTGTAGCACCCGTAGCACTGTCTCGTAGCAGTCGTAGCACCACTACGCAGTCATTAGCTCCTACTACGTCGTAGGACTCGTAGCTCCTCTACTGTAATAGTATGCTAACGTCATAGCACCACTAAGCCGTAGCACTATTTAGCACTTCTTTGTCTAGCTAGCACCACTACGCCGTAGCACACGTAACACCTCAACGTCCAGTACCAATACGCCGTAGCACTCGTAGCACTTCTACGTCAAATTTCCTTGAACATATTGCATAGTAAGCCATAGACGGATCAATATCATCAGCACACTATGCCATCAAGAGCCTGCGACAAGAACTTAGTATACATATTTTAAAATCAGTTTACTATGCAGGAGTCAAGATTGAGGTATAGTATTTAGCAATGGGAAAATAGCTACAAGTATAATTCTGATAAAGCATTTGTGCCACAAAAGAGGGCAATCAGAACAATAGTTTGTATTCCCCAAATCGAGTCCTGTAGGAAAAATTTCAAAAGTCTTTTAATACTTACAGTACAGTTTTTGTACAATAAATTTTTACCAACATCTTTATAAGGATCCTCCTTTTGTTTTATGTTGTCAGGTGTTCAGAAACGGAAAATTCATCCTGAAGAAATTTCTTACTGTTTTCGACGAAAACAACAATAACGATCTTATAATAATAGATTGCTCTACGTGCCTTTAGATTTTTCAACTTTAACACGCGCGATAAGCCACTAGCAGGAGCTAGTTTGAAATAAATACGACCCGGTCATGTTTTTTATTATTTAATTTGAAAACTGTCTTCGACTTGAAAAATTTATTTGTCAACTGTACTATCTGTCAACGCAAGTACAAGACGCCATTTAAGATTCCTTTCTTTAATGCATCGGCTTATACTACTTGCGAATTTAAAATGTTAATGGTATTATTACTTATTGTATTGACATTTGCATTTTTAGGGTTCCGTAGCCAAATAGCAAAAACGGAACCCTTATAGATTCGTCATGTCTGTCTGTCCGTCCGTCTGTATGTCACAGCCACTTTTCTCCGAAACTATAAGAGCTATGCTGTTGAAACTTGGTAAGTAGATGTATTCTGTGAACTGCATTAAGATTTTTACACAAAAATTAAAAAAAAAAACAATAAATTTTGGGGGTCCCCATACTTAGAACTGAAACTCAAAAAAAATTTATTCATCAAACCCATACGTGTAGGGTATCTATGGATAGGTCTTCAAAAATTATGTTGAGGTTTATAATATCATTTTTTTCTAAACTGAATAATTTGCGCGAGAGATACTTCCAAAGTGGTAAAATGTGTCCCCCCCCCCCTGAACTTCTAAAATAAGAGAATGATAAAACTGAAATAAATATATGATGTATATTACCATGTAAACTACCAGCGAAAATTGGTTTGAACGAGATCTAATAAGTAGTTTTTTTTTAATACGGCATAAATCTTAAATCGCAACCTACAGTTTTGTACGGAACCCTCGGTGCGCGAGTCCGACTCGCACTTGGCCGGTTTTTTATTATTGATTTATGTAAAGGTAATTGAGGTGATGATTATTTTTAAATAATATATATTCAATTTTTTTTTTAAATAATCGAGTTATCTGCTTTTTATTTACCTAACTATTTTTCTTTTTTGTGTAACACATTCAGACACAGTGTTATTTTTTATTGAATAAATGAAATGAATGTAGGCTCAGTATGCGCTCAGTAGGCTAATTCACGTAACTAAATAAGTGCTGTTGCAGTGCAGTTAAAGTTAAGTTTCGATCAAAACAACGCTTTTCGTATTCTCTAGTCTCTACCTCTATCAGACACGCTCGCGTGAAGTTTGCGTCACGCGAGCGCAATAACGGCATTCTACTGTTGCGCGTCTTTGGTCGGTGCTTCGGAACGCAACATGATCGGTATTCTACTATTTGTTTGACGTCCCAAAATTACAGCTTTTAAGCTACAATTTTAATTTTTTATAACAACGTCATATTCATTGAAATTTATTCGTTTCTAATCGATTATTTTGTGAATAATATTGTTTCTCTCCACCGTCAGTAAGTTTGGTAGAGTTTGGTTGTCGTGCAGTTGACGTGCAGTTCACACGCAGTTTACGCGCAGTTCAAAGATTACAAGAATACCGTTTATCACTCAAACTTAAACTTAACTGCACTAAAATTTAATCGGCGCGTCATAACATTACGTGAATTAGCCCTCAGGCTGGATCCACGTACTATTTTAGTACAGTCGATAATATGTTGTGTATGTTACGTGTAGGCTGGAGGCGGGCGCGGCACACGGCAACAGCTCACTGTACCAATGCTGCAGCGGCTTCTGCATCGACCTGCTGCAGCAGTTGGCAGAGCAGCTGGGCTTCACGTACGAGCTGGTGCGCGTGGAGGACGGCCGCTGGGGCACACTGCACCACGGCCGCTGGAACGGCCTCATCGCTGACCTCGTCAACAAGAAGACCGACATGGTAACGAACGAATAATTATTTAGTTAAATAAGATAGGGTATTCTTAACATTATACACTAGCTGATAATATCTATGATACTCACAAATAACGTGACTTTTAAAAAAAAAAGTAAAAGAATTTTTTTAATCGTTACAGTTAAGTCAGCTACTTTAGTTCAGCACCTCTAGTAGTTTTTCCGTGTCCGAGTAATTTAGTTTTGCTAAATATTCGAAAAACACTATACTACACTTATAATAACTTACAGTAGGTAGTTATATATATCTGAAGCAATTTGTTAAATTTATTAGTTAAGAATTGTCCTAGAAATAAATAGAATCTTTTTGAGAAAGCATGTTTAGTTTGAGGGTTCGTGCAAACCAGATCCTTTGTTCTTTTTTCTGAAGGTACAGGTTTAAACTCTAGTTCAGTGTGTTGTAGTAAAACTATACTTAAAACAAAAAGTTATCGGACTGTTAGCACCTTGCATACCATATAGCATACATACAGGAGATAGGTTTGTGCGTGCCGGATGGGTACGTGCAGCGTCGCAGACGGCCCGATTTGTTCGCACTGCCGCGCAGTCGCACCAAGCTAATGGCCAAGTCTCCGCTCTCGCGGACATTGCGCACACTAAACCTGGGGCCCGAGTCTGCTATTAAAATAGTGTCAGAATGGTCGATCACTGATTTCAAAATGGTTGATTTTGACAAGTTTGGTAATCTACTAACATAATGGCATCATAATGGCGTCATTATGACATTCCAATGATCAATCACTGACTCGACATTGAAAGAAAGCCATAGGAATGGTAATCTCGTATACATAATGACAGATTTAGTATTTACGAACTTCTCACTACTTCAGATTGCTTATAACACTCATAAATAATATGTAAAACTAAATAGAAATAAAATCTGGCATGAATAAATGCTCAAATTTAGCTCGGTTTTATAATAATGGCAATCAGGCATTCCTACCGCAATTCTATTACGAGACCATTGACGTTCCAGTGACCGGCCACTGACGTGCCAGTGACCGTGCGATTATGAATTTAGCAGATTACGAACTTTTAGCAAAATGACAGTGGCATGACAATGGGATCGTGTCGGAATGACAAATTTATAAAAATAGCAGACTCGGGCCCCTGGTTGCCAATAAAATTGATGTGTTCTCTTGTTCACTGAGCGAGTTCGCAAAAGTTACTTTGCCCATTTTATGTTACTCCAGTTAGTTGAATTTAAACCTATTGATTTTTTAATGTATTATAATTATTGTTTTTGTTATAAATTTTATAGAATTGATGAATTTAATGTATTGTATTGTTTATTTTTTTTTTTGTATTGCTCATTGAATTTAATTGTATGTTTTATTGGTACCTGAAATTTATTGTTATTGCAATTATTTTTTTCTGTTTCTACACTATCGCATTGGGTTTCTGTAATGGTAGCTGTATGTATGTCCGTAATAAATAAATAAAAAATATAAAGCTGGTGTGTGGGAAATCTAAATGGGCGACAGGTAGCGACTTTTAGATTTGCTCTTTGAGCACGTTCTAGCAGTAGTAAGGTTGATTTTGCGGCACCACCCCAAGAAGTTATGCAGTATGTAAGAATAGATTGAAACAAAGCCAAGTAACCTGTTTAATTAATTTAAAATCGGCTATGTCCCGTAAATTTTTAAAAATATATATTAATTTACGCACTCTAGTGCATAATAAATCAATGTGTTTACGGTATTTTTTCTCAAAGCGGTTGTTCACCGTTTAGCCCATTTTGGTTGATGTCCTTTAGGTTTGTGTCAATCGTGACGTAGTATTTGATGTGGTCAGCTTTAGTTAAAGTGGGATAAGTGCATGCTGTGTCAGCGTTTGTATTACATTTGTGCGCGTGAATGTTTTGGTTAGTAAGCATCGCGTTAGTATTTCTCATTGTAAATCCTACTTATATTATAAATGTGTAAGTTTGTATGTTTGTCCGTCCATCACGCAAAAATGGCTGATGCGATTTGGATGAAATTTGGCACACATGTAGGTCACATCCTGGAATAACACGTAGGCTAATTTTTAACCCGATAAGTTGCTGCTGCCTTAGTACTTCAGATTCACAAGTACCAGGAGAGCAGAAACATGTCGAAGTATTTTCGGGGCTGAATTTGTGAGCGCCAAAGATTCTCGAGTACCAAGAGAGCAGAAACGTGTCAAAGTATTTTGGGTAGTCTTTTTTTTACTGTAAAATAGATGGCTTTCATTGCAAGCGGTTATAATTCAAAAGTAACAGGGGACCAAAAACATGTCGTAGTTTTTTCCATACAGGAGTTATGAGCTGGCTTGGATCAAAATAGTACCAGAAGAATGAAAACATGTCGAAGTACTTTTGAGGCTAAAAATATGAGCGCTAAAGATTCACAAGTACCAGGAGACCAGACACATGTCTTAGAATTTTTGAGCAAAATTATTTTTTTACCAAGAGTACAGAAACATGTCGAAGTTTTTACTGTGCTGGAATTGTGAACGCTATAGACTAACAAGTACCAGGAGAGAAGAAACATGTCCAAATAGTTTTGGGGCTGGTATTGTGAGCGCTAAAGTTTCACAAGTACCAGGAGACCAGACACAAGTCGCAGTATTTCTGGGGCTTTAATTGTAAACATTTAGGATTCAAAAGTACCAGGGAACCAAAAACATGCCGCCGAAGTTTATCCGTGGAACTGTGAGTGGTTTGAATTCAAAAGTACCAGAAGAACAGAACCATGTTGAAGTAATTTCTAGGCTGAAAATATGAGCGCTAAAGATTCACAGGTACCAGAAGACTAGAAATATGTCAGTACCAGAAGACTAGAAGTATTTTTGAGCAAGACGTTCTTTACTAGGCAAACAGAAACGTGTCGAAGTTATTTATTGGCTGGAATAATAAACGCTAAAGATTCACAAGTACCAGGAGACCAGAAAACATGAAGTATTACCGGCGTTGGAATTGTGTGCGGTTAGGATTCAAAAGTACCAGGAGATCAGAAACAATTCAAAGTATTTTTAGAGCTGGAAATATAAGCGCTAAAGATTCACAAGTACCAGGAGAGCAGAAACATGTCAAAGTATTTTTGAGCAAGATTTTTTTTTTGCCTAAACAACAGAAACAGTCGAAGTTTTTCTCGGAGCTAACATTGTGAGATTTTTTTTTAATGGGACAAGCCCGCCACACATTCCCAACCACTGCAACTCCTGAAAGCCAGAATCAACAGTGGCGACCACCAGAAAAACGCCGAGCTAATGAAGCCCGACGAGTCCCGGAGAAACGATAACAATAAACAACATTGTGAGTGCTAAAGATTCAAAATACCAGGAGACCAGACTCATATCAAAGTATGTCTGGGGCTTTAATTGCAAGCGGGTTTGTATTCAAAAGTACCAAGGAACCAGAAATATATCGAAGTGACTCTGTAATGGTGAACAACTAGGATTAAAAAATACCAGGAGAACAGAAACATGTTGAAGTAATTTCGAGGCAAAAAAATGTGAGTGCTAAAAATTCACAAGTACCAGGAGAACAGAAACACGTAGAAGTAATTTCGAGGCTAAAAATATGAGCGCCAAAGATTCGCCACAATACCAGCAGTTATTCAAAGTATTATGAGCAAAAAGTTTGTTTACCAGGAGAACAGAAACGTGTCGAAATTTTTCTGGGCTGGAATTATAAAATCTATAGATTCACAAGTACCAAGAGAGCAGAAACATGTAAAAGTTCATTCGGGTCTGAAATTGTGAGTAGTTAGGATTCAAAAGTAACAGGAGAACAGGAACATGGCGAAGTTTTTTCCGAGCTGGAGTTATGAGCACTAAAGATTTACACTCACCAGGAGACCAGAAACATGTCGCAATATTTTCGGGCCTGGAATTGTGAGAGGTTAGGATTCAAAAGTGCCGGGGGAGCCCAGAAACATGTCAAGGTATTTCCAAAGCTGGAATTATGAGCGCCACAGATTTACAAGTAGAACAGAAGACCAGAAACATGACAATATATTTTTTCGACAGGAATTGTGAGCGCTAAAGATTCACAAGTACCACAAACATGTCAAAGTAATTTCGGGTCTGAAATCTTACAGATGCAATTATAATAAGAATGAGAATAAGTATGAGGCAATAAAGTTGCACGCCAGTTCTAAAGTCTACGCAGACGAAGTCGCGGGAAGAAGCTAGTAGATTATAGAGATTATAGATATCAGTCGTTAGGATACATTTTATCCAGAGAGTAGCTCTCCTGGGAATATTTTCGACTAACACGCATCCGAATCCGCTGGCATAAACTAGTTTATTAAAATTAGTAAAACAAAAAACCCGGCTGCTTAAAATTAATAAACTGAAAAGGAAAAAACAAGTTAAAATTGCAAGTTACTTTACATTACACGTAGTCGGAGGAAATGGTAGTTTGTACCTTTGGTCAACAAAACATTGCCTCCGACTATTAATAATTTTATTTCCAACTTTTTAGTTAGTAACAAATATGAATATTATTAAGAACCCCAATTAAAAAACTTTAACACAGACCAAACACATTACCACTCCGTAAACGTCGCGCATTCGGGTAATAAATAATAGAGTGAGTTTGTGGGCAAAAAATATTAGGTACATTTTTAATTAAATTTTGACATTTATTTGAGGTGAGCCCTAAAGTATTAGAAACCACAGTTTGTTAATTGTTATATATTCTTATTGTTAATTAGACATACGACATAGCCACAGACATAGCCTAGCAGCTAACATCTAATTGTTGCTTCACAGGTACTAACGTCGCTGATCATAAATTCAGATAGAGAGGCTGTAGTGGACTTCAGTGTACCTTTCATGGAAACGGGCGTTGCCATCGTAGTGGCCAAGCGTACAGGCATCATATCCCCGACTGCATTCCTAGAGCCTTTCGACACAGCTTCGTGGATGCTGGTGGGAGCCGTAGCCATCCAAGCGGCCACCTTCTCCATATTCTTCTTCGAGTGGTTATCTCCCAGTGGATTCGACTGTTCGACTGGCAATAACTCAAAACGTGTTCCACAAAATCGGTTTTCTTTATGTAGAACCTACTGGATTGTTTGGGCAGTACTTTTTCAGGTAAGTTTCTTTCGTCTGTATTAATTGTTTTCTAGCTATAAACTTAATAGCAGCACACTATTACATACACTAACTTTGTTTGTTTGAACTTGCAGGCATCAGTGCACGTAGACTCACCTCGAGGCTTCACTGCCCGATTTATGACCAATATGTGGGCAATGTTTGCAGTAGTATTTCTTGCCATCTATACTGCCAACCTAGCTGCCTTCATGATCACGCGAGAAGAGTACCACGAGTTGAGTGGGTTGGACGACCCGCGGATAGCGAGGCCTATGACACAGCGGCCGCCGCTGAAGTTTGGGACAGTGCCATGGTCCCACACTGATGCGACGCTCGCCAAATACTTTATGGAGCCTCATGCGTACATGGCTCGGTAAGTTTTCACGTTTTTTTCCGAATATTATATTTTTATCTTCCTTCGGCTTAGAAGTAACGTTATAATACTCACTGTTTTAGCAATAATCACTTACACTGTAGGTACATTATATTTTAAAGTCTGCCACAGAGCTCTATTTAGTAAAGTAAGACGTCATACTTACTGGATACTTAAAAACCTACCAAATGGAACAATAAGAATCCAATGAAATGAAAAATCGAAATGTGCTAAATTTGAATTATAAAAAATAAGTACTTACCTGAACTGTCATTGATTGATTTCCCACATTATTGAATAGGTACGATCTACTTGTTGTTTAATGTTATTGTTTTTACCGTTATTTAATGCTACCGTTATCTAATGAGATGAGCTCTTTTCTTTTTAGGTATAATCGCAGCACCGTCAGCGCAGGCGTCACGTGTGTGCTCACGGGAGAACTCGATGCCTTCATATATGACGGCACAGTTCTAGACTATTTAGTATCTCAAGTAAGTTCAACTTGTTTTACCATCATCATGTGCCTAGCCTTTTCCCAACTATAATGGAGTTGGCTTCCAGTCAATTATAAATATAATTTATTTTTTGTGATTAACTAGATATAGGTTGTACAACTTGTACAGTATATATATGTTATTCCAATAGATTAGGGATCATCCATAAATTACGTCACACGAATTTCATGATTTTTTGCCCCTCCCCCCGTCCTTGTCACAGCTAGTACCATTTGTGAGACCCCCCCCCCCCTAGTATGACGTCACATATTTTGCAAATTTACATTTAGTAATTATTGAATATAAACAGCGGTTCCGAAATCAGTTTTATTGCCTTTTAAATTATTTTTTAATAAAATTAACGTCAAATCAAACAATTAACAAAACAAAAACGATTGACTATGATAATTATAGAAATTAATAAAACATAAAACGATTGACTATATTAATTAAAGAAATTAACAAAACTAAAAATAATAATAGAATACAAACTTAATAATCTTGAGTCCAATGAACTTTGACCCCACTCCTTTAAATTATTAACTGGCTTACTGACTCCCGTTGTATTTGTGATGTTGACGGCGAAGGAATTTTGGAAAAAAAAAATAACTAGGTGTCGCTTTCTTTCTCGTCATTTTTAGATTCTAGTTTACCTTCAACATCGTGACTACTTTTTAAACTTTTCCATAAGTTGTTAACGTCTTGTACGATTTGTTTTTTTTTATTAGCATAAGCTGCACTGTATGTTTCATATAGTTTACGGTATAGATTACCTAAATCACTTTTTTTGTTCATTTTAAACTTGTTTTGTAAGTTAGAAAAATAGCAGAACTAGGAACGACGTTGTTTCATCCGCGAAAGTCAGTGATCAAATGAAAAAGAAACAAAGAAATCACCGCTAGGCGCAATGAGTTTAGCGGCATTTATCAAAGGGCGCCTAAGCGGTGGGCGCAAACACTAGTAGAGCGAGTGGTCGACAAAACAATTGGTATCTTATATTTACACAGATATAGTTGTATGTTTTTGAGGTTTTAGTAAAAAATAGTTTAAAGTTCATGTTTTAACACTTAGATTATGAAATGTGACGTCACGAAATTTAGAACCCCTCCCACCCCCTTGTCACACAATGTCCAACTTCGTCGACCCTCTCTCCCCCTTAACGTGTGACGTAATTTATGAATGGCCCCTTATGAGACTTACTTTTTTCTTCAATTTTCCCCACTTTGTATTTTCAGGATGAAGACTGCAGGCTTTTAACTGTAGGTGCATGGTACGCAATGTCCGGCTATGGTTTAGCGTTTACACGTAATTCTAAATATGTCAGTATGTTTAATAAAAGATTACTTGACTTAAGAGCCAATGGAGATCTGGAGAGATTACGAAGGTAAGTCAATAGTTTCACAGTGGATCAACTCTATAAAAATGGCAAACGGTGTCAGATTGCTTGAACTGGAAGTAATTTTGCTCGGAAATGTTTAATGTTTTTAAAATCATAATATACCTATATTAAACATTAATTGCTGTTCGTTACTCTCGCTAAAACTCGAGAACGGCTGGGCCGATTTCGGTAATTCTTTTTGTTTAATTCGCCAGAATACAGGAAAGGATTAAAACCAAAAAAAAATGGGTAGGTAGGGTAGCCAGTTGACGGGAGCGAAGCCGCGGGGATAGCTAGTTTTTATTTTTTTAAATAGGTACGCACGACCATTGTCACTTGTGTTGGCTCTTGCAATCAAGCTATTTATGATTCAACAATTGCCTTTTTCCTGACATTTATAGAACTACCAACTAATTTCTCATGCATTAATGCTCCGCACCTATTTGTATTAGTGTGATGATATATATCCTATAGTCTTCCTCCATAAATGGGCTATATAACACTGAAACAATTTTTAAAATCGAACCAGTAGTTCCTGAGATTAGTGCGTTCAAGCAAACAAACAAACTTGAAACAAACAAACTCTTCAGCTTTATAATAGGCTTATGTTTAACTTACCACCAGATATAGTAACAAATAGCAGACAAAAGTAGTAAATGATCACCAAAATGAAACTCGCATTTTAATGTAAAATTATAACCAAAGTTTTAACACTTTGCTTTTCTATTATCCTATTTAAGTAAAATGACTCCAAGTAAATCATGAGTAACCCAAAAATAGTAAATTATCACCAAAATTAAACCAATCTGGCGCTCGGCGGCCGCTACCGCGGCACGCTCGCTTCGCTCGCTCCCCTTCGCGCGCTAATGGTCATGGTTCTTGGTTCTAACCTAACCTAACCCACATATTTCACCAGCCATAGAGGGGATCTGACGCAGACACGTTACTATAGAATTTGGATATTATACTAACTGAATATTAAGGCGCGTCCCCGAGCAAAACGCAGCGCTAGCCGTTTTTTGGAGCTATATACACTTTATCCAGAAGAAATATTAACTTATAACAATACATTAAATTTCTACATAATCTTCATAGCTTCAAAATGGTAGATTTTTATTTTTTATTACTAAGTATAATGTTTAAGTAATCTCCTCACAACGAAACCACAGAAATGAGAAAAAAATACTGAAAACATGCATCTTCTCGAAAACTAACGATTATTTTGATTATGAACTTACACTAATGGATAGGCAATTTAATTATGAACATTTTGGTAGAAATATTTTTTGAAACAACCAAAATTAGATTTTATAACGATTTTATTCAACATTCTGAGCGTATTCGCTATTGTATCTCTTGCGCTGTTATTGAGGGAAAAAATGCTCAAGGTTATTTGGTCAGGGTACGGCCTTAATTTGCTCGCTAAGATTTGGTGATCATTTACTAAATTTGGTGGTCGAATACAATTTAAAGTGGAGTCGTGACTATTTTTCTGGTGTTAAGTAGATATTTTTGGTTAAAAAACTAAGGGTATCAAAGCATTTTATGGTGGTCATTATATTTATCCCCTTTATAATATAATATAATATAATAATATCATTGGACGTTTCACACAACGCCATATAGTCCCAAGCTTAGCAACCTAATGCTTGTATTATGGTAACGAGATGGCTGATAAACTACTTATATACATTTTTTTTTTGTAAATACATGCATATTATAGATAGAAAAACACCCAGACTCGGAACAAATACTTGTAGGTCGTACAAATATTTGTTCCGTGCGGGAATCGAACCCGCGACATGCTGCGCAGCAGTCAATCGCTCAACCACTGCGCCAACCGTGTCGTCGATATATATATATATATAAATATATATCTGTATAGATTACAACTTACATAATGAGTAATCAATTTACCTACAAAACATGTTTGTCACCTGCAGATACTGGATGACGGGGACTTGTAAGCCTAATAAACAAGAACACAAGTCGTCCGACCCCCTGGCGTTGGAACAATTTTTGTCAGCTTTCCTGCTGCTGATGGCGGGCATCCTGCTGGCAGCTCTACTGCTGCTACTGGAGCACGTCTACTTCAGATACCTGCGCTCGCACCTGGCCGCGTCTAGTGCCGGCTCGTGTTGTGCGCTGGTATCTTTATCTATGGGTATATAACTCACTGTTTTTATATTTTTCCATGCATATAAATAGATATTATTCTTCTACACAGCATGGCATCTCATTTGTAACTTTGTTGACAAGAGTCACGAGTTGACGTTTATAATGATTGAAGCTAACAAGTTTTATGTTTACCAGGTTACTACAGGTCACTGACCATGGCACAATAGATGAGAACTTAACATTGTTGACAGGTCAATCTCTAACATTCCACGGCGCCGTCGTCGAGGCGGCGGCGCGTGGATTCGGAGAACGGAGCCATTGCCGCTCTGCAGTATGTGCTGCACAGGTATGTTTCGTCTATTATTAACTAGCTGATGCCCGCGGCTTCGCCCGCTTGACAAATCGAGACCTTCCTCGAGAACCACTCTATCCATTGGTGAAAACAGAATTAAAATCGGTGCAGCAGTTTTTGAGTTTATCGCGAATAGACAGATCATATATAGACAGACGCGGCGGAGGACTTTGTTTTATAATATGTGGTGATGGCCTTCACCATAGATATCTGTTTTTTATATTTCTGTGGCCTTCACAAAACAAAAAAAAATATGTTTTTACTAAAAGTTGTAGAATTTCCATGTGACATAAGAAGCTATATGGTATCAGATACCAAAATTTTGGGTTTCTTAAGGTTTTGACAACACATAAACAGTTGGCACTAACTTACCTTGGTACGATCAGTTTACTAAGTATGTCAACTTGGTTGTTTAGATGGATGGCGGTAGAGCAACTATACTCAAATGCATGGATGTGTCCCTAGATATGGCGAGCGCGACACGAGCGTGACATCGCCGTGGCGCGCGCGCGGCAGCTGGCGGCGGCGCTGGCGGCGCACGGGCTGGCCGCGCCGCCGCGCCGCCTGGCGTCGGCGGGTGCGCTGCTTGCGGGCGGCCGCCACGACGCCACACACGTGCGCACGCTGCGCCCGCCCGCCGACCTACTGCCCGATCTCGATAGACCGCTCTCTTGTGGCGATTTACGCTCAAGGTAATAAATTGATCTGGGGGCCGATTCTACTAACAAAATTGTTAAAAAATTGCAATGGAACCGTAGCTGTTTCACGGCTTTTACGCGTTTTCGCATTCTACTAATGAATAACGATCCAACTGCGATTACGTTTTAGTTGACGCCAACGATCGGTCGAAACAATTTCAAAAACCTATTCTGCTAGCTAACCGAACTTGAGCGTAACATGAGCGTGACGTTTAGTCCTATTCTACTATTATTTTGACACTTGTTTGAATCGAATCGAAGCTGAACTTCGGCGGTTCATCTATCAAAATTTGCGGTTGAACATAAGTTGGTAAAGTGTAACTTTTGCCGCATTGATTGTTCGTTTTGTTCCCTAAAAAATGAAGTTTTACGTGGATTTCGTTGAACTTTCCCATGAGGTTGACATTGGAAGAGTAAGACAAAGAAATTTAGTGTCAAGAGTATGCAATAATGCTTTTGATCTTACGGATCGCCAGCTCGTTACGACGTACCTACCGACTCTCCAAAGGGAGATTAGTCCTCACATGCCCGTCAATCATCGTTCTGACGGCATTGATACGGAAACAATCACAAAGGTACCTACTTTAAATAAATATTTACAATTGATTTATTATGCGCCAGTATGTGTCTGATAAAGTATTCGCTATAACTCTATTTATTTTTAGATCTTGGTTGCACTGGCTTTTTATGCAACTGGTTCATACCAAACATTGGTAAGCCAGTCACAATGTCATGCCGTGTCACAACCCAGTTTCCCGAGCAATAAAACAAGTGACAGAAATTTTAATATGCCACATATTTTTAAAAAGTACCTATGTTAAATTTCCAAGCTCCAGGAAGATTGTGATGAAATCAAAAGATGTTAAGCATTGCAATATTGCCATTTATATTTATATGCAGACCTAGACTTAGATCCTAATATATCTAGGTAAGTATACAAATGTATTTTATTTTGTAGATTCTATAGAATGTTTGGCATTTCTGGGATTCTGCAAGAAATGTTGTAGAGCGGTATATAAGAATTTTGAAAGAAAGATTTAGGTATGAATTTTATTGTTTCTCTTGATTTTTTAATTATAAAATTGTAAAACTTAAAATTATTGTTATATTCATGTATTTTAGTAAACATGTCTGTACTTTGTTTTTGCAGGTGCTTATTAGTAGACAGAAAGCTGCATTATAAGCCAGAAATTGCAGGAAAAATACTAAATGCTTGTTGTGTACCGCACAACATTTCTCTACAGTTAAGACTGAAGCCAGTGAGAATCTGGAAATCGTAGAACAGGAGCGTGAGAAAAGAGGAGATGCAGTCAGATTATTTTCTGAACACCGCAGGTCCCGGCTTGTGGACATCAAGGCAATAAAAGAGAATAGTTACCAAAGGCAATACATTAAATTAGAATAGATATTTGTACATTTAAATTCATAGATATAAATTTTACTAAAATAAGTACCTGAGCAAGTATTACATTTTATTATATTGTTAGTAATTTTAATGTTTTATTTTTTATTGAGTAATGTAATGAAATTGTTTCTTTTTTAATGTTGATAATGATATTATCTATTTGTATGTACCTTATTTAGTTGCTAACATAGTTGTAAGAAACATATGGATCTGTGTCTAATATAAATGATTAAATTAAAACCAATTGCATGCTCTAAAGAGGAAAAATATGAACTGCGCATAATCCACCAATTTCAAAATCTGTTAAACCTTTATTTCAGCAAATAAATTCTTATTGTTATTGGTCATATCTTGTTACTCTTTCTTCTCCATTAGTTATATAGCGATACTAAATATTTTACCACTAATGAAATGCATCAATCTGCACCATACAACAAGAGGTCACATAATTTAACCATTTTGTTGTTGTAGCTTATTCAAATGCGACGTTTTAAGTGGGAAACTCTCAAGCATGTCGCAAATCTGTCTGTGGTGCGATATTTGAAATGATGAATAAATATCTGTACTTAATATTTTAAATCGAATTCTCACACTAAACCATTTACCATTTTCTTGAACTCAAACAAATTTAAAGTTTTACTTCCCGCTGTATTTACAACAGAGTCTTTGACATCTAACCAAAACGTTTTGTTTTACAGCTTCAGCCAGTTAAGAACTCAAAACGAAAGGTTTTACTGAGTTTTTATTGCATCAAAAGTTGAAATGTTATACAACATAGCAACAAAACATACAGGGTAAAATTATAATTATTCGCTAGATATCTTTTTGTATTAAAAAACACTTTTAGCGACACTGGTTCGTATTTAGTAACATTTTCAGAATAAACTTTTTTTCTGTTGTATTATTAAAAACATACTATTTGGCATGTTGGTAACACAGCTTACCCGCTCTTACGTTCCGGTTCTGATTCAGTTGCGGTTCGACTTAAGTTTAGTATCGAGTTTGCTAAAGAAATAGTAGAATGACTCTTTGGGTAACTATCGAACGGCGATCGAAATCGAACTGTTGCCGAAACATAACTGAACATGTATTGTGGCAAATTAGTAGAAACGGCCCCCTGTACTCTGCTGCCGTGTTCGACCAAAGTTTCCATTTCTATGTGTGGCGGTTAATATGGTAGATGAGCTCCATTAACCGCACTTAGGGCGGATTTCACCAATGAAACTGATCGCGATCAAGCTGCGTTCAAGAGTTGTCAGTGTCGATATTCCAAAGAAAATAATGTACCTACCTGATAGCTCGTAAACGTGGTTCATATGTTGATCGTGTTTAGTTTCAGGTTGATGAAATCCGCCCTCAGACTCCCATCGGTCTACAGCAAGCCTAGCACCAGCCAGAAGCACAGATCGTATCTGTGCAGGTTTACAAGCTTTCTGGAGCGACCTCATAGTTTCGAGGGTCAATGAATATTTTTTTATAAAGATTTCATTAATATCGAAACCAATACGCATTTGGTTTTTTGACGCCACACATATTAATATTTTCGGTAAAATGTTCTCCCACGGCTTGAAAAGATCGTCCTGTAAATACACAAATTATCTTTTAGCTATTGAACTTTCGGGCAGTTGTTGTTGTAAAACTGTAGGTAAACCGTTGATGTAAACAAGAAAGTTACCTATGGGTCAGCTACACTTCCATGGGATACCCCTGATTGGGTTTCTCTGTGTATGTCCCCGACTTTGGTAACTTTGGCTGTTTATGTTGGTTTGCCTATTCTGGACTCTAGGTAACGTATTCTTGACCTCTTCTTGCAGCGATTACGGCTTGTAATCGTCTAGTTGCTTCCCACCAGGCTATTGATGATGATTACCTCTGGAATGTGTTCCCACTCAGCTGAGATCACACGTTTAAGCTCCCTGATGTTTTGTGGAGGTGGTTGGACAGATCGTACTCACCTCTTTATATCAGACGTCGTCAGTCCCACACGTGCTCAATGGAGTTAAGGTCTAGATTCCAATCCAAACGACAAATACTGACCTCTTGCATATATGCATCTACGTCGCCAGAACGGTAGGCCCGAATAGTACATGTAAATAACATCTTCACCAATTAATAGTCAGTGCGGGTTGGATATGTTAACAAAGGATTTTTGTTATGTACCTTAGCGCGCATTTCGTGAGTCGTCATTCCGTTTTCAATGAATCCTATCTCGGTACGATAGCTGGAAGTATATAGGGTAAAAGAGGTGTTTTCTTCAAAACACATGTTGCGTCAGCTATCTCCTGGTCTTCGTAACACTTGTCGCCGTTGGTCCTCACCATGCAGACAATTCGGAGAAGAGTTCGTTACCTAGAGTCCTATTTAAGACAGGCAAACCGAAATAAACAGCCAAAGTTATCGTCGATCGTTCATACCTGTATTAGGGACATACACAGAGAAACTTCTAGGTTTTATAACTTCTAGGTCTGATCGCCGCGGGCTCTAACATGGACTAAGAGCCCGCGGTGTACCTACTGTCTAAAATGGACTTGTTATTCTTGTCTGTTCGTCGGATATAAAACTGGCCAGTAAATGTCCTTGGAGGTCCCGACGTCCCACTCGCAGCTCATCACTTCCTCGTTTTCCCAGTTTCACGCAATTGGCCGGTTTTTGTTTTAATAAATCGTGATTGTCAAGTCAGCAACATATTTCCATCACCAAGTTTCTCGGGGGCGATAACTTGTAAAATGTTTAAGATTGTTATGATAGCTTTATCATGGACCTGTGTGAACGGCAACTGCGATTCGGTTGGTGGCAGGCTCGCTAACACAGTGAAAAAAAAATTTACAGTAATTTCCTCCCCATTGAAAATTATGTCAGATTACAGCTAACCCAATATCTTCCAGAAAACGAAACGTCAGCCGGCTGTATCTTGGTGGAAAGGTCTTCAGCTAACGCCCTGAAGGGGGCATCTATCGCCTACTTAATTTCACCAGCTGACGATTCAATTTATTTTATTACATACAAGATCATATCAGCTGACAAATTTTTATCCGGGAGAAAATGACGTGTCTAAATTTATTCGACTTTATGGTTCATGCTCCGACTGAAAGATTCATCTTTGGCGCCTTTATTTATTATTTTACCATGAAAAGCCCTTACAATGTACACAAAATGAAAAAACCTTCCAAAAAAAAAATTATCAACGTGTTTTTTTTTTTTTTTTGTAGGTTTTTTCATTTTAGATAGGCTGCCGCTGCTTAAACCACTCACCGAATCGCAGCTGACGTCCACAGAGGTCCGTGACAAAGCTCTCTTAACCATTTTACAAGTTATCGTCCGGGCCGAAGAGCCTAGGGCTTGCGGTGTACTACTACTAGAATGCGTTTCTCTACTTCCAAATAAACTTTTAAACAGTGAGTCTAAACGAAGCTACGCTACTAAACTATTCGATTTCTCCTTCTTTCATCTTAATCTTAATTAATATATAGGTATAAATCACGTGTCACGTTGTTTGTCCGCGATGGACTCCTAAACTACTTAACCGATTTTAATCAAATTTGCACACCGTGTGCAGTTTGATCCAACTTGAAAGATAGGGTAGCTTACATCTCAATCGAAGTTGCGGGGGTCATCTAGTAACTTATAAAAATTTCGAGTGGAATATTTTTTTAATATTGACAGGCATACGTTTGACCGCTATCTCACTTAAGCGATGATGCGGTCTAAGGTGGAGCACGTTTGCCTAGAAGTAACCTATTCACTCTTGACTTAAAGACTCCCAGGTGGTAGCTATCAGGAAACAGACTCAGGCAGGGAATTCCACGCCTTAGCTGTACGCACAGTTAATGTATTCCCAAAACGTTTTGTGCGTATAGGTGGGATGTCCACCATGTACCGGTGGCACATCGCCGTACGGCTTGTCGTCCGATGGTGGAACGGGCTTGGCGGAATTAAGTTATGCAATTCCGTCGCACACTCCCCAAAATGTAACCGATAGAAAACCGACAAGCCAGCTACACGGCGTCGATGCTCAAGACTTTGGAGCTTCGGTTCTACGAGCTTATCATCGCCGATGATCCTCTTGGCTCGTTTTTCAATTGACTCAAGGGTATCAAGCTGGTATCTGGCAGATCCGTCCCAAAGATAAGAGCAGTACTCCATACACGATCGAACTTGCGCTTGATACAGTTTAAGAAGCTGTTCCGGCTTGAAGTACCGTCCCACCTTTGCCAGGATCCCCAACTTTCTAGCAGCCACTTGAGCCTTGGCCTCTATGAAAGGGCCAAAATTGAGGGCAGATGTTAACGTAACACCAAGAAGCTCAAGTCTGTCGGTTATCGGCAGGGTTACACTGCGGAGAGATGGAGCAGGGTGGAATTGGCTCCTTTTAGCGGAAAAGAGACACGCTTGGGTCTTAGCAGCATTGAACTTGACCAGATTGGCATCGCCCCATTCAGAGACAGCCTGTAGGGACACGTTCAAGCGCTCAACCATGGCCTCCCGGTGAGACCGGGTCTGTGACCCACCAGCTCGTGCGTCGGACACGTATCTCTTAGCAACAGTGCTGTCGTCGGCATACCCAAAGGTACCGCAGATACCGCAGAGGTTTTAGCAGATCATTAATATTTATTTATTTACTTATTTGTGAACATAGGGTATGGTAAAAGATGTTATACAAATATTAGTACAAAGTCCTATCGCAATTAAAAAAATAACAAAATAAGATATCTTGCCAAAAAACAGTTTACTGAAGTATTGAATGATTGGGGATTGATATGGCACAGGATTTGATAATTTTATTACTCGTAAAGACCAGAGCTACTGAACCCTCCGAATAACGGTATGTCTGTAAGGCTAGAAAATTGTATAGTGATGAGTCACAACATGCTAAGTACGGTAACCATCGCCTGGCGCGCATCAGCCCTGCACGTGATCAACCCCTATACCCTTGAAAGAGTAAATAAAATCCGAAAAAAAAAACTTGCTCCTGCAAGCTAGATGTTTATTCATGGAGAAGTTAAAAAAAAAATTGACAGGCGGTTTGAATCAGCACAAGTGACAGGTGGACCGAAAGGTATGTATATGAATTAAAATAAACTTTATTCTGTAAACTTGAAATTTATATACATGTGTTTATCTAAGCGACTTTAAGAAGGTAGGTACGATGACACGCTGTTCTGGCTAGTCTAAGTCCTTGACTAGTGAGGAGAAAGATGCTATGGGAGTGCGAGGAAGAAGCATAACGTGAAGTTAGGGGTGCGAATGACACAGTTTATCTAACGGTAAAATTGGAGGGTCGTAACCCTACTTCTGTAGGAAGATTTTAAAACGAAAAATGTCTGTCATAACTATGTCGTAACTATGTCTGGCGACCCTCGTCCATCGTTTGGCGCCCAGTGCAATCGCGCTGATGCGATTAAACAAGCGGCGTACCTAGCATGGACCGACGCTCGTACGCGCAAAGCAAATGACGTGAGTCAGAAAAAGAGAGCCTTCAACAGGGCTTCCAAGTCCTGCAAGAAGGTGTTGCGGAGGGCTCGGTTTGACCACATTAGCCGAATAGGGAACAAACTTGCCTCTTACCCTCCAATTTTTCCGTTAGATAAACTGTGTCATTCGCACCCCTAAGTTCACGTTATGCTTCTTCCTCGTACTCCCATAGCATCTTTCCCCTCACCTGTCAAGGACTTTAAGCTAGCCAGAACCGCATATCATTGTGTACACACGCCAGCACATCAAGCTACAACAATCTGTCAAATTTCTTCAATAGATTTTCAACTTTATTGCTAAAGTGATAAGGTTCAAGGTTGATTGGGAAAACTTGACAGTTTCGGGTAGCGTGATGTGCTGGCGACTGTATCTACCTTCTTAAAATCGCTTATAGAAACACATACTTATATATAAATTTCAAGTTTACAGAATAAGGTTTGTTTTAATTCATATAGGTACTACACACCTTTCGGTCCACTTGTCAGGCACTTGTACTGATTCAAAACGTCTGTCAATTTTTTTTTAACTTCTCTATGAATAAACATAATCATATAAAAACTTTCAAGCTTACAGGAGCAAGGTTTTTTTTGGATTTTATTTACACTTTCAAGGGTTGATCACGTGCAGGGCTGATGAGCGCCAGGCGATGGTTACCGTACTTAGCATGCTGTGACTCATCACTATAAAAAATTCTAGCTTTACAGACACACCGTTATTCGGAGGGTTCAGTAGCTCTCTTATAGTATCTACCTAAGTATACCTAGGTATTGTTAGTAATTACGTGGTCAGATTTAGTTTTTGATGAGATATGAGCAGATAGGTAGATATAAATTAAGTTTGGGTAGAGAGACACTATAAAAATGTCAAATATAATTATTTTATAAATAAATCCCAGTATTGTACATTATTTTTTTATCTTTTCAGAGAACGGACACGAGTAGAAATGGAAACAGTGCTGTGAGGCGTGTATAGCGCCACCCTATTTCAATTCCTGAAGGCTGTTCTTACACCAAGTTATACAAAACGAAATTAGTTATACCTAATGTTAAAATACGGACACATAAAAAAACGTTGTAATTATTAAATAAACTATTACAATTATTAAAACAGAGAGCTGGATGTAGATAGCGAAGCGTTGTTGTGGGACTCGCGCGCAGTGCAGGCTGGGCGCCGGGCGCGCGCCCCCGTGTTGTCTACTACAATAAAATATATTTTTTGGACAATATAACGTGTTTTATTGATTTGTAGCTGTTGCCCGCGACTTGGTTCGCGTGTAAGTCGGAAAAAAAAGATGTCCTTAATTATAAGATCGCTAAGATATACGAACGGTCAATATCCAGAAATGCCTAACTCCTAATAGAATTAGGAAGTTGAAAGAGTGTAATTCAGAACGGACTCTGAACTGTATGCTGGAACTGCCCCGTTGGTCTGCCTGGGAATTGAACCAGTTTGAAACAAAACAAAAAATTAAATTACCGGGATTGGGGGTATTGCGAATTAAAACGACATCACGACACCTGTTCGGATTTTGGATCCATGACAATTTGTTGGGAAATTGTGACTTTAAACATTATGCTAAGTTTTAGAGGGTTGATGTATATAATTTCCTTCCATGACCGTGTTCGCGGACATGTACTATTCCCTACTTTCCCCAGAAACATTGTCAATAAGCCTCTTTTTTGCAGTCGTTAAAAACACAACACACGCACTGCACCCCTGAATGAAATTGTCTTATAGTGAGTCCACACCACACAATACAAACTTCCTTCCAAAACCTTAGATTTGATAGAATTTTGTCATTAGCGTCCCAGGATCGGTGCCACCGACACCTACTCTTATGACTTAGACATGAATTAATGTGCTGCTCTTACTACCAGTGGTAAGCACATTATTAATGCAAGTGGGAAAGGTGGACAATGTAACTGAAACAGAATAGACGATCGAGCCGAAGGCGAATGCCATTATGGCCGAGAAACTGCATTGTCAAATGCCTAGGTCCATCGAACGATGTTTTTCGGTCGCCGACGTCCATTTTCGTAGGGGTTCCAGTGGGAACTGCCGATGATCAATACAGTGGCAACCTCTCCACTGGGGTCGGTACTAAAAATTGTTTTCTCCGTAACTTGCCAAAGGTTAGTTTATTTACATGGGTAAGTACTAAAAAATGGGAAGCTTCGACAATCGGTAAATCCCATCAGAGTAAAATACTCGGCAAAAGTTGTTTTGCCATATAAAACAACGTTTGCTATTACACATATAAAAAACCGGCCAAGTGCGAGTCGAACTCGCATACGAAAGGTTCCGTACCATAGGGTACCTACTTACACCTTCATTTTGATTATTTTGTTGTTAGAGCGGCAATAGAAAATACACAATCTCAAAATTTCAACCGTCTATTATTTTTCTTTCTTCTTTTATTAATTCAAAAGTCATTTATTCAAATTAGGCTGAGGGCCAGCACTTTTTGAACATCAAGTTTTACAAAAGACAGTCCCCCAAAACGCCCGCCCGTAACCTGAAACCGAAAAAGTGTTTTAGCTGTGGAGAAGAAGTGGCCAACAAACACCCCAGCAACACGACTGTCTGTTACGTTTTAGGAACTAGAATTTTACAATAATTAATATGCAAAGTAATCCAAAAATTCAAAATTCCTTCTAAAATAAATATATACATTATTTATCACTTGTTAGCTACTAGCCTACTAGCACTATGATACTAAAACAAAATACACACTACATAAAAATCGGTCATGCCATGAGGATTTGGATAACAAACACCGTGACACGAGATTTTTTGATATATATAAGACTAGCTGACCCGTGCAACGTCGTCTGCGTAACATTTTTCATTACTGCTCCGCTGCTATTGGTGTTAGCGTGATGATATAGCCTATAGCCTTCCTCGATAAATGGGCTATCAAACACTGAAAGAATTTTTCAAATCGGACCAGTAGTTCCTGAGATTAGCGCGTTCAACCAAACAAACAAACAAACAAACTCTTCTGCTTTATAATATTAGTATAGACTAGCTGACCCGTGCAACGTCGTCTGCGTAACATTTTTCATTACTGCTCCGCTCCTTTTGGTCTTAGCGTGATGATATATAGCCTATAGCCTTCCTTGATAAATGGGCTATCTAACACCGAAAGAATTTTTCAAATCGGACCAGTAGTTCCTGAGATTAGCGCGTTCAACCAAACAAACAAACTCTTCTGCTTTATAATTTAATATAGATTAGATGATGCTTCAGGAAATCTACGGTAAATGTCAAATAACAGAGAAAACGACTCTCTGTGTAATGATGAAGATAGATGGACGATGAGACTGTAGCGCTTAGATGGTGTGAGTATACTAGTAACAATACTCCAGATAGTAAGGAAAGTATATTGAATGGTAAGGAATGGAATGCCTGATGAGGAATGATTGAATGGCAATTATTGGCAATCAACCAATAGGAATCTAGTCGGTATTAGAGTGTAGTTCGCCGTCGCCGGCCGGTCGCGGAGACCGTGTGTGTCGACGGCTCAGAGCAGCACGATGGCTCGATGAATATGCACCGCATATAAATATTGCGGGCCGGCGCGCGAGCCCTAGTGCCCTAGTGTTCCGAGAGCAGCGGCGCCGGTGGCGAAAGGATGTGTCTTGGTGGATTGCAGCTACAAGACCAACGAATGCTTACAGTCGTATTTTAAAATACAGTAAAAAAATATATTTTTCACTTTTTTGTGGTAGGTACCCCACACCTAACAACACCACTGCAAAATCGCAGAAAAGCAAAATACGCAATTTCGATTACTTGGATGACAAAAAACTATCATCCAAGTAAAAGAGTTCCAGCTATTTCAATTTAAAATCAAAACTTCGAAACCGATTTTAATAAAATGTAAATGGGACCAATCTGCAAGTATATCCTTTCAGATAAAACAAGATTTTTTCAAATCGATTCATAATAATAATTGACGGAGTTATGAGGTATAAGTACCTAACAAACATAAAAAAAATACAACCGAATTGAGAACCTCCTCCTTTTTGGGAAGTCGGTTAAAATTGAAAATGTTTATCAACAAGTAGGTACCTAACTATCTAAATTAGGCGACACAACAATATAAGTCGGCACGCCGCGCTACCGGGCGCAGCTCTACCGCCAGCACCACGCCCACCGCTCTGTGCGCATCCAGCTCGCGCGTTGCGGTTCTCAATCGGACCTATAGTCAGAAGCTGTTTCGAAATACATATATTGTACTTACTGCATTTCGATCCTACAAGCTGTGTGGTGGAAGTGTGGAAGCAGGTCTGGACTGGCCATAGGGCAATTCGGGCAAATGCCCGAGGGGCCGGTGTGGCCGATAAGCAGTCGACTTTCTTTTGTAAAAAAATCAATGCACTGATTAGAATAACGTCCTCTACCGTTAAGTTGAAGACCCAATATAATTTACGTTACAGTATACCTACGAGCTAGACACGAGCCTAGGTTCGGGGCCAACTTTCCGATGTCCAAAAGCACACTTTAAGGCCGTACCCTGACCAAATAACCTTGAGCACTTTTTCCCTCAATAACAGCGAAAGAGATACAATAGCGAATACGCTCAGAATGTTGAATAAAATGGTTATAAAATCTAATTTTGGTCGTTTGAAAAAAATATTTCCACCAAAATGTTCATAACTAAATTGCCTATCCATTAATGTAAGTACAAAATCAAAATAATCGTTAGTTTTCGAGAAGATGCATGTTTTCAGTTTTTTTTTTTCTCATTTCTGTGGTTTCTTTGTGAATTGTGAGGAGACATTATACTTAGTAATAAAAAATAAAAATCTACCATTGTGGAGCCAAGATCATTTAGAAATTTAATGTATTTTTTATAAGTTGATATTTCTTTTGGATAAAGAGTATTTAGCTCCAAAAAACTGCACAAAAAACGGCTAGCGCTGCGTTTTGCTCGGGGACGCGCCCTAAGGTGGTCTATAAAGTCATTCATTTTGGTTTGATCGGACGCAAAAATACTTAGATAGGCAAATCTGAGAAATTTTGCTTTTTCCCCAAATACGGTTAAAATAAAAACTCGAAATAGCTAAAGAAAAAAATCATATCTGAATTTTATAAATTAAAAATCTCTGCGATACGAAAGTATGAACAAAACTCTATATCTCGAAAAAAAAAATGAAGTTCGGATTGCCGCTATCCCGTCTATTTTGTTTAGCCATTATTTTAATGATTGTTATTGCAAAAAATTGGTAAATATTCAATGGAAAATGTGACGCAGATGAAGTTGCGCGGGTCAGCTAGGGTAAGTGCTCCAATGAATGAACACCCCCCAGTGAATGAACAAAATACAGTTTTATCAAAATAATAAGAAATTGGAACGTTTCAACCATATGTAGTATTTTTTTTCATAACTGCTACTCTATTTCCCAATTAACTGGTCAAATTTACGTTGAATATCAAAGTTCATTTCGAAATGGCGAGTGGTTAAAGTTTAAGTCGATAGTGACATTTTTATTTGTTCGGGTTAGAGTTTAGGACTGAGGTAAGAGGAATCATTTTTGATTTGACATTGTAATGTAAATAACAGTATTTTCGATGGGTTATTTGTTTATTATCGTAGAATAATAGTTTAATAATTATAGTGTTTCAAATCCAGTTACTAGCAATTTTTGCCAGCTAGATTAAATTATTAAGTGTCCCAGCATTCGAACAAGAAATCATTAAAATTCCAGTGAATGAACGGGTGTTCATTCACTGGGTAATCGTAAATATCATATTTTGGTTGAAAAACATAACTTACGCTAACGTTATAAGGTTCATGTTTTGGGATCTATTTCATAAATAGATTTCCGATCTTTTGGCCAGTATTGGGACAGGTATGTTCATTAACTGGTTCTTGAAATCCAGTGAATGAACACTTCATATTTTAAGCAGATTTCTACTTACACGTAGTAAAAAAATATTCAGATCTACTTAGACTTTGCTGATTGCAAAGTCTAAGTCAATCTAAATATTAAAGATTAAAATTGTTCAGTTATCTCTTGTCCATTTAGATTACTATAGATCACAAAAAGAAGTACAATAGGTAGGTTTCAATACAGTTAACAAGCAGTTGAAGCAGCTCTTTTAAGTCAATTGCTAATGGAGAACTAAGTATCAATGAAGCAAGTATAATGTGTATCAGACACCAAAATCGACCTTACATAATAAATGGACGAACAAAGTTCCTTTGCAAAGAAAATTGGGCCTTCAGTCTGAACTTAGTGTATTTAGTACAATAATATAATTATGTACATATTACTGTCCTGAAGAAGCTAAGATTTCTGACTGGATTATAAAATAAAGTCAAATTAGGTTTTCCAATGCACCCAGCGGAAGTTTTCGATACTATTGAAAATGTTATGACCAGTAACAATAGACGAAATAAGTTTATCGGGAATAGACCAGGAAGAAAGTGGCTCACTTTATTCTTAAAAAGGCATTCTGAGATTACAAAAAGGAATGCAGAAATAATTTCTAAAGGCAGAGCCGCAGAAACGGAATCTACTATCAGGGCTTCGTTGAGGGAACTCGAAGAGTTCTTAACTGAAGAACATGTATTGATATAAAAGATGATCCCAGTCGAATATTTAATGCCGACGAAACAAGTGTAATGACCTGCCCGACAGCCGGAATTATATTGGTTCAGGCTTACTTGACCAATATGACGCATCAGCACGCATACTTTTCACTCTGGTTCAAATGTCGCAAAGAACTCGATGGTCTTAGAGATGTCTAGAGGAGCATCAATGGGCCTGCATCAGATGCTAACAATTTGTCTCAAAATGCTCCTCTCGATTTATCCAATACGTCGACTTCTATACTTCTATCATTAATCTAACACAGAATTATTGCTACAAGACATACAACCCAAGAAGAAGACAAAATCTATCTAAAAAAGGAGAGTAGATGCTAAATAAAGTGAAAAAGAAGAAAACTGGAAGAAAAAAAGAAAAAGAAGAAAAGCTTTCACAAAAACGCAAAGAACAGAAAAAAACTGCAAAAAAAAAACACGTCATTCTGTGGGAAAAGTCCTTATGGTAAACGATCAAGAACAGAAATGTAAGATAGACTTTCTAGCTAACAGTGCTGTTAGCTTTGTAAAACTAAATGTACCTGATATGTCTGAAGTTGCTTTTGAAGACATTAGAACGTGTATAAAGTGAGCCTGAATATTTCAAACGTGGATTGAGCAGAACGACGAAGAAGAAGACGTGCATTTACTGCAATAATAAGACTGAAATCGTGTAATTAATAAACGAAGAAATTGTGTTCATTCACTGGTTTCATTTTGTTCATTTACTAGAAAACGCCGTTCATTCACTGGAGTTTAGGGGTATTTTCTGATTGACTGCTTAGTATAATAATACTGTCAATTTTAAGTTGTAAAACGTACCTAAAAATGATTTTTTAATATATTTTTAACATTATAAAATACATTTTGGGCACATCCATTAGTACACACCTACAGTTAATATTTTTTGAAGTTCGCAAATTGCTTAAGTGTTCATTCACTGGACCCATTACCCTAGTCAGCTATAATCTATTTGTATAGTAGTAGGTACAGTCTGTCTACAGTATGTCTACGACATATGTGCAATAATTGAAACCACAAGTAACACTTGTCCACAGAAGTATAAATAAATTGTTATAAATTAAAAAAAACGTAAATGAAAAAAATTAAGTTTTCAAACAAAATAAATATGAAAATAAATTTAGTAAAAGTAAATCACCCTATTTAGAAAACGTACCTTGACCTCGACTGACCTCGAGAAGTGCGGCAACAATGCTCGCGCGGCGGCGTTTTGATTTATCTTTGCCAATTGCGATGAAATTCACTATGGTTATTTTTCACCCGTTCTTTTTTACTTCGTGATAAGTTGATTACTGAACTAATCTAAATAAATTCTGTCATAGCACAAGATGGATTAAAACTTAAATTTTCTCATGTTCAAAAAGTCGACCACGTTTTTGAATGCACAAGTGACATCGCCGAACAATGTTGTCCCGAACCTTGCCCAACAAATTTCGACCAGGATCCGAGTGTTTATTTCACCGTAAAAAACAAGTACAAATAAAATTAAAAACACAATTTACACACACTAAGGTCAAGTACCTACTCAGTGTCTATTTCACTGTAAGAAAATAATTAAACTAATACATACAAGTAAATAACAAAAATCACGTAAAACAATGCGTGTACTTAAGTACCTATCAAATCTTTGCGAAATGCACACACGCTATCCCGGAAGACTCGCGGTGAACTGACAAAACTTACATCCGTACTGGCAAAAAATAAAAGTCATAGGTAAATAGGGTAAACAATGTAATAATTATCTTTTATCGATACTTTTCTACAATTACTTATCTAATAAAGACTTAATACGCAATCAAGGCATTACAATACTAGTACTATTTTTAATAACCGTATTTAACAGTGAAGTGATACCTAGTTAAATTTATTGGACTTTTAAAATAAATTTTAATTTTTGTACGTTTCGACTTACGAAACTACCGTAGGTACTACCTAGATAGTGAGTAATGTAGAAAACGGGTGAGTACGTTTTTTTAATAGGATGTTTCTTCCTAAAATGTAAACATTAATACATTATTTTTTATCTCTAAATCCTCTCAATTATAATTTTTAATCAGAATAGGTAGGTAGGTACATAGTGGTGCTATAATAATTCTAAACTAACCGTGTCCTTTAAAATTAGAACATCTTTTTTGCTAACCGATCATTATTCTCTTCAAAAGACAATGAGAGAAAGCTGATAATATTGTCGATAACTGTGTCCAACAACCCTACGCGTCGAGCGCGCGCGCAACCCGCTCCCCGCGCCCCTCCTCGCCAAAAGCCGAAGGCCTTTGAAAAAGCCGACACACGCGTGCCGCGTCCTTCTGTACTAAGCCGACAAACGAACCGCACCGCGCCAGCGTGGCAACGTTGCTTTTCAATGTTCAAGGATTCAAGTTCATTGTACTATTAACCTACTGTTGCAATTCTACAGAGTGTTCAAATTTGCTTTAAATTAAAACTCGACTTTTTGACAAAACTACTGGACCGATTTCGTTACTTTTTTGTATAGCGTTATCAAATACCATAACTAGTATGTGGTTTCAAGGATTGCATATGTCGTAGACATACGGTATAAAGTCATGAAAAAAAATGAGGGCGTTGCGGTCGTGCACGTAGCAACCCTGTATAGTGTGACTAAATTAATTTTGATACTAGCACATTATTTTGTACTAGAAGCAAACCTGGTTTTAGTGCAAACATAGTTTTTACTCGTAGACGCTTTTCAAACTGGATAGTAAAGTTAACGTCATAAAATCCGTAGATTTTATTTGAAAAATCTACAGAACCCATTGACAAAGATGCGACTTTCATTAGTTTGCATAAACGACCAGATAGGATAACACAACAAATCTATGGTCTATGTCGTTCAAAAAAATGAGTAAATAAAAGAAAAATGTTCATACATATTTTTACTATAAGTTTTAACTTTTTTTAAATGAAAATACCCCATTACACAATAATTAATTACTTTCATCATCTGATTCCAAATATTCTACGTTAAAAAAGCTATTTTCATTGTCAGCTGCATCACTAACAATGTCTTCACTACTGCTGTCACTGCTGCTGCTATCTTCGCCTAGGCGAATGACTAACTCATCTATATTTTAATATAGGGTTCTTCCTCGTTCATAATATTCTTTTTCAATCTTTGCAACATGACGGCAACAGTTTTTCCATATTTCAGGTGTAATGCTGTTGAAGGCCTCTTCAGCAAGTTGCTTCACATCACGTGTCCCAACATTGTATTCTGCCACTTTTTGTTTTACTTGAGCCCAAATGAGCTCTATAGGGTTTAAATCACAGTGATACGGTGGAAGCCGTATCACTGTATGCCCATTTTCCCCCAAAAGTTCATCAATAGCATAGATGGGATGGGGTTTGTTTCTTTTTACCAAATTGAGTAAGTTTGGCTTCCTAAGCGAAGGGTCAAAGTTAATATTATTTTCCAAAAGCCAAAGTTTTATTTCATCCACGCGAGAGCTTGAGGTAGGCGCCTTATTTGTCACGACGGAGTGGTAGGGGGCGTTGTCCATGACAATGATCGATGGCTCTTGCAGGTTCGGGATAAGCTTCTCCGTGATCCACTTGGTAAAATTGTGGGCATTCATCTCGGAATGATAGTCTTCGAGCTTGTTTTGTCCACTAAATATAAGTAAGCAGTTTGGCACAAACCCCTTTTCGCTTCCAGCGTGCACAATTATGAAACGCTTTCCCTTTGATATATTCTGCGTGACGCCTTCCACGTTTATAGATTGCCAACATTTTTGAACCTGGTGAAAAAAATTGGTACTTAGTTATAAAGTAAAAATATTCAATATAAATATTGATTACCTACACAAAAACAAAAACTTTTACCTTATATGAGGAGTGAATGTAGGTCTCGTCAAGATAAATTATATCTTTTTGTAGTTCTTCTGGCAAATCTCTATTTTTTTTAATAATAGCCAAGTATTCCTCTCGTTTAGCTGCAATATGTGCTTGTTCAATTAAAGCCTTTCTGTTATTTTGACACTTCTTGTAAGAAAACCCAATCGATTTCAAAATTTTACGCAGGACTTCTAGACTACATTCAAAATCCAGATCCGTTTTGGCCACTACCGAAGTTTCCTTAAGGTTGGTACTTCTTTCTTCACCGAGTAAAAGAATTGAATCTTTTGTCGAAGTGCACATATGTTGAAGTCATCCATTTCTTTCTTAGGACGGCCTGATCTGTGTTTGCCAGGGGTTCCAAATTTACCATCATTTTTATAGCCTTCATCTACAATACGCCTCACTGTACTCTCAGATTTTCCTGAAAGAAAGATTTAAAAAAATAATATGTAATATCTTACAGAAAACAGATAGCACTATTTTTAATTTCAGTCACGATTTATCTTATTGAAATTTAAAATCAGCGGTAAATTTTCTCACGCAAAAGTATCAAAAGTTTTGGTCGCACTACAATATGGCCTACCTATATTTGCAATCTAACCTATTAATGCGCAATGTAAACAATCCTTATTTTGAACTTAAAATCGTATATTTTGTTAAATTTGAACTTTTGGTAGATAAAAACACATAGTAAAACGATTACATACCCGTCATAACTGCTGTTCGAGCATAAACATCATCCAAATTTGATAAAATTTGTCCAGCTTGGTGTTCTAACAAACATCGCTGATACACTTTAAAAATAATTTCCCGAGCTCCACTCCGAATTGTTTTCGGCATATTTAACACGTTTCTTCAAAGTTTTATCTACGTAGATTTGAAAAGAAATAAAGAATACAATAAATAACGAGTAACAAAACAAGTTGATGACAGCCGATGACATCCGATGTACTTTGATTGACTTTGATTTAGTGTTGCCCTACTTTTGAATAATGTTAGTTCCTCAAACATTAATTTCACGACTTTATAGACAGACTGTACTCTATGATTTGCCCTTTACTCAAAATCTTTAGAACTGTAAAAGAAGTTTTTTAAATTTTCGTTTTCATTTTACGAAGGTTTAGGTTTCGTGGGACTCATAGTAAAATTCGACACAGGCCCCGCGCTTCCGGTACTGAGTTTTTCCCTCAATCTTGAAAGAGAAAGGCCGACCGCCTCCAAAATACCCGGGCCGATTTCAGGTGGAAGTCAGTTTTGGAGTACCTGAGTAATTAAGTTGAAAAATAAATTGAAATATCGAAAAGAAAAAATGTCTTCTGAAGAAGTCCGGAGTAAATAAAACGGAACGTCTACGAACTATTTAACAGACTGAAGATAGATCCGACTACAGATCTGTAATCTAAATTTCACATTTGTTTATAAGCTACAAATAACTACATCTACCTACTACCTACATCAAGTGTGGCTCTCGAACCCACAGAGATTTTCCCACAGACATATAAATTATATGTCTGTGGATTTTCCAATGATAAAACTAGTGAATAGAAAAAACCGCCGCTTGTGGGCTCAGGAAAAAAGATGGCAACTCTGGAAGCTAGCGATGGCAATGTCATTGTCAACTTGACATTTTGTTATGTCAAGCTGCCGGTAACTCGAGTGGATGACTGTCAGAAATTGCTGATACAGCTGATTTTTCACATCTCGTGCTTAGGTACTTTTGCTTAACAGTGCATTGCCTTTAAATATTTGATTATGTCCAAAGATATCATTGTTCTAACGCCAAATGGAAGAAGACAAAAAATACACTGTACTCCTGATACGAGTATATTACAGGTATGAAAAATGCTCTTATCAATAAAACATTCCATTTGCAACTACTTATTAGTTATGTTTACATAAACACAGTATTCCCACAAAAATCAAGATACACTTCCTACATACTATCTGAGTAGGTAACTAAAATGATGAAATCGTTTGCTATGACATTGAAAGCCTCATCATTGATTGCATTATGATCAATAAAAAATAAAATGCACTGTTGAGTGTCATAATTCACAGAAGCAAATTAATTCTTGTCCATTTCTAAAGGTCCCTTTCGTATTGAGAAGAATGGACAGGAAATCCGTTCATGAGAATTGAGGGTCAGTGGGTCGTCTTAGGGGCGGATTTCCTTAATTTAATACCCAGCAAAATGATATTTCCAAATATTATTATAGTAATGCATCATTCTGAACAATGCACTTCCATAGCATGATTTTATTATATTTTCTTCATAAGCGTAATTATGTGTTTAATTATAGGTGCTGGAAGATGTCTGCCAAAAGCAAGGTTTTCAACCTTCTGATTATGATTTAAAGCATCATAACCATATATTGGATTTAACTACTACAGTCAGGTTTTCCAATCTTCCTAACAAAGCTACACTAGAAATGGTAGAAGCTGATAAAAAGAGGGAAGAAGTTAATGTCACCATTGGATTGCAATTAGAAGATGGTAAATTAGTAAAACTTTCAATCCTTTCTTAATAATTTAAACAAATAAATGCATTCATTATTGCAAAAGGCAGTAAATGGAGAAAGTGGTTTGTTCTGCAAATCCGAGTATGGCATTTGGCTTTATATTGCCTGAGAACTGCTGACATGATTATTTTCAGTTAAAGTTATCCAGTTTAAAGTTAGTTAAGATTGAATATACAAATATAGGCTAGTGCTAATTTATATTTTTTTTTAAAAACAAAGCTCTCAGAAATTGCAACCAATGAAACAACTAAAGAACCTAACCAATTGTGGAGTATCTGACAGAAGGCTTATATAATAAGGCCTATGATTCACATACATGGCTCATGAAGGTGTTGGAGTTGTATAAAATAGATCTAACTCTACACACTTCCTTGAGTCATGTATGAAGCAATGGAAAACAGTACTTCACTATCGAGGATGTCGACCGATTCAGGGGAATGATGAGCCTGTATGGATTAAACAGGGAATATTTCAGGGCGACAGTTTGAGTGTGGTTTGGTTTTGCTTAGCTCTGAATCCTCTAAGCACATTGCTGGAGGATTCAGGTCTAGGCAATCGGTTGAAAAGAGGTGGTCAAGCCATATCTCACCTTTACATGGATGATCTGAAACTCTTTGCCACCAACAATTTGCGACTGATGGAGCTACTGAAGGTCGCTGTAACCTTCAGTAGTGCCATCAGGATGGAATTTGGTTTGGACAAATGTGCAGCTGCTAGGGCGCAAAACAAGGTGCGTGCCTTCAACGGTTGGGTCATGCCGGTATTAATGTAGGGGGTATTAATGTTGGGTGTGTATGTGTGTGTGTCGTTCTATTCGTAACTGTTCGGCACACTCAAATGGACTCAAACCAAACTCGACGCCCTGTATAGGAGGGTCCGTACACTGCTGACCGCAAACCGGATGCATCACCCACGATCATCGGTGATGAGACTGTATATCCCGCGGAAGTGTGAAGGTCGAGGCTTTTAAACGCCAAGACTCCTCAACCGCAAGATGTGCAGTATCAGAGAATATTTTCTCAAAGCTGATGTGGGTATGCACCGAGATGTAGTCGCAGTGGACAAGGGACTCACCCCGTTGTCAGAACTGGCGCAAACCTGTGATACCACAGATGACCGCAAGGAGGTATGAAAAGACAAGGAGCTTCACGGGCGCTTCTATCGGGCTCTTCATGATTTTTCACCGTCATCTGTGCACTTTATTGTTCACATAAAGTATAGAGTACAATTACCTGAAATGACGTACTTAATGACTTTATTATAAAGTACGGGTGGCAACCCTAACTCTGCTCCCGACATAGGCGGATCACTATTCCTTATATTTTCAAATGTTTTTTATGTGTTATTAAATATTTAAAATATAATTTATATGTCTAAAAATGAATAAACGATATATTAATAATGCATTATTAATATATCGTAATTGCAACTAACAGAAATGACTCCGTTTAGGATGACCGTTCTAGAGCGAGTTATTTTTAGGGTTCCGTAGCCAAATGGCAAAAAAACGGAACCCTTATAGATTCGTCATGTCTGTCTGTCTGTCTGTCCGTTCGTATGTCACAGCCACTTTTTTCCGAAACTATAAGAACTATGCTGTGAACCGCATTAAGATTTTCCCACAAAAATAGAAGAAAAAACAATAAATTTTGGGGGGTCCCCATACTTAGAACTGATACTCAACATTTTTTTTTTCATCAATCCCATACGTCTGGGGTATCTATGGATAGGTTTTCAAAAATAATAAGTAGAGGTTTCTAACATAATTTTTTTCTAAACTGAAAGTTTGCGCGAGAGACACTTCCAAAGTGGTAAAATGTGTCCTTAACTTCTAAAATAAGAGAATGATAAAAGTAAAAAAAAAATATGATGTACATTATCATATAAATTATCCACCGAAAATTGGTTTGAGCGAGATCTAGTAAGTAGTTTTTTTTAATACGTCATAAATCGTAAACCGTAACTTTTGTTTATAAAATATACCTACTGCTAGTCTATTCTGTAAATAACCATTTCGATATCGACTTCACCTGAGTGACTAAGCTTACAAAGTGAACTTTATTTCACACGACATAAGGTCTTATATTTATACGAATTTGAAACTCACCTCGAATTCCGCTGTCGAGACACGAAAATGTTGTTACACTGCAGGTTTGTACGGAACCCTCGGTGCGCGAGTCCGACTCGCACTTGGCCGCTGTTTTAGTTGTAATAAACTAGACAGTTGCAATTGCAAGACTCTACCTTACATGTTTTTTTTTTTCAGATATGTAATAGTTTTCCTGTTTGAAGTAAATTAAAATTGAATTTTCAAATTAAATACAAGAAAGACTAGAAAACTTATCTGAAAAAAATGTTTCATCATATGAAATTTCTTTTCACAGGTGAAAGAAGAACAGCTGAATTTGCACCAAACACATCATTATATGACTTAATAATATCACTGGCCCCAGGAGAACTAAATTCACTAGAGCAACCTACTGTTCTGTACATGCGCCAAGAAGTTGTGGGTGAAACTGCACTCAGAGAAAAGACTTTGAGGCAGTTAGGGTTAATAAGGGGTAGAGCTATTCTCAGGTTGCTTAATAAACAAGCTGAAGCTAGGTAATCTCATGCAAAATCAACATCAGTTTTGATGTGATTTTAAGATTTCCTTTCTCATAATCATTTTATTTTTAGACAAGCTAACGTTTCTGCTTTTTATCGTCGGGCAGTAATTGATGAAAAAGCTCCAGATGAGAAAAAAGCAATAAAAAAACAACAAACAGAAGACAACCCGGTTTCAGGACCTTCAAAAACAAACAAGCACAATCAAGACCAATTTCACAAGCCTGATATTATACAGAAATACAAGGAAAGTGCTCTCCCACAGAAAAATGATGAGCATGAAGCTACTGTTGAACATGTTGAAAGTTCATCACAAGAACATGAGACAGTCAAAGAAGAAAAGATGGATGTTGATGTCAAAAAGAGTGAATCGTCTTTCTCTTCTCAATCAAGAGAACATTTAGAAAGACGACTAAGAATTGAAGAAGAAGTTACATTTGTAAGTACTTTTTGCTGAGTGCATATTTTCACCATAATAAATTATGAGTAATACATAGTACTACTTGTACTGCACCTTTTTTTTGAACATTTACTGTTGTAACTAATCACTTTGCAACCGTGACACTGTCTATGCATATTATTTAAGGTTTATTTTTAATCTGGTGGAGTTTTTGGTAATATTTGCTCTGATTTTACTCACTAACATTATCTTCTGTGTGAATGCCATGGTTTGCAACATACCAAGGGAGACTTTTGTAGGTAGGTACTGTTTTGGATTGGAACCTTTGAAAAATGCCAATATTGAACTTTGTGGCAGTTTCTCAAATATGGATACGATATCACTGGAAGGCTTAAGAATGCATTTGTTTAAAAGTACTTTTGCTTGCCTAAGGTGTGGTTAACTGACTTTGTTTCGTAAGCGTCACTAGCCAGTATGACGGTATTTCCAGCGAAAGTGCCTGTCAGGACATTCCCATCACACTATAAGTAGGCAGTAAGAAACAGAGGACCTGAACTCAGATTTGTGCCCCAATTGCCCCAAATGCCGTTTAAGTGGCAATGTTTTGAGCCACACAAATTTAAATTAAGTATATTTGTGCCAGCGACATAAAGAAGATATTATTCACCAAAAATTGAAACTATATTCTCGACGTGTCGTGCCGAAAAATTTGAAAACCAGCCTTTGCACAGTTCTACAATCTATCGAATAAAATTTTCGCAAGAATTTTATACTGTAGTTATCTTCACGTGTTCATCAATTAAGTAACTTGATCAAAGGTTTTATATAAAACTAGCTGTCCCCCGCGGCTTCGCTCCCGTCAATTAAGTATTCATTGCACATATCGAGTTTTCATTGTTTTTAAGATGTATTCTGCTATTCGGGTCGGAGACAAATCCAACGAATCAATAACCATGAAAGTTGATTCAGCAGATCTCGAGTTATAAGTGTTGTAACAAACCCGCCTTTGTTTTATATATATAGATGAAGACTAGCCGGTCGATTCAGTTGTGAAGTGACCAGCGTTGCCAACGTGTGGGAAATTCCCCAAACTGCGGGGAATCTCAAATTGATTGGAGATTTATTGGGGATTGGCAAGATGTGGTGAAAATGTAGGGATTCCAAATATCAATCCGGGCTTTAGATGTAAAGCCGTTTTAAAACCAATTATATAAACTAATCCGTTTAAGACGAAAAATATCGTTTAAACGTTTTTCATTGTAACCCTAGTCCGAATTTGTCACGTTTTTAACGCCCCAGCAAATCCACTATAACTACTTGCAGGGCCGGATTTAAACATAGTGCCGCCCCTGGGCACTCCAGAAAATGCCGCCCCTATATATATTTCAGCCTTATGCCGCACTAAACGCCATAAGGCTGAAATATATAACACCCAATTAGGTTGTTATATTAGCGCCTTTTGAGGTTTGCTGCACCTGCAGCAGCCGCCCCACCGCCGTTCTAAGAAGATGGGATGGCGCAAGTAAGCGAAGGCGCAATCTTCCCATCGTCACGTGCCAAGCCATTGGGTTCTAAAACTGCTGGCAACCCGACGGTGACAAGAGCTCCGTCGGATGATGCAATGCTGGCGTGCCGTGCTAACTGCTAGCCGACCAGCGCTCCTACTGCAGGACAGGCCATGGTGTCCGAGTCGTTCGACTGATTCACCATATTGACACCGATGTGGAGCTCCGCTAGGAGCAACGAGACGCAGACATATAGCTATCCGGAAAGTACTATCACTCAGCATAGTACCTATGCTGGATAACTGTAGTGCCTGTAGCTAAAGATCCGACTCCCATTCACACACAGCCAGCAGGCGGACACGCTCCGCAGTATTGGTGGTCGTATTTAAGAGGATTCCTTACCAACCTGCAGAGCGGCTCATCCCATTGTCTTTGGGAAAATGGGTAATCGGGCAAGGCCGTGTTCGGGCAAGCCACTTGCCATTAATTCATTATATTGAGCAATTGTGATAACACTAAAAACTGTTTTTAACCGACTTCCCAAAAAGAAAGAGGTTCTCAATTCGGTTGTATTTTTTATGTTTGTCACCTCATATCTCCGTCATTTATGAATCGATTTGAAAAAATCTTGTTTTATCTGAAACTACCTTGTCGATTGGTCCCATTTAAATTTTATCAAAATCTGTTAGGAAGTTTGGATTTCAAATCGCAGCTGGAATTCGTTTACTGGATGATGGTTTTTTGTTATCCAAGATCGAAATTATTATTATTGTTAGGTGTGAGGTACCACTAAAAAGAGAAAAATAAAAAACTTTTCACAAAAAAACACAATCGACTTACAAATAAAAAAAAACACTACAAAGTAAAAAATACTTTAATTTCGGAAGTCGGTGTTTTTGTTAGATTTTTACTTTTAACTAGCTGACCCGCGCAACTTCGTCTGCGTCACATTTTCCATTATTGCTCCGCTCCTGTTTGTCTTAGCATGATAATATATAGCCTATAACCTCCCTCGATAAATGGGCTATCTAACACTGAAAGAATTGTTCAAATCGGACCAGTAGTTCCTGAGATTAGCGCGTTCAACCAAACAAACAAACAAACTCTTCTGCTTTAGTATAGATGAAAAATAAATAAATCAACTTGACTCAAATTGCAAGATACAATTTACTTCGCACTTCATTATTTAGGCCAAATCCAGCCAAACCTTTTTATCTATCTACTTATCTAGTAACCTAATAAAACGAATGAGCGAACAATTATTATTTACGACGATGTTTTCAAATCAAGACCAAACCTTTCAAAGATAGAACTGCAAAGACACCTGCAAACCACGGAAATTTCTGTCAGAGATGCTACCAGACATGGGCGAAGGTCATTCCATTCTTTCAAGGAAAATCTTAACACCGCGATTCAGAAAATTGACGTCATACGCCAACGCCATCTATCGAATACTGCACGCAGTTGATCTCTAGGTATAGTCCAGTCTAAGTTTGATAGATGGCGCTATTCCAATATTTTACTTCGGAAAGACAATTATAATTTTATTAATTCACATTTTTTTATTATAAGGTATGAACTGATTACGATGAAAAAAAAAACTTAATATTACTACAATTTACGCACAGTTTATTGTTATGTATAAAAGTTACGTGTGAAGTAATAATGAGACCAAGTGCACATAACCCTAATTTTACTTCTGGAAAACTTTAAATTCAAATATCTTTTGATAGACTGAACCGATTGCAATGAAACAAAAACTAAATGTTACTTCAAGTTACAATGTTACTTGAAGTAAAAAAGTTATTTGTCAGTCAACATTGCTTTCGCACATTTTACGTGCTCTGCCCGAACAAATAAACAGACAATCAGACAAACAAACAAAAATTCGAAAAATGCTGGAAATGGGTTCTATTGGTAGTTCTTTAACACCCTAGCATTTTTTTTGGATTTTTTTTTTCATGTACAAAAACCACTTTTCTACAGTTTTATTATATTATGTATAGAATAGAATAGATAGGCATACGTTTGACCGTCATCTCACCTGATGTTAAGCGATGATGTGGTCTAAGGTGGAGCACGCTTGCCTAGAAGTAACCTATTCACTCAAGACTCCCAGGTTGTAGCTATCAGGAAACACAGATTCAGGCAGGGAATTCCACTCCTTAGCTGTACGCACAATTAATGTATTCCCAAAACGTTTTGTGCATATAGGTGGGATATCCACCATGTACCGGTGACGCATGGCCGTAAGTCTTGTGGTCCGATGGTGGAAAGGGCTTGGCGGAATTTAATTATGCAATTCCGTCGCACACTCCCCAAAATGTAACCGATAGAAAACCGACAGCCCAGCAATTCGGCGACGATGCTCAAGTTTCTTCGTATTTTGACACAGATTACAAATTTTGCCGCCCTGGGCACTAGCCCCGACTGCCCCTAGTGAAAATCCAGCACTGAATACTTGTTTTTACATTTTTCCCTTTTTTTAATGATCTTAGTAGTGTAAAAAGCCCTTGAGGGAACCAAGATCAGGACTTCTTTCTCTGCCTCTAGTCCTGTGAAGCTTAAATGTTTACTTTCATTTTCCTTCTAAGGTTCCGTAATCAAAAGTCAGAAATGGAACCCTTATAATTTGGTCTTCTCTGACTTTCCGGATGTAAGACAGCCATCTGACTCTGAGAACATTACCTAGTATAACTATCGATGAATTATGGAAATCATCATATCAGTCGAAAGACGTCCACTTTTGCACATAGGCCTCCCCAGGTTTCGCCACAACAACCGGTTCTGTCTCAACTCGCGACCTTTACCATGTCATCGGTCGACCTTGTAGGTGGTACTCCAACTTTGCGTCTTCCGGTACGCGGTCGCCACTCCAGAAATTTTCGGCCCAATCGACCATCTGTTATGCAAGCAATGTGCCCTGCCCACTGCCACTTTAGTTTGGTGATTCTTTGGGGTATGTCGGTAACCTTGATTCTCTTGCAGATATCATCATTCTTGATTCGACTCCAAGCATTTCTCTCCCCATCGCCCTTAGTGACTTTAAGCCTTCTGATGAGGCCCATGTGAGCGACCACGTTTCAGTTCCGTAAGTATCACAATGGCAACACGCACAGGCCATAGACTCGTCTTGAGATGATAGTGACGAGACCAGCAAAAGGGCGGAGATCCGGCCAGTGCGCAAGCCTCCTCACAGGATGTCCCTTGCGATCGTGCGATAACCCCTGATGACTCTGACGGCCATCGCCCTCTGCGGCTTTCGCAGAACATCGGTGGTGCCGGCCGTCAGGTCAGCCGCCCAGACCGGCCCCATGCATGGCCATCGATCGCACGATCCCCACGTATAACCGCCTGCAGGCGTTGCTCGGTTCCCCTAGATTGGGGAGCACCGTTGACAGCACCACAGCCGCGCCCAACAACTTGGGCGCCAGCCTCCAGAAGTGGGGGCCGAAATCCCACCGGTTGTCGAGCACCAATCCCAGGTACTTCATGGTGGACTCGACAGCGCTACGGGCCCCCCAACAACTATGTGCGATCCCGCCGGTGGCGCCCGTCGGGGGCCATGAAAAGCTATGGTCTCCTACTTGTTGAGGGCCACCTCAAAGCCAAGGCGCCGTTTGCGAGTCACCACCTGCGAGACCGCGGCCGTCGCCAGCAACGCTGCCTCCTTGTACGAGCTCCCCCGGGCAGTGACCAGCGTGTCGTCAGCGTAACACGTCAGGTCCACTCCCGGTTGGCGCTCGCTCCTCAGCATCCAGTCGTACCCGATGTTCCACAGGAGCGGGCCCACGATCGAACGACGACGATCGTCTATCTGGCACCGATGCAGAGATTGCAGCACAGCCCAATTCTCGATCGAATCAAAGCTTTCTCGTAGTCCACAGACGCTAAGCAGAGGGGCAGATTATACTCTTATGTCTTCTGTATAACCTGGCGCGTACATCCGTTGCGGCCGATTCTACAGAAGACTTCAGTACCGTCAACCACATATGTATGTGGTGCTGGTTTTCAGGATACGGCTTGTTTGGGATGCTGGAAGTCTTCAAACTAGCGCGCGAGTCGGTTCGTGATGACGCTGGAAAACATCTGAGTCATGTCTACAGACATGGCCCAGAAATGTGAGAGAGGCCTGCAATTCTTAAGAAGACTACCACCACAGCTCTGCTCTGCTCCGTGCCTGAAGCGTTTTACCCTCAAATATGACGGAATCGTTGATGATGATTACTGAAGGGCCTTAAGGATCTGTTCGATTCTTACATTATGGGAATACATAAAAGTATTCCAGTCCAACCAGCACGTGGACGGTTTTTGAAATAAATATTTTGTGTAAGTGTTAAGTAATAATGATACTTTTTTTTATTTAGTTGGGAGCTCATAAAGCTGTAGCATTTATGCAACCAGACTATGTAGAAGAGGATATTGACGATCTGCCAGATGACTTTTACGACTTAAGCATAGAAGAAGTACGAAGATTATATCATGACTTACAGCAACATCGTATTTCTTTAGAAAATACACCTCTATTAACTGCAACCAAACAAAAGGAATTAGAAGAACAGGTAAAAGACCAAGCCATTAAAGTACCTACTTAATAATTAATTAGTATTCGAGTAACACACACACAAAACAAGCAAAAGTTCATGTCCTCAAGTATAGTTTCGATTTTGATGATTTTTTATGCTTTCAATATAAGAAACCTTGATGGTGAAATGAAAAGTAATGATATTGTCTAAACCACACCAATAGGCAATAATCTGATTAATATAATGGGTACCTACCATCCAATTTTTTTTCGATACAATTTAAGCAAAACTAAATAACTATTAAAGAAGAAAAATAAATTTGTTCGATAGATTTTTATTAACATAACTCGACGAAATATAGTGAACAGCTGATCTTTATTTCTCATTGTACTAAAAAAGCTGTAGATTAACTTGGAACTGTTCTTGAGGACTTCTAAAAACATATATTCCCGTAGCTTATGTAACACACCATATAACTTACAATGTACTGCTGCAACTTCTATAATATAACCTCGTCATGAAGGCTTCATCACAGCTTATTTCAAAGAAATTAAAACATCACTCCCTTCTAAACGTAAACCGGTTTCTATGAGTATTGTTAAGCAAAATAAAATCCAGTTCCCCTTTTCACCAATATTAAATTGTACTTATTAGAACCGAATACGGTTTAAATTGCTACTAAAAATTATTCTTTTTTACAGGCGTCTCTACAAAAGCTTAATTTATACAAACATGTGGTGGTTCGTGTACAATTCCCCGACCTAATAATACTTCAAGGAATATTTACTCCTACAAACACGATCGAGGATGTGACTAATTTTATAAAAGAGTATTTACGGAACCCAAACAAGAAGTTCCATATATGTAAGAGACTATTGATACTATATTATTAAAAATCCAGATTCTCAAACACGAGTGTTCTTAAAAACGTCTACGCAGCGCAGTACTGCGTAAGAACATGGCTAATCAATACCAATACCTAATAATGAATGAAGCAAAAACAAACTCGTTTATATCATTATGTTCGCAAAGCTAGACAAAATGTAAGAAGAAACAGATTTTGGTCTCTTTTATTAGTGTTCCGTACCCAAAGGGTTATTCCTCTACCCTTCCTTCTGTCTGTCAGCGGGCTGTATCTCAAGAGCCGTAATAGGTAGACAGTTGAAATTTTCACAAAGTGTGTAGTTCTGTTCGAAGCTGCTATAACAACAAATAATGAAAATTAAATTAAATTAAAATTTTAATAAGTACCTATGATTAAGTATAGGTATTATACAATTATGTTAGGGCGCACATTGCAACCAGTTTCGTATAGAGTCTAAACGCGATTCTGTACTTGTAAAAGATTAAAAGAGAGTCGTAAGAGTTTCCGCCTTTCTGCTCGCATCAGACTCGCTAGTAACCAACTCGAATATTATCATTGCAGCCGTTTTAAAGCCGAGAGACTGCAATGACAAAATGTCCATAGGCATCAGACGAAGTTTTCAATATGGGAAATACTTACTCAAAAAAACCAAAAAAAAAAACAAAATGTTACGAGATTGAGGTTCGTGAAAATAAAAACAGCCGACTTTATAACCAAAATGACACTTTAATTTACATCACTAATTGTGTTTGTGTCACTACTGAACAGTTTCACACTCGAGTTCGCTTCCGAAGACTCGGTCGCGCTCTATGCAGGCCTTATACGTCAGTTAATTCCAGAATCTTCTATTGTATAAAGTATAGAAAGTTCGAGCCATGGTTCGAGCACATATCGATCGCGTCTGACTAGGTATCGTGAATTTTAGAATTTTCTAGCACAGAAAATTCTCGAAGGTTCTTGACTCTACTAGTTCTGCTACTCGACACTCGTGGCGCTAGTCATAACTAATGCCGCTTATGTCCCCGATTTAATTCTGCCGCACAATTATAGACATAATATTTAGTAAAAAATCATTGTAAAATAAACCTAGCAGATTTTTGCTCCAGTCTTGCCAAGAACTTACCGTGTTACCCAGTTAATGGGTTGTGGATGTCTGGCAGCCACTAAACGTGCCGGGCACCTAGCGGGAACGGGGCCAGATCTTGCGGACAACCAGTGCGATTACCGCAAGGGGCGCTCTAGGGTGGACGCCGTCATGTGCGTTAGAGCCCCCCGGGGTGGTGTTGTCTTGGCGGTGTCTCTCGACATCGCCAACGCCTTCAACGCCATGCCCTGGTGCTGCATTGGGGAGGCACTCCGGTATCATTGGGTGCCGACCTACCTTCGTCGTGTGGTCGGAGACTACCTGTCCGACCGGGCAGTAATCTACCCTAATCACAGCGGTGAGTGGAACCGGCGAGAGATGTCGTGCAGTGTTCCACAGCGATCGGTTCTGGGGCCGCCCCTGTGGAACATCGGTTACGACTGGGTGCTGCGCGCCCACCTCCCTAGCGGCGTCAGCGTGGTCTGTTACGCTGACGACACGCTGGTGCTGGCACAGGGGGGGTCGTACGCGGAGGCGGCCGAAGTCATGACACGCGGGGTTGCGACAGTCGTAGAGAGGATCCGGCAATTGGGTCAACTGCACAAGTCCGAGGCCGTGTGTTTTCATGGCCGAGGCAATGCGCCAGCGTGGGGATCCTTGCTGACGGTAGGAGGGGTTTCCATCGGCGTAGAGTTGACGCTGAAGTACCTAGGGCTCGTCCTCGACAGCCGGTGGAACTTCGTGGAACACTTCCGACGTTTGGCACCCAAACTGGAGCGGGCCGGGGCTGCTTTCAGGCGGCTCCTGCCCAACCTGGGGGGACCAAACGTCTCCTGCCGGAGGCTCTACGCGGGGGTCGTGCGGTCCATGACCCTCTACGGGGCCCCGGTGTGGGCGCGTTCCTTGCGGCAGCGTGCTGCCAACTATCTGAACGCGCCCCAAAAGGCGATGGCCCTCAGGATGGCCCGAGGGTACCGCACGATCTCGCGCGAAGCGGTGTGTCTCCTTGCCGGATTGCCGCCATGGGATCTGGAGGCGATAGTCCTCGCGCGCCTACATGATTGGCGCGTGGAGGTACTACGCCGGTGGGAAACTCCGCTGACGCGGCAAATTGTCGCGCAGCGGACAGACCTCCAGCGCGATCTCATGGCGTCATGGAGACGACGACTGTCGCAACCCAGTGCAAGGCACGGTCCCCTCTTTGAGCGGTGGCTAGAGAGACGCCACGGCGTTCTCATCTTCCGCCTGACGCATGTCCTCACCGGACATGGATGTTTCGGGAGGTTCCTGCACCGAATCGGGCGGGAGGAAACGCCCGGGTGTCACCACTGCGTGGATCGACCGGAGGACACGGTGGAGCACACTGTGCAGGTGTGCCCCGCTTGGGCGGCGCACCGCCGTGTCCTCGAAACGGCGACCTCTCGCGTCCGGCCCTGGTTCAAGCCATGGTCCGGAGCGAGACGGAATGGGACGCCGTTGCCTCCTTCTGCGAAGCAGTCATGCTAGCGAAGGAGGTGGCGGAGAGGCAGAGGAGACCCTCTCGTCCCGGCCGCCGTGGAGGACGCCGCGGGCGTTGGGGGCCACCACCTGGTGACCTCCGGCCACCGTAGGCGCGGGCCTGTGGACAGCGAGCTATGGGTGGCTCGCCGTCCGTCCGTCTAGTGACGACAGGCCGTGTCGACGGTGCGTTAGTGTTCCACGCGCGCCTCAAAGAGAGTCAGCACACAGAGGGGCCCGAAAGGGCCGACGCCTGCCGGAGTCGCGGGATTTTCCGCAAGAGACACCGTGGCTCCGGAACACAAAGGGCAATGAAGGAACATGGATGGGTTTTAGTCAGTAGAAGTCTGACACTCCCTCCCGCTACACCCAGAGCGGGAGGAGTCATTGGATGATTTCCCATCCCTAAAATTAAGTATTCAGATGAATCCGGTTTGTCTGGAAGCCTATCCCAATACAGTTGGGAAAAAGGCTAGGCCGATGATGATGATTGTAACTCGCGGATTTTTTTCCTACGCAGACTTCGATTGTCGTTGAGCTGGAAGAAGGGGGGGTGGCGACCAACTGGGCTGCCCGGCTACCAGCCTGGTATGATAAATATTAAGTATCAAACAGCTAATGTATGTTATATTTTAGACAACAATATTTAAAAAGGACCATAATTTTGTAATACTTCATAAAAACTAGGATAACAGGTTGAATTTCTGTCAAAGTAAATTTCTGACCTGAGTATTATGCATGACCCAACTCTTGAATTTCACACTAGCACTTTCGCATAAACGGGCAGCCCAGTTTCGAATTTATAGGTTGTCATACAATTCATTTATACAAAGATTATTTTGCAGTTATCACACCTCTAAAGGAAACTCTCGACCCCCAAATGACGTTACTGGATGCAAAATTTGTGCCATGCGTTCACATGCATTTTAAGTGGATAGAGGAAGACAAGGCAAAGCAACCGTATTTGAAAAATGAGATATATGAAAAGAAAACAGCGTCTGACGCAGCCAGTATCTTGGCTTCGAAATACAGGTAAAATAAATGTTACCTCCTTAGTTAAAATTTTATTTCCAACACAACATTGACCGTCGGTCTACTGTGGCGGAGTCTGATAACTTTTGTACAGATACGAGCATAAATATATTTGAATTCTAAGTCAACTATTTTTATGCTCGTATCTACCTATCGACAGGAACTTTTGCCAGCGGCATCACTCGCGTGGAATTCGTAAATTATCCCTCAGGAGACTTTCAAAGAACAATGGCGAAATCTTAGCTGAATTTGATTTAAGCGTCTAAAAGTGACTTGTATACGAAGGCAGTTCCATTATTTTTTTCAAATTATCACATTAACTAGTTAAAGCCGGATAAAAAAGATATTTTAAATGAAAAGTCATTTGATTTTTTCATTGACGTTTAGTGTCGCCATTTTATTTTTATTCGGCCAAGTGACAGTAAGCACAGCATTATTGCAATTAAATCAGTTTTAGTTTGTCATTTTAAATTAAACGGATTAACAATACTGTTTATTTCTAAGTGGAAATATACCTTATAGGGAGGTAAAAATATTGTAGTGTAAAAATAAATTAATTACTTTCAATATTAATGACGGACAAAAAGACTAGTATCCTAAATCTAAAAAAAAAATATAAGTTGGTTTGACAACCGTTGATTCGTTGTTAGTGAAACACGTGTCAGTGATGCGCCGCGGTTGTTTTCGAATTGTAATTACCATAGACATATCCTACAAAAGTTCATGACTGAATTTCTACTAATCTCGGCTTTCTCGAATAAAAATTCTTGCACAGACTATTTCAGTAGTTGACGCCGAGTTAAACAAGATATTTTTCATTAAAAGACGCAAGAATTTTATCTCAGCTAAATTAATGTATGGGTGGCTGCCATTGTTCTTTAAAATATTGTGTACGAGTGGCGCGAGGACTTTGTCGAAAAGATATGAAAAAGTAGGTAATCATTCTGAACTAGCTGACCCGTGCCCACTTCGTTGGGCGGTATTTTTCGGGTTAACATAAACCCAAGACACTCACAAATAACGTGGCTTTCTATTGGCAAAGAATTTTCAAAAATCGGTTCGGTAGATCCAGAGACTCTTTATATCATTACTATAGAAGTATAGATGATTTGTGTATTTAATATTTTTTAGTTTCTTTTAGTCACGGATACGAGTGTAAAGTAGCTACATAAAAATTGTGAAATATTGTTAAACCTCAAGCTCGCTGTTCAACTTTTATTAATTGTTAATGTTTGTGCCCTCCATTATTTTTGTTTCTTGATTTGCTACACATTAGCTTCGACCGCGTGTTTTGTTAAAAAAAAAAAAACTATCCTGTGTTCTTCTCTAGATCCAAAAACTCGTTACATAGTAACGGTTTATACCAACATCTTCCTCTATTTTTCCGACTACCGTATAATTGCAATCAATCTGTTTTGTTTCCTAGGGCACCATCTAGAAGAAAAGTGGAAGATGCACCCCAAAGTTCTACAGCTTCCACATCTAAAAGTAGCAGATTACCCAAATGGCTTAAGAATTGAAAAAGCATGTGTGAGAGTGGTTATCTTGTGGCTCAGACCATACTTACTAAATGTACCTATCAGTCCATCTCAATAATTAATTAGGTCGTAAATTAAATAGCATATTAATGTGTGTAAGTAGGTCGGTAAAGTACAGTACGAATATTTTATCTTTACCCATGCGAAGTTAGCTTTTAGTGACGACCGCGCAGGTCCCATCAGTCCCATCGCGTAAAAAGTGTTACGTTCGTGGAATATTTTTCTGATTTATACGTTACTAGCTGACCCGCGCAACTTCGTCTGCGCCACATTTTCCATTATTGCTCCGCTCCTATTTGTCTTAGCGTGATGATGTAGGGGTGTCTAACACTGAAATAATTTTTCAAATCGGACCAGTAGTTCCTGAGATTACCCCCTACATACAAACTTACAAACAAATTTTACCTCTTTATAATATTAGTATAGATGTATTATTAACAAGTAAGAAACACAACCAGTAACAATAACAAGGTCACAAAATAAAACAACAAACATATACACCACAAAACACAAATTAAACAGTAAGAAAAACCAAAATAACTATTTTAAAACAATAACACTTTTCGTACCACCAGTCCTATTGCATTGAGTAAGCGGGACACAAGTATGCATCGAACGTATACGAGGGACTGAGACTGCATACGCGACCTACCCGCGCATGCGCTGTTATAAGTTTCTTGTCAAATTGACATTCTGCGCAATCGATTGCGACGTACTTCCCATGGGCAAACATGAATTTATTATTCGTACTGTACCTACAGTTACAAGCAAATAAATGTTTACGTTGAATTTGACTTTTTTCTATGCAAATTGCAAACTAGTATAATAACCCCATCGCTATTTTAATTCGTTAAACAGCGACGCACAAATACTGCCATGATTGTTTAGATAGGTAATGAAACTTTAAAAATCTCCAAAGATGTAGTACCCTACAAGAACACGTTGAGATATTATATAATTTGTAATATTGAGGTATATATATATATATATATATAAAGAGAAAAAAGTCTTGCATTGAATGAGTTGTGGAGGTCTGGCTGGTAGGCAGCCGCGCCACGTAAAATACCGGTATTCAGCTGAATCCGGTTTGTCTGGAAGCCGAGCCAATATAGTAAGAAAGGGTAGGTTATTATAATGGTCACCCATTCACAGACCGACCTCGGCAAGCGTTGCTTAACCTTGAAAATCGACGCGTTCGGCTGTTATAGTTCAGTCACATTGAAGCATAATACCTAGACATGGATATTTCGCGAACGATTGAAGTAAGTGAACTACTTCATTTCGAAAAATAAACTTATCATTCATTCAGTTGTCATCCAAATGTGTCTCTCCTTCATTTAGTTCAGTCGTTCTTTTCGCTCGCGCCACCTGTGCGCACGCTGCACTAATTGAATGAAAGAAGGACACGATTGACCACAAAAAAACTGTCCCAATTATTATTTGTTAGTAGGTAGTAATTGCAAATAATTTGCAACATTTTAAATAAGTATAAATGTAAATAGGTATGTAAATATCCTGTAAATAATTAATCACTGTACCTACATATTTCGATTTTTAAATACGCCAACCTAGACAAAATGCATATTATGTCTAACTACCAGTAAAAAGAACAGAAAACATACTACATAATAAAATAGATTTGCAAATTATTCATTTCATGGTTGACAGTTTGCAAATTATTCATTTCATGGTTGACAGTCATAAGCCTGTATAAAGTATGAAGGAAAATCGAGATAGGTCTAGTGAACTAAGTGAATTGCAACATTCGTCGTAAGTCAATGCCTCGTTAGTCGTTCTGATTCGCTGAACTAAATGAAGTATTGAACTACATGAGTGGACTAGTTCGTTGAGCGAAAAGATATACTTCATTCATTTTCTTTTCAAAGACACATTTTGCGCATGTCTAATAATACCAAAAATTAACCACTTCTGTTAGAAAATCAGTTTACTTATGGATACAGGATATGGATGGATACAACAACTCCTGTATCCATACCCATGCTTCCATAGCTATACCATATTATTATAACTTCAAGATATACAATACAACTGTAAGTTATTATTAATCATAAAATAAACATGGGGCTGAGGACATGCTTCTACGGAGAATGTTAACACCGCGATTCAGAAAAACGCGTCATAAGTACAACGCCATCTATCGATCTACAACGTAACTGAACTGTCTTTATAGGTACTCATAAGTTTGAACTTAGATGCGCTCGATGAAGTTTCTTCGTAAACTTTAAAATTCGATATCTTTTGATTTTGTGGGCCGATTCTGATGAAATAAACACTAAATGTTACGCCGGTTATCACTTAAAATTTTGAAGTACCTACATTTTGAATCCAAACAGTGGTTTATGCGTGATGCTCATCCAAACGCACAGACAAACAGACGCACAGACAAACAGAAAAGAATTTCAAAAACTGCTTTTTGTGTTCTATGTAATTTTTCTGACATTTCTATGTATTTTCTATGCGAAAATATTCAATGTACAGACACGGCAACTCTACGATTTTATTATATGTATAGAATAGAAGATATAGAAGAAGATAGAATAGACAGTTTTGATATTCGTTCACACATTTATTACTACTAATTTTCTCAATAGATGGCATTGCAAGTATCAGGAGACTCAAAGAAAACTAGTAGTAACGCTCGATGAAGTTTGAACGTAAAGAACAATGGCAACTCGGCTTACGTGCCTGGACTAGTGAAATCAAACAAATAGTAAAACTAGATGAAACATGTCGTTTCGTTTGCCTTTATAAAAATAAAAAAAATGGTCTACAATATATTTATTAAAAGGCCGGAGAATCTTGAAAAACTATGTAGGTACCTAATTCTGTAGGTATATATAATTATTCCGTAGCATTTATGTTTTCTACTCTATGGTCCGAAAGCAAAGCAAATTATAAAAATAATTATGGAAAGTAACAGAAAATCGCATAGACTTTAACAACACGGTGGTCGCCGGTCAGCGCTGAAACCGTAATTTAAGTGTCCTAGCTACGCTAGACCCACCTTGAGATTACCCCTGGGATTTTCGCATGAATGCATATGCATATTATATATGCATTGTATGCACTATTGTGCTGACTCAAAACGCCTGTCAATTTTTTTTTAACTTCTCAATGAATAAACAAAATCATATAAAAATTTCAAACTTACACGAGAAGGTTTTTTTTGGATTTTATTTACACTTTCAAGGGCATAGGGGTTGATCACGTGCAGGGCTGATGCGCGCCAGGCGATGGTTAACGTAATTAGCATGTTATGACTCATCACTATAAAAATTTCTAGCCTTACAGACACACCATTATTCGGAGGGTTCACTAGCTCTTCTACTTTTTTTTTTTTTTATTCAAAACGGGGAAACTCTTGGCCCAAATCTCACCTGATGGAAAGTGATGATTAGGCCGAAGATGGAAGCGAGTTTCACCCGGAATCCTCTTACAACAGAGGAACTGGCTATCATACCTCTAACTGCCGGAACACAACAATGCTGTTAACATTGTTGTTATGGCGACAGACTTAGACATGATGGTGGTAGCTTGCCAGGCGGACTTAGAACAAGTCCTACCACCAACCAAACCGAGCAAAAAATTTACCTCCGCTGGGAATCGAACCCGGGACCTCTGGGTCTGAATCAGGTGGTATAACCACTAGACCACGGAGGCGGTTAGTGTCACCTGTTTAGCACCACCCGGGGACCACGTGTAGGGATTCGCTGAAGGGTATTCTCCTACGGACGCTGGTGACTCGGCCCCCAAAACTAACTATTAGGTAGTTTATCGTAATTACCTACCTATTGCATTTTTTTTCCGCAGCTGACGGTCGGCTGAGCACACGACGTCTTCTGTTTATCAGCAGACGACACGACGGCTGTGGGTTAGGAAGTGTCGTCCGCCGGGCAGTCGTCATTCGTTCTGCCGGGCGAATGACTTATGTTTTGCAGTTTGCTTAACAGACTACAAACTGTCAAATGTCAGCTGCGTGCATTACACCAGTACAACGTAATTACGAAAGCTACACACACTACAATGCTTCCAGAGGGAGAAAACTACACTGGACACGCTTTCCGAGTGGAGACCTCCGGCAAAAGAAGAAAGCTTCTTTAGTAACATTGTAATTTAGTAAAGTCTTGGATGAGGTGTATCCAGACCAATGGAGGACCTGGTCGTCAATACAACCTCTTAATAAAGACCTTTTCGGGGTAGAAATCTCCTCGGGTACTTACAGAATGCGGATTAGATAAGCTTTGCAATTCCAACAGACTTTCAAAGGTAAAGGACTTAAAAAGTACACTTAGTGAGCGACGCTATAAAAATAATATTAGTAACCTGGCCATTGGGTCGCGCATTATTTGAAAAAACAAGCATATTATCTACTAGGGTAATACATTGATGATAACAATGCTTGGCTCAATGCTGGTCCGCTCCACAGCGACTAAAGTGCCCAAACTTTGATGAACATGAAAACATTTGTCGGCGATAAGACTCCGTCCGCGTCCCTAGGCGCAAGTAGTGGTGGACGCGACCGTATCAAACAATTGTAAGGAAAACTAGTTAGAATTATAATTGAATCAGATTAGATTAGGTTTAGCATTCTCTAATTAGTGTTATAAGGATATTTTCGCATCATAGGTTTAGTTAGATTCTAGTTTATGCGAATTCAATGTTTCATTTTATGTTTTGTTTGTACAGAAAGGTGTAGCTAATTATTTGATGAGATTATGCTTTAATTTCCTTTTATAAGTCTTATGTATGTATATTAGGTCTAACACTACAAACGAATTTTGATAGTTTATAAGGAAATTTAGATGTAAGGTTTTGTATTGTGAAAAATTACGTAGATTTAAAATGTGATTTTTTGGTTTTTAAGTGATAGCGTTTTGAAATTAGTTTTTAAAATAAAGGTCATGACCCAAAACCACTTTGATAAAAAGAATTGAGTTGATAGAACTTATAGTTTTCGAGATATTTCCAAAAATGTATAGTGAAAATTTGTTAAGGTGTAAAATTAGAAGTTTTTGTTTTAGAAACTTTTTGTTAAGTAAGGCTATTGATAAAATTTGTAGGAATGGAAAAATAGAATTTAAGGAATCTAAATACATAATATATATATTGTAAGGGTTTTTACATAAAAAAACAATAAATAAAGGCTCCAAAGGTTTCGGCTCAAAGAGAAAATTACACGCGAATCGAGTCCAAAAATCACAGTTCTCAATAAGGTAACGACGGGCAGTAGGTATATAAACAGATCCGAATTTCGGCTCAATCGCAGTCGCAGCACAGTCGTCGAAGAGGCAACACTACGGGGAGAAAATAGGAGCCGAAACCTGCGGGTCAAGATTCCCCGTGAAGTTGTTTTATTGCCTCCCCGGCTCTTCGTCTCCGTCTCCCGAGGTCCCTAACAGTAGTCGAAAAACGTTACGCATTCAGGGGTGCGTGGTGACGTACGTAACCAGCGCAAGGCAGTACAAGGGGCGTACGTCAAATTACGTGGGAGATTGTCCCAGGACAACAGCGCGAGCATTGGACATGCTCCTGCCGTCCGAAACAGCCATATTGGAAAATAAAAAAACAAAAAGTTTTTACAAAGTTTATTTTGTTACAAAAAAACCAATAGGTACAATTCGGATTGATGTAATAAACGTTATATAAAAATATTACGATACAATAACATAATTTTACTGCATCTATTTCAGTAGGTACTAAGTAGGTAGTCGCTGCATATTGTGACCGCGCATTATGATTTCGTACAGATAGGTAGCATATCTAAGTATGTATAATTAGGTACTCACACTAGCCTCATGATGCCTCATGGTTGCTCGAAATAAAATGAATTAGTTTTAATCATAATAGGTACATGACCTATTTGTCGATTTCAGTAAGGCGAAAAAGGCAAAATCTTTTTTTTTATGCGAATCATCAAATGACTTTCCCCGCTCTGGGCGGAGCGGGAGGGAGTGTCAGACTTCTACTGACTAAACCCATCCATGTTCCTTCATGTGCCCTTCTGCGGTTGCCTTTTTTTTTCAGATAGATAGACCTAAACTAACGCAGAAGAAAGTAGGTAAAGTTAAATGCTTTACTTTCTTCTGCGTTATGTTTGGGCTTGGTCGCACAACGGCTAAACCCAGGCCATAACTGGCTCCTGCCAGTGTTGCGGAATTTGATCGAAAGAGTCACCGCGGCCCTGAAACGCAAAGAATACTAGGAGAAACAAGGATGGGTTTTAGACGGTAAGAGTTAGACACTCCCTTCTGTAGTGCTATATTTTGTAACAACATTTTCGTGTCTCGATAGCAGAATCGAATTCGTATAAATATAAGACCTTTATGTTCTGTGTTATAAAGCTCACAAACAGGTGAAGCTCGATATCGAAATAATTATTTACAGAAAAGACTAGCTGCTGCGCTCAGAGCGGGAGGAGTCATTTGATGATTTCCCATCCTTATCACTATCTAATGCCAGCAAAATGTAAATTTAAAAAGTTTAAAAGAGCGATTTAGTAAGTTCATTTCTTATAAACAACCTAATTACCTAACTATAGCTGTATGAATGAGGGTAAGGTACCTAATTTACATCTCATAGGTTTTATTGTTTCGTACGATTCATTGGCGCTACCAGCGTCTCGGTCTTCATCGTAATATCTAATTTCACTGTTTACACTTGTTTTTTCAATATTCTGAGGCACTTCTGCGGTTTGACGATGTTGTTTTTTCATGTCCCCTTGACATATTTGTGTTTTATTGTATTTATTTCTGAATGAGTATGTTTTTAGAGAACTTAGTTTTTTCTTCTCTGTAGAAATGTTAATATGACGTTGTAAACATTTACTACCTTTCTCACAATACCCCTTCACAAAATCAGGACAAATCTTAGTCTTTTCATTCAATTTTACATGTAAATATGGACATTCTACTTTAGTGCATGTTCCTTGTAAATAGAAAAAACAGGTGGGCATTTTCTTTGTGGTTAAATCATGTGATAGAAGGCACTCTTTGTCATGACATAGGCCTTTGATAAATTTTCGACAAATGGACACGTGTTTTTTGTCATGCAGGAACTCACACCGCCCACGCGCATTTCTTAAACATTTTCCGAATTTCCGGAATAAGGGACAAGGTATATTATTTTTCTTTAAATTCCCTTTAGTTTTCTTAATTCTTATTTGAGTTACTTGATTGGATTTATACAGTTTTCTAGGAGTTTCTTTGTTTATTTTTGTATTTAGTTTGTCGTGTTTCAAAGGAGTTGCATTATTACAATTTATAAGTTTGAATTCAGTATTTTTTTTATGTAACAACGAATTAGAGCCCTTTCCAGTGCTTGTTGTCTGGAAATTCGTTTCAAGACGTATCAATTTACTATTTGTAACAATTTTAACATTATCAAGATTTCTTTTGATGTCTTTCCATGACACAGTTTTATACTTGTTTAATTTGAATGTGTTTTTAACTGGTTCATTTAATGGTTTATAAGTTACATTTTGTCGAACTAAACAATAACGAGATTGTGCGACTGGCGCTGACGACAACGGTGGTTCCTTGTACACTGACTGCTGATAAGTGGTCAGTGAGCCACTGGCGGCACTCAGTACTTCGGGGATTCCGTGATCATTAACAGAGGTTGAAATGCATCGGTTACTATCACTAACACTTCTAGATTTCACAAAATTCGGATTAATGAAAATTTTGTTCTTATTTTGTATGGTACTTTGACCATTTGATACAATGTGAGAGAATTTTGGATTAACATACATTGTGGTACTGTTAGGTAAATTACTTATAGGTCTATTGAAATTCGGGTTTATATAAACCTTATTTTTACTTTCCAGATAATTCATATTTGATATCGCTTTTGATTTATCTTGAACAGCCATGTCAACTCAAAGAGAACTGAAAGTATTTATTACCACTTTTACAATTGATTGTCTCTATTAATACACTTTCAAGAGATTTTTCTGTCTCCTGAGACAAAAGTTCGTTTAATGAATCTAAAATACCATCAAGCTCGGATTTCTTATCTCCATTTACCCACAGGATGCTCATATGGAACGAGGGATTCTGAAAAAGAATGAAAACAAATTATCTTACAAAACAGTTTGCTTGTTTTAGCGTATCGACGTCCACATCGCTTGGACTCCTCCAAGCGATGTGGACGTCTATCGGACTCCTAGGGTCGGTTCACATCGAGACGCGACGTTTTTCTAAAGCGCCTTTTTAAAGTGGTGAACCAATTTTAGTGAACGCATTCGAATGCAACCCGCTTAATTAGAATTTATTCGAATTCTGCCACTGTAAACCGTAAGATCTTGGTGTAGCCGATATAAAACTGGACCCTTTAGTTAAAAGTGTGCTTAGTAATGCATTGTCCATTACTCTATTAGAAACACGCGTGGTCGCGTATACTCTAGTTTCAAAACAATTCGTGTGTTTCGCAGGTTAGGTTAATCTCTTTTTTGTTAAAGTTCAGAGAGAAATAAGGCGAGACCCCTTATTTCTCTCTGAACTTTTGTTTGAGAACATGGGATCCGGATTTTGAGAATACAGAATAGGGTATATAACTGTTGTTTTTTTTAATGTCGCAAAACCAGACATAATGTTAAAAATTATAGACCGCAATCATCATCATCATAATAGCCAATTCTCGTCCACTGCTGAACGTAAGTTCCCCCAAAGAGCGCCAACCATCCCGGTCCAGAGCAGTCCAGTCCACATCCATCCGCTGCCAGACACCTTCTTTAAAATCATCGGTCCATCGTGCCGCAGGGCGTCCTACACTACGTTTGCCCACACGCGGTCTCCACTCTAACACATGTCTGCTCCATCGTCGGTCTGTTGCAGCATGCTGATTGTACGCGCAATGTTATTGACTTTAGTTCTCTGGCTAATGACTTCGTTGCAAATTCTATCCACCAGAGAAACCCCGAGCATTGTTATCCATTGCACGCAAGCAACCTTTAATTTGTGGACCAGGCCTATGGTGAGTGTCCCCGTTTCGGCTCCGTAAGTCATTACGGGTAGCACGCACTGGTTAGACCCTGGTCTTAAAGGATTGTGGGATCGACGATTCAAAGATATCACGCAGCTTCCTTAATTAATTTATACATATTTCGATTTGTAAGACCTTGTTCTATAATATAAAACAATAATATATAATCCATAACTATGAACAACCAAAAAAACCTAGAAAAATAAACTTACAAGTGCCAACTTTTAGTTTACCTTTTCCTTAATATTGAAAACCAGATGTCCTATCGACTTGATTATTTTTGTGATATTATTTTTATTTTATAAAACACTAGCTGACCCGTGCCCACTTCGTTGGGCGGTAAACATTGTAACTTCTGATGAAATGATGAGTGTGGTTCGGTTAGTACTGAGTGCTATGATTTATTTCCTGACTGCCAAAAGGAGGGTTTTGTTTTTATTGCATATGTATGTAGCTAGGCTGGCGAGCCGCTGCGAGCGCTCAGCGCTAGACTCCCTATCCCTTGTTGCAGAGCCATGCTGCTTTAAATCACTGAGACGCTGTGCACGTTCAGCGCTAGATTCCCGAGCACGGACCTGCGATGTTCTCCAGCTTTGGTTAGCAAGCCGCTGTGAACGCTCGGAGCTAGATTTCCCAGCGCGTGCTTGCGAAATATTATTTTCTCTATTCCTCGAGAGGCGCAGATGATTATCAAGAGCAGACTCTGCCGTACGGCGTACTCGAGCTGCTCTTGTCTCATGTCTGGGATGTCTGACGGGAAAGTTGAGATTTCCTTTTAGGCATGATAAACAATCGCTGAAACTGTCCGATATCCGAAAAACAAATATCACAGCAGGCTTCGAACTCGAAGAATGAGAACGAAGTAATATTGTAATTGTGTTTTGAGAAACCGAGCAACCAAAACAATAGACCAACAACATTCAACCAACATTCAACCAACTACGTACAACTCACGTACCTAACGACAAAAGTTAAATAATAACTGGAGAGGGTCATTAATCCGCGGAAAATCCACCACGATTCAGAAAAATTACGTAATTGCACAAAGCATGTTCTAATGCGGTTCGTGAATGGACGACGCGGGCGGCGTTTTGCGATTTAGTAATTTTATATTATCTTCGAAACTATTCAACCAATTGACATACTGTTTGGGGCAAATCGTATCTCTATGATGTTCTTGTGATCATTATAACATTTTTTTCGATAAGGATTAATATTTTGTTGTTTAAAAAATCGTTCAAAAAGAAGTACATCGAAAAATACTTTTTTTAACACATAAAAAAAGCTACTATATCTGCTAAAATATAAAAGATAGAAATATGGTGCCGCGGACTTTTTTGTAGAACTTTTCAAAGCGGACCAGGTTGCCATACATTGTTTTCAATTATATACAACTGTTAAGGCAGCGCACGCAAATAACTCTGTTGTAAGAGATTTTTTTTTCCGCCGGGATAGACAAAAATTGAGATAGTTCGGCTAATATGCATGATATCTTTATAATTTATAGCCTATAGCATTCCTCAATAAATGGGCTATCTAACACTGAAAGAATTTTTCAAATCGGACCAGTAGTTCCTGAGATTACCCCCTACATACAAACTTACAAACTTACAAACAATTTTACCTCTTTATAATATTAGTATAGATTACATTTGAAACTAATTCTGTAACAATAAACAACCTGTAAACAAAAATCACATTTTCAAGTTACTTAAGTAATTATTTAACAGTATTAAATCTTACTTGTAAACTATCAAAATACGGTGTTATTACTTTATTAGATTCTTATGAAAACTAGTACGTAGTAGTATGATGAATAAATAAACATGGCAGCTGGCTCAGCTGATGCCCTGAACCGTGTAACGTAGGAGCATCTATCGTCTATTCAAATGCAACAGCTGACGAGATTTCCCTCGGCATCTTGCAGCTGATTTTGTTTCAAAAACTCAAAACTCAAGCATTTATTTCAATTAAACCATTTTACAGGCACTTTGAATTGCCAATATCGGTCGGTCCAAAATGATGAAGCTATTTGCACGTTCCAAAGCGCAGATCTTTATGGAGAAGAACGTGCAAGAAACTACACGGACACTTTTAATAATAATAAATTGTTACAAAGTTTTGTTAGTCATCGCGTTGAAATTATACATACATGTGAGAACGATGTAAAATACGAACATGATAAATACGTCCGGAATAAAAAGTAACAATTCAAAGAAATAATTCAAATAAACCATAGCAGCAGAGAAATGACCAGTCCCAACCGACGGCGACCGTTTACAAACATGACGCAAACGCCAGGCCCATTCGTCTCAAAAATTTTGAATGGAGCCAAATGATCCAACGCATACGCCACAATCAGGGCTTTTGAGTGAGCATGACACTCCCAAACGCCAGGGTACTTGAGTGTATATAATTTAAACACACACATATTTACAAATTTTGCTACTATTAATTTATATAATAATTAACAACAATGGATCAATGTGTGAGTTAAATTCAATATAAAGTCATAAAAAACATCTATAGCTATTAAATTTGAGCGCCGCGCCGGCGCGGCGTGCGTCGCCGCTGTAGATTTCAAACGGCGCACCGTCGCCACGGGAATGAACCGGCGCGCCGCCGTGAAGCATTTTTTTTTGTATTAAGGTTCATTTTCGAACAAAGTTTGAAAGCCTTTAAGACTAATGTTAACATTGCATTTTTACAACAAATGTTATGGTATAATTAACGTCAGCCTTGTCTAGGAAGAGGTGTTGGAGGTTTCAGTGTTAGATAGCCCATTTATCGAGGAAGGTTATAGGCTATATATCATCACGCTAAGACAAATAGGAGCGGAGCAGTAATGGAAAATGTGACGCAAACGAAGTTGCGCGGATCAGCTAGAATAGAATAAAAAGAGGAATGGACCCAATATTGAACGTTGCGGAACGCCCATTGTCATTTCAGGCCCTAGTGAGTTCACGCCGTTTACCTGTACTTTAACCTGTCTGTCTTTCAAGTACGATCTAATCAGATCAAGAGATGTATTCCTCATCCCATAATGCTCGAGTTTCAACAAAAGTGTCTCATAGTTAACGCAATCGAACGCCTTCGAGAGATCGCAAAAGATTCCAATGGCGTCTTTTGAATCTTCCCAGGCATTAAAGATGTTCTTTATTAGAGTGACACTGGCGTCAGTTGTACAACGCCCTTTGATGAAAGTGATGAAACCGTACTGTTGTTCATGAAAGATGGAATTTTTATTAAAATTTAGTAACATCTGGTTAAGCATTAACTTATCAAACACCTTACTGAGAACCGGCCTGTGATTCTTGATTTCTTGTCTGTAACCCGATTTAAACAGTCGAACACCGAACGACCTTCCTGTGTTTCATGACATCAGGAAATACTCCCTGGTCTACACTATAGTTAAATATAAGAGCTAAGTGGGGAGCAATAGTTTCAATAATAGATCTACAAACTTTTACAGACATTCCCCAAATATCTTCTGTTGATTTAATTTTAAGATCTTTAAAAGCTTTTATAATGGCTAGAGGGTTTGTATGTTTCAACTTGAACGCCGACGGGCATACCTTGACATTCTTCCTAAGTAAGGCAGCAGAGAGCGCGGGTGACGAGTTAAGAACTTCTGTAGTTTTACGAGGAATATCAGCAAAGAAGTTTTCAAAGTCCTGAGCTACCTCTGCATCTGAGTTTATGGGACCATGTACGGATTTTAAAATAAATTCAGTTCCACGCTTTTTTTTTCCTACCTGTTTCATTATTAATTATTTTCCAGGTAGTTTTTATTTTGTCATCTGCTGATTTTATTGCTAATAAACAGAGCTTTAGCTATTTTGCATACACTTTTAAATGTTTTTGAATATTTCGCAACATTCTTATGAAAGCTTATATTATTCACATGTTACTTAAGGCCATATAGTTCGTATAGCTTTACCCTACTAATTCGAATGCCCGTAGTTGCCCAAACACTGAATATAAACTTAGTGTAAATACTTTTAGACTTTATTGGAAAACTCATTATATTAAGCGTTTAGAAGTGAAAAAAAAACTGCCGTAAAACTCTTTTGGGTCTTCTATGTTATTAAAACTTTGAACACATCATTTACTGGCCAAAGTATTATTCAATTTTTCTAAATTTTGATCTATTATTGGTCTAATTTTAATTTGAATTTTTTGTAAAGGTATGTAAGTATAAAACGTTATTGCTAGTCCATTGTGATCAGAGGGCAACTTATTAACAATCTCTTTATGTAAATAATCACAATTACAAAATATGTTGTCTATGCAAGTCGCAGAAGAAGCTGTTACTCGGGTAGGTTCAATAAAAACATTGTTCAATTAAATGATTAAAATAGACTCAATAATCTGATACTATTTGAGTTAGTTTCTAATAAGTTAATATTAAAGTCACCACATATTATTATTGTTTTATTGCTAGTGCAAACTTTTTTTAACACATCTTCCATTACAGAATCAAACACAGATAGATTCTGGTAACTTGAAGGTCTATAGACACATACAACAACATGCTTATCCAACTCAACACAGGGCAATTCAATGGTGTGTTCAACCGACAGTTTAACAATGTATTTTTTTCTTTAGATTTAATGTAACTTTTAACTAAAATTAGTGATTCTCCATGTATCATACCTTGTCGGCTGAAATGGCTGGCTACATAATAATTTTCAAAATTAATGGATCCTACTTGGTGATCTTTTCACCAATGTTCAGTTAAGCAAACTAAGTACATCAAACTTGGTTTTTTCTAAAAACATTTCTATTTCAAGTAATTTGGAAGAGCAACCTTGAATTTTCTGATTAAACAATGTTGCCCTCCATTAGGATTTTTACCTTGAACCATACATAGTACTACTGCCAGAAGATACCTTGTTACTATTCACTAATAATAATTGGTTATTAGAAGAGGTAGCTTCTGTTGTCTTGCAGTTCAGTTTAAAGAATTATCCGGAGCAATCTCCACAGCAACAATTGAGGAGTTTAAAACGTCTGTATGGGTTTCATCGAGAAGAGAATACTCTCTCAGATTGGAAGAGGCCTCCAAGAATGTTGACATTATATGTGGGTCCTCCTTTTTACAACACAAATAATCACAATAATAAGTCTACGCTGTTAGAGCAACTAGACAACATAGGCTCGTCACTTAACCTAATATGTGTTATACTACCTATAACATCGTTAATATTATATGCTATCAGCATAGCAATCTTATGTCTACAGTTACCGGACAGAGATAAAGCTCCCTGAATTTATTTTTAATCGACTAACAATCTTATTAGTGTCAAAAACCAATAATTTGTAACTGTGTCAACATGTCAGCAAGTGTAAAGTATTATTCAGCTTCAAAATTTGATTGTTTTGATCAGCTGATAAACTATCTGAATAAGGAAAAGCACATAACATCAGCTCTCCTATGTTTAACTTTAATAAGATTTATTACCTTATTGAACGTTCTTATCGAATCCTTTCTGGTAATACCAGTACTATTCCATAATAGAAGAACCATTTGTGAATTATCATCAAGATTTGAATTTATGATTCTTTTAACCATTTGTTTAAAACTTATATTATGATAACTATGGTGGTTACAACTATGGCTTAAGTCGTTATGTAGTATTTTTTCAAAGCCAGACCCTAATTCATCACAAAAAAAAGATTTTCTGGTGTCTTGATACAGTTTTCTAATGGAGGAGCCAACACCGATGGAGACATGTTAAGTTGGGGTTGCGTTCAGTAAGTTGCTGTTGTGAAGTCTCATATTTTTCATAAATGTTTTTCAGTAAGTACTCCTTATATAATAAATCATTTTGGAGACACTGAGTTTGTTTGTTATAATTTTACCTACATCTATCTAACTCAACTATTCAATCTATTAGAGGCTGACTCGGTCTTTCCGCAGTGAGTTTAATAATTACAAGATCTTATTTCATCTTATGAACTATCTATCAGCTTACTTATTTTAATCTGGGGTGAAATTACGTATCTAAAGTTTTTCGAATTTATGTTTCATGCTCCGACTAGCGGTCTGAAATAAAATTATTCTAATCTAATGATGTTATCTTTTTGTAATGTTTAGATTTTATCAATATTCTCTATAGATACTTCAAATTGATTAAAATTGAAGTATATAAATGAATGAATACTGTGTACCTACTATATCGTTCAGTATACAGGTGAATTTTTAAAGTGTGCCTGCATGGTCAAATCCGAAACTAAGAAGAATAGCGAAAAAACACTGAAAGAAGTCTCGAGCCCGATTTTGATGAAAACTAAAACAACATTATTGTATTTTTGATTAAATCACTATTTCTAGGCAGGAATCTCTTGATGTTGAAAAAAACACGCTGTATTTACACATCGCTATCACATCCACGCTCGCCCTACTATAAAATAATTACGTAACTCGAGAATGTGATTTTTTGTTTATGGAGCTATTGTTACAAAATGAATGTTTAAAGGTTTTTACATAAAACAATATCACAAAATAGTTATCGAAATATAAGGAAAAGGGTAAAGTGAAAGTTAGACACATCAGAAGTTTTTGTTCTAGGATTTTTTATTGTTCATAATTATGGATTAATAATTATATTAGGGAAAAGGCACAGAATATTAGAGAGTTGCGCAAATTCGGATAGTCGAATCCGATCCATTCCAATCTCGAAATTTTAATAAAGCGACAGCTATTTTTAATTTCATATACTTATTGGTAATCGTAAAACAGCGCCACTGCAGAAAGTTTGACAGTCTAGAAACAAAAATGGCGGAACAGTGAGCTGACGCAACTTTTCTCTTACGTGAAAAAAATATAATTGTGTATAAAAGTGTTGTTTTCATTGAAGTAAGTACAATTTATTTTTGTCATTGCTATGTTTTATTGTTGGTATGTCGTAAAGGGTAGTAATTATTTTGTTGTTTAAACGCATTTCATTGCAGAAAATAGCAATGTTTAAAAAGTTGTTGTTGTTCTTATTCAGACATGTTAAATCTCAATATCAGATACCTACGCGTGCCCAATATCGGATATCCGATATAACGAAACTCATTTTTACATGTTGCATTTGGTTGTCCAGTGTCATTATAATGTTTTATGTTTTTCTTTCAGTTTCACCATGTCTTCAAGATTAAATAGAAAGAAATAGGATAGCAAATGCATGAAAATTGCCTACCTTGCTGTGAAAAACAAAGGAATGGGGTTTCTTAAGGCTTCGAAATTATATGGTGTTCCCAAAAGCACTTTAGAAGACTATGTTAAGAGTCCCAAGGACATAGATGAGCTCTTGGCAACTAAATTAGGCAGAAAACCTACATTTGACAAGGAAATAGAAGAAGAATTAGTTAAATACTGCCTTGAGATGGTAAAAAAATACTATGGGCTTCGGGCAAATGATATAAAACACATTGCATTTGAACTTGCTGTAAAAAATAACATTCTGCATCAGTTCTCCCAAAAGCGTTCAGGTTGGAAAAAAGTGGTTTTATTAAGACATTAGTAGTATGATGGACCTGAAAGGTCACCTACCTCAAAGATTAAGACTAATTATATTTAAGTGAGATTTTTGAAGATAGGAGGCAATATGCACCTACCTAATCGAGATTAACATAATTAAGACTGATTGTAATAATTAATAAGACTGATGATTGTTAATAAATGAATACAATGTAAAACATGAAGCACCTCTTTTGGTTTAAAAAAGTAGTCGCCTAAGACCAGATACGGTAATTGGGCCCTATTATCGGATATCCGATTAAGGGCAACCTTTTTAAAAACCACAATTTCTACCGATTTTTGTAAAATAAATATAATTTAAACAAATTAAATGTAATGCGTTTAATAGTCACCGATTTCGTATAGAATATAAAATGCAGATAGTGAAAATATCAACTTTTTAGCTCTGAGCCATTGTTTGCTATATTATTATTTTTTCAACAAATGTGTCCGATAATCGGTTTCTCTCCCCTAGTTACTTTGTGTTACTTCAATTTACATTTTTTCCTGTGTGGGTAGACACAGGGTAAATACGCATATTTGATAGCTCCGAGTTTTATTTAACCTTTCGCGTGTCATAAGTTAGTTCTTAAGTTAGTTTTAAATTAATTTTTATAAAAAAATTAATGACATAATTATATATATATTTGCAACTTACCACCCTACACTCACTGTATATTGTTTTCAAGTGTTTCCTAAATCTATTGCAACTACTACTCTTCAACCACAAAATGGACACAAGGCTGTCTTCAAGTTTGGAAGATCTAGAACACCATTTCAATTCTCGAATGGCAGAATATGAGAAAAAACTTAAGAGTGCATCCTCCTATCCTAAAGAAAACCTCGCTACTGTTTCCTGCGTAATTATAATGGGTTGGACCTGGTTGCGTTGACGCGTGATGCAGGCGACTGGGCTTCGGTTACTGAAAGCTACTGTATTGATGAAAAAGTGAGCTGCTTCACTTCCCAGCTGTTGAGTCTATATGACAAGCATGCTCCGCGGCGGAGAGTTAAAATTAGACATAATCCTGCTCCGTGGATGACTCCTGATATCAAAATTGCTATTGCACTTAAGGACAAGGCGAAGAGCAGGTACAGTCGTAGACCCACTGAGCGGGATCTTGCTCACTTCAAATATCTGCGTAACAGCCGCAATCGTCTGTGTCGAGGTGCTAAGAGACGCTACTTCGATGAATCTCTAGTTGATCACAAGTCCTCTGATATCTGGAAGTTTCTGAAATCAGTTGGTATCGGCAAGTCTCCAAGTACCTGTGCTGATATCGACCTGTTTGCTCTCAACAGGCACTTGACAATCTGTGTTCAAGAATGATAACCCCTATTCTCCCACAACTGCTTCCCATTCTCACTCACATAGCTAATTACTCTTTATTCTCTGGTACATTTCCTACATCCTGGAAACAAGTTCACATAATACCAATTCCCAAAACAAATAATCCATCAACTTTATCTCACTTCCGACCCATCTCCATTCTACCTCTAAAGTTCTTGAACTCATTGTCCATGGCCAAATTTCCAGATATTTATCAACAAACTCTCTTAGCTCCCCTTTTCAATCGGGTTTTCGTGCTGGCCACAGCACTGTTTCCGCGCTTCTGAAAGTCACTGACGATAACCGCTGGCCCGCTGGGCTGTGGACAATAAATCTCTAACCGTATTAGTCCTACTCGACTTCAGTAGTGCGTTCAACTCAGTGGATTTCGACATACTTCTTGGAGTCCTTCGTTCTATTAACTTTTCTCCTTCTGCACTATCCTGGTTGGACTCTTATCTTCGGGGCCGCTCTCAGTGTGTCCGCCTTGAAGAGACTTTCCCTGATTGGTGTGACCTCACTGCTGGTGTACCTCAGGGTGGCGTTCTCTCTCTTATTTTCACTATCTTCATTAATACCGTTACTAAGGTTATCTCCTCCAACTTCCACCTTTACGCAGACGATTTGCAGCTTTATCGACACTTCTTGCTGGCCGACGCAGATTCAGCGATTAATGCCATGAATCGTGATCTAGAGACTAGAGAGTATTAATCAATGGGCTAAGTCATACGGCTTACAGATAAATCCGTCCAAGTCCCAGGCGATGATCATAGGTAGGTAGTCGTTACTATCGCACTGCGCTTGACACTTCCACTTTGCCGCCATTATCCCTTAACGGGTCGATCATTGCGTTTACGGAATTGGCAAAGAATCTCGGTGACTTAATTGATAGTAATCTTTCTTGGCGAGCACAAGTAAATGAGGTTAGTCGTAAGGTGCACTTTTCCTTCCACTCTTTAAAAACTCTTCAATCCTTCTTGCCCTTCATAACTAAAATTTACCTAGCTCAAACTTTAATTCTGCCGATCATTGATTACGCTGATGCCTGAACGCTTGCAAATCTTATGCATTCGTTTTGTTTTTGGGCCTGAGGTAATACGACCATGTCTCTCAGTTTCGCAAGGATCTCAAGTGGCTCCCTATACGCCTTCGCAGGAACACTCGAATATTATGTCTGCTATTTTAAAACTAATTTCAAAACCCTATCACTTAAAACAAAAAATCACATTTTCAATCTACGTAATTATTCACAATACAAAAACCTTACATCTACGCGGACGGGGTCTTATCGCCGAAACTAACACAGTTTGGTATTTCTGTACAAGTGAAAAGTAGGAGTGAGGCGTATTTATCGAAACAGTTAAAAAAAACAGGTATTTCAAAGTAACAACATGAAACAGGTATCTCAGAACCGAAATAACAGCTCCCACCTATTTCGCCTGTTCCTCAAACAACCGTAGTAGCCGTAACTCGACATACAAAACGAAACGACCTGGAACAGCTTTGAGAAACAGTTTCAAATGGAACATGCTCCATTCTCTTCTGACTTATTATAATAGAAAGAGACAACATCTGTTCTTTGGAACAAGCTCTTTGCTCCTCTGGTTCATTGTAATAGAAAGAGATAGAACCTGTTTTCAGTAGCAGGATTATCTATGGTAGCAGGTACTGTTTTTGTATCTGTTGCAATCAACGAGTCTTTAGTTCCAGTGGAACAGGCTGTTTTTTTGGAACAGGTTTTTGGAACTGTTTTCTTCTTGGAACTGAAACCGGTGAAACAGGTTTCTAATTTTATCTGTTCCAACCCACTCCTAGTGAAAAGTTTGCACTTCTATCTCTTTTAACTTTATCCATGCTAATTTATAAAAAAAAATCCACACGCAATAATTTCCTAACCAAAAACACAACAAACAACACAAAATAAAATGACAAATGACAGCTAACCTGCCAATGACGTTTGACGAGTAACGTTGACGTAATATTGAACGAATGTAACGTATGATTTGTTGTCATTCACTTCACCGGTAAGTTGTTACTCGAAGCTTTATTTTCGCTTGTGAAATTGACAGAAGATACTCGTAAGTTTTACTTGCCGATTAACGTTAATTGGGAAGTAATTAATCAACGCTTTACTTGGAGATGGTGAAAGAGGCCCTTAGAGTACTGAAAAATAATGGACACGTATTTTTTGTTTTTGTAAATCAATGAATATTGACAAAGATAAAACGCATCAAAACTCGGGAGTCACGACTCAGTAAAAATTATGGTCAACACAGGTCAAATATTTTTTGATAATCTAACTGACGGACTAATTAGATTTTTTTAGGACACAAGCCCATTATAAGAATAACTTCAAAAGCATACAACTTCTCTGTTTTTCCACCAATTTTATTTACTTTTTCCCCAATCGTACTGTTTTGATAACATCTTTCAAATTAGAGGTGAGACGTACTAGGTAAAACGCGTACTAATCCGCCGATATAATTATTCTCAAAAGTAGGTCCACGAGTATTTAGGCGTATCAAGTTTATTGTCGGTGCCATAGGTAGTGAGTCTTCGTAATTTCGAGTAGGTAATCGGAGTATTTTTGGTTTATGGATGATTAACGTATCTATACTATAATATTATAAAGCTGAAGAGTTTGTTTGCTCGAACGCGCTAATCTCAGGAACTACTGGTCCGATTTGAAAAATTTTTTCAGTGTTAGATAGCCCATTTATTATTCACGCTAAGACAAATAAGAGCGGAGCATTAATAGGAAATGTGATGCAGACGAAGTTGCGCGGGTCAGCTAGTATACGATACGCGTTGGGATTTGCATCTTTTCTACATTTTATGATACTTAAAATTAAATCTTACTGAAAACTTCCCTTCATACTTGCATATCTTAGGTCTACTAGACCCGCAAACTTCGATTGCCGAACCGAAAGCAGGGCTTGAAAACGTTACCAATTCACATTAAAAATAACGTTAAGTAACAGTATTCGATAGATACCTGGCATATCGGTACGTTCTGGTAGCGTTACTTAGTAGCATAACATAATAATAACGTTACAAATAGTAGAAATAAAAATAACGGTATTTTTAAAGTTATTGTAAAAATAGCGGTAACAATTCACGGTATAGTTTGGTTATTTTAAGCGACGTTGCCGTTTTGCACAACCAAGGCGCCGCGCCCGGGGAGCGGCAGTGGCGGGGCGCAGGCGGCACGCGGCCACGCGCCGTCGCGTGGGCTATCTCCGTGAGCTAGGGGTCACCGGGGGCCTCCGGCTCAAAGTCACTGCGACTGGAGCGCGGATGCTGGAGATCCCCGGGGAGACCAGCGGCTCGTCCGCTGACGCGGCGGCGGCCGGCAAGTCGGGCGATCACCGGGCTGGGAGCGCGGCCTGCGCTCCGCCCACCAAGGCCAAGTCTGGAGGTAGGGGAAGGCCCTCCGCCGCCACTGCCACCGTCTCCGTCGCCGCAGCCGCCACTGCCGCAGCCGCCACCACCGCAGCCGCATCCACCACCGCAGCCGCATCCACCGCCGCTGCCACATCCGCCGCCGCTGCCACTGCTGCCGCTAGTGCGCCACAGAGAGGACCTCACAGGGGGCCCAGGGGGAGGAAGCTGAGATGGAATGCCAGTAACGGCCCCTCTCAGTCACTCAGTTTCCTCCAAGCGAATATCAACCACTGCGCCTGCGCTCAGCACTTGCTGCTGCAGAGCATGGCGCAGTGGTCGATCAATATTGCGGTGGTCGCTGAGTCGTATTTTGTCCCACGCAGGGATGACTGGATTGCGGACCTAAGCGGCTCAGTGACCATCATATCGTCGGCCGCCGCCGGTACCCCGTCCTTGAAAGTGTCAGGAGGGGACAGAGGTGCGTAGCAGCACGGTTCGGGGAGATCGTCGAAGTAGGCGTCTACCTCTTCCCGAACCAAACTCTCGCCGAGTTCCACAACTCTCTGGTAGAGGGTTGGGTCTGGTTGGGTGTCGTCGTCGGACACTATTCCCTACCCGTGCTTGTCCTCGGGGACTTCAATGCCAAGAACTTGGCTTGGGGTTCTCGTTTGACAGACGTGCGGGGAAGGATGGTGGAGGACTGGCTCTGGAGACAGGCCTGGTCGTCCTCAATCGGAGTTTTGTTCCCACGTGTGTGCGGATGCGGGGCAAGTCGGTGGTGGACATTTCGTTCGCTAGTCCCGCTCTGTCACCGCGGGTCATTGACTGGCGTGTCATGGAGGAGGTGGAGACCTATTCCGACCACTGGTATATCCGGTTCGACGTCTCCACCCAGACCTCAAGCGCGCCGGTCGTACAGACCCCGAGTGGTCCGCGTTGGGCTCTGAAGCAGCTGGACCGGGAACTCCTCCTGGAAGCCTCGATCGTGCAGGCCTGGGTGACATCACCGGAAAGGCCTGCCGGCGTGAACAGTGAGGCAGGGTGGTTCCAGGAGGCCATGTCCGATATCTGTGACGTGGCAATGCCCTGAGTTCGGCCAGGAAGAGCCCGACGTCAGGAGTACTGGTGGTCGCGAAAGCTGGCGTCTCTGCGCGAAGCGTGCATTTCTGCGCGGCACCGGTACGCCAGGCATCGCAGGCTCCGCATCCATCCTCCGGATGCGGATTCCATCGAGGCGGAGCTGTATGAGGGATACAGAGCGGCGAAGAGACCGCTCTCCGCGACGCTGTCCTGCGGGCTAGAGATGTGGCCCGCGAGGAGATGCTGGCGACTGTCGACAGAGATCCGTGGGGGCGCCCTTACAAAATGGTGCGGGATGAGATCCCCCCCCGCTGACGCGTCTCCGGCCTCAGTTCGTGGAAGACGTGGTGAGCGCTTTGTGCCCTGCGCGAGGGGAACATCCTCCCGCGCCAATGGCTCCGCCGCCTGCGGTGCTGGATGCGGACCAAGAGGACGACGACATCCCGGCTGTGACTGGGGTAGATCTGAGAGTGGCGGTCCGAAGGCTCAAGGCCAAGTATACCGCCCCAGGGCCCGACAGCTTGCCTGGCAAAGCCTGGGCCCTGGCCTTGGAGGCTCTCGGGGCTCGACTGGAGGGGCTCTTTAGCGCATGCATGGAGAGGGGCCAGTTCCCGCTTTCTTGGAGGACCGGGAAGCTGGTCCTCATCCGGAAGCCTGGGCGCCCTGCGGACTCTCCGTCCGCATTCCGGCCCGTGGTGTTGCTCAACGAGGTGGGCAAGCTCTTCGAAAGAGTTATCGCAAACCGCCTCGCCGGGCACCTAGCGGAAACGGGGCCGGATCTGGCGGACAACCAGTTTGGTTTCCGCAAGGGGCGCTCTACGGTGGACGCCGCGTGTACGCGGAGGCGGCCGACGTAATGACACGCGGGGTTGCGACAGTCGTGGAGAGGATCCGGCAATTGGGTCTCGAGGTGGCGCTGCACAAGTCCGAGGCCATGTGCTTTCATGGCCGAGGCAATGCGCCACCGTCGGGATCCTTGCTGACGGTAGGAGGGGTTTCCATCGGCGTCGAGTTGACGCTGAAGTACCTAGGGCTCGTCCTCGACAGCCGGTGGAACTTCGTGGAACATTTCCGACGTTTGGCACCCAAACTGGAGCGGGCCGGGGCTGCTTTCAGGCGGCTCCTGCCCAACCTGGGGGGACCAAACGCCTCCTGACGGAGGCTCTACGCGGGGGTCGTGCGGTCCATGGCCCTTTACGGGGCCCCGGTGTGGGCACGTTCCTTGAGGCAGCGTGCTGCCCACTACCTGAACGCGCCCTAAAAGGTGGTGGCCCTGAGGATGGCCCGAGGGTACCGCACGATCTCGCGCGAAGCGGCGTGTCTCCTTGCCGGATTGCCGCCATGGGATCTTGAGGTGATAGTCCTCGCGCGCCTGCATGATTGGTGCGTGAAGGTACTACGCCGGGGGGGAACAGAGCGGACAGACTTCCGGCGTGATCTCATGGCGACATGGAGACGATTACTGTCGCAACCCAGCGCAGGGCACGCCACGATAGTGGCGGTAAGTCCCCTCTTTGAGGAGTGGCTTGAGAGACGCCACGGCGTCCACCTGCACCGAATCGGGCGGGAGGAAACGCCCGGGTGTCACCACTGCGAGGATCGACTGGAGGACACGGTGGAGCACACTGTGCAGGTGTGCCCCGCTTGGGCGGCGCACCGCTGTGTCCTCGAAACGGCGATCGGCGGCGACCTCTCGCGTCCGGCCCTGGTCCAAGCCATGGTCCGGAGCGAGACGGAATGGGACGCCGTCACTTCCTTCTGCGAAGCAGTCATGCTAGTGAAGGAGGTGGCGGAGTGGGAGAGGGAAAGAACCTCTCGTCCCGGCCGCCGTGGTAGACGCCGCGGGCGTCGGAGGCTACCACCTGGTGACCTCCGGCCACCGTAGGCACGGGCCTGTGGACGGTGAACTATGGGTGGCTCGCCGTCCGTCCGTCTTCTGACGACAGGCCGTGTCGACGGCGCTTTCGTGTTCCACGCGCGCCTCAAAGAGAGTCAGCACACACAGGGGCCCGAAAGGCACGCCTGCCGGAGTCGCGGGACTATTCGAAAGAGACACCGTGGCTCCGGAACACAAAGGGCACTGAAGGAACATGGATGGGTTTTAGTCAGTAAAAGTCTGACACTCCCTCTCGTTCCGCCCAGAGCGGGAGGAGTCATTGGATGATTTACCATTCATAAAAAAAAAGGCTGAAGGAAAGGCTTCGCTCAGATTCGCGAGACACACTGCACATGACGAGTGGAAAACCAACAATTTATATACAAGAACAAGCACAACTCAGAATAGCATGGAGAATATTAAACACGCAAATAGTCGCACGGCACAGTCTAAGCGCCGATACAGACATTCTTTTGCAATTGGACGAGAGCGACGGTAACAAAACTAAATCATAACGATAACATTTTCGATACCGTAGATTTTAACGTTATGCATATGTATGATAACGTTATTTATTAAGTAACGATATCTGCATCAAAAGGCTGTAACGATACCATATTTTTACCGGTATTTCAAGCCCTGACCGAAGGTCCGTCCGCCAAGGCCGGTTATTGTAGAAAAATAGAAAAAAAAAGATGTTGGTAGGTACTTTTATCAATGTAAATTTGGCGTATTTAAAAGAAAAACTTGCACGCTGCTTACCATATTAAAAGATTCTATTGGACGTTAGGCTTGGAATCGCAAAACAAATTAATCGACTCGCAAACTTCAATTACCGAAACCAACGCCTCGGAACTAACCGAGCTACTAGGTCACAAGTCGCAACACTCGTAATAGACGCGAATATAGTGTCATACGCCATACGCCTAAATACTGATACGTGTTTATGTGGTGCGCACGGAACAGATCTTTACGCGTCCAGCCAAATATCTATTCCAGCATATACGACTCACCTCAACTTCAAATGAATATCCATAAATAATTCTGAGTGACTGAGTGATTTACAGACAAACCACAGCTGAAACTACTGGTCTAAAAGTCTGAACTTTGCCAGGTAGGTTCCTTCGGGAAAAAACGGGATATGCGCGTACGAAGTCGCGGGCACAAGCTAGTTCTGAATATAAAAATCTCACAACGCACAACCGAAACTAGTACAAAATAATAAAAAATATTGCAAAAAAAATTGGCATATAAGTTCGGGGGGGGAAAGCAAACTCGCGGCCGTCGCGGGCAAAAGCTAGTTCATGTATTGGTATTTATTATGTTTCATAGTAGTGTATAAATCAAGAAATATGTCTCTTGATTTATACTATACTAGCTGACCCGTGCAACGTCGTGTGCGTAACATTTTTCATTACTGCTCCGATCCTATTGGTCTTAGCGTGATGATATATAGCCTATAGCCTTCCTCGATAAATGGGCTATCTAACACTGAAAGAATTTTTCAAATCGGACCAGTAGTTCCTGAGATTAGCGAGTTCAACCAAACAAACAAACAAACTCTTCTGCTTTATAATATTACTAGCTGACCCGCGCAACTTCGTTTGCGTCACATTTTCCATTAATGCTCCGCTCCTATTAGTCTTAGCGTGATGATATATAGCCTATAACCTTCCTCGATAAATGGGCTATCTAACACTGAAAGAATTTTTCAAATCGGACCCGTAGTTCCTGAGATTACGCCCTACATACAAACTTACAAACATACAAACTTACAAACAAATGTTACCTCTTTATAATATTAGTATAGAAGTATAGATGAAACCTGGATTAGAACATTTCCAAACAGATTATACGCACCTCATAGAATGTAGGCAATTGGAATTCAGTCAAAACATCATCCACTTTTTTTGACACATTCAGTAAGTGCTTATGTGTAAATGGATCCACATCAAGAGATATAAATGTCCTTGACTGATCGTCGTTACAATATACTTTCACTGCAGCGAACCCAAGGTCAAAACTGAAAAATAATAAGTAAGTACTTAAACACAGAACAGAAAACAGCGTTTTCGCGAGAGGGACAGATATATTTGTTACAAATTATAATCACTCGTTTGTTTTTCGAGTAATTTTGATTCTATTTTCACTGTTGGTACCTATTATATTTTTGTATATTTTTAGATAAACTGTATAAAAAATAAACATTTTTGACGTGACGTCTAATAAATCGATGAACGCCTGCTGCACGCACGAAAAAGGATGACTCATTGTTCCGTTACGCTCATTGTAACGTTATAAAGTGTTGTCACGTTAAACTATCGTCCGTAAACAGACTTTACAGACAACCATTTTTTTTATTTTAAATATTCTCTATTTGCAAGGACCTGTTCTTTGTGAATTAGGTTTGGTATTACAAATAATATTGATTGAGGAGTGCTGTCGAACGTTACAGTCAAAAAGGTTGAAAAGCAAAAATTTATTACATCCCTAGATGGTTGGATCAACAAAAGGCATCCATGTGAAAACCCCTGTAAGAGGACTCCCCCTATAAGGATATACAAAGATGTTCTTTGGAAAGGTCAAGTATAGCACCATGGTCCCGGTTGAACTATAATACTACACAAGATCTGCAGAAACTTCCTAATCTAAAGACAGTTGCGATATTTACGGCGTTCATTTTAGTAGCAGGACAATACTTAAAATGTCCATTCAGCGGAAACGGTTCAATAAAATCAGTCAAGATATTATTGGTCAATTATCTGAGGTCTATGCTTACATCGGATGCCACAGGTGGATGAAAACATTGGGTGTTAAAAATAGTATTCACTTGTAGTTGTGTCTTAGGTGGAGTGAACGACAAGGGAGCTGTCATTCCATCTTGTTTGTATGGTTTGACAGCACACTAGTCGTTCATTACGCCTAAGTGTTGAGTTCGACATGTTTACAGAATCGCATTGCAGTTCGCCTGGCGATAAGAAAACTAATACCTAATGTTATTTGAGAGACAAATTCGTTGTCGTGTCGCTAAAAGTATTCGTTCATACTAAAAGTGTTTAGGTATTTAAATAATGGTTCACAATCTTGATGTGGCTTTTTGCACAAACACATTAAACAAATAAACTACTGCTTAAACTAATTGATTTAGTAATCGTTATTGTTGATTTTTAGGGCATTCTATTTTTAAACTGTGATTTTATAGAAAGATTTAAAAAACACATGAAGATTGTTTATCTTTATTTAACTATCTACCTAAACCTTTCTGGTATAGAAGTTTTTATTTAGTAGAGTAATGTTTTAAAATGGTAAGGTACAGTCGCCAGCACATCAAGCTACAACAATCTGTCAAATTTCTTTGTTAGATTTTCAACTTTATCGCAAAAGAGATTGGGTTCAAATTCGATTGGGAAAATTTGACAGTTTCGGATAGCCTGATGTGCTGGCGACTGCACCTGAACAGTAAGTTACCAATAAGCCAACAACAATCTGAATAGTAAAAAAAAATTAGTATTTTTTTCAATGACGTATCATATAGACACGTCATAAACCAACATCGCGGCGCTTAAAAACGGCGAAAATACTAGATAGCTACTAATACGCATGAAGAAAGGGAAAGAAAATATGTCACCCTACGGCGGGATGCCTGTTGCTAGAGGGAGATAAATATACATCTTCAGTTACATCACAGGATAAGTAATAGTCAAATTGACATCAAAACAAACGTAGTGTCGCGTGACAGGTTGGTGCGTAACTAAGCGCGATGTGGCCAATTGGCTTCATTTTAGAGTGCGGAAAACGTATCTATAGTTTTATATATCATTGATTTTAATAGATTCTATAGTTATAAAGTTTCTATAAGTTATATTAGAGTACAAAACTCTAATACCCTGCATGGCTACTAATGCTCTCAATCATAGCAAGAAATTATTTCAATAAAGATTCATACACTACATACCTTTCAACATTAGTGAAGCATTTGTGAAGTGATGATCTAAATGTTGATATCAAATGATACTTTAGTACAAAAGTTTTAGACAAACTGATATGGAAATTATCACAGCGATGACACTGTCCAATTTTTGTTACTACTTCTCTCTCTAATAGTTCAATTAAATCCTGAACAGCATCTATTTGACTATCTGAAACATAAATAATAAATAGTTCATGTCATAAAACTCTTCAATTCATAACTGTTCAATTAAATTATATTGTCATCTACATACAATTCACATAAACAAATGTGGCCCAGTTTCCTCTCACATGTGGAAATGATCGTGACCTGCCACCATGAAGCTGCGGATCATCAATGTGTGTGTCGGAAGGCACAACTGGTACTTTGCTCAAATTGGGCGCAGGAAACTTAGGTCTGAAAGAACAAAAATATAGTTTTATATAATTAAAGACTATGGAAGACTTACAGCTAAATACAATGGTGATAAGTAACAGTATGATAATCTGACAGCCAGTTTTATTAGTTATTACACCTTAATTGGTGTACCTACTATTTTTGAAGCTGACAGTATATTGTCTAGGACCATCCATGAGATGGTTGTAAACCATAAGCAATGTTATAGAAAATGATAAAGTTTCTATTACCTATCAAGTTCACTGTCTTTGTTATCAGTTTCACTGTCTTCTGAATTAGATCCATATTCATCACATATATAAGATAATGCTGACATTAGGTATTATTAAATGTATCAACAGTAAAATATACCACTGTACACCTGTTAGCCCAGGAAAATATGATTAAAAGTTAGGCATCTATACTAATATTATAAAGAGGTAAAATTTGTTTGTAAGTTTGTATGTAGGGGGTAATCTCAGGAACTACTGGTCCGATTTGAAAAATTCTTTCAGGGTTAGATAGCCCATTTATTGAGGAAGGTTATAGGCTATATATCATCATGCTAAGACAAATAGGAACGGAGCAGTAATGAAAAATGTGACGCAAACGAAGTTGCGCGGGTCAGCTAGTTAATAATACAGTGTAAAAAGTTCATTGTGGACCCAAGTGCAATATATTTTTTTTGGATGTTTGTTACGCGGTTTTTCCGGATCTTGCGGACCGATGATAATTATTATTAAGAGTCCTATTACATTTTTACGGAAATTCATGATTTTTGACGCTGTAGTTTTCAGCAGCAGTAAGATATTTTAATTATTTGATCCTGAATAACGATAGTGCCAGTCTCTTTATTGTAAGTTGGAGTTACACATTTTCATTTTTATTTTCGTGTAATTTACTATAAATATTTTACGAACTCAGTTCGCAAGAAAAAATGTCGGCGATGGAACTTTGACGGTCTAATTCACATTGTTACAATCAATTCTTTTAAAAGCTGAAATTACTAAAAGGTAAGTTGAATGTTTTACTTGTTTATTGGAGTTCTAGAATTTCTTTAAATTCCTTGAGTTTTCACGGAAAAAAACGTAAAGAAATCCTAATTTAAGCCAGAAATGTCTTGATTCAGCGTCCATTATATTCCAAATAAAAACAATTTTATCAAATAAATTAATATGATATAAAATTTCAATCTACAATGAATACGTTTCATAAGTTTTCGTTTGTCAATATAATTAAACAAAATTACAATAAATAAAATTAAAGTACTATATATTCTGCGTCAATTCAGCGCGCGCGCTCCTCAGTCTCGCGCGAGCGCCCAAATTAACTATAATCCTATTCAGACTAGTAAGTATCAAAATTGTTTCGCGGACTATAGATGTACTCCCAACGCAGACCAACGTAACTTCGTTTATTGCAAACGAGCATTCACGATTCGTAATAGGACTCTTAAGAAAGTCATGAATTAGAAGTAACCCCCTAGTGATTTTTTAACAGCTTCGGTAAGTTACTTAAAGCCTATTATGCAAGTTTACCATAATAACAGAAAAAACGGATAAACGGATTTTTATTTTGTTATGTGATTTCTCCAGAATTAGCAGATTAATATTAAGATTTATGATATTTCACAAGGGACACTAACTAAAAAGCAACAACAGGTTATAGGTACCTACTTACTAAGTTCTTGTTGCGATCGTGTTATTTACGGAATACATATATGAGCGACGTGTTTAAAACTGCAAATAGGCAAGATAATCATTGCTAAAACCTGTTTGGGATATAGTTTATAGTTTTGATATAACCCCCCCCCCCCCCCCCGCGTACGCGAATTTCCACAGCTACACACTCACCCCGCCCCTTTCCTATCACTCGTTCCTTGAAGTTTGTCTTGCGCACGCGTGTTCTGTTTTCTGTTCTCTTGGTGTTAGATTTCCTATCGACTTGACTGTTTTTTGATATTCCGATTTGAAAGTGTATTGGTAGCTACTGTTTGAATACGGATCTACTACTTTGGCTGGCGTTTCTTGGACTCCGATATTTCTTTGTGATTTGGATAACGTTGAATTACACTTTTCTATATACACCGTAAGTACAATTAATTTTATTATAAGCGAGCACACATAAGTTGACATACAAAGAGAGAATAAATAGGGAAAAGGAAGAGCTAGGGCGGGTTGTTTCAACTACACTTAACGCACGCGTAAACGTTAAAAATGGTGCTAACTATCGTCAAATCAAAAAAATTGGGTTGTTTCACAAAATGTCAGCGTTAACGCACGTAAAATATAACGTTTACGTTAACAGATGGTCTGAGCACTGGTTAACGTAACTTTAGTTGCATCAAATAGAACAATATTGTGACATTTCTTTTGAATTCCTCAATACCAGTTCTTTTGATGACACAAATAAGTGGTGGAATGCAAAAAAAGCTATTTAGGTAGGACCCGTGTCAATAACTTAGCTATTGGAATGAGCAGGAATTTTTACCAGAATGTTTTGAAACAACTCTTCTAAATTAACGAACGTCAAACATCGTCCGTAATCGTAACTTTTTGACGTACGTATGTTACGTTATCCAACTGTTTGATACAACCCGCCCTGTTAGGTTTCTAACAGAGGTATAAATTCACTTCATGGTAGTTAAGTTATAAAATATTGCAGCCCTAATGGTATTAAACTCGACGAGCACTTTTTCAGTAGTCAGCAGCCTCACGTGGTTGTATAACTTGTATATATGTTACAGTCAAAACTCGTAACCGGTCAAAACAAATTTTGACTGCAAAAATCAGGCAAAAGTCATTTTGACCGATGACAGTAGTTAAAAATAATTTTGACTGATTTTCGCAATCGCAAGTAATTTTAACTAAGGGCGTTGGTCAAAACGACTTTTAACTTCAAAATATTGGGTAATAGTGTTTGTGACCAAGTTGTATGGTTAAAAAGAAACCTAACGTAACCTAACCACCTTAACTTTTTATGAATTTTGACTGATGGTCTAAATTTTAAATCAGGCAAAACCACTTTTGACTAGTTTTTGCAGTCAAAACTGTTGTCGACTAAGGGCATCGGTCAAAACCACTTTTGACTAAGTTTTGACTGTAGCATATAAATATGATATGCACTTATATGCATACGATATTGTTACGCGCCAGAATTAATGCCGGGTACACAACGTACTACTAACGCCATCTAGTATCGAGTAGTGGAACTAATTGGGTCACGATCTTTCTAGACTTTTCGATGCTAGAACATTCTCGATGTTTCGACACCTAGTCAGTCGGGACCGATATGTTCCCGAACTTTCTAGATATTTCCATTCTCGAAGGTTCTGGAAATTACTGTGGGACTATATAAGGTGCGCATCGCTCGCGACTGGGTCAGTATTGAATTGGCGATACAAGCGATACATCGGAAGCGATCTTCAACTGCGAGTTAAGTGAAGTTAAGTGTTTTATAGTGCGATTGTGTGTTGTAATTAGTGTGTTTAAAGTGTTAATTAGTGTTGATAATTAAAGTGTCATTTTTTTTGGTTAAATAATCCGCTGTTTTTACTGTCACGAACCCCAAGCTCGTAACAATATTATGGTACCAAACTTGATAAAGTGAACATATCGAACCAAATATTGAATTTTCCATCTTTAGGTTTATGAAAAATGACGCAGCCAAGGATAATTTACACGGAACAGAAAAAACAGTGGAAGTGCTATGCGATGAATTTTGTATCGGAACCTGTGACAAATAAACCGATAATATTATTGAGCGTTTCTCTTTTTTTTGCCATAATTTCAAAAAATCCCAAAAAATTAAAAATATATATAAATCAGTTTTATTTATGAAATCAGGTAGTTTACTCATTAAAATTTGTTTTTTTTTTTTATAAGGAAATCTATTTTATTTATCAATTTTGTGAAAAATGTATTAAAAACTAAAGGAAGGTAGATTACACGTTCTTATTTTGTTACTTTTTATTTGTTAAAAAAATCTTTGAAGTAGCAATTGTTATATCCAGAATAATATTTTTTTTTTCATACTTCATGATAAACTTAATAACATCAGCAAAGAAATGCCAAGAAAAGTAAAATAAATTTTTCAAATTCAGTGTTTATTTATTTTTTTGTTACCTTTCACCTAAATAAAATTTAAAGTTTTGATAATATGAAAAATAAACAAAATTTACCGGTTTTACGTACTTTTTATTAAAATGTTAAGTATCCTTGAGTCTCTCTATAAGAGAATCAAGGAAACTTAACAAAAAAAATGCAGAAAACATAAAATGTGATCGGATTTTTTTTTGGGACAGTAACAAAAAAATATATTTGGTAACAAAATAAAAAATATAAGGCAATGTCTACAATGTAAGTTGCGTTGGTGCGTTTTAGTGATTAGGATTAAAGATACGTATCACAAGTATTCATTGTTAAAATTTTACAGTTAAAGAAAACAATAGTACACCATACCTACGCTATAATAACATTATTATTATAAATGTGAAAAATTGAGTGTGTTTAATGTCTTTATAGTTGAAAGGATTTGGATGAAATTGTTGAATGCAAACGTAGCTAATTCCTCTTTTGTTACTAAAATTTTCCGCTTACGTTACTGTGCCAAAGTAACAAAAAAAATAGTAACGAAACACTTGTTTAGTTTTTATAAAATATTACTATAGTAGTTAAAATGGGAGTTACGTCTAATATAAATCACTCAAATTTAGTGCAAGTTGTTAACTATTGTGACATGATAAAAGAAAGTAGTCAATATTATCAACTTACAGCCCTCGCCAGACTTTGTGACCGCTCTGAAGTTAACTACAACGGGGGCGCAGTAATAAATCTCATACAAAAACAGCACCTTGAAACAACTGTAATAAATACCGGAATGAGATTCGATTTTTTTTCGAAGTGGAATACCTACGTGTTTCAGATTATAACGTCGGAACAGCTAACAGCACTGACATCTAAATCAATATCACAGAGTACATTATACATATTATTATATAATACTACTCTTTGCATTATACTATGATCAATATGACGGCATTAAATGGTGCCTGTAGTATTGCCAAGTTAAAATTGTTTAACGAAATGGAAGTTTTTTAAGTATAACACATAAAAAATGGGTAACAAAAACTGAAATCCATTTTTGGAACTTTTTCTGGGACAAGTTTAAAATTCATTTATATCTGACAAGTTAAAAAAAATACCTAAAAAAGCAATGTAAGTAGATCTTCTTACCTCGTAAAATGGTTTAAAAACGAAATCTCAGTAGTTTCTTTGAAAGTAATTAAAATAATTGAGTTTGAAGTAACGGATGGTAGACTGGGACATACGAATTTTCATACATTGCAATTTTTGGTAGTTTGTATTTATTTATTGTTTTAATTAAATACTATACTTTTATGATATTTTTTAATGATTTCTTTGAATTTTAATAATATATATGCTCCTAAATATAACAGAATCAATAACCTACACATTACACCAATGTTATTAATCTACAATCTTGTGGGACAGTCAACAAATGACTTCGGTACGTGGATTTAAAGTGCCGCCGTTCGATGGGACGTCTGCTTGGTCGGCCTACAAAATTCAGTTTGAGGCCGTCATGAAGGCGAACGGTTGGAGTAAAAATCAAGCCATGACTGCCCTCACCTTAGGCCTGCGCGACCAGGCCTTAACTGTCTTGGAAGCTCTCGGTAAAGAAGTAACTTACGAGCAGCTCCTTGAAGCACTGGAATCCCGGTATGGTGACGCTCATCTGGAGCACGTGTTTCGTGCGCAACTAAGGGATCGCGTACAGCGTAGTGGTGAAAACCTGCAGCAGTGGGCGCTTGAAGCTGGTGCGGAAGGCATACCAGTCTGTACCTAAGCTTATTGAAGGGAACCTGGTCCAGGCCTTCATTGACGGCATCCGCGACCTTGAAGTTAGGGCTGCAGTGAGGCTCGGGCACCACGGGACACTTAGCCTCCTGAGTCCTACCATCCTTTAAAAAGAACAATTTGCTCGACGCCATTAAGTCCCGACTTTTATCGGGTTACTGTAGTATAATGACCGCATGTACTTTTTAACACACAAATTCGTTTTTAGTTTTTAATTCCGAGCTCATTTTTGAAAACTTTTATGTCATTGTCAAAACGTAACGTCCAATCTGTTACCTATTTTATTAGCCAATCAGGAAACAGTTATCTATTTAGTTGGCCAGAGTAGGAGTTCAAAAATTGAGGGTCACCCAAGTACAGGTAACTAAATTACTTATTTTTTGTATTATTTTTGTACAATTTGTGTTAAATTTACATTTAATATTATGATATAGTTATGATTTTTACGTAAACATTAAAATTATGTCCAAAATCGAATATTTACTGTTGAAAATACGGCATAATTGTATATGTTCTTTTGAAAGTACTTTCGGCTATAACTAATAAAAAGGGCGTCTACAATTTGTACTTGAAAAAGTACATTCGGTTAAAAACCCATTATCAATTTATATGTTGTGCTGATAAAAATCTGCTTTTAATCTAATTGTATTTACTTGATTATTTAGATTTGACTGAGGATCAACTTCGGGATATTCTCAACCAATCAGATTTTGAGGATGATGACGATTCTGATATTTTCGAAGTACCCACAGAAGAAGAGTTAAATCGTACTTCCTCATCGTCAGAATCTGAAACCGAACCAGAAGACAATCCGCAGCCAATGCCTAGTTCTTCATCTACAAATAGCCAAAGAAGAGCGCGTACTACAGGGTACCTAGTTATGGTATATAGGGTAATGGGCTTGCTTGCGACATTATAGTTTACCAAGGAAAAGAAACTTTTACAAATGAGAATGAATTCCATTTAGGAGAAAAAGTGGTCCTCCAATTAACCGAATCACTAGTACCAGGGCATTTAATATATTTCGACAGATATTTTACCACGCTCAGATTGGCTGATGAACTTGCAAATAGAGGCTTTAGATGTACCGGAACAATTATGAAGAATCGGGTCCCTAAAGAAGTAACTGATAAAATTGATGACGACAAGGCTTTGACTAGAAAAGGGAGAGGGAGTTGTGACGTGTTAGTACGAAATGATGGCGAAGTTGCGTTTACGAAGTGGATGGACAATAAGTCGGTATTAATGCTGTCTACTATTCATGCTACTGATAACCTTGATAACTGCAGAAGATACAATAGGGCAACAAAACAATATATCAATATTTCACGTCCAGAAGTTATCAAAGAATATAATAGCAATATGGGTGGAGTAGATTTGGCAGATAGGTTGCTGGCGGTATGTCCTAGTAGAGCACGGACACGTAAATGGACAGTTAGGTTCATTTCACATTGCTTGGACTTAGCTGTAACTAATTCTTGGATCAAATACAAGCAAGAACAGTTAGGCAAAGGAAAACGTCTCCACAAAATTGTTCAGCTGCGAGAATTTAAAAGACTGATTGCTGAAAGACTAAGTGAAGAGAATATTCATGCAGGTGATGATGTAGCTATTTATGACAATGGAGCACCTGAAGAAAGAAACGGCAGAAAAAGGCGTCCCCCTATTGTACCTTTTCCTTCAAAAATTAGACGCAAGCATGGAATTGACCACATGCCAGAAATGGTATCAACTCAAAGTCGTTGTAGAAATCATGGATGTTCCAAAAAAACATCGGTTAAAATGTTTAGGTTGCAATTTAGCACTTTGTATGATGGCAAATAGAAATTGCTTCAATTTCATATTTCCGACTAATTTTTTATTTAAAAACTTAAGTTTTCATTTTGTTTTGTATGTTCATGAAAGTTTGAGATTCTGCATATTTTTCAAATTTTTTAAGACTGCGAGATGTAAGATTTAAGTGTATGTTATTTTATTTTTTGTTTTAATTTAATTATTAGGCAACCACAATACTTACTTTTGTGCTGTTTGTAGGTAATTAAAATAATAATATTTTATATTTTTGTTTGAATTAATGTTACCATTTTTATTAGTCCTTAGTCCCAAAATCCTTTGTAAAGAACAAATTCCAGCCTACCATTTTTGTTACTAAGACCCGATGTCCTTCAAAAAGAACAAATTATAGGGCAGTAATGTTCATCCTAAAATAATCTTCGAGTCTATACAAATAACGTTTGTTCTGGCAAAAAAAAATGTTTCTGCTTCTAAATTTATTTTGAGGCTGTTAAAGTGCCAGGACTTTAACCCTTCTTAATAATTGTTCTTTAAAAAGGACGTCAGGTCATCTTTTCAAAATTTTAAAAAAATATGGCGGACTCAGGAGGTTAGGGATGCTTTGGTCCATGCACTGGAGGTGGAAGCTGTGCGGCAAGATCATCGTTCCCACCGCGTCAGGGAGGTCGCAGCGGCTACAGTTCGCGATCGATTAAAAGGATACAGCCCTAGGTGCTACGGCTGTGGTGAAAGGGGCCACCTTCGATCCAGTTGCCCTAAGCGAACTGCAGAAGGGGAAGGTAGCCAATCTCCAGAGGGTAGGGCGGCTAACAGCACCACTCAGCAGCAGCAGGGAAACGAGTAAAAGCCAGGACTGCGGGGCGGGTACTGACTGAGGTTCAAAGAGCCCCAAGGATTTCGATCTCACAAACCCATGACGGGAACAGCCTTATCATCAAGCTGACGATAGATACTGGAGCTTCTCGCACGGTCGTCAGTTCACAACTTGCAGGTCGGTCGGTCTTTGGGGACTCTGCATACTACCGAGAGCGCATAAATTTAGTGACAGCCACCGGTCAGCGCATACCCGTCCAAGGAGTGAGAGAGATGGAGTTGAAGCTAGGCAACAGAATCTACCTGCATAATGTTGTTATCGCCAATATAGTGGACGATTGCATCCTGGGCTTAGACTTTATGAGGAAGAATCGTTGTGAGATCGACGTTAGTCAAGGAGTAATGAAATGTAGGCAAGAGGAACTTTTCATGGAAGGGGCGTTACCAGGAAATATATACAGCCTGAAGAAGATTGTTCTTCCTCCGAGATCGAAACGATTGTGCCGGTTAGTCTTCCTCAGAATCCTGGAAAGACTCATCGTTGTGTACTCATGGAAAGGATAGACAATGACCTTCCGTGGAAAGTTGCACGAACTTTGGTCAGAACTACCAACACCTCAAGGGTACGTGTGCTGAACCTTTGTGATAAGGAACAGGTGGCAGGAAGTGGAGTGGTTGCGTCGATGCCAATATCCATCAACTGAGACCCTCAGCAAGAATGCCCAAACGAGAGTGACCGCACTTTTAGAAGACTGTCTCAGCGCTCTATCTCAAAACGAAATGGTCAAGGCGAAGAAGATTTTACTCAAGTACGCCGATGTTTTCTCTTCGAACGATGCTGATATCGGGAAGACTGGCTTAGTTCAACACAAAAAAAATACAGGAGAAGAATTGCCTATCCGTCAGCGGCCAAGGAGATTACCGGTAGCACGTGAAAAGGAAGTGGAAACCACGATTGAGGGAATGGTGAAGGATGGTGTTATAGAACCTTTATCCAGTCCATGGTGTTCACCTGTAGTGCTGGTAAGAAAGAAGGACGGCAGCATGCGGTTTTGTGTTGACTATCGTCGTCTGAACGAGGTTACAAAGAAGGACAGCTATCCTTTGCCAAGAATTGAAGACACGCTGGACATGCTCACTGGAGTTAAGTGGTTTAGCACATTAGATCTAAAAAGTGGCTACTGGCAAGTAGAAATTGACCATAAGGAAAAGGAAAAAAGTGCATTCTCGACGGGAAAGAGTCCGTGGCAATTTAAAGTTATGCCGTTTGGATTGTGTAACGCTCCGGCAACGTTTGAAAGGTTAATGGAACTTGTACTAATTGGGTTAATTGGCGATGCATGCCTTGTCTATTTGGACGACATCATCATCGTAGGCCGTACGTTTGATGAACACCTTCAAAACCTGGAACGCGTGCTCATGAAGATCCAGAGTGCCAACCTCAAGTTGAATCCGAAAAAGAGCTCTCTTTTCAAACGGCAAGTTAACTTTTTGGGTTATGTCGTGTCGGAAGAAGGTATCCGCACGGATCCAGAGAAAATCGCCGCTGTCAAAGATTGGCCACTCCCAAAAGACAAGACGCAGGTCAGAGCATTTCTGGGTCTATGCTCTTATTATCGGCGATTTGTCAAGAACTTTGCAGATATAGCCAAACCCCAGCACAAGCTAACCGAGGAGAAGCGACATTTCTGTTGGGATGAAAGTTGTGACAGCGCCTTCCAGGAGCTAAAGGACCGTCTGTGCAAAACACCTATTTTGGGGTATCCTGATACCGACAAGGAATTTATAGTTGACACAGACGCAAGTGATATCGGACTTGGCGGTGTGTTATCTCAACGGAATGGCGATCAAGAGGTTGTGATTGCATACTTCAGCAAGTCGTTGTCAAAACCAGAGAGGAATTATTGTGTCACGAGACGAGAGTTGCTTGCGGTGGTAAAGTCAGTACAGCATTTTAGCAAATATCTGCTGGGACGGAAATTCCACTTACGAACTGACCATGCTGCACTGAAATGGCTATTGCAGTTTAAAAACCCAGAGGCACAAGTTGCGAGATGGATTGAACTCTTGCAGGAATACGACTTTGTGGTCGAACATCGCAGCGGGAAATCTCATAGCAACGCAGATGCATTGTCAAGAAGACCTTGCCCTGAAGACTGCAAGCATTGTACTAGGCAAGAGGGTAAAGAAGCTGTACCTGTGAGGACGCTCAAGACAGACCTCAGCAACGAGTGGAAGGAAAGCTTACAACGTGCACAGCAGGAAGATACGGACGTCAAGCCGATTCTGGACTGGATAAGGACCAGTGCTCCTAAGCCTACGTGGAGCGACGTCTCAGCGATGAGTTCGATCACAAAAAGCTATTGGGCACAATGGGATAGCTTAGTGATTCAGGATGGAGTCCTGTGCCGTAAATGGGAGAATGCTAAGGGAGACAGCAGTCATTTGCAAATGGTTGTCCCTAAAGCGAAAGTACCGGATGTTCTAAAGCTGTACCATGATGGATGTTCAGGAGGCCATATGGGAGTGAAACGGACTCTACTGAAGATACGGGAACGTTTTTACTAGGTTCACTGTCGTGACGATGTCGAGGATTGGTGTCGCAAATGTACAAGTTGTGCGGCTGTAAAAGGACCTCAGACTGGTAGCAGAGGTGCGTTGAAATTGTACAATGTTGGTGCACCTTGGGAAAGAATAGCCCTGGATGTGGCGGGACCGTTTCCGGAAAGTGACAGTGGTAACAAGTATTTCATGGTTGTAATGGATTACTTCACCAAGTGGCCGGAAGTCTTCGCCATTCCGAATCAAGAAGCTTCAACAGTTGCAGATAAACTCGTTCATGATAAGGTGCGCATCGCTCGCGACTGAGTCAGTATTGAATTGGCGATACAAGCGATACATCGGAAGCGATCTTGAACTGCGAATGAAGTGTAGTGAAGTGTTTAATAGTGCGATTGTAGTGCGTTTAAAGAGATAATTAGTGTTGATTATTAAAGTGTCATTTTTGGTTAATTAATCGGCTGTTTTTACTGTCACGAACCCCAAGCTCGTAACAATATTGTTAATTCTACTTTGAAATCAGCGTGAGCGAAACATTCCCAGTTTATTGTATAAAAGTTGTAATAAATATGATATTACAGTGGTTGTAAAGAAAGGCTTGTGTTCTCCTGATAAAAAAAAAATAAACTAAGATTCAATTTCGGGCGCCGTGGAGACCAATTCAAAATAAATTATGCCGGAAAGTATCTATCGGAAGAGTTTGAACATTTAATCTGCCGGTGGGTAGCTGAATAGAAAAAAATAAAACAAATTAAACTCTTTTGTCTTTCTCTATTCATAAGCCAGTAGCTTCCTAATTACAGGGCTTTGTAAGATTTAAAACCAATCTTATAGTTAAAGTCACTTAAAGTTTTAGACTAGATAATATCTAGTCTAAAAAGTCTAATCAATAATATTATTATTGATTAGGGATAATAATTACTAAGGATAGTATTGAATATGGATACTATTGCATCTTCATGTAAATGTTATGGAAAATAAATTTAAATTACATAACAGATTACTAATTATATAAAAAAACAAATTATCAAGTTAACCACAGGTGAGTTTCCTCTTGGCATGACAGCACGGTTCAGTTCATGTCATGAAAAATCCAATTGTAGAAAACCAGTCCATAAGAAAAACGAAAATGGAAAAAGGAAACGTAGAAGCGGAAGGAAACCGTAGGAAAAGAAAACGCCAAACAAATGTGCTGGCTGAAACAAAAATACCAGATTAACCACCAGAAGATCACCAATATAAAAACACGTGGCTACGTGCGCTTTTTGTACAAAAACTTACCGTTTCCTTATAAAATCGTCACGCAATCACCACGCGCCTCCATATAGGGGTTGTGTGCGTTGTAATAAAGACAACAATATCTGAAAATAACTATTCAATTCGTAATATACCCGTTGGGGTTAGGAACAAGACATTTCGTCTAGAAGAATTCTTCTATCTTACCACAAATTACGGCAATTTCTCCATAGCGTCATCCTGGGTAGCTTGTTTAAGCTTATTGGACGTTAAACTGTCCCAAAATAAACAGGATTCCATAAGATTAATTAAAATTTTGAAAACATGACATCTTAATACAAGGGCAGGTCGGAAAGTGAAACGTCAAACGAATCGCATACCACGGATTATAGAATAAAAACTAGAGATGTGCGTTCGGAAATCGACTAAGAAACGCGGAAGCATGTGACGAGACAAAAAGGCTCGTTACAAAGTAGATAGAAACAAATACAGTATGTCTACGACATATATGCAATAATTGAAACCACAAGTAACACTTGTCCACAGAAGTATAAATAAATTGTTATAAATTAAAAAAAACGTAAATGAAAAAAATTAAGTTTTCAAACAAAATAAATATGAAAATAAATTTAGTAAAAGTAAATCACCCTATTTAGAAAACGTACCTTGACCTCGACTGACCTCGAGAAGTGCGGCAACAATGCTCGCGCGGCGGCGTTTTGATTTAGGTATCTTTGCCAATTGCGATGAAATTCACTATGGTTATTTTTCACCCGTTCTTTTTTACTTCGTGATAAGTTGATTACTGAACTAATCTAAATAAATTCTGTCATAGCACAAGATGGATTAAAACTTAAATTTTCTCATGTTCAAAATGTCGACCACGTTTTTGAATGCACAAGTGACATCGCCGAACAATGTTGTCCCGAACCTTGCCCAACAAATTTCGACCAGGATCCGAGTGTTTATTTCACCGTAAAAAACAAGTACAAATAAAATTAAAAACACAATTTACACACTAAGGTCAAGTACCTACTCAGTGTCTATTTCACTGTAAGAAAATAATTAAACTAATACATACAAGTAAATAACAAAAATCACGTAAAACAATGCGTGTACTTAAGTACCTATCAAATCTTTGCGAAATGCACACACGCTATCCCGGAAGACTCGCGGTGAACTCGAACTGACAAAACTTACATCCGTACTGGCAAAAAATAAAAGTCATAGGTAAATAGGGTAAACAATGTAATAATTATCTTTTATCGATACTTTTCTACAATTACTTATCTAATAAAGACTTAATACGCAATCAAGGCATTACAATACTAGTACTATTTTTAATAACCGTATTTAACAGTGAAGTGATACCTAGTTAAATTTATTGGACTTTTAAAATAAATTTTAATTTTTGTACGTTTCGACTTACGAAACTACCGTAGGTACTACCTAGATAGTGAGTAATGTAGAAAACGGGTGAGTACGTTTTTTTAATAGGATGTTTCTTCCTAAAATGTAAACATTAATACATTATTTTTTATCTCTAAATCCTCTCAATTATAATTTTTAATCAGAATAGGTAGGTAGGTACATAGTGGTGCTATAATAATTCTAAACTAACCGTGTCCTTTAAAATTAGAACATCTTTTTTGCTAACCGATCATTATTCTCTTCAAAAGACAATGAGAGAAAGCTGATAATATTGTCGATAACTGTGTCCAACCCTACGCGTCGAGCGCGCGCGCAACCCGCTCCCCGCGCCCCTCCTCGCCAAAAGCCGAAGGCCTTTGAAAAAGCCGACACACGCGTGCCGCGTCCTTCTGTACTAAGCCGACAAACGAACCGCACCGCGCCAGCGTGGCAACGTTGCTTTTCAATGTTCAAGGATTCAAGTTCATTGTACTATTAACCTACTGTTGCAATTCTACAGAGTGTTCAAATTTGCTTTAAATTAAAACTCGACTTTTTGACAAAACTACTGGACCGATTTCGTTACTTTTTTGTATAGCGTTATCAAATACCATAACTAGTATGTGGTTTCAAGGATTGCATATATGTCGTAGACATACGGTATACAAACCATTATATCAAAGGTTTTGTTTTATTTATATCAATATACCTTACAATACATTCATCAATAAAAATAACACACATCATACAATTTTTAGGAACCCTTATAGGATCACTCTGGTATCTGTCTGCCAGTCTGTCACATCCAGTTTTCTCCGGATCTACGGGACCGATTCTGTTCAAATTTGGTAGACGAATAGATTTCTGTGACCCACACACGGATGCATTACGTATACAATAAATGTTGAGTTTGGGGGGAACATTTGTGGGTCAAACTAGAAATGTACCTACACTAGCACTACTAGTTTTTTTAACTGTATCGTGTGACATATTAAATGAAAGGACTTACTGTGAAGGATTAAAAAAAATATTAAAATAAATAGTGTAGGAGTTATTCAAGAAATTATATAGACCAAACACTACCATTCCGACCCCTTATCTCCGAAACTACTGAGCTCAGACCAATCTTTTTTATTGGTCTGAGACACTGAGCTTAAAATTTTTAGAAAAATGCAGATAATAGTCCTAACCTACAGATAACAGGAAAACCTATAAAAAGTCTAGTGTTAAAATGACTTGTTACAAAAATGAAATTCGTTCGGAACCCTTTGCACGCGTCCAACTCGCACTTGGACTCACACAAGTCTTACAAAATCATGACTCTTGTAGCTTACTCGGCTGCCGACAAAAAAAGGGAGTTGTTTACACTTCAGTTTGAGAACTCTCTATGCAAAGTGGCTTACGATAGTATTTTATTACTTAGTTGGGTACACAATCATATATTATTCAAATAATAAAAAAATAAAAAAATCTTATTTACTTCAATAAATAAACACAACTAAATAATTTCAATATAATTAGTAATTTCAATAAAATATCTAGACGAACTATAAAAACATGTTCTTTATCAATATCCATCCACAATATCCCACCCGAGTCCGACTACATCACTATCTGAGTAGCGAAGAATTTTCGAGAACAAATCAGTTACTGAATCAATGCAAAATAAACTCTATGCTAATGGGAAAAGGTTGATTTTAAATAGACTTGAATTTAAGTTTTTAGAATATTCAATGCTATGATTTTATTAGAAAACAAATAGAATCGAATTTCGAATTTTTAAGATTTATTCTCTTACTATCAGTTTTGCATTCCAAAATGGAACAATACGGTATGGTTCAGAAATTATAAATTTATTTTGAGAGTCAGCAAGACTATCGGTTCGTTGCGTTGTTGGAACACACCTGGGTTGTAGTATGCGTAGCTACGTATAATACTGGCACGGGTGGTACCGTATTCTTCGTCTAGATCGTAGTACTGATCTACAATTTGGTAGATCAGAAGTACCATTTGGTAGATCAGAAGTTATGGTGGATTAAAGAAATAAAATAATGTGAACCTAGTTATTTAGTTATAAGGAAGTCTCCCTGAGTTTTGACAATGTTCCACAAACTGTAGGTATATATACTCAGCCTATTCCGATCACTGATTATCACAGAATACTTGTCATCCCTATTTGAAGTCCCTGCAGACAAAGTAGTGGGTGGAACTTAGAATAATAACGCATAGAAGCCGCGTCTCGAACAAAACCCGAGCAAAATCGTGTGTCCACTTCATTTACTTTTTGTGCGTGAGCCGAATGTGTCTACGTTCCTCTAGCACACACAGATATAGCTTTCAGTGATACCATTACTAAGCCGTTACCCACAAAATATGGGAAGACGCATTACTATTTTGCTATCAAGGCAAGTATTTTATGTTGTTGGGAACTGGAAAAGGTAAACATGATTTTTCATGTAATATGACATATTTTTTCGGAAGGTATAATTCAATTTATTTCAAAATAAAAGGAAATAAATCGATAAAGAATGAGATATTGTTCAATGCGTTTAGAATGCTTGATGGGTTATAATTATAAACAATGTTAAAACATCGGGTTTGATATGAATTAACAGTAAGTATTGTATTTTAAAATTACAAAAATGAAAAACATGAATGAAAGCAATGTGGGTATTTTTTCCTCACAAATAGCAACACTGTGTTATGACAAGTTAGGTTATTAGAATTTTGTATTATTTATCGATTTACGTAAAAATAGTGCATAGAATGTGAGTACTTATTTGTGAAATGTTATTTTATCACATTTTTTTGTTTTCCTGATGTGCTATAACATCCTTTCACGCAACAAACTGTCATTTTCAATTATTTACTCGCGAGCTGTGTTCGACGGAACGTGACATTGAGTACTGACGGCCTCACGTCTAAGTTTGACGGATTAGGCTAAGTTTTAGTTGCCTCACTTTTTGCCCTCGTACTAGGTTTCTATGCGTTATTATTCTAAGGGGTGGAAGCTATTCCTACATAGTTAAACGGGCATTCAAAACATCACTGAAGCACTAGAAAATATGAATAAGCATAAACACATAATTTTACTGTACCTATAACTTAAACTGCAAAGGTTCAAATTTAAAAACCTTATCGAAGATGACATTTTGGTAGGTAGACGTGAATGATGAAATAGTGGAAGAAGGACTTGACCCGCGAGTGAGGGAGCATGGGCTAGGAATAACTTTTCACACTTTTAAACAAAAAATGGATTTCGTGCCCTGTTAAAATCATTTTTTGCCATTAAAAATTATTTTTGATCATTTACACAGCACTGCTACTATTTTATTACGATGACAACCTTCAGAAGGAACTATTTCACAGCAATGCCTTTACGTATTTTTATTTTCCTGGGCTTTCCTTATTGAAGTAGGTGTTAAACACTCTGATGAACACATTATTAAATTTATCATGTACGTACCCCTGAAAGACGCAAATTATTGTGCTTGTGAATATGCTGTACCAGTAGTCTGCGTCTGCCACAATTAGCTGACAGATGACACTGATGACAGCTTTGGATGACAGTGACATTCACCTATATTAGTCTATGAGTGACACCATAGAGGAAAGTAATAAATCGAGTGCACTGACCACTACCGTATAAATCATATGGACTTGAAACGTTTGACTATAACTAAACAGTTATACAAATATCTATCATATTGACGCAACCATGTCAAAAAGCGTTTTGTATCTTATGAAAAAAGAGACAATATAAATGTTTGCCAAGGACTAAATTTGGCAACCCTTTTATGTGACGTCAAAAGTTGCGTGGCCGGTCGCCATTTTACCTGCCCAAAGTACTCTGTAGTTTTATTTTATGGTAGTTGTGCTGTCAAACAGACAACAGTTGTTTGCTTTTATTATTTTCGTTGTTTTAGAGATAAATACGTCGAAAGCTAGGTTTTTTTTTGTGTTTTGGCTTTGGAAAATAAGAGAAAAATCATGTCATCGTATTGCATAATACAGTATGTTGCGAGGAAAAACAAAAATCAGCCTATTTGACTCTGCACAGGTTAGTTACTAGTTTTCACTAATCCAGTTGAATATTGTAGAATATTGTGTAATGTATTGTTACCAGATGATCTTTTTAAAGATTATTGAAACCTGTGTCATAATTGAATGGCTTAAATGTCGTAGTATTGTTTACATACAATTTTTATTTGTCTTAGTTAGTGATGTGCAATGTTCGCATCGCATACGATAAGTATCGATATTATTATATTGATAAAGTGTGTAAAATACATTGCAATGCTATCAACCCACAGATTTCCTGGAAATGAAATTTTCAAAAATAAATGGATAGAAGAAAAATATAAACCATAGACATAAAATGTGGCATATCTGCTCGCTGCACTTTGATGAATCTAGTTTTAACAGAACCCTCGATGTGATGAGGTTACATGATGGCGCAGTGCCCACATTGAATATGCTGGTATGTTTTTAACAAAAATGTTATAGCAATTAGTAGGATGGTATGGATTAGTAGGATAAATTTATAATATTAGTAGGATGTAAATTATATGTATTTAAAAATAAATAAATGGTCTTGTAAATAATGATTGTTGACTTTTAATTAAAACCCAATTTCATCGGTATGTTAGAAAATATACTTAGGTGATGGAGACGTCCGTGCCGGCAGCCCATCGCGGATGCAGCGTCATTTCTTTTCTTAGATTTTGTTCCCTCCACCCCGTCTCGAATGTCGACCTAACGCAAGGCTTTAGAATAACGCTTAGGTTCATTTCATTTGAATTTTCAAAAACTTATTCGATGTACCTTTTTACTTATCTTAATAATGGCAATAGATACATATTTTGGGGGTATGCGGTACAGAGAGTTAAGTCCCGCAAACCTCCATTGATAATATTAAATATTGAGAACCTCCTCCTTTTTAAAAGTCGGTTAAAAAAATAGTGATCATCTAATTTTAGTTTAGTTATTGAACAAGAGAATCGGCAACAATGTCATCCAAACTTGTGCGTAAAGTACCTATTAGCCTAAATCAAAAACCGGGAAGTAGGTCAAAGATAACTTTTCAGATTTGTTCACATAGATAGTTATTTTGTTGTACAGACACCAGCACATCAAGGTATTCGAACCTGTCAAATTATTCCAGTCAAAATTGAACTTAATCTCTTCTCCTTTGAAAATCTAGTACAGAAAGTCAGATTGTTGTAGCACGATGTGCTGGCGACTGTTAAAGTGAAACTGAGAAAAATGTGCTAAAAATACCCGTTGAAGTTGTACCGTGACATCTCGACAATCTTTTATCGATGTTATTGTAAAGAAATATCGACATGGGCTGCCCTATTAGCCGCCATTTTATCATCCCAGCAAAGTGTAGGTAGCTACGTTTTTTTTATAGGTATGCCCAGTCCATATGATTTATAAGCATTGAGATAAAAACTTATTAACATTGTGTTGAATATCGATATCAAATGCGCATGTTGCTCGCGCTTACAACCCTACGAAAGGCAGCCATTTTATGTGCCCTAGTCAGTGGTAGGTAAACACGTTTTTTTTGTAGGTATGCCCAATCCATATGATTTATACGTCAGTGGCACTGACGTTGATTTATACGTCAGTGATCGAGCCGGAGTCGACTGCGACACTTTAATGGGCCATCTCCACGAGAGCGAGAGAATCGGTAAAGGTTCACTGGTCAACTTATAGTACCGCTAGGCCAGAAAGAAAAAGCGTGAAACTGAATTTACATGGTCCCATAAACTCAGATGCTGAGGTAGCACAGGAATTTGAAAACTTCTTTGCTGATATTCCTGGTAAAACTACAGAAGCTCTTAACTCGTCACCCGCGCTCTCTGCTGCCTTACTTAGGAAGAATGTCAAGGTATGCCCGTCGGCGTTCAAGTTTAAATAAAAGCTTATAGAGATCTTAAAACTAAATCAACAAGAACAACGACAAAAGATCAATCAACAGAAGATCTTTGGGAAATGTCTGTAAAAGTCTGTAGATCTATTATTGAAACTATTGCTCCCCACTTAGCTCTTATATTTAACTCTAGTGTAGACCAGGGAGTATTTCCTGATGTCATGAAACACAGGAAGGTCGTTCGGTGTTCGACTGTTTAAATCGGGTGACAGACAAGAAACCAACAATTACAGGCCGGTTTCAATCTTGCCGCTTCTCAGTAAGGTTTTTGAAAAGTTAATGCTTAACCAGATGTTACTAAATTTTAATAAAAATTCCATCTTTCATGAACAACAGTACGCTTTCACCAAAGGTCGTTGTACAGTCGCCAGCACATCAAGGTACCCGAAACTATCAAATTTTCCCAATCAACTTTGGACCTTTTAACTTTAATTAAGTGTAAAGTTGAGAATCTATTGAAGAAATTTGACAGATTGTTGTAGCTTGATGTGCTGGCGTCTGTACAACTGACGCGCGTGTTTAATGTCTGGGAAGATTCACAAGACGACATTCGAATCTCTCTTTGCGATCTGTCGAAGGCATTCGATTGCGTTAACCATGAGACACTTGCTGAAACTCGAGCATTATGATTAGGAATACATCTCTTGATCTGATTAGATCATATTTGAAAGACAGACAGGTTAAAGTACAGGTAAACGGTGTAAACTCACTAGGGTCTGAAATGATAATGGGCGTTCCGCAAGGTTTAATATTGGGTCCATTCCTCTTTTTAGTCTACATAAACGATTTGCCCTAATTGCTTCAAAATGGGCCAACGATGGTGTTTTTTGCTGATGACACATTATTGATATTTAAGATAGACCGACGGTCACAAAATCTTTATGATGTCAATAACTGTATTCATCAAGTTAAAGATTGGTTTACGGCAAACAACTTAGTACTAAATGAAAAAAAAAACCAAATGCAATAAATTTACTTTACCAAATGTTACATCGTATTGAACAGACAAAAACTGGAATTTATTGATCAAACCGTTTTTGTGGGAATCACTTTAGATGAGAAATTACAGTGGGGACCTCACATACCATCTCTTGCAGCGCGGCTAAGTTCAGCCGCTAATGTTGTTAGAAAGATAAGACAGTTGACAGATCTAGAAACTGTGCGTTTGGTCTATTTTAGTTACTTTCACAGCCTTATGTCGTATGGTATTTTGCTGTGGGGTCGGGCTGCTGACATTGAATCCATTTTATTTTACAAAAGTATGCTGTCAGAGCACGGCCGTAGCTAGGGGGGGGGGGCAATGCCCTACCTACCGTGAAATCACAATGCCCTACCCTACGGCCCTACCTTAAAAATAAAATGAAAAAAAAAAAAAAATGTAGTCTTTTTAACCCAAAGGTTGACTGGTAGAGAATGCCTTGTTGCATTAAGTCCACCCATGTACCACTATTGTGCATAAAGTCTAAATAAATAAATAAATAAATAAATAAAAATACCAAAAACTAAGATAAATTATTATAGTTGAATTGTTTGTTTATAGTTTGAGATAAAAAAATGTAGCTTCTTTTAAAAACTTTTCCGAACATACCACAGACCCACAGTCTACTGACCTAGAGGTCAGTGATTGGTTTAGGAGCCTCTGCTTCGGAGCAGATCAATTTACTTCCACCCTACCTGTAAACAATGCTGCCCTACTGTCGCGACGTGTAGTCGGCGAATTAAACAGGTAACTGAATAAAATTAATATTATTAGGGCGAAACGTGTAACAAACTAGTCTGCATGAGGTGATTTACTCGCAACACCGAACCCAAAGAGATCGTCACAGATAAAGAGTACTTTAGTTCATGGTTATAACGCTCACTTAGTATCAATAGGTAATCTGTGGTTCTTTGCCGCCTTTTACGCCGGTAAAGGCGGCAAAGTAGACGAGCAGACGGCCGAATGGCGGGTGTCTAGTTCAATGTGAGTGCAATAGTGTAACTGATATATTCTGGTAAAGAAACAAAGTGTTTGGTGCTGAAGGAAGCGTCCAGCTTGGTAGCGACTCATCAGAGATAAATAAAGCTAAGTGGTAGCGCTTGAAAATAGTGCAGTGATTCCCAACCTAATTACTTAGATTCTAGAATTTTAACCCGTTATGGTTCTGTGATGCTCACTATTGTTAACACAAAATGATCTGCTGTTGTATGTATAATATTGATGAGTAAATACGGTAGACTTAGCTCCAAGGGAGTCGATTAGCATGCTCGAAGCTGCAGCTCCAAGGGAGTCAAGGTCGTCTTGATGCCGCTTTAATACCAAGTAGACTTAGCTCCAAGGGAGTCGATTAGCATGCTTGAAGCTGCAGCTCCAAGGGAGTCAAGGTCGTCCTGATGCCGCTTTAATACCTAGTAGACTTAGCTCCAAGGGAGTCGATTAGCATGCTCGAAGCTGCAACTCCAAGGGAGTCAAGGTCGTCTTGATGCCGCTTTAATACCTAGTGGACTTAGCTCCAAGGGAGTCGATTAGCATGCTCGAAGCTGCAGCTCCAAGAGAGTCAAGGTCGTCTTGATGCCGCTTTCATACCTAGTAGACTTAGCTCCAAGGGAGTCGATTAGCATGCTCGAAGCTGCAGCTCCAAGGGAGTCAAGGTCGTCTTGATGCCGCTTTCATACCTAGTAGACTATAGCTCCAAGGGAGTCGATTAGCATGCTCGAAGCTGCAGCTCCAAGGGAGTCGATTAGCATGCTCGAAGCTGCAGCTCCAAGGGAGTCAAGGTCGTCTTGATGCCGCTTTCATACCTAGTAGACTATAGCTCCAAGGGAGTCGATTAGCATGCTCGAAGCTGCAGCTCCAAGGGAGTCAACTAGCATGCTTGAAGCTGCAGCTCCAAGAGAGTCAATGTCTTAAGGGCCGCTCTAATACTTAACATACTACAGGAGAGCCTCGTAGTGTACGTAAAACAATTTTAATCCTAGCAAGATATGTGCGTGTGGAACGTCTCTGTGCTGAGACTCCAAATCCAAACCAGAGACACCAGAAACGATTATGTGTTATGTATTTAAAATTATATAGAATGGTGGGAATCAATTTAATTTTAACCAACAGATGGCGAGCTGAATCATGGTGCGAGCTAATAAGAACTAACAGCCGATAATATGCGAAGCAAACCTCCTTAACTACTGAAGATTCTTCTCGGAAAACCAAATCTCAAACAATAGACCCAGGTACATAAATATCTCCCTAACTACGGAGTTAAAAACTGTTTACAAGTCGCGTCGCGTCGCCGCCGCCGACGCGTTTCGTGCTCTCGCTCTCGCTCTCTTTCTCTTTCTGCTGGGAGCGGGGCGACGATCCTGGCCAGATCGCCCGTCCTGACTCCCGGATACGCGGAGCCCGAGACGCGCGTTCCCTTGAAAGCGACGCGCCGCGACATGGTGGAGATGCTGGGATCCCAGAGGAATAATCAATAACAAAATTTTAGAAACAAGATGAAACTGGTTGAAATTAAGTTCTGAGTTCTTACTAGTGCTGCCATCTGTGAAAGTTCTGTGTAAACCTATCGAATCAAAATTGATGAAATTATTGTAAAATGTTGATTATGTTTGATACACGTTTCGCTGATGCTGACTCTAATAATAAGGAATGATTTTTTATGTAATTATCTCAGGTGTAACTATAACAGGCATACTATAAAGTGTTGCAGGATATTTGATGTGATAAATCGATATGAGAAATGACCTAGATGGCGTTACTTATTGTTGAAATGAAATACTATTTAAGGAGATTATTTAACTTGTTTGTTAAATAAACTAAGTGATATTGTTTGTTTATTAGTTTCATGATTTATCTAAGGGATTTAATCATTTGCATTTATTAGTTTGCGAAGATAAGACTGTCCATACGAATTCATTTTAAAAAAGGAAGTTGAGAACGAATGAGAATGAATGATTTGTCAAAGTTTGCAACTTCACAACACAAACCGGAAACGGAACAAATTTGGTAGAAACAATAAATAGAGAATATGCATGAAAAAAGTATTTATGTTCTGAACAGTTTATCTGAAAGTATTCGAAATTATAATACTAACTGTGCAATTAGAATTTAAATTGCTCGAAAAACGAACGAGATACAATTATTTTAAACAAATATATATGTCCCTCTCGCGAAAACGCTGTTTTCTATGGCAGCTGTATAGTCATCGTGTAATTTGACGTCACATTACGTATTGGACTTCTCATTCTAACTGTAGTCTTTGAAGCTTTATAACTTAATAAATGATGAAGGTGTTTAAAAAATAATTTCATGATTGTTTACTAGAGCTAATAAGTATTTTATTTTTCAAATAAAAAAATTGCATGCATATTCCCTCGACGGCGAAGTGTCAATACCTTCTAACTGTAAATTTTCGAGAAATTAACTTTTTATCGTTTTGAATCCTCTCAACACCCGGTGGCACGCCCGCGTGCCATAAACTGTTTCAACCGTTAAAACCCGATGGCACGCCGGCGTGCCATGGCGAAAAACGCGGTTTATTTAAAAACGCAAGGTCTTATTTCATGTGGCAAGGTTTACACACTCGCGGGATGATATTCTCGTTCAACTAAGCTATTCCAATTTTAAAAATATATGATGGTATCATTGAAATATTTTTTTTTAAGAAAAATAAAAATCATACTGCTAATTTCTATTGAAGATTTCACGGATCAGGATTCTAATTATAGACCCCTTAGGGAAATTAAATAATTACCACATGTAAGTACTACTGTTTAGGTAAATATTTATCATATTGTAGCTTAATACACTATTTAACCAATGGACTAGGCATGCACGAGCGTTCCCCTTTTTTCTCGAAAATATCTTTTTTATACCAATGTTTTAGTTTATAAGTACTTTTCTAATGTTGATCAAATCTTAACAACTGAATAGTCTAGTTATGTGATGTGATTTTATTTTTATTGAATCTCGAAATATTATACTTACCCATAAATTCATAATCGTTTATTAGACCTATTTTAGTTAAAACACATTTAAATCTATTGCTGTCGTTGCAAGCGTTTGTTAACGTTATCATAATTACATAATTAAGTAGGTAATATTATGTAATTAAAAATATTTTTGTACACGGATATTTAAATAGAGAAGTACTTGTTATTATTAAAAAAATATTTTTCATTCAAGAAATGCAATTGTTTTATTGTTTCCTAACGCTTGTGTACGCAACTGTACCATATTATTAAATACTAGCTGACCCACGCAACTTCGTCTGCGTCACATTTTCCATTAATTCTGCGCTCCTTTTTGACTTAGCTTAATGATATAGCCTATAGCCTTCCTCGATAAATGGGCTATCTAACACTGAAAGTTCCTGAGATTAGCGTGGTCAACCAAACAAACAAACTCTTCTGCTTTATAATATTATAACTCAGAGGTTCTCAGATTTCGTTGTGCAAGGCGTTGCGATCGTTCGACACTCGACTCTCGTGCGCGTACCTGAGAGTTTCTCTGATTTTGTTCAGCAAGGCGTTGTGAACGGTCAGGTGAAGATTCTCCCATACGGCGTATTCTTGCTGCCCGTGCTTGAGAACTATGTTTAGTAAGTTGAGACATGGCTCTCTTTAGGCATTTTCAAATGTTTAAGAAAATGTTAATAGCGTGTAATATTCTAGCTCTGAAAAGAACTGCTGTGTAGCCCTGAAAAGAACTGTTGGTTAGCCCTGAAAAGAACTGTTGGTCAGCCCTGGAAAGAACTGTTGCTTAGCCCTGAAAAGAACTGTTGTTTGGCTCTGAGAAGAACTTTTGCGTAGGTGTAGTTTTAAGAACGAAATATAAAGAAAATCGCACGAAAATTATTAGACTTCGCGCAAGACCGCTGCGTAGGGAGCCGACTTATACTTATCTATGGAGCCGACCTCGCGGCTGAGCCGCGCGGGTACCTTACTCATAGATCTAAACTCCCCTCCTGCACGCGCACCCGCCTTGGTGACGTCCACTTCGCAACGGGTCGTGCAGCAGAAATCGTAATATTTTAATTTCGCCATAACTTCAAAACCAAACGTCCGATTTTAATCATTCAAAGACCAAATACTATCTACATAAACTGTACTTAGTGATGAAATACTTTATTTTGATAAAGATTAATAGTATGAGTAAAATAAACGCGTTTAAATGTAGTCCAAAAAAAAAATCAAGATTTTTAAATTAAAAAAATGGTTGTTGTGCCTCACTCGACATAGATAGGTATAGTGTGTCGCGGACTTTTTTGTAGATATTTATAAGATCTACAATTAATTAGCACAATGTATGGTTCTATCTTTTATAGTTTAGGCAGCGTACACAAAATAAGTTACTTTTCTGGTTGATTTTTACACCTTGTGTCCGAAAAACCCAAATATCTTACGGAACCCTATTTTTTTCCAAAATAAAATATAGCCTATGTTACTCGTGGATAATGTAGCTTTCGAATGGTGAAAGAATTTTTAAAATCGGTCCAGTAGTTTTTGAGCCTATTCATTACAATCAATCAAACAAACAAACAAACAAACAAACAAAGTTTTCCTCTTTATAATATTAGTGTAGACTATATTGCAAGGAACGTTTCTTAGATATATGGCACGGCCGCTTTTTTGTAGCCATCCGAACTTGATCGGGTTATGTAGGTTTTCGATGCTGCGTCAGTATTATAATTGTTTTTCTTGAATTACTGAATTTAATAACATGAAATTTTGCATGTGAATAGTTGAATGAATAAACTAATTATTGGCATACATTTTACCATGCAATTCCTTTAGAATGTCGTGATATTTGACTGCTTTGTAAACAGTGATCTATTCATGGTAAATTGTCCTATAACTCTTTAATTACTAACGGAACATCGTTGATACTTGGTAACATGTTGCAGACACTTTCAAGGTTTGTATAAACGTGAAAATCTAGACCCCAAAGTGCATACTTAAGAACTAAGACCTCATAAGCGTATTTTACGTTTATATTTTTATCTTTTAAGCCCGACGATTTTTTCTAAATCTGTTTTTAAACAAATATAAACAAATTCAAAACAACGTATGTAAAAATTTACAGCTCTCTATGTAAGCGCTTTATATGAAAACTAGCTAATGGCCAAACGTTCGCGTAGCGGTAACTTGAATTCCTCCGAAGTTTATGCATGCACTAATTTTATTCATACATACACAATTACACACAAATACACACAAATTTTTGGACACATCTCTTTTCTTCTAAAGTCTATGGATTAAAAAAAGTTCCGCCAGGACAACGTTCGCCCAGCGGAATCAGCAGTTTTTGGTGAATTTCTCCACAATGGCTGCGTACACAATTTTTTTTATACCATACACAATTATACGACGTCATACACTAAATATCTGCATAATTAAAATCTTTAAATTCAACAAAATTCCGCTGCGCGAACGCACACAGTTTTTGGGGATAGTGATATCCCCAAAAACTGTGTGCGTCGGCGTCAAAAACTGTGTGCGATGGCAGAGCAGTCGAATTTAGTCCATTTTTTTTGTATGGAGTTGACATTCTTCCGAGGTTTTTGTGTTCTGCAGTATTTTATAGAAGTACTCTGTGGCATAGATTAATATACTGGTATGTGGTCATGAAGGTATAGATGTGGTGTTCTGTGGTGACTGACTGTGATGTAGTCTGTGCCTGTGCTGTGCACAGAAAAAGAATAACCTAGCAAAAGTTTACATCACAGACTACATAGAGATATGGTTTACATACTCTATGAACCTAGCATCGGACCACAGATCGGAACGCCCTGGCCTGTTGTTTTCTGTCATCCATCTGTCTTCCAGTTCCAATAAAGTAGGTAAAATAAAAGTTTGTTGGAAAAGCGCGGGAAACTTCCAACTTGGCGGACGCGAAATTTTGATTTGAAGCTGAAAATTTAAAATACGTGGATATTATAGGATCGGTAGCTGTAGTTTTAGTGTTGTATATTCTTTTATTTACTATTTTAAATTAGTTTAGTGTATTTCATCGGTAGTGGTAAGTTATTTAAATTATTATTTAGTCTGTAAGTATGAACGACCCGCCGGACCCGGGGGACTTCGTTCCCCCGGCAGGCGTTTTTGTTACAATAAATTCAAATGAATCCGGCATGGATACTGACGGGTCATCTTCGGCTCGTAATTTAAAAAGAACTCGTCTTCATCTTTGCAAACACTGCAACAAACGTCGCCGTACCCGAAAAAACCAGGGATCTGAATCCTCCGGTTGTAACTGCACTGAAAGAGTTACTGAATCCTGCACACCTACGAAAATTATACCTACATCATCTGTTACTCCTCCACCTCATACCTCGACTCCTTCTTTGATTCCCGCCGCTCAGATTGGCAGAACAAGTTACGAAAATACAGATAGCGCACCATATGTAATTCATGTACAAAAAACATTTACAGCTCCAGATGAAGGTACGATATTGCACCCCATAACTTTTGGAAAGTTTTTGAAACATAATGCTTTCAAAAATATTATTAACGGTAGTGTCAAAAAGATTGGACGAAATAAAATTACTCTTTCCTTCTCAAATCATCTAGATGCAAATTCTTTTATTGAACATGAGAGCCTTAAAAATTATAATTACAAAGCTTTTATACCAACATTTAACGTAACACGGATGGGTTTAGTTCGCGGTGTTCCTGCGGAATGGTCTCCTGAGGAGGTCATTGACAATATATCAGTACCAATTGGGTGTGGTCCAATATTAAAAGTCAGACGTTTGAATTATAAATCCATAGTGGATGGAACAACCATCTGGAAACCATCACAGACAATTGTCGTAACATTTGATGGACAAGTGTTGCCTAAAAGAATTTTTATGTGTTACAATGCATTACCAGTTGACTTATACATTTTCCCCACCATACAATGCTTCAACTGTTGTAGGTTTGGCCATACCAAAATTCAGTGCAGGTCCAAACCTCGCTGCTTTAAGTGTGGCCAAGGTCACTCTGGGGACAGTTGTGAAAAAGATGAAGAAACTGCCTCTTGCTGTCTTTGCTCTGGTTTTCATTTTGCAATTAATAAATCTTGCCCTGAATTCTCTAGGCAAAAATCAATTAAAAAATACATGGCACAAAGTTCAGTTTCCTATGCTGAAGCGACTAAAGTACATCCCCCAGTGACTAAATCTTACGCTGATACTCTTTTATCCACTCCTTCCCAAAATGCAGATATCCCACTTACTTCATCCCCTAAAACATCGAATAGTTATAAGAAGACTGTCTTCCTGAAACCACGCTCACCTCCAAAACAAGTGCATGGATATAATAAAGATGCCCACAATGCTATTGTTAGAGATTTTGTCATACCTCAACCTTCAAATGGCTGTGCTCTGAATAATAATGAAATAAAAGACACAAATTTTTCCATAAATGATCTTCTTTCTGCTTTACACAATCTTCTCGCCCAGTTTAACATGCCACCGTCCAACGTTGCCCAATCTTTCAATTTACCTCAAGTCATTCATAATGGACACATCCAAAATAATCCAGTGGAACTGTCGCAGTCTAATAAACAAAAAGAGTGATGTTATTCATCTATTAAACAAATATGAGCCTTTAGTTTTTGCTTTAGCAGAGACTTGGCTCAAATCATCTCATATTTTTAAAATTAATGGTTACTCAACCATTAGAGAGGATAGATCTGATGGGTATGGCGGAGTAGCTTTACTCATCAAGAATTCTATCCCTTTCTCTTCTGTTACACTACCACCTCATAGTGAGGAAATTTCAATTGTAGCTATTAAAGTGTATAATACTTGTCTTGTTTCTATTTACATTCCTCACCCTTCTTCTTCTGTTCTTCAAGAGGTGAATGACCTCTTTTCTTTGCTACCAAAGCCATTCTTAGTATTGGGGGACTTTAATTGCCATCACCAGTCATGGGGTTGTTCAACTTCCAACAGTTATGGGGATGAATTACTTGATATAATAGACTTACACAACTTATGCATCTTGAACTCAGGAGAAGCCACACGTCGGTGTGCTCCCAATCAAAACCGAAGTGCAATTGACCTTTCGATCTGTTCTCCAAGCTTAGCCTCTTCTTTAACTTGGCATGTTTTAACCACTACTTATGGTAGTGACCATTTTCCCATACTTATTACATATCCTCTTTCCAAATCAAAGGCACCTCTTTCCAAACCAAGGAGATCAAATTTAAAGCACAAACTTCCAAATAGAAATAACATTGACTGGGATAAATTTAAAGACATTGTTGATAGAAAACTTGGCTCCTTGCCTGTCATTTCTGATGGCAATGAAAACATTTGTGCAGTAGCTTTAGCACACATATTAATTGCGGCGGCAGATGAAGTTTTCCCTGTAAAAAATAAAAACGCTGGTACAATCCCGTCACCTCCATGGTGGGACTCTGAGTGCACAGAATTGATTAAGAAACGTAAAGAGGCTGAATACAGTTATAACCTGGATATGTCTGATAAGAATTTTGAAATCCTTACTAACCTAACTAATGAAACTAGCAAACTTTTTAAGAAGAAAAAATTTGAGTCTTGGCGTAACTTCTGCTCATCAATTTCACCGAATACTCACCCTACGGTCGTCTGGCGTAATATTCGTAGATTTAGGTCCATTTATAATAATCCTGCTCCTATTCCTGACTCTTTAGCCAGTAACTTCTTGGATAAAATAGCTCCTCCTTGGGTGCCTGAGGCTGTTGATCTTAATTTGCCTCTTGAACCCAGTAACCATGATATTTCTGTAACGCTAGAGCTACCATTCACTCTTATTGAATTAAAGGGTGTTATTCATAAAACTAAAGACTCTGCACCAGGCATTGACGGCATCCCGTATTCCTTTTTTGCTAATCTAAATGACGACGTCCTGAGTTATTATTTAAAGCTTGTTAATTCTGTTATAGTTACTGGACACATCCCTGATGAATGGAAACGTCAACTGGTGTTGCCATTTCTCAAACCAAATAAAACTCCTTCTGATGCTTCTTCATATCGCCCCATAGTTTTGTCTTCAATTCTAATGAAAATAGCAGAACACCTTGTAAAAAATCGCCTAGAATGGTATGTCGAAAGTAAGGGCCTTTTGGCGGAATCACAATATGGATTTAGAAAAGGCAAAAGTACCACGGACTGTTTAAGTATTTTAACAACTGATATTCGGCTATCCTTCTCTGAAAATCAATCCACCGTAGCAGTATTTCTCGACATCAATGCGGCTTATGATAATGTTGTATTATCCATTTTACAAAGTAAATTATCAGCCTTACAGGTTCCAACGAACTTGTTGAATTTTATTATTAATATCCTGACTGCACGCTCTATAATCATGTTTTTAGGAGACCATGAGGTATCTCGCCGTGTGTGGAGAGGTCTCCCACAGGGTTCCGTGCTCAGTCCCCTTCTTTATAACATCTACACTTTTGATATGGACTCGGCCTTAACTAGACATGTTAAGGTTCTACAATACGCCGATGATTTGTTGTTGTACTCTTCAAGTCATTCGGTTGAGCAAGCCAACTTTGATGTCAATTCTGCTTTGTCTTCACTGGAGTCATGGTTACATGTAAATGGCTTGGATTTATCCACCTCTAAAAGTGGGGCTGTTTTATTTACCCGGAAGAAGAATATTCCATTAGTAAATGTGATGTATAAAGGAATACCTATTCCAGTAAAAGATAATTTCAGATATCTAGGTGTAATATTTGACTCTAAATTAAGCTGTGTTCCCCATTGCGAATATATTGTTAACAAATGTGAAAATCACCTAAACATGCTTAGATGCCTCTCAGGTGTGTGGTGGGGTGCCCATCCCTTTTCTTTAAAACTTATTTATAATGCAATCATTAGAAGCACTATGGATTACGGATTGTTCGTACTGGAACCTGGCAGTGTTCTGGCTTTTAAAAAATTGGATCGCATCCAGTCTAAAGCATTACGAATTATTTCGGGTGCAATGAAGTCTAGTCCCATTAACGCACTCCAAGTCGAATGCGGGGAAGCTCCCTTATACATTAGAAGACAATTCCTATCTGACAAATACCTGTTCCGGATTCTTCAACTCTCAACTCATCCTCTCATTCCCAAACTCGAATCTTTAATTTTGCAAATGGAATCTTCAGATTACTGGTCTCATAAACGTGCTCCTTGTTTAGTTGTCAGCTATAAAAAATACCTTTCCATTTCTTCTCCTATTCATCGTTCCAATAAACTCCCAATATTTAGTAATAGTTACGAAAGTTTGCAGTTCTGTCCCATCATAACATATGACTGTGTCAATAAATCCGATCCCGATTGCCATTTAAATTTTAACCATTTTTTGACTGAACATCTAGAATTCCACCACATTTTTACCGATGCTGCCAAACGTACTCCTACTGGTTGTGTTGGGGTAGGTACTTACCATTCCCAATATAACATCGTCCAAAAAATTAAACTGCCTCCGGAGACTTCTGTTTTTACTGGGGAATGCTTCGGTATATTAAAAGCCATAGAATATATTTGCGTTTTTAAGTTAAAAAAAGCTATAATTTTTACTGACTCTCGAAGTGCTCTTTTAGCCATCAATAAATCCCCATATGAAGGCAAGTCACAGCTTTCTATAATTTACTTAATAAGAGAATTTGCGTCCAGAATTATCACTGAGGGCAACTTAGTACAATTTGCATGGATTCCGGCCCATGCTGGAATTCATGGCAATGAAATGGCTGACGCTCTGGCTGGTGATGCTGTGTATAGTGGGGACTTAGTCCCATATAAAAATTTTTCCTATGACCTTGTCACGATGCCTAAGAGATTTCTTCGGGACACCTGGAAGAAAGCTTGGGATATCAGTAGCAGATCGAAGGGATATTACTTTTCCCTAATTCAACCCGAGATTCCAGAAAGGCCATGGTTTTGCCGGGCAAAATTTGGCAAGATGGAGACCTCTGTTTTAATACGGATGAGACTGGGTCACGTTTGTTCTCCAGCCCATCTTGCCAGATTTCATATTATCGACGACCCCATCTGCTTGTGTGGCACAGATGTAGGCGATTTAAATCATATTTTTTTCTCCTGTCCCCTATACGATCGTTCTTCCCTCTTTAGTAACCTCTTATCCCTTGATATTCCTTTTCCTACCTCAATACTTTCTTTACTTTGTACAAATAGTCTTCCTGTATATAAATGTATAGTCTCATTCATCACCTTTAATAACCTTAAGTTGTAATTTATTATTCATCATTGTAATTTTTGCTCATCAATCATTAGAAAGTAGATAAAAAAAAAACTGATTTTATATGTCCGTTCTATCCCTAATTCCATTAAAATAATAAAGTACCAGTTATCACTCCGTTTCCCTACCTTTTCTATGAAACAAGTAAACCAAACGTGACATTGGCTAAATGCACAAACCGTGCGAAGCCAAAAAAAAAAAAAAAAAAAAAAAAAAAAAAAAGTTTGTAATGATTGTTTGAAAATTAAAAGATTATACAGATAGCAAAGTGAATAAAGTACTGTTTGCAAAATGTCAAGCAAATGTAAACTACCTGTAGAACCCGCAAATGATGATACCATACAGTGTTTGTTTTTTTCTCCAAATCTTGGGTCAGATTTATCAGAATGGGAAGACTTGTGTCGGCATCTCAATAATTCCATTAACATCATAACCAAAGATTATATTTGGCATCGAGATGAATTTCAAGTGTATGCTCCTATTACAAAAGATAGCATCACAGGTAAGCCAGTTGTTGCATCTAGGCACAATAATAATTCAACTCCCACCCATTTTCCCAGAGGCAATGGGATGAGCCGCACTGCAGGTTGGTACGGAATAACCTCTTAAACACGATCACCAATACTGCGGAGCGTGCCCGCCTGCTGGCTGTGGGTGAATGGGAGTCAGGTCTTTGGCTGCAGGCACTATGCTGAGTGACAGTACTTTCCGGATCGCTACGTGTCTGCGTCTGGGTGCTCGGAGCCCCACATCGGTGTCAATGCGGTGAACCAGTCGATCGCCTCGGACACCATGGCCTGTCTTGCAGTAGGAGCGCTGGTCGGCTAGCATGGCATGCCAGCATAAACGCCGGGGTGCCAGCTGTTTTAGAACCCCACGGCTTGGCACGTGATGATGGAAAGAGGCCAGATGGGATGACCATAATGCCTTGGAAGGTGGGTAGGCCTTTGGTGTTGGATGCAACATGTGTTGACACCCTTGCGCCATCCCATCTTCTTAGCACGGCGGGCTGTGCTGGGGCGGCTGCTGCAGGTGCGGAAAACCTCAAAAGGCGCAAATATAATAACCTTATTGGGAGTTATATATTTGAGCCTTTTGGCGTTGAAACACTAGGCCCATGGGGTCCGAGTGCACATAGAGTCTTTCGGGACATCAGCAAACAACTTGTCGACGGTTCACGTGACCAGAGGGCTGGGCTTTTCTTCAGCCAAAGAATCAGCATTGCCATTCATGTGACAATGCTGCCAGTGTTCTGGGCACTTTTTCCGTTGACAGCGATGTGGATTATTTTTTTGATGCCCAATTATTTATTTTGTTTTTTTATGCGTTTGTACATAATGTAGATAAGTTGTAAACATTGTAATTTAATAATACCCTAAATAAATTGATTAATGTAATAACTCCCATCTAAATTTATACTTAAGTCTCAATAGTCAGATACTCAGGACTAATGTTAAAAGAATTTTATCATATTTATTGATTATCATTAATCAATTGCTAGAAGGGATCATAAATTTATATTAAACTAGCTGTCCCCCGCGGCTTCGCTCCCGTCAACTGCATTTTTTTTTGCTTTTAAATCTTCCCTGTATTCAGGCAAACTAAACAAAAAAAGTATTACCAAATCGGCCCAGTTCTCGTTCTCGAGTTTTAGCGAGACTAGCGAACAGCAATTCATTTTTATATATAAGACTAAACAGTAGTAGTATTATTATATATCTTAATAAATATTGTCTCAGGCAAGGCACATAATGTGAGGAGGACCCTCTCTGGTTCCTTAAACCAAAGGGCCAATTAAGTATTCAACTTATTTTTAAGCAGTGTTTGCATTTGCATCTCAGTCCTTGTGTCAAAAATGTAGGGAGGTTAATAAGAATAAGTTAAGTTTTTTTTGGCAGTTCACAAATGACATGTGACTGTAGTTTTAAAAATTTTTGAACTGGAATAAAAATATTTGAATTGAAAAAAAAATATTGATTGTACTATGTTATTGTAATTGAGGGCTACAATAACATAGTACAATCAATATTTTTTTAAATATTTTTCTCGCATCCCAACCCTTGCAACCAAATTCCCAGATTAGTAAAGCAGTGAACCATAATGATAAAGTTTTTATTTTTTGTAATTTGTTGTTGTACCTACACCTACCACAATGTAGTCTTTTTAACCCAAAGGTTAACTGGTAGAGAATGCATTATTGCATTAAGTCCACACATGTAACACTATTGTGCATAAAGTTTAAATAATTAGAATAATTATGTGTCATCGGAGTATTCCCATCTGTGCTTGAATAGGATGAATTGGGATTGTTTGTGTCGTCTGTCCCCAAACTTATAAAAAGATGGGAATTAAAAGATTTATCTAAAATTTATTCAGAAAACAGTAGGTACTATTTCGGGTAACTTTGCTTTTAACAAAAAAATTATAATTAAAAAAAATACTGGCCAAGTGCGAATTGGACACGCATGCAAAGGAGATCCCTTTGATGAACCAATTTCATTTTTTTATCATGAGATTGTAACACCACAGGCTTCTTATTGTTGTTCCTGAAATATTTAGGTATAGAACTATTATCTGCATTTATTTCTAAATTTTAGGCTCAGTAGTTTCAGAGATAAGGGGAGAATGTCGATTTTTGTTTAATTTTTTTAATAACTTCCAAACTATAGTTTTTTCTTAAATTATCAAAAAATATATAATTAAAACCCTCACAGTAAGCTCTTTTATTTGATATGTCACACAATACAGTTTGATTCTTTTTTTATATATTCTAGTTGAACCCCAAAAGTGACCTCCATACTCAAAATTTATTTATGAAACATGTTCGTGTTTGGGTCACAGAAATCCATATGTATACCGATTTCAATAGCATCGCTCTTTTAGATCCGGAGTAATCTGGCTGTGACAGACGGACATACACCTGGTTGATGCTATAAGTTCCGTATTCATGGATGTTTGGAACCCTAAAAAACAAACACTTTGTGTTGCATAATAATGATACATTAGTCAGCAAAAACACTCAAAGTTGACTTAATGATTGACCAATTCTTGTAACAAAATCAAGTTACAACAATGTTCTGTACCTAGTACCTATTGCTTGCCTACCACATTATTAATGTTGATAATCTGTTCCTGCCTCAGTTGAGCACAATAGTACTGTTGTCAACTAAAATTTCATTAATAAATATTTCAGGGTAGACAAAACTTTTAATTCCCATCTGTTTCCATTTAAATAAGTTCAGAGGCAGGTGACATGGAGATTTTCCATTTGAATATTACAACTCTGGATGGGAATACTCTGATTAATCCACATATAATCCCACTTTTCAGTAATTAGTAGAATAGTCTCACTAGAGGAGATGATAGGTGGATAATAATATGCTGTGTGTGTGTGTGTGTGTGTGATGTTTAGTTTACTACACCTAATACACACAGCATAGTATTGAAACGGGTGGTGGATATGTGTTTGATTAAATACTGGACTTTAGGACATCCAAACACACCTTACTATAAGTCGAAACAATAAATGCAACCAACAACAACCTATGTGTGCTGTTTGTGCTGAAATTTATAAAGAACTTCTATGAAACTCTAATAAAAACCCAAGAGCATTAATAAATATCATTTAGAAAATAAACAACTTCAGTTAGGTGTGTTTTATGGTTTCGAACATCCATAAAAAAAGAAACCTTTATAGGATCACTCGGGTTTCTGTATATCGTCTGTCCGTCTATCACAGCCCGTTTTCTCCGGATCTACTGGGCCTATTCTGTTGAAACTTGGTATACAAACCTACTTCTGTAACCCAAAAACGGACGCGTAAATAAATTTATTTGCAGTATGGGGGTCAAACTAGTAAAATAATAATAAAAAATCATTAACTGTATTGTGTGACATAATATCAAATTAAAGAGTGAGTAGTACTTACTTTGATAGTTTTAATTTTTACCTCCTTATCTCCGAAACTACTGAGCCTAAAAATTTTGAAAAGAACTGAGATAATAGTTATATATACCTAAAGATTACAGGATATCCTATAAGAAGTCTGTAGTGTTAAAAAATAACAATGTTAATAATTTCGTAACCCTTTGAGAGTTAACTCTCACTTGGACAGTTTTTTTTTATAATTTAAGTAGGTACACTAACAAAACTTTGTATTACACATGCACACCAACCATATTATATAAAAAAACGGGGTTCAGAAAGTTGACAGCCATAAATTCTGGAAAACAGACTTCTATAAATGTCTAAGAGCGGATTCCACCACTGAAACTGATACGTACATCTAAACTGCGTTCAAGAGCTGTCGGTGTCAATATTCCACAGATTAATGAAACTGACAGCTCGTTAATGTGGTTTGTATGCTGCATTGATGAAATCTTCCCTACAAATGTAGGTATACAATTTTGTCTGGGTCACAAAGCAGTGCAGACTGCAGACAGATGTCAGTATTAAGTGTTTCCTATGGTTGGGTCTTTCATTTTTGTTTTTAATGTTTACAGGACTCCCAAATCACCTTTGCAGCACTACTTGTTTTGGTGATAATCTAGAAGATGAATGGTTCATTGTCCATGTTATTTTAGAAATTTCCAAGCAACACAAAAATTTAATCATCCAAATGAAAGACAGTGATGGTGATTTTCTTCTGATAGAAGCTGCAAACTGCTTACAATCCTGGGCCAATCCGGAAAACACAGAGAACCGCGTAAGTTGACAAAGTTTGTATCCCATCAAAAAATTTACATGTGAAAATGGGAGCCAAGTTGAATATTAAGAATATGTGTGATTATCGAAATCACCAATAATCGGCGCGTGATACAGTTTTACCGTGAGAGCCAAAATGGCAAGTGGACCATAGCGAATTAAATTACCAACTACCAAAAACATGTCCTTAAACTATAATATTTTGTATGTCTAAAAAAATTGTACCTCATTCACAACGAAATTATTTCAAAACTAGCTGACCCACGCAACTTCGTCTGCGTCACATTTTCCCTGAATTTCGTTTGCTACAAACCTCACGGAGCCCGAGACCTTTCCAACGAATGCAAAACCGTGGAAATCGGTTCGTGCGTTCTGGAGGTATAGCGTCAGAAAGGAAAACCCGACTTATTTTTATATAATAGATTACACCCTGTTCTCCTTCCAACTAAACAAAAAAAAAAATTAGCGAAATCGGCCCAGCCGTTCTCGGGTTTTAGCGAGACTAACGAACAGCAATTCATTTTTATATATAAGATTAAAATGGGTATAATTCTTTAGATAAATATGCGTTACGGCCGCGAATCGTATTTTGTTCAACATACAGCTTCACACCGACCGGCAAATTGCAAAAGGTAATTTTTTTGGTAATTGTATAATTTAATGCGGTACATTACGCCCGCCATTTTTAACCGACTTCCCAAAACGGAGGAGGTTCCCAATTCGGTTGTTTTTTTTGTGTTTGTTACCTCATAACTCCGACAATTATGAACCGATTTGAAAAAATCTTGTTTTATCTCAAAAGGACATACTTGCAGATTGGTCCCATTTAAATTTTATGAAAATCTGTTACGAACTTTGGATTTTAAATCGAAATAGCTGGAATTCGTCTTCTTGGATGATGGTTTTATGTCATCCAAGTAATCGAAATTGCGTATTTTGCTTATCTGCGATTTTGCAGTGGTGTTGTTACGTATGGGGTACCACTAAAAAGTGAAAAATAAAAAGCTTTTTACAAAAAAATACAACCGACTTCCAAAAAAAAAACACTACAAAGTAAAAAATAACTTTCATTTCGGAAGTCGGTGTCAAAATACGAAGAAACTAACAAAACCACCGTTTTTTTTTTGGAAGTCGGTTGTATTTTTTTGTAAAAAGTTTTTTTGACTCTCACATTTTACCAACTACGCGCACGGTGTAGGTACAAACCGGCCTGCGCAGGCAGAACTGTGATGAAGCTTGTGCGTGTGGTAGGACATTTAGCCAACATGTATTTCTAATTTTGTTTTATTTTATGTTTCAGGTTTTTATTTATGACAATCACATTCATATAATACCACCAGAAGTGGCACCATTAGACACCAAGGTGGAGCTACAAAAGGCTTTGAAAATTATTTATGAAACACCACAGTTAACACTAGCATCTAATAAAATACAGCAAACTATATTGAATCGTATTGGAAACTATCCTGACAAAATAAACGAACATATTCATAAAGCTGTGGTGAAGTTGCCTCCCGATCTTGCTACGTTATTAACGCTAAAACCTTCACTCGTTGCACCGATCGTTGATGCATATTGTAACCACGACATTATAGATGCAAAATGTTGCAAAAACATAGTTTTTGATGACTATGTTACAGTCGAAATAAAATTCACGAAATTTTTATATGCTACGTTGGTGCATTCAAAACTTATTAGTTATGCTAAACAATATATTGTAAAGGAAAATGATAAGAAAAACGTTCTTGGTCTGAAATTAATGTGTGGGTATCAGATTATCATGAACAGGGTCTCAGAAACTGACATATACTCATCAAAAGAATATAATCGATTTCTCAATAGCTTAAAGCAAAATGGATATTTTAAGAACAATATTGAGAAGTCTAAAGAGTACGATCAGTTACTAGAAAAAGCACAGCATTATTTTTCAATTGTGGAATGTCCTGTTAGTTCTAATGTATCCCGTAAAATATCAGAACTTTTAGCATCAGATGACTTCGTTAGGGTAAAAATATCACTACAGAGTATGACATCAGCAGAACAAGTAGATTATGTCGAAGATAATGAAGACTGGTTAAATATACGTCCAGAACAATTAAATGAGTTATTGCAAACACGTTATGGCAAAAAATCGAAACTTAAAAATGATGATTTTGTCACATCGCAAAAAATAACAGACGAATTGTCATCTTTTTTGAAGCAAACAACTGATTTTGAAGGAATAGAACAGGACTCCAGGGAAATGGCCGAAACGGAAAATATTGAATTTGAATCAGATCAATTTGTATCATGTATAGAAAAAATGCTAAAAATGTTAAGTACCGGGGATAAAGAGGAAAGTGACAGCAGCGAGGATGACTTTGATAATATGTATTACGAAGATAATGAAGATGATGATGATGATGACTGCGATAGAGAACTTCAAGCCAAATTACAAACTGTCTCAACTGAAACTTTAAAAGACAAAAGAACTGTCCTCGGGAACATAATTCAAAGTATGAAAGAAGAAAAGGCCTCAACGGGACCGTCAAGCAACTTGATGCGGTCTCTGGGGGTAAGCAAAAGTGAATTATTGGACTCTGATGATGACTAGGTCATAAAACAAACTATAAAACACACATAAATGTAGGCATAAGTACTATTAAAAGTTGTGCGAGAAATTAAACAATTTCTTACGAAAATATCTTTAAGATTCCTTTATTTACCCAGTCACAAACCATAATACCCTCAACATCACCTCATACCAGTATCAAAGATGGGCATGAGCTCCTCCAGCCGTAACTATAGTTTCCCCAGTAATATAACTGGCGTCATCTGAAGCTAAAAAGGCGACTGCGCCTGCAATCTCTTCTGGTTTTCCAAATCTTTTCATTGGCACGATGGACAAACTTTTTTCTTGACCTGCTTCTGAACTCGTGATCTAAGGTAAAAGAGAAAATATCGTTTTTGTGGGCTATTTATCTGAAGAAGCGACTCTTTATTAACACTAAAGCTGCACACTTGTTACACTTGCTTGTTACAATTTAAACACTAAAGCTGCTTTCAGACTACGCTATAATAATATAGCATAGAGTACCTATATAGCTCATAGCACAACAGTATCGCGCACCATACATTGTCAATAGTTTGCCTGTATTGTATAAAAATGTAGTACAGTACCGTGTGAACGTGTCCATAACAATGTATGGTGCGCGATATTGGTGTGCTATGAGCTATATACTATGCTATTATATTATGGCGTAGTCTGAAAGCAGCTTAATGAGCGATTAAAATACGATCGATTGGTATCAGATAAAGTTTAATGTTTAATTAATACCTATGATGACTATTTGTTTTTTCAAATTCTGAAATTAAGTAGCAACATTTCTAATATTAAACAGGTAAGTATTATGGTCTGCCTCGATTAAATCCTTTGCCATCCATTTTTATCGTTACTGGCAGTTTAACTATAGACATTGCATCAGTCATTATTATACACCTTCGTTATTAAATAGTTACTTACGGCAGAAGCAAACTTCGTAGCAACTATCCCAGGAGCAACACAATTGACTCGGATGTTATCATGGACGATTTCATTTGCTATCGCTTTGGTCAGACCCAAAAGGGTGGTTTTACTGACACTATACGGGCCTAGCGGCTGTAACCAAATAACATTTTTGTAAAGAACTATGAGTTTTAAGCTCACACATTATTTTATTTAAACATATTTTAACAGGCACATTGTAGATAGGATAGATATAACAGGATCCTAAGCATTATTGCGAGTCACGTGGACTGTGGACGTGTTATTAGATAGGTAGTCGTATTGTTGTATTATTTTGTTCAGTATCAGTGCTCAATAACATATTCGTTTGAGCTGTATTAACAATGTTTGTTTAACTTATGAATACTCAAAAATATAGAAATAGCTTTTTATATTTACCTCCATTGGTTGATATCCTGCGATTGACGATATAAATACGATATTTCCCCCTCCTCTCTTAACAAGTTCGGCATACGCATCTTTTGCCAATAGCCAGGCGGATTTTACATTGATTTCGAATATCTTGTCCCATACTGCCTCATCAGTCTAGAAATACAGTAACACTTAAGACATTTTGTAATCAGGTTATTTCTTGCCGCAATGTGTGACCTTTATACCTTTACCAGATGATCACCAACTGGTCGTCTATAACTAATTCAGAATTAGTGATCTACTGATCAGCTGGTATTCCTAAGAAAAATAGAACTTTATGCAATCTCAGTTTAAACGGGCGTAGTAACCAGTAATACGCCTAGTTTCTCCCGTCAACTTCTGGGCCACTGTGTATAACCAAGTAGAATAGCTAAGTAGTAAACTACCAAGGAACAGTCTACCAGTCTCGTGGGGGTTTCTCAGGGGAGCCAGCTGGTTAGAGGCACATATTTTAACGAACTCTTCGACGTAGTAGTGTTAGCGGAGAACAATTTTCGATAGGCAAGCTATCATAAGCACGTTTATAAATCAATAAAAGTTTGATAACAAATATGTCTCATCTGATTATTAGGTTGACACACGTTGATCTTCCACCGTCTCTTAGCATATATATATGTAGAGATATAATATCATTGTCTGAAACAAACTTACCTCTAAAATCGGCGAAACAGCAGGGTTTACTGCAGCATTGGAAACAAGTATGTCAAAACCACCGAATTTGCTTTTCGTCTGAAATATAAGGCAGCTAATTGTTTATTTTACATAAGCTACACTACCTAAGTAAGTACCTACTCATCATCTGACCTGCTACAACAGCATAATCATACAGTTACAGGGTGAATTTGAAGTGTGCCTTCATGGCCAAATTCGGAACTATGAGGAATATCGAAAAACACTGAAAGGAGTCTAGAGACCGATTTTAATGAAAACTATAGGTACTAACTGCATCATTGGATTTTAGAAAAATCGTTGTTCATTCCCAGGAATCAAACCGGTTGATTTTGAAGCAAAAATAACAACCTGTATTATTATACCATTCGAAAGTGTAGCTAAGAAGGATGACATTCTGGGAAGTAATAACACGCAGGCATACCTACTTATTTAGATACTTACGACATCAAATAAGTTTTTCCGATGGTCTGCGTTCCCTACGTGGCATACAACGCCCTCAACCGTAATGCCTTCACTGCGTAAATTTTTGACTGCTGCTTCCACATTTTTCTCTTTTCTACTGCTTATCACAACAGAAGCTCCTTCGTTTCCCAGACGCTTAGCTATAGCGTAACCAATGCTAAACATAAAAATAAGTACGTTATTTTCTTTTAGAAACAGAAAGGAGAAAACTCCTTATAGGTACCTACTTATGTATTCTTGTGCGAAAGTTTACCTACCTAGACCTACCTATTCCCGTTTCCTTATTATGTAGGTACCTAAGTCCGAACATGGTACGAATTGTCTCGACCGATTCTACGAATAACATGTTCAACAAATCATCACTTCACTGGAGCTAAAAATTGTCTTCTGTAAATTCATGTTGGACTTATCTGCATTTTTAAGAAAATTATGATCGGACCATAAATAATAATAATATTACCTACACAATATAACATCCCTTGGCTATTAAAGTAAGAAGGTAGGAACTTAAATGAAATTCACGACAGGGATTCCTACCACTACCTACCGGTTTTATTTTTAACCGATTGCCAAAAAAGGAGGAGGTTCTCAACTCCGTTTTGTTTTTTTTTATTGTGATGGGTTGGCTCTTGACTCTAGTCTAGGTCAGAGATGACAGAGACAAAATCTACGATATAACGAGCTTACCTAGAAGGAGCCTGTTCACTCTAACTTTGAAGAGATTAAGGTTGTTTTTATGTAAGTACTTATGTAGATACACCAATTACTCCAAGGTTTCTAATCCGATTTCTGGGATTATTTTTTAGTTCGATGCATACTTGCCACTTCGTTTAATCCTAATTTAGTTAAATCCTAATTTAGTTTCGCTCATTAGTTTTTATTGTATGAGTATTTTTGCTTGTTTCTGCGTTCTATGATGTCCAAAGCTAAAAACTGGCCTTTGACCCCGGATCAAGCTTCATTGAAACCCAACAGTGTAAGTAGCTAGGAACCTCTCCTAATACCTTGGCACCTATGGATGTCTATTGTGTTTTTTACTTCTTTGAAATTTAGTAAGTATATTTTATGATAGGTACCTACATAGATAATAATTGCAGATTAGTGCAGCCCAGAGAAAAATAATTCACAATAAGTAGGTATAATAACTTTAAAATGTCAAGTCGACATGCCGCCAGTAAAAGATAGGTAGGTAAGTAAATCAAGAGTCAATAACTCACCCTTCGGTCGAGGCTGTAACTATTGCCACTTTTCCTTTAAACCTACCATTATGAGCTTGCCGAGCACTTGCGTTATACGGCATAAGCTTAACCAAATTATTTGGCTTTGACATAATTTTGATTGATTGAAACATAATTAAGTTTCGTTCTTAAGCAGTAGGTACCTAAGTCTTTCCGGGCCTAGTAGGTAGGTAGGTACCTATCTCCGTAATTATAGCACTGTACAAAACGTTTTCGTGTGTGACTTATATAATCTCGTAATAAATATTTATCTACGTTACGTACCAAAGTTTAGATAAAGTACCTATTCAAACTTGTTATTATCAAAATAAAACCCATAGGGCTGGCTACTTTGTATTTTATTACGAAGCAGGTAGTCTTTTGTGGCTAAATCTAGAATTACACGTAGGTATACGAGAAATAAAAATCAGCAGATAGGTCGACGAGCAATAGGATCGACAGAAAAAAAAAACACAAAATAAAAACGACTTCACACTCGCTTTGTAAATAAACGAAATAATGAATGACATCTCGCAATCAGCTAGCGGTAGGAGTGAGGCGTATTTATCGAAACAGTTAAAAAAAACAGGTATTTCAAAGTAACAAAATGAAACAGGTATCTCAGAACCGAAATAACAGCTCCTACCTATTTCGCCTGTTCCTCAAACAACCATAGTAGCCGTAACTCGACATACAAAACGAAACGACCTGGAACAGCTTTGTGAAACAGTTTCAAATGGAACATGCTCCATTCTCTTCTGACTTATTGTGCAGGACAGCCGCATACATAGTCTTAGGTTTATAACTTTATAGTAAATTGTTCGTGTTAATTTTAAGTAATCGAAATACCGTTAGTTAGCACCATCTGGTAAAATTACCGACCCATCTCCATTTTGTCTACCTTGTCGAAGCTTTTCGAAAGACTTGTCCATGACGAGATTTATCCTATATTACATAACATTATATTAAAACAACAGCATGGATTTGTTAAAAAAAGATCAACAGTCACAAATTTAATGGTTTTTACTGATTTCTTGTTTAATAACATGGATCAACAAGTACAGGTAGATGCGGTGTACACGGACTTTCGAAAAGCTTTTGACAAGGTGGACCATGAACTGCTTTTAACAAAAATTGCTTTCAACGGTATTCGGGGTGATTTACTTCGTTGGTTTACATCGTATGTCTCAAATAGAACTCAAAAAGTAGTCAAATCATCAAAGGTTTTGAATCTACATCTATACCTACCTGTTACATCCGGTGTGCCTCAAGGCTCAATTTTGGGCCCTCTCTTGTTTATATTATTCATAAATGATATATATCAGTGCTTCAGATATTCCAAATTTCTACTATATGCCGACGACCTTAAAATTTTTAGAAAAATTAAAAACAAAAATTGCTGTCTCCTCGTGTCGCACAAACGCGGGGAATCGCGCTCCTTTACGTCGTTTAGCAAAAAATGATAACACCCTGTTCTCGGATTTGGATTTGTTTTCTATGTCAGCTAATAGATTTCGAAGTGATATCCTTAAAGCCATCAATGACTTTGATGATTAACCAAATTATTTCTGTATCTGTAGATTTTATTGTTTTTTCTTTTTCTCTCTTTTAATTTATATAGTATAATTAGTACTAAAGCTAAGGATTATTGTACTCGTGCATGTATCTTCCAATTTTAATTATAAGATGTGGATAACGTAGTTAGTTCTGCCCACCAGAGACTAAAGAGCAGTAACAGCCCTTTTGTGATTTTTCGTTTTATTAGTGATTCTGAAAGCGGGTTTCTTAAGCTTTCTATTGAATTAACTTACTTATTTCTAAGACTATTAGAATGGTTTTTATTTAACAGTTTTCACTTACTGCAAACGAAAAAAATTAACAATTTGGCGTGATTTCCCAACTAAAATACAGTATAAATTATACTGCAGATTAAATTTTAAGGTTTCATAATTAAAATGCAGTAAGCAATATAATTTTACAGTTCTTTAGATAGTTTTATATTTCTGGAAAAAAATTAAAAAAAAAATTAATACGCAGTAAAATTTACCGCCATACAAGCTATTTTTACTGCAAATTAAGAAAATACAATTTATTGTCACGAACTCCCAACTAAAATGCAGTAAAATCAAAGCTTGTCGCATTTTAGTTGTGAATACTTAACATTCTTTTATCATTATAAACTGACTAACACGCAGTAAAATACAGCATTACTGCAGATTAGTTTGGATAGCATAATGACACAGATATGATTATTCCTAGCTAAAGTGCAGTTACATTATGTTATATATGTTAATATTAAGAGAAAACTGTCAAAGGAGGTTGTGCATTCTGCGCAGGGTCCTTTATTAATTAGATGTTTTTTTTTTATTTTTGATATGTGAATTTTACATAAGTGAGTTGAATTATTGTGATTAAATAATAAGAAATAAACGGTCTTTAAAATGTGAACTAGCTATTTTTCTTACTGCACTAGTAAATTGAACACTTTTTTCTTAAAAAACTAACTAAAATGCAGTATTTTTTTGACCTTACTGCATGTTAGTTGGGTTTCTTGACAAAATAACTGATCCAAACGCAGTAATAGGGCTTTTTGCTGTATTTTACTAAGTTTAAAATGGTATTTTTTACAAAAAAGGCTATGCAGTAATAGGCACCAAAAAGAATAAATGGCCATAATAAATTCAGTTATTAAGATATTTTTTTTTTATTGCTTTAACGTGTGAACCTATGCCTTTACAACCTTTCTGCATTCAAATTTTTTTGCTTATACATTCTGTTGATTTTTTAAAATCAATTCTTAACTTTAAATGCGTTTTACTCGAAATCGTGATTTTGCTGTTACTGCACTTTAGTGTATGGTGGGCAGAGTTGCACACTGATGTAGTCTCGTACCAATTATTTGTGTTGTTGTAATTATTATACCAATCATTTTTAGTGTGTAATTGTTTGTTTTCCCTAATAAATAAAATAAAATAAAATCTGTTTAGAAAGTAGACAGATGCAAGGGACAGTTCAATGCTTTAAAACGTTTGGGTCACATTGTCATAATTGTAATTTTTAAGTTATTACCGACCCCTAGATCCCTTGTTTTGAGAAAGTTTTATGTCTGCCCATTAACAGAGCGGTGTATTTGTCTCTTACATTTATTGACGTCCGGCAATAGTTAAGATGCCTTGTTTGCATTATGTTGTGAAAGTTTTATGTCCGTACCTATTAACAAATGGTGTATTTGTCCCTAATATTTTGTAACGTCCGGCAATAACCCTTTTGTGAACCGCGCCGAAAATGTTTTTTTATTTTATGAATAAACAACCGTAGCGAGTACCGTTCTACCCCCACTAGCTGGGGTGAAACTGACGCCAAAGACCCATATAAAAGAGGCCCGTGGGCCAAAACAAACCAGTTCCTCTACATCAGTAAAGAGTTCCTCTACATACAGAGTTACTCTACATAGTCCTATCTGCTACGAGACAGAGGGCTTGGCTCAGTAGGGACCGTACTCGCTACCATCTACAGTTGAAAAAGTATTTTCATTTAAGTACTTCCAACGCGGTAGCACCTTCTTCACAGTGACAGCGTCTTGTCGCCTTTCAACCCTCCAATCCAGCAACTTGTACGACCCATCGTGCAAACTTATTATAATAGAAAGAGACACCATCTGTTCTTTGGAACAAGCTCTTTGCTCCTCTGGTTCATTGTAATAGAAAGAGATAGAACCTGTTCCCTGCCTGTCACTGTTTTTGACCTTTTCAGTAGCAGGTACTGTTTCTGAATCTGTTGCAATCAATGAGTCTTTAGTTCCAGTGGAACAGGCTGTTTTTTTGGAACTGGTTTTTGGAACTGTTTTCTTCTTGGAACTGAAACAGGAGAAACAGGTTTCTAATTTTATCTGTCCCAACCCACCCCTAGCTAGCGGCTGTTTGAATGTCATGCATGAGTTTATCTCTACGATTTATCATGAATGGAATCTATTGGAAAGCTAGAAAGTACTACGACGAATCGGTAACTAGGTAACTAAATAACACAGACTACATAGAGATCTTATTAATACCTAATACCACAATTTGCTTGGCCACACTAAAAACAGTTGCCATTATAAAAAAAACTCGTTTGCACTAAGCTTTCCTGCTTTGTCGGGCCATTTTGTTGCAACTAATTTGCTATTTTGCAGTTGCGCAATGTCTTGAAATTATCTGTGTAGGTCTTTTATTTTTCTATCAAAAATAATAAGAAATAATCAACAAATATATTCAGCTTGTAAATATGAAAGAAAACATAGGTACGGGTAGCATGTATAGGTAGGTACTCAATATGGGTGGAACAAGAACAATTACAGCTGCCCATAATAAGGTAGATGATTTAAATCTATCAAAAATCCAATTTGTCCATCAGTTATATTATCGAAAAATATTGGACACTAGCTGACCCGCGCAACTTCGTCTGCGTCACATTTTCCATTAATTCTGCGCTCCTTTTTGACTTAGCCTAATGATATACATATAGCCTATAGCCTTCCTCGATAAATGGGCTATCTATCACTGAAATAATTTTTCAAATCGGACCAGTAGTTCCTGAGATTAGCGTGCTCAACCAAACAAACAAACTCTTCTGCTTTATAATATTATAACTCAGAGGCTCAGACCAATAAAACAGAGGTTCTCAGATTTTGTTGTGCAAGGCGTTGTGAACGTTCGACACTCGACTCTCGTGCGCGTACCTGACAGTTTCTCTGATTTTGTTCAGCAAGGCGTTGTGAACGTTCAGGTGAAGATTCTCCCATACGGCGTATTCTTGCTGCCCGTGCTTGAGAACTATGTTTAGTAAGTTGAGACCTGGCTCTCTTAGGCATTTCCAAATGTTTAAGAAAATGTTTAACGCGTAATATTCTAGCTAAAAGAACTGTTGGTTAGCCCTGAAACGAACTGTTGATTAGCCCTGAAAAGAACTGTTGGTTAGCCCTGAAAAGAACTGTTGGTTAGCCTTAAAAAGAACTGTTGGTTGGTCCTGAAAAGAACTGTTGTTTGGCTCTGAGAAGAACTGTTGTTTAGCTCTGAGAAGAACTGTTGTTTAGCTCTGAGAAGAACTTTTGCGTAGGTGTAGTTTTAAGAACGAAATCTAAAAAAAAACGCACGAAAATTATTAGACTTCGCGCACGACCGCTGCGTAGGGAGCCGACCTCGCGTCTAAAGGCTTTAGCCGCGCGGGTACTCATAGATCTATACTCCTTTCCCGCACGCGCCCCTCCGCCTTGGTGACGTCCACTTCGCAACGGGCCGTGCAGCAGAAATCGTAATATTTTAATTTCGCCATAACTTCAAAACCAAACGTCCGATTTTAATCATTCAAAGACCAAATATTATCTACATAAACTGTACTTAGTGATGAAATACTTTATTTTGATAAGGATACACACATTTTTCCTCTTTAGATTTAATTTTTTTCACGTACAGTCGCCAGCACATCATCAAACTACCCGAAACTGTCAAATTTTCTCAATCCTCCTTGAACCTTATATGTTTGGTAATAAAGTTGAAAATCGAAGAAATTTGACAGATTGTTGTAGCTTCAAGTGCTGGCGTCTGTACACAAAAAATTAAGGCTATGCAGTCCGTTGAAAACTCATGTGACGTTACATTTGAGTACAATTTTTACTCAAATAAGTCGTCACCTCCCGGTCTTCTGATCTTTAAGAATCATATCATATTTTTTACTCAGGAGTCATCCCCTTTTATGATGATTAACTGCACCTTCCTTAGTTGTTGCTCCCTTAGGAAATTATTACGCCGAAATCAAATAAAACTAATTTTAAGGTAACATGCTCGTGCTTTTACTTTAATGTCTTTGGGGGTATTTGGTACAGAGAGTAAAGTTCCATGGTAAAGTCCCGCAAATCCCCATTGAAAATGGAGGATCCTCCGCCCAGGTTGTTGTGTCTGGGGGGCTACTGCCCGTTAGTTCATATTCGGGTGGATGTATATGTTCAAATCGCATGGTAAACTCTGCTTGCGCGATTTAGGACTTTTTAGTTCGCCGCCAGTTGGATAGATGGCGTCGCGGTTCTTTTTGCTGCGATGCAGATTTGTTTCGTTGATTTTTCTTGTAGCGGTATTGATGCCGCTACATCACTACATCACTCCCCCCCGGAGACCGGAGGTCGAAAGTAGTCGAGTCGTCCATACATCTTGAGATGCTTGCCAGGCCAGTGGGTGAGTCGGAACTGTTTGCGGTGCCCCTGTGAGTCGGGGTGATGAGATATCCCAGTGAGTCGGGATGATGCTCTGGCTCCAGTGAGTCGGAGCGGTGTGACGTAGTGACGTGACTGCTGTAGTCGACCAGGAGAGGTTCTTCAAGGCTCTTCATATGACTGGCCGAAGGTGCAGTGTGGTTGCCAAGGTCGCTGATGAGTATGATAGAGGCTGAGGATGCTGACCAGGAATGCGCGGCTGCTGCATGCTGGTGGTCAGGAATCAGGATACCCGTAGAAGCCGTTGGTACTGGCTGGCTGTATGACTCGCTGCTCGAGAGCTTGAGGTTATGGAGTGAAGTGATGATGACGTCACGCTGAAGTAGCTGCACGAAGGCTGCGCCAACATTCTTTGTCGAGGGTCACCAGTTTGGGGAGTATGCGGTACAGAGAGTAAAGTCCCGCAAATCCCCATTGAAAAGGAGGATCGTCCGCCCAGGAGGTTGTTGTGTCTGGGGGGCTACTGCCCGATAGTTCATGTTTGGGTGGATGTATATTAATATGTTCAAATCGCATGGTAAACTTTGCTTGCGCGATTTAGGACTTTTTAGTTCGCCGCCAGTTGGATAGATGGCGTCTCGGTTCTTTTTGCTGCGATGCAGATTTGTTTCGTTGATTTTTCTTGTGGCGGCATTGATGCCGCTACATGTCCAATAAACGAACTGTACCTACTCGCTCGTTCGCTTGCAATGTTGTTTTCTGTAATGTTGCCAGTTGTGGCAAGCTCCAGAATCACAAAAAGTACCAAATAGTCATATCAGCAGGCGACTAGCCAGTTAACAGTATTAATAGTGAGCTGCATTCGATTAGATTGTAATTAACTTGATTAACGATTGAAAAAGCTTGTCAGATTGTACTTGCTGAGCCTGGAAAATACAAATATCACGTTTTATTGAATCGATTTAATATCGCTGACCTATTAATAATGTATCGACAATGGCTTGATCCATAATTGCTTAGAAGATACTCTTTCCCATAAGTGATGTTCACACACATCCGAGTTTCCGTCCGGAGAAAAAGCAAGTTCGTACAAATCGGATGTAACCGTTTTTACTCCGTCCAATGATTTCATAATATACCGCGTGTATCTGACATCGACGCACAAACGATTTCCATGGGTCCGGGGCATGATTCTGGACACCCTAGACTTAGAATTTTTCGTCGGCTTTTTTCTCATTTTTTTATTTTTTTCAAGGGTTTTTTTTACTTTAGACTGCTCATAATCGTTATTCTGACCTAACCCAATGAGATTTTTAATAAAAAAATAATTAATTAACTACTGTCACTAAAAAGAGCAATCTGAATAAAGCCACAAATAATATCAGATCAGCTGAGCTGATACTTTGTAGTACTCTTGAAAAAAATTAGAAAAAAACCGACGAAAAATTCCAACACTGGGGTGTCCAGAATCATGCCCTGGACCCATGGAAATCGTTTGTGCGTCGATGTCAGATACACGCGGTATATGTCTATGACTCCGTCCCAGCCGTGTCCTCCTGTCAGGGACGGGAACCCGGATATTTTTGGACGGCGCTATAATCGTATTCAGTGACTTGAATGTTCGAGGGATATCAATGCCAGACAATCATGGTACAAACATGTAGAGGGGTAAAAACAAACATGTAAAAGGGTAATTACGTCACTATTTTTTTGTTTGCGGGGGCAGTGGGGCTGTTTCCCTTCCCTCCAATTGTCATTATCAAGAACGTCAGTGTTATCAAGCTAAAGCTATACATACGTAGTATCTCTATGTAGTCTGTGAGCTATACTACTGATGTCAGTGGTGTTAATGTTCAATGGTGGTGTCAGTCAGTGTCAGTGTCACAATAATTTATGAGTGTATCGTAGGTATCACAAATGAATTAGGCAGATTATTTTGTAACATAAAAATAGAAAATGTTGGCATTTTATATAATAAACTATACAGATTTTATAGTATTCATTTGAATTTTGATCAAAAATACAAAATGAAACATCGTTAACATGGCGTTAACTTTATTATTAAGAAAATATTATTATAAATATACAAAGTGTATAGTGGTAACAGTTTTACTTTTTTTCTTTGTACATATTTTTATTGCAATTAGTTTATTTCCGTCTATAAATGATAATTTATTGAAAAAAAATGGTTATATATCTACTGCACGACAAGTAGTGGGTGAAGTTTCGGCCAGGAAGAATAGTATTGGTTATAGTGATGATGAAGACTTATCTTCAAATAATAAGAATCACAACAAGCTCATGACCTATCTAAGGCGAGAGGAACTGGACTTCCAACCTCCTTGTGAAATAAAGAGTAGAGAAGCTATATCTGCTATTCACCGTGCTAAAACACAAAAATGCAAACAGCAAATTGTCAATAAAACATGCCTTATACAAAGTGGAAATTTTTATCCTGAAGAATTACCTAATGGTTGCCTTCGTGGACAGACAATTTATGGCAAATACCTGGGATGCTATGCAGATGAAAAGAAATTGAGGTTGCTCACAGGTTTCTATGGCAATTATGCAAACACAAATTCACCAACTGCTTGTTTGGATATTTGCATACAAGCTGGATTTCTGTATGCTGGAGTTCAATATGCGTAAGTTTCCAGATTTTATACTTGCACTAGCTTCTACCAGCAGCTCGCCCACATGATCCCTAGGGAACAATTAGTAGTAGTTAAAAGTAGCCTATGTGCTGTTCCAGACTATAATCTATCTCTGTTCCAAGTTTCACCGAGATGTGTTCAGCATTCTGGTGTTATTGAGTTTCGGGGGCCGAGCGAATCCCTACACGTGGTCCCCGGGTGGTGCTAAACAGGTGACACTAACCGCCTCCGTGGTGTAGTGGTTAAACCACTTAATTCAGACCCAGAGATCCCGGGTTCGATTTCCAGCGGGGGCAAATTTTTTGCTTGGTTTGGTTGGTGGTAGGACTTGTTCTAAGTCCGCCTGGCAAGCTACCACCATCATGTCTAAGTCTGTCGCCATAACAGCAATGTTAACAGCATTGTTGTGTTCCTGCATGTAGAGGTATGATAGCCAGTTCGTCTGTGTAAGAGGATTCCGGGTGAAACTCGCTTCCATCTTCGGCCTAATCATCACTTTCCATCAGGTGAGATTTGGCCAAGAGTTTCCCCGTTTTGCATAAAAAAAAAAAAAAACAAACGTCCAAACTTGCGCATTTATAAAGATTGTATTTTGTTTAGTACCGAAAATTATTCATGACTAAAAAAAATATCTTACACAAACATTGTCTTACTTTACTTATAGCATGTACTGTGAAGATGTGTTCCTACTTCTTACTATTGAAAAGAAAAAAGGATCTTAATTATTTAGCAACTTTGCCTAATTATTAAAAATATATTCAGACAAGACAAACACAAAAAAAGTCAATAAGGTATTTTTTATGAAAAATTGTTTCTGTTAATAAAAGCAACTCGAATTACATTTTAATAAATGTAAATATATATTATTGATGTATTTTGCAGGTCAGAGTGTTTTTGTGGAGAGAATCAACCACAGGCATCGGCTGCTATTGCTGATCACCTGTGTGACATGAAGTGCCCTGGAAATGTATCTCAACATTGTGGAGGCTACTTCACAATGAATGTTTATGAAACTGGTTTATCTAGTAAGTTATTTCAATATTTTATTTCTTTAATCATTAAAGTTGAACTCTTTAGGAAAAAATTCTATAAAACTTCTATGAGTATGTATAGGATTATACCTACCCATGACTATCTAAAAGTTGTCCGCCGCGTCTATCTGTCTGTCTGTTAGCAGCAAACTCAGAAACATCTGAAAAAAAATTCATGTGGTTCTCACCAATAGATAGAGTAATTCATGACGAAAGCTTAGATGTAAAATTTGTCAAGGTTTTGTGTAAATTGACTGAAATATGCAGTTATATGCCCCAACCTCGACACATCCCAACCACGAAATAGTGACCATGTCTTAGGATATATCCAGAGCCATGCATGATCATAAAACTCACTTCACCATGGTCATGGGGCTCTTCAATGCGAATCTGGGCAAACAAGACTGAAGAGCTGAGAGTAGGGCAAATAGGATTTGGACATCGGAACCACCGGGGACACTACAACAGGGCCAACTTTATGGATAAGGAGGGCCTCCATATTATTATGATGAACTCCTTCTTCACAAAGTGCGAGCACAGAAAATGGATCTGGCAGAGCCCCGACGGTGCAACTAAAAGTGAGAGTGACTTCATTGTAATGATGAAGAAGCAGATATTCAATGATGTCTCTGTGATCAATGTGGTGAAATCAGAAGTGATCACCACATGGTAAGAGGCACATTGAATGTAAATTTTAAGCTGGAAAGGTCTCGACTGATAAAGTCTACGCTCCGTCCAGTGCCGTTTCGAGTGCCGTGGGAGCTCCGTGGACGAATACAACGATGAGTTTCTGGAAACTGTCCATACGCTCCGGTCCAGTTTTTCAAGACTCGCCGTACAGACATAAACAAGAGGCTCTCAAGCTCATGAAGCGGGAGATAATTCTACAGTCTTCAGACGATGCGTGTAAATCGCTGCAGCTCAATGGACGGATCTCAGAGTCTTTGAAAAGCGACCTCCGCCGAAGATACTCATCATCTGCCTAGCCTTTTCCCAAATACATTGGGGTCGGCTTGCAGTCAAACCGGATTCAGCTGAATACCAGTGTTTTAAGAGGAGCAGCTGCCTACCAGACCTCCACAACTCATTAACTGGGTAACTCTGTAGCTTCTTGGCAAGACTGGAGTCAGATTTACTGGGGTGCGCCAAAGTTCACCTAAATTTTCAACTCCGATAATTGGAAATCCTACTACTCTGTCTCTAATATTTATAATTCCGAAGCATTCAACTTCATAATGTCAGTAGCAATAAACATCTTTTATACTTTTATTTGTTTTCCTATATTTTCTCAACCTAACCATCTTTTACACTATTATTCAAAGTCATATCTTTTCTGTTTAGATTTTTTTTATTTTTATTTATAGCGGTGTGTACCTGCAAAGATATGGTAAGGTTAGGTTAGAACTGTGACCAACTACGCGCGAGCCGAGCGAGCGAAGCGAGTGGTGCGGCGCCGCGGAAGCGGCCGGCGAGCGCTACCTCGAAATTGGTCGCGAAATTTTTCTATATTATGGTAATTATGTTTAGAAATAAAAGCGTTATGATATAAAAACAGTAGGAGTTTAAATATACTTACATTAATGATATTATTAATTACAATTCGGAAACATGAGTGTTATGAACATCGCCGGTAGCACTACAAATAGTATGAATGAAAACTTTAGGATGCAAATTTTTAGGAAGAGTGATCATTCGGATTACAAATCATTAGGAAGAACAATCTCGGGTAGGTACAGAACTTTAGGTGAGCCAATATGGACCCGATTTACTGGCTTCTGACAATCCGTAACGACTGCCAAAGATCTACAAATGACAGCCGAAACCAACAGCTTAACGTACTTTCCGTGACACGGAGGAAGCTCGGTATATTAAGAAGGTCACTCATCCACAGACCAACCTTGGCAATAGTTGCTTAACTTGGAAGATACTGAAAACCGCTGACGATACTGAAAAGATCAAAGACGCGATAGAAAGGAATAGGGGCTCCAAAGTCTTTGCAAGAGACCTGTCTATTGGGCAAAGCCAGCTCACGAAACTGAAGATCGAAGATGGCAGAACCATATCCGCCAAATCAGAGCTTCTAAGGGAGATTGAGACTATTCGAGACATTCTATGGAAAGTTATACACGTCAATGACTAAACCCGCTACGAATCTAGCTAACGACCCAAGAGCTACCTAAATTGACCCGGCACTGTACCGAAGACATCCCGGACGTCAGCCTGTATGAGATTAGGATGGCTCTGAAGCAGCTTAAAAACAACACGGGGGTCCGGTGAGGACGGAATTACGGCCGAACTTCTGAAAAAAACGGGTTCTTACGGCCCTTCAGAATTTGTTCAAAATCGTTTTACAGATTCGCTATTTGTTTGTTGCAGTGCCTTATCTTAAATGTTTATCTCCTCCTATATAAATGTTTATAATAATTATTTTTAATATTGATTTGCAGAATTTACGCCTCGAGTACCTAAAACAACGAGCATTAATAAAGAACCCATTCAAATTGTGTTCCTATTGACGCTGAATGGGCGCGCACTTAGACAAGTACATCGACTAATTAACGCTTTGTACAGAAGCAATCATTACTTTTACATTCATGTTGATAAGGTAAGTCAGACATTGGACCTAACGCAAAAACTTTAATGCAAATGGATAATTTCATTTTGTTATCGATTCTTTTTTATTATCGTTTATTCATTTTCAAAACTTATTTTTTACATTTTTAAATATCTTATTATATAAAAATTAATCGCTAAATGTGTTGGTAAGCGCATAACTCAACAACGCCTGGACCAATTTGGCCAATTCTTTTTTTGTTGCTTTTGTTTTTATCAGGAGAAGGTTTTTATGTAAAAAAAAGTTGCCAGTTGACGGGAGCGAAGCCGCGGGGGACAGCTAGTTTCTTATAAAACACAAAAAATAAAACATTTAATATTATAATAAACTTGCTGTCCCCCGTGGCTTCGCTCCCGCAATTTCTTTTTTCTTTCATAATAAAGAACCTTCTCCTGAGAGTAACTAACAACAAAAACCGGCCAAGTGCGAGTCGAACTCGCGCACCGAGGGTTCCGTACAAACCAGTAGGTATTATATTATAAGCAGAAGTTTCGATTTACAATTTGACGTATTAAAAAAAATTACTTACTAGATCTCGTTCAAACCAATTTTCGCTGGTAGTTTACATGGTAATTTTTTTTAGTTTTATCATTCTCTTTTTTTAGAAATTAAGGGGGGGGCCACACATTTCACCACTTTGGAAGTGTCTCTCGCGCAAACTATTCAGTTTAGAAAAAAATTATATAAGAAACCTCAATATCATTTTTGAAGACATATCCATAGACACGTATGGGTTTGATGAAAAAAAATTTTTGAGTTTCAGTTCTAAGTATGGGGACCCCCAAAATTTATTGTTTCTCTTCTATTTTTGTGTGAAAATCTTTATGCGTTTCACGGAATACATCTACTTACCAAATTTCAACAGCATAGTTCTATAGTTTCGGAGAAAAGTGGCTGTGAAATACGGACGGACAGACAGACAGACATGACGAATCTATAAGGGTTCCGTTTTTGCCATTTGGCCACGGAACCCTAAAAAAAAGAATGAGTGAAATCGGCCCAGCCGTTCGCGCGTGATGCCGGGACCAAGGGAAACAGGGATTCATTTTTATATATAAGATAGATAGATAGATAGCCCACCGGTATCGGGAACAGGGTCAGGGCTCCAGAGAGAAGAACCTCCTAACAATGCCGCGTATAGGTAGTATAACGAATATTAGGTTAAGTGACGAGCCTATGTTGTCTAAATGTCTAGTACTCTAACAGCGTAGGGACTTATTTTTATGATTCTTTGTGTTGTACGAAGGAGGACCCACTTATAATATCAACAGTCTTGGAGGCCTCTACCAATCAGAGAGAGTATTCTCTTTCTGATGAAACCCACACAGACATTTTAAACTCCTCAATTGTAGCAGTGGAGATTGCTCCGGATAATTCTTTAAACTGAACTGCAAGACAACAGAAGCTACCTCTTCTAATAACCAATTATTATTTGTGAATAGTAAACTAGCTCGATAGCTTGCGTACAGAGCAGACGTGTTACAAATCATTTTAAAAACTTATTTAATACGAGTATTCATCAATCCATTCTGAATCATAAGGAATCATAATATAGTATTGCTTTTTGCTTAACGAACTGTGATCAAGTTGCAACTAACTTCTTGTGAGTGTCACTGTGGATCGGAAGAATCGACGCGACGCCGCTCTCTTCACCCCCTCGGGTAACAGAGACAAGTTCATCATTTTTTGTGTTCTTCACACCTAACAGTGCACGTACAACTCGCGTGAGTACCGCTTTACACGGATACACAATGAATGTACTACGCTCACCTACTGGAAGTGGCGTCGACGAAAGGCTTGGAGGATCTCAACCAAATTTGTCTGAAATACATACAGATACCACTCCTCAGATCACCCACCGTTATAAACGAAAATTACCTGATGACAATGAATTGATAAGAACCGAGTTATTTGAATTGTGAAAGCAAATGTCCGAGATGCTGATACTCCTAAAGACTACTAAAAGTGAACTAGCAGAAAACATCAATAAGCTCTCTCAAGATGTTACTGCTATAAAAAATGAAGTGAGAAATCAATCATTTAAAACATCACCATGGAAAATACAGACATGAAAAACCAACTTACGAACCTAACAACTATCACAGAAAATACAGAGAAGAAGCTGACGTCAACAACCTCAAGTGCATGGCGCTATCGACTTCAAATCACACGCCTACGACTTATGAGGAAATTGTGAGTGAAATTCAAGAACGAAATAAACGAGCAAACAATGTTGTAGTTTCTAGTATTCCTGAACCTTAAAACAGATCAGCAATTGAACGACAAGAACACGATAAGGCTGAAATTGCAAAAGTAACAAAACTTGCATACGATAATTGTCCACAACCAGAGAAAATTATACGTCTTGGAAAGTACATGCCGGAACATACCCGCTCAATTAAAGTATGCTTCTCGTCTGAGGAAACAGCGAAAGCTACATTACGCAACAGAAATAACCTGTACATTGATAATATAAAAATTTATTCCGACCAAACTCCGCATCAAAGAAAATATATGCAAAATTTAAAAGACGAGCTCCGAAAAAGTATTTCTTATGGAGAAACTAACCTAATCATCAAATATATTAAAGGAGAACCAAAAATCGTTGCAACAACCGAACACACAGCCTCAACTGTTTCAACAACTGCAAAAAACTAGAAAGAATATCATATCAAATTACGAACAAATACAGCGAAATAAATCCAACAAAAAAATCTTTGAATTGTTTCTATGCTAATGCGCGTAGTATAGTTAAGCCAGGAAAGTCCGATGAGTTAAAATGTATAATAGCATCTTTACAAGCTACCACGCACATTATTATACTTACGGAGACTTGGATTAAAAATGAAGATGAAGTAAAGAGGCTCCAAATCCCATGCTACACACACTACTTTAATATCAGACCCAATAAAAGAGGCGGTGGTGTCTCAATATTCGTCCACGACAACCTCAAACACAATCTTATAGAAGAACTATGTGCAGACAATACTCACTACCTCTGTACGTGAAAAAGTTTTCCTTTAGCATCGGTGCCATATTATACAAACCTGATAAAAGTAATATTAACAACTTCCTTGAGATTTACTCGCAACAGTTGCTAGGGAAGAAGAGAGCTATGGTATTTGGTGACTTTAACTTAGATTTGCCTAACCCAGACCGGCCAACGCGTAACTACAAAACCACACTGAAAGAAAATAACTTTAAAATATTGAATAAAATTAATCGCTTACATTGTACCCGCGAAACAACCTCAACCAAAACCATACTAGATCATATTTCTACTAACCTACAGGAAAATAACTTTCATATGGTTATGGTAGAATCTGCGATGTCCGACCATAAGCAAATATTTCTGAAGATAAAACATTATAAACCTCCCCCCCTATAAAGGCGGAATACACGGCTTTGTATTACCCAAAATTATATCAGTGCTTTAAAAACAGTATAATTAATACAGACGATGTAGAACCGACTTATGAGAGATTATCGGACAAATTACAGTCATGTTTACTACAGAGCCAAGTCACAAAAATGAAAGTATTGAATCCTCCAAGACAAGACTGGATAAAAAAAGAAATAATACATGATATTAACAATAGGAACATGTTATGGCAAAAATATAAAACTAATAAAACAGACACGAAATTAAAACAAGAATACGAAAGAGCAAAATTAAGGGTAGCAAAAACCATAGAAAATACGAAAAACACATACTACTATAAATGTTTTACAGACAACATGACGAAACCTCGAAAAATTTGGAAATTAATAAACGATCTATCCAAAAACAAAATAAGAGATAAGACTGGACCAGAAAAACTCGAGACTGATACTGGCACTATTACGGACCAACAGGAAATATGTGAAGCCTTCAACTCTTACTTTTCATCCATTGGGTCATCCCTAGCAGACCTTATCCCTAGCAAGTTTAAAGGAAACCAACAAAATCAAGACTGAAAGCTGTGACCAATCAAAACTTAACTTTTTAACACCAGCAACCACGGATGAAATATTAAAAATAATTGACAATTTAGACCCAAATACTAGTTCTGGCATTGATGGCGTAAGTACAAAATATATAATATGTGTAAAAAAACTAATATCCGATGAACTTACAGAGTGTATTAACCTTTGTTTAGAGCGAGGCATCTTTCCCGATGGCTTAAAAATTGCTAAAGTTATCCTAATTTATAAATCCGGAAGTAACTCTGATCCTTGTAACTACCGTCCAATTTCTGTACTACCTGTGATCTCGAAAATTTTTGAGAAAATCTTATATAACCGTTTGGAAACATTTCTTAAATCAAAGAACTTCTTATATCACAAACAATACGGTTTTCGACCTCATTCAAATACTCTTTCGGCAACTATTGATCTCATAACTAAAATTAAAAAGAAAATTGATGAAAAACACGTAGCTTTAGGTATTTTTATAGAAATCAAAAAAGCTTTCGACACAATTAGTCCCGATCTATTAATTCAAAAATTGTCTCATATTGGTGTCACGGGCAAAGCACTACAAATTTTTAATTCATACTTACAAAATCGTAAGCAAATAATTAAAATAGGTAAATCCCAAAGTGGTTCAAATGGTGTAAATTTTGGTGTACCTCAAGGCTCAATTTTGGGACCACTTTTGTTCTTAATTTATATTAACAATATATCACTAATTGGCCTTACAGGAGACGTCTCACTTTACGCAGATGATACAAGCCTGTTTTACTTCGGCCAGTCGATCGAAATTATGATACCGCATATCCAAAAGGATCTTAACATTCATGACTGGTTCCAATCTAATCTGCTCATCATTAATACTACAAAAACGAGTTATGTTATAATAGCTCCAAAAAATAAAAAAGTAACAGATAATATAGAACTAAAAATAAATGATCAAATTATCCATAGAAAAACTAAAGAAAAATATCTAGGCCTAATTTTAGATAACTCCCTGAGTTGAAGCCGCACATTGATAAAATCATAAGTAAACTAACATCACTTACAGGAGCTCTTCATAGTTTAAGAAAGTGTCTTCCTCGGAAAGTTCGACACATAATTTATAATTCCTTAGTTAAACCACACATTGACTACCTAATTGAAATCTGGGGGACTGCAGCAAAAACCAATCTAGGAATACTACAGACAGCACAAAATAAATCAATCAAAATACTTTTCAATTACAAATTTCGAACACCAACTCAAAGGATATACGAGGATACAAAAATAATGACCATTTCCCAAACATACGCATACTATACTTGTATTCTTATACGCAAAATATTACATAATGACATTCATACAACGCTAAATTTTATCAAAAAACATCAAGTCCAATAAATTAGACTTTGAAACTCCCACTACTTAGTAACGCGCCCACCCAGAACAGTTAATGACGGAAAAAGGAATATTGAATATGAGGGTGTTAACATATACAATAAAATACCGATGGACATAAAAAACCAGAAAAGTATGACTGCATTTAAAAAACAATTAAAATTAAAAAAAAATGAAGTAAAAACTCATGAAAAACTCAAAACTAATCAAATGATACAAAAAACAAAATAAAAACATTCAATTGGTCAGTACGCTGCCTTGTATGCCACATCTAGTGTGTTGTAACTTTTACTATAGTATCCGTGTTTGCTCGGTTGATATGATTCGTTGTAAATTGTGGATCGACTACCCGCAAGAAATTGTTTATTTTTATTCTTCTGTACGCTAGTTATTTAAACATTCATTGTAAATCTTGTTTCTCAGTAAGTGAATTATTGTTAATTCTTATGAGGAAATAAAGTTCTTAAACCATAACTGCTTAATCAGAATATACATGGTTGCTCTTCCAAATTACTTGAAATAGAAATGTTTTTAGAAAAACCAAGTTTGATGTAGTTTGCTTAACTGAACATAGGTTAAAAGATCACCAAGTAGGATCCATTAATTTCGAAAATTATTATGTAGCCAGCCATTTCAGCCGACAAGGTATGATACATGGAGCATCACTAATTTTAATTAAAAGTTACATTAAATCTAAAGAAAGAAAAGACATTGTTAAACTGTCGGTTGAACACACCATTGAATTGTCCTGTGTTGAGTTGGATAAGCATGTTGTTGTATGTGTCTACAGACCTCCAAATTACCAGAATCTATCTCTGTTTAATTCTGTAATGGAAGACGTGTTAAAAAAGTTTGCACTACCAATAAAACAATAATAATATGTGGCGACAATATTAACTTATTAGAAACTAACTCAAATAGTATCAGATTATTGAGTCTATTTAAATCATTTAATTTAACAATGTTTTTATTGAACCTACCCGAGTAATAGCTTCTTCTGCGACTTGCATAGACAGCATATTTTGTAATTGTGATTATTTACATAAAGAGATTGTTAATAAGTTGCCCTCTAATCACAGTGGACAAGCAATAACGTTTTGTACCTACATACCTTTACAAAAAATTCAAATTCAAATTAGACCAATCTTCTATCTTCTCTTCTATAATATAAAAATGAATCGCTAAATGTGTTGGTAAGCGCATAACTCAACAACGCCTGGACCAATTTGCCCAATTCTTTTTTTGTTGTGTTTGTTATCATCAGGAGAAGGTTTTTATGTAAAAAAAAGTTGCCAGCTGACGGGAGCAAAGCCGCGGGGGCAGCTAGTAAGAGATAAAAATTTAGAAAAATTGAATAATACTTTGGCCAGTAAATTATGTGTTCAAAGTTTTAATGACATAGAAGACCCAAATGAGTTTTACGGCGAGTTTTTTTCAGTTCTAAACGCTCAATATAATGAGTTTTCCTAAAAAGTCTAAAAGTATTTACACTAAGTTTATATTCAGTGATTGGGCAACTACGGGCATTCGAATTAGTAGGGTAAAGCTATACGAACTATATGGCCTTAAGCAACATGTGAATAATATAAGCTTTCATAAGTATATATGTCGCGAAATATTCAAAAACATTTGAAAGTGTTTGCAAAATAGCTAAAGCTCTGTTTATTAGCAATAAAATAAAATCAGCAGATGACAAAATAAAAACTACCTGGAAAATAATTAATAATGAAACAGGTAGGAAAAAAAAGCGTGAAACTGAATTTATTTTACAATCTGTACATGGTCCCATAAACTCAGATGCAGAGGTAGCTCAGGAATTTGAAAACCTCTTTGCTGATATTCCTCGTAAAACTACAGAAGCTCTTAACTCGTCACCCGCGCTCTCTGCTGCCTTACTTAGGAAGAATGTCAAGGTATGCCCGTCGGCGTTCAAGTTAAAACATACAAACCCCCAGCCATTAAAAAAGCTTTTAAAGATCTTAAAATTAATTCAACAAGAACAACAACAAAAGATCAATCAACAGAAGATCTTTGGGAAATGTCTTTAAAAGTCTGTAGATCTATTATTGAAACTATTGCTCCCCACTTAGCTCTTATATTTCACTCTAGTGTAGACCGGGCGGGGAGTATTTCCTGATCTCATGAAACAGTAAAGTCGTTCCAGTTTTTAAAACGGGTGATAGTCAAGAACCCCACAATTACAGGCCGGTTTCAATCCTGCCGGTTCTCAGTAAGGTGTTTGAAAAGTTAATGCTTAACCAGATGTTACTACATTTTAATGAAAATTCCATCTTTCATGAACATCAGTACGGTTTCACCAAAGGGCGTTGTACAACTGACGCCGGTGTCACTCTAATAAAGAACATCTTTAATGCCTGGGAAGATTCGCAAGACGCCATTGGATTTTTTTTGCGATCTTTCGAAGGCGTTCGATTGCGTTAACCATGAAACACTTTTGTTGAAACTGGAGCATTATGGAATTAGGAATACATATCTTGATCTGATTAGATCGTACTTGAAAGACAGACAGGTTAAAGTACAGGTAAACGGCGTGAACTCACTAGGGTCTGAAATGACAATGGGCGTTCCGCAACGCAACGTTCAATATTGGGTCCATTCCTTTTTTTATTCTATATAAACGATTTGCCCCAATTGCTTCAAAATGAGCCAAAGATGGTGTTATTTGCTGATGACACATCATTGATATTTAAAATAGACCGTCGGTCACAAAATCTTTATGATGTCAATAAGTGTATTCATCAAGTTCAAGATTGGTTTACGGCAATCAACTTCGTACTAAATGAAAAAAAAAACCAAATGTATTAAACTAAAAAAAAATTAAAACCAAATGTTAAAAGTACCTAACGAATGTGACATCGTATTGAATGAACAAAAACTGGAATTTATTGATCAGATGGTTTTCCGCGGAATCACTTTAGACGAGAAATTGCAATGGGGACCTCACATAACATCTCTTGCGGCTCGGCTAAGCTCAGTCGCTTATGCTGTTAGAAAGATAAGACTGTTAACAGATGTAGAAACTGCGCGTTTGGTCTATTTGAGCTACTTTCACAGCATTATGTCGTATGGTATTTTGCTGTGGAATCGGGCTACTGACATTGAATCCATATTTATTTTACAAAAGCGTGCTGTCAGAGCCATTTATAATCTACGTCGACGCGATTCTCTTAGGGAAGTCTTTAAAAAGATTAATATTATAACAGTCCCTTGTCAATTCACTGGCCCCGGGTAATAAAGCGGTAATATCAAAAATCTAATTTTACAGGAGAAATAAAAGAAGCTAATTTGTTTATAGTGCAGCGAAACAGGCGAGAAAAATGTCAAATGACAGCTAATTTTTTACCAATTCAACTTTAAAAAATAATTGTAATGGTTTAAATATGTAATGAAATAATTGATAATATGTATAATACAAATTATAGAAAATACTGTTTCGATTGCAACATCATTAATGACTTTGTAAACACACCGACCACCGAGATTCAGGAATGTAAGAATATAATACGACGTAATTTTCACTTTAAATCTCGAGCGTACCAGCCGATTACCACCTTCTTTAGGGATTTTTTATAGACAAAGTTAGCTGTATCATCCACTAATCGCTATTTTTGAATCCTATGAATGAAACATATTTTTATGTAACCATTGCAACAGACCGACCTTATAATTTCAATTAACCATTTTAGACAGAATTTTATGAAATTAATCATTTTTTTTAATGTTCCGGCTACCTAATTTTGTTGTTTATGTAAATTTTAAATGATAATTAATTTATATAAAAAAAAAACCTTAATACATATTTTTTTTATTAAATATTAAACTTTGGAAACAATTACAAAAAACACTTAAAAAGAAAAAATACTTTGCTACCTTGGTTTGAATAAAATCACATATTTTATAGTAAATTTTTAACTTGGGAACAATCACAAAAACACTTTAAAAAGAAAAAATACTATACCTTAATTTGAATAAAATCACATGTTTTTTATTAACGGCTATGCTTCGGAAACAAAAGTAAAATGGTCAAAACCTTAAAAAGAAAAAAAAATGCTACTTTAATTAGAATCTTCGCTTTCACTAACGTGCTGTTTATAATATATTTTGGTCTATTGTGAAATCTTGACGTACGGTTTTTTTTTTTTTTTATTTGTCTCTCGCAGGTCAACCTGAGAAGATTGGCTTCTGCTTAACCGGACTTGCCTGTGAGGCCTTAATATAGAATTAAAGCCACCAGCCAGGCTTGTAACCAGCCAACGTACGATTTCCAGTGTCGTGTATTGTATATTTTCTTCTTGGGGTGTAGTTTGGTCGCACGTTTCTTCACAGGCCACTAATTGCACCTCCCTACAAAGGTATAAAACGGGCGACCCGGGTTAAATGTGGATTATTCGCTATCCAACCTTTGAAGTGAACAAACGTGAACAGCTACAGCAAGAAAAACACCCCAGAAGATGGATACCACTGCAGATGAAGCTGCTCAAGTCATTGCACTACTGCAATCAGGGATGCGACAATGTGATGTTGCTCGGCAACTGAACTTGAGTCGTTTTTCCGTTCGACGAGTGTACCAACGCTTCCAAGAACTGGTTGGCTATATCCGAAGACGTGGATCTGGAAGACAACGGTGCACATCCGAAAAAGACGATCGCTTCATTGTTTCGACGTCTTTACGTAATCGGTTCTCCAATGCTGTTGAGCTGTAACAAGAACTTCGATCAGCTCGCATAACTTCTGTGAGCGTCTGCACGATTAAAAGAAGAATGCGGGAGAAGAAAATTGCAGCACACAGGGCTGCAACAGGGCCAAAATTGACTGCACAGCATAGGAGAGACCGGTTGTAATTTGCCCGTGACCATGTGGATTGGACAATAGACCAATGGAGGGCTGTGCTCTTCTCGGATGAGACGAGGGTGTGTCTTTTCTGCAACGATAGGCGTAGAAGAGTGTACAGGAGGCAAGGGGAACGATTTGCACAAGCCTGTATTCAAGAGACAGTGGAATACGGGGGTGGCTCGTGCATGTTTTGGGACGGCATGTCAATCGACGGCAAAACGAACCTTGTGTATGTTTCTCGGACTGGGAGTGCTCGCGGGCAAGGGCCGCTGACTGCTCGTCGGTACATAACAGAGATCTTAGAGGAGCAAGTTGTCCCTTATGCGGGTTTTGTTGGCAGTGGGTTCACGTTAATGCACGATAACGCCCGCTGTCACACTGTAAGAGATTACCTGCAAGAAGTTCGGATCCCTGTTATGCGCTGGCCGGCGCGAAGTCCAGACCTGAACCCTATTGAGCACCTTTGGAATGAACTGAAACGGCGAGTACGGGCACGGTATCCTGCCCCTATCACTCTCCAAGACCTCCAAGATGCCGTCGTTGCAGAATGGGACAACATTCCTCAAGAGACTGTTGTCACATTAATTAGGTCCATGAGAGAACGCATGCAAGCAGTAATCAGGGCTAGGGGGGTAACACTAGGTTTTAAGTTGTTTTTAAGAACTTTGTTGTAATTTTTGCTGATAAAATAAAATTTAACTTTTTAATCATTTGCATTAGCTTGCTTTTTTTATTCCCTAGGAAACAAAAAACCATATCTATTGATTGATTTATTCTGAAATTTAATTAAATTGCCTTTCCAATGATACCTTATAGTCATGTCTACCGTTGTTAGATAGGGTTAAAATGAGTTTTAAGGGAATTCTTAACGAGGTGCGATTTTTGTGACGCCGAGTGTAGTTAGACGGGGTTTATTATTTAAAAGAAAAATGGTGAGGCCGGCGAGTGGTAGAAATGACTAGATTATATATAGAAAGTAATAATTTTTGCCGATCATGTTGTGCAAAGGCTTTCTGTATCAGACAAGCGCTATTCGCTAATATTAATATTATTTTTACCTTTTTCAGTTAATCCATTTGATAATTAATCATTTATCCAGTAATCTATTTTGTATTTTAAACGATTTGGTCAATAGTGTAATCTATACTTATAATAAATCTGTAGAGAGGTCAATTCTGTACATGAAATATATTTCCAAAATAACTATAAGGGGGTGATAAGGGATCGATACTGATGCTAAAAATACAATCAGTAAAATTTTTGTCTGTCTGTCTGTCTGTATAACCGTTATAGAAACAAAAACTACTCGACGGATTTTAACGAAACTTGGTACAATTATTCTTCATACTCTTGAGATAGTTATAGTATACTTTTCATCACGCTACAATCAATAGAAAAAATGAAAAAAAAAATAAAAATGAAAATGTGAAAGTTTGGTTGTTTGTTACTCAATCACGCCAGAACGGCTTAACGGATCTTAATGAAATTTAGAACAAAGATAGATTATAGTCTGGAATAGCACATAAGCTACTTTTAATCCCGGGAACATGTTCCCCAGGGATCACGCGGGCGAAGCCGCTGGCAGAAGCTAGTAAATAATATAAACATTGTGGAATATCAACTTTGACTTTGGTAAGCTGAACTTTTGATCAAATGCGTAGGAGTGAAAGGGATGGCGTTCAGCGTAACACGACAGTACGCCGCCGCCGAGGTTACAATAAATTTCGGGGAAGAAAGGCGTAATAGCTTGCACAGAATAAAATTTCTCGTGATTACTTCGAACGCGGTTCAATTTATAACTGTTACTTTTTGTTAAGAAATTTAGTGTCAGAATGTTCACTGGTTTTTTGTGTTATGTTTCTTATAGTAATGGAATAATACATTTTTAGTCGTAAGAGAATTTTCCATGCCATAAAGCTGTTATTGTCATTTATTCTAAAGAAATGTTAATGAAAAAAAAAAAAAATAATAAGAGTGATAGATTGATACTCAGGGAAGTCAAATATCTAATAACATTAAAAAGAGCGTAACCGGCGTTTACCGCTATGTTGCCCGGGGGCAGTTATTCATTTATGAAAATATTATGTACTAGCTTTTTTTTTTTAGGGATGTGAAATCATCCAATGACTCCTCCCGCTCTGGGTGTAGCGGGAGGGAGTGTCAGACTTCTACTGACTAAAACCCATCCATGTTCCTTCATTGCCCTTTGTGTTCCGGAGCCACGGTGTCTCTTGCGAATAATCCCGCGACTCCGGCAGGCGTCGGCCCTTTCGGGCCCCTCTGTGTATTATGTACTAGCTGACCCACGCAACTTCGTCTGCGTCACATTTTCCATTAATGCTCGGTTCCTTTTAGTCTTAGTGTGACAATATGTATATATATCCTTCCTCGATACATGGGCTATCTAATACTGAAAGATTTTTTCAAACCGGACCAGTACCTAGTTCCTGAGATTACCCCCTACATACAAACTTACAAACAAATGTTACCTCTTTATAATATTAGTATAGATGTAAGGAAAAATCGACATCTCTTTAGCAAAATTAATGATAGACATAATTTTAATACTAGAAATAGAAATAAATTAGATCAGCCATTTTATAGATTAGCCAAAGTACGAACATCTTTCATGGGGTACTGTTAAATGTTACAACAATATACCTTGTGACATATTAGAATTAAATGAAAGAAAATTTTAAAATTATGTTAAAACCACACTATGTGAACAAGCATATTACAAATTAGATGATTATATTCAAGACTAGCTGTCCCCCGCGGCTTCGCTCCCGTTAACTGGCTACCCTGCATACCCACTTTTTTTTTGCTTTTAAACCTTTCCTGTATTCTGGCTAACTAAACAAAAAAAGAATTACCGAAATTGGCCCGGCCGTTCTCGAGTTTTAGCGAGACTAACGAACAGCAATTCATTTTTATATATATTCAAGATAAGAATGCTTGGAAACATGGTGGTCCTGCTCCATAGGACAATCTAGGGCAGGGGTTCCCAAACTTATAAGTATCACGCTTCCCTACTGCTTAAAATTAATATGCCCACGCCTCCCCTCGGCCCAGGACCCAGCAAGTAGCAGCAAGTGCGCTCGCCAAGCAATTGTAAAAGAAAATAAGGGTATAATATACAAGGTTATTTCTACTTGATGCGAAACCTGAAAATAGTTTGTTCAGAATCTGTTACAAAATCGATTCCAATAGTTTTTAAACCATGTTATATTTTTCGTCAAAACTGTAAGAACATTTTGAAAGCTTGGACGTCGTTAGAAGTGTGTCGAGAGCCACCGAACGTCTGGCGCTCGGTCGGGCGCTCGCTGTGCTTCTGTGGCAGGCAATTTGTATGATTTCGCCGTTTACATACGGCGTCGTCAGTTCACAAACGTTCGTCATTATGTAATATGCCGAAGGCAAAACACCCTGATTCAGAGCAATCCGACTGGGATAGGTTGGTAGGTTTTTTTATATAACCGGCCAGAATTTGCGTCCGTTGAGCTATCTTTCAAGGGTTTTTACTGGAAAAAATCAAACGCGAGTGGCGCAGGGAGTGAGGAGCGTGCGATATGTACAGTACGAATAATCTAAGTTTACCCATGCGAAGTACGTCGCAATCGATTGCGCAGGATGTCAATTTGACAAGAAACATAGAAAAGCGCATGCGCGGGTACGTCGCGTATGCCGTCTCAGTCACTCGTATACGTTTGATGCATACTTGTGCCTCGCTTCCTCAATGCAATACGACTGTTGGTGCGAAAAGTGTTAAACGTTGTTATTGTTTTAATTAATTATTCTGGCTTTTTCTTACTGTTTGACTTGTATTTTATGTTTTCTTGTAGTGTATGTGTTTGTTGTGTTACTTTGTGATCGAGTTATTGTTATTGCATGCATTTTTTCAAAATTCAAATATAACACGTACACAAAAAAAACATAATCTACGAACGTAATACTTTTCTACGCGATGGACCCTGCGCGGTCGTCACTAACAGCCAACTTCGCATGGGTAAAGTTAGAATATTCGTACTGTATGCGCGCGAGCGACCGCAGGCGCAGTGATAACCGCCGCCCGCACCCGCGCACTATGGAACGAATGGGTCATTTGCTGATTAAAAATCTGTAACTTTTTTGTTTCTAAAGATATTGACTTGAAATTTTGGATTAGCATAGAATATAGTATACCGCGTGTATCTGACATCGACGCACAAACGATTTCCATGGGTCCAGGGCATGATTCTGGACACCCCAGTGTTGGAATTTTTCGTCGGTTCTTTTCTCATTTTTTTCAAGAGTACCACAAAGTATCAGCTCAGCTGAGTTGATATCTATTGTGGTTTTATTCAGATTGCTCTTTTTAGTGAAATTAGTTAATTAATTATTTTTTTATTAAAAATCTCATTGGGTTAGGTCAGAATAACGATTATGAGCAGTCTAAAGTAAAAAAACCCTTGAAAAAAATGAAAAAATGAGAAAAAAAGCCGACGAAAAATTCTAACACTGGGGCGTCCAGAATCATGCCCCGGACCCATGGAAATCGTTTGTGCGTCGATGTCAGATACACGCGGTATACAATATAAACATTTATGCATTTATCAAAAACTATGTTTCCTCGCGGCTTCACTCGCGTTTGAAATTTTGATTTCGTCCAAAAGCTCTTTATAATTTAAGTATATCTATTTAAATATTTCATAAATAATAGTAATAATGTAGAAAACGTTAAAACAAACTTTTACAAGGCAAAAACATTTATTAAAATTTTTGCAGACTTATTTTGCATAAATAAAAAAAAATAAAGTTGTATACATTTTATCTCATAATGGCAATTAAAAAAATACAAATTACATTTATGTCTTCTATCACTTAATTTAAATATACATGATTCAATACAATTGGTTACGGATATTGGTCATATTGGTATGAGTGCCTTCTTCGAATTTATTCGGACTCAGGATCTGATATGAGTTCGTTTACTTTTAAGAGGAGCAAAGTGTCTTCGTCGAGTTCTTTGATATTTTTTACGTATGGTTTACGTAGACTTGTAATGTATGGATCAGATGTGTACAGTAATGTGTGGAACACATCTTCATTTGTAGCAGATCTGGAGCATTTTCTTGCATGATGTAGTCTAAATTTTTTGTAGTCTTTATTGCGAGACTCTTGAGCATCTTCCGAGAGTTGTCCAATTGGTAAAACAGCGAAATGCTTAATAATACTCTCTCCATGAATCAGTATTTTATGTACTGATGATGACTATAGTACCAGTTGTATTTGCTTACATATATTCTTGCCGTTTCTAAAGCATAATCGCCAAACTTTTGGGCATCAACCGTAATACCCGATGACATAGCTTGTAAAATTATATACAATCTACGTATCAGTACTTCATCTACACCTGTTATATCTGCAGAGCAACTAGCATTATAAAAAATCTTAATAATGAATTTTGGACGCCTCACCACATGATAACTCATAACTTCAAAAACCGCAAATATCCGCAGCTGATTCTTACATTACGATAAAGACAGATAGTGTGCGCATAGTATAAAATACAATTTACGACGGAGGCAAACGGAGCTAAGTGTTAAAAGTCTCGTCAAAGTTAAAAAATACGTTTTATTTATGATTTTTTTTATAAAAATTAAGGCAGCAGTAAATAATATCCAAATAAAATTTAAAAAACAGTTTTTAAATCAGCAAAACATACACTTTCTAAATAAAAAACATAAAACATAACTTTTCTAGGAAGTAATGTTCGAAATCTGACCCTAAAAGTTCGGTACCGCTAGAAAAATTTCAACGTATTTTCATAAGTTCGAAATCTAACGACATTTTCTCTATACAGGGCGTATTTGACATCGTAACGCAAACTTCGGGAAAAGGCTACACCTCATGCCACTAACCAAATTGTGGAAGTCATTAATCTCGCTAATGAACGGTTACAGAAATTGACATTTTCGAGCGCGCAATGTATTGTGAACAACGCGATCTAAACGCGTGAGAGCGTTGCACGCAATACATACCTCACGTCTTGCACACACACAGCGGTACACAGGTCTGGGACGCCGCGGCCGGCGACGCGCATGTACTAACGCGCCTAATAGGTACCACATAAAATTATTTAATCACTAGAAATAACTACGGTGCCTACCTGCTGATGGTAGGAACATGTTTATGCAGAATTTAAGAGAAAAAAAGCTGACCTTGGTCGGAGCTTGCTTTCTATCCGCGAATTGTGTTCGAATTTTTATTGCATCTAGGTAGGTTCCTACCGTCTAGCTAGATGGATGGCAACAAGCAAGGTCACCTTGAATAGAACACTGCATTACATCCTTCTGGAACATGCTTAAGATCTTGTTTTTGAAAAGCTTAAGAGAAAAGGAGCCATAAGCTTAGTCTTATAATTAAAATCACGATTCCGATAAGGATTAATTACAAAAAATAAGCTTGTAAGTACATCGAAATCCGAGTACGCAGGTAGCTAATGAACTACGAACTACCTAACTCTCTTTGAATGTACCTACCTCAATACCTACGAATATCAAACCCTCCGCCGACGGCAATACTTTCACATAAAATAATTTTAGTCACTCAAAAATACCTACCTACTATCATGTTTATGCAGAAGTCAAGGAGCCACAAGCTTACGTCTCTTAAATTCACGAACACAATTCCGATAAGGATTGACAACAAAGCCGGCGATGTGCGAGTCAGACTCTCACACAAAGGGTTCCGTACCATAACCATACACAAAAAACACGTTTCTTGTATGCGAGCTCTCTGTAAATTTTATTTTATTATTTGTTGTTATAGCAGAAATAGGGATACCATGCCTGAGATACAGCCCACTGACAGACAGACGGACAGTCGGCTGGACAGCAAAGGCTTAGTAATAGGGTTCCATTGGTTACTCTTCGGGTACGGAATCCAAAAAAGAAGCTTGCAAGTACCTACTTTGAGAACTGATTATGTAAGTATTAACTAGTAACTACCTAACTCACCTTAAGCTCGCTCACCCCTAACCAGATAGGGTTCGAAGTGGCCGCCGCCAGCATGCTCGCAGAGTTTCAGCGTGGTCACGGGGCAGAAACGTTGGGTCCTGGGCACACTCCTCACGCAAAAGAGGCAAACAAATTCACGATGCGATTCCTCATCTCGGCTGCGGAACACTGCGCACTCGGACACAAACACCTTGTCTTTTGTCTTTGACGTACCTAACCCCAAAGAAAAAACCTAATGGGGTCAAGTCTGGTGAGCGAGCTGGCCATGGCTCCCAGCCGAATCTCCCAATCCACCGATTCCCTAATGATTCTGTAAGGCAGCGTCTCACGTGAGGGGGAGCACCATGACGAGCTCCTCACAGTTCCCACGTACATGTTACCGTATTCTTGGGCACTGAAGTTCTCTTTAAGTCCAGATGACATTTTTCAATGAAACACAAAGACACACAAAAACACGCAAGTTCACAGAAAGAAACCAAAACTTGTCTTCTCTAACGTTTCGAAAAATGATTTTTGCAAAAAAAAGCACTCGTTCGCGATCAGCGTCAACAAGGAACTGACAAAAATCCATCACTAAAAATGTTCTTTCGATCTATCCTTTGAGGTCGCCGACAGATGCCTACATTGGACCTACAGTGCCAGGGCCGCGCTTGCGATGATAATAGTATGAAAATTCCTTTTTTTGCTTTTAATTTATTAATGTTTTTTTATCGAATAATTTTGGTATTGTAAAACTGAACTTTTTTTTTAAACCAAACAGAAACAAATTAGGGTCATCAATCGTCATGATTAAGTTTCAACACCCGTGTTGATAGAATTTTGCCGTATTTAAAATTCTATCACATTAATTGTTTCAAAGCGATAAATGGGTATAGCAAGATCCAATTGTAATAAGCATCACATTACTTATTGTAAATTTTATTTATTTAACAATTTATGTACAAACATTGTATCAGAACATAAGAAGGAAACAGAAAACAAAGCATTATTATGGATTGTGAAACGCGCTACTATTAATAGTAAGAAAAAAAAAGATTATTTTCTCGGTCGAGTATCATCATGACTCCACGCTCCAATAAACGCTTATTAAAAAGCGTTTTACCGGTTACACCCAAATACGGCCCTGGTTTCGTCGGCGTTTGTCAAAGGTCAATGAGCGCGCACTACGCGTTGCCGCCGCAATAAGAAAATGGGTTTTATCGACACCAAACGAAGTAACCGATTTTCAACCTTAGCCTATTACGTTAATGTTGGAAATCGGCTACTTCGTTTTGCTATGATACGTTTCATTTTCTTTGGAATGCAGTCTTAGGCGGCATGCTTTTAACAAATCATACACGCGTGACACACATGCATACTTGTTAGTGTGTGGGCAGCTACTATGCATTGCGTTGACCTTTCGTTTGTACTTTAGCACAGCTGAGCTGATACCTATTTGTGGTTTTATTTACATTGCTCTTTTTAGTGAAACTAGTTAATTAATTATTTTTTTATTAAAAATCTCATTGCGTTAGGTCAGAATAACGATTATGAGTAGTCTAAAGTAAAAAAAACTCTTGAAAAAACTGGAAAAATGAGAAAAAAGCCGATGAAAATTTCCAACTCTGGGGTGTCCAGAATCATGCCCTGGACCCATGGAAATCGTTTGTGCGTCGATGTCAGATACACCGTGTATTACGTGTAGGTAAAAAATTAAAAAGGAAGTGATTATATAAGTACAAGTTCCTAACAATAAAACAAGACCAAAAACATACGCAATATTCAACACTTCTGAAATGTATTTTTAATCAGGCCTTGTACTACCACGTTCCATAGTGCCGCGCCCCCCTGTAGATGTCTTCGCGCCTCCCTAGTGGGCCGCGCCCCCCACTTTGAAAATCAATGATCTAGCTAGGGTGAAGTGAACAAAGTCAAACTTGTTGATAATGTTTGTATTAATATATTTAGTACTAGCGACCCGCCCCGGCTTCGCACGGGTGCAATGTTGATACTAAATACACTACAGAAAAACTGTGATGTTATTATACATATAAACCTTCCTCTTCAATCAATCTATCTATAAAAAAAAACCGCATCAAAATCCGTTGCGTAGTTTTAAAGATTTAAGCATATATAGGGACTTAGGGACAGAGAAAGACTTTGTTTTATACTATGTAGTGATATCTATAGATGTCTTTATTTATATTTAATTTTACTCACACACTGATCCATTGCTGTTAATTAGATAAATCAATAGTACCAACATCTGTAAATTAAATATGTGTGTGTTTGCATTGTATAGACTCAAGTACCTACCCTGGCGGTTGGTGGTGTCATGCTCACTCAAAAGCCTAGCTGATGGTGGCGTATGCGTTGGATTATTTGGCCCCATTCAAAATGGTTGAGACGAATGGGCCTGGTGCATGTCATGGCGCCGTCGGTTGGGACTGGTCATTTCTCAGCTGCCATAGTTTTTTTTTATTATTTCTTTGAATTGTTTTTTTTATTGCGGACGTTTTTTATCATGCTCGTCACATCGTTCTCACATGTATGTATAATTTCAACACGATGTCAACAAAACTTTGTAACAATTTATTATTTTTAAAAGAGTGTCCCGTGGAGTTTCTTGCACGTTCCATAGAGATCTACGCTTTGGAACATGCAAATAGCTTCATCTTTTTGGACCGACCGACCTTGATAATTCAAAAGTGCCTGTAAATGGTTTAATTGAAATAAATGTTTGAGTCGTTGAGTCTTCGTGTCAAGAAGTACCTACCGCTTTCTGAATCAAGCCCTTGATCCAACTGCCTAACGAGAGCCTCCTAAGGTGTTGGTCGAGGCTCGTGCTTGGCTGACACTACTATCGGTACAATGATTGCGGAATCCACATCCCACATGTCGACAACCTCGCGGGCCAAGTCAAGGTATTTGATTTTGTTTATCTTTCTAGGCTTTGACGAGGTTCTCGTCATGTGGGACGGTTATGTCTACAATCATTGCACGCCTCACAATTCGGTTCACCCCCACTATATCAGGCTTATTTGCAACAATAGTCCTGTCAGTATGATGGACTGATCCTAGTACAATGTGATATTGCCATTATCGGGAACTGGGTCGCAAGTATTATCCATTAGCTAGACGAGACAAACCAGAGATAATGTGGTGAATTGATTCTCCCCGACGGTGACATGCCCAACATATTATGTCGACCGTGCCGTCCTTGCCACTAAATCTCCGGTAGTTATTAGTCATAATAATTTCGTCCATAATTGCACAGACAAAATCTTCGGTTTCTCCAAAAAGATCACCGAAACGCAGCCAGGCTATGGACGCTAGTTGATCTACGTCAAGCCCATGTAGGGCCCGGAAAAAGCGTCTGTCAAGCTCCTTACTTTTGCCATACGATCTACTACTATCTATAGATCTACTACTAACGATCGCTGGGCGTATCGTTAGTTCTTATTATTATTCTTATGGATATTTTATTTTTAGAAATCAGTGATTTATCTGTTTTGTTGCATCTCTTTCTTTTTCAACCAACAGAATATGGCCTGGGCGGCGAGCTAACCATAGCTCACCGTCCACAGGCCCGCGCCTACGATGGCCGGAGGTCACCAGGTGGCCTCCGACGCCCGCGGCGTCTACCGCGGCGGCCGGGACGAGAGATTCTCTCTCTCTCCCATTCCGTCACCTCCTTCGCTAGCATGACTGCTTCGCAGAACGAGGTGACGGCGTCCCATTCCGTCTCGCTCCGGACCATGGATTGGAACAGGGCCGGACGCAAGAGGTCGCCGCAGAACACCCCTTCGACGACACGGCGGTGCTCTTCCCAAGTGGGGCACACGTGCACAGTGTGCTCCACCGTATCCTCCATGGTACGGAACCAAAGACTATTAAACCACTTGACTGCGCATACAGTGCCCCGACGCACGAAAACTATTAGTGTTTTTGCTCAGATGTTAGGCAGCGGCACTCGTAACCATTTTAGTTGTGACCAATTGTTAGACCTGTGGGCATGCTAAGTTTTTACGAATCGTTTTAATTTTTATGCAATTTATAACGCATAAAAATGCCTTCATACCCGGTGAATTTGTGTGGGAAACATTCCAAGACCTTTTGTTACAAAAATGATGGCATAACTTTTCATCGGAGAGTAAAGGCTACGCAAAATATGTTTGATTTGAATCAGATGATGAGCCACTGCAGGGGTCTATATAAAATGGTGGTTAGGTGAACGAGCACACTGTGAGAAGCGCGCGTTGATGTCTTTTGGAAAAGTCTCTTTCTTTCATTAGGAAATACTTATATTTTCATCCCTTTCTTCCCCTTTGTATTTTTATCGTAAAAATCTGTGCTGTTACGTTTAATGATTGAAGTCGATTTATCGATGATCATAAAATTACAACTAATACAATTTTTAATCAATTCACATACTTACATTAAACACGTAACTACTTTTAAACGACTTTAAAAATAGGAGGAGGGTCTCAGATTTTTCATCTGTGTGTTTGACATACACGCTTAAAATTTTAGATTTTCGAAGATTTCTGAATTAAAATAAAAGTGGAAAGATAAGGTTAATAGGGAAACTTTGTTTAAACAAGATATAGCGCTGTTTGTTTAGATTGAGTATGTTTATAATGTTAAAATCCATTTTATCGATATCGACTATTTTCCTTTAATCAAGTAGTGCCACCACTAACCATAGGCTACCTATGCAACTTGACCTTGAACGGACCAATTGCAGCCGCGCGTTGTTCCTCGTCCCCCGGCCCGCTGTAGTGAGCCGCGTACTTAGAAGAAATCGGCCTATACGCTCTCTAGTGGTTATATACTCTATGTACGGAACCCTTCGTGTGAGAATCCGACTCGCTCTTGGCCAGTTTTTATAAAATATGAAAGTGCGAGATCCAGTTGTTTTACAGAGAATTTAATTGTTTACGACTTTGCCAATAATGCCCAGTTAATAGAAGCTTATCAGCGTTGAAACTTAGTGATACAACACTATCAAAATAACATTATATTTTTTAACAGCAGCGACCTTGAATATGCTATAATGATTACAGTTTCAGTGCTTTTAATGATCAACACGTCAATAATTAATGATAAAAAAGAAAAACTTGAAATGTTGTTAAATCATTATCGGCGAGGCCTATATATTCGTCAGAGAATTGTAACACTGCGGTGTATATTGCAGTAGGATGCCAAGATGCACAGCTTGGTTCATCGCCGCAAGGTTAGATCGATAGATAGAGGTTGCCTGCTTGTCGGTCTTCTACAGATTGTACCTACTTCGGAGACTGGACCCAAGAACTCCACGACCTCATCCCACCGGCCCCCTTCTACCATCGGACATCCAGACGCACTGCAACTTACTTTTGCTACCATCCCTACTTTGTTGCTATTCCATCAACTCTCTGCCTGCGTCATTGTTTCCGAACGCTTACAACCCGAATCTTTCCAACGTTAGAATGAACAGGCTACTTCTGAGTAAGCTCGCTCCATTATAGACTTTGTCTCTGTCATCTCTGACCAAGACTAGAGTCAAGAGCAAACAAATGGTGACGGGCAGGCGTTTTGGGGGACTGTCTTTCGTAGAAGCTAAGCTCTCTGCTTAATTTGAGTAAAAGACTTTTGAATCCCAAAAAAGAAAATTTGATCAGCGCCATCTTTTGACCGCTGGTGAAACTAATGAAATTTTGGATTTTTTAGAGAAATTGTTTTATTTTTCCTGTAATCTTTACATAAACTTTTATCACATAGAATTATCTCTCGCGTCCGGAACGTTTGTTACGTCACAAGTCCTTGACGCTCCGAAAGCGCCGGCAAGCGCCGCGGGTGGGCGCTTATCTAAGCGTAATCTGACCCGAGCCACTTAAAACGTTATCGCAGCGTTCGTTTAGTTTGTATCCTAGCACTTGAAGTGGTTTCGAGTTCATAAATTATGTCGTCATGAAATAAAACACAAATAAGAGTCTTATTAGTACTCGAGAAATAAATATATCCTATTGAAATGAGAGAACTTGCTGAATGTAGTTATGTTACTGTTTATATTATTTCTGACAAAACTATTGGATCAATTTAGACCAAAATTTGGGAACTAGCTTATGAAAAGACTAGTAATCCAATGACAATGATCTTTTATATGAGTTCTATAGCCGATTATAGCAATATTCAAGCTCAAACTTCATAAAGCGCGGCGCCATTTGTTGTTTTTTATTGCGTAATTCAATGCGCTATATTGATAACGATTATCAGAGTTATATCAAACAGATTCCAATTGGAAAAGCTTGTAGAATACTACCTATATATTCATCAACGCATTGTTAACTATAAATCGTTACAATATGCTTACTTTAATTGTAAACATTGCCAGAAACCCAAACAATAACAATTTTGACCTTGACGAACACTCGGAACTACGTAACTTTTGTAGGCTCAACAAAACAAGTTTTGTGATGTTATTTCATGCAAAAAACTAGCTACATACTTGTAGGAAACACTTATAAATGATTATTTATCCACTTACCCTAGTTTAGCACACTAAAAACACACAAAAATCACTAAAATCACTGCATCACATGCGCGCGAAATCACCGTGACGTAGAAACTTTTGACAAGAGTTTTTGAAATGTCGGCTGTCATATTTTTAGTATCTGTTTGTGTTTATGGTTGGCAAATTTTATCTGCCATAGAGAACATTCATTCGCAAACGATTCTAAAGCTTAGTTTACACAATATTAAAGTTTATATCAGTCGCGGTGTGCTGGTTCCAAATGGAACCAGCGGGACTCAACGTCGCTGCCGCAGATACGAATATACTGGTTCCATTTGGATCCGCCCGGGACCCAGCGGTTAAGATTTTTTACGTTTTCGTCTAAAGTCGAAAACTAGGCAGCCTAAAAAAAGGAAAGATGTATTGAGAATGTGCAAATAGCGATCTTCTATATGATACTACATTATGCCCTAGTAGTGAAACTTTAAATTCAAACGATATTGCAAAAAAAAATACAGTTTTATTTCTTTCTAATTTGCATAATTCAGCACACGTCATTATTCTTGATTAGTTCTTGAGATATCCAGCTGTGACACACGGACAGACTTAGTCACACCATAAAGGTTTCTTTTTACCGTTTTGGTACGGAACCCTAAAACATAAAATAAACCACCAGTCACTATTAAGATAATTCCATCTTTAATGTATAGCATTAATAAGTGTTAATTATTTGTTTCAGCGCCAAGATTTTTTGCACAGGAAACTATCTGCCTTAGAAAAGTTCCCAAATATAAAATTAGCCTCAAGTAGATATTCTACCATATGGGGTGGTGCATCTTTGCTCAAAATGTTACTTACAGCTATGAAAGACTTCATGGCGTTGGGATGGAAATGGGATTTTGTTATAAATCTGAGTGAAAGTGATTTCCCTATAAAGTCATTAGAAGAATTAGAAAACTTCTTGTCTGCAAATAAAGGTCTGAACTTTGTGAAGTCACATGGACGAGAAGTGCAGAGGTTCATAAAGAAACAGGGCCTTGACAAAACATTCATTGAATGTGACACGCATATGTGGCGAGTGGGTGAAAGAAAGTTACCAAGAGGTATCGTCATTGACGGAGGAAGCGATTGGATTGCGTTGTCGCCAGAATTCGTGTCATACGTAGTTGGAAAACAAGATGAGCTCTTAGCAGGGTTGGATATAATATTTCAACACACTCTTTTACCCGCTGAGTCGTTTTTCCATACAGCATTAAGAAATTCACATTTTTGTGATTCGTATGTCGACAATAATTTGCATGTCACCAACTGGAAAAGAAAATTAGGGTGCAAATGTCAATATAAACATGTGGTCGATTGGTGCGGCTGTTCTCCTAACGATTTCAGAACAGAAGACTGGCCTCGAATTCAAAATACTCAAGATCGACAGTTATTTTTTGCACGCAAGTTTGAACCTGTAATAAATCAAGAAATAATCAACAGAGTAGAAAAATACATTGGATTTAAGGATCACTATTTGATACCGAATTTAGAGGCATATTGGCAAAGTATATATAATGTAGAAGATTTGACAGCTAGTTCCGATGACTTAATAATAACTCACGCTGGAAGTATCGTCCGACATAACGCAAGAATCCTTTTAGAAGAAGGCTGTAGGATAGAACCTGATGAAATCATTGAAATTAATTCTTATAATCATGCTGATATTTATAAGGGAAATTTAATATTACATAAAGCAATTGTACATGAACACATAGAAATATTAATAGAGACTTGGTATAAACCTAAAAAACACATAGACTTAAACTTCGAAAATCCGTATGTAGATTATATAAAATTGTTTAAAGTAAGTTCTGATTATGATCAGAAAGAAATGACTTTTAGAAATTTTGCTAATGTTTTAGGTCCTTTGTCCGAACCCGTTTTGCTTTATGAATTTTCAAGTCAAATAGGTAAGAAGAGTGACAATTTAACGATAATTTGGCTAGATCCTACTGGGGCCATTGGTGATGTTAATGTCATATATGTAGATGAAACAAATCTTACAAATTTTATAAAACCTAACTTAAAGGCACCTCTCTTACCAGGAATTTGGAAAGTAGGTTTATTTGAACAAAATGAAATAATAGTAGCAACTAGGTTTCTTATATCACCTCTAGAATATTTCTCTGGTAAAGACTTATCACATCTAGAATCTAGTATAATTCACAGTGGATCTCAAAATTCATACAAAAATTTTACAAATATCAAACCAAAGAACTTTATTCCTGGTTATGAAGAGAGTATATTGCTGCAAAAAATATCTCAGTCAAATGTCCAGAGAATAAACCAAGACTTAAAAGAATGGATAGATGGACTGAGTTTAGAGTTTTATAATGTATTAGGTTCATGTATCATGTTAAATAATGAAATCAAAGATAAATTAATATGTGGACATCATAAATTTGAAAACTGTATTTCAACACAGTGGAGTTCCTTATCACCGGATCCTAAAGGTACAATAGGAATACTAAATAAGATGAATGGGCGAATGGAAAGAGTATGACAAATAATGATTTGGTAGGTGCTTTTTTGTGCTAACTAATTTTGTATGTATCTGCCTGTCTAGAGTTTTAATGCACAAACAGTACATCTTGAAGTAAGTGTGCAATGTTTTTCATTACCTACACTCGAGGTAGGAATGCAGCCTGAATGCGAGAGTGTAATGAATTTAAAGCTGAAGAAACAAAATAAAATGTAACTAAATATTTTGGAACTAATATTTGTAAAAGCTCACGCCTTTTTTTTCGAAGCCACCGAATTGTCTATGACCGTCTATGATTGTTTATGATTGTCTTTTGTTTTAATTAAATAAAATGAAATGCTGATCGTTGACAAGCGTATCCATCACTTGATAATGCCTGGTTCTTTTTTGGAATTTTGTTGAAAGTCGCAAATAGATTGGATGGGTTTTTTGTATGAACTCAGTTTGGACAGAACATAATCTGTCGAGTCAGCTAGTCATAAATATTTAAATAAAGACTGGAATAGAAAGGTATATACCTACCTGTTTTTTCTGAACAAAATCGTTTCGGCCTTCGTATGGCGTCTGTGACAGGCACCAGAATTGATTGCGATGTGTAAATATATGTATTTAAAGCAGTCTGCATGATCTTTTAATGTTAAACTGTTAACAAAAATAAATATTTTGTGAAATATGACGTCTATTTTATAGTATTCTACTAAGGGCTGATTTTTCCAACGCCAGATAACTTTATCGGAGGAATAATTTTGAATTTTTGACATTCTTCCATACAAAAACTGTCAAACGTTAAATTTATTCCACGAATAAAAGTTATCTGGCGTTGGAAAAATCAGCCCTAAATGTAATAGGGAATTTGCATACGATTTTTTTATTTGCAAATTGAAATACTTATTAGCTCTAATAAACAATCACTAAATTATTTTTTACATACCTACCTTCTTTAGCAATGAATTTTATTAGAATTAGAAAGAGAAGTCCGATATGGACGACGCCAAAGTCCATGACGTCTATACAGCTACCATATAAAACAGCGTTTTTCGCGAGAGAGACAGATATACACTGGTCAGCAATAAACTGAGCCACTCGCTACCTAGGAACTCTGATTTGATTTTCTCAAAAAGTATAAAACTTACAACTATCAGACCTACAAAAAGTACGTTTCATGCTGATTCAAATGACTAAATTAATTCGGAAGAACCGTCAACTCACATTGTAATCTAGCAACAAACACAACGCTAACGATTTGCTCTGTTTTCGTTTCTTTAGTTTTTGACCATCGTTTGCTCAGACGCGTGTATTTTTGCTACTGTTTTTGACGACACCTCAGGAAGCAGCTCAAGCTGTAGCATTACTTCAAGCAGGCATTGCGCAACGTGAGGTCGCTCGAAGGCTTCGAATAGGCAGATCTTCGGTGCAACGAGTTCACAGACGATACCTAGAGACTGGAGCATTCGATCGCCTTCCAGGTACGGGCAGACCTAGGTCTACATCAGCAGCAGATGATCGTTATATCCAACTTACTGTTCTACGAAATCGCCTCCTCAACGCAGTTCAAGTCCAACAAAGCCTGCGTGACGAACGCCAAGTGGTCATAAGTTCAGATACCATCAGAAGGAGACTTGCTGAACGGAACCTGACTCCAAAGAGAGCTGCAACAGGCCCAGCATTAACGGTAGCACACCGTCGAGCACGACTTGAATTTGCTCGAGAGCATAGGGATCGGACTTTAGAGCAGTGGAGTAATGTACTCTTCACTGATGAGACCAGGGTGAGTCTACATGGAAGTGATCGACGTCAGAGAGTATATCGTCGCCCTGGAGAACGTTATTCTCAGTGTTGCATCGAGAAAACTGTTGCTTATGGAGGAGGATCTGTAATGGTCTGGGGCGGCATCTCGTTAACAGCACCTACTTACAGCGTTAGTTTTCATCGAACCGACGGGCCGTACACGTGGATTGACTTCTCAACGCTACATTACTGAAATCCTCGCAGATCATTTGGTACCTTACGCAGGATATATCGGGCAGGATATGCAATTGATGCATGATAATGCACGGCCTCATGTTGCGATTTGGTGACCCAGTATCTACGCGACGACGTCAGCATTCGTACGATGGACTCGAAGCCCGGACTTGAATCCGATATAGAACACTTGATGGGATGAGCTAAAACGTCGGATTCGAGCCCGGGTACCTGCTCCAACAAGGCTTCTAGAGCTGCGAATCGAAATTGAAGAGGAGTGGAATGCAATAGGGAATATGCACGCGATTTTTTTATTTATAAAATGAATTACTTATAAGCTCCAGTAAACACTCTAGAAAATATTTTTTAAATATCTTCATCAGCGATGAAGTTATAACGCTTCAAAGATTACTTTTAGAACGAGAAGTCCGACATGGAATTTGACGTCTCATTACGTGACGTCTATGCATCTGCCATAGAAAACAGCGTTTTCGCGAGAGGGACAGATATATTTGTTTAAAATAATTATATCTCGTTTGTTTTTGACCAATTTTGATTCTATTTCCACTGTTATTAATATATTTTTGTATATTTTTAGAAAAAGTGTTTAGATAATAAATAGTTTTTTTATGCATAGGTACCTATTCCCTATTGCTCAAGATTTTATCGTCAGGCTCGTAAGGTCGATGAATACGAGGATGCTGGCAGTTATCCGAGCAAGGGGAGGGAATACGGAATATTGACCAAAATTTTTTTTTTTTTTTTATGTTTGTTTCTGGCTTTAATTTTTTTTTTCGCTTTATGGTTACTAAAGATTGACACGACTGAGACAGACTTTCTGTAGGTATAACTCAAGTTTTTTACTTTTTGAGAAAATCGAATTAGAGTTCCTAGGTACCGGGTGGCTCGGTTTATTTGCTGTCCAGTGTAGTTGTTTAAAATTATATCTCTTTTGTTTTTCGAGTAATTTTGATTCTATTTTTAACCGACTTCCCAAAAAGGAGGAGGTTCTCAATTCGGTTGTACCTATGTTTTTTTTTCTCTTATGTTTGTTACCTTATAACTCCGTCAATAGGGAATATGCATGCGATTTTTTTATTTGCAAAATAAAATACTTATTAGCTCTAGTAAACAATCATGAAATTAATTTTTAAATACCTTCATCATTTATGAACTTATAAAGCTTCAAAGACTACAGTTAGAAAGAGAAGTCCGATACGTACTGTGACGTAAAATTACACGACGACTACAGCTGCCATAGAAAACAGCGTTTTCGCGAGAGGGCAGATATATTTGTTTAAAATAATAATTGTATCTCGTTCGTTTTTCGTGCAATTTAGATTCTAATTTCACTGTTAGTATTATATTTTCCAATACTTTTAGATAAACTGTTCAGATCACCCCTCAGCACCCGTGGGCACGCCCGCGTGCCATGAACTGTTTCATTCGTTAATACCCTACGCGACGTCACCGTTACGTAGAAACTTTTTTGTTGTGATTTTTTATTCTTTGTAATGTTGGTATAATATTTTAATTTCTGTTTTAGTGGGTGTGCCCGTGTGCCATAGGGTATTAACGGTTGAAACAGTTCAAAATACGGCTATTTGCGGCGGGTGCGAACAGGATAATACTTTTTTCATGTATAGGTATTCCCTATTATGAACCGAATTGAAAAATTCTTATACCTATCTGAAAGGATATAAGTACCTACTTGCAGAATATTATATCAAAAATCGAAATAGCTGGCATTCGTTTACTTGGATAATGGTTTTTTGTTATCCAAGTAATCGAAATTGCGTATTTTACTTTTACAGTGGTGTTGACGGTGTTGGGTATAGGTGCCACTAAAAAGTGAAAAATAAAAAAACTTTACAAAAAAGAACTCTGTTTACGCGTGACGTACGTGCCAGTACGTGCTTTGTTGTGTCATTAAAACATAACTTACCAACGTAGCGTTTGATTCAGAAAAATTGCGGTTGAGTCGCGACCGTGTTTATATAGATCAATCATCTGTCGTCTCAATGAGCGGCTGCCTGTCCCAGAGGCGTATTTAAAAGATTTAATTGTACCTATGTTTAAGCCAGATAAACGTGGAATAAAGTACATTGACCCACATACATTTATTGACTTTCTTAAGATCAAAATCAGAAATAATTACATAAAGCTGTCCTGAATCGACTTCTATCGTGATCCTTTACGTTCTCTAGTAACGAAAAACTGTTCTTAATTTATTGTTCTAGTATCGACGAAGAGATATTAGGGAAAGGTTAATTTATTCCACGTTTATCTGGCGTAAACCATAGCTGTGCCCGCAACTTCATTCACGTGGATGTCAGAAAGTTATGTGATGTGTTGCATAATTATACAAAATCTTGGTTCAGTAACATATCCTGATCTCTTCCATACTTAAGAAAAAAGGAAGAGGGTACCTACCAAATGCAGGGCACTGTACTGTATCATCTTTTCCGGTTGAAATGTCGACCAGCCCCAGGTAAGCTCCTGGTACAAACCTATGTTGAATCAAAATCAACAAAACCAACTAAGTATCGAACGAATAGTGGTAGAGTCTTCCAACCACGAAACAAAGAAACTGATGAATCCAGTTGATTTTTAATTTCATCCAGCACAGTCCAAAAAGGAACAATATTGCTGATTGTAGAACACTGATTACCTACTTTGTTTTAACAATTTATAACATTAAAAAATGTTTTACTGGGTTCATAGAATCGATTTCTTATAAAGAAGCTCGTGGCTAAGTAAAAACAGCCGCACACGGGGTCGACCTGAAAGGTTAAGCAACGCTTGCCAAGGTTGGTCTATGGATGGGTGACCACCTTAATATACCGAATTTCCTTCGTGCCTCGGAAAGCACGTTATGCCTTTGGTCCCGGCTGTCAATTGTAGATCTCGCAGTCGTACGGATAGTCAGAAGCCAGTAAAATCTGACTCCAGTCCTGCCAAGAAGTAGGTACCTTGTTACCCAGACAATGGGTTGTGGACTTAGAATATCTATGGTTGTGGAGGTCTATCAAGTAAAATACCGGTATTCAGCTGAATCCAGTTTTGTCTGTAAGCTGACCCAACATAGGAAAAGGCTAGGCAGATGATAATAATAGAATCGACTTATTGTGAAGAATAATCGATTTTTTAAATCAATATTTAGTAGGTAGGTACTGACTGAGGAGACTGAATGAAGAGGTTGTAGCTAAATAATACACTTCTGGACACATCTATTGGCCCACCTTGTATTTTCAGTTTCGTTTGGTCCTAGCTAAAATTTTATATTAGGTCGAGCAAAAAGTTTTTATGCAGTTTTGAACCTGGCACATTCACAATTTCATTCAATAGTCTTTTTTTGAATTTCGAACACAGAATTTAAAGAAACAAAAGACAATTTGGAGCCTGTTTCTTGATATCAAACAATCGAATACTAAGAAAACTTGGTTTTATTGGTTTACTTGGATTTAATTCTTGAAAAAGTGATTGATATCTTTGGTTTTGCAACAAACATTACTCTTATTCTTAACATTAAGGTGAAGTTCTATCAATAATCTATGGATACTTCACCTGAAGTCGCCGCCCAAGCTGTGGCACTTATTCAGGCCGGACACAGCCAAAGAAACGTGAGTGCTCAACTTAATTTAAGTCGATCTGCGGTCCGAAATGTTTATCGGAGGTACCTAGAGACTGGCGGCTTTGTTCGTCGCCAAGGAAGGCCACGATCTCGGGTCACAACTGAAAGGCAGGATCGATTCATCGTGACGACCAGCTTGAGAAATCGTCACCTTACCTCCATTGAGATACAAAACCAACTTCGCGACTTCCACGGAGTATCTGTGAGCGCTCGAATTGTTCGGAGAAGGTTAAAAGAACGCGATATGGTACCACACAAGCCAGCTAATGGGCCCAAACTAACGCGAGCCCACCGAACAGCGCGCCTTCATTTCGCACGCAGTCATTTAAATTGGACACAGCAAGATTGGAGCCGTGTACTCTTTTCTGATGAGTCTAAAATTGTGTTACATGGCAATGATGGAAGGAAGAAGGTCTACCGACGTAAGGGAGAGCGTTTCGCACAATGCTGCTTTGAAGAGAGGGTTGCTTATGGCGGTGGCTCATGGACTGTCTGGGGCGGTATATCCGCGAGCGGCAAAACTCAACTTGAGGTTGTTACAGGACCACGGCTGCCAACATTAAGTGCTGAAAGGTACATTCGTGAGTGCTTATAGAACCTCACGTGATACCAAACGCGGACTATGTGGGCCCAAATTTCCTTTTTATGCATGATAATGCAAGAGCCCATGCGGCCGGCATCGTCAGGGAATATCTTCGGGATGTGAACATCACAGTTATGGACTGGCCAGCCAGAAGCCCAGACATGAACCCCATTGAGCACATGTGGGACGAGCTAAAAAGACGTGTTAGGGCTCGTCAGCCAGTTGCCCAGACGATGCAGGAGTTGAAAACTGCCATAGAAGAGGAATGGGAGATCCCTCAAAATTTCATAGAGCGGTTGATAAACTCTATTCCTAATCGTATGAGAGCTGTGGTAGATGCCCATGGAGGCAACACGCGTTATTAAATTAAACCTTTATTTGATAAAACATGTTTTTTATTCAAAAATCAATTGCCTTTAACAAGGCGCATATCCGACTTGTTAGGCGTAGCTCCATGTCGTATGGTATTCTGAATTCAAATTTAAAACAATACGATCGAAAAAGATGGTAAAATGTATCTGGTTTAAAACTGCATCAACAGTTTTTGTTCAATCTAGCAATCATATTTCGGTAGGGGCCATCGAAACCTAAACTCTAAGGTGGGCCAATAGATGTGTCCAGAAGTGTAATTATAACAGCAAACAATCTTTAGATAATAAACGTTAGGTGAAATGATTTGCTATGACAAAAAATTTAAAGTCAAAAATAATATTTTTTGGGAATTATAATAATTAAAAATTGCAATTTAATTTTAAAATCATTTATATAAGGTGAATGATCCAACCAGCTCGCGAAATTCAAAATTTCTTGCGTTTTTTGTAATTTGCAGGCCAGTGCTAGGTTGTATGTTGATTAAAATATAATGCTCTAAGTTCACAAATCTGTAGGAATGACTTTTTCTGTTTTTTTTTTGTTCCTAGGCTTTTATGAGCTTGGAGGGTTGTATTGGTGATTTTGATGATTATAATTCTGTAACTACATAATATGTCTTAAAGCCTCGAATAAAATTTTAATCAACATAAAACCTAGCACTGGCCTGCAAATTGCAAAAAAACGTAAGAATATTTGAATTTCGCGGGCTGGTTGGAGCAAGCAATTTTGAATTTTTTGCAATGGACATTATCAATTTTATTTCGGAGTATTCAGACTTGTGTTGCAGAATTCGATTCATTCTGTCGTCTTTATCCATTTTTTTTATCTTTTTTTGTGGCGGTTCACTTGATAGTTCAATCTCAGCTAAATTTGTCAGGTTAAGTTACAGGGAGCCGGACGCCCGGTGGCACCACTGTCGCACGAGCCGAGCGAGTGCCACAAGAGACAAGATTAAATTTAAAAAAAATATGGAATAAAAAAGAGATTATTTATAATAGCAGGCTATTGAGATCCGAACTAGTTAGACCAATGACGTATTATATATAGACACGTCATAAACCAACATCGCGGCGCTTAAAAACGGCGAAAATACTAGATAGGTAGCTACTAATACGCATGAAGAAAGGGAAAGAAAATATGTCACCGTACGGCGGGATGCCTGTTGCTAGAGGGAGATAAATATCCATCTTCAGTTACGTCACAGGATAAGTAATAGTCAAATTGACATCAAAACAAACGTAGTGTTGCGCGACAGGTTGGTGCGTAACTAAGCGCGATGTGGCCAATTGGCTTCATTTCATGTTGTCATTTTAGAGTGCGGACAACGTATCTATAGTTTTATATATCATTGAGATAGACGGGGTTAATTATTAAAAGAAAAAATGTTAGGTTAGAACAGTGACCTCCTACGCACGAGTCGAGCGAGCGAAGCGAGCGGTGCCGCGGCAGCTGCCGGCGAGTGCCAGAAATGACTAGGTATATAGATCATTTAAGTACTAGGTAGTTGGATAACAAGTTATTGACGTTCACTTGCCAAACATTAGGTTTGCGTTAGAATTATTTGTGAAGAGATTTTTTGCTAATTAATAGGTAATTTAGCAAATGAAATTATGCGGAAAATTGTTTCGGAACTGATAATTTGTCAACTTCTTTTCGATGTAACATAGATAACCCAATAAGTACCTACCATAGTCATTAATTTTCCTAACTAAACAAAATTTAGATAACTTCAAGATAATAAACTAAGTATAAAACATTGGGCTGAGGTCATGCTACACTGTGGGAAAACGTCATCAGTACACCGCCATCTATTGACAACGTAATTAAACTGTCAAATAAACTCGTAAGTTCGAACTTGGAAGCTCATACGTTACGATAAAATTAAATAATGATAAGAAAATAACATGTTCACTTTCCTTGTGCTACATATTAAATTTAAGATTTTTACACAAAAAAACAATAAATTTTGGGGGTATATATATATCCCCATACGTAGAACTGAAACTCGATTTTTTTTTTCATCAAACCCATACGTGTAGGGTGTGTGTGGGGTATCCTCCCGCTTTGGGCGAAGCAAAAGGGAGCATCAAACTCTTACTGAATGAAAACCATCCTTGTTCCTCCTAATGCCTTTAGCGTTTCAGGGCCGCGGTAACTCTTTCGAACAAAATCCGCAACTCTGGCAGGCACTGGCCCTAGCGAGCCCCATTTACCTACTTTGCTGACATCTCCGGCATGAAGCGCGCGTGGAACAACGCACCGTTGAACCGGGCCTAGTTCTGATCGGACAGCGAGCTACCCAATGCTCGACGTCCGCAGGCCCGTGCCTACGGTGGTCGGGAATCGCCCTGCGACTCCTGTCTGCACAAATAAATATTTAATAAATAATTATCCTGAGCCAACTTAATGAGCTCGAGTTGAAATTAGCCAATAAGCTCATCGGCAATGATGCATGGGCCGAATGAAAGCTCTAAAGGCTTGAACATCGACGCCGTGTCGCCAGGCTGTCGGTCATATCTATCGGTTACAAAGGTTTCACTTATCGGAGTGTGCTGAACAATTTACACAACCCCGCCTAGCCCGTTCCATCATCGGACTACAAGATGCACGGCGAAGCGCCAACCGTACATGGTGGAAATCCCATCCCTATTTGCAAAACGTTCTGGAAACATTTTCATTGTTCGAACAGCTTAGTGGAATTCTCTGCCCGAGTCAGAAGGGCTACTGCCTAAGCCCAAAGTCCGTAGTTTCGGGCTTAGTTGCGGACATATTCTACACCGTAGGTATCACCTACACTTTTCGATTAGGTCCCAACCCAAACTAAGAAAGAATGACAACACAGACAGTGACTCGTGTTGCCATTTATTTATATTCTTAGTGTTTACGTGATACGGAGTAGAATACGCCCGAAACTACGGAATTCGGGCTTAGAGAGTAGCCCTCCTGTTTCCTGATGGTTTCAACGCTAAGGTTTTCTCATTGGTGTAGGTACCTACTTCTAGGCAAGCTAGCTCCATCGTCGGCCACAGTCTCTTTCCATTTGGAAAAAATTGGTTGCTACGCGAGCCTATCAATTAAAATAATCTCATTTCATTTTCAATAATTTTGTCGGTATCAATTTTCATGGTTGGTACAGACGCCAGCACATCATGCTACAACAATCTGTCAACAAAGGACATGGTAAAAAGTTGCCTATGAATCAACACATGCGAAACCTTTACCATTATTCCTAGTTTTTTTTTTTTAAATTACATTTTAATGATTAGAATAGAACGGACACTTTTTAATTACGAAACCATTTTAAAAAGTAACTCACTTGGGTTTTATAACCCGGCGCCATTATTTTAAAATGAAACAAAGCAGTCTCAGCGCTGTAAGATTTTTAGTTACCTACAAAAAGAATAAAGCGATTAAAGCGCTGTATACTATTGACACTGACAGTCGATGAAATGACAGTTTTATTTTATTTTATTTTATTTGTTCGGGAAAATAAACAGTTATACATTAATGTTATACAAAGTTATAAATACATCAGAATGACAAATGTATAACCTACGACATTTTCCACAACATATTAAAAGTAATACTTAACAGTGCGCTATTCTAAGCTATTAAAACAGAAAAGTATTTAGTAGTGAACTTTACGGTATATAAATAGGCATGCAAATAACAGAGAAATGGGGAGGGAGAGAGAAAATAAATATAAAACTAACTATTATAATCCAAAATAATTTTGTAGACAAGACCTCTAAACTTTGGAGCAGAGACAGAGAAGAAGTCAATGTCTTCAAAGATTTTGTTGTATTGATTGGTAAGGCGGCGTAGGGGTGCTCGCAAACCTGCGTTTGTACGACAGCTACTTACTGCAAATAAAGGTCTTGCTCGCACCCCACGGCAAATTGTTGTTCTGGGCACCACATAACCAATCTTGTTGCGAACATCCATACAATCATAAGTATTGCACAGATCAAACAAGAACATCGTTTCCAACATTATTCTTCTAGACTTTAAACTTTGCAGATTATACTTCTTCAGTAGGTCATTGTAGGATGCATAAGTGCGATAGCAACGAAAATGCATGGCCTTTAAAAATTTTCTTTGAACTTTTTCGATCATATCGGAATATTTACCATAGTGGGGATTCCATACCGAAACAGCATACTCTAGCTGAGAGCGAACCAACGACTTATAAAGGTACAAATAGGTAGAAGATCGGGTAAATACTGTGGCCGTTCTCATAATAAAACCAAACATTCGGAAGGCGTTGTTAACAATTTTGTTAATGTGGGAATCTAAATGGAGTCTGTCATCCAGCAGAATTCCAAGATCACGGACCAGGGTTTCTCTTTTTAGATTTACGTTTTTTAAGGTGTAGGGATATAGTATTTTGTTTTTATTTTTAGTAAAACCAATGACACAACACTTGGATACACTAAGCTGAAGTTTATTGCGTGTACAGTATGCCGAGAAAGCATCTAAATCTTCCTGTAAGAGAGTGCAATCACGGTGACTTTTAATAGACCTAAATATTTTTATATCGTCAGCGTACAAAAGTAATTTAGAATTTTTAAAACATGTATCGACGTCGTTGATGAATAAAATGAAAAGTAGAGGTCCCAAAATGGAACCCTGTGGCACTCCGGAAGTAACATCCACAGTGGCAGAGCAAAAACCGTTCAATACAACCCTCTGCGTTCTATTGCAAACATATGAATAAAACCATCTCAAAAGGTCCCCACGTATCCCATTAAACGCAATTTTCCGCAAAAGCAGTTCATGGTCAACCTTGTCAAAGGCCTTCTTGAAATCAGTATATATTGTATCAACTTGAACACGGGCATCCAAGCTGTTAAACACATAATCCGCAAAAGTCACCAGGTTCGTCGCAGTTGATCTCCTTTTGACAAAACCATGCTGCTGCGGCAATAAAACGTTGTGAAGTAGAGGGTAAACTTTATCGTGTACTAATCTCTCGAAAACCTTGGACAAAGTAGATAATATCGATATTGGTCTGTAGTTCTCGACGTCATGGCTAGGTCCCGACTTATAGACTGGGGTTATGTTTGCAAGTTTCCAAGCTTGTGGAAATCTCCCGTGTGAAATAGATAAATTAAATATAGTTTGCAATGGTACGCAGATATTATTGGCAGTGTTCTTAATAAATATTGCTGGTAAACCATCTGGTCCAGGTCCTTTAGAAGGGTCTAGCGACTTGAGACCACTCAGTACATCACCTAAGGAAAATTTAATGTCACTTATCAGCGAGCAGTTAGGGGAGCAATCGGTATGCGAGGATGGTACACTTTTTAAGGTGGATGGTTCATAAACAGAATTAAAAAAGTCGGAAAAAATATTGCAAATGTCTTCTGGGTTATTAGATGGCTGATTTTTATATTTCATAGTGGAAAGAACTCCAACAGTGGATTTTTGCTTAGAAATGAACGTCCAGAAATGTTTAATGTTGTCTTGAATACCATTCTCTACAGCATTTATGTATTTTCTATATGATTGTTTGCACTCAAACTGAAATCTCGTGCGAAATAGTGAAAACTGCTCGTAATCAAATAAATTCTTGTACATTTTCCATCTAATCCATGCTTTGGCTTTGTTTTTGTATATGTGTATAAGGGATTTTGAGAACCACACAGGAAACTTCAAAGACCTACCACCAACCAAAGGTACATGTTTTCTTATTATGCCAAAAATAATGTTATAAAACGTGTCTAAATGCTCGTCTGGTGTTTGATCATCTAAAAACGCATCTTCCCAATTTATTTCTTTTAAATCTTGATTTATATTGTCGTAATTTGTTTTAAAATAATTATATTTCTTGATTGTCTTACGAACCATTGAATTATTGGGTAATGAAACAGGTATCAAGACACAAAATGGGGGGTGATGGTTATCTAATTGCAGTAAATAGTCCGTAGGCGAGTATGTGGTGCAGTCGTCATCACTAATGACCAGATCCAATATTCTCCCATTCAGGTTCCTAACATTATTAAATTGATGAGCGTTGAGAAAAGACATAAATTGACCTAAGTGACCACATATAGCAGAACTACCTTTACAAGTCTGAGCATTTTGTGAGGTACCCGTCGTGCACGTAACCCATTCAATCTCGGGCAAATTATAGTCTCCTAAAAAATAAAAATGTTTAGGAATATTATGCCCTAGTAGGGATTGTAATAAATCAAAATATTCAACATAAATACTTTCAGGCGTTTTGGGTGGTATATAAACTGCAGCAATTATTGAATTTCCATCTCGACCAGAGCATGGCAACTGTATTAGTATGTGCTCAATATGCGTATGTACAGAGGAACATGGAAGTAATCTTACTGAGCGCAGTCCTTTTAACACAGCGACGAGAACGCCACCTCTCCTTTTGGTGGCAGCGCGATCTCTGTCACATCGGTACACAATATAACGTTCGTCGATGAATTCACTATCAGCTATATCGGGTATAAGCCACGTTTCGGTCAAGATTATTACGTCATACGAATTAGCAAGTATATTCATATATAGTATATGCAGTTTCGTTCGGATTCCCCTGCAATTTTGGTAATATATTATTAAATTATCTGTCATTGTAATGTTGAGCTATCCAAAATAAAATAGTGCCAGCATTATCCATTGTTTATATTAACATCAATAATAATGTTGTAGTCATAAGAAACTCATTCTGTATCAATACAAACCAATACCACTTCCTATGAAACATGAAAAAGACAAAGTACAATGTAAGTTTATAACTCAAAAACAGTAATAAAACGTCCAGGCAAACATGATCCGAAATGCCATCAACGCCTAGCAAAAAACACATTGCAATTACATCAAACAGATTATCTACCTTAAAATTAATTAATTCACTTTTAAAAGTTTGTTTATTTAATATCAATACAAAGTAATATTGAGAAAAATTTATACAAAACCTGAAAAACAGTTGACCCAGTGCAATTTTGTAGAACAAGAACAGCGAGTATTTGATTTCGTAGTTTATGTTAATATAGTTTGAAATACCACCAAAGCCTAGCAAAAAGCGCATAGCAAACATATCAATAGGGTTTTTCACTGTAGTTATCATACAGGCAGAACATATTAAAATTAGGGCTATATACTCAAGATCACACAAGAATACAACAAAAGTCTCTCCCTCCAAAACTAAAACTATTACAATAGGGGAATCTATGATAGAAGTGCATGCAATAATTAAAAACAAAGCAAGTAAATCCAGAACACAAAAGCCTTTCCTGTGCAAAGCAAAATTATCACAGCAAAGTATTTTAAATATTAGCAGAGCAAGGCTTGACCTTAACGATGTCCTGTGGGGTTCGAATTGCAATGGCCTTAGTACCTTCTTTTTCACGGACAAGTATGGTTCCATGCTTAACCCAGATAAACTTATAATCATGCTTTTTGGCAGCGTCCCGGCATTCTCGAAACAATTGTTTGTTTTTTAAGGTAAGGTGTTCGTGCATGTATATTGGTAGTGAGGTACCCGACACTCCCAGTTGCTCCGTCATAAGCCCCTTGCAAAGTCGATGAGCGCTCAGGATGTTGTCGCGTAATATTCTCGTAGCAAACTTCACTATAATATTCTTAGGCTTGTCATTATGCTGTTGTGCGTGTGGGACTCGATGAATAGATATTATATCGTTTTGTTGTATATTGCACTTAACAGCGGAGCCAATATTCAGCATTAAATTTATAAGATTTTCGTTACGCCGTTCCGGTATATTGCATATTTCTATATTACAATTCCGAGCGCCCTGTTCAAGGCTATCTATTTTAGACACTAAATCCGAGACCAGCCTTTTTAAACCAGCGGACTCTTGAATTTGTTTACAGTAGTGGTCAATCTTTTTGCTGAGATCGGTGTGATCATCAGTAACAAACTGGACTGAGTCCTTAAGAGAATTGATTTGACACGTCAGACTTTCTTGTTTCACATCCAGTTCAGATACTCGCTGGCGTAAAAGAAGCTGATCCGAACGAAGGGAATTTATATCACTCTTAATCTCAGACGTAACTTGAGCTAGGGAAGCTAAGTCGCCTTTTATTGAAACAACGTTATCAGATATTTTTGTGATACTAGTTTCCATATCAACCCTCCACTCATTTAACGTACTCTTGAACTCCATGGTCAGATCTTTTATAGCCTGGGTCCACTCACAATCCGGTTGTTTTCGCTTACGTATTGACACATTTTGCTCGCCGGTCATTACTGTGCCAGGATCCCTATTTAGGTCGGTATCAGAAAGAAACTTTTTATTCTCTGAGAACTGTGACATTTTGGTTCGGTAGGTGGAAGTTCTTCAAATTAAACTTGTTCAAGTTATAGTAATAATAGAAAACAGAAAAAGTTGTGCGTTTAGTTGGATCCGAACCTGCGACACCTCACGCGGGTCCACTGAGACAAAAAGCGTGAGCAATACCACTCGACCACGGTGACTGTGCGTTATTAGTTGAAGTTTAGCACGACTACCAACAGAAGGCAAAACATTTATCGAACACCAATGAGCTTGTGGCTGTTGGTTCCTTTGTTCTCAACGATCGAATGTCACCTTGAACACTGACGAATATTAAAGTTTTAAACAGTTTTTTCGCAATGACTGAGATTACACTGAGTTTATTGGGAACTTATTTCGATAATTCGTAAACACAGTAGCCACTGCATGCCACAATTTAATTTTGTGAAGTTTAACAAATGATTGCACTACTTTTTCGATATTATTGTACGAGCTGACTATAGCACACGGTACTCCGGAGATAGCGCACGGCGAACAACTGTAGTTGCACTTTGATGTAATGTATTTTGCACCTGATATCAGGGAATCGGCCGTCGACCTAAGTTACCACGCTTTCGTATGTTAGAAGAACATAGTAACACTACTCTACACCATTTTTTGGTGAGATAAAAAGTCTGGCAGCTCTGGGATCTTAGTCCATTAAAATTTGGTATATTTTATAACCTCAAAATCCGAAATCATTTTGGATATTTTACAATTCTGAAAAGTGTCCGTGATTTTAATTTAGTTTCAGTCGAACATATGCATTATTTAAAACACAGATAGTAAATTCACGTCTCTGTTGGTTCTTAGGCGAACGATGTATGGGCACTGAACAATGTCCTTTCTTTGTTAGATTTTCAACTTTACAGTCAAAGAGATTGGGTTCAAATTAGATTGGGAAATTTTGTCAAAACATATGTACGTATAGTACCTATACTGAATGAAACCCATCCAAAACGTTAGTCAATTTAGTACGTGCCTAATGCTATAGGTACTGCCGCCAGGAGTAGTGGCTCCGCATGATGGTAGGTAGGTAATCCTCAACGATGACTTAGGATAGTGATAGAAAACTTTGCACAGGAATTCTAAAACTGAACAAGCCCTGAAGGACAGGATAGGGAATATGCATGAAAAAAAAAAATATTTTCTATACAGATTATCTAAAAATATACAAAAATCTATACCTACATAATTATAAAATGGTAGACTTGGCGTGTCTGTACATTGAATATTTTCGCATAAAAATACATAGAAATGTTAGAAAAAACACAAAAATGCAATTTTTGTCTGGTTGTTCGTTTGTTTGTGCGTTTGTGGGAGCATCACGCTTAGACCACGGATTGGATTCAAAAATAATGTAGGTAAAAATCTTAAGTGATAACCCGAGTACCTAACATTCAGCGTTTATTTCATCAAAATCAACCCACAAAATCAAAAGACATCGAATTTTAAAATTTAGGAAGAAACTTCATCGAGCGCTAAAATAGGTTGTTTTGTTGTTTTCAATGAGATTCCAGATAATTGCAATGCCATTTATTGAGGAAAGTTGCAGTGACAAATGTGTGTAAAGAACATCAAAACAATGTATTTTTGAGTTATTTTTTTAATTAATGCGGTTCACAGAATACCTACATCTGCTTACAAAGTTTCGACGGCATAGTTCTTATAGTTTCGGAGAAAAGTGGCTGTGACATACGGAAGGACAGACAGACATAACGAATCTATAAGGGTTCCGTTTTTTGCCTTTTGGCAACGGAACCCTAAAAACTGGCCAAGTGTGTATTAAGTATCACCATTTTTTTTACAAATATTTGTCTCAGTAGTTTCGGAGTTGGTCATTTTTTGTCAATTTTTTTTAACTTCAAAATCTCTAAATCTTATTTTTAGTGTTCTATGTAGTTTGACCCCCAAAAGTGCCCTCCATTCTAAAAAAAAAATAATTTACGTAACGCGTCCATGTTTGGGTCACAGAAATCCATGTGTACCTACCATGTACCAACAGAAACTGTCCAGTGGATTTGGCGAAAACTGGCTGTGACAGACGGACATACAGACAGCCACCCGAGTGATCTTATAAGGGTTCCGTTTTTTGTTCGGAACCCTAAATAGATAGGTAGGCTAGGGTAGTTAGGTGTAGTATAGTATAAAAACAAGAAAAGCGAGAGTAGGTTTATAGGATACTAGCACTTCGCCCGTGACTTCGTTCGCGCAGGTTTAGTAGGTACCTACTCTGCAAAATTCAAGTACTTATTAATAGACTCAACGTAGGGCAGTTCGCTCTAACCGTAACATTTTTCTTACTTAGAGCATAGGTAATATATTATTTTTATGTATAGGTACCTATAATCAATAGTTTTCTCAGCGCACGCCAAATAAGTAAGTAATGAATTTTGAGCCAAAATTTTGCTTTGGGTTTCATTCTTGCAATTTTCTTAAATGTTTCTTTTTGAAAATATAATGTAACCTATGTTCATCTGAATAACGTAGGAATTTAATGGTGAAAGAATTTTTCAAATTGGACCAGTAGTTTCGGAGCCTATTTAATTTATACAAGCAAACAACTCTTTCCTCTTTATAATAATACTAGCTGTCCCCCGCGGCTTCGCTCCCGTTTAACCATAGTTCCCGTTCCCGTGGGGCTTTCCCGTTCCCGTGGGATTTATGGGATAAAATCTATCCTATGTCCGTCTCCTGGTTCTAAGGTACGTCCCTACCAATTTTCAGCTTAATCGATTCAGCCGTTCTTGAGTTATAAATAGTGTAACTAACACGACTTTCTTTTATATATATATAGATATATACTAGCTGTCCCCCGCGGCTTCGCTCCCGTTAAACCCGCAAAGTGCCCGTTCCCGTGGGACTTTCCCGTTCCCGTGGGATTTCCGGGATAAAAACTGTCCTATGTCCGTCTCCTGGTTGTAAGCTACCTCCCCACCAATTTTCAGCCAAATCGTTTCAGCCGTTCTTGAGTTATAAATAGTGTAACTAACACGACTTTCTTTTATTTAAATAGAAGATTAGTGTAGATTGGCTACTCCAGTGTGCATGTTATTATAATGACAACTACCAAAATCGTTTTCATTATTTATATTTCTGTGTTAAATTAAATTATGTTTGTTTTACTTACAAAGCTTATCAGTTACCGGACTTACGTCGTCGGTTTTCAGTTCAGTCAATTAAGAGGCTTAACCTCGAGGTAGAACCTACATAAATCTTCCTTTCAGAATTGTTAAATTTCTGCCATAAAATCTCGTGTCTGCATCTTAAGATATTAAAGGTCAAAGCTCATCTCCAATTCCGAGATAAAACCCTTAATATGACTGGACTATTTAGGTACAGTCGCCAGCACATCATGCTACAACAATCTGTCAATTTTCTGTATTAGATTTTCAACTTTGTAACTGCAACTATTAAGTTTAATTTTGCTTGGCAAAATTTGATAGTTTCGGGTACCTTGACGTGCTGGCATCTGTACCTACATACAACATTCATTAACGAACAATTCTTGCTAGCCAGCCCATGGATCTGTGTCCTTTAGCTACGGGTTGTCAATTAAAATAATGTGTTAGTTTATTTGGAATTTGATAGTTATTGTTTGTTACAAAAATCAGTGTCATACATTAAAGATATGTCTCGAATAATATTGTGCAATCGTTTAGAATGCGCAAATCCTCTATTATGTAGCTAGCTTCTCTCACTCAAAGATCCATAGCGAATACTAGTATCTAGTACTGTAAAAATCAAGTTTAAAATAAGTTGTTCACATTTTCATTTGAATAATTTGCTGAGTTGCAACTTTGATTAACCTGTTGAAGTCTTCGTGCAAATGCGACCTCCAAAATTTACATCTACCCCACACAATGGCAGGATAATTTGGTGACGAGATTCCTTGAAATATTCTTGCTATACTTCTCCCAGAAAAATTACAATCTTTGTATATACATATGATAGATCGAACATCTGATATGACTCTCTCCACATCCAAGGGTCTTTCTTCTACATGAATATGATCTGGTAAATGATCTCTTTCGAAATAGTTTCTTATAGTACTTTTTAACTCATCAGAAACTTTGAAGAGAGTATCGTTAGATAACTGTAAGTTTTCCAAAGAGTAATTTCCAATCTTGTGGAAGGCTACATTACATTCTTCTAACTGGTATAACCGCGCTTTTTCTTGAGAAATTACAGAATTATGTAAATCATCCAAAATACTATCAAGTTCTGTTGGACTGAGATCTCCTCTAGCTCTGATTCTAAAACCAAGAGTATTAAACTCTACTTTCAAATGAGATCTTTGTGATGTCCCTGTTTCAGTATTCCACTCTAATTTTTTTAATTGGAATTTAGTAACACCACTTTCCCAGCCAATAGCTGCTGCTACCTCAATTACATTGAATTCTAGGACACTACTAGTCATAATGCCAGGGTCTCTTTTGTTTTCTAGCAATAGTGCCATTGCCAGGGGTCGACATGTCTTTGCTGCATCATGTATTTTTTTTGGACCTCCATAAGAAGAAATTTTGCAGTTTATGTAAGCATTATTTAGAAATTTAATGTATTGTTTAGGATGCAGTTCAACATAACATAACAGAGTCGCAATATTTTCTGAAGGTAAATCTAGTTCTTCTACTGTTGCATCTGTAGGGATTCCCACTTCATGACCAGTACAATAGCTATGGGATGAAAGTTGGTCACATTTAGCACATTCACAAGGAATAAACATTTTTGAAAGTAATTTTCTTATTGTAGGTCTATCAATAGAGTTTGCATGGATGTGCTTTAGAAGTTCATTTTTGTCACTACTACCAGTACTTAAAATTACATGGCAGTATGCAAGTTTGCCGTCCCTACCGGCTCTTCCAACTTCTTGCACATAAGATTCAAAACTGCTGGGCATATTGAAATGTATAATACATCTTATATCTGATTTGTTTATGCCCATTCCGAAAGCAACTGTTGCAACTATTATTCTAAGTGTGCCATCCATGAAATGTTTTTGTATTTTTTTTCTCTGTGCAGCAGACATGCCAGCATGATAAGCTTCTGCAATGTAAGACATTCTTTTTCTTTTGTTCTTTTTGCTCTCCATGTTGACTTTACCGGTTTCTTGTAGGCAAGATCTTAACACCGCAGCAACTCTTTCACACTCATCTCTCCTTATACAATAGACAATTATAGCATTAAATTGTATTATTTGTTCTGATAACAAGTATGACACCAGAGCTTTATCTTTGTCTTTTTCAATAGAAACTGATAGACAAAGGTTATCAGGCAGGGCTGGATTCCTAATCACTCCTCCAGCCCCATCAGGGATATTGAGATGACTGATTATACTTTTTATGGTTGTCTGACTTGCAGTTGCAGTTAATCCCAGAATGCAATTCACTTTTAATTTTTCTCTAAGAACTCTGCAAATCATCAGATAACTTGGCCTAAAATTGTGACTCCAATGTGATACACAATGTGCTTCATCTATACATGCAAAAGCAATTGGAGGGAGTGACTTGAATAGACTTGATATTCCATTTGATGAATCACCTGCTATCAAGGCTTCAGGAGATATGAGGAGGATATTTAACAAACCATCCTTCAAAAACTGCAAAATTTTACCTCTCTGTGACTGAGATTGATTTGTATGGTAACATCCTGCCTTTATGAATTCTGGGACATTCAACACTTGATCCTCCATAAGAGAAACTAATGGGGAAATTACCAATGTAATACATCTATACTGTAGACTGTAAAGATAAGCAGGAAGTTGATAACAAAGTGATTTTCCACCTCCTGTAGACAAAATGAGTAAAGTAGACTTCCCACACAAAATTCGCATAATAGCATTTTCTTGTCCAGGACGAAATGATTGATGACCAAATTTATCAAGAGCTTGTTTTAAGTCAGCTGATATATTTCCATCATTAGTATCGTACAGAGGTTTGATGCTACTGCCATCATCACCTGTTGAATCGGCTAACATTTTCATGAAAGAATCTGGAATTTGACTAGGTTCAAAAGATGAAAACATAGATTCATGTAATTGATCAGTTATTGACTGATTACTGCTAGATGGTTCCGATGCATACTTTTGCATATCTTCCAAAGTAGGAATATCATTTTCATTGTAACTATCTAATGGTAAAAGTGTTTCTCCTTTATGTGACCTACAGAACCTTGCCATGTGTCCAGTTTCTCCACACTTAAAACATGCTATTTTACCAGACTCCGGAAATTCCATACCACCATGAAGGCTCTTCTTCTTACTTTTCCAAAGCTGTTTTTTGTACTTGCTATAGTTCAAATTTTTCTTTCCTCGTACAAACACTTTTTTCTCAATATTAATTTTAACGAAGTTTTCATTTAAAGTTCCAGACTTGATTTTACCCTCTAAACTGTTGCTCTCTTTGGAGTAATCAAGTTGCTCACATTTATCAACAGTATTAACTGCCTTAAGAACATTGGATATTTGCAAGTGTCTAGGCTGTATATTTTTCTCTAAACCAAAAGGTATATATTCTTGGATATCTAGTGGTTGTTTTTCTACAATGATGTCATTATTTTTGCTATGTTTATGTTGATTCTTAATAATATGCTTAGTCTCAGGTACTTGCCCTTGTGTTATTCTTGGTTGACAAGGTAGGTCTTGTACAAAATCTTGTTCAGCAACACTTTCTATCTTCCGCTTCTTCAGAGCAGGTTTCAATTTGTCACTGACAATATCTTCATCTTCTGACTCACTGTTTTCAACATAATCACAATGCTTTTCTTTTATTTCCAAAACTTTTATGTTTCCTAATCCAAATTTTTCAGGCTCTTCTGAATGTTTAGTTCTTTCTGCCACAATACCAGTAGCTCTATCAAGCCATGCATCATTTAAATGTCTCATCAACGGTTTTACCATCAAGTCTGATGTTCTGGGTACATAATTAGTCATTGAAATATTTTTTTTAGTGTTAGGTGCTTCAGAATGTTTAAGTGAACCATTTATATCAGGATTCATACTTAACTCAGTAGTATTGTACAGTTTGTCTTGGCTGTTGTGTGTTAATAATTCAATATTAAATGATTTGTTTTCACATGCAGGCTGAGTTCTAGGTAATGTGAGCTTTCTTGGGTTTCTCAGAGAGAACTTTCGATTTTGGAAAAGTTTCTTGGATAAATTTTCAGTAAATGGAGTAATTGTTTTACTATTTTGATGGAGATCTGAAATTGATAATAACTTCTCTAACTCTTGGCCACTAGGCAGTGTAAGAATCTCTTGTTGCGGGCTTGTAGACTCACTGGTGATGAGTTCCAGCTGATGTGCAGGTTCTGGCGACATAATGGGCTCATCATCAATATCACAAATTGACAATGAGTTCTCAAGAGCATTGCTCTTAAGTTGGAAGTATTTTTTGTAAGCATATTTTATTTTCGCCGGCGCTTCCTTGATATCGAATTTCGTAGGTGTTCGACTATACTTTAACTTGAAGTCTTTTTCCCAACCTTTAACTATAAGCTTACACTTCAAATAAGCTTTGTCTTTCTTTATTGTTTCAATAACATCCATATCGCAACCAGTTTTGGCACTGGTTTTACTAAATGAGTAATATTATGTAGTTTATTATTTCGTAAGCTTCACTATAATAACTCAGTCTGTTGCAGTCAACACTTCAACAGATAAAAAGTACAACTTTTGGCGCCTGCCTGCCTGAATGACATTCATCAGTTCATGACATCACTGACGTATACGTCAGTGCATGACATAGTTGATTGTCTGTAGTACTGACACTTGACATTAAGACCACAGAGTGCATGTACCATCAAACGGGGTGAATAGAAACCATGAAGGTAAAATAAAATTGGAGATCGAGCTGCAAAAAAGAATTAAATGCCGTGAAAATCGTTTGTAGGTACATCAAAATCAAAGAGTAAAATAATAATATGGGAGATCAAAATCGAGAAAACGATCGTTGGCACGGGCACCTGATTTTAGCTTGCATTCCCATGATCACGGACGACGACGAAATAAATATTATACTTGCTAGTTTTATTTGTGTACCATAACGAGTAAGCAAGGACAACAAAAAATAAACGAAAGTGGAGATGGTGGACAACCAGACAATTGACTCATACAATGAGTGTGTGCCGAAATATAACGCAGTAAACTGCCCAGTGCTCATGACTTCATGAATTCGACGCCATATTGTACAGATAACAGCACATCAGGCTATCAGGATATTATTACCCATGATTATTACTAAAAATGTTTAGTTTGATGTGCTGACAGTAGATACTAGTGAGACAACTGTCAAATGTGACGTATTGAGGCTCCAGTACACGTTGGCCGAGCGCGCTCGGCGAGTGCGATCAGCTAATGATGTGCACTGGGCCGTTTTGTGTGTATTTGGCGTTTGCGACCAACACTCGCCCACGAGCCGATTGGGGTCGGTTTTCCGTGCATAAATCAAAGTAATTTGGCGCAAGCTGCAAACAGCGATCACACGTTCTGCGCGCCCTGGTGTCAGCATGAATAGGCAACATGATCTCGAGACGGCCTGCGGCGAAGATAATGTGGTCTGTGATCACAATCTATGGCCTAAATATTTATGCGTCAGTTGCAGGTCCTAGGCGACCTTCAAAGTGCCTCTGTTAATGTTAATAATTATTACTGTTATTTCCTAAGCTTTTGTAGTCTGACAGAGATGAATGAAGAGATGAATATGCGTGGGAGTAAGTTAGATGTAGTGTTGGCTCGGGAGGGTGCCATAGTCGACTGCGAGTATGTCAAAGGTATACCATTCCAAAGCGTAAGGTAAATAAAAAACTAGACCCTAGCAATATTGACCGTAGCAGAGATTGGAATTTTAGTAAAGGGGACTATTCTCTATTGAACGATCTTGTTCGTTCTGCTCCATGGCAGGATGTTTTTCGCTGCATTGACGCATCGACCGCTGCTTCTGAATTTTATAATATGTACAATTTATTTGATTTTTCTATTCCAAAGAAGGCGAGAAGGACCTCCGGTAATAGGCGGTACCCAGTCTGGTTTACTAGATATCGTGAGAGACACTCAGCGTAAAGATAAACTCCATAATAAATGGAAACATTCGCGATGCGACGTTGCATATGCTCAGTTTAGTGCACTGCAATCGGATTTAAAAAAGAATCGAGGAGGCATATATATATACCTACATTGCACTGTGCTGCAGCAGAAAACAATTTAAACAAAAATCCAAAACAGTTCTGGCAGCATATTTCTGCCCTGCGATCTAAGGGTGGGTTTGAGCCAAACGTTGTGCTTGATGGCAAGTCCAGTTCAGGTGTAAAAGCGGCTGAGGCATTTACTCAGTATTTTTCCAGCGTATTTCTGCCTGATGATTTCTATCTGATAACATTCCGGCTTTTATAAGGATGTTTATAGCGGATGTATCCAAACGTCTCCCTTGTCGCCTGGGTAGAGGTGTGGGTAAGGCGCCTGAACGATACTCACCCTAGTGCGTATCCGAACGCACTTTGGCTCATGCGTTTTGCGCATGAAGGTATAGTATAAGGTATAATAATATGGAGTCCACGCTTCGAATACCTACTTGAAGCAGAAATGAAGTATCGCTATCTCGCTCAATGTGGTCAAACCCTCTCTTTCTAAGTAGGGTGACCGTTATTCTTTTTTCTCAGGATAGCACTTCTAAGTAGTTGCTTTCCGTTGAGTGGACAATATGTACCTATGCGTATAAATTACGCATAAAACAAGCCGTTTGTTACAGTATAAAAGTTAGAATGGTTATTTTATTATTAAAACGGATATATAGGAGATGAAGTTCATGGAGTACTTAGATAGCCCGCTCCAACGAAGTCACGGGCGAAGTGCTAGTAATTATATAAAAACCTCAAAAATTAAATAAAAACACTTTCCAAATTAAAATCATTTATTAACTATTCTTTTATATATGACTAACGATCATTGCTCTGTGTAGTTTCTGTCTCCATCCACGTTAATCACCGAGTATATTTTCTGTATGACTCATAAGTAAGCACGTTTATGCTTGTTAAAAATAGTATTTGCTATTTTTTTTAGCAGTATGGTTTCATGCAATTCATTGCAATAAATTGAGTTCATGATCGGATGGTTAATTTCTTGTAACAGAGGAGTAAAATGTTGTGATACAAATGATACAATATTTATTTATTTTCGATGTCATTTACTCTAACTGCCAAAACTAGCACTTGGTATAGCCAGATCAGCTATTTTCACTATAGACTCTTCATGTGTCACTTGATATCTGAAAATTATATTTAAAGAACATTACTTTTTGCCATAATATTTCAACTACTACACCGTTACATTTTAATCGTTTTAATCCCTTGGACGGGTGGTTTTACTCACAAAATACTATTCATCAAAAGTTTGCATAGCATGATAACTCAACCTCTTGAATCCTGGCGCGTCAAACGTCAACATTTGTCAACGCCCGGCGCTTTTTATCGCAATTTGACACGCTACGACTGCTAACAAAAAAAATGGTCTGCTTACGTTTCTAGTGGCTCTTATCTTAAACTGTAAACTGTTTTTGGTTCTTGAATAAACTGACCATGCTATAAAATGAATACAATACTTGTAATATGAGAGTGGTATTTATAAACAAATGTTGATAACGGAGAACTGGCTGAAATATTGTTTGTTCCTTTGTTCTATCGATTTCTTATAAAACTACTGTATCAATCCATGCGAAATTTTGCAAATTACATTATGAATAAACAAATAATCTAATTACAGCGTTTTTTTGACAGTCCTATGTAAAATTTTCATAATATTCATAATCAAACTTCATCGGCCGTCGAGCCGTTTTTATGAAATTGCGTAATAAAACGCTTGACTTTGTAAACGCTCATCCTAGTTATATTGAGTAGTTTCTAATAAAAAAAATGTTACTAGGATATTACGTAATCCTTTATTGATTGAAAACTAGCTATATGTCGTAAGAATATGCCACTATAATTGTACAATGATAAGATTTCCTTGAAGAGGGAACTAATCGGCGATGTGTTTTGTATTAGCTAATTTCACATAGTATATTAGGTTTCAGAATTGTAATATTTATCAAACCTAAACAACATTGAGCTATAATTTCATATAACTAAATATAGATCTAGTTCGTGCAAACATTTATGTAAAACGATGTAATAACTATTCATAAATAAATATTCGTACACTTAGCTTATAATAGTTTACATGCAAACAAAGTATAAACAAAAAGTCACCCGTCATCGACGTTCCAGAGACAAAGTAAGCGTTTGTTTTTTTAAAAAAATATTTCAATGATACCATCATATATTTTTAAAATTGGAATAGCTTAGTTGAACGAGAATATCATCCCGCGAGTGTGTAAACCTTGCCACATGAAATAAGACCTTGCGTTTTTAAATAATCCGCGTTTTTCGCCATGGCACGCCGGCGTGCCATCGGGTTTTAACGGTTGTAACAGTTTATGGCACGCGGGCGTGCCACCGGGTGTTGAGCGGAAAAAAATAGGAAGTGATAACGTAATATTCGCAAAATGCATGAAACCAGTAGTAGCGCCTCGGGTTAGTTACCTACGCGTGCGTTCGTCGCGTGTACCTAACTACCTATGCTCCGCCCGATCAACTAAGTTTATTGACTCTTGCTCAGCTGATGTTCACGTACCTAAACAAATTAAATTATTTCAAAGTTTCCTTCATACTTTTACGGGCTTAGGGTTTACCGTCATAATTGCTTTGTGCCTAAGTTTCGGGACATACCAAATTCAATTAAAAGACGCTAAACGCTAAATGCTAAACGCTGTAAAATAAAAAAATAAGTATCTACAGCCCTGCTAGTTATGTCGTATTTAAAAATGTAGAATCAAAATTATGTACAATGATTGGAAAAGACAAAAAGTTCTTATTACACAATTTAAAAAAGTTATGTTACATACCTAAATCAACTTTGATTTATTTAACACTTCCGGACACTTTGCGATACGTTATAATTGTTCATAAAAATGTGGAATCAAAATTATTTACGATTGAAAAGGCCCACACATTAATACTAAAACGCACTTGGTCATTACACTCACTAATCATGTGTGGATTGTCAAATGCCCAAAAATGTTCATCGTATGTCCAAGAAGATTCGTTCGTTCACAGGATATTAGCTTCGCGATTGTTTAATAGCCACGGAAGAAACACGACACTGGCCGTCCGTTCTCGTGGAGGGCATGTACTTTTTTGAAGTGATACGGTCATGCGGATAGAGTCCTTCTGTATTTAAGAGCTTAAAAACGTAGTATTGACCCACGCCTGGGATCTCGTTCCAAGTACTCCAGGATTTCTTCATCTATTTCAGGTGCGTACACTGGTTGTCGGCCGCCGCCGCCCAGAGCGTGTGTAGGGAATTGTCCGTGATCGCCACAATTGTCTGACCAGACGGCACTTGGGAGTTGGGCAACCACGCAGACGCAAAGATTGCAATTGTTTTGGTTCGCTGTAGAGGACGACGAGTCGATCGCGTACAATTGCACCATGGCAACGAACTCTACACGTAACTACGAGACGCCATTACGTTCGCGCGACAAGGACACTCGTAACAACACACCGATGACGTCTTAGGAGAACTGATTTGTTTACGTGATCATGCGCTGCACTGTGCGGTGTGCGAGGGGCACGCGGGGTGCGCGAGGCGCGCGCCTTTTTGCACTGCCAATCAAAATGAGGGTTTGGTTTGGATTGGCAAATTTTTGTGAGTCCACGTTGACTGTGCTTACGCGTCATTGTTGTTACAATGTAGTAGTATGTTTTAGTACCGAATGTAGACTAATACTGGTTCGCATTGCTTTTTCACTTTGGGGAGAATTAATTCGAGTTTATAAAAAAAAAGTAGTTAATTTTTTTATTTTATCTTCACAAATCGATAGTGTTTCATGGACCGGATCGATCCTTCACGGGATTAAAACGATCAAAAAGTAACGCTGTATATTGCTAAATACATAATAATGTATAAGGAGGTTCCCGATAGGTAGTTGAAAATGCACTTTCATAAAATTTAATTTTCAATGATGCAATGGATTGGAAACTTTTTTTCGGGTAGGTGCTAAAAAAGTACAGACGTACGGTTTTTTTCGGAATTTTAATTAAAATATAATTAATCAATAAACTGATCAAGTTTTCTGCAGTACTAAGTCTACAACTAGTATAACATTGGTACTAACGTTTGTGGCACATTTAATGTGATATTTAATTAAGCACTTCACAAGCACCACCTGCCAGCTGATCACTAACTGTCATCATACTTTTAGTCAGCACTTTGCACTATACACACAGAATGTCTCAGTACGCCGAAATTGTTGCTGCCCAAAAAACCCTGGAGGAGAACTTTTTGAAGAAGATGGGAGAACTTGAGACGCAAATCCAGTGTGCCGGGCCAGCCAAAGCAAATACGGTTGCTAAGATAGCTGAAGAGTTTCGCACTTTCCGGGAGCTCATATTTTCAATGCTCGGTCTGCTCCGGAACCAGATCAATGAATGTGCCAAACAAATTGATGGCTTAGAGACCAGGAACCGTCGGAAAGCACTGGTTTTCCAAGGACTTGCTGAAGTGGAACAGGAGAATAGTACTGCAGTTATCCTGGATGTCTTGAATTCAAAGCTTGGCCTCAAGAATCTTAATGTGACATCAATAAAAGCCTGTCACAGGCTTGGGACTTCCAGCAACGAGCATCACAGGCCAATTCTCGTCTGGTTCGCCAGTCTGGATGTCAAGGCTTCGGTCTGGAGGGCTAAGACCGGATTGAAAGGCTCCAAAATAGCTGTCAAGGAGTTCTTAACAAGGGCCAGGCAGTCTGTGTTTGGCAAGGCGCGCGAGCACTTCGGTATGCGGTCCTGTTGGAGTCAAGACGGCGTCATATTTGTTAAGGCCCCCGACGGGAGTCGGTACAAGGTCACTTCCACTGACGAGCTCCAGCCCTTGATAACCAAATATCCCAAGGCACCAGCTGCGATTCCATCTGCGAGCGGAAGAGTTGCGAATGTTGCGGGGACCCTGAAAAGCAAGTAAATAGCAGTGATTGTTTAATGATACCATGTCACTTTTCAATCATAATTATTTTGTCCTTTGTCATTGAATTCATATTTGCTACTTACCGTTTGTGTTTTCCCCGTCCCATAGTGACTCATCACTTCATTACTGTTCTGCCTAAATGTTTGGGTTATTTTATGGATGTGTATTTGTTACCCACTTATTAAATATTCATTACCCTCAACGCAGTTTGTTACAAATAGAAAATAATAAAATAATATTATACATCCTTGTGTCAAAACTGACGTTTGTTATACAACTGACATTTTAGATTTCGTTTGGAAACTTGTCAATCAATATTGCAGGGAGTTTGTTTCTAGTTTGTAAATTGTAAAACATTTGTTTTTTTTTTTCTTTGTCCACGATGCGCAATGCGCAAACCCCGCATTTGGATGTGACATTATTTTTAACGACTTTAAAAAGTTGTAATGCTTTTGTTCTCCATTAAAACTATGTTTTTTCTATTCTGGGGTAAGGGAATTACAATTTTCGTTCATATATTTTACTGTTTTCGAAGAATTGTGTTTTAATTTTTAAATTATGTATAATTGCTGAGCTTCAAGTGTGTTTATGTTATTGTTTTAATGTCTAAGTTAATAATATTAGCTGGCGGGTGGTGCAGAGTAGCGTGAATTGCCCCTATTAGTTTTTCGTATATTTATATATATAATTGTATTTAATTTAATCTCTTCTATTCATGTCAGACAATGAGTCATATTTTTCAGCTAACGATTCTACTGCCCCTTCAAGCCACCCAAGCTTTTGTTCTCTTGACGACAACCTTGGTGACTTCTTGCTACAGAATTTCAATGACGAGTCTAGTCGGTTGCTGAATGTGTGTCACATCAACGCTCAAAGCGTAGCTAGTCACTACAGTGAACTGTACGATGCCTTTAATAATTGCAACGTTCACGCTATCTTGATCTCTGAAACTTGGTTCAAGCCGCACCTTCTGTCAACCACATACCCTCTTACTGGTTTCGTTCTCATTCGGAATGATCGGATCGGTAAGGGAGGGGGTGGTGTGGCCATATATCTCCGCAGTGATTTTCCTCATAAAATACTTGCTTCTTCTTCTTCAAACTATTCTGCCTCTGCTGAGTATCTTTTTCTTGAAGTTTGCGTCAAAGGAGCCAAAACCGTTATTGGTGTTGTCTACTGTCCCCCCACTGTTGATTATTTCACTGAATTCGAATCAGTTCTTGAATCTTTGGGTTCTGAGTATGCACACCACATAATTATGGGTGATTTTAACACAAACCTCCTTGCCCCTAATTCCCCTCGGTCCCGTAAGCTTCTCCACCTGGTCGAGTCAGCTAGTCTGCACGTACTACCACTTCGAGCCACTCATCACAACACTGTGAACGATGACACCTGGCTCGACCTTATTCTCACCTCGAATCCTTCCCTCGTATCCTCCCATGGTCAACATGACGCTCCTAGCTTCTCTCATCACGACATGATCTTCATATCATATATCCTTAAACCACCTAAACCTCAGCCCAGGGTTCTGTACAGGCGTTGTTTTGCGAGGATGGACGTTGAGAAACTCAAAAAGGATGCGTCCGTTGTTGACTGGGAGCTTATGACTGAGGCCACTTCAGTTGACGATAAGGTTGCGATCTTTAATGATATTGTGACCCACATTTATGACAGCCACGCTCCCATCAAAAAAATAAAGCTGAAACGTCCTCCTGCACCATGGATGACGAGAGGAATACGGATGGCCATGCGACGCAGGGACCGTGCGTTCCGTAAACATAGGAGGGATCGTACTGACGAGAACTGGTTATTATATAAGGTTTCAAGGAATAGATGCAACCAGATGATACGCAACGCTAAACGTCGCCATATTCTCGAAAATATTTCTTCTTCTTCTGCTGCCGATATTTGGAAATTCCTAGGAACTCTTGGTATCGGCAAACCGCGACATTTAGACTTTCCAAATGCTATTGACTTAGACGATCTTAATTGTCATTTCTCAACTGTACCTACTATGGATCGTCTAGCCAAACAACTTACTCTGTCCCTAATCTCTGGTCTAAAGCGTCCTCAAATCAGTGCTTTTCGTTTCGTTCCAGTTGAATCGGGAGAGATCAAAAAGATCATTCTATCCATAAAGTCCAAAGCGGTGGGCTGTGATAATGTCACTCGTGGCATGATCGTTACTATTCTGGATCACCTCTTACCTGCCATCACTCACATTGTTAATTTTTCCCTTTTCTCCGGAGTATTCCCGTCCTTATGGCGTAAAGCCTATGTTCGTCCTCTACCGAAAGTTTCCAATCCCACACTTCCAACCCACTTTCGCCCAATTTCTATACTTCCGTTCCTATCCAAAGTGCTCGAAGCCTGCGTACACAAACAGCTCTCACACTTTGTACATTGTAACTCCCTCATAAGCCCTCTACAATCTGGATTCAGGCCCGGGCACAGTACTGTTTCCGCTCTCCTTAAAGTGACTGGCGATATAAGGGCAGGACTGGAAGACACCAAGGTAACTGTACTTGTGTTGGTCGATTTCTCAAATGCCTTCAATACCGTCAGTCACGACATTCTTCTAGCCATTCTCTCCTATGTTATGGTCTCTCCCGAAGCACTGGAGTGGTTCACCTCTTATCTTCAGGGACGTCAGCAGTCGGTTCGCGTTGGGGATTCCTCATCTTGGTGGCGTGATTTGGAAACTGGCGTTCCTCAAGGCGGCATTCTTTCTCCTCTCTTATTTTCTATTTTTATTAATCTAATAACTTCTGAACTTCAATGTGCGTATCATCTGTAGTGGTGGATAATAAAGCATATAGCATAATAAAGCACCGTGCTTATTATACATAACATTAAGCAAATGCTATCGTGGCTCTCACTTGCTGCTATTTGCTTTTTGCTTTACATCGCAGTCGCACATATCGGCACTCTATGCTATGTCTCTCTCTGTCCGCGCATAGCAGAATCGCAGATCGCATCGCAGATCGCAGCGCGGCGAGGCCAGTCGTCGCATGCGAGCGCGTGCGATTCGGTCGCATGCTTTATTGCTAAATCATTTTACGCAGCGCTTGCGATATCGCGATCTCGCGCGGCTCACGTTACGAATTACGTAAACAATGTTGTTATGCTTCGTGCTTTTTTAGTGCGTGCTTATTTATAAAACACTGCAACATCATGGTAACTTCGGTTCCTTGTGAAAGAATATTTTCCAAGTCGGGTTATCTCATTAGTGATCGACGTACACGGTTGTCTACTACAAGAGTAGAACAGTTAATGTTTCTGCATGTTAAATAAAATGTAAATAAAATTTGAAAAAAAAAAAAATACAAAAAAAAGTAAATAGTGTAAATAAAACTAAATTGTACATTTATGTAGATCGTTTTTGTAAATACAATCAATGAACTTTTAAATACGCCTATAATTGTTTTAAACACTAACATACTTTATTTAATTATAGACAGTCCTAAGCCTGGAAAGTATGAAGGAAAGTTCATTGTTTTTTTTTACTGTTCCTTAATAAATTATTCATAAACGCGATGTAATATTCCGCTCTGACAAAACCGCGCTTGTTTTATTCGCACTCGCCCGTTTGGGCGTAACACTTAGGTACCGAGCACATATAAAAAAGCATGCTTATAATAAAGCATATAAAATAGTCTGCTTAAAATATAAAGCATTAAGCATTAAGCAAGTGATTGCCATAAAGCAACTTTGAACACCACTAATCATCTGTATGCAGATGACCTGCAATTGTACCATCAAGGGAGGGTCGATGAATTACCTGACGCTATCAGCAAGCTAAATAGAGACTTGATAGCCATAAAAACATGGTCGGATAAATTTGGTGTGGCTGTAAATCCTGATAAGTGCCAGGCGATCATCATTGGAAGTTCTCGAAGCATCGCTAAAGTCGATGAAACAGCTTTGCCAAATGTTCTGTTCGACAATACGATTGTCCCATTTAACACTGATGTGATGGACCTAGGTTTGCGCATTGATAGTACCTTAAACTGGCGAGCTCAAGTTGCTAGTGTCAGTCAGAAGGTTACGGGAACGTTACGGGCCCTGTATCGTTTGAAAAACTTTTTACCAGCAAACACGAAGACAATGCTTGTACAGACCCTAATTTTTCCTATCATCGATTATGGCGATGTGTGTTACTATGACCTGAATGCAGATCTCCTCAACAAACTTGACCGTCTTCTGAATTACTGCATTCGATTTGTTTTCAATCTGCGTAAATATGATCATGTCTCTGCGCATCGGTCACTTTTAAAGTGGTTGCCCATACGCGAGCGTAGAGAGCTAAGGGCTCTTACTACCTTGTTTTCATTTCTTGTCTCTCCCAACTCTCCCAGTTATCTAGCCCCTCACTTTCAATACATTTGCACCAGCCACAATCTCAATCTACGCTCATCAAACAACCGTCTCCTTCAATGTCCCACTCACCGTACTGACTTTATTCACTCTTCTTTCTTCGTTCAGTCTATTTCTCTGTGGAATGCGCTTCCTCAGGAGATCAGGATGGCCACCAACCGATTAACTTTTAAATTGAAAGTTCGTGAACACATTCGGAAGAAGTTGGCAGTAGTATCATCACAGCGCTAATGTTTTCCAGTTACTTATTCGTATTTATTGTTTAAGTATTTCGTTTACATATTTATCTTGTTAATGTGAGTATTTATTATGTATTTATAGGTATAGTTAGTTTGTGTATAGTATTCATTTTAACCGGTTAGATCTGGCGGTGGATCCACTGGTGGACTGGTGGTTCCACCTGACGCAATTGATTTTATACTTTATTTCTAGGTACTTTACTTTATTTTTATACTTTGAATTTGAATATTAATCATTATTAATCGCATTTAATTATTTTTTTACATTAAATTCTCTGTATTGCACCTACCACTATTCTCTGCATCACCCAAAGGTTGACTGGTAGAGAATGCCTATGGCATTAAGTCCGCCTCTGTACTCTTTTTGTGCTGAAAGTGTTAAATAAATAAATAAATAAATAAAAATAAAATGGATGACTATAGTTTCCTCTGAGTACTATTTTTAGGAAATAAAAAAAAACATTGTTGGTATATTATTTTATGCTCTAAATAATTAATTATAAAATATCTAATAACAGACATTCGTTCCCCGTATAAGTATGTGTATGATTTAATTACTAAGAAACATGTTCACATTTTTTAATATTAAAGATCCCGGAGAAAGTCCCAGATATATCCTCAATATGGTCACACTACTTCAAAATTACTTCCGATGTAAACAAAAAGATAAAATTGCACTAAGTCAATGAAAATCGATGAAAACCTATTTGATCTTTACATAGTTATCAGTATACTCATTTATTAGTATGTTGAACACATTGGTTAAGCGTTATGTGAAGTAATTCATAGAAAATACAAAGAAATATGTTTAGATTGACTCAATGTCAGAAATCACGATTTAATTAAACACTTTCACGTGAAATTGTATATCACCTCCTGGACACCACGTATTACCGTAACTATGCTCTTCACAACTGTGCACCATTTCTTTGATTATACCTTCAATTACAGACAAATATTTCAAACGGAGCTGTGAACCGTAATGTTAACAAGCGCCATGTTGGAATTTTTTTACTGACAACTTGACGTATGGCGGCCAATGCTGCCACATTACCAAATCCCAAGGAAATGGGATTCAATGCCAATCACGAATCACGATAAGCATCCGTAATCTACAATTTTAGGATTTTCTATATCAGTAATCGTAGTTCAACTATTTATTTGTAGACACATTATCTAAAAGTGTTTTACTTCAGATTCTGTTAGTTTGGTGAGTATTTTTAAGAGGTTATAAGGAGATTTCATAAAAGAGATTTCCACAGTGCACTAAGTCCATACAAGAAAGAGAAGTCGGAAGTAGGCCACCATAGAGTGAGATAGAGTTGCGTATGTGACTCAGGTTGGCTGGACAAATCTTCAAAATAGCTTGCATTTATCTAGGTCAATAGGTCACTTTATGTGACGGCTAAACACCCTTATTTCAGAATTTGTGACGCTACAGAATCTTAGATAATCGATCGAAAACGTGTCCAGCCATCTTGAAAAACCACTTTTCGCTGGTCTCTCAATCTCGGTAACGGAAGTGATTTTGACGACTTTTTGCATATCAACGGGCGTCACATAAATTTGTGACGGGCACCGAGCTAAAAGTTTTGTGATAAGTACAGTGGTTTAGTAGAAAAATGCAAAAATCTGTGTCCAGCCATCTTGAATTTACGTATAAAACTTATGGCTGGCACTTCCGAATCTCAATAACGGGGGCGTTTTCGAATATGGTTCCTTTACTAATACTTGGTGACGCAATGTGTGACAGTAATAACGTTTGATTTATGGCGTCACATGTAAGGGTTTACGAGAAATCCAATGACGTATTATAAATAGACACGTCATAAACCAACATCGCGGCGCTTAAAAACGGCGAAAATACTAGATAACTACTAATACGCATGAAGAAAGGGAAAGAAAATATGTCACCGTACGGCGGGATGCCTGTTGCTAGAGGGAGATAAATATACATCTTCAGTTACGTCAGGATAGGATAAGTAAAAGTCAAATTGACATCAAAACAAACGTAGTGTCGCGCGATAGGTTGGTGCGTAACTAAGCGCGATGTGGCCAATTGGCTTCATTTCATGTTGTCATTTTAGAGTGCGGACAACGTATCTATAGTTTTATATATCATTGGAGAAATCAATAAAAACTTAATGTCCAGCCAACCTGAGTTCAAGATGGCTGGACACATGTATCTCCACTGCCTGATGATCTACGACCTTCGAAATGTGTTCAAAATGTTGTGACGGGGACGATAATGATAGCCTGAAATTGTGACGGAGAAACTTTGCGTAGTTTCAAAGATATTGATCATTTCAATTTCCCCAAACAAACACTGCAGTAGGGTAACCAATATTGTAGGTTTTATGTAGGGCAAGTATATTTTAAGGTGTTTTCTTTAATGGACGAAAATCCGTGTATTGGTGATACTAATACGAACAACTGTAGATATTTAAATCAATAGAAGACAAAAATGTAGAAGTGAGGAAGGGGGGGGGGGTGTAATTTTTAAATGTTATTGATTATTTAGGAGCAGATATCTACTCTTTTTAGTAGGTATGTATTATGTCAAGAGAACTAAACTAATGCTCTGAAGGTATTTATGTTTGCTGTAAATAAAATCACATTTATTTATTTGTACTTATACAGTGTTTCAAATGGCGAAAATGACGATGATCGACTCGCATTTGCACTTTTAAATTGTATTCTGAGGAAGTGGTATTTAAGCTAGGGGATTTACTTTGAAGGTTTTCTGGGCCAAAAAAATTGGGTTCTGTGTCCTTTTTTACATTGTACTCGACAGTAATATTTTTTATGGCACAATTCTGGAAAATTTCGCAAAAAAGAAAGATGTAATGCTTTTGGTGACATTTTGTTATTTTTATAAGTCTTTTGCAATATCTGTAAAAACATTTTTGTCGTATTTCGAAGACAGTTGAGAAATCTTATCCTTATATTTCAAAAATACTTCTCTTTGTTCTTGTAATGTAAGTTTTAATTTACGTCCTCTAATTTTAACACCAGATGCTTTGCAAATGCAAATAACAAAGAGTAACCAAAGAAAATATTTCGAAATAGTTGCCATTGTAGAACGATTTTTACCTCCAAGGTTAACGCAAACTATTCGCCCGGCTAACCTGTATTAAGGATGACTCACGCTAGACCGTGTCGGGTCCGAGCCGAGTGTCGGCCGTAGCACGGTCAACTAATATTACATATATTTTGTATGAACACACTCACGTTATACCGAGCGGCAACCGAGTGACGCCCGAGCAACGGACAACGCTCGGAAACAACTCGGTCCCGCTTCGGCTCGGCCACGGCCCGCTGCATGAATACAGCGCCGCCGAGCTGCGCCCGAGCAGTCGGTAGTGATGCTATACAGTGCTCTGACGTTTTGTTCGTCGTCGGAAAATGAACAACGAACGTTTGATTGAGGCTGTGAGGAAGTATCCAGCATTATATGATATGAGCGATGGGAAATATATGGACTCCAATTATAAGTCTTCATTATGGGTCAAAATAAGCGAAGAAATCAAACAAACTGGTAAGCAGATACATTGTATTGTACTTTATTAATCAACCTTAGGAACTTATCTATTAGCCATGCGCGACAAGTTGAGACTTGCGCTCAATGCCCGCTGCATAGACCGCTCAAAGCACTGTCTCAACTTCTCGCGCACAGATTATGAATTTTTAATGCGTTTATTTACGTTTTGAGTATTACATTATTTCGTTATTACGTTCAGAGACAAAATAATTTTTAAAGATTTCTCTAACCTCAAAACCATTAATAAAAGGCCTCCCAACATGAGCGAGCAATGGTCTTAAAGAATTGTCTGTTGTAGTTGTTGAATCTTGCCTTAAATATCCAATGTCGTTTCTTTGTCGTAAAAAATTATGGAGTACACAAGTACTTAAAATAATGTAATCCACATTTTCTGGTTTAGATTTGATTCTTCTAGAATAAATTCTGAATTTTTGTGTCAATATGCCAAAGGCATTTTCAACTAGTCGTCTAGCCAGCGTCAATCTCTGATTGAAATATGCATTAGCACTATTTGTAGCGGCCTGATCACGTGGATATGGTCGCATTAAATAAGTTTTTAAAGGAAAGGCTTCATCGCCAACTATGACATACGGTGAAGTTATTGTGGTATTGGGCAAATGTTTTCCGATGGGTATATTTAGTGAATTGTTATTCAATCGTTGTCCCAAAGAACTATTTGCAAATATACCACCGTCGCTATTGCGGCCGCAGGACCCAACATCGATGAAAATAAAATTGTAATGAGCATCCACCAGTGCCAACAATACAATGGAATACGTTTTCTTGTAATTGAAGTATACAGATCCACTGTTAGCTGGTGCTTCAATATTAACGTGTTTTCCATCCAACGCCCCTATACAGTTTGGAAATTGCCATAGCCTTTGGAATTCATGAGCAATACTTTTCCATGTCTCTTCATTTGGCTGTGGCATTACTTCATTTATTAATCTGTTGACTATAGCTCGACATGTTTCCTTTATGATTTGAACTACAGTTGAGTGACCAACCCGATAACTCAATGAAATCGTTTTAAACGAATCCCCGGTTGTCAAAAACCTGAAACACAAAAATATTGCATTATTATTATTTGTTACAGATGTGAATTGCAAAAAAAGATGGTCAAATATTAGAGATCAATTCAAAAGGTCACTAAACAATAGAAAAACAAAAAGTGGGCAAAGTTCTACCGTTATAAAGAAATATAAGTATGAGGAGATTCTACAATTCTTGCTACCCTACATTCAAGATCGTAAAACGAGATCCAACATCGATGACGACGACGCAGACACAAATGAATCGGAGATACAACAAGAGCAAGAGTCACAGGAGACAGGGACATACAATAATCAATCCATGCAAGAGATAAGAAACGAAGGAGACACAGACAGCGAACGAGGGGTTATAGGAGACAGGGCCACAGAAGTACAAAGGATTGATCAATTTACAACACAACAGAGTGGTCAAAGTAGTAACCGTAGCAGTGCTAAAGTCAGTAAACGTCGTAGTACAGTTCCACACAAACAATCCTCATCCGATACCTTGATGAAGTACATTCTTGAAAATAACGCAAAGAAGCAAAATGAATATAATAAATCACACCCAATAGATGATTTTTTCAATGGTCTGTCGAGTACAGTGAAAACATTTTCTCCATATTACCAACATGTCGCAAAGGGACGACTGTTTGCAGTTGTACAGGAACTGGAACTCGAACAGATGTATAATGAATCGACCCCGTCGTCATCGGCCTCATCATCGATTGTGATTAATGAATCAACACCTTCGTCATCGGCCTCAACACCAATTATGTTACAATACACAGAAATTCCACCATCGGCATCGACCATTTTGGATTCATCTCGTCAATCACAAGACTCAACTGGTACAGAGCAGCCATCGATATCTCCTACAGTCCAAGCTCCTGCTCCATTAGACGAAAATCTGCCATCAATATCTACAGAAAATTCTGCTGGAACTTATTTATCTCATTTTATATCTGATTAAAATTATTGTGATTGTAATAGTTCAACAAATATATGTGTAAATAAAATTAATGAATTTTTCTTTGTAATAATATTAATGTACATGATTTCTCTGCCTCTGACCGACTGTGCTACTGCCAGAAACCCAACCGTCTCTCCTTTTTAAGGGGCCGGCGACGGATGAATTTCCATACAAACGTAATACCACGCTCATTTGCAGTTGGAGCATATTTCCAACATATTATGATGATATTCGGTTATAGACAATATTTATCTAGGTTCCTACGTCTTTCTTTTTTAAAAAACAAAAAGAAATTTAAGCGAATTTTATTTCGCACTTTTTTACAGCGTAAATGGCAAAACATGCCATTTGGCTTTTCCTGTATTAAAAATAACAATATTTCTAATATTCTCGACGTAGGAACCTAGATAAATATTGTCTATAACCGAATATCATCATTTATGTTGGAAATATGCTCCAACTGTAAATGAGCGTGGTATTACGTTTGTATGGAAATTCATCCGTCGCCGGCCCCTTAATGGGTAATGTATTTCGAGTGTATGTATGTATGCCTGTTTCTTTGTGGCCTCCTGTAGCCTAAACGGCTTGATGGATTTTGATGTATGAGGTATCGTTAGATTCGTCTTGATCACGGGATTATAATAGGATACATTTTATCCCGAAATTCCTACAGGAAAATAAAATAAAAAATAATTAAACCACAACCTAACTAAAAAGACCAAAATAAAAATCAATTATTAAAAAAAAAAAAAAAACCCCGACTGCGTACCCAAAGTAAACAAATATAGCAGTCAATTTCTGTTAATAGCAACTTTAACAGTCGGAGACCATTATTTTGTAAAGTTGAATAGGTCTACATTTTAAATAAACTTGTTTTTTTTTCTTTTCAGTTGTTTCGGTACGCCGTCGGGTTTTTTGTTTTTTTTTTAATGATAATGATACCTTGGATAATCACACACGGGCTTCTGACCCTAAACTAGGGAAAGCTTGTATAAAATTACTTATAATATATATATAGATACTATATAGACTTATAAAAAGTTTATAAAGATACATACCTGAGAGTAAGAGCTAATCGATGTTTGGATGAAATAGGAATCTGAAACTTTGTATTGCCTTTGGTCAAATCATCTTTAATTTTCATGTGTAAGATGTCAAAAGATTCCTTAGTCATTTTAAAGTAGTCCCAATATTTGTCTTCACAACTACGTAGATCTTTACAAAGATTCACATATTCTCCTTTCTCTTGTCGCTCTCTCCAAAGTGGATGCACACTCCATTTCCTTGTAGTTGAAGATTCTTCAGATTCTTCGTCATCCAGAGCGATCGCAATAGCCGCTAATTCCAGATCGTTAAAATTGAACATGATTGTAGTTTAGTTACAACACTGATTTTTCTCGGACGAGTATACTGTATCACAGCGCAACGATGATTGCCCGGTCGAGGCCCGTCTTAGTAATTTCAGACACGGAACCGGCTCGGTGACCGTGCTACGGCCGACACTCGGCTCGGACCCGACACGGTCTAGCGTGAGTCATCCTTTATGGTAGGTACGACAGCGTGGAGCAGAGTGACGGGCAGCAACGTCTTCGGCGCGAGCAGTAGCATAATCAAACGGTTTCAATGGAGTTGGTTTGTATGAAGTTGGTTGGCCTGGTACAGAGGCGTTCCCAATCAGCGTCTTCAGCTGTCACGCCTAATTATTATTATGGATGGATGTCCCGCCGCGCATGAAAGTGTGGAGCTCCCATTACGTCCAATGACAGTCCACCGGCCCCTCCGGCTACGGAGAAATACCGTCAGATTCCCTTAAAAGTAAAAAACGAAACCTAATTTATGTAGGTACTTATCTTTTATGGATCAAATCCAGGTACGTATTGTGTCACCCCAAATGGAACACATGTCTTTACTCTTTAGAATAAGTTTTTAATCAACGTTCGATATAAAATGTTCTGCCGGTGTACCCGGTGTACCTAATACTTAAATAACGGTCAGTACGGCGGTACACAGCGGACCGAACGCACGCGAACGCTTGACGCTCTTTAAATTTAAATCGCTCGGTAACGCTTCCAAGTTTTTTTAATTACGGCAGTTGGGATATTGCTGTATTTATTTATTTAAATAGAACGGCTGAAACCAATTCGACACAATGTTCAAGTGCAAGAGGTGTGATAATCAAGTCAATGACGGGGTCAAATGTACCGCTTGTCTGGGTCAGTTTGACTTTCCGTGCGCTGGTATCACTGAAACTGGATGGAGAAAGCTCGGTGATAGGAAATTGTCATGGAAGTGCAATTCCTGTAAAGCTCTAGCGATGAGTCCTCGGGTTGGCTCATCAACAGCCGCGGCGACTGATATGGGGGGGGGTACTATCCGAGTTGAAGAGACTGTCCGTTCAAATGGAGTCACTACCGGTGTTGGTGGAGGATTTAAAGCTCATTAAGAAGGAGTTCACGGAACTGAAATCAATGAGAGTGGCATTTTCAGATGTCACCAACTCCATTGCGGGGATGAAGGAATCTCTCGAGTTTGTACACGGCTCAGTTAAAGATCTGACTAGCAAAGTTTCGGAATTGGAACTAGAGATAGAAACCTTGAAGAAGGCCAAAGACGACATTGCCACTCTGCAGGATCGTTGTCGGAGTCTGGAGCTTCAGTGCCGTGACAGTGAGCAGAGATCCAGGATCAACAACATTGAGATCAAATGCGTTCCTGAATCGAACTCTGAGAACCTGTTTGACGTCATAGCTAAAATAGGAGATGTAATCAAATGCCCTAAGGAAAGCATCAACTATATAGCAAGAATTCCCATGCGAAATGACAGTCATTCCAAAACAATAATTTGCTCCGTGCTCAATTGCTATCTCAAAAATGATTTTGTAGCTGCGGCTAGAAAGCATAGAATGTTAAGCGCGACACATTGGGACTCAGAGGTGACCATAAAATATATGTCAACGACCACCTGACATTGAATAACAAACTCTTGCTCAATAACACGAAGATTGTGGCAAAGGAAAAAGGCTACGAGTTTGTTTGGGTTTCTGGCTGTAAAATTTTTATTCGTAAAAACCATTCGTCACCAAGGTACCACATCAGGAATGAACAAGATATGAAAAAGTTTTTTTAGGTATCAACTCGGATCGTTATGCTGACACACTATTGTTGATCGTCGACTCGGTAGACTTAAGTTTGAGAAACGCTGGTATTCATTTTTTGCACGCATTCCACACTGGCTTGCCTTTTGTTCTCTTATCGCTTTGTGACATCTATTCATTCGACTCATTAAGGTTTGGCTATTGCGATTTGCAACTTTACTTATGTGCTAATGAGAGTGAATTCTGCTTAAATTTGATGATTTTTTTTTTAAATTGACTACACTTACAAAGCCAACTATTTCTTGACCAGTTGACCTTGAACATAAATTATTACGCATGTTTTGTCGATTCTGTTTTAGTCAATATAGCTAACGCTTTGTTTTGCTTTCACCTACTACTACACCTGCAGTGCGATTGTCTAACTTTAGTTCATGATGGTTAATGAATACGATAGTCATTAATCGTAAATACCAAATTCGAATTGTGTAAAACTGTCCATCCAATGAGTGACCGATCGTATTGGATCGTATACAAACGTATCATAAAATTGCGTTTTATTATGTAAAACATTCAGAAAATCTTTATTTTTAATGATTATTATAATATCTAATATTTTGAAAAAACCCTCTATTTTATCTTTTTTTTTTATTTACATCTCAACAATAACTTTTTGGTTGTTATAAACATTGAATTATAATGAAAAATATGTTTATGCAAATGTTGCAACTCAAGTAACCAAACGCAAAAGAACGAATGAAAGAGAGCTTCGGCTACTCGGCCCTAGGTGGCGGCATAAGTTTTGTACTACTCGACACTGGGTGGCGTTAGTGGGCTGTAATTGCCATGAAGGTATAGATAAATATGGAGTCCACACTTCGAATACCTACTTGAAGCAGAAATGAAGTATCGCTATCTCGCTCAATGTGGTCAAACCCTCTCTTTCTAAGTAGGGTGACCGTTATTCTTTTTTCTCAGGACAGCACTTTAAGTAGGTAGTTGCTTTCCGTTGATTGGACAATATGTACCTATGCGTATAAATTACGCATAAAACAAGCCGTTTGTTCCAGTATAAAAGTTTGAATGGTTATTTTATTTTTAAACGGATATAATATAGGAGATGAAGTTCATGGAGTACTTAGTTAACCCGCTCCAACGAAGTCGCGGGCGAAGTGCTAGTAATTATATAAAAACCTCAAAAATTAAATAAAAACACTTTCCAAATTAAAATCATTTATTAACTATTCTTTTATACATGACTAACGATCATTGCTCTGTGTAGTTTCTGTCTCCACCCACGTTAATCACTGAGTATATTTTCTGTATGACTGATAAGTAAGCACGTTTATTGCTTGTTAAAAATAGTATTAAACTATTTTTTTAAGCAGTATGGTTTCATGCAATTCATTGCAATAAATTGAGTTCATGATCGGATGGTTAATTTCTTGTAACAGAGGAGTAAAATGTTGTGATACAAATGATACAATATTTATTAATTTTCGATGTCATTTACTCTAACTGCCAAAACTAGCACTTGGTATAGCCAGATCAGCTATTTTCACTATAGACTCCTCATGTGTTACTTGATATCTGAAAATTATATTTAAAGAACATTACTTTTTGCCATAATATTTCAACTACTATATTGCTAAAAACATAATAATGTATAAGGAGGTTCCCGTTAGGTAGTTGAAAATGCACTTTCATAAAATTTCATTTTCAATGATGCAATGGATGACTACAGTTTCCTCTGAGTACTATTTTTAGGAAATAAAAAAAAAACATTGTTGGCATATTATTTTATGCTCTAAATAATTAATTATAAAATATCTAATAACAGACATTCGTTCCCCGTATGAGTATGTGTATGATTTAATTACTAAGAAACATGTTCACATTTAATATTAAAGATCCCGGAGTAAGTCCCAGATATATCCTCAATATGGTCACACTACTTCAAAATTACTTACGATGTAAACAAAAAGATAAAATTGTACTAAGTCAATGAAAATCGATGAAAACCTATTTGATCTTTACACAGTTATCAGTATACTCGTTTATTAGTATGTTGAACACATTGGTTAAGCGTTATGTGAAGTAATTCATAGAAAATACAAAGAAATATGTTTAAATTGACTCAATGTCAGAAATCACGATTTAAACACTTTCACGTGAACTTGTATATCACCTCCTGGACACCACGTATTACCGTAACCATGCTCTTCACAACTGTGCACCATTTCTTTGATTATACCTTCAATTACAGACCAATATTTTAAACGAAGCTGTGAACCGTAATGTAAACAAGCGCCATGTTGGAAAATTTTTACTGACAACTTGACATATGGCGGCCAATGTTGCCACATTACCAAATCCCAAGGAAATGGGATTAAAATTCACGTTGTATGCCAATCACGATAAGCATCCGTGATCTACAATTTTAGACTTTTTTATATCAGTAATCGTAGTTCAACTATTTATTTGTAGACACATTATCTAAAAGTGTTTTACTTCAGATTCTGTTAGTTTGGTGAGTCTTTTTAAGAGGTTATAAGGAGATTTCATAAAAGAGATTTCCACACTAAGTCCACACAAGAAAGAGAAGTCGGCCACCATAGAGTGAGATAGAGTTGCGTAGGTATTTGACTCAAACAGTTGTTCTAAGTCTGGACTCCATATTTATCTATACCTTCATGGTAATTGCAAGCTTTTTATATTCTGTGGCTGTCAAGAGGACAAGTGACAAGACGAAGATTGACATTAAATCTGTCATCTTTGTAGTCTGTGATGTTGTGGTTCGTAAAGAATGTTATATATTTTTTAGCACTAATAGTTTTTAACAAAGAACACTATACTTTCCTCTCGTTGTTTCCACGACAGTCCATTTTTGGACGGGTGGGCGGTCTACGTCACATTGAGAATTGGTCCGAAAGTGGACTGTCGGACGGTCAAGCGGTAGCATACTAAAAGTAAGTAAACTTGGCCGTATACATAATATATCTTTCCCAGAAAAGTTAATAACAACCACAAAATTGACTAGTACTTTGTGCTCAATAGAGATACCTGTAGATCTCTGCCTCGGCGCCATAAAGGGCCGGAGTTCGTCAACTAGATTCTGAAATAAACCTAGGGATAACCTGTAGTTGGCAATAAATTCACCCTCCGGGATATACCAGGGGACCGACTCTTGTCGGAGTTGAGCTCTCCTCATCTGCGAGCGTCTCATGCGCCGCTCACGTTCTATAAGGCCCAGCATGTATGCGTACGCCATTTTCGCGATACAACAAAACTTCAGCGTTATACGATCGTCATAAGCCGAGACTCGCCGTAATCATTTGACATTAGCAATGAACTCATAGAACTTAGACAATTCGAAGTACCATTGTCAAAACCCTACGAAAAATTAAAAATCATTCACTCATCGTTTAAAATAACGATTTCGATCGTATACCGTCCATGAACTTCATACACAATTCGAATTAACCGTTTGACATGAAATCATACGTTTTAGGTTGTCAAATGAATACGATTAGCTTACACAATCGCACCTCTGGTTTCGATCATACGCTTCCAATCTATAAATTAATACAAGATAATTAGCCAAAGAACACAAAAAACATTAAAAAAACAATTATAACCTAAAATATTTTAAGTGTTTACCTTTCAATCAAATCAGCCTTTTTACCGGCAACTGAAGCATTTCTTTTTCGAAGCTCAACTTTCAGTTGAGGCACACTATCACAGTCATAAATGAGTACATTTTGGAACTATTTATCACTTAAAAACTCGAAATATAGCGAACAGATACTTGTCACAAAAAGTAAACAAGGTAGGTACGGTCGATCTTAGCGCCATCTACACAAAGCTTTGAGTGTGTCACCCCATTCTGAGTACGACCCAGTTGCATCCTGCACTTAGTGACATCTAGTGTGACATATTTTCTTAACTTCAAAATAAATTCGACAGAACGAGCGAATAGTTTTGCTATTGACTGGCAGATGGCAAATAAAGAAATAGGCGGAGTCTAACACCCCCTCACTCCGCAAAATGTCACTCGTTGTTTCTTAGGGAAATCTAATTACAGCATCTCCTCTTTGTACTTGCTCCGTGATATACATAATATATACATCTCACTATAAAGTACATAATTATCTAAGGCTAAGCTGCAGTTTGCTGTGATTCTGCAAGCTATCACAGGAGAGGTTATAGATGTGCCTAAATTTAAAGAATACACTAAAATAACCGGAACCGGAAAAATACATGGAACTGTACAATTGGTACTACATGACATGACCGTACACCATAGAGTATATAACCACTAGAGAGCGTATAGGCCGATTTCTTCTAAGTACGCGGCTCACTACAGCGGGCCGGGGGACGAGGAACAACGCGCGGCTGCAATTGGTCCGTTCAAGGTCAAGTTGCATAGGTAGCCTATGGTTAGTGGTGGCGCTACTTGATTAAAGGAAAATAGTCGATATCGATAAAATGGATTTTAACATTATAAAAATACTCAATCCAAACAAACAGCGTTATATCTTGTTTAAACAAAGTTTCCCTATTAACCTTATCTTTCCACTTTTATTTTAATTCTGAAATCTTCGAAAATCTAAAATGAAAACATGTATGTCAAACACACAGATGAAAAATCTGAGACCCTCCTCCTATTTTTAAAGTCGTTTAAAAGTAGTTACGTGTTTAATGTAAGTATGTGAATTGATTAAAAATTGTATTCGTTGTAATTTTATGATCATCGATAAATCGACTTCAATCATTAAACGTAACAGCACAGATTTTTACGATAAAAATACAAAGGGGAAGAAAGGGATAAAAATATAAGTATTTCCTAATGAAAGAAAGAGACTTTTCCAAAAGACATCAACGCGTGCTTCTCACAGTGTGCTCGTTCACCTAACCACCATTTTATATAGACCCCTGCAGTGGCTCATCATCTGATTCAAATCAAAAATATTTTGCGTAGTCTTTACTCTCCGATGAAACGTTATGCCATCATTTTTGTAACAAAAGGTCTAGGAATGTTTCCCACACAAATTCACCGGGTATGAAGGCATTTTTATGCGTTATAAATTGCATAAAAATTAAAACGATTTGTAAAAACTTAGCATGCCCACAGGTCTAACAATTGGTCGCAACTAAAATGGTTACTAGTGCCTGCTGCCTAACATCTGAGCAAAAACACTAATAGTTTTCGTGCGTCGGGGCACTGTATGCGCAGTCAAGTGGTTTAATAGTCTTTGCCGTACACAAATGATTAATTCATGGAGGGGAGATAATCGCAGAAAATGCTGTTGTGCCAATTGGGAGTCTTTCCGAAGAAGCTTCAGAGGCCCGAAACAAAGATTTTAGGAGGTTTAGAGAACACCATTCGAGGAAGAGCAGACAAGCATCAAACGGGGATGTCCTCAATATGCTTATCGTCTCTTCTGATCCTCTTATTACTTCAATAAGACCAAAACTGGAGGCAGACATACTTTAAGAAAACTTAAGACCTACTTAAACTTCAGGATCAGGAAGCTCCGATAGAGTTCTTAGATATAATGGCACTTGTAGAGCCTGATTCTGAAGTGGATTCTGATGGTGACAAAGAAGTTTAGAATAAGTAAACTTTTATTCTATAAGGTTGATACAAGTAGGTATATCAATACTGTTACGAGCTTGGGGTTCGTGACAATAAAAACAGCCGATTATTTAACCAAAAAAATGACGCTTTAATTATCAACACTAATTAACACTTTAAACACACTAATTATAACACACAATCGCACTATTAAACACTTCACTTCACTTAATTCGCAGTTGAAGATCGCTTCCGATGTTCGCTTGTATCGCCAATTCAATACTGCCCCAGTCGCGAGCGACGCGCACTTTTTATAGTCCCACAGTAATTTCCAGAACCTTTGAGAATGGAAATATCTAGAAAGTTCGGGAACATACCGGTCCCGACTGACTAGGTGTCGAAACATCGAGAATGTTCTAGCATCGAAAAGTCTAGAAAGATCGTGACCCAATTAGTTCCACTACTCGATACTAGATGGCGTTAGTAGTACGTTGTGTACCCGGCATTAATTCTGGCGCGTAACACTGCCCCCTCCTAAGACATGCTCGTCCCGAGCATCGGTCCCATAATAACGCGCCAGTCGATCCACATGGACGATCTTAGGTGCACTTCTCGTACCTTTCTGGATACGGTAGGTCACGTCATTGATTTTTGTGACAATCCGGTACGGCCCGTCCCATTTAGCTTGAAGCTTAGGAGATTTCCCTTTACTGCGTACTGGATTGTGCAACCACACTAGTGAACCTTCGTCGAAACCTTTATTGTTCATTTTGCGGTCATAACGGGTTTTCATCTTTTCAGACATTCGCTGGCCCGATTGTCTGATGTGTTCATAAATGTCATTCATTTTGTTCCGCAATTCATTCGAATAATCGGTTATACTGCGTGGGGCATCAGGTGGTATTCCGGTGATCAGGTCTGCGGGCAACCGTAATTCCCTACCAAAGTTTGCGAAAGCTGGTGTTACCGATGTGCTTTCGTGAACAGCACTTCGGTATGACAGCAAAAACGGTTGTATATGCTTGTCCCAATCGCGTTGCCGGTTTTCCACAACTTTAGCCAGGTATCTCTCCAATGTCTGATTAAATCGTTCCACCATTCCATCCGATTGTGGGTGGTAAGAAGTTGTTCTCGTTTTATAAGTACCCATAACTCGACAAGTTTCCTGGAATATTTGTGACTCAAAATTCCGTCCTTGATCGCTGTGAATCTCCAAAGGTACTCCAAAACGACAGAAGACTTCATGAACGAGTTTATCTGCAACTGTTGAAGCTTCTTGATTCGGAATGGCGAAGACTTCCGGCCACTTGGTGAAGTAATCCATTACAACCATGAAATACTTGTTACCACTTTCACTTTCCGGAAACGGTCCCGCAACATCCAGGGCTATCCTTTCCCAAGGTGCACCCACATTGTACAATTTCAACGCACCTCTGCTACGAGTCTGAGGTCCTTTAACAGCCGCACAACTTGTACATTTGCGACACCAGTCCTCGAAATCGTCACGACAGTGTACCCAGTAAAAACGTTCCCGTATCTTCAGTAGAGTCCGTTTCACTCCCATATGGCCTCCTGAACATCCATCATGGTAGAGCTGTAGAACATCCGGTATTTTCGCTTTAGGGACAACCATTTGCAAATGACAGCTGTCTCCCCGAGTATTCTCCCATTTACGGCACAGGACTCCATCCTGAATCACTAAGCTGTCCCATTGAGCCCAATAGCTTTTTGTAATCGAACTCATCGCTGAGACGTCACTCCATGTAGGCTTAGAAGCACTGGCCTTTATCCAGTTCAAAATCGGCTTGATGTCCGAATCTTCCTGTTGTGCACGTTGTAATCTTTCCTTCCAGTCGTTGCTGAGGTCTGTCTTGACCATCCTCACAGGTACAGCTTCTTTACCCTCTTGCCTAGTACAATGCTTGCAGTCTTCAGGGCAAGGTCTTAATTTTTCAATGGCCGAAAAAGTATTATTTTGATCTAGTTCGTGCAAACATTTATGTAAAACGATGTAATAACTATTCATAAATAAATATTCGTACACTTAGCATAAAACAGTTTACATGCAAACAAAGTTTAAACAAAAAGTCGCCCGTCATCGACGTTCCAGAGACAAAGTAAGCGTTTGTTTTTTAAAAAAAATATTTCAATCATACCATCATATATTTTAAAATTGGAATAGCTTAGTTGAACGAGAATATCATCCCGCGAGTGTGTAAACCTTGCCACATGAAATAAGACCTTGCGTTTTTAAATAAAACTCGATTTTCGCCATAACAGTTTATGGCACGCGGGCGTGCCCCCGGGTGTTGAGCGGACACACTAATATTATAACACACAATCGCACTATTAAACACTTCACTTCACTTAATTCGCAGTTGAAGATCGCTTCCGATGTTCGCTTGTATCGCCAATTCAATACTGCCCCAGTCGCAGGGAACATCCGGTATGTTCCCGAACTTTCTAGATATTTCCATTCTCGAAGGTTCTGGAAATTACTGTGGGACTATATAAAGTGCGCGTCGCGACCGACTAGGTGTCGAAACATCGAGAATGTTCTAGCATCGAAAAGTCTAGAAAGATCGTGACTGTTCTAGCATCGAAAAGTCTAGAAAGATCGTGACCCAATTAGTTCCACTACTCGATACTAGATGGCGTACTCGATACTAGATAGTACGTTGTGTACCCGGCATTAATTCTGGCGCGTAACAATACTAATTCAGTTACAATTTTATTGAATTTATTAATAAGTAATTTGTTATTTAGTTTAATTTAGTTCTTACTGATTTTACTGTCGATATTGATTTCATTTTTAGAATACAAATTTTAAAACTGTTTTTTAATCATTCAATTCAAAACAATTACATGTACCTAGGTACTAGATACTAGGTACCTACCATGGATAGCAGATATCCCACATAGATATAAAAAAACGAACTTTTGTGATTTTCTGTTTTGGCCTATCTATGGTATAAAAAACATGAGAGGTGTCAAGGGACACCCGGATGGAACGAAGTTCCTTTTATTTATTATGTAGGTACAAAAAACCTGTATACACTCAACAAAAACACATTAGTATCTAATATCCTATGAATTTTTGACTTTGACTTTGGCTTTGGCTTTGGTTTTGACCTTGACTTCGACTTTGACTAACGAATTTGAATACTGGCATGCTTTCTATAAGAGAGAGAGAGAGAGAGACAGACCGAGAAACATGCGCACGCCGCACGGCTTACAACAATAGCTTAGGTACTATAGCAAAAAGTGTCGTGAGGGCATGCAATTATCCGCCCATTTTAGTATTCGGATAATTCAGATAATTGGATAACGTTATCCGGATAAATCCGGATAATACGGATAATTTGGATAGGAGTGATAAAAATAAAATTTAACCACAATATCATCAATCATTTATATTCAGTAATCAGTCTAACGAACCATGGTAAAAATAAAATAATCAAACCTTAGTAGGCAACAAAACAAGTCATAAAATTGCACACATAAGTAAACATCTTGTAACATTTTTTATAAAATTTAAGTACTTACATTAGTAAAAAATCTTAAAATTACAACTATGAAATAATAAATGACTGTCGTCATAATGAGATCAAATCTATAATTTTCTATAAAATCTGTAACCTCTACCTAAGTGTTTAAAAGTAATATTTTAAGGTAACCAAATAGATTAACCTTATTTTTGGCAAGTGCCTGGCCCACCTTAAACGACGAAAATAATGCCATACAGGTGCCGTGTCACCACAGCTGCGGTTGTTTTTTTCGAAAACCAAATTATCTCGATTGACTTTTGCCATTATAATAATTGGCAAAATCTTTGTTTGCTATGCTATGCAATGTTGTAGACTACCTGTAAAAAAAAAACACTTAAATTAGTTTATTTTTTAAGAAATGAAGCAGCCTATTATACATATTTAAGTAAACAGAATTATTAAGTAAGTATTAAGTTTTCTTAGAAAGTCTTAAAATTGTTGATTAGTACGGAGGGAAACAAACGGGTCTCAGAAATATCACACACAATGACACAATCAGTCATAGCGCATGATATTTATAACATTTGTTTACATTACATACAGTAAACTAACTTTGTGGTTGACCTTATACGGAAGCAGTTAAAAATAACATAACCTAAAATATGCACTGAGATTTTTTTTTATATTCTCCTGAAATTCAAAATTCAAAATTCAAGCATTTATTTCAATTAAACCATTTACAGGCACTTTTGAATTGTCAAGGTCGGTCGGTCCAAAAAGTTGAAGCTATTTGCACGTTCCAAAGCGTAGATCTCTATGGAGAAGAACGTGCAAGAAACTCCACGGACACTCTTTTAAAAATAATATTTATTTACAAAGATTTATTTACATCGGGTTGAAATTATACATACATGTGAGAACGATGTAAAAGACGAGCAGGATAAAAGCGTCCGGAATAAAAGAGGAACAATTCAAAGAAATAATTAAAATTAACCATGGCAGCTAAGAAATGACCAGTCCCGACTGACGGCGCCCGTTCACGAACATGACGCATGCGCCAGCACCATTCGGCTCAACCATTTTGAAGGGAGCCAAATGATCCAACGCATACGCCACCATCAGCTAGACTTTTGAGTGAGCATGACACTCCTAACCGCCAGGGTACATTCAAGTCAAAACCATACCTAAAACTGATAATTAAAGTTAAAGGTACACAGTACTCACACATGTGCTGTTAATGGCTGAAATTATACAATGCTAAGTAAGTTGATTCTAACAATGCAAATTTTCCTTACAATCTTCAGCCGGTCCAACAATGTTTCCGAACTATTTACAGATTAGTTTGGGCTTAGTGGCTGTGGAGCAGGACCAGCATTCAGCCAAGCATTTTTATCTTCAATATAATCCCCCAACTTATAATATGCTTGCCTGCATAGTGTGCGTTTAATACAAGACTTGAATTTCGTCTCATTTAGTTCTAATATATGGGGAGGTATCTTATTATAACATTTTAAACAGTACCCCATGAAAGATGAGGCTACTTTAGCCAGTCTGAAGCCTGGTTGAACTAACTGGTCCCTATTTCTAGTACCATAATTATGTCTCTCGCCTCTTTTACTAAAAAGATGTAAATTCTTTCTGACATACATGATGTTTTCGTAAATGTATTGACAAGGTACCGTCATGATGTTAATAGTCTTAAACAGTTCCCTGAGAGAATCGCGCCGGCGGAGATTATATATCGCTTTGATGGCTCTTTTCTGCATACAGTATACAGTGAACTATGTATAAATCGGTCAGACGTGCCGTATATAAGTAACACAGCGCATATAACCTAACCCAGTATGCCTTATTAAATATTATTTAACGAGGAAAGGTGGTATTTAAAACATTTTAGTTTCAATCTTTAGTATTAAGTAAATCACAACAAACTATTAATTTTAAAAGTAATAACTTCTGAATTTTACACACTAGTTATGAATACAAAAAGATACTTACCGCGTCTCTTTCAAAATCCAGCACATACACCAGACCACAACACTACACAAACGAACACGTCCGTACAAATGTCACTCAGAGCCGCAACTAATGGCGGACGAAGCGTCTACAACATGGCGGCGGTTTCAGTTGAGTGTTGCCATTTGCGAAAAATACCCTAATAATTGTGCAAGAAAAAATATTTTGTGTTGAAATAAACCAAAGATTATCCGTTTTATTCGTATTATCCGGATAGTAATGCTATTGATATCCGAATATTTTACATCGCGGATATCCGGATAAATCGGATATCCGGATATCCGGATAATATGCCCTTCGTGCCAACTTTTCGTGACAATTTTTTCCGTCTAGCCCCCTTTCACAAAAGGAACTTCGTTCCAAAAAATATTGTAAATTAGACTTGGCATACTCATATTTAATCATCAAACATAAAAAATAGTACTACTATATCTGTGTGTAAGGATATAATGGCCAACCTTATGATTCCAGAGATAGCTTATTTTTTCATGTCAGCGCTATAGGTACAAATTTTTCTTTAAAAAAATAAAACTCGTTCATTTGTACACGCAATTACCTCTTACGAAATTTAATAGTAAAGTAATGATCAGCATAATCCATTTCTAACTAAAAAAGGTCCTTTCAAAATTCAAGCCTCTTAAGGGCCTACGCAGACCGGGACGGCATGGCAAGGGATTTTGCCGTGAGTCAGCGCACACTGGCCGCTTAGATACCGCGGTATTCCAGCACTTTGCCACGGCACGCCGCACCCCGCAGTATATCAGTATTATAGTAGTACTCTATGAGTATATCACTACGAGCGCCGGAGTCCGTGGCATGCCGTTGCCTACCGCAGTATGCCACGGCATCCCGCCACGGGAGCCTGTGGCGCGTCTTTTAATGCCGTGCGATAAAATCCCTTTCAATGCCACGGCATCATTTTAAAGCATAGCAATTTTTTTCGTATTTCTGTAACAGTACGGTTGAATGTCCATTAGTAAAAATTAAAATCCCTTGCCATGCCGTCCCGGTCTGCGTAGGCCCTAAGTCTATGAAAGGCGATTTTCAGGCCACCGTGCGGCGTGCCGGTTTATACCCGCGGCAGTGCGCCGTTTAAAATCCACGGCGGCGGCAGCGCGCCAGCGCGGCGCTCATAATCTACTTTCGGAGCGTTCGTTCGTTGGCCTTCAGCGAACGTCCACGCCGAGACGACCACATTCATGCCAATGAATGTGGACGTCTCGGCGTGGACGGAATAGCAGGGATACGAACTTCGAGCAGTAAAACATACAATGTATTACGTAGTCACGTTGATGCATTTTAGATATTATTTCAATAAGGACAATGTCAATAATAGTTTGACAGTGAAAAATGCTCTGCGCTCCGCCATCATTATGTATGCTGGCCTTAAGTAACTGTTATAGAAGATTAAAAATACTATATTATACCTACGCAAAATGACTGCAATACTATTTTTTTTAAAGAATACAGTTGGTATTAGATTAGAATACCTACTCTTTTATACACCATTTAAGTTACAGAAAAAATAGATGAAGAAAACATTACATAAGGTGACACAATGGGCGGCCTTATCGCTAAGAGCGATCTTTTCAAGACAACCTTAGGATGGATTTTAAAGAAAAAGGAAATAAAGTACTGTAGGTAGTCTTAGATGTACGATTTATATGAAGAAATATATAATAGACTAGCTGACCCGCGCAACTTCGTCTGCGTCATATTTTCCATTAATTCTGCGCTCCTTTTTGACTTAGCTTAATGATATAATAGCCTATAGCCTTCCTCGATAAATGGGCTATCTAAAACTGAAATAATTTTTCAAATCGGACCAGTTGTTCCTGAGATTAGCGTGCTCAACCAAACAAACTCTTCTGCTTTATAATATTATAACTCAGAGTCAGAGGTTCTCAGATTTTGTTGTGCAAGGCGTTGCGAACGTTCGACACTCGACTCTCGTGCGCGTATTACCTGAGATTTTCTCTGATTTTGTTCAGCAAGGCGTTGTGAACGTTCCGGTGAAGATTATCCCATACGGTGTATTCTTGCTGCCCGTGCTTGAGAACTATGTTTAGTAAGTTGAGACCTGGCTCTCTTAGGCATTTTCAAATATATAAGAAAATGTTAAAAGCGTGTAAGTGTAAAATAAACACAAAAGTGTAAAATATTCTAGCTCTGAAAAGAACTGTTGTGTAGCCCTGAAAAGAACTGTTGGTTAGCCCTGAAAAGAACTGTTGGTTAGCCCTGAAAAGAACTGTTGGTTAGCCCTGAAAAGAACTGTTGTTTGGCTCTGAGAAGAACTGTTGTTTAGCTCTGAGAAGAACTTTTGCGTAGATGTAGTTTTCTAAAAAAAATCGCACGAAAATTATTAGACTTTGCGCACAACCGCGGCTGCGTAGGGAGCCGACCTCGCGTCTGAGCCGTGCGTGTACCTTAAGTAGCCTCCACGCTATTCCCGAAGTTGATCGAAGTTGAGCGAATACGATAGTGTAGAAGGGCACTTCGCTTCGCCTCGTGCAACTTCGCTTCGCCCCGGGCGATTTCCAGTTGTTGTCGGTTTTTGCGCCCGAGTCAAAGGACTCGAAGTTCGAACACGAAGCGTCTGTCCACACTACTCGGCTCACTTCGGTTCGTGTCAGCCATAGTAAATACGCACGTATTTTTATTACGCGAGAGTACACATTGCAACGGCAGTTGCCACATGAACAAGTTATCCTATCGTATCCTACGTTGTCTATCGTGAGGGGAACAGGGGGAACGGGCGACTGAGCTCCTCGCGATGTTGCTCGAGTGTGTGGACACCTTCGGACTTCGGTCAACTTCGGAGAGCACTTCGCCTCGTGCAACTTCGGAATAGTGTGGAGGACACTTTACATTACTCATAGATCTAAACTCCCCTCCCGCACGCGCACCCCCGCCTTGGTGACGTCCACTTCGCAACGGGCCGTGCAGCAGAAATCGTAATATTTTAATTTCGCCATAACTTCAAAACCAAATGTCCGATTTTAATCATTCAAAGACCATATATCGTCTACATAAACTGTACTTAGTGATGAAATACTTTATTTTGATAAGGATTAATATCATGAGTAAAATAAACGCGTTTAAATTTAGTCCAAAAAAAAATCAAGGGTTTTAAATAAAAAAGTGGTTGTTGTGCCTCACTCGACATAGATAGGTATAGTGTGTCGCGGACTTTTTTGAAGATATTAAAAAGATCTACAATTAATTAGAACAATTTATGGTTCTATCTTTTATAGTTTAGGCAGCGTACGCAAAATAAGTAACTTTTCTGGTTGATTTTTACACCTTGTGTCCGAAAAACCCAAATATCTTACGGAACCCTATTTTTTTCCAAAATAAAATATAGCCTATGTTACTCGTGGATAATTTAGCTTTCGAATGGTGAAAGAATTTTTAAAATCGGTCCAGTAGTTTTTGAGCCTATTCATTACAATCAAACAAACAAACAAACAAACAAACAAAGTTTTCCTCTTTATAATATTAGTGTAGATAAAATATAGCCTATGTTACTCGTGGATAATTTAGCTTTCGAATGGTGAAAGAATTTTTAAAATCGGTCCAGTAGTTTTTGAGCCTATTCATTACAATCAAACAAACAAACAAACAAACAAACAAAGTTTTCCTCTTTATAATATTAGTGTAGAAGTGTCGATAAATAAATACAATTATAATTTTGAAACAAAAAGCATAGGACCCAAGCAAAAACGGTCAAAGAGAAAGGTAGTGATGTTTGACACCATTGTTTTAAAAGTGGGCAAAGATTGAGCACGTCTTACTGACACGGGCAATGCATTCCATAGTCGCATCGCTTGAACCGTAAAAGATTTTACGTAGAAGCTGGTGGAATGAATTGGCATCTCTAATCCCAAGTTTTCCGATGACCTCAGATATCTATTATGTGTGTCATAAAGGAACTTAAAACGTTCATTAAGGCAAGTGGGGGTTGTAGGACTGAACAGCCGGTCGATTCTGTTGACATCTCACCGTGATCATTTAGGTGGAGTGAACGACAAGTTAGCTGTCATGCCATCTTGTTTGTATATTTTGACAGCTCACTTTTCGTTCACTTCGCCTAAGTGCTCACTTCGACATGTCAACACTTTTTTATCATATTGCTGACCAGTTTACAAAAACTTAGTCTAATGCACACTTGCTTTTCCAATTTACTTTTGACATTGGCAGTAGTGCGATTCACTAAGGCAGAACATCTTTACAACCAAGAAATCATCGTTGAAACATCTGTTAAATATATGCCACATCAGATGTTTCAACGATGATTTCTTGGTTGTAAAGATGTTCTTCCTTAGTGAATCGCACTACAGAATAGTCGACATCGGCTCTACTTGCCATTAATAAAAAATAGAATAGAATAGACATGTCAACAGAATCGACCGGCAGAATACTGTAGAGCAGAAATAAAATATGAGAATCCCGATGAGAGAGAGATGAGAATATGAAAATATGGGTATCCCCATTTAGAGCACTAGTATCAATCCTACTATGGTAAATTTAATAAAAAAAAAACAATGTTTCAACATTCCCATTGGCAAGTAGGTATATATTATTATAAAATTAATAGAATTTACAAAGGTGGTAACCAAGTGTTTGTTCTTGAATACATTAAAAAGTACTTAAGTACTGACATAATCACTTCTCGCGTAACTATTATCTATTCTGCCTCTTAATCTAATATCTTCATACAGACAGCGACACAAAACTGTTGTACTGAGCAATATTTCTTTTCAGGATGTCAGCACACAAGCCTAGCACTCTTTCAAACCTGAAAATCAAACATAAATAATGTGAGTAGGCATTTTGTTGCCAAAGGTGCCCGTTTTAACTAACACTAAGAAGTCAAAAATCAAACCAACTTATTTATTCAGGGTTATTTGTAAAACACCGACAACCTCCAACCCAAGAAAAAGAAAAAGCTTTCTTTTGTTTCGCATATAATAGACTTCGTAACATTTAGAGCGTTCAATTTAAATATTTTTGATTTTTTTATGAAAACCTGATGAGCTAAAATATGATGAATTTTAAAAGTCATAGAACAAAAGTTGATGATTATGATGTTAGTAACATAGTCCTGTGAGAGGTTGTCGGTGTTTTACAAATAACCCTGTATATTAAGGCCGTACCCTGACCAAATAACCTTGAGCATTTTTTCCCTCAATAACAGCGCAAGACATACAATAGCGAATACGCTCAGAATGTTGAATAAAATCGTTATAAAATCTAATTTTGGTCGTTTGAAAAAAATATTTCTACCAAAATGCTCATAATTAAATTGCCTATCCATTAGTGTAAGTACAAAATAAAAATAATCGTTAGTTGTCGAGAAGATGCATGTTTTCAGTATTTTTTTCTCATTTCTGTAGTTTCGTTGTGAGGAGATTAATTAAACATTATACTTAGTAACAAAAAATATAAATCTACCATTTTGAAGCCAAGATTATGTAGAAATTTAATGTATTTTTTATAAGTTGATACTTCTTTTAGATAACGAGTAGATAGCTCCAAAAAAACTGCACAAAAAACGGCTAGCGCTGCGTTTTGCTCGGGGACGCGCCTTAACTTTGGTGTAAAATAAAACATCTCTTGATACTTATACCTAAACAGTGTTGATAAATGTACAAAATTTGGTTGCTTAAGTGTACTTCATTATTTTCTATTTCGTATTCACCTGGCACGATCAAGCTTGACACATTTAAGAGACCCATCAGCGCGAACGGTTGCTGCCCGTGGTCTGTCTAGCAACAGTGCGATCTCTCCAAAGTAATCCGAAGGCCCCAATCGACCCACTTCTACCGCGGAACCTTCCCCCTGGCCACTTCTTTGCTGAAGCACGACTGCAGTTCCTGCAGAATAATTAATCACTACAGTGCTAATTCGTTGGATTCTTAATAACGTTGTTAATTCTTCATTCGTGTTTTCTTAATAACGTTGTTAAATACCATGCTGTCTCTGCACCATGCTCAGGTCGAATGGTAGAAAATGCCTACGGCATTAAGTTGTGGTGTGATGTCACGTACTCGTGCATCAGCACGTCACGTATAGCACATAGTTTAAGTAAGATATGTTCATAGTTTTATTATAATAACATCACGCACGCACTATGTATATATATCACTCTTAACAATAAAGGAGGACTTCAGTCTCAGGGCTCAGACTTCAGTCTTCAGTCCTGAGCTGAGTCATGGAGAAGTACTCATTATGGTGTTTACTTAACCCCTCCTTCTCCCTACATCGCATGGCGACCCTGCCAGTCGACTGGACGGCGTTATAGTTGCCCGACCGGGGACTAATCGGAGTCACTACGATGAGCTTCGAGTCAACAACATCGGTGAGCTTCAAGTCAGCTTGGGTTTTGTAGTCGCAGGCCATGGGAAGCACGACATCAAAGGAAGAGGTTATCATCGCCAAGACGGCAGCGGGTGGATCAAATACCGCGACAGTTACTCAAGAACAGCTGTCAGCTATCAACGCAGAGCAGCAACAAGCAACGCAAGTGCATTAACTTTATTTGTGCATAGAGCTTGCATAATGATAACACTCCTCCACCCTCTTTGAAATGTAAGTAGTAAACATACATAGTGTAAGTTCTGAGTTCCATGATTTAACCATACAGTGCACGATTTTTTGTTTCTCTCTGAAAAAAATATATGTGCTAGTAAATGTGATCCAATTACCAGGAAAAATACAAAAAAAAACGTAACTCAACATAAACAGATATAAATGGTTTCGATCAGTATGTCCCAAATATGTCACACCCTGCATTACCATGATGAATACATATGTACTGAGTAGGCCAAACATCTAGAAATGGAATAACTTTCTAATTATGGTAAATTTATTGAAAAACATAAACATATTAGAAAAGTTTAATCAGTCTTAGAATTATTTGTTTTTAAAGTATATATATAATATACTTTAAAAACAAATAATTTTTCACAAAAAAATAACTTTTATAAGAATACAAGGAAAAACTTTCAAATCGTAACATTATCTGTGAAACGCCAGAAAACAATTCTTGTCTTTATTCAAACAAAGTGCCACATTGCACTTTTGGCAAGTCACAAAAGATTTGCCATTACAAGCTGAAAGCTTACAGCGCTGCCTATCATTGGACCAATAGGGAGAGTGGTCAATTCCATCAGTTCTGACATCCTTGGGTGGTACATTGGCCTTTGGTTTCTTTTTCTTCCTTTCTTCTAGCATGTCAGTTACAAAAAACGAAGGTCGTCCTCTTTTCTTCATCATTGATGGGCCAGATGAACACAGAGCTTTAGCTACATCTAGACGAAATTCACGCAGTTTCATCAGTTTTGAATTTCCTTTCAGAGTCTCTGATCTTTTATATAAAAGCCAACTGTTTATAAGCTTCACATCCAGTAAGTGGTAGAAGATTCGCATGTACCATTTTCATGTGCGCATTTTTCAAATAAGTCTCCTTTTCGGTCTTCTTGGACAGGCAGGCGAAGGGGTAGGCTGCATCAAAGGAGGAATGGATTGTGGCTGTGCTTGTGATAATGACGGTCGAGGGTTTACGGATAAATAAGAAGTACTTGGCTGTGATGCAACGCATGGAACAGTAGAAACCAGTGACGCACTAATACTAGCACTTGGACTTGGGATGCTTATGGTTTCATCCAAATTATCACTTTGCAATATTTCAGGATGAACTTCTAACTCATTCATCACCAGATCTTCAATTCTGATCAGGTCGTCATCACTATCCTCGTCAAAAAGTTCCAGTTCATCTTCACTGCCAGATGGTACTTACCTCCGCTAATTATTTTGTCACGAAAACACTCACTTTTACCACTTTTTTGTAATTGTTTGTTTGTCACTCGTCAACTTTTTTCAATCAACCGACTATTTTGAATAACACATATCGACTGTGAACTGGCAATCGGTACTATCTTAATATTGACAACTTTACAGGATGAATATAAAACCTTTTCGAGATTTATTTCGGCTTTTGGTTTATTAAATAAAAATACGTAGTTTTTAAATATTTTTATTGTACACTAGCTTCTGCCCGCGACTTCGTACGCGTTCCCGTGGAATAAAATAGCCTTTGTGTTATTTCCGACCATAATCTATCCCTGTTCCAAATTTCACCCCGATCCCTTCAGCCGTTTTGACGTGATTGAGTAACAAACCTACACACAAACTCACAAACTTTCGCATTTATTATATTAAATAACAGCAGAAATCGTAATATTTTAATTTCGCCATAACTTCAAAACCAAACGTCCGATTTTAATCATTCAAAGACCAAATATTATCTACATTATAAATTGTACTTAGTGATGAAATACTTTATTTTGATACGGATTAATAGCATAAGTAAAATAAACGCGTTTAAATGTAGTAAAAAAAAATCAAGATTTTTAAATAAAAAAATGGTTGTTGTGCCTCACTCTACATAGATAGGTACAGTGTGACGCTGACTTTTTTGTAGATATTTATAAGATCTACAATTAATTAGAACAATTTATGGTTCTTTTATAGTTTAGGCAGCGTGCGCAAAATAAGTAACTTTTCTGGTTGATTTTTACACCTTGTGTCCGAAAAACCCAAATATCTTACGGAACCCTATTTTTTCCAAAATAAAATATAGCCTATGTTACTCGTGGATAATGTAGCTTTCAAATGGTGAAAGAATATTTAAAATCGGTCCTGTAGTTTTTGAGCCTATTCATTACAATCAAACAAACAAACATACAGACAAAGGTTTTCCTCTTTTTATTAGTGTAGATATTGCAAACTGTCGCATGTCAAGGCGTTTTATGAAGCTACTCGCTAGCCTATAATGCGTTCGCGACCATGGCTTGTTATTAGCTTAGGTATTTCATGTATAACTTTGGTGTTTCTATACCGATTTCTATGACTCTTTTTATGGAATAGTTAATATAAATTTAATTAGGGACGACTGACAGTTTTATAAACGTAAGAGTAGACAAATATAATCAGAAAGCTTCGAACTGCTAAGCTATCGGGAGTTACACGTGTTATTGTTCGTCAAACATAAAAGATAGACATATGCTGTCGTTGGATATTTTTTATATAATTTTAAGGAGAACATTTCCGTCATACATGATTTCTGTGTAGCTTTCACCGTTAAGGTTGCACACGTGACGGAAGCTTAAAAAATGGAGTAACTTCTCCCGTTTTCCCAACATTTCCCTTCACTGCTCTGCTCCTATTGATTGTAGCGTGATGAAAAGTATACTATAACCTGCTCAGGAGTATGAATAATAATTGTACCAAGTTTCGTTAAAATCCGTCGAGTAGTTTTTGTTTCTATAACGGTTATACAGACAGACAGACAGACAGACAGACAGACAGACAAAAATTGTACTGATTCCATTTTTGGCATCAGTATCGATCCCTTATCACCCCCTGATAGTTATTTTGGAAATATATTTCATGTACAGAATTGACCTCTCTACAGATTTATTATAAGTATAGATGTACAGAATTGACCTCTCTACAGATTTATTATAAGTATAGATGTTATTAAAATCAAAAGTTTTCTTTTATCAAAAGTTTCATTTTATACTTTCTTCGATGAAGAAAATGTGATAGGACAATATCTTGTATTCACTGTGCGACTGTGCGTCGAAGTTAGTACAAGTTGAATTAAATTGATTCTGGCGCCAAAGGACCATGCACAAAATCGTACCATACCACCAACAGATTTCAAACGTTTTTCAATTAATTCATCTTGGCATCATGATCATTTTTATTTTGACGACATCGCCGTAAGTCATCGGGGTATCGCGCAAAAAAATAATTTTTGTACACACTTTTTGGTACAGTTAATTGTAAAAAATGTACAGGGACACTATTTAACTAAGTATAAAAAAACTATTGATAGTGAACAGCCGTGAGATGCGCAGAAAAAAAACCGGTTTTATCTTCTATATATGTATTGGGCCCATTCCCAGCAACGACATCAGATGCGACTATTATGCAGAAAATAATGAACGACGAAGAGAATCTGCTGCATTGGTTACTGCACAGAGGGGACGTCTTTATTTTAGACAAGGGATTCAGGGACAGTATTAATGATATTGAATCCCTTGAATATGAAGCTTACATGCCACCAACTAAGCATAGGAACGCGACCCAGTTATCAACAGCACAAGGCCAGAAGCAAATGACTCTCGTCTAGTGACTGTGTGTAGATGGGTTGTGGAGGTAGTGAATGGGAAATTCAAAAACAGATTCAAACTATTAAAACAGACGTATTTTAACCGAGCATTACCAAACATAGGTATTTGCTGATTTTCGCATAGCTGCGTTTATGAACGATGCTCGTTCATAAACGCACATTATCGTGTCGCTACAGACCACAGGCTCGCGACTGAGTTCCTGGAAATAATCCGAACTCATATGAATGAACCTGACCTCTTGCACAATTACGTCGAAGGCAAAAATCTAAATAGGAAAAGAGTTAATTTTGTGACTATGGATGCCAATATGGCCACAGTTTCAGGAGTTTCCTAAATTGATTGATGACGATATTATATTATTTGCTTTGGGGACCTACCACATTAGCCAAATCGTATTGTGCGGAACATTTTCGGAATGGAATATATAGCATAGAATTACTCCGAGATAACCAATTACATGACTTGTCAAGGTATAACATTCGACAAGATAGTCTGGTTGATCAGAGGACGCATACAATCTAGACACTTTAGGTCACGCGTTTACTATAGTTATAATATTAATGAACCGTAGTGAAACTGGCAGATATGCCATATTGAACGGTGGTACTGCACATGTTTAACAGGAGCGCGTACAATTGGAAGTTGTGCGCATATAGTTTCAATTATCTATACTAATATTATAAAGAGGTAACATTTGTTTGTAAGTTTGATGTAAAGGGTAATCTCAGGAACTACTGGTCCAATTTGAAAAAAAAATCAGTATTAGATAGCCCATTTATCGAGGAAGGCTATAGGCTACATATCATCACGCTAAGACTACAAGGAGCCGAGCATTAATGGAAAATGTGACGCAGACGAAGTTGCGTGGGTCAGCTAGTTTGGTATATGGGGAAAGGTCGTCACACTGAATTTAATCTGCCGGCAGAAATGCTATCTACTATAATGATAGACGAATAGTACTAACTTACAAAACTAGATAACAGTTCTGTTGACATAAATATGTTTGTACATGAACAATAACAAAAAATGTGATTAATATTAACCCAAAATGTTGTTATTTTATAAATATGTATATTATATACTTATACATGTTATTCAAACCTAAAGTGAACAATTGAATTGAGTGAGTTGAACAATAATTGTTTAGTGTAAAATGTGTAAAACAAAGTTATTTTAAAAAAAATACACCCTTTTTTAAGTAAAAACTTTTTTATTAATTACTTACCCATATATTTACGGACTAAAAATTGTTATTTGTGTTTTTATGAGACTTCATAATAATATTGAAACAAGTCCCATGTCTGTTGGTGGGTTGGGACAGCGCCCATACAATCTTTTGTATGGTCCTTTACGCGATTATCACACGGCGCGGATTTCGTAGCGATGCCCCACGCGGTAAGGCCGTAAGGCGGTTTACGTGTGTTTAGCATCAACGGATTTATTAGAGTCCAATGCGACATGAGATCCGCTTCACCGCCTACCGCAGCGGTTCGCGATGCCGTGTGTTAATCGCCTTAAACGTGTCTGAGATGGGATTTCTTGAAATGCTGCGGAGTATGATATACTATAAAATGGTATTTAAAAGCGAAATCATCAGAAAATTGAGATAGGACCGCGGTTGCCAGTTCACAGTCGATATTTTATTTCATTACAGCACCATCTGTTTTAAAAAAATGTAATAATCGTTTCACTTCAATTCGTCATGTTTCCGGAAATCGATACAAGATGGCACTATTTGTATCAAATTTTAATTCATGGCCATTTCTTTGGTACGTGCCATAATGTGGAGCACTGTGCGCTGTAGGGTTAAAATTGATGGAATCAGATTTTTTATAGAAACCGTTTTACCCCTTCAATTATAAAAAAATGTAAGATCCATTTTTAATTTTTCCCACTATTATATTGTTTTTACCAATTCCCAAGAATATTGAAGCAAGCAGTAACTAATACCCTCCTCTATAAACGTCATCATCCCTTTAATTAACAATGTTAATTAAATATGTATTTCGTAAAGAAACTCTGCCGAGTTTCGACTTCATAGGACCAATATCCTTCCCTAAAACTTTAACACCACCTAAACCCCCACTGGTAGTTTTGAAAACCATATTATGTCATTTTTTTTATTTATTTGAGTAATATAATAAAAAGGTTTATTACTCATTAAAAAGTTACAAGTAAAGGAACTCTTGACTTCCAAACTAAGTAAGACTTGTATTATGGAAGTCAAGGCGCTCTCTCATTCGGTAAGCATATTGAGTACAATAAATTAAAGGAAGGATGCATGCAGCCAGGCAAATAAAAAAATACTAACAACAAATACAAAAGTATTTGTACCAAGTTTATAATAATTATAGTACTTACCTAAAAAATAAGATTCTTCCATTCAAACTTTAACATACCTACCCCAAATAGTGTATTTTATTTGGAGGTAGAAGAAAAACTAACCAAGGTTCAAGTTTTTATACTTAAGGAATTTAAGATTCTGCATACAAACTTCAACCCCCTTTTTCTCTTTATGGGGAAGCTTCCAAAAATTTTTTTTTTATTGATTTTTTTCTACATAAAATATCTTCGTGACAAATTTCATCTTCATAGGTCAAGCAGTTTTTATATTTTTTTTACTGCTTAATATTCCCAATCCATTTCTCTCATTAGCAGCGGCGAATTCCTTATAGACGCGGAGACGCCCGGCGTTGGTTCAAAGCAGAGCCTAACTGTATTTTTAACACCCTTGCTCGTTAAAGCTGATGTAATTCCACCGGTTTTTTAATATGTAAAGCGGGTCATAAAAAACGCGTGTGTTACCAAAGCAAATAGTTAAGTTATAGTCCATACAAATTCCATAACAGTACTATTTGCCATTTCAAATATGGAACTCTTAGAATAATAACGCATTCTAAGATGGATGGAACTGATCGCCGCCGCACGACTCCAGCTAGTGAGCAGCGCGCTGTTGCTATTCAAATTTCGAACTAATCGCCGCGCGGCGCCAGTCAGTAGGCAGCGCTTAGAATAATAACGCATAGAAACCTAGTACGAGTGCAAAAAGTGAGGCAACTAAAACTTAGCCTAATCCGTCAAACTTAGCCACCAGGCCGTCAGTACTCAATGTCACGTTCCGTCGAACACAGCTCGCGAGTAAATAATTGAAAATGACAGTTTGTTGCGTGAAAGGATGTTATAGCACATCAGGAAAACAAAAAAATGTGATAAAATAACATTTCACAAATAAGTACTCACATTCTATGCACTATTTTTCTGTAAATCGATAAATAAAACAAAATTCTAATAACCTAACTTGTCATAACACAGTGTTGCTATTTGTGAGGAAAAAATACCCACATTGCTTTCATTCATGTTTTTCATTTTTGTAATTTTAAAATACAATACTTACTGTTAATTCATATCAAACCCGATGTTTTAACATTGTTTATAATTATAACCCATCAAGCATTCTAAACGCATTGAACAATATCTCATTCTTTATGCGATTTATTTCCTTTTATTTTGAAATAAATTGAATTATACCTTCCGAAAAAATATGTCATATTACATGAAAAATCATGTTTACCTTTTCCAGTTCCCAACAACATAAAATACTTGCCTTGATAGCAAAATAGTAATGCGTCTTCCCATATTTTGTGGGTAACGGCTTAGTAATGGTATCACTGAAAGCTATATCTGTGTGCGTTAGAGGAACGTAGACACATTCGGCTCACGCACACAAAGAAAATGAAGTGGACACACGATTTTGCTCGGGTTTTGTTCTAGACGCGGCTTCTATGCGTTATTATTCTAAGAGGCAGCGCTAACGCGCTGTTAAAATGGCGGGAAAGCAACAGTGTGCATTCACAGATTGAGTTTATTTAAAATTTCTTGAAGTCGAAAAACATGAAGAATGCCAAGTCATTTTCCGAAAATGTAGTTTTGGCGTATTTTAATGAACTAGCTAGTAAATATAAGCCTAGCTCGTTGTTGACAACATAATATTCTATGCTGAAAAGTACCCTCAAGATGAAAAATGGTGTCGATATTAATTTATATACAAATCTCATTGCATTTTTAAAGAGACGCTCTGATGGTTTTATAAAGAAAAAATTATGTTTTAAATGTGTTAACATAGCATGCCAGCCCATTAGAAAGCAATGAGTCTACCAGCGCATAGTACCCATAACCATTTATAAGATTGTGTTTTATAGGGGTGTTAGTTATGTAGGTAATAGTACTTTACGATATTAGTGCGTTAAGGCGAGGTTGCAGTACTGTGTGTTTTGATGAACAACAGCGACTGTCCGGCGAGCGAAATAATGCCTAAATTTTTATTGTTTTTTCTTCTTGGCGAAAACTGATAAAGAAATAATACAATATGGTTTCAACATTTACTTCAAAATAAAAAGCTCTATCTATTGATATAACTTTTAAATATATTCGTGACTAGCTTCTGCCCGCGACTTCGTCCGCGTAGCGTGATGATATATAGCCTACTATAATCTATCTTTGTTCTAAATTTCATTAAGATCCGTTAAGCCGTTCTGGCGTGATTGAGTAACAAACAACCAAACTTTCACATTTATAATATTACCTACTCGTTTGGTGTGAAGCGAAATTATAACCATCTTCCCCTCGACATTATAATTATTAAAGGAAGTAAAGGATATTGCAAACTGTCGTAAGCCGTTTTCCGAAGCTACTCGCTAGCCTTGCGCTAGCGCTAGGCGCCAAGCTAGCCGCCTGCCTGTGCGTTCGCGACCACATAAATGACAAAAATAATCCTTATAGCATGATTAAGTATATTCCGATTTCTATGATTCTTTTTTTATGGAATAGTTAATAATGTTAACTTTTATTAATGTTAATTAGGGACGACTGAGAGTTTTATAAACGTAAGAGTAGACAAATACAATCAGAAAGCTTCGAACTGCTAAGCTATCGGGAGTTACACGTGTTATTGTTCGTAAATCATAAAAGATAGACATATGCTGTTGTTGGGTATTTTTTATATAATTTTAAGGAGAACATTTCCGTCACACATAATTTCTGTGTAGCTTTCACCATTAAGGTTGCACACGCGACGGAAACTTAAAAAATGGAGTAACTTCTCCCGTTTTCTCAACATTTCCCTTCACTGCTCTGCTCCTATTGATTGTAGCGTAATGAAAAGTATACTATAACCTGCTCAGGACTATGAATAATAATTGTATCAAGTTTCATTAAAATCCGTCGAGTAGTTTTTGTTTCTATAACGGTTATACAGACAGACAGACAGACAGACAAAAATTGCACTGATTGCATTTTTGGCATCAGTATCGATCCCTAATCACCCCCTGATAGTTATTTTGGAAATATATTTCATGTACAGAATTGACCTCTCTACAGATTTATTATAAGTATAGATATAGATAGAAGATAGATAGATAGATATAGATAAAATCTCTTAGCAGTACACGTTTAAAATTGTAATTTAGTGTCATGTTTGATAAAAAAAAGTATCGAGCCAATCATTCTAAATCGCGTTTCTATCTTTACGATTTACTTGAGGGTATGTTCAATTTTGATGTGATGTTTTGATTATTTATTAAAAAACTCATAATTAATTAGATTTTCAGACGTTCAAAAATCTTATAAAGTACTGCAACCCCGCCTTAAGATGGTTATAACATGCGAGGCGGAATTTCAGCCCGAGCCGAAGGCGATGGCGTAATTGAGCCGAGCATGTTATAACCAATACGCACGTATATCGTACGACGTTTTTTAACACAATCATTTGCGAGGAAACAGAAAAAAATATATATATATTTTGTTCATTTTTAATTATTGGAACAGTTAGTGAAATTACAATTATTAAAATGATACGTAGTTGTAGTTGGTTTTTTAATTATGTTATTATTTATTTATTTTTACTTTCTCGGGTCCCTGGAGACCCGTTCCTTTGGTAGGCGTACGAGGGGCCAAAACCAGATCGCAGAGGCCCCGTTAGACATTTCAAATGTAATGGGGCACCAACCAATGATTATACATGTATGCACTGAAAGTATTCCCAAGGACAATCCCCGGTTGGAGCAGTACTATTGCAGAATAATTATGGAAACAAAATGAAACGCTATGGGTTTGGGTGTTTTAGACAGACAGACAGACAGACAAAAATTGTACTGATTACATTTTTGGCATCAGTATCGATCCCTAATCACCCCCTGATAGTTATTTTGGAAATATATTTCATGTACAGAATTGACCTCTCTACAGATTTATTATAAGTATAGATAAGGAGGACTGTTCAACTTCAAAAATAACATTTTGAATCGATTTGTAAATAATTATTTACAAAATATAGTTACTATTAATTGTTGGAAACTGGCAACACTGAAGAGGACGAGTAATGTAAATATATATTATGTCGAAGAATACAAGCATTTAATTATTTATAAAATACACATCGTAGGCGCAAGTTGATACTAAAGTATTGAATAAATATTTATATGCGTTTAAAAACAAAACTTGATTTTTGATTTAGGTATTTGTATCTTTTCGAGCATCGTGTCCACACGAAACCGAGAATGGACAAATCCTTTGATAGTTTTGGGTAGTATGAACTGCTGGTTGATTCTGCTTAGTCGCCTTTTAAAACCCGCTTGCAACTTTTGCCGACGCTACGGCTGGCCGGCGGACAGCGCGCGTCTTAGTTCCAAAAGGACGCATCCCATTCTGATCGCGCGCGAGTTATAATAATAGGTCTGATGATGAAGCCAGAAAATAGGCACTGGCATTCCATGATGGAATATCGTATCATAGCCGTGTTTGGACTTGTTAGAAAGGTTTTATTATGAACTTTGATCACGATTAAGTTTCAAGGTCTGATGATGAAGCCAGAAGATAGGCACTGGCATTACATGATGGAATATCGTATCTTAGCTGTGTTTGGACATGTTAGAAAGGTTTTATAATAAACTTTGACCACGATTAAGTTTCAAGGTCTGATGATGAAGCCAGAAGATAGGCACTGGCATTCCATGATGGAATATCATATCATAGCCGTGTTTGGACTTGTTAGAAAGGTCTTGTAATGAACTTTGACCACGGTCAAGTTTCAAGGTTATAACAAACGTATTATATATTGACTTGTAAATGGGCGATCAACAAAGGCTTAAACTATTCGTAACTGGTGGCGCTGGAACAGGAAAGACGTTCTTGTTGTTTTGAAAAATCAAGTGAACAGATGTTAGGGGAAGCAGGTTACAAAGATTGGCGCTCTGACTGAGTTGCAGCACGACTATAGGTGGCTCTACACTGCATAGCTTGCTCAAATTACCAGTTTAAAGAGATGGCGTCTTAGTATTAGTGTACATGCCTTAACTCTCCGGTAACTCTTGAGAATTATGCGTCAACAGTGGCAAAATGTAGAGTTCTTGTTCGTGGACGAGATATTTATGGTTCCATACGAGATGTTGTCCATGATAGACGCTCATTTACGCCAGCTAAAGAATTTCGATGAACCCTTTGGCGGCATAACGTTATACTATTTGGCGACCTCATGCTGCTTCCGCCAGTGCGTGAGAAACAGGTGTTTCAACAGCCGGACCTCATGAGACCAGCAACTCATTTATGGCGGCTTTTCACATAAGTCACTCAGACAAAACATGTGCCAGCGAGGAGACACGACATTCACCGACATCTGGAACGCCTTGAGGGTCGGAGAGCTGAACAGCGAGGTGTGTGCGTGAGCCTGTGTGTTTGCTTGCATCGGCTTAGTTTTGTGACTTCACTTGTTTGTTCGCGGTGCGCAGTCTTCCTTTTTTTGTTGGTCTGAGTCGGAGGCTTAGGTCATACAAAGAACATACTCTCCAAGTTTCAGGTCTCAACGATCAGCGGTTTAGGCTGTGCGTTGATCCGTCAGTCATTCAAGACAAAGCATTTTATACGTATAGATAGATTTCATTACTGGTAAATTATCAAAAAAAGGTGGGTGGTACGGAAACCTAAAAGTGTTTGCACGCGAGTCCGACTCGCACTTGGCCTGTTTTATAAGTATAAATTACTTAAAACTGTTGTTTCAATTAGGTACAACTGAAATAATTAAACCGGCTCCCAATAGCGGTTTTAGGGCCGGGCGACACGGGTAAGGTTCTCAAATAACGCTCAACGCTGTGCGTAATTTGAAAACCTACCTATTTCGTTGGATAAAATACAATTCAGACATTGATGGTGCCTTTTTATGCGATAACTCAGAATTCAGGAAACAGTTATTGTTACCTTATACAGCACAATATTCAATGGTGCTTTAAACAACATAGTAAAAGTACTGATGAGTGGGGGTGAACGTAGGGGGAGGAGGGAGTGAAATGGATTTTCAAAATGAGTTATAATTACATTGCAATATAGAATGGCGCCAAATGCATGACTCGCCAGGGGCGTTTAGTTGAGGCCGGCCCTGCCGACTACAAAACTGTAATTTATTTAATTAATAACAGTTACTAAAAAACTTTATTACAAAAAATACAACCGACTTGCAAAAACAAACCATTAAAAGTATAAAACAATCTTGTAACGTTGTAAACGTACAGACGCCAGCACATCAAGCTGCTACAATCTGTCAAATTCCTTTGTTAGATTTTCAACTTTTTTCCTAAAAGGATTGGGTTCAAAGGATCATGACCAAAACCAGTCTAGAAAAGTTGCACGTATGATAACCTAATTAATAAATATACAAATTATTTGCTTATATTTTACAAGCTTTTCACTTCAGGAATTTTGTTTTCGTATCCGGAATTATGATTTTAAGATAAACAGTAAATTAACGATTGCTAGGTATATTTCCGTATAGTCATGATGGACGTTTCGTTCTCTTCATTTGTACGAGTCACGTAAGTATGAGCCTTTACATAAAAACATCACGAAAATGATATTATATTAAACTCATAAACATCTAAATAATTTGTAATATCATAATCATAACGTAGGTACTGTATAATTATGTATTTCATAGTTACGTTGTGAAAATATTTATTTTTGTGTTTCGTCTCACGCAAATGCAACTGTCAAGGCAGATGACAGACGTACCGGTAGGGATGGCGATTATTCCTAAACAAGATCGATTTTTAAATCTATCCAAATCGCAGGAAAGAATCGATTCAGCAATAAATTGACTTCTGATAGGTCGATTTCCTATCGAGATAAATTCGTTGGTTACCCTCAAAGTACTGAATCCTAAAAAGCACGGTAGGTTGAAAAAAAAGTTGTTTTATTTCGATAATGTCACATCAACGCTGCAAGGCCATAAAAAGCACGTTATTCACGATTATTCACTTTTTTTTTCAATTAGCAGCTGTTCTTTTATTTTGTTTTAACTAACTTTGTTGTTTTGTACCTAGATGAGTGATCTGTGGTTATTTTATAAGTTGCGAGTAGTTTAGACACAATTTTTAGGTTATCTCCGAATTTGTTGAATTACTTTAAAACTCGGATACTTGTATGAACATGGACACTTATATTTAATAGTATTTAAAGCGTAGTCTATAATAAATAAAGATTTATTGTGTTTCAACTTAAGACGGATTTCCATACATCGTTGGTCATGATCCTTTGATTGAGAAATTTTGACAGTTTCGGATAGCCTGATGTGGTGTACGTTACCCCAGCAAGAAAGTATCTCCTAGAGTTATATGAGTAGAACGTATAGTTGGTGCCTTTTCTGCTGTAAATGTGCCCCCACATAAAAAATGTGTGCGGGGTGTCGTTTTGGAAAAAAACGGAAAAAACGATTCTTGCTGGGGAACGTTTTTCTAGCAGGAAAATTCTAAACGAATGATCGGAGAGAGAAAAATTGTGCATGGCCAGAAAGCTTACATGTGTGCCAAAATGTGCCCCCAAAAATAAAATCTGTGCCCCTTCAGATTTACGAGATACTGCATTTCCGGCTGGAGTAACGTTTTGATGAATCGTTTATCTCTAAAACCATTGCATGTGCCCCTGTAGAATAAACATACACGAGTAGCTCTTAATGTGTGCCCATATGTGCCCCAAATTAGATTTAAGAAAATATTTATAGTTTTCAATTAGTTATCGCAGTTTTATGAAAACCCGAAAAAACATCGCAACGCCTAAATGAGACAAGGTATAAGTTCGCTGAAAACTGTATTCGGTCCTTCTTGACGCTAATAATAACCATACAAAGTTTCAAAACTTTTCATGCATGCGTTTTTGAATAATCTTGCTAAAAGTCAAAACGATGGTGTCATAATTTTGACGGCAAAATACAAGGAACCGGCTCAATCCCAGATGTGTAGGTGTAAACCAAAATTTTGTGCCTTTAGTCAAAAATATATGGTGAAAATATTCAGCTTGGAATGTTTCGCATTAATAAATATAAACAAAAAACCAAAATATGTAAACAACGGCTGGTTATCCGACCAAATTCCAATGACTACTAAAAAGAGACTGATTCATACATATCGATGACCTTCTTTACTTTACTCACTAACCGGTTCACACGTGTTGTGCCTGAGTACACTGAAGTAGAAAAGTAATAAGTAATAAAAATAAAGTTGTTATTTGATTATATTCTACTAGCTGTTTCTATGACCTTACACATGATTAAGTATATTATAAATAGTAGCCTAAGTGCTATTCCAAGGTAAGCTATCTTCACCATTCTAAATTTCATTAAAATACATCCAGATATTTGGTATTTGCCTGGTCTTTGAGCCAAAATTTGATTGGTCCCGATGTTTAAAAAAAATATAGTTCATGAAATGTGTGATGAAAACCTACTACTAAAAAGAGGAAGCTCTTTTTTGTACATAAATAAAAAGCCCGTATTTGTCTTTTTATATGTATATATAAATAAATATATATATATTTATTGATAAGCCGTAGGTTACATAAATTAACAGTAAGTTTTCCATCACTAGGGGAATCCTCCAACCAGCCCGCGAAATTCAAAATTTCTTGCGTTTTTTGCAATTTGCAGGCCAGTGCTAGGTTGTATGTTGATTAAATTATTGTTCGCGGCTGTAAGACGTATGTAGTTTTAGAATTATAATCATCAAAATCACCAATAAAACCCTCCAAGTTCATAAAGGCGAAGGAACAAAAAAAAAGCAGAAAAAGTACATAATTCCTACAGCTTTATGAACTTGGAGGGTTGTATTGATGATTATACTTCGTAATAATATTTAAATCAACACACAACCTAGCACTGGCCTGCAAGTTCCAAAAAACGGTAGAAATTTTGAATTTCGTGGGCTGGTTGGAGCATTCCCCTTAACCAAATAAATTTTGGTACCTACAGTTTTGAGAGTTGTATTTAGTGTATACCTATAGTCAACCGCACAATGATCTGTGTTGCAACAACGTGTTTCCATTTTGTATGTCGTATTACGTACCTAAGAGGGATGAGGTGATAATGTTGTTACGTACTCGTATATGGGATAAATATGGTTATTTATAGCCAAATACCATCAGATAATTTGTGCACATTCGATGATTACAGTTATATCTTTACGCGGTTTACTCTACTAACACACTCTATCTGAATCTATGTATAAGCAAATTACTCGTAAGAAAATTATTTATCTGTGATTTCCAATTTTACTTTTTTTTTTACACAATATTATATTTACTTATTCTTAATACTGATCTGTGATTTAAATAATAATGATTACACAACGTGCAAATAAATTTCTAATATTTATAGGTAGGAAATTTGATTTGGGATTTGATGCAATAATTAAAATTAAGGGAGTAAAAATAATAGTTTCCACATCAACAAGCTGTTTCATTATAGTCACAAGGTGAATATAATATATTTTTTAATTAGCCCCCAAAACTTTTTAACGCGACTGTACGGACAACAGCTTAGGTATAATACGTCCAATAAAGAAGGTCATCGATATGTATGAATCAGTCTCTTTTTAGTAGTCATTGGAATTTGGTCGGATAACCAGCCGTTGTTTACATATTTTGGTTTTTTGTTTATATTTATTAATGCGAAACATTCCAAGCTGAATATTTTCACCATATATTTTTGACTAAAGGCACAAGATTTTGGTTTACACCTACACATCTGGGATTGAGCCGGTTCCTTGTATTTTGCCGTCAAAATTATGACACCATCGTTTTGACTTTTAGCAAGATTATTCAAAAACGCATGCATGAAAAGTTTTGAAACTTTGTATGGTTATTATTAGCGTCAAGAAGGACCGAATACAGTTTTCAGCGAACTTATACCTTGTCTCATTTAGGCGCTGCGATGTTTTTTCGGGTTTTCATAAAACTGCGATAACTTGAAAATGATAAATATTTTCTTAAATCTAATTTGGGGCACATATGGGCACACATTAAGAGCTATTCGTGTATGTTTATTCTACAGGGGCACATGCAATGGTTTTAGAGATATACGATTCATCAAAACGTTACTCCAGCAGGAAATGCAATATCTCGTAAATCTGAAGGGGCACAGATTTTATTTTTGGGGGCACATATTGGCACACATGTAAGCTTTCTGGCCATGCACAATTTTTCTCTCTCCGATCATTCGTTTAGAATTTTCCTGCTAGAAAAACGTTACCCCAGCAAGAATCGTTTTTTCCGTTTTTTTCCAAAACGACAGGGGGCACACATTTTTTATGTGGGGGCACATTTACAGCAGAACAGGCACCAACTATACGTTCTACTCATATAACTCTAGGAGATACTTTCTTGCTGGGGTAACGTACACCCTGATGTGCTGGCGACTGTACTTGCAAGTAATTCAAATCGTCAAGTCATTGTAATATCGTTCCAAAACGTTCACATTACCTAATGCGTATCATTCCGTCTCGTCTTACTCGCGCGCGAACCTAGGAACGTTCACTTTCCATTCGTTCGTTCTCGCACGCCGCGGAACGCTTGCGCAGGACAGTATGCTTAGTGCGAGTGTCATACTTAAATTCGAGTTACGTCTCGATCGCGTAAATCGAGTTAACGTCAAACGCATCGACTATCGTTAACTTGCGAGTGTGACATACAATACTTCTAACCATTCGATTCGCGTTAGCTCACCGTGAAAAGTGACGAATGGGAAACGAACAGCCGAACCAACGTTGGTAACCGGCCAAAATAAATTGACATTCATAATTTGTGTTCCTATTAGAAGTGACTCCCTTTTCAAATAGTGGTGGTTATACGACGAAGTTTATGTCATAGCTTGATGTTTATGTTGTGTAAACAAAGTTAGTTGTGTTTTGTATAGCTCCAATCCAATATTCTTGCTAAATAAAACTGAAGACTCCCTGTCCCAATTGGAAATACTGGTGAAATATATGGAACAATAAGTGTAATTTATATAATTTGGTGTGTAGTGAACTTGATCCAAGCAATGAACTTTGTACAACTAAGTTTGTTACTTTTTAGGCACGTAGATCTAAGCAAATTATCTACTCATGCCCGAGGTAAGATACGAGCTTACGGAGATGAGAGGAATTGACTGCATTATTGAACAGTGATGGTGCTGGTGACACTAAAACCACTGATAAATGGAAGAAGGTCGCAAAAGGTTAAGGTTAGGTTGCTAACCCATTGTGGGCAACTGGGTGTGCTCATCTTGTACTGTTGCATTCTCAAACATTCTCCAAGCGAATTAAATACGAGATGCCATTGTAATTTTTATTCAGTTCGAAATTAAATTAAATTACTTTGTTATTTCACCAGTCTCACGACGCTCTCACTACAAAATCTTACGTGACAACTTTACGCGCTCGCAAGTGACTGCGTTTCTTATTCGAACTGTCAAAACGGTCAAGATTGTAATTCACACTCGCGTTATAGATGCAAACGTTTATCGATGTGCTCGAAACGGTCCTCACTTTCGAGCGGCACTCGATTGTCACTATCGACGACGTAAATGTTGACACTCGCTAAATTTAAATCGCACTTATGACGCTAGGTGGCGCTTACCCAATGCCATACGAATTTGCGTTAACGTTTACGCGCTCGACGCGTAAAAAAAACTCGCACTAAGCATACACTACAGGCTCAAAGACGGCAGTTGCGACCCGCGTTCACGAAGGAAACTTGTGCGTGACATCATACGTGCGGTTAGCGGTATCATCCCATTCTATAAAGACAGACTTTTCTAAATTTATTCTTTAATACTTTACTACATTTTAATAAAGTTTAAATATATATTTCAAATTGTATTTATCCCCAGATTGGGTAAGTGTTGACAATGTCACTCTTTGCTTTATAATGTGTAAAGGTTATGGCACACTATAACAGCATCGCAACGGCACCGCTCCAGCCCAGCAATTATCTTGTCATTCAAATTAGTCCTTATTTCGTGTGTCGTATAATACATTTTATAATGTCAATGTCAAAAAGCCAACGGCAGGCAGTTGGCATGTTAACCGCTTCAATACAACTTGACTCGCAGCCTGCGTGCTTACAGCGCGCCGTCCACGTGTTTACTGCGCGCCAATTCCTATTCGCCAGTCCTAGGCGTGTTCAATGACAAATGCCATGTAAAATTGTGTTTGCGGTGACAGCAAGCTTGCACCTCGCGGCTGGTGCGCGGTCTGCGAGCGGACGACGTGTAGTCGGGTAGCCGTAGCCTAAATACGAGGCGACGCCGTGCTGCAGCTGTGCAGTTGCGGTGCCGGTATAATATGCCATGACCTTAATGGTGGTCAATGACATGCAAAAAATGTGTTGTATCATCTTTTATTTTTGACAACTATTTTTATTCATTTCTGTTCTTTGTTTTAACCATCATCCTTTGCCTACATCATCATAATTAATTTGAGCAGTTTGTTAACACTTCATAATCTTTTCTTTCTCCACTATGTAAACTCCGATTCTGAAGGTGACCTCTACACACGTTCACCCTAAGCGCAATAGTACTTCCGCCTTCCGCTTACGCTTACGCTACCATGGTCACCGTCAGGAGAGGGTTAGCAGAGGGCTCAATATTTATTTCCTGGACGTTAACTCCAGGGTTCCAAGTTCCGGCTTCAATTGCCGAAGAAAGCTGCTGCCGTGTCATCTGGTGGTCAAGCACACAAGTCGACATCTGCCGGTCAACTATCATCAACCCTGCGGCTCCTCAACATCCGGCGACAACTCCTCGGCTCTGGCGTCATCTACTACGCGTACTCATATTCAGGATAGTACTAGCGCTTACCTCCACATTCTGTTAAAACTTATGACGGGCATTTATGACCTTTAATAAAAAGATAATAATTTAATGTGTTAGTGAGTTTGTGTGTTCCTACCTTCCCATAGTTTTAGGGCACCTCACACGCGACAATCTTTAATTTCGGAAGTCGCTGTTTTTGGTTATTTTTTTCGTTTTTTGACACCGACTGGTATGTGAGACGAGAAGATACCACGCAACTTTTCGAACGCTGCCAAGCCGAGTCGAATTCGACGGTTGACCTCTTTCTGGAAGTTAGCTCTACCTGACTGCTAGTCTATTCTGTAAATAACCATCTCGATATCGACTTCACCTGAGTGACTAAGCTTACAAAGTGAACTTTATTTCACACATCATAAGGTCTTATATTTATACGAATTTGAAACTCACCTCGGATTCCGCTGTCGGGACACGAAAATGTTGTTACAGAATAGCACTGCTGGACCGTTTATCCCAGGTAGACGTACTCGTCTACAACTTCGAGTGTAGAGTCTCCAACCTTGATGGGAGTAAATGATACATGGGTATTTACCATAATCTTGGTTTTATCCATGTTCATTTTAAGGCCCACTCTTTCTGAAGGTCTACTGAGATATTTGAGCATTGTACTCAGGTCCTCCGTATTCCCGGTCATGACGATTATATCTTCGGCAAATCAAAGGTGAGTAATGTACTCGCTGACGTTAATACCTAGCCTTCTCCAGTCTAAAACCTTGAAGATATCTTCCATTACGGCCGCGAACAGTTTCGGAGAAATTACGTCTCCCTAATTTTCTCGCGAGTATAAAATTGTATCGGATAAATGTCCGTAATTTATATTACGTGGACTTGGAAGCTTGATCTTTTATGAGTCTTAAGGGACTGTAGACTTACGTACAGTACGAATAATCTAAGTTTACCCATGCGAAGTACGTCGCAATCGATTGCGCAGGATGTCAATTTGACAAGAAACATAGAAAAGCGCATGCGCGGGTACGTCGCGTATGCCGTCTCAGTCACTCGTATACGTTTGATGCATACTTGTGCCTCGCTTCCTCAATGCAATACGACTGTTGGTGCGAAAAGTGTTAAACGTTGTTATTTTTTTTATTAATTATTCTGGTTTTTTCTTACTGTTTGACTTGTATTTTGTGTTTTCTTGTAGTGTATGTGTTTGTTGTGTTACTTTGTGATCGTGTTATTGTTATTGCATGCATTTTTTCAAAATTCAAACATAACACGTACACAAAAAAAACATAATCTACGAACGTAACACTTTTTTACGCGATAGACCCTGCGCGGTCGTCACTAACAGCCAACTTCGCATGGGTAAAGTTAGAATATTCGTACTGTATTTGATACTAGCTGACCCGCGCAACTTCGTCTGCGTCACATTTTCCTTTAATGCTCCGCTCCTTTTAGATAAATCAACTTGACTCAAATACAGATATGGGCGAAGGTCATTCTTTCAAGGAACATCTTAACACCGCGATTCAGAAAATTGACGTCACACGCCAACGCCATCTATCGAATACTGCACGCAGTTGATCTCTAGGTATAGTCCAGTCTAAGTTTGATAGATGGCGCTATTTCAATATTTTATTTCGGAAAGACTATAATAATTATAATTTTATTCATTCACATTTTTTATTATAAGGTATGAACTGATTACAATGAAACAAAAAACTTAATTTTACTACAATTTACGCACAGTTTATTGTTATGTATAAAAGTTACGTGAAGTAATAATGAGACTAAGTGCACATAACCCAATTTTACTTCTGGAAAACTTATTCAAATATCTCTTGATAGACTGAACCGATTGCAATGAAACAAAAACTAAATGTTACTCCAAGTTACGCTCAATCCTTGTGTGTAAAAGTTATCTACATTGCTTTCGCAGATTTTACGTGATGCCCGAACAAATAAACAGACAAACAGACAAGCAGACACAAATTCTAAAAATGCTGGAAATGGGTTCTATTGGTTGTTCTTTAACACCCTAGCTATTTTTTTTTTGGATTTTTTTTTATGTACAAAAACCACTTTTCTACAGTTTTATTATATGTATAGAATAGATATAGATATAGATTATTATATGTATAGATAGATTAATTTCGACTTGATACTTCCACGCGTTCTCGAAAAAAACGGAATTTCAAACAGACGGACGGACGGACAACGAACTGATAATATAAGGGTTCCAGTTTTTCCTGTTGAGGTACTGAACCCTAAAAACCAAATCCTAACTATTATTATAAATGCGAAAGTAACTGTCTGTCTCTCTGTCTCTTCTTCATGCCTAAACCACTGAACCGATTTGGACGAAATGTTGTATACAAAGATAGTTTGAGACCTGAGAAAGGACATAGGATAGTTTTTAGTCCGGAAATCCCATGGGAACGAGAACTATGAGATTAAATAGGTTATATTTATTCCGGGAGTATGTTTCCTAGGGATTACGCAGGCGAAGCCGCGGGCACAAGCTAGTAGAAAATATTTATTTACTGATTGGCTGATATGACAGGAAAACCTATGTTTAGTCTTAAATAACGATTTGAAAATTTTGAGCGCGCATGAGACGTGCTGTTGGCTGGTTTTCGGGGGGTTTTACATGGCTTTCCAACATTTAAAAAAAAAACAAAAGTAACTGCCTCAGTACTGCTAGTCTATTTTTCTACGAAAAATTTTGTGATGATATGATGCACTATCGTATAACAGAGAACACTGTTACTATAAAGAAGAAAATTACCTTCTACTATTATGTAAAAGTCGTTGCCAGGTTCACCTTGTCTGACAATGATCTCGCCGTCAGTGAAAGATACAGGTTCTAAGGCGTCTGCAACTGTCAGGCGTTCCCATTTCTCTAAACTTTCTGAAAAAATGCAAATGAATGATATATTGTCATGTCCATTTATATTTGTGATGCCAATCCACATCGAAAATATCGCTTATAGCTTCGATTCGACCACATGGAGGAGTGGCCAACCTCTGAAGAAAAGGGCATCATCCCCCTCAGTTATCTATATCAGCGCAAGCTTTTGTGTATAGGAAACTTGACTGAACTATATGGCTGCTTATTGAACATGAAAAAGTACAAGTAACAGAACAAGCATCGCAAATGGTTTATAATGCAAGATGTGACGTTGCAGAAATTATTTAGTTACATAAGAACAATTTTTTTAGTATGTTTTGTAGCAGGTATTAATATCACTTACCTAATATGGAAACACGTGACAAGAATTCATCGTACATGCGCCTCTTCCTAATAGTAGAACCCATTAATATACGGCGGTAAGAGTCACGATCCAAGCCCCACAGCTTAAGGGAAGTGCGAGCGCGCACAGTGGCTGCTCTCGGCGTGCCGTATATTAGAGCCAGCTCGCCAAAACTGCCTCCTTCTCCAATAGTTGTAACAGGTTCCCCGTTCACTAAGACCTAAAGAACCATTCATTATTATAGCTATTAAGTTTAAAATTATTTCCTTGTTTGTTTTTTCTACGATATTAAACCTCACTCACTTCGACTTCTCCAGAGTCAATGATGTAAAAGTTATCTCCTTCATCTCCCTGTCTGATGACTGTCTCGCCAGGTAGACACTGGACTGGGAACATAGCGTCGAACATATCCGCTCGTTCAGATTCGTCCAGATGGGTAAACAGAACGTTAGAAGCTATAGCACGCGATAGAGCACCCATAGTCTTGTAATCTTTAGGCACTACCTAGAAATAAAAGCTCAACTTAATTAAGCACTGAATATTTTATTTATTTTAAATTACTAACACAGATTTATACAATTGGAATCCTATCATTAGTCCATCCATCTATCTATACATTTACACTGCCCTGTTCCATTAGAAGTATGTGGGAAATTGTGAAACTGCTGCACTACTCAAAAAAAGCATAGTTGTGATGTTTTCCGGGTTCCGTACCCAAAGGGTAACAGCGGAGGCTTAGTAGGCATAATTGGGTTATTATGCCTTAGTAGGCATAATAACCCTATTATGCCTACTACGAACGGACAGCGGAGGCTTAGTAGCCTCCGCTGTCCGTTCGTCCATCAGTCTGTCTATCAGCGAGCTATATGAACCGTAATAGGCAGACAGTTGAACTTCACAGAATGATGTCTATTTCTGTTGCCGCTATAACAACAAATAATCAAAATTATGATGGTACGGAACCCGTCATGCACGAGTCCGACTCGCACTTGGCTGTTTTTTTTTTAATTTGTAGGGTTCCGAACAAAAAAACGGAACCCTTGTAGGATCACTTGGGTGCCTGTCTGTCCGTCTGTGTGTCTGTCTGTCACAGCCAGTTTTTCTTCGGATCTTTTGGACCGATTCTGTTGAAATTTGGTATACATACCTATAGACTCCTTTCAGATAAAACAAGAATTTTTCAAATCGGTTCATAATTGTCGGGGTTATGAGGTAACAAACATAAAAAAAAAACACAACCGAATTGATAACCTCCTCCTTTTTGGGAAGTCGGTTAAAAAGAGGTTTCCAAACTGTATCGTGTGTCATATCAAATGAAAGGACTTACTGTGAGGGCTTAAAATGATTTTTTTTTTCATAATTTTAAAATAAATAGTATTGAAGTTATTCAAGAAGTTAGACCAAAAATGACTATCCCCCCCCCCCTTATCCTCTAAACTATTAATTCTAAAATTTTGAAAAAAAAGGCAGAGAATAGTTCTACCTAAAGATTACAGGCACACCTTTAAGAAGTCTGTACTTAAAATAAAAAGTAAAAAAATGAAATTGGTTCAGAACCCTTTGCACACGAGTTCGACTCGCAATTTGCCAGTTTTTTTTTACTTTTTAAAGCTTATAATAAAACTAACAATTCTATTTTTATTGTAACTGTACGAAAAATCACAATGATTGATGAAATAACTTTTAACAGCCATAGACAGTATATTCACAGTTTTAAAATATATTACTCTATTGGAATGGTCTTTTTATTTTTCAAAATAGGTAGAACTTGCCTTTTTGACATAGCTAGTAGCATCCTCCTCTGTAACTGGTTCAGCACTAATACCACCACGTCTGCGCGGAGGCTGTCCCCCAGGCACAGGCAGTGGAGAAAGTTCTCCATCAGCTTCTCCTTCAGATGCAGCTGCAGCCGCTTGTGCAGCCTTCACTTCATCCTAAACCAAAATTATAAATAGTATAGAAAGCCACAAAAACTGGGCATATTTAACTAGAGATGAAGAGATGTGATTTAAATAAACTCCTTTGCAAAAAAAAAACGAGCGGTTTTGAATTTTCAACATCTATTCTATACATATTATAATAAAATCGTAGAGTTGCCGTGTCTGTCAATTGAATATTTTCGCATAAAAAATACATAGAAATGTCAGAAAAATGACATAGAACACGAAAAAGCAGTTTTTGAAATTCTTGACTGTTTGTCTGTATGACCACATTTGACAACCTTTTAAAAAGGGTGAATGAAGATTTGAAAAAACGGGATACAAATATGAGAAAAAGCATCACACCTGAAGAAAAGTTAGCAGTATGTTTAAGGTACGAATGAAACACATAATGTATTTAAAGTTTAATATTTATTACCAAACACATTAAGTTATGTATGTATGACATTTTCACAAGATAATCGTTAATATTAATTAAATATAAGTGAAATTCGGAAAATCAGAGCACTGCTATTCAACTGATTGTGCAGAAATAGTTCTGCACAATCAGTTGAATAGCAGTGCTCTCATCATCATCAGTCATCGCCAGGTCATAGGACCTGGCGATGACTGATCGCTGTTATGCGGTGTGAAATAACCTGATGATTGATATGAGTAATTAGGTAGAAGTAGATGGTTGTTGAGAGGACCATCGGTTAAAATTAACACCTGCTTGAAATTTTAATAGTTGATCATCATTGAGTGAAGCTAGTGTAGGAAGTAGCTAAACTTAAAAAAAATGACTAGTTATCTTCATTCTGCGTATTCGGCTGACTTTTCATCTGGTGATCAATAAAAGTCGCCATTTTTTTATCCATTACAGAAAGCCTCTGCCTTGGTAGTACACTTCTCTTAAGTCGTTTAGCACCACCTGCGGGATTTTCTTGTCCTGGACTTTCATGTAAGATAGTAGGTTCATATTCACTTTCTTCATTTTGGATAGGATTTTCCGTATCACCCTCTTCAATATTTGTAGCTTCGTTACCGCTACTGACTTGTGCCGGATCCATATTTTTTTAAAAACAACAACTGGTCGTGATAACAGTATTTTTTGCTATTAACTGCAGCAGATCCAGTTTTTTTTTTTTTTGCATTTATACTTCTCTTCCAGCTGCCTCTTATCTGATTCCATTTTGAACGACTATTTTAGCTGAAAAAGAAAACATAAATGATAAATAACCATGTGAGGGCGGAGAAAGAACCATCAACAGGCTCAAGTATTAGGTATTTTGCTATTTTCTCAAATTTCAAAAATTATTTATATTTTATTACTATATATCAGAATATATAAGTTAAATAGAAAATATAAGATGTAACTTGGTCTATGAAGGAATTATCTAGTTTGTATTTATCTGTGGAGACTTGTTATTAGCAATTTAGATATTATTTGGTCACTATAATAATATTAGTCTGTAAGTCTTCCGAAAAATAAATAAATAAATAAATAAATATTATAGCTAGCTGACCTGCGCAACTTCGTCTGCGTCATATTTTCCATTAATGCTCCGCTCCTAAATAATATTGCGACTTTAAATTGAGATGTAAGTTACCCTATCTTTCAAGTTGGATCAAACTGCACACGGTGTGCAAAATTGATTATAAATGGTTAAGTGGTTCAGGAGTCCATCGCGGACAAACAACGTGACACGTGACGTGATATTTTCATAATTATTATTTATTAACATTTTAATATGTACTATAATAATAAAATATAAATACCCTACCGCAGTATCTCTACGTTGACGTCGTGGTGGGGCTTGCGCGTCCCGATGGACCTTAGGTCATACCTAGGGTGAGGGGCCAGACAAAGAGAGATAAAATACGCAAGGCAGTTTTGTGGCGAACTGTTGGGCAGTAGCGACCCCACGAACCTTATCTCCCGGGAGAAGTCTTGTTCCTCATCTACGGCTTGAATTTATTGGCTGGCCAGAGTGAATACTGACGAGGAACAGAGCTCCCACCTCTTTCTTGTCTTAATTGGCCGGTCTGAGTGGAGATTCGCTAGAGCACACGTGCTCGGGAGAAGGATGTATAATCCAGTAAGATGCTGGTAGGGATCTTGACCGCACTTCCGGGATTGTACTGATAGCCGTGGTATACCTCTCCACTCCTCTAGCACCTCAGGCTATGTTGCCTAGAGCACGCCACGATAGTGTCGATAAGTCCCCTCTTTGAGGAGTGGCTTGAGAGGCGCCACGGCGTCCTCACCTTCCGCCTGACGCAGGTCCTCACCGGACATGGATGTTTCGGGAGGTACCTGCAACGAATCAGGCGGGAGGAAACGCCCGGGTGTCACCACTGCGGGGATCGTCCGGAGGACACGGCGATCGGCGGCTACCTCTCGCGTCCGGCCCTGGTCCAAGACATGGTCCGGAGCGAAACGGAATGGGACGCCGGTGCCTCTTTCTGCGAAGCAGTCATGCTAGCGAAGGAGGTGGCGGAGAGGGAGAGCAGAACCTCTCGTCCCAGCCGCCGTGGTGGACGCCGGGGGCGTCGGGGGGCCACCTGGTGACCTCCGGCCACCGTAGGCGCGGGCCTGTGGACGGCGAGCTATGGGTGGCTCGCCGTCCGTCCGTCTAGTGACGACAGGCCGTATCGACGGCGCGTTAGGGTTCCACTTCCACGCGCGCCTCAAAGAGTCAGCACACAGAGGGGCCCGAAAGGGCCGACGCCTGCCGGAGTCGCGGGATTATTCGCAAGAGACACCGTGGCTCCGGAACACAAAGAGCAATGAAGGAACATGGATGGGTTTTAGTCAGTAGAAGTCTGACACTCCCTCCCGCTACACCCGGAGCGGGAGGAGTCATTGGATGATTTCCCATCCCTAAAAAAAAAGGGCTATGTTGCCTCCTTGGCGCTACTTCACTTTGTGCTAGCGACCGTTTTCGGGGGCCCATTCATTGAGTGTGCAAGTCACTCCCTGCCATTTAAAAGCCGTATATATTTTTAGTGGTCAGGCAGGGGCCAATAGTTCTTCTATAATATACAATTATCAGTACACTAAACCACCCAAACTCATAGCGTTTCATTTTTTGTTTCCATATTCTGCAATATTACTGCTCCAACCGGGGATTGTCCTTGGGAATACTTTCAGTGCATACAGGGATTATCGCCGGTTGGTGCCCCATTACCTACATTTGAAACCTATATTCCCAGTCGCCCCCGCGGGGATTGCCACCGGAGGCAAATGGGAATAAAAATTCCCAGTCGCCACCGGTGGTGACTGGGAATTCATTGCCCCCACTTCAGTTTCGCTGTACATTGCTTTGTTACTTGTGAAGAATAAAATAATAAGAAAATTTATTCCAAACCTGCATCAATCTAATTGATGATAACATTGAAATGAAGTTTTCAACATATACTTTGTTATTTTACTATTTAAGTCATGCGTATCTAAATGTTAAACGGAAATATAAAAATAATGTATAGGTATATTATTGAATAAACCCATTTTTATTAAAACATATAACTGGAGTGTGTGTTTAGAATAATTTATTAAGAAAACCGGGTCTCCAGGGACCCGAGAAAGTAAAATATGTATATATATATATATATATATTTAAATATATTCAAATAACTAACGGTATTGGTTGAAAAGTTTTATAACGCCATTTTGGTATTTAAAAATGAATTAAGTTCTCTCGCTCGACCAATAAGCATTAGTTATTCGAAAAAGTAACAGAATACCTCTACTGGAAACTGGTACCTACGTACTGTAAAAAAATGTTTTCTATTTGCAGGTACATCTGGGTGTTCATTCGTGGAACTACATTACACATACCGAGTGGGAGTCTCAACAATTAACTCAATAATAATAGAAGTAACAAATGTCATCTATACTAATATTATCTATACTAATATTATGAAGCAGAAGTTTGTTTGTTTGTTTGATTGATTGTTTGTTTGTTTGTTTGGTTGAACGCGCTAATCTCAGGAACTACTGATCCGATTTGAAAAATTCTTTCAGTGTTAGATAGCCCATTTATCGCGGAAGGTTATAGGCTATATCATCACGCTAAGACAAATAGGAGCGGAGCAATCATGGAAAATGTGATGCAGACGAAGTTGCGCGGGTCAGCTAGTATGGAATAATTTGCATCAAGAGTTAATTAAATGGTCCGACACAAAATATGAGTGGAAACAAATTACTGACGCATTTTATACTAAAGCTAATTTTCCTCACTGCATTGGTGCAGTTGATGGGAAGCAATAAGATTGAAGAAACCAAGTCACAGCGGTGCTATGTACATGAATTATAAGTTTTTTTTTTCCATTGTATTGCTAGCGGTAGTGGATTCGAATTATAGATTCACCTATATCAGCGTAGGCTCTTATGGCAAAGAATGTGACTCCTCTTTATTCAAAGAATGTACTTTCTGGAAAAGATTAAATGATGTGTTTCGGACGGCAGGAACACGTCCAATGCTCGCGCTGTCGTCCTGGGACAATCTCCCACGTAATTTGACGTACGCCCCTTGTACTACCTTGCGCTGGTTACGTACGTCACCACGCACCCCTGAATGCGTAACGTTTTTCGACTACTGTTAAAGGGACCTCGGGAGACGGAGACGAAGAGCCGGGGAGGCAATAAAACAACTCTTCACAGGAAATCTTGACCCGCAGGTTTCGGCTCCTATCTTCTTGTAGTGTTGCCTCTTCGACGGCTGTGCTGCGACTGCGATTGAGCCGAGATTCGGCTCTGTTTATATACTGCCCGTCGTTACCTTATAGAGAACCGTGATTTTTGAAGTCGATTCGTGTGTCATTTTCTCTATGAGCCGAAACCTTTGGAGCCTTTATTTATTGTGTTTTATATAAAAACCCTTACAATATATATATATTTTTAGATTCCTTAAACCTTGCTTAACAATATGGAACACAAAATATTTCGATATCCTTACAATACAAAAAGTTTCTAGAACTAAGACTTCCAATTTTGTACCTTAACAAATTTTCACTACACATTTTAGGAAATATTTTGAAAACTATAAGTCCTATCAACTTAATTCTTTTTGCCAAGGTGGTTTTGGGTCAAGACCTTTATTTTAACACTAATTACAAAACGCTATTACTTAAGACAAAAATTCACATTTTCAAACTACGTAATTATTTTCAATCCAAAAACCTTACATCTAAATATCCTTATAAACTATCAAAATTCGTTCGTATTAGAGTTTTATTGGACCTAATATGTAAACATAAAACTTATAAAACTAATTAGAAAGTAATTAAAACATAATCTCATCAAATAATTAATTAAACCTTTCTGTACAAACAAAACATAAAATAAAACATTAAATTCGCATTTAAACTATATTCTAACTAAACCTATGATGCGAAAATATCCCTATGACACTAATTAAAGAATGTTAAACTAATCTAATCTGATTCAAATAAGATTCTAATTAGTTTTCCTTACAAATTTCCTTATTTCATACGGTCGCGTCCATCACTACTTGCGCCTAGGGACGCAGAAGGGGTCTTATCGCCGACAGTCTCCCCCTCGTGCACCGCACCATCCTCCTGGCTCGGCGATACTCCCGGCACCAACAGCACCACTCTCGAACTGGGTCTCCGCAGCTCACCTCCGCGCGTCTCGACGTCGACGATCCTCGTTCGCCCGTCTGGTCCAGGATACACCCGCAGGATTCTTCCGCGTGGCCAGGTGCATCTCGGCAGGCTGTGGTCGACGATCAGCACGATGTCTCCGACTTGCAGGTCTGTGGCGCTGGTTCTTCCATTCGTCTTCCTCGGCAGAAGAGTGGGCAGGTATTCTCGCAGCCAACGTTGCCAGAAGTGGTCGGCAAGTCGCTGCGTGGCCTTCCAGGTGGGCCTGCCCACCAGCTCGCTGTCCCCGAAGTTGCCGACTCTCGCAGCGCCGCAGGATCGCCCAATGAGGAAGTGGTTTGGCGTGAGTGCTTCCTCCTCAGGATGCTCGGAGAGATGGGTGAGAGGTCGAGAGTTGACGATGTGCTCGGCCTCTAGGAGGAGAGTTTGGAGTACCTCCTCACGTGGATGCCTTTCGTGGAGTGTGGCGCCTAGTGCGGTTTTAATGGATCGCACCAGTCGCTCCCATGCGCCGCCCATGTTTGGCGCACCAGGGGGGATGAATTTCCACTGCACGCCGATCTTTTCTGCTTCTGAGACGAGGTCTTCTTGCTTCAGGGTGTCGAGCGCTTCCTTCAGTTCTTTATTAGCGCCGACGAAGTTGGTCCCGTTGTCGCTGTAGATTGTCTTCGGCATTCCTCTTCTTGCGGCGAATCTTCGTAGCGCCATGATCATGCTGTCGGTGGAGAGCGAAGGAGTCAGCTCAATGTGCACTGCCCTGGTTGTGAGGCATGTGAATAGAGCTCCCCATCTTTTTTCGTGTCGTCTTCCCACGGTGATCGTCATAGGGCCGAAGTAATCTACGCCAGTGCACGTAAAAGGAGGGTTTCCGTGCATCAGCCTTTCAACAGGTAGGTTGCCAGTCGGTAGTTCTTGTGGTTTTGCCTTCTTCGTTTTGCACCACTGGCATTGGTGTTGAACTGTTTTGATCGCTGACCTTAATCCCAGTACCCAGAAGCGTTGTCGAATCTCGTTCATCACGGTTGCGTGATTTCCATGGTTGAAGCGGCAGTGGAATTCCTCGATGATGAGTCGTGTTGTCCTTTCCTTGCTGTCGAGCACGATGGGTCGCTTGTAATCTCTTGTCACACCCTGTATCGCGTCGATCCTTCCTTTTAACCGCAGTAGACCTTCTTCCAGTACTACGTCGAGCTTCTTCAATTTGCTGCTGCCCTCCAATTGCTTTCCTTGCTGCAGACACTTGATGTCATCTCTGAAGCTTCTTTCCTGGCTTCTCTTTAGCAAAAGAGTTTCAGCTTGCTCTAGTAGTCCGGCGTTTAGCGGTACGTATTTCCTTTCTATTGGTTTTGAAGACTTCTGTGGTTTCTCAACAGTCTTCGCCTTCTTTGCTTGCGTCATCTTCCAGGTGGGATCTTCTTTGCAGACGTTGACCTTCTCTCTTCTTCCGCAGAGTTGTAGGAACTGCGAGTCTATTCCATGAGGAGAATCTATCAGGATCTGGTGATGGGTGAGAGGTGCTCGTTGCTGCCGCGACGTCCACTGCCTTTTCTTCGCCGGTGGTTTCCTTCTTAAAGGTTCTCGGTGCCGGCCAATGCGCTTCATCTTGTTTCAGGAGGCTTGGTCCGTTGTACCATCGGTGATTGCAGTCCTAATCTTCTGGCACGTTGCGCGTTGCATCATCAGCAGGGTTCTGCGCTGTGGGCACCCATCTCCAGTCTTGCGGCTTCGTAAGATCTTCAATTTCCGCTAAGCGATGAGCCACGAACGTCTTGAAGGTTCTGGGGTCCGTCTTTATCCATGAAAGTACGATGCTGGAGTCCGTCCAAAATGTCTTCTTTGCTACCTTCAGGTCCATTTCTTCCTCTACTGAATGTGCCAGTCTGCTTCCTAGGAGGGCTGCTTGCAGTTCGAGTCTTGGGATCGACACCGGCTTCAATGGAGTGACTCTTGCCTTCGCCGCTACTAAGCTAACATAGTAGGTTCCATTTCCATCTTCCGTCCTCCAATAGACCGCTGCTGCATATGACTCGCTCGCGTCCGTGAATGTGTGCAGCTCCCCCTCGGTGCAATGTGGCGCCAGGCATCTTGGAACCTGTAGGTCTTGGAGCAGCTTCATTTTCTCCAGGTAAGTCTTCCATGCTTCGTACTCCTTTCCTTCTATTTCTTCATCCCAACCGACGCCACTTCGCCAAATGCTTTGAAGCAGCTTCTTTCCCTGGATGAGAACTGGTGACGCCAGCCCCAATGGATCGAAGGTCGACATCACTGCACTGGTGACTTCTCTCTTCGTAGGTACTTGAAGTCCTTTGGCTATTTCCTCTGGTGTGTTCCGGAGGTTTGCCCTGAAGCCGATGGAGTCTTTCGTCGTGAACCAGCGAAGTCCCAGTGTCTTTTCTTCCTTCTCCCCAATGTCAACTTCTGTCTTGTCTATGGCATCAGTCTTCAAGTCTCGCAGCAGCTCAGGTTGATTTGACGCCCATCCCCTGAGTTCGAAGCCTGCTTTCTTGTGTATGTAGTCCACCTGCGCCGTCACTCTTCTGAAGTTCTCTTCTGAATGGAAGCTGTGCAGGTAATCATCCATGTAATGATACAACTCGATTGCCCTTGCTGCCTCTGGAAACTGCTCCTTGTATTCCGCTGCGTTCCGGTTCTTGACGTAGATTGCCGTGCTAGGAGATGATGTCGCGCCGAAGATGACTGATGTCATTCTGTATTCCTTCGGTGACACGTCTCGATGATCTCCGCGCCACAGGAACCTCAGGCTATCTCTGTCTTCTGGTCGAATGCGCACTTGCAGGAACATTTCCTTGATGTCGGCTGCCACAGCTATTGGTCCTTGTCTGAACCTCAATAATATTCCGAAGAGTGATTGCAGTAGATCTGGTCCTGGTAGTAGAGCATCGTTGAGGCTTCTTCCTTTCGACTTTGCTGCAGCGTCGAAGACGATCCTTATCTTTTTCTTCAACGGATGTACCACGGAGAAGTGAGGGAGGTACCATTTCTTCTTGGAGTCTTCTTGTCCTACAGGTGCTTCTTCTGCATACTTGCTGTCGATAAGATGCTGGATCTGTTTGATGTATTCCGCCTTCAGCTGAGGGTCTTTGTCTATCTTCTTTTCTATGTTGAACAACCGGTTCTTGGCAGACGTGTAGCTTTCAGGCATTTGTTCATCTTCATTCTTCCACAAGAGTCCAGCTTCGAATCGCCCATCTTCCAATCTTCTGCAGGTCTTCTCTAGGATGGCAAGTGCTTTTCCTTCTGAGTCTGTAGTGGGTCTTCGCGGTTGTACACCAAGCGCCTCGATCGCGAAGTGGTCCTTAATGGCTTGATGCATTTCCTCTTCTCGCGTGCTGACGTGTAGGCAAGAGTTCAAGAAGTGTACAACTCTTGCAGCCCCGACGTCTGACCCATGGAGTACCCATCCTAGTCTTGTTCTTGAAGCAACTGGTTCTCCTGGTTTCCCTCTTCTTACTTCTTGAGTCACTATCAGCTCCCAATTGTCTTGCCCGATGAGCAGCTGTGGTGACTCCCCTTCATAATATAGAGAATCGGCGATCTTCTTTAAATGTTGGCATTCTTCTATCCTTTTCTTTTCCAGGAACTGTGGTGCAAGCTTCAACTCGTTGATAGTTCGGACTCTCTTCAAGGTCTTCTTGTTTCCTTGATGAACCCCCTTGACCGTAAGGTCCAGCATCTGTGAATCCTTCTTCTTAATCAGCCTGCCTCCCACTGTTTCGATCGCTAGTTCCTCTTCCTTGCCTTGAGCGCCGACTTCTTGTGCCACCTTTTTATCAATGAGTGACACCGTGGACCCCTCATCCATCAGGGCCAATATCCTTTTTGATCCTTTCGACCCGAAGACTTCAACTGGAACTATCTTCAGGTATGCCCTTGCATTGTTGACTGCATTCACTGATGCCATGACGCTAGCTACTTCTTCTTGTGTCTCCGTTTTCTTGTCTCCCGAGGTCCTATCTTCTGATTCCACGTGGAGCAGGTGATGATGCCACCTCTTGCATTCCTTGCACGGTGGTTTCCTGCAGCTCTCCTTTCGATGTCTCCCTTGAAGACATTTGAAGCAAACGCGACTTTTCTTCACTGTTGCCCACCGATCTTGTACTGACGTCTTCTGGAACTTCTGACAGTCGACGAGGAAGTGTCCACCTTCACACATAGGACATATCTTCTCTGCTGGCTGTCTTGAATCCTTTTCCTTGAAGTCCCTTTCCCTTGTTGAATGCGTCGCCTGTCGATGAGTCCTCTTGAATCCAGTCTTTTCTTCTGATGTCGCGAAGGCTCCACACTTGTCTGCTTCCATGTTCAGGAACTTGGAGACCAATGTCAGGTCGGAGAACTCGCCTTCTTCTGTTGCTGCAGTGAAGTCATACCAACGGAACTTGAGAATCGTCGGCATCTTCTCGATGATTTGTTTCACCATTTCAGGTGAATGCAGGTACTGTGGTTTCTTCAAACCCCTTATTGCTGCTACGCTGTTGTTGATCTGGCTTGCGAAGATGCATATGTCCCTTGGATTTTCAGATATCTTCGGTAACGCCTTGACCTTGTCCAATTCCGCCAGCACCAGCGCATCAGGTCTTCCATATCTTCTTCTGAGGGCCTGCATCACTTCCAATGGAGATGCTTCAGAATACAGCAGACTCTTGATAGCTTCTCTTGCATTGCCCTTCAGTGCTCTTCTTAGTCGAGCCATGTTTTGAACTTCGTTGAACATCGGTGCTGTATCTTCATAGACAACCTTGAAGGCCAACCACTCGCTGCTGTTGCCGTCGAAGTAGGGTAACTCGTGAATATACTTCGGCTGCGATACTGGTCCTCCTTTTGTGGTAAGGGCTTCCTTCAACACTGCTGCTAGCGCTTGAATTTCGCTCGTACCCCCTTTCGTTGAGGAGATCTCTTCAGGCTTCACCTTCTGTGGCTCTTCTGAAGGTAGCTGACCTCGTCGCTCGGGCTGTTCCATGTTGCCTTCTTCTAATACGGATGTCTCGATCCAGTTCTGCACCTGTGCTGTTCTGTCTTCCTGGTCTTCATCCACGGAGTCCTCATCTTCACACTGTGCCAGTTCCAACCTGACACGGGCTAGCTTCGCCGCAGCCTGAGCTTGCTTCAACTCCAGGCGTGCTAATTCTTCTCTGGCTTCCAGCTCGCGTCTTCTGGCTGAGGAGCTCGTGGTCTTCGTAGACCTGGCATGACGACCGACCCCCTTTGGCTTAAGGGTTGCTGCTGATCCGCGAACACCCTTGTCCGGAACATCCTCTGGAGTCTTCTTGGTCGTTTCCTTCTGTGCGGCTTCATCCTTCTTCTGTCCGTTCTTCTCGGACGCCGCCGCGGTCGCAGTCGCTACCGTAGTCCCCATCGTCGTGGTGCCCTCTGTGTTCGTAGTGCCCGAAGAAGCGTTTGAATCCGACGTAGTTGCTGTCCCTGATGATGCTGACGCTGACGCAGACGTGACCCCTTCTGATCCCGACATATCTTCTGTCGCGTCCTTATCCGAAGGACGGGACCCGGAACGTGAGGGAGCATCCTTCTGCGTCCTGGTTACCCGGCATCTTGACGCAATCTTCTTATCTTCTGGACTTCTTCTGGATTCTTCTGCACTCTTCTGCAGGGATCCGGCTCGAAGGACCAACTATTTCGGACGGCAGGAACACGTCCAATGCTCGCGCTGTCGTCCTGGGACAATCTCCCACGTAATTTGACGTACGCCCCTTGTACTACCTTGCGCTGGTTACGTACGTCACCACGCACCCCTGAATGCGTAACGTTTTTCGACTACTGTTAAAAGGGACCTCGGGAGACGGAGACGAAGAGCCGGGGAGGCAATAAAACAACTCTTCACAGGAAATCTTGACCCGCAGGTTTCGGCTCCTATCTTCTTGTAGTGTTGCCTCTTCGACGGCTGTGCTGCGACTGCGATTGAGCCGAGATTCGGCTCTGTTTATATACTGCCCGTCGTTACCTTATAGAGAACCGTGATTTTTGAAGTCGATTCGTGTGTCATTTTCTCTATGAGCCGAAACCTTTGGAGCCTTTATTTATTGTGTTTTATATAAAAACCCTTACAATATATATATATTTTTAGATTCCTTAAACCTTGCTTAACAATATGGAACACAAAATATTTCGATATCCTTACAATACAAAAAGTTTCTAGAACTAAGACTTCCAATTTTGTACCTTAACAAATTTTCACTACACATTTTAGGAAATATTTTGAAAACTATAAGTCCTATCAACTTAATTCTTTTTGCCAAGGTGGTTTTGGGTCAAGACCTTTATTTTAACACTAATTACAAAACGCTATTACTTAAGACAAAAATTCACATTTTCAAACTACGTAATTATTTTCAATCCAAAAACCTTACATCTAAATATCCTTATAAACTATCAAAATTCGTTCGTATTAGAGTTTTATTGGACCTAATATGTAAACATAAAACTTATAAAACTAATTAGAAAGTAATTAAAACATAATCTCATCAAATAATTAATTAAACCTTTCTGTACAAACAAAACATAAAATAAAACATTAAATTCGCATTTAAACTATATTCTAACTAAACCTATGATGCGAAAATATCCCTATGACACTAATTAAAGAATGTTAAACTAATCTAATCTGATTCAAATAAGATTCTAATTAGTTTTCCTTACAAATTTCCTTATTTCATACGGTCGCGTCCATCACTACTTGCGCCTAGGGACGCAGAAGGGGTCTTATCGCCGACATGATGGCAGTTTAAATTTACCAGAAGCTCGTCCTCTCTCTACAGGTTTGGAATCACGTGTTCCATTTGTGATAGTGGGTGATGAAGGATTTGGTTTTCATTATAATCTATTGAGACTCTATGGAGGAACTCATTTAGATAAAAATAAAAGGATATTTAACTATCGATTAACAAGAGCCAGACGTTATGTGGAGTGCGCGTTTGGAATATTGGCGAATAAATGGCGAATATTTCATCGTCCATTGGAAGTATCGTATCGTAAGTATCGTAAGCATCAGAACAGCTATCACGATAGTTAAAACTTGCGCTGTGCTTCATAACTATATCATGCACAATGGAAAACGTAAGTAATGAGCCTTTAAAAAAACGTAAACGTAAGTAAAGATTTCACAAATTATTTTGTTTTGATGTGGGAGCTGTACCGTGGCAAGAAGAAGCAATACAAGAATAAAGGAAATAAATAAAAACTTACCATAGCTTTGTCTTTCTTTTTCCTCAATTTCTTGAAAGTCTTCTCTCAAAGCAATGCAAACTTCGCGCCATGCTGCAGTTCGCAAGTTGGGTCTTTATAATTTTGCAGCGTTTTATCCCATACTATGTATATGCCTACTTTCAATTAGTGTATTGTTTTCGTCATTTTTCGGCAAAACACAATCTTCTCGGCGCTGCGCAAAAGAGCAATGCGCTACGCACACGCTGGGTAGCGTGGCGGGCATGGCGTGGGGGCTGCTACCACTCCACTATCCCGCAAAAAACATTGTCCAGCAAAAAACCGCACGCAGGAAGCTGTGTGCTGCCAACTTTGTATTTGTTTGTTTGTTTGTTTGTTAACTATCTGAACGCGCCCCAAAAGGTGATGGCCCTAAGGATGGCCCGAGGGTACCGCACGATCTCGCGCGAAACGGTGTGTCTCCTTGCCGGATTGCCGCCATGGGATCTGGAGGCGATAGTCCTCGCGCGCCTGCATGATTGACGATGATGCAGTGCAGGGCACGCCACGATAGTGGCGATAAGTCCCCTCTTTGAGGAGTGGCTAGAGAGACGCCACGGCGTCCTCACCTTCCGCCTGACGCAGGTCCTCACCGGACATGGATGTTTCGGGAGGTTCCTGCACCGAATCGGGCGGGAGGAAACGCCCGGGTGTCACCACTGCGTGGATCGACCGAAGGACACGGTGGAGCACACTGTCCAGGTGTGCCCCGCTCGGGCGGCGCACCGCCGTGTCCTCGAAACGGCGATCGGCGGCGACCTCTCGCGTCCGGCCTGTTCCAAGCCATTATCCGGAGCGAGACGGAATGGGACGCCGTTGCCTCCTTCTGCGAAGCAGTGATGCTAGCGAAGGAGGTGGCGGAGAGGGAGAGGAGACCCTCTCGTCCCGGCCGACGTGGTGGACGCCTAGTGACGACAGACCGTGTCGACGGCGCGTTAGTGTTCCACGCGCGCCTCAAAGAGAGTCAGCACACAGAGGGGCCCGAAAGGGCCGACGCCTGCCGGAGTCGCGGGATTATTCACAAGATGGATGGATGGAATTTGATTTCCCATCACTAAAAAAAAAAAAAAAAAAGAAGCTGTCGTCGTTCGTCTACTTCATGGAAACAGGGGGGCTACTCTCTAAGCTCGAAGTCCGTAGTTTCGGTCTTAGTTGCGGGCATATTTTACTCCGTATCATCTACGGAGTTACGATTAGTCCCAAACGCGAACTAAGAATGAATGACAACACGATTTGACAGTAACTATCAAATCGTTTTTTCATTAATTCATAGTGGTTGGGTGATTTGGAGTAGAATACGCCCGCAACTAAGACCGATACTACGGACTTCGAGCTTAGACAGTAGCCCCCCAGAATAGCAACGCAATTATACCTTTATGTTGAGAATTACGTGACAGAGGGGACTATCAAGGGCGGCGAATTTTTCATTACTTTTGCGAAGGAAATTTATAAAAAAATGAAAAATTACTGTTTTTGCATTCAAGATTCAAAGAATTTATTTCAAATAAACCATTTACAAGCACTTTTGAAATGTCAAGGTAGGTCAGTCAAAAACATGAGGCTATTTGCACGTTCCAAAGCGTAGAGCTCTATGGAGAAGAACGTGAATCATGTGATGTTTTACAAAAATCTCAGTTACATGTATCTACTTGACGACCGCCATTTGGCGGCCGGGACCACCGGCTTATGCATGTCTTCCGAAGCACGGAATCATCCTTTTATCAGTAAATCAGGTGATTCAATCCTGCAATGTACTAGCCAAACTGGAAAACAACATTGTAATGTTGTTTTCCAGTTTGCTTTCCTGTGTGAATCAAAACCACGACCATCAGGTCACAAGGCAAACAAGTTTTCCTTTTCATCCCACCGCCTTCTTCATCCCCCTAATGGGACAAAAGGGAATAATTTATTAATTTCTTTTTTTTAGCCACTTTGGTTACCACTGCATAACTACAGACAAAAAATAAACAGATATCGGCACTATTTTGTTAAGTAGCGGCATCACCCGAGCATGCCGCCCGAGCCATGTAATTTTTTGACTTCTTCCCGTTTCGTCACATTCCCCTTTTGTCACTATGTCAAAACTTTTAAAAACAACTGAACGCGAGTGGCGTTTGGTCACGATTTTGATCTTCATACATTCTTTCCCGTTTTGTCACCATTTAAGAATGTCTATATTCATTCCCGTTTGGTCACGATTTTGTTCTGAAAGTACAGTCAGAAGTAAACAGAAATGCCACCGTTCATGTTATATCCAATTACTAGCTACCGCCCGCGGCTTCGTTCGCGTGAAAAGTGTTTTCATTAGGTGCATCACATTTAACATAAATATTTGGATGTGAAAAGCTATCCGCGAGATGGCTGCCGCGATTTCTTAAACTCGACCGTGTGACCACTTAAAGAAAAATACATAGGCTACTTTTTATCCCGATAATAGGCATGGCTTAATGGAGGCGCAGGAGGAAGTGCACATCTCAAGCCGCTGCTGCCTTAGTACTTCAGATTTACAAGTACCTACCAGGAGAGCAGAAACATATCGAAGTATGGGGCTGACTTTGTGAGCGCTAAAGATATACAAATACCAGGAGAGCAGAAACATGTCAAAGTATTTTAAGGCATGCTTTTTTTTACTGCAGAACATGTATGTGTACTAGCTTCTTCTCACGACTTAGTCTGCGTAGACTTTAGACCTGCCGCGCAACTTTTTTGCCTCATTGTCTCATCCTTGAAACTATGTACATCTTCATGATTCAGGCATCTGGATGCCTGCATGTCTTTGCGGTGCGGCTGAAACTAAGATTTCAGCCCCGAAATTATTTCGACATGTTTGTGATCTCCTAGTAGGTACTTGTGAATTTTAAACGCTCACAATTTCAGCCCCGAAAACACTTCGACATGTTTCTGTTCTCCTGGTACTTTGAATCTGAAGTACTAAGGCAGCAGCAACTTTGGACTGCCACTTCTTCCTCTGTCTCCATTAAGTCATGTATTATGTGACCGGGATAAAAAGTAGCCTATGTGTTATTCCAGGATGTAACCTACATAATTATCACAAGTACCTACCAAGAGACCACAAACATGACCATTCCCCCTCCCCCTTATCATCCAAACGACTGAGCTTTACATTTTGAAAAAAAAGCTGATAATATTTCTATACCCATAGAACACAGGAAAACCTATAAGAAGTCTATAGTGCTAAAATAATCTTTTACACGCAAGTCCGACTCGCACTTAGCCAGTATTTTTTTATTCAAATCAAAAGCTCAATTCCCTAACAGGTAAACTTTTTATGCATATTGTTACGAGCTTGGGGTTCGTGACAATAAAAACAGCCGATTAATTAACCAAAAATGACACTTTAATAATCAACACTAATTATCACTTTAAACACACTAATTACAACACACAATCGCGCTATTAAACACTTCACTTCACTTAATTCGCAGTTGAAGATCGCTTCCGATGTATCGCTTGTATCGCCAATTCAATACTGACTCAGTCGCGAGCGATGCGCACCTTATATATTCCCACAGTAATCTCCAGAACCTTCGAGAATGGAAATATCTAGAAAGTTCGGGAACATACCGGTCCCGACTGACTAGGTGTCGAAATAGCATCGAAAAGTCTAGAAAGATCGTGACCCAATTAGTTCCGCTACTCGATACTAGATGGCGTTAGTAGTACGTTGTGTACCCGGCATTAATTCTGGCGCGTAACATTATTATCAGCTAACCATTCCATGCCCAATAATTTATTTTGTTTTTATATGCGTTTGTACATAATGTAGATACTGTATATTGATCTTTAGTTTATGTTTCCATTATTTTTCAATTTCGTTCACTGTAACCCAAGTCCGAGGTTTTTTACGTTTTTAACGCCCCAGGCGGTTTATGTTAGAGCTAATTGACGACAGTAACTATTTATACTAATACCTGGGGTCCCAATCTAACATATTTGATGTTAAGTTTAAATGCTTAAAATGAATGAACTTATGTATTTATACAAAACATGAAAGACCTCTAACAATATCTATCTTTCCGAAGAATGGCCTTTTTCATCAATAGTTATTTTCTGATCTAAGAATAATCTAGAAGCTTGCCGTGAAGTACAATAAAATTAATCATGACAAAAAAACAAGTCTTCGTACACCTTGTTTTTAAAACCAGTACTTACCTACACACCTTTTGGTAATTAGGATATTGAGACTATTATTTCGATACCTTTAGAACAGGCGGCCCATGTGACGCAAGTAATTTAAGGTTTTTACTTCCACTAGAAAAACATTATACCCACCTCTGGCAAAGTCGGATGATGAGAAGGAGCTGACTGAACCACACGAAAACTAGTTTAAAAAAAAGGTGACAAACCGGGAAAGAATGTATGAAGATCAAAATCGTGACCAAACGCCACTCGCGTTCAGTTGTTTTTAAAAGTTTTGACATAGTGACAAAAGGGGAATGTGACGAAACGGGAAGTAGCCAATTTTTGTATAGGTAAACATTTTGAACGTAACAATAATAAATTATTTAGAATATGTTTTATATTTATAAGAATTGTGAGTGCTATAGATTCACAAGTACCAGGAGACTAGAAACATGTCGAAGTATTTTTTTTTTGTTTTATTTATATATTTAAACTTTATGTACAACAGTGTTATATGGGCGGACTTAATGCAACAATGCATTCTCTACCAGTCAACCTTTGGGTTAAAAGACTACATTGTGGTAGGTGTGCAACAACAAACAATAAAAAACACAAACATTTAAAATGAATCTTTTCAATACAATACATTACACAAATAATATAATAACATGTATACTAATAACATACACATATACATGCTAAAATAATAAACTAATAAATATGATGTTTGTTGTTTGTTTTTTGTCTTTTTTTTGTTTTTTATCTTGTATTAATTACTGTGCATTCTACTCATTGTATAAATTCTAGTTCCTAAAACGTAACAGACAGATGTGTTGCTGGGGAGTTTGTTGACTTCTTCTCCACGGCTAAAACACTAGGAAGTGGTGACTGGCGGGCGTTTTGGGGGACTGTCTTTTGTAGAACTTGACGTTCAAAAAGTGCTGGCTCCCAGCCTAATTTGAATAAATGACTTTTGAATTTTGAATTTTATTTCCAGGGCTGGAGTTTTGAGTGGTTAGGATTTTAAATGGAGGATCATAAATATGTCGAAGTATTTCCAGTGCTGGGATTGTGAGTAGAGGATTCTATCCCGGGATCCCGGTCACATTAGTCCCGAAATTTTCGGGATCGAATTGTATGAATCCCGGGATTTTCGGGATTGATACTTTTTTAAAGAAGCCACTAAAAATGGTCGTGAAACGTTAATTTTGTAAGAAGAAAGTATAATTTTGTTTAAACCGCTTTTTTAAACAATGATAAATGATATTTATTTAGTAAGTAGGTTGTAAATTAAATTTTTACATGTCAATCTTTTATGGTCATTTTAAACTAGATGAGGTCGGTGTTTTCTAGCTGCTCTGAGAAGAAAAACCGAAACAAACTCAGAACAAAGTCTCTTTTAAAGTCCATACAATCGTACTAGTCAAATCATATGAAAACCATGTAGGTAGGTTAATGTCTGAAGTGGTATTTTGAGGAAAGTACCACACTGATTTGAGTAGACATAGGTACATTTTTAATTTTACTTTTTCATTCTTTAAAGATAATTAATGTAAAAAATTTAAATAAAAAATAAAAATAATACTTTACCGAGTAAGAATTAACAACTAATACAGTACTAAGCTCTCTTTATTGACTGTGTCTGAGTGCTAGTACTTTACAAATAGACAGTCCCCCAAAACGCCCGCCCGTTACCACATCCTAGTGTTTTAGCTATGGAGAAGACGTGGCCAACAAACTCCATAGCAAGTATAGCAACACATCTGTCTTTTGAGTTAGAAGAACTCGCATATATAACATTATTAAATAAGTCAGTTTAATTTAATTAAAATAGGTAAACCGACAGTTTCGTTCGGGACGAGTGTCCTAGTCGGTGTCTCGAGCAAAAGTGCGCTCGGCAAATTTTTTTTTTTTTTTTTTGTATATGCCTCTCGCAGGTCAACCTGAGAAGATTGGCTTCTGCTTAACCGGACTTGCCTGTGAGTCCTTAATATAGAATTAAAGCCACCAGCCAGGCTTGTTTAAAACTTAAAAACGTCCCCACTCTCCAATTTATACGACTCTGTCCACGTGCCGCCATTACAACTGTCAACTGACGTCACGGCGTTTACCACTACCCACTACTACAATACTCAAATCAGCAACTAATTATTAAATGATATCTTTATCCACGGCATATATTTATACTTAGATTACTTTAAAAAGTAAACATCCATGTCAAAAACACACAATCAATTAGAATATAAAAATGAAAATCTGTAAAATATAAAAGAATAAAGAAAAAAAAATTCTATGTCCTCCTAAAACTAAATGATAAAAAAGAATTGATTCTGATATGTTTTACTGTCTTTTTGTTACCAATACAATCCCGAGACTATCCCGGGATTGAATCCTCTAATTGTGAGTAACACACAGTCGTCCCACCGACTTACACACACTGGACTTTTCACACATTAATCTATACTAATATTATAAGGCTGGAGATATTGTTTCTCTGTTTGGTTGAATGCGTTAATATCAGGACTGATCTTCAATACCTCATTTATATACTATCAAGCTATGACCAATTGGAGCATTAATGAAAAATGTGTTGGAAAAAAAAATATCAGCAATTAATGTCACTTTTAGGGATAAGGCTAGACTCTGTGTCACCCTATGTTTTGCTTTCTTCACCTATCTATATAATCTATTCTAATGTTTATATAATGTTAGGGAAGACATCTCACAACTCTAGTTATAATTAGACTTCTAGTATTTGTATACTTCCATAAAAACCAAATAATAAATATGCATATTAAAAATTTCTACTTGCCTTCATAAACAGGTAACTTTTTGCCATGTCAGCCGTAAGCTGGTCTATATGAGTATAAAAATATGCGACCTGCTTTATAAAAAAAAATTATAACTTATTTTAATAAATTTGCACTCCCTAGGTAGCAACTGTTATATTTAAGTATGACTGCATCAGACTTTTACACAAACTAATCATTTAACAAACAAATGAGTAATGAGGAAAATTTATATATTATAATTGTTTATGGAAGAAGTAAATGTTTTCCTTATATTACATTATATGAATTATTATGAGTTAAATATTCCAATAGGTTACAGGACAACCTCAAACCTCTTGGTAAATTAGGAATATTACTGGAAAATTTCTACTTAAGCAGTGTAAACATTTCATGATCAGCAAGTTTGACAAAGGCTGTCTGTAATAGATTGCCTTGTGACAGTTTTTTCTTTTTTTTTTTAATATGTATGTGTTGTTTTTATTATGAGATGTACAGTCGCCAGCACTTCAAGCTACAACAATCTGTCAAATTTCTTTGGTTAAAATTTACTTTATAGCCCGCTGATTTAAGGGTCGGGAGGAGGTGGAGGGGGGAGGAGGGGGGGAGGGGGTGCCCTCTGCGCCACCCCCACCCCCCGGAGCCCCACGGTTATGGAGATATCCATGGTTAAAGTTTTGAGGTTAGAATAGCATTTGCGTTAGAAAGAGGTAAAATTGAGTATCGTTTAGCAGGAGGAGGGAAGGGGAGGTGCCCCCTATGCCCTAGCACCACTCCCATGTAAAGGCGACAAACCGTTCTTGAGAAAAACAAATTATAGTAACCTAACCTCAAAAAGTTTTATATTCAGTCCGGAGGCCCAGTCGACGGAGCCCCGCTTCGCGGGGCTCCTACTTCTGAGTAGTTTATAAAAAAATAACCACGAAGGGAATGGCGGGGTCTATTCGCTCGCTTCGCTCGCTCACTCGACCCCGCCATTCCCTTCTAACCTAACCTGTCCGAGTCGGGGTGCCCACAAGTCCAGAGCTCGCTTCGCTCGCTCTTGCATCAATGACACTTCACTTGGTTCACATTTATTACATACTTTAAGTATGTGAATATATAAAAATATTATATTTATGAAAAAAAAACAAGACTTAAAATTGAACTAAAAACACTTCTAACGTCAACGGAACGTGAAATGTCAACTTTGACGTCTACCATGACAATTTATCTAACCTAAAAATTTGCAAATGGCGTACTATTTTCGTACATTTTTGAAACTTTAATGTATTTTATCTCGTAAATCGTGAGTCTCCGCATCTTGAAACTTTGTAAAAAGCGTTCTATTTGTGAGTACTATCTACGAAAAAATTACGAACTTCCACAGCAGCGGGCTATAAAGGAAATTCGAGCCATTTCTTTGTTAGATTTTCAACTTTATCTGCAAGAATTTTGGGTTCAAATTTGATTGGGAAAATTTGACAGTTTCGGATAGCCTGATGTGCTGGCGACTGTACAATAAAGTTTACTTGTATTAAATTTTTATCTACTAAAAGGCCAGAAATGTCAAGATGAAGTGAGGTATGATATCAAAGCAGGTGCACTGGTACATCACACACAGCCACCTCATTTAAGTTAAAGGTTGACTATTAGACAGCTGGACTAGATATAAAAAATCCTATTATGTTGGCCCCAATATGTCTACACTAATATGTAACTGATGTGTACAATAAAGTAGTATATAATAAATAATAATAATAAATAAATAACTGGATTATTGTTAACACTAAATAATCTTAGAAACAAAAGTTTTAGTTTTAACAGAATTGGGTATTGATATGGTTGCAGGCTCTAAATCTGTAACTTTGGGGGATGGACAGTTAAAACATTCATTTTGGGGATGGGAGACAGAATAAGAATGCTAAGAAATGTACTCAATCAGGCCCATGAAAAGCATAATACTTATACCCGTGAAGATCTTTCACTGTGTAGCAAATACTTTTTTGGAGACATTTGTAGTTGGAAATTCGGGTAAGCGCTTGATAATAATGTTTAGCAAAATAAAGCCTAATGAACTTTACTTACCCTTTCTAATTTTTGAAAATACTGTCTCAAAAAGGCCACAGGGTTTTCAGGCTTGTTCACACATAACTGCACTATACAATCTTTTAACAATAATGAAATATTATGACTCTGAATATAGTTTTCACACTCATGTAAACATTGTTCTTCTTCCATTTTTTACCACAATCTGAAATTATGAGTAAATTGTGCTGTCATAAACACAAATAAAGGATTACAACTTCTGTGGTTGTTTACGATCGGAAAACAGTTAATCGCATGCAAAGCCGTCAAGAAAACAATAAATTACAAAAACCTCGTAGGTACTTTTCTCCTATTTTTTTTTTACAGATCCATGATTCTGTATCTGACATAAATATATATCACTTGACAGAATGACAGCTTGACATCCACAGACTACATAGAGATACTACGTATTTGACATCTCTGTGAACGTAAATAATTAGTCTGTGATGCAGGATTCCAGTCTTATAGTCTTAGAATATAATCTATGCTTATAGTAGTACTACTCTATGCAGGATTCTACGACTTTATGGTAGTGGTGTTCAAAGTTGCTTTATGGCAATCACTTGCTTAATGCTTAATGCTTTATATTTTAAGCAGACTATTTTATATGCTTTATTATAAGCATGCTTTTTTATATGTGCTCGGTACCTAAGTGTTACGCCCAAACGGGCGAGTGCGAATAAAACAAGCGCGGTTTTGTCAGAGCGGAATATTACATCGCGTTTATGAATAATTTATTAAGGAACAGTAAAAAAAAACAATGAACTTTCCTTCATACTTTCCAGGCTTAGGACTGTCTATAATTAAATAAAGTATGTTAGTGTTTAAAACAATTATAGGCGTATTTAAAAGTTCATTGATTGTATTTACAAAAACGATCTACATAAATGTACAATTTAGTTTTATTTACACTATTTACTTTTTTTTGTATTTTTTTTTTTTTCAAATTTTATTTACATTTTATTTAACATGCAGAAACATTAACTGTTCTACTCTTGTAGTAGACAACCGTGTACGTCGATCACTAATGAGATAACCCGACTTGGAAAATATTCTTTCACAAGGAACCGAAGTTACCATGATGTTGCAGTGTTTTATAAATAAGCACGCACTAAAAAAGCACGAAGCATAACAACATTGTTTACGTAATTCGTAACGTGAGCCGCGCGAGATCGCGATATCGCAAGCGCTGCGTAAAATGATTTAGCAATAAAGCATGCGACCGAATCGCACGCGCTCGCATGCGACGACTGGCCTCGCCGCGCTGCGATCTGCGATGCGATCTGCGATTCTGCTATGCGCGGACAGAGAGAGACATAGCATAGAGTGCCGATATGTGCGACTGCGATGTAAAGCAAAAAGCAAATAGCAGCAAGTGAGAGCCACGATAGCATTTGCTTAATGTTATGTATAATAAGCACGGTGCTTTATTATGCTATATGCTTTATTATCCACCACTACTTTATGGAGGATTCTTCACCTGAGTGCTGCCAACCCAGCATACTCCCAGTACTATTAGTGGAAGTGTTGCCAGAAGGTTACATCTTACATTTTTCGTAACTTTTGACCCCCTCGCGTAACATGTAAGTAATTTTTACATTTATGCCAATTTTTGTAACTTTTGAGAACAACGAGATTTGTAATACTAGATTTTTATTGTAAACAGTTTACAAACGCATTTCAATTCAACGCATCCCAATTGAACGCAGCTAAAACTGGCGCGTCTAAAAAGTATTTCACTCCATAGCACACTCAGAGATGGCTCTGAATGAAAAGTGCCATGACAAAATGAAACGTATACTGGAAATTTTATAACTTTATTTTGCTTGAGCGTGTGCGCACACGCTTCCAACTTCGTGAGTTCTCGTCGTTCGCGGTATTGTCGATAAAGATTTCGCGTCTCATTTTCGTGATTTCAGAAAAAGAGAAAAGAACAAAAAACCTGTAAGAAAGATTCACCAGTATTCAATTTATATACACAATAAAGAGAGGTGACAAAATCATCGTCCATAATGTAAGATTTTTATTGTATCTTTTTTGTATTGAGGCGTTCTTGCTTGATGGATGCTCCAGGACAGCCCGCGAAATTAAATTTTTTCTTATCGTTTTTGCAATTTGCAGGCCAGTGCTAGGTTTTATGTTGATTAAAATATGATTCCCGGCTGTAAGACGTATGTAGTTAAAGAATTATAATCATCAATACAACCCTCCTAGTTCAGTCATTCCTACGAATAACTTTGACCTTGAATAAGTCATTCCTACTCTTCGGATTACTACTTTAAGATTCTTCAAGTATCGAGTATTATATTTATTAAAGTAGTTAGTTCAGAGTAAAAATACCAGATGCACTATCTCGTAGTTTTGGTTCAAACTAATAGAATAAAAGTTAAGTGCTAGATAGACTAGATAGCAACAACAGTGAAGATGGCGCTGCAAACAAATGAAATTAGAGTCTGTCTTATCCTAAGATTATATACACGTAAATTAAAAAATAAAACAATAGGTAATGTAACTTTTGCAGCAAAAATGTAACATTTCAGGAAACGAAACGTAACTTACGACTCAAGGGCCCTGGCAACACTAGTAGTACTCTGTGACAATACTCTATGGCAAGGATGGCGAAGTTTTGCTGGTGCTTATGCCGTTTTATTTTTAAGACAAATGAGGTGCCGCAAAATTATCTTGACTTTGTAATTCAATGGACAAAAATATATATTTCGACACATTTGCTCATAAAATGCATTTACGAAGCCTGTATACATTGTTCGAAAGTTCAAAATTACGGAACGTACAATGGAGCGTGCGGTAAAGTAGGTACTCTCACCTAAGTACCTACTTTACCGCACGCTCCGATGTATGGCGCCGTGCGTATTCTTTACGGTATTTTTTTAATGTCCATAAACAATATGATTATAAGAATTCAATCCGTCAGCCAAAAATGCTTCCGTCTGCGTCCGTTCCATACGCGTTTTTTTTTGCAAAAAGCTTTTTGCTCAGAAGGTTTGTCGCACTTTAATATTGAAGAAAAAATGAGACAATAATGTAGATCTAATTATCCGAATGTTACCACTTATGTTTTTTCGAGTGTTTTTATGTATGATGTCATATTTCTTTGGCACACTGTAGCCTAACCCTGTGGCTTCATAGATTTTAGCTTGAAAGGTGTCGTTAGATTCGTCTAAATAGTGAGAATGATACTGGCTAGGTATTTAAAAATTAAAATATCTGAGCTTCGGTGCCATTTTAATGACTTCAGCTTTTTTAACCTATCGAGTGGGGTATCAATAGGTATAAAGGCTCGAGGAGACAATTTAAAAAATGTAACTTAAATAAATGATTTTGTCAAAAAAATCCGATTGGTACAATATATAATACAATTTACAATTTTTTAATTATAATTCTACTAAAATGTTTCACGCAGACGCAAACGGAAGCGCGTTCTTATTTTAAAAACGCACACTATTCTAAACACACACTCCCCATTTGCAAAATCGCGCCATTTTCAATTAGAAACGTCAAAGATAGTCGCGACTTTTAATTATAATATTAATTAAAAAATATGTTCAAGCGAGGAATCAGATATAAATATGGAATCTACTCCACCTGACATCTTGAATGAGGCGCCAATTGCAGAAAATGGTCTCTTGCCGCCAAAATCGCGAGAACGCTATTTAATGATTAACAATAATTTTAATGAAAAAGTTTGTTTAATTAGGTAGGTATCTATCTAAATAATGTGTCGAAAAACGTTGTATGACACACGATCGGATATTGGTCTTTACAAACTCATGACTATGGTAAACCCTCGACTTCGTCTCGGGCTTACATTTGTCTACTCGTTTGTAAAGACCAACTTACCGCTCTTGTATCTTAAATAACTATTTTGTTACCGGAAGTGGCAACTTCTTAAAATTATAAACTAACTTGAGATTTTGTAAACTTTCGATAAATTATTGTCAACTGAACATTCGGAATACTTTTTTAGGAATCAAGATTTTATAGTTTATAATATTTATTTATTTGGGACAAACAAACAGTAACACATTATATCTGCGCAAATAATATAAACAAAGATATTACAAAATATGTGAAACTCACACCGTTATCCACAGCATAATTAGACAATTCATATGACTATATTAATGAACAATCTATGCGAGTAAGACTACAAGACTGATCAAATAACTATATATCGGAATCCTGTTTCTTTAACAAAGCAAAACGAAATCTATTTGCTGACGTGCGCGCACCTCTCGTCTAATAACTGACAGTTCTTGGGACACAGTAGCATATTTTATTAGTAATCTAAGAGCAGTTATACCTGTTATAGCATACGTCGAAAAGAAAAATAATTTCTAGATATAAACGTCTAGACTTCAGGCTCATTAGATTTTTTATAGGTTGGAAAATTGGGGCAGCACCTATAGTGCGTCGATCTAAGGAATTTGCGCTGCACTCTTTATTATCTCAATTTCTGTTAATCTCATTAGTTACCTTTAGGTTATTTAAAACTAGCTGCACGTCCCGACATCGTACGGGTATACCCTTTATTTTAACAGGATAAAATATAGCCTATGTTCATACGGACAGTCCATTCTACAAATTGGTGAAAGATTTTTTAAAATCGGTCCAGCAGTTTCGGAGCCTATTCAATTCAAACAAACACACAATCAAATCCTTCCTTTATAATATTAGTGTAGATTAGAAGCCCGTGTTTTTTCTTCCTTTTGTTGTTGACACTTTGACGGTGTCATTCTGTGAAATAAATTTACAATGTGGAAGCTAATATTCTGATAGGAAAATGACAATGTGGAAAATTTGACAGTTTCGGATAGCCTGATGTGCTGGCGACTGTACCTAGGTACTAACAAACGAAGCTACCATAGTTATATTGTCTGTTGGTACCTACAGACGATGATGGTAAGTTTAAAGCACGTTCTGACTACCTAAATACGTCCACCTCGGCCGCTGCCGCTAGCCGCTACCACAGAACACATAGAGGCTGCCGCAACCGCTACTGAGGGCACGTGGCGTGTAAAACGCACCGCTTGCCGCCGCCGCCCCGCCTGCCACGTCGCTCGCCGCTAAGACCGAAGTCGTGAATGAGCCGTTAGGGCACCCCGACACGGATAGGTTAGGTTCATGTTAGGTTACTTTAAAGCCTGCAGACAGAAACAGGAGCCCCGCTGGGCCGTTATTTTTAAGTAGAATGTACAGTACGAATATTCTAACTTTACCCATGCGAAGTTGGCTGTTAGTGACGACCGCGCAGGGTCCATCGCGTAGAAAAGTGTTACGTTCGTAGATTAGGTTATTTTTGTGTACGTGTTATATTTGAATTTTGAAAAAATGCATGCAATAACAATAAATCGATCACAAAGTAACACAACAAACACTTACACTACAAGAAAACACAAAATACAAGTCAAACAGTAAGAAAAAACCAGAATAATTAATTAAAACAATAACAACGTTTAACACTTTTCGCACCAACAGTCGTATTGCATTGAGGAAGCGAGGCACAAGTATGCATCAAACGTATACGAGTGACTGAGACGGCATACGCGACGTACCCGCGCATGCGCTTTTCTATGTTTCTTGTCAAATTGACATCCTGCGCAATCGATTGCGACGTACTTCGCATGGGTAAACTTAGATTATTCGTACTGTACCACTGTACATTCATATAAAAAAAAAAATTGACACCCGAAGTCTACTATTGCGAAATAATGTAAATATATTTTCAACAATGTGTACAGTGCAAAGTGCTATGTTTTTTGCACAGACATACTATTTATATGTCTGTGGTTTTTTGTGAAATAAATTTTAATACTTTTAACTCAACCAACATCGGACAGCGGGAAGGAGCCATTCCGCGAAAAATTGACCATACGGAAAAAGTGCTGTCACAAAAATATACAAATAATTTACAAGACCATCATAATACATATTGAATGTGTTTTTTTTTTAATGTACACTACAGTTCATTAGCTTTAAAAATAAATGTTAAACGGAGTAAATTGTTGCTAATTTAACTGACTAAAAAATAAAAATAAAGAACAAAGCTCATGTTTTTTAGGGGACACTTCATCGTTTTTTGTGAGCTTTCAAAGAATGCTCTTTTTTGTTTCATTTTAACATTAATTTTATAAACAAATCTTATTGTATTACAATCAAATTCTTGAAATAAGTGATAATCAAATTGGCATCAAAGCGGACATTCCACTTTAGTCACTACCTTTTTATTTGCTTTCAGTAGTACAAAACTACTAAAAGAAGTTATTTTTTTATTCATGGTTACATTATAATGGTAGATCAGTCATTTCTTTTTACCCATCGGGCAGTCGTGACACGGTAATCAGTGACGAAAGGTGCATTCGACTCACGTCGCAATTAAGAAGTCCACTATAGTCACAGTTATAACGTGATACCGGTAAGTTCTTATAACATTATTTTATTTGCGAATTACTTGATTAATTGACTACATGTATCTGCGCATGTAATTAATTAATGATTCCTTATAAAATAACAAAGAATATTGAATGTTGTCGTCGTTATTGTTAGTAAAGTGGGATTCGTCACGTCCATTTAGTGTCGTGACATATTAGCGGAACAATTTTTGTGACGAAATGGACACGCAAGGCTAAGTTTACGTGGTGTAATTTTTACCAACTGCGACTAAGATGGAAGTTACGTGTTTTTGTTAATATTATATGATAGACTGATTAACTTTCGGTTTATTTACGAAGCGGATTGACTTACATTATTGTAGGTAGAATCATATACATAGTAATCGCAAATACGTAGATATTAAGTTCCTATATAATTAAGTAACCAAGAAATGTGTGAAGATAATAGAAATGAATAGGGAAGTATTATGTATGAACAATTTCATAAAGCAAAATTTAATCGTTAAAATTAAATGTTTTGTTTACTAAAAACAAAATACTTTATTTTTACAATCAAACTTTGCCAACCAATTGCATATGAAAAATAAGTTGTATTTGATTTATTAAATATGTTTTAATACTTATTAAAAGTTTATTATGAACACCGCTTGTGTTTCCATTTAGTCACGATGACATTTTCTACTTAGTCACTGTCACAAATTTTTACACCAAGTTATCGTCTATTAAGCAGAATTATTATTACTAGTAAAGATATATATTTAGGATGAAATATAGTAGAATTTGATTTACATTTTTATTTAATATAGTTTGAATTAAATTTGAAAATTAGAGACGAACCAGTCTTGACTGGGGCAAATGACATTCGCACATCTTGTGCGAAGCCAAACTCCACTGAAGAGAGAAAACATAAAAAAGTACTGTGTACTTTTATTTTTTACTTAGATTAAATACCTCTAGACTTAGATTATATACCTCTAGATGTAGCCACCTCGTGGCCGCACATGAGACAGCACTATAAAACTTCAATGTTGCTATTATGGAAACTTTTCCCTAAATATGACCAAAAACGTGAGGGTGTTTCGTTGTAACAAGTACATACTAAATTATTACTAATGTACTAAAATGAGTCACATGATGTCATTCATATGAAGAGTGCAAAATTATTTATATCATTCAACATATAAAATTGCCAACAGGATAATGATATTAACAGTAATATTTTAGTAAAACAATCTTGGAACATGTTACATGATACTATAAATACTTACTTAACTATTGTTACAAAGCAGAATTAAAACTTTGATGGTTTATTTGATTGAACAAACTAATCGCATCGAGACTCGAGAGGTCTATATTATGAAATATTTTTGCCTCGTTGTTTGCACATTGAATTGAAGTTTTTGTATCAGACAATGTGACACGAGAATTTTATATATTAGATTAATATGAAGTTTACTATTTATCTCAAAGTAATCTGGTGAACAAACTATTTATTTTATTGAATTTTATTTATTTAACTACTTGCACTTTTTATTACAGAGTTAAGGGAAAAAAAGATGACAAGGTATGGCAACACAACGAATATCAAGTTATAGGGTATGTGGAAAGAAAAATAAACGATATCGCTAGAATTACGCCTAATTTTCATCGAAAGCCATGTCATTACATAAACACAAATGTATTTCTTCAATCAGTGCACAATAACTATTAACATTTGCATACTTACGAGTGAAAAGTAACATTCTCATCTTCCTTTCTTTCTGTGCGGCTTTTGCAGCCTAAAATACTGCACCATCCCATTATAAAGCACACAAAATGCACAAAACACTTAACTATTGGAGTCTATTTCTCATATATGCACTAAAACTATTACTTTAATTGCTGAAATTATCTAAAAACATAACAAAACTGACTCGAGTCGACCTCTCAGTGACAGTGACAGGCCTTTGTTTGGCTAACTTTCCAAAGTTCGCCAAGCAAAAAACCGGCACACCGTATGAGACAGAGCAAACAACGAGGCAAAAATATTTCATAAAATAGACCTCTCGAGTCTCTGTGATTAGTTTGTTCAATCAAATAAACCATAAAAGTTTTAATTCTGCTTTGTAACAATAGTTACGTACGTATTTAAAGTATCATGTAACATGTTCCAAGATTGTTTTAATAAAATATTACTGTTAATATCATTAGAATCCTGTTGGCAATTTTATATGTTGATTAATATAAATAATTTTGCACTCTTCATATGAATGACATTATGCGACTCATATTAGTACATTAATAATAATTTAGTATGTAGTTGTTACAACGAAACACCCTCAAGTTTTTGGTCATATTTAGGGAAAAGTTTCCATTATAGCAACATTGAAGTTTTATAGTGCTGTCTCATGTGCGGCCACGAGGTGGCTACATCTAGAGGTATAAATAATCTAAGATTTTTTATTTTCACTATATTTACCGTAGTTTTGTGAATTGAGTAGCCCACCTGCCTCTATCCACAAGATTGGCACACTCTTGTGGAAAGAGGTAGGCATTGATTGATATTTGATAAAGTTGGTCGCCTTCATTTAGATAGGTACAGTGCTGCTGTGTAATTTTCTATTCAAAACTAGTAAAGTACGTATGATTTTTTTCTGACAAAAGACTTTTTCAAAATTTGAGTTGGCAACACTGTTTACCTTTATGCAATATGACTGAAGGACATGTATCCAAGGTCTAGAACAAAATTATAAAAAAAAAATATTATGCATTCTTTGGATTCTTTATGGTTTCTTTGCAGTTTGCGCTGTCTGTGGTAGGTAATAAATGAATTCGTGAATCGGTCGAAGATGGAGGCCGCTGCTGAATCTGAAGCCGGTGTTAAAACTCATTTGAATAATGTTTTATCAGAAGAAGAAATCGCTAATTTGCCTTCTCTCGTTGCGGGGAAGATCAACGCATATATTGATTCAAGATTTGAAGAATACTTGACATCTAAAGCGCTACATGAAACTAATAAATCCCAGATTGGTAAGTAAACCGGTGTTTCCTGACGCTTCCATTCAATGCTTCATTTTCTGTAATGAAATAGGCACTTTCAAGTGTATTCGAGTTTTTGTTTTCTAATTAGGGTACCGATCAGTTTTCCTAATTGAGCATAATTATACAACTTGTGTGTTGTATGGTAAAAATGTACTTTCATTGTTTAGTAACCTTATTTTATCTGTAACATGTTTTTTCTGGTTTATGTTCTATGTAGGTAGTTGTTAATAGTGTTCCTGTTAGTAATGCTGATGCTCAATAAAGCATCCCAGTATTCCTTTCCTAGTGCTCAATAAACAGCCCAGTATCAAGCATTTTTGGGGGCCCCGATTTTAGGGTATTGTTATTTAGGGTTCCGAACATCCGTGAAAAACGGAACCTTTTTAGGATCACTGGTGTCTGTCTGTCTGTCTGTCACAGCCAGTTTTCTCCGGACCTACTGGACCGATTCTGTTGAAATGTGATATACATATGAATTATGAACTTCTGTGACCCAAATACGGACGCGTTATGTTAATCTATACTAATATTACAAAGCAGAAGAGTTTGTTTGGTTGAACGCGCTAATCTCAAGAACTACTGGGGGGCTACTCTCTAAGCCCGAAGTCCGTAGTTTCGGGCTTAGTTGTGGGCGTATTCTGCTCCGCAGACGAACTTGCACGGGTCAGCTAGTAAATGAAATTTTAGTATGGGGGTCAATTTTTGGAGGGTCAAACTATAAAATAAAAAGTGTTATGCGACATATCAAATGAAAGGGCTTACTTCGAGAATTTTAAAATAAACAGTTTTGAAGTTATTTAAGAAATTAGACATAAAATTACCGAGCATTCGAAACTACTGAGCATAAAGTTTTGGAAAAATCGCTAAAGTCTGTAGTTAAAAAAAAAATGTAAAAAAATATTAAGTTGGTTCGGAACCCTTTGCAAGTGAGTCTCAGTCGCACATGGCCAGTTTTTTTTTAAAGAAAATACTTCCAACTAGTTCAGTCAGAATTGTCTTGGCAGGCCACAAAAGAGATGGTGGGACTAAATGTTACTTTGTGCACTTGGGGGCCTCGTATCTTTGATACGGCAGATACAGCGGTAGCTACGCCCCTGGTAAACCTTGCGCACAATTAGAATGGGATGCAACCTGTTGGAATGCACCACAAAAGATGAGTAGAACGTATAGTTGGTGCCGTATCTGCTGTAAATGTGCCCCTACATAAAAAATGTGTGCCCCCTGTTGTTTTGGAAATAAACGGAAAAAACTATTCTTGCTGGGGTATTTATTTATTTATTTATTATATACTTTATTGTACACCTCATAACAAATAAATGTTTTTCTAGCAGGAAAATTCTAAATGAATGATCGGAGAGAGAAAAATTGTGCATGGCAAGAGAGCTTATATGTGTGCCAAAATGTGCCCCCAAAAATAAAATCTGTGCCCCTTCCAATTTTCGAGATATTGCATTTCCTGCTGGAGTAACGTTTTGATGAATCGTATATCTCTAAAACCATTGCATGTGCCCCTGTGGAATAAACATACACGAGTAGCTCTTGCTGGGGTAATGTACACGGCCAGACAAAGAGAGATAAAATCCGCAAGGCAGTTTTGTGGCAAACTGTTGGGCAGTAGTGACCCCACGAACCTAATCTCCCGGGAGAAGTCTTGTTCCTCATCTCCGGCTTGCCTTTATTGGCTGGCCAGAGTGAACACTGACGAGGAACAGAGCTGGGAACCTCTTTCTTGCCTAAATCGGCCGGTCTGAGTGGAGATTCGCTAGAGCAAACGTGCTCGGGAGAAGGATGTATAATCCAGTAAGATGCTGGTAGGGATCTTGACCGCACTTCCGGGATTGCCCTGATAGCCGTGGTATACCTCTCCACTCCTCTAGCACCTCAGGCTATGTTGCCACCTTGGCGCTACATGTGATAGCGACCGTTTTCGGGGGCCCATTCATTGAGTGTGCAAGTCACCGCCTGCCATTTAAAAGCCGTGTATAATGTTAGTGGTCAGGCAGGGGCCAATAGTTCGTCTATAATAAACGATTATCAGTTCACTAAACCACCCAAACCCATAGCGATTGATTTTTTGTTTCCATATTCTGCAATAGTACTGCTCCAACTGGGGATTGTCCTTGGGAATACTTTCAGTGCATACAGGGATTGTCGCCGGTTGGTGCCCCATTACATTTGAAATGGCTAACGGGGCCTCTGCGAGTTAGTTTCGGCCCCTCGTACGACTACCAAAGGACCGGGTCTCCAGGGGGGTCCCTGGAGACCCCCCTGACCCCCCTAACTTACCTTTGTGCAATATATAAATTATTTGTCACAGATATCCTCCTCCTAATTCCCTATTCCTTGTTTACCATTAGCAACGTCAAACTAGTGCATCTTTACATTTTGACCTTTCGTTTTCCTTCTCCCCATCCTTTGAAGAGCCGTGCCTGTGTGTGTTACTTAACATTCATGGTACATGGATCTTGTGTTTGTACTTGTAGCTGTTTCATGCAAGTAGTTTAATAACCATTTAAGAGGGCTTTCACAATTTTTCTTGAATTTTAGCGTTTTATTCGAATTTTTATGTGTGATTTTGCTTTAGATATAGCCTTAAAAAAAAACAAAAATATGCCTAAGATAGTTTGATCATTTATCTTGGGAGTGTTCTAAATAAATATTTCAATTTGTTCACGTACATTAGTAAAATCCTTGACTCCGCAAAGGATGTTTCACAAAACGTTGCTTTAGGGTATCTTTTGATACCTTGGTACACTGAAGATATTATAATTTAATCATTTATAAAAAATGTCCACGGTACAACTGTATCTTCTACTTTGGAATGCTCAAATCAATTTATTACGATTCATACAGTAATACACCAAAAATAATTCTGTAAAACTGAGAGTTATTGACAATTTTCCGTACGAAACTATAATTTTTATCTATGAAATTATAATCAAAATTCAAATAAAAAATATTTAATAATTAAGGTGGCATTGCTATATTGCTTGAAAAAAAATTGGTCTAATTAAAAGTAAAGTAAATATTTTTAAATAATTGTCGAAAATCAATATAATCTTGTGACGCGCGGTATTCAACTTTAGTCAACCTGAGCAATTCGATTTTGTAAGAGTGCTTTGACAAAACTGTCTTAGGCATATTTTTATTTTTTTTAAGGCTATATCTAAAGCAAAATCACACATCAAAATTCGAATAAAACGCTAAAATTCAAGAAAAAATGTGAAAGCGCCCTTAATAGTCAAGCCATACTTTTACTGAGATGTATAGTTTGGTGAGTTAGGGTTGATAGAAATCTGAAAATACCTTAGATAGGTAAATATATTTTGTGAGTTGTGGGAACCAATTTACATGAATGTTATTTGTGAGATGCTTAAAGACAAAGACAAAGATTTTTTTATTTGTAGAACATAGGTACAAAAGATGTCAAAAATAATTAAATAAGCGCTATGTCTTGCCGCCAGCGGCGTACAAATGTTCTGTTTATAATTGCTTATTAAATAATAGGTAAAAATATAAAAACATTCAAAATAATAAACAAAAATATAACCAAATCACAGAACATTAAATTAAATTGAGTAAAATAATAAAATTAATAACAAAAAAAATAAAAAATGTCCTATATTATAATTTATCTTCCACTACTCACTGACTGTATAGTAAGCTTTCTCGCCCAAAAAATTAAGAAGAGCCCTTTTGAAATGGTGTAAGCTGTCAAGACCTTTTATTGTATTGGGTAGCCATTCCGAAAAAACTCTTTGAGTACAGTGCAGTCTTGTGTGGAATAGCACATATTTCTTTATTACGTCGTCGTTTAGATTTCAATGTTTGAAATAAATGCAAGTTTGATTTTGCGAATACCGCCGTCTCGTAGATGTATAAACAAGGCGAAGTTAGAATTTTATGTTTTTTAAATAGTGGTCTACAGCTATCAGTCATTTTTAGTTTAAATACAGCGCGTACACACCTCTTTTGAGCTGATTTTATCAGTGGAATTGCCCCAAAACATTATTCCAAAACGTAACGTCGATGAGACATACGCTTTGTATGCTATCAAAACTACAGACTCATTTGCTATTTTCGCAAGATTATAAAGTGCATAGGAATACTGGTTTAGTTTTTTACAAACCGTTTCTATATGGCATTTCCAATTTAGATGACTATCCAAGTATAGTCCTAGAAATCTGGCACTGTTGGTTTCAGGTATTTTTTGGTCTGTGTATTTTATATTTAAATTTAGATGTTTTTTCCTTTGTTGGAACGTTATAACCTGTGTTTTTTCTAAGTTTATTTTTTAGTAACCAGTTAATAACGCAATGAAATATTATTTATTTCATTTTCACATGACTCTAAGTCTTTACATGGTATAATTATTGTACAATCATCGGCAAACAGGACGGTCTGATAGTTGGTACATTTCGGCAAATCATTTATAAAAATAAGGAAAAGCAAGGGGCCAAGGACACTCCCTTGGGGTACACCGCAAGTTGTATACCTAATGGACGACTTGTGAGAAACTTCTGTCTTAGAATTGGGACAAATTCTATTTATAACCGTGATTTGTTTTCTTTCACACAAATATTTTTTTATTAAGCTCAATATACTTCCTTCAGCAATTGCTTATATTTCTTATCTGTTTTTTGGATTCTGAATTATGCTATACAAGTCAGGACTATTTTAAGATCATTTGTGACTTTTTGTCTAAAAAATGTACTAGGCCATTAAGTTGTTCGACATGTGAACTTCTGCGACATAAACACGGGAACAAAGGGATAATAACTGTCTAATATATATTATTTTTATAATTTCGAAGTTATCTAAGGAAATAGATAAATTATCTCCCGTTTATCTCTGTAATGACTGAGCCAACATAAGTATGGGTCCTAAGATGGACCCATAGACTAATAAATATATAATATGAGATAGACTGGCAACTGTCAGTTTGATTATTTCTTAGCGTTAAGCGACATCTGGACGCCAAGCGGACAACTAAATGAATATATCTTCGTATTCTATCTACGTATAGAAAGGTAGGTAGGTTCTATGGTAGGTTTTTAGTTCACGAAATGTCATAATTATGTACTGATTCGACCGATTTGTATACGGAATTACCTATTTTATTGTTTATGTTAAAGTAGATAATGGCTCATACAAATCGGTCAAATCAGTACATTTAATATTTCGAGAATTATTCGTTAAAATAAAATTTTGTTAGGAAAAATACAAAATTATGATGTTTAATGTATTTTATTCTTAAACACTTTAATACTAACTCCAGTTTGCCTATCTCGTTTCCTACCCTTTCTTTTATTAATTAAAGTAGATAATGGCTCATACAAATCGGTCAAATCAGTACATTTAATATTTCGAGAATTATTCGTTAAAATAAAATTTTGTCAGGAAAAATACAAAATTATGATGTTTAATGTATTTTATTCTTAAACACTTTAATACTACTCCAGTTTGACTATCTCGTTTCCTACCCTTTCTTTTATTAAAATGTTCTCGAGCCTGTAGGATAATGCAGTCCATCTCATTACAATCAGCTTCAATAAAATTATAAAAGCTCTTGCCAGTGAGAACATTGCTTACTTCTCTGCGCCAATTCATAACGAAGAATTCCTGAAATGTATGGTGGAACTAAAGCTCAACTCAAACGTATATTAGTCTATAAACTGACGTTATAGCACAAAAACACCAAGAATTAAAAGAAAATTGCGCACAAGCATTCAAAAACACCAGTCGAAAAAATATTTTAAATCTTGTGACGTTCAAACTTAGTGTTACTAACGTTTGGTATTAGAAACCTACTCTTAAGATTCTATCGTCGTAAAAATAGCACTTAAGAGCGTGTATTCCGTCCACTAGCGCCGCCAATCGTTTTTTATTATTTGTGGTAAATTTAAGACACGTAGATAAAAAAACGCTCTGTAGTGCACTGAAGAAATGTATTTATTATGTTTTGAGAGTTATGTATACTTTAGAACATAAATAGTTGCCAAAGTCGATATTTTTGCTAAAAGTGGCCACTTTTAGCAATAATTGCCGTTTTGGCTATTTAACCATGAGTTATGTATTAAAAATAGCTGTCAAAAAATAATAGATACATTTCTTTAGTGCACTACAGAGCGGTTTTTTATCTACGTGTCTTAAAATTACCACAATTAATAAAAAACGATTGGCGGCGCTAGTGGACGGAATACACACTCTTAAATACAAAATATTTTTAAATAAATTCTGCTTGGATATAAAACATGTTTCTTGTTTTATGAAACTAGTGTAATAAAATTAAGGAAAAATATCAGAATTTACAATTGGTGAAAACTACCATATTTTACAAGCAAAAAAAGTGGTAACACTGCAATAAAAAGTTCCTCGCTTAGCGGATAGATGTCGCTTTTCGCAATAAAAAAAAATATGTTCTAAGTTACCAGGGCATGGATGGAACCGTGTAAGGACACTCACTTATAAAGTGTGGAAGATAGAAATCAAAACTCTTTCATTTGCAATAACATTGGATATATTGGCCCACATTAATATCATCATTCTTTTACTCACATAAAAATCTTCCCTCTCCATCACAAACTCCTACAAAGGCAAACTTTTCTGCCACTGGCATTGTATCATTTAAAAAATTTGTAGTTTAATGTTTGAAGTAGTTTTCAAAGAAAGCAACACCACAAATATTGGAGTGCACCTACTAGTCTTAAGATCCTGGTATAAAACGACCTTCACCAAGATGCCTATTTGATTAAACTTATTTTATTTAATTTATTTTAATTTATAGGTTGCCTAACAAATTTCAGTCCAGGATATCATTAATTAATAATTAAAAAAATATTTTGTTTTTAAACATTTCACCGGTTTGATTATTAAACTAATTCTATATCAATCGAAAGTATGAAGCCCATAGAATATGCAAACGTTAGGTTGCGATAGCGATAGACTCTCATTTTGGAGTAGTTTATTATTAAAAAGAGGAATAGTTAGCTATTAATTATTTATGTGTGTATATATTTTATGTGACACTAAATATATATACATCTTTAGTAAAAAAGAAGGTTAAAGTAATATACACTAATATTATAAAGAGGAAAACTTTGTTTGTATGCTTGTTTGATTGTAAAAACTACTGGACTGATTTCAAAAATTCTTTCACCATTCGAAAGCTACATTATCCACGAGTAACATAGGATATATTTTATTTTGGAAAAAAATAGGGTTCCGTAAGATATTTGGGTTTTTCGGACACAAGGTGTAAAAACAACCAGAAAAGTTACTTATTTTGCTTACGCTGCCTAAACTATAAGAACCATAAATTGTTCTAATTAATTGTAGATCTTATAAATATCTACAAAAAAGTCCGCGACACACTAGACCTATCTATGTCGAGTGAGGCACAACAACCTTTTTTTATTTAAAAATATTGATTGTTTTGGACTACATTTAAACGCGTTTATTTTACTCATGCTATTAATCCTTATCAAAATAAAGTATTTCATCACTAAGTACAGTTTATGTAGATAATATTTGGTCTTTGAATGATTAAAATCGGACGTTTGGTTTTGAAGTTAAGGCGAAATTAAAATATTACGATTTCTGCTGCACGGCCCGTTGCGAAGTGAACGTCACCAAGGCCCCCGGGTGCGCGAGCGGGAGGGGAGTTTAGATCTATGAGCAAGGTACCCGCGCGGCTCAGACGCGAGGTAACAGTTTTTCTGTAGTGTATTTAGTATCAGCATTGCACCCGTGCGAAGCCGGGGCGGGTCGTATGTTATATAATAATGAAGGCAAAATGCGTGTGCTCTTAATATAAAGCCGTCGAACAGGAATGGTTCTGGTACCTATCTATACTGATATTATAAAGCTGAAGTTTTTGTTTGTTAGTTTAGTTGAACGCACTAATCTCAGGAACTACTTGTTCGAATTTAAAAAATGTTTAGTGTTGGATAGCCCATTTATCGAGAAAGGCAATAGATATAACACCACGCTATGACCTATAGGAGCGGAGCATTAGGTAATGAAAAATGTGACACGCGAAGTTGCGGGTCAGCCTGTTACAAAAATGAAGGCTTGATGGAGACCTCCCAAGAGTGTTATGAAATTAGCATGTTGACACATGCATTTTTATTGCTGCGATTAATAAAATTTTCTTAACACAATCTTAGATACTACCTAACATTATAAATCAGAAGAGTTTGTTTGTTTGTTTGGTTGAACGCGCTAATATCAGGAACTACTGGTCCGATTTGATTGATGATGTGATTGAGATTGATGAAATTCTTTCAGTGTTAGATAGTCCATTTATCGAGGAAGGTTATAGGCTATATATCATCACGCAAAGACAAGTAGGAGCGGAGCAATAATGGAAAATGTGGCGCAGACGAAGTTGCGCGGGTCAGCTAGTACATTATAATATATAATACTAATCTTACAAATTTTATCTTCTCTTTATTCATCTTTTAAATCGTTTTATATATTTTCTTAAAAAATACAGATAAGAAAAAAAAAAACATTTAAAAATATAAAAAAAACAGTAGCCCACCGGTATCGGGAACAGGGTCCAAACCACCGGCGGTCAGGGCTCCAGAGAGAGGAACCTCCTAACAATGCGAGCCGTGTCAAGAAGTACCACTTTCTGAATCAAGCCCTTGACCCAGCTGCCCAACGAGAGCCTCCTGAGGTAGTGGTCGAGGCTCTTGGCTATTAAGCCGTTGGCTGTAACAATTATCGGTACAATGATTGCAAAGTCCACTTCCCACATGTCGACAACCTCGCGAGCCAAGTCATTAATTGATTTGTATATCGTTCTCGGCTTTCACGAGGTTCTCGTCATGCGGGACGGTTATCTTAATCATTACACGCCTCACTATGCGGTCCACCACCACTGTATCAGGCTTATTGGCAAAATTGATTCTCCCGGTGACATGCCCGACATATGTCGACCGTGCCGTCCTTCACAATAAATCTCCGGTAGTTATTCGTCATGATAACTTCGTCCATAGTTGCACAGACAAAACCTTCGGTTTCTCCAAAAATATCACCGAAACGCAGCCAGGCTACGGACGCTAGTTGATCTACGTCGGGCCCATGTAGGGCCCGGAAAAAGCGTCCGTGAAGCTCCTTACTCTGCCATACCGCCCTGCGATCGTTATTGTCAAGCACCACAGGTTTGCGCCAGTTCTCATTTGCCAAGGAGAGTGGGGTGAGTCCCTTATCCACCGCCACTACATCTCGATGCATACCCTTACCCACGTCCACAGCTAGGAAATATTCCCTAAGACTGCATATCTCGCGATTGTGGAGTCTTAGCATTTAAAAAGCCTCGACCTCCACACTTTCGCGAGATTTAGAGGCTCCATTAGAAGGCTATTGAATACCTTCTTCAGGCGGCCAAAGAAGCGCTCCTTCAACGATTGCTTCATGTCAGTAACATTGATACCTAACGCTTCCGACATACCCAAATACTTGTAAGTTTCAGTTGAAGAGAGGGAGATCTCAGGGGCCCGAGTCTGCTATTTTTATAAATTTGTCATTCCGACACGATGCCATTGTCATTTTGCTAAAATTCACTGGCACGTCAGTGGCCGGTCACTGGAACGTCAATGGTCTCGTAATAGAATTGCGGTAGGAATGCCGTATTGCCATTATTATAAAACCAAGCTGAATTTGAGCATTTACTCATGGCAGATTTTATTTATGTTTAGTTTTACATATTATTTATTAGTGTTGTAAGGAATCTGAAGTAGTGAGAAGTTCGTAAATACTAAATCTGTCATTATGTACGAGATTACCATTCATATGGCTTTCTTTCACTGGCGTGTCAGTGGTTGATCATTGAAATGTCATAATGACGCCATTATGATGCCATTATGTTAGTAGATTACTAAACTTGTCAAAATCAACCATTTTGAAATCAGTGTTCGACCATTCTGACACTATTGTAATAGCAGACTCGGGCCCCAGGTTTATGAAATCCGGGAGTTGAGTTCCCACGGATTATTCAAATTTTATCTTTATTATTAGAAGACAAAATAAAAAAACTTCTGATTATTTTAAAAAATTATAAATACAATTTTTTTTTTTAATTATTCAGGTTCCGAGTCATCGGACAGATAACTGTGATCTCCAAATTCTGAACCTTCTTGGTCATCACTCTCCGTTTCAGTTCTTTCGACAATGTCTTCTATCTTTAAAGGTGTAGGATCCCTACTGAATCCTACTGGTTTTAAATATTCATCTAAGAACCAACCGCAGTTCTCAGGCTGAAGTTTCACGCATAATGGATCCGTTGCATTAAGCCACATGGAATTTACGAAAAAAGTTCGTAAAATTTTCTGAATTAATGATATCCAGCATGGTGGTATGGAGTTGGAGTCGAAGCCTATTATGTTTTTTTTTTTAACTGCTCGTTGTCTTCTTTAGCGTAATTTTAGAGTAATTTTTCATAAAAATGCGATACCTTTATATAGGCAACCTAACGTTTGCATATTCTATGGGTTTCATACTTTCGATTGATACAGAATTTGTGTAATAATCAAACCGGTGAAATGTTTAAAAACAAAATATATTTTTTTATGATTATTTTGGAACACATGCATTGTGCATAGAGCTAAGGAGTGGAATTCTCTGCCAGAATCTGTGTTTCCTCCCGAGTAAAGTCAAGAGTGAAAAGGTAGAATATCTAGGCAAGCATGCTCCATCTTCGACCATCATGTTTCCTATTGATAGGCACGCGTTTTACATAGTGGTAAAACGCGTGCCTATCAATAGTACCTAAACAAAGTTGTGTTGCGCGTTTCAATTAACCCAAGAACTAACGGTCAGACTAAGAGAGACGGTTCACAGGCAGCTTAGTTGCTTTTAGTGATCTAGCGACCCCACAGACCCGATCTGCCGGGCGTAGGCCTTGTTTCTTATTTCCGTCTTGTTTTTAACGGCCGGTCGAAGTGAATATTACTCAAGTCTCTTACCAAGATGCGGAATTTGTTCGAAAGAGTCATCGCGGCCCTGGAACGCAAAGGACATTAGGAGGAACACGGATGGGTTTTAGTCAGTAGAAGTCTGAAACTTCCTTCTGCTTTACTCAGAGCGAGAAAACATGTATAATCCAGTAAGATACTGGCCTACATAAAACCTACAATATTGGTTACCCTACTGCAGTGTTTGTTTGGGGAAATTGAAATGATCAATATCTTTGAAACTACGCAAAGTTTCTCCGTCACAATTTCAGGTTATCATTATCGTCCTCGTCACAACATTTTGAACACATTTCGAAGGTCGTAGATCATCAGGCAGTGGAGATACATGTGTCCAGCCATCTTGAACTCAGGTTGGCTTTACATTAAGTTTTTATTGATTTCTCCAATGATATATAAAACTATAGATACGTTGTCCGCACTCTAAAATGACAACATGCAATGAAGCCAATTGGCCACATCGCGCTTAGTTACGCACCAACCTATCGCGCGACACTACGTTTGTTTTGATGTCAATTTGACTTTTACTTATCCTGTGACGTAACTGAAGATGTATATTTATCTCCCTCTAGCAACAGGCATCCCGCCGTACAGTGACATATTTTCTTTCCCTTTCTTCATGCGTATTAGTAGCTATAATCCGCGCGCGATCAAAAAGGGATGGAACCTTATCAAAGTAAATAGAAAATGACAGTTCTCAAGACAAGTAGCGTTAGCGAAAAAACTCTGAATTAATTATAAATTAGTTATTTCTACGATCTATCATAGGGTTGTGTTAATATACAGAAAAGTTTCATGGTTGCAATCCTTTTAATAATAATTTTTAGATATACGTACATTAAAAATCGAAATTCATTGACCATCTTCGATACTTTTATTTTCCAATTATATGGATAAAACATATTTGAATGAATGTAAGTGATTACAAATAACAGCTATAATAAAACTATAAAAACAAATTTATTTTAAGAAGAAGGAGGAATAAAACTTCAAAAATAACAATTTGAATCGATTTGTAAATAATTATTTACAAAATATAGGTAGGTGGTACAAAATGAAGGACGAGTAGGTAATGTAAATATATCGAAGAATAAAACAATTTAATTATTTATTAAATACACATCGTAGGCGCAAGTTGATACAAAAGTATTTAATAAATATGCGTTTAAAAACAAAACATCACTTTTTATTTATTTGTATCTTTTCGAGCATCGTGTCCACGCGAAGCCAAGAATGGACAAATCCTTTAATAGTTTCGGGTAGTATGAATTGCTGGTTGATTCTGCTATGTGGTCTTTTTAAACCCGCTGGCAACTTTTGCCTACGCTACGGCTGGCCGGCGGACTGCGCGCGACTCAGTTCCAAAAGGTCGCATCCCATTCTGATCGCGCGCGAGTTATATCTAGTATTTTCGCCGTTTTTAAGCGCCGCGATGTTGGTTTATGACGTGTCTATTATTTAATACGTCATTGGATTTCTCGTAAACCCTTACATGTGACGCCATAAATCAAACGTTATTACTGTCACACATTGCGTCACCAAGTATTAGTAAAGGAACCATATTCGAAAACGCCCGCGTTATTGAGATTCGGAAGTGCCAGCCATAAGTTTTATACGTAAATTCAAGATTGAGAGACCAGCGAAAAGTGGTTTTTCAAGATGGCTGGACACGTTTTCGATCGATTATCTAAGATTCTGTAGCGTCACAAATTCTGAAATAAGGGTCACAGCCCAGCAGGGTGCAGGGGTGCAGCAGGGGTTAGCCGTCACATAAAGTGACCTATTGACCTAGTTAAATGCAAGCTATTTTGAAGATTTGTCCAGCCAACCTGAGTCACATCTCACACACACCTACAGTTTTGTACGGAACCCTCGGTGCGCGAGTCCGACTCGCACTTGGCCGGTTTTTTCGGTCATTGAGCATAGCATAATTCTATTAAGATTTGCAAAATATTGAAATTACAGGTTATATAGGTATAGGAGGTTAGAGAGTGTGGTGTGACATGTATTGCAAACATCGTAAGTTAATAAAATATCTCGAGTTATTGTCATACAACACACAATTACTCTAATGTTGATAAATCGATGCTTTGTTGTAATCTCGTCGTTCCTCGTCTCGTGTCGAGAAATTGCGTTCAAACATGAACTGGTTGACCAATATGTAGGGGGTAATCTCAGGAACTACTGGTCTGATTTGAAAAATTCTTTCAGTGTTAGATAGCCCATTTATCGAGGAAGGTTATAGGCTATATATCATCACGCTAAGACAAATAGGAGCGGAGCAGTAATGGAAAATGTGACGCAAACGAAGTTGCGCGAGTCAGCTAGTAACTAATAATATGATTCGCAAGAAAGCTCCTCGCAAAATTTGCAACACTTCCCGTATTATTACGTCTCGAATTAATTATGAGGGAAGTAGTTTTACATGCAATATGTTTGGGTCTCTCTGTTGTCAATTTTATAGTCAGTATGGTCCTAATAATGAAACTGCTTAAAAATTGAATATAATTGACGAACTGCTAGTTTACACTGCTGTTAAATTTCTATTGTTGAATAGATAAAAGGAAGCTTACGTTGTTCCCACTTACTTTTAAGACAACTCTCTGGGCTCTCTAACTTATGGGGCTTCACCCTTTGCCATTATGCAATAAGATAACATGGATTGAACTAAGCATGATGTCAATAATCATGATGAATTTCGCGTTAATTTCGATTTCAAAACATCTTTCGCGTTCTCGTCGTAAGAGCGTTGTTCGTGAGGTTGGGAACAATGAGCAAGAATCAGATTCACCAATCACACTTCACAATTCAGTAGTAAAATATTTCATATGAATACAAGTAGGTCTGCATAAGAATGAAACCTATTAGAAAAGAAAAAAAAATATGTTGAACCATCTCTGGTTCAACTATTCGAATTGAAATTTCGAATCATGCCTTAGCTTCTAATTATACCTAAAACAACACGATAATCCAGAATTTCAATTCTTTATCATCGTTGTCTTGCTGCCTTCTTCCATATTACTTGAGAAAACCATAAAGTACACACACAGCATCATCTGCCTAGCCTTTTCCCAACCATATTGGGGTCGGCTTCCAGTCAAACCGGATTTAGCTGAGTACCAGTATTTTACGCGGAGCGGGTGCCTACCAGACCTTCACAACCCATTAACTGGGTAAACATGGGACTTCATGGAAAGACTGGAGTCAGATTTACTGGCTTCTGACTATCCGTAACGACTGCCAAAGGTCTACAAATGACAGCCAGGAACAACGGCTTAACGTGCTTATCGGCTTAACGTGCTTTCCGAGGCACGGAGGAAACTCGGTATGTTAAGATCCACACACCCATCCACAGACCCTTGGCAAGCGTTGCTTAACCTTGAAGATCGACCCGTGCGGCTTTTTATTGTATAGCCACGAGCTCCTCACCATAAAACTATAAACCATAAAGTACACATAACACATGATAAAAATGATAATAACAAGCTCTTTAAAATACCTTATTAAAATAATCAGAAATTAATTTATGACAGTTTTAATTATTTTAATATCCTTTTCATTGTTTCAGGGGATAAAGTTTCAACGTTAGAAGCTCAAATTCTTGAAGTTACAGCAAAATATGACGACGCCGTAAAGAAGTTGTCAACTTCTGAAGAAACCATTACTGAATTAACACAGCAAGTTGAATCTTTGAATTCTGAATTAGAAAAGGCTCGAGATAAAATAACCCGCCTAGAAAATGAAATTATTTCTCTTAAAAGTTCAAGAGATGCTGCTGTTGATGAAAGGAATGACTTGACAAGAATATTACAAAGGCGTGATACAGAAATTGAAAGATTAACATCAAGTGAAGCTGCCCTATCCCAACAATTACGTGCAGCAATAGATGCCAAATGTGAAGCCCTGGCATTAAATGATGAAATTCAAAGCAAAGAGCTTTCCCTACAATATCGCGAAAAACGCATTGAGCAGGAAAGAACTTTACTAAATTCACAAATAGCTGGCTTGACAGAGGAAGTAAATCGGCTAACTTCTGAACTACAAACGGTAAGATTAAACAACACCAGTCGTTCAGTTAACTTAGAAACCCAGCTGGCTGAAAAAATCGAGGAACTGAATGCTGCAAATGAAACTATAACTCAGTTAAATGATGTTAAAAAAAGTCTTAATAATAGAGCTGAAAGTCTTACTCAACGCTTGCTGGAACAAAGGGAAATAGAAAATAAAATGACAGAAAATTACAAAAAGGAATTGGAGGCTAAAACTAAACTGGCAGACTTATTCAAAACCATGCATGATGATGCTGAAGCTAAAACGTTTGAGTTGACTGAAGGCATTTCAGAATTGCAAAAATTGTTGAATGAAGCAACTGAAAAGTATGGTGAATTAGAGACCAAATATAAACAAGCTGACTTGGATCATGAAGAATTAATGGAAAAGAAAAATGAAATTATAAGTACTTTAAAGAATGAATTAGAACATGCAAATGACTTGTTAAAAGCTGCTAATGCTCAAAATCTTGATATGGCTTTAAGTGACTTAGCTCCTTCGGCAGCCACAGCTAGTAAACTTCTCAAATCAGGTATGTCCCTTACTCAGATATACTCCCAGTTGGTTAAAGCTACTGATGAATTGACGCAAGAAAAGGAAGAAAACAGACGACTTAACATCACCATCAACACAATTGTTCAAGAATTGGAAGAAAAGGCTCCTTTATTACAGAAACAAAAGCTGGAATTTGAGGAAGCATTAGAAAGCAATTCAGCTTTGTCCCAGCAAATAGATTCTCTTGTGATTGAATGTAATAGACTTCGAGATGATTACAGTGAATCATCTAAAATTGCTAATCATTACAGTCGTGAAAATGCGAAGCTTAAAGGTGAATTGGCTGATTTAGGAAGACAGGTTTGTTTCTTGTTGAAAGAAGTAGAACATAGTCGCGGGGGTCTATTACCAAACGGAGATCATGATTCTTCACAAACTGCTTCTAACATAACTAATTCATCAGACTTAAGCTCGTCAAGAATTATTTCAAAAACTTTAGTAACATTCACTGATATTCAAGAATTACAATCAAACAATCAGAAACTTTTGCGAATGATTCGTGAAATGACAGACAAGCAAGAGGAATTTGAACGCCACAAAGAACAATTTGAGACTGGTGAAATGCAAAACAAAATAGAATCATTGAAAAATAGAGTAGTTGAGTTAACAGAAGCTCAAGAACGTCAAACGAAAATGGTAAATGGCCTTATCAGACAAAGGGATATGTTTAAGAAACTTTACCACGATCATATGAAGGGAAAACGTCATGAATTATCGGCATTTGAGATCTCAGAGTTGGAGAAGAGCGGAATATATTCAATGGACACTGCAGCTGATAATGTTACTAAGGCTCCCATTCCAGAGGTATCTTCTTTCGAAATAAAATACAAAGAAACAGAGAAGCAATTAGAAATGTTGAAGGAAGAATATAAAACCTATAAAGAGGAAAAAGTTACAAATGAAAGAATGTTATTTGATCAAATTGATAATATGAGACAAGAAATAGGAAAACTCACGGCTGCAAACAGTAAATGTGCTTCAACTTCAGAGTACAATAATGAGAGACTTAAAATTTTGCAAACCAATATTACAACTTATAAAAAGCAAATTTCTTCCTTAGAAGAAAAGAATAAAGCATACAATTCTACCATTGCCAAGCATGAAGTCTCTTTACAACATTTAAGGGATGAAGCTTTAAATGCTCAGAGTAAACTTGCTGCAGCTGAAATACAACTAGAAAATTTAAAACTCGAACTCAAACTGCTTAAAGATGCTGAATTACGTATTCAAACTGAAAAGGAAATGTTAAACAGGGAAAGACAAGGCCAATCTTTACTGTTGAAAAATTTGGAGCTAATCAAAGCCAGTTTAGAGCGTGTAGAAGCTGAAAATCATGCCAAAATTGAGACAAGGTTAGATGAAGCTACAAGAGAATGTGCTGCTTTAAGAAGAAGACTACAGGAAGAACAAGACCGTTTTAGAGAATTGGCTGACCATCTCAAACGGCAAAAGGATACTGCAAAAGAAAGAATGGAAGAAGAAAAGGCTGCAGCTGATATCCTAAGAAAAGAAATGACAGAAATGAGACAAGACTTATTAGAGAAAAGCAAAACAAATGAAGAACTTAGTAAGAAACTCAAAGTGGCCCTTTCTCCTAATACAGATGGGTCATATGATACTGTTAAAAAAATAAGGGATTTAGAAAATAAACTGACGGATAAACAGGGAGAAGTTCTATCTCTCCAGGAGCAACTAAATGTAGCAAAAGAACATATAACACAATATTGTGATATTTCAGAGAGTGCTGAAAAAGAACTGAAAGCTCTTAACAGTGAATATGAAGCATATAAAACAGAAACTGAAGCAAAACTAACCAACTATACCAGTAAATTACAGAGTTTGGAGGATAAATGCTCAGAGCTAGAAGCTGAGCTGTCGCTGCATGCCAATGGAGAGCATTCAAATAGTAACAGTGCATTGAAAAATGAACTATCTATTCTCAAAGAAGAATTGAACAATGTTTTACTCCAAGCAAATGGTTATCGCACAGAGTTGGAAGCTGCACGCGCCGATATCACTAAGTTGTCCGAAGCTGTACAGAATGCTGAAGAAAAGTATACGCATGAAATGATTTTACATTCCAGTGACATACAAGTGTTATCACATGTGAAAGAAGAATTGGTAAAAGCACAAAATCAAATAAATGAACTGACTGCTTTAAAACATCGCGCCATAGAAGATTTGGAAACTGAAAAGAAATCTTGGCTAGATAGGCAAACAATACTTATCAGTGAAAATACCCAGCTAACTGAGCGCTTGAAAGACTTAAATGATCAAAATGCTCTATTACATGATCAAATACAAGCGTTAGGTACACAGCTGTCAGTTACACATGCATCTCAATCACGATCCGAGAGCTTTAATGAATCGGCAAATGATTCTAATATTAACATCTCAGTAAGTGAAGAAGATGGAAAATCATCAGAACAATTGTTCCAAATAGTCAAGTTTTTAAGGAAAGAAAAAGATATTGCTATGGCCAAATTTGACATACTACAAGCTGAAACTATGAGGCTTAAATCACAGTTAGAAATAGTTGAGAAGCAGCTTGATAACACTAAATTGACTTTAGCAGCAGAGAGAGAAAAGACAGAAGTGAGCATGGTAACTGTGAATAGGCAATCCGATATTTTGAGAAAAGTTGAAACATTAAATGCATTGACAGATAGTAACAGAATCTTAAGAGAAGAGCGTGACGTATTATCCTCTCAAGTCGAAGAGCTTGCAGCAACAGCTAAAGCAATGGAATCCCAGCTGGTACCGTTGCAGGATCAAATTTCTGATCTTTCATCTAAAAATGAAACTTTACAATCAGAAAATAATGCTTTGAAGGCAGATTGTGCGAGGTGGAGAACTAGAGTGAATGCCTTAGTTGAACGTGCTAACAAAACTAGTCCTGAAGACTGGAAACGACTTCAAAATGAAAGGGAAACCTTAGCAAAAATGTTGACAAATGAAAAAGAATTTGTGAGGAAACTAAATGAGGAACTGAGTGGTATTAAAATAGAAAAGACAAAAATAGAGGAGCAGTATTCTTTGCTGTCAAGACAGCAAAATGCTTTAGCAGAAGAAAACAAGAGACTTAACGAAGAATTACAAATTCTTAGAGATGATATGGCTCGCATTACTGAAGACATCACAAAGCTTAGAGCTGAACATTCCGCAATTGTCGCTTCGAACGCAAAATTAACGGATGAACTTTCCAATAAAGATGCATCATTAACCGATATAAGAAACAAAGAAAATCAGATAAGGAAAATTGCGAAGAAGTACAAAGCCCAATATGAGGAGCTGGTAAAGACCGTAGAGGAAGACAAGAAAAAGAATGAAGGTGATGTTGCTGCTGCTGATGCCGCATTGGCGGAAACTAATAAGAAATTCGAGGAACATATTGCTGAGCTTCAAGCAAAACTCGACGCCGAAAAGGCGAATACAGAAAAATTAAAACAAGAGCTAGAAACCCTTCGGACGGCAAATATGGAAAAAGAAGAAAAATCCAAACAAGTTTTGAAGCAAGCCAAAAGTAAAATTGTTCAACTAACTGAGCTCAAAAATACTTTAAGCAGAGAGCTAGACGAGTCTCGTAATAAAATAGGTGCTATTGAGCAAAGTACACGCGATGAACAGGATGTAAGATTAGCTCTAATCAAATCTCAATACGAGGGTCGTCTCTCACGTTTAGAGAAAGAACGAAGTGAAGCACAAGCTGAAAAGGCGAGAGAGGTGGAAGCACTGCATCAAAAAGTAACTATACTTCAGAGACAACTTGCAAGTCAATCTTCGGCGTCAAAGCAACAAGCTACAACTGAGAAAACTACCACAGATCCACCTACTGCTAATATAAAACCAATGGCTGGTGAGTAAAATCCTTAAATTTACTATTTGTGTAATATTGGTATTTGTGTGGTTAATATTGGTACTTACTATTTGTGTATCTCGGTTTCGCGACTCTGTAGAACAACAAGGACACCACATGACATGCCAGGAAAATTCTGTTTTAAATGTCCTCGACCCTTAAACCATTGTGCGCCGCCACTTTACAGACACATCAAATTGGTGATGGAGCTACCAGTCAACTTCCATAGACATTAGTTCTGACCCCTTTAATTATATAAAAAAAACAGCTAGGTCAGTTTTCGCATTATAGACAACTACCAAAACGAAAATGATGACAATAAGAGCTTATGGTTCCTTTATGACAGTATCCCTTACTGTACCAATCTATAATATAAAAATGAATAGCTAAATATGTTGGTAAGCGCATAACTCAACAACGCCTGGACCAATTTGGCCAATTCTTTTTTTAGAATATTCCTTGAAGTACGAGGATGGTTCTTACGAAGACACAAAATATAAAAACAACACTTTTCTTTACTCCCATACAAAAGATTCGTAATAAACTTAAAAGTCAATTTGAACTTTAATACCATTCCATAAAGTTTAAGTGTTAGTGGAGAGGTTTCGGGAAGGCAAAACAATTGAGTGACGTTTGTATCATATAAATATTGACATTAGTCAAATACAAATTGTCTGTGAGTAAGAGTAAGAGAGTACTGGGGTAGGTAGGTAGACAGGTAGACAGTTGACAGGAGCGAAGCCGCGGGGTACAGCTAGTATATAATAAAAATAAACTACAAAAACCATCCAAACAACCATACAACTTCGTCCAGTGTCCTTTATGAGCACACAAAGTATATTGTTCATAATACGATTAGGTGTAGCTCAGCAAAGTGTGACTGCGAGTCGGCGCGGCGGTGAGACACCTTTGGCATCGATTCGTCCGATGGCTCAAGTGGGCCCGACGGCACCTCACGACGCTCACACCACGGAGTACATGCCGGCCTCATCGTCTCGACCTCTCCCCCGAGCTGCTGTAGCGGGCTCTACGGCGCCACCAGAGTCAACACAGGTTAGAGCTAAGACAAATATTTCTTCAATTGATAATATATGCTAAAAATAAAATTATGTGGAAATTTCCCCACAAACTTTAAAAACTGCTTATTACTTTTTTTTACTATTGATTGAAACGTATGCCGTTTGACCACTCTCACTTGATGGTAAGCGATGATGCAATCTAAGATCGAGCACGCTTACCTAGAAGTAACCTTTTCACTCTTGACACTCCCAGGTTGTAGTTATCAGGAAACACAGACTCAGGCAGGGAATTCCACTCCTTAGCTGTACTGATAGACCGCAAGCCAGGCTCAAATATCGTCATACATTTCTTCCCAGACGATACCTTGTAAAATGGTTAAGACAGCTTTACCATGGATATCTGTGATTCGGAGGATGGGTTAAGCAGCGGCAGCCTCCCACGTTGTAAAAAAAAATTTTTTTTTTTCAATAATTTCCTCCCGAATGTAAATTGAATATAGCTAATTCAATATCTTGCAAAAACAAAACTTCAGCCGGTTGTATCTTGGTGAGAAGGTCGTCAGCTATCGCCCTGAAGACGGGGGCATCTCGCCTACATAAATTCACCAGCTGACGAGTTTTCTCTAGGCATTTTGCCAGCTGATTTATTTTATTACTCACAGGGTCAACTTAACTATCTGCCAACAAAATTTTATCCGGGAGAAAATGACGACATCTTTCAGTCGGAGCATGAAGCATAAAGTCGAATAACTTTAAACACGTCATTTTTTCCCAGGTAAAAATTTGTCAGCTGATAGTTAATATGATCCTGTAAATAACAAAATGAATCAGCTGGCAAGATGCCGAGGGAAAACTCATCCGCTGGTGAAGTTATCGTCCGGGAGGAACTTGGTCATGGAAATCTGTTGCTGGCTCGCGGACCATCACAAAATGTGTTCCCAAAACGTTTTGTCGGTTAGATGTCCACCACAACCGTGGCACATCGCCGTACGTCTTGTGGTCCGATGATGGAACGGGCTTGGCGGAATTAAATTATACAATTCCGTCGCACACTCTCCAAAATGCAACCGATAGAAAACCGACAGGCCAGCACTCGGCGTCGATGCTCAAGACTTTGGATCTTCGATTTGACGAGCCTATCATTGCCGATGATACCCTTGGTTCGTTTCTCAATTGACTCAAGGGCATCAAGCTGGTATCTGGCAGAGATCGAACTTGCGCTTGATACAGTTTAAGCTGCTATTCCGGTGTGAAGTACCGTCTCACCTTTGCTAGGATCCCTAAAATTCTGGCAGCCACTTGAGCCTTTGCCTCTATGAAAGGGCCAAACGTGGTGGAAGAAGTTAACGTAACACCAAGAACAAGCTACTTTTATTTTTGTTTGTGTTGAAAGTTAAATTCTCAGGTGTCAACATCTTTGAATGTTAATAAATTATGCGATAAAAATAGGGTTGTTTATTCCATAAGCATGTTATTTTGTGTATTGTGTTAAAAGTAATGTGACTCAGGTTGGCTGGACAAATCTTCAAAATAGCTTGCATTTAACTAGGTCAATAGGTCACTTAATGTGACGGCTAAACACCCTTATTTCAGAATTTGTGACGCTACAGAATCTTAGATAATCGATCGAAAACATGTCCAGCCATCTTGAAAAACCACTTTTCGCTGGTCTCTCAATCTCGGTAACGGTAGTGAACTAAACGCGAAATACAAGTGGGCTCTCTCTTGCAGCGCTGGTGGTCAATTATTATTTTGAATTAACACATACTTACTCTTTTCACTGCAGGAAAACCTTTTATTCCCACGGGGAAATCAAATACAAAGCAGCCGTGGATGCTACTACCGGCCAATTAATCGATTAAAAAGAAATCCTAATTATGGTCACCTCACAATACTAATGAATGTTTGTATGCAAAAATTTTAGTGGTCAATATCTTTGAAACTACGCAAAGTTTCTCCGTCACAATTTCAGGCTATCATTATCGTCCCCGTCACAACATTTTGAACACATTTCGAAGGTCGTAGATCATCAGGCAGTGGAGATACATGTGTCCAGCCATCTTGAACTCAGGTTGGCCGGACATTAAGTTTTTATTGATTTCTCGTAAACCCTTACATGTGACGCCGTTATTGTCAAACGTTATTACTGTCACACATTGCGTTACCAAGTATTAGTAAAGGAACCATATTCGAAAACGCACCCGTTATTGAGATTCGGAAGTGCCAGCCATAAGTTTTATACGTAAATTCAAGATGGCTGGACACAGATTTTTGCATTTTTCTAATAAACCACTGTACTTATCACAAAACTTTTAGCTCGGTGCCCGTCACAAATTTATGTGACGCCCGTTGATATGCAAAAAGTCGTCAAAATCACTTCCGTTACCGAGATTGAGAGACCAGCGAAAAGTGGTTTTTCAAGATGTCTGGACACGTTTTCGATCGATTATCTAAGATTCTGTAGCGTCACAAATTCTGAAATAAGGGTGTTTAGCCGTCACATAAAGTGACCTATTGACCAAGTTAAATGCAAGCTATTTTGAAGATTTGTCCAGCCAACCTGAGTCACATTAAAAGTAGAATAAGCCCTATTGCTGGAACTGATTGCATTAAATTTAGATAACATTTTCGTCTGTTTTTTTTACATTTCAGGACATGGATACCAGTGAGGCTGGCATGGGTTCTGGCTCTAGTGACAGTACGGCACAACCCTCAACACATTCTCAAGCACCTCAACAGGTTTGCTTGATCATACTCTAAGCAATAATTTTTTTAAGCACACCTTTTTAATGAAAAAAAAAAAAACACGAATTATCAGTACAAGCTTTTGTTATTGACTTTACTCTAATAGCAATACAACGACGACTGATGAAATTTTTAAGCTAGTGATTAATAATGTAACGTTATCGTAGGCCGTGGCGATGGTGATGCCGCGTATCGAGCAACCCAGCGGGCCTGCGTCTGGCAGCGTAACGGGCGTGTCCACTGCAAGCTCGGCAGCGGCGTCCAGCGTGCCAACGCCTGCCGCATCCGCAACCCCAATTACAGGTAATTTATCACAAACCTTAACTTTGATGTAACCCCACTAGACCTTTAGGGTAAAATAAAATTACGTTGATGAATGCTGAATTGTGCGCAAAGATAACGTCACGCACACGTCACATCATGTGAGTCGTCAAATAACTGCGCAGTAGTAAATTCCAGATTAAAACATCAGCGCGCCATGCCGGAACAATGAACATGTACCTTATCGTAGCCATATAATAGACTAGCTGACCTACGCAACTTCGTCTGCGTCACATTTTCCATTAATGCTCGGCTCCTTTTAGTCTTAGCGTCATGATATGTAGCCTGTATCCTTCCTCGATACATGGGCTAGATAATACTGAAAGAATTTTTCAAATCGAACCAGTATTCCTGAGATTACCCCCGACATGAAAACTTACAAACAAATGTTACCTCTTTATAATATTAGTACAGATTTGACCATTTCATGATCTGAACTACCATTCTACGATATGGCTACGACATACGAGTATGCATACTGAATAGGTAAACAGTTTACTGTCATGATATTACTGTCTTGAAATGGGGGTGACCGCTAATGGTGTAGTGAAAGTGATGGCAGAAAACTGTTAAATAGGAACAACAGCAGCACCGTCCACTTCTGGACCGGTATCACAAGCATCTGCTAGTGTGAGCACGTCCCATGCTCCTCCCGGCGTGAGTACGTCGCAGCCTGTGGCCGGCGTCAGCACGTCGCACGCCCCGGCCGGCGTCAGCACGTCGCACGCACCGCCTGGGGTCAGCACGTCGCACGCCCCGGCTGGAGTCAGCACGTCACACGCGCCGCCCGGAGTTAGCACGTCTCACGCGCCGCCCGATGCGCGCCCGCCCAAGCGTCGCTTGCAACAACGACCGCTCGCTGCCAAGAGAACAAGGGTACAAGTACGTTTTATGTCTTTTGGTTCGATTTGATTTGGGATATCAGTTGGCACGAATGCATAATATCTGCTTTGGTGCTATTATGACTTTGTCATGATTTAAATATAGAACCTGATTTGAAATCGTGAAACCCGAAACGAAGCTTATAAAGAGGCAAAGACTTGTTGGCTACTTGTATCATACGTTAGATACCCTGATGATGAAAAAAAAAATACTCATAAAAATCGTTTCTCCCCGAATATTTATCCAAAACAGTAACTATAGTTCTTTTTACGAAAAAAAGCATTGCAAGTAAATAGAAAACCCTCGGTGTGCGAGTTCGACTCGCACTTGGCCGGTTTCTTAGTATTTGTTGTTATAGCGGCAACAGAAATACACAATCTGTGAAAATTTTAACTGTCTAGCTATCGCGGTTCTTGAGATACAGCCTGGTGTCAGACAGACAACGAAGTCTTAGTAATAGGGTCCCGTTTTTACCCTTTGGGTACGGAACACTAAAAATAATTTTATCTTACTGTTATCAATTACAATACATCAATAACAACAATAGTTTCACACAAAAAACATGTTCATTATTTGGACAAGGCTGGCCCGCCATGTACCACAGAGTCTGAGTAAAAAATCGAAAAAAAAATTTGATATGGTATACCTTAGATTGTGTACGTTACCCCAGCAAGAAAGTATCTCCTAGAGTTAAATGAGTGGAACGTATAGTTGGTGCCTTATCTGGTGTAAATGTGCCCCCACATAAAAAATGTGTGTCCCCTGTCGTTTTGGAAAAAAACGGAAAAAACGATTCTTGCTGGGGTAACGTTTTTCTAGCAGGAAAATTCTAAACGAATGATCGGAGAGAGAAAAATTGTGCATGGCCAGAGAGCTTACATGTGTGCCAAAATGTGCCCCCAAAAATAAAATCTGTGCCCCTTCACATTAACGAGATATTGCATTTCCTGCTGGAGTAACGTTTTGATGAATCGTATATCTCTAAAACCATTGCATGTGCCCATGTAGAATAAACATACACGAGTAGCTCTTAATGTGTGCCCCTATGTGCCCCAAATTAGATTTAAGAAAATATTTATAGTTTTCAAGTTATCGCGGTTTTATGAAAACCCGAAAAAACATCGCAGCGCCTAAATGAGACAAGGTATAAGTTCGCTGAAAACTGTATTCGGTCCTTCTTGACGCTAATAATAACCATACAAAGTTTCAAAACTGTTCATGCATGCGTTTTTGAATAATCCTGCTAAAAGTCAAAACGATGGTGTCATAATTTTGACGGCAAAATACAAGGAACCGGCTCAATCCCAGATGTGTAGGTGTAAACCAAAATCTTGTGCCTTTAGTCGAAAATATATGGTGAAAATATTCAGCTTGGAATGTTTCGCATTAAGTAATTAACAAAAAACCAAAATATGTAATCAACGGCTGGTTATCCGACCAAATTTGAATGACTACTAAAAAGCGACGGATTCATACATATCAATGACCTTCTTTACTTTACTCACTAACCGGTTCACACGTGTTGTGCCTGAGTACACTGAAGTAGAAAATTAATAAGAAATAAAATAAAGTTGTTATTTGATAATATTCTACTAGCTGTTTGTATGACCTTACACATGATTAAGTACATTATAAATAGTAGCCTAATGCCTAAGTGCTATTCCAAGGTAAGCTATATTCTCCATTCTAAATTTAATTAAATACATTCAGTAATTTATGTGTGAACGAAAGAAATATATCCAGAAATATTGCCATTTGTCAGGTCTTTGACCCAAAATTTGACTGGTGCCGATGTTTAAAAAAAAATAGTTCATGAAATGTGTGATGAACACCTACCTACTATTAAAAAAAGGTAGCTCTTTTTTGTATACCAATAAAAAGCCTGTATGTGTAACGCCTTTATGAACTTGGAGGGTTGTATTGGTCATTTTGATGATTATACTTCTACCTCTGGCGGACCGCCGGGTGAAATTTCACCCAGCAAGTGAGTATTTCTGTTGAGCCCCGCTGGGTCCAATTGGACCCAGCACACCGCGACTGATTAAAACTTTATTTTCGTGTTTAGTAAGCTTTAGAATCGTTTGTCTATGAATATTCTCTATGGCGTATAAAATTTGCCGACTCTAGAAAAAAAAACATACTAAAAAGATGACACCTGACATTTCTAAAACTCTTGTCAAAAGTTTCTATGTCTCGGTGATTTCGCGCGCAATGGTGAAGTTATTTTAGTGAATTTTGTGTGTTTTTAGTGCAATATTCTAAGGTAAGTGGATAAATAATCATTTATCACTATTTCCTACAAGTATGTAGCTAGTTTTTTGCATGAAATAACATAACAAAACTTGTTTAGTTGAGCCAACAAAAGTTACGTAATTTCGAGTGTTCGCTAAGGTCAACATTGTTATTGTTTGGGTTTCTGGCAATGTTTACAATTAAAGTAAGCATATTGTAACGATTTATAGTTAACAATGCGTTGATGAATATATAGGTAGTATTCTACAAGCTTTTCCAATTGGAATCTGTTTGATATAACTCTGATAATCGTTATCAAAATAGCGCATTGAATTACGCAATAAAAAACAACAAATGGCGCCGCGCTTTATGAAGTTTGAGCTTGAATATTGCTATAATCGGCTATAGAACTCGTATAAAAGATCATTGTCATTAGATTACTTGTCTTTTCATAAGCTAGATCCCAAAAATTGGTGTAAATTGATGCAATAGTTTTGTCAGAAATAACATAAACAGCAACATAACTACATTCAGCAAGTTCTCTCATTTCAATAGGATATATTTATTTCTCGAGTACTAATAAGAGTTTTGTTTATACTTAATTTCATGACGACATAATTATGGAACCCGAAACCGTTTCAACTGCTCGGATACAAGCTACAGAAACGCCGCGATAACGTTTTAAGTGGCTCGGGTCAGATTACACTTACGGTAAGCGACCGCCCGCGGAGCGGCGCGGGACGCAAGGTCCGCAAGGGTAGTGACGTATGAAATGTGTGAAGTCCGCCAGAGGTTAATAATATTTTAATCAACATACAACCTAGCACTGGCGTGCAAATTGCAAAACACGTAAGAAAATTTGAATTTCGCGGGTTGGTTGGAGCGTTCACCATAACCAAATAAATTTTGGTACCTACAGTTTTGATAGTTTATTAGAATACTCTGTCTTCGTTTTTGTCAACCGCACAATGATCTGTGTTGCAACAACGTGTTTCCATTTTGTATGTCGTATTACTTAGCTATGAGGGATTTATAATTATTAATCAACGATTATAAGCTGATTATGTAGGGTCACATAATTTGATTTGATGGCGTTTTAGATATATAAGTGACATTTCACAGTCAGGCGATAATGTTGTTACGTATATATGATAAATATGATTATTTATAGCCAAATACCATCAGATAATTTGTGCACATTCGATGTTTACAGTTATATCTTTATGCGGTTAACTATAGGTACTAACACACTTCATCTGAATGTATGTACCTATAAGCAAATTACTCGTAAGAAAATTATCTGTGATTTCAAATCTAATAATTTTTTTACACAATATTATACTTATACCTAATACTGATCTGTGATTTTTGTGATGCAAATTTACTAAAGTCCGGCCGCGGAGCAGGAAAAATTTCGTCCTTTGACCTGTTATTACCTGTCTCTGTCACTCCCGCGTTAAAAGTTTGTGTCTCGCTCGCACAGATGCAATGGCCGCCGTCCTCAGGGATTGGAAACCTTTTGTTCTTGTAAGGTTTGTTCTTGTTTGCATGTGTAAATCCCGTAAAAAAAGATGAATCGAAATTAGTTAGACTTGATGATAATGTAGACAAAACTGTTGATTCTTTTGTAATAAATGTGATAGGCGAGACGTTTTCGGAAAGCAGTAACTCCGATACGGGTAGAGGAATCGGATTCTGATTTATGTTTTTTTTTTTTATTTCTGCGAATTTCTCCGTATTATTAACTGTAACTCGATTTTATAACTTATAATATAAAATCTAAATAAATAATTTAATTACTTAATAAGAACTTTTTTTTATTTTCTAAGTTGGTAAATTTTCTTTCTCGTTCAAATATTAATTTCATGTAAACCTCACTCAATACAAAAATGTTTGTGACCACTGTCAGTAGGTAAAGAGGTCATTGTACGAAATTCTTTCTGCTCCGCGACTGGACTTATTTGTTAGACTTAGAAACGAAATTATATGTTAGACTTAGAGGAAAAACTGATCTGTGATTTAAATAATGATCACTACACAACGTGCAAATAATTTCTAATGTTTATAGGTAGGAAATTTGATGTGTGATTTGAATTAGGGAATAAAAATAATAATTTCCACATCAACAAGCTGTTTCATTAATATAGTCACAAGGTGCATTTAGTATTTTTTAGCCCCCAAAACTTCTGAACGCGACTGTACGGACAACGGCTTAGGTATAATACGTCCATTAAAGAAGGTCATCGATATGTATGAATCCGTCGCTTTTTAGTAGCCATTCAAATTTGGTCGGATAACCAGCCGTTGATTACATATTTTGGTTTTTTGTTAATATTTACATAGTACGAAACATTCCAAGCTGAATATTTTCACCATATATTTTTGACTAAAGGCGCAAGATTTTGGTTTACACTTACACATCTGGGATTGAGCCGGTTCCTTGTATTTTGCCGTCAAAATTATGACACCATCGTTTTGACTTTTAGCAGGATTATTCAAAAAACGCATGCATGAACAGTTTTGAAACTTTGTATGGTTATTATTAGCGTCAAGAAGGACCGAATACAGTTTTCAGCGAACTTATACCTTGTCTCATTTAGGCGCTGCGATGTTTTTTCGGGTTTTCATAAAACCGCGATAACTTGAAAACTATAAATATTTTCTTAAATCTAATTTGGGGCACATAGGGGCACACATTAAGAGCTACTCGTGTATGTTTATTCTACATGGGCACATGCAATGGTTTTAGAGATATACGATTCATCAAAACGTTACTCCAGCAGGAAATGCAATATCTCGTAAATCTGAAGGGGCACAGATTTTATTTTTGGGGGCACATTTTGGCACACATGTAAGCTCTCTGGCCATGCACAATTTTTCTCTCTCCGATCATTCGTTTAGAATTTTCCTGCTAGAAAAACGTTACCCCAGCAAGAATCGTTTTTTCCGTTTTTTTCCAAAACGACAGGGGGCACACATTTTTTATGTAGGGGCACATTTACACCAGATAAGGCACCAACTATACGTTCCACTCATTTAACTCTAGGAGATACTTTCTTGCTGGGGTAACGTACACCCTTAGATTATATACCTCTAGATGTAGCCATGAGACTGTAGGGAAGTGTGGAAGTGAGAAGCATATATACGAAACAAGTGAGAAAATTGAGACAAAACATAACATGCTCTGTCTCATACGGCGTGCCGGTTTTTTGCTTGGCGAACTTTAGAACGTTAGCCAAACAAAGGCTTGTCACTGTATGTCACTGAGAGGTCGACTCGAGTCAGTTTTTTATGTTTTTAGATAATTTCGGCAATTAAAGTAATAGTTTTAGTGCATTTATGAGAAATAGACTCCAATAGTTAAGTGTTTTGTGCATTTTGTGTGCTATGTATTTATTAACCGACTTCCCAAAAAGGAGGAGGTTATCAATTCGGTTGTATGTTTTTTTTTTGTTTGTTACCTCATATTTCCGACAATTATGAACCGATTTGAAAAATTCTTGTTTTATCTGGAAGGATATACTTGCAGATTGGTCCCATTTAAATCATATCAAAATCGGTTACGAACTTTGGATTATAAATCGAAATAGCTGGAATTTGACTATTTAGATGATTCTTTGATAATCGAAATTGCGTATTTTGCTTATCTGCGATTTTGCAGTGGTGTTGTTAGGTGTGGGGCACCACTAAAAAGTGAAAAATAAAAAACTTTTTACAAAAAATTACAACCGACTTCCAAAAAAAACACTACAAAGTAAAAAATAACTTTAATTTCGGAAGTCGGTGTTTTTGTTAGTTTCTTCGTATTTTGACACCGATTTCCGAAATTAAAGTTATTTTTTACATTGTAGTGTTTTTTTTGGAAGTCGGTTGTATTTTTTTGTAAAAAGTTTTTTATTTTTCACTTTTTAGTGGTGCCCCACACCTAACAACACCACTGCAAAATCGCAGAAAAGCAAAATACGTAGTAATAATATATATAATATTTTTTTTTTATTTATTAAAACTTTATGCACAAGTAATAACACTGTACAAAGGCGGACTTAATGCCATAGGCATTTTCTACCAGTCGACCTTAGGGTGGTGCAGAGACAGCATGGTAGGTGCAACATATAGAAAAGACAAACAGAGAGGAAGAAAAAAAAAATACAATCTATAATAAATACATAAATACATACATACACATAACCAAAATTATTAAGAAAACATGAATCCAACGAATTACCGCTGTAATGATTCTTCCAACTTCTTGCGAATGCTCACGAGCCTTCACCTTAAAGGACAACCGACTTGTTGCCATCCTGATGTTCAGAGGGAGCGCATTCCAAAGGAATATCGCCTGGACAAAGAAAGAGGAGTGGATAAACCCAGAGCGGTTTGAGGGACATCGTAAAAGACGATTGTTGGTAGAGCGAAGATTTTTATTGTGGGCGGAACAAAGGAATTGAATTTGTGAAGTTAAATAAGAGGGAGAAGAAGGATTATTTAGGAAAGAAAACAGACTAGTTAAGGCCCTGAGGGCTCTGCGCTGGCGAATGGGTAACCATTTTAATTGTGATCGATGCGCGGATACGTGATCATATTTACGAAGGTTGAAGACGAATCGAATGCAGTTATTTAGAAGGCGGTCAAGTTTATTGAGGAGATCTGCATTCAGGTCATAGTAGCATACATCACCATAGTCAATTATGGGGAAAATTAGGGACTGTACAAGCATTGCCTTTATGTGAGCAGGAAGAAGATTTCTCAGTCGATACAGTGACCGCAACGCTCCGGTAACTTTTTGACTGACACTCGAGACCTGCTTACGCCAGTCAAGACCTGTGTCGACAATCAAACCGAGATCCTTAACCTCGGAGCCAAAGGGAATGACTGTATTGTCAAAGACTACGGGTGGTACAGTCAAGCCATTTAGTTTTCTCAAGCTATGGGGACTCCCAACTATTATAGCCTGACACTTTAAAGGGTTGACCGCCACCCCAAATCGGTCTGACCAGTTCTTAATGATACTCAAATCCCGGTTGAGCTCCTCGATCGCAGCCGATAAGTTGTCAACACCCGCCCTACAATAAAGCTGTAAGTCATCAGCATAGAGATGATACGCACACTGAAGGTGAGTAGTTATAAGATTAATAAAAATTGAGAACAAAAGAGGAGATAAAATACCGCCTTGAGGGACGCCAGCTGCAAGGTCGCACCACCCAGACGAAGAGTCTCCAGCAAGAACTGACTGCTGACGCCCCCGAAGATAGGAAGAAAACCAGTTTAGTACGTCAGGAGAGACCATGAGATATGACAGGATAGATAGGAGGACTTCGTGACTGACGGTATTAAACGCATTGGAGAAGTCGATCAACACCAAAGCAGTAACTTTAGAGTCTTCCAATCCCCGCCTAATATCGTCAGTCACTCTATGGAGAGCTGTCACGGTACTGTGCCCGGGCCTGAAACCAGATTGAAATGGGCTTATGAGGGAGTTGCGGTAAATATATCTGGTAAACTGTTTATGAACACAGGCCTCGAGCACTTTGGACAGAAAAGGCAGGATGGAAATAGGACGAAAATGATTGGGTAAAGTGGGATTGGGAATCTTAGGCAGGGGCCGGACATGAGTTCTACGCCATAGGGAAGGAAAGGTAGCAGAAAAAAGGGAAAAGTTAACGTTGTGGGATATGGCAGGAAGAAGTTGATCCAAAGCCGAAACGATCATAATGACGACTGATGTTATCGCATCCCACGGCTTTGGATTTAATGGATAGGATGATCTTTTTGATCTCTCCCGAATCAACTGGGGTGAAAACAAAGGGGTCAATATTGGGACGCGTCAGACCAGCAAGGTAGTCGATAGTTTGACATTGGGTTAGACTATCCAACATTGGGACAGTGGAGAAATAGCGGTTTAGATCGTCCAGCCCAATTGTGTTAGGAAGGTCTGAATTCCGCGATTTGCCGATACCTAGAGTTCCAAGGAATTTCCAATATATAATGGGATGGTGCAGTATTTTAGGCTGCAAAAGCCGCACAGAAAGAAAGGAAGATGATAATGTTACTTTTCACTCGTAAGTATGCAAATGTTAATAGTTATTGTGCACTGATTGAAGAAATACATTTTTGTTTATGTAATGACATGGCTTTCGATGAAAATTAGGCGTAATTCTAGCGATATCGTTTATTTTTCTTTCCACATAACCTATAACTTGATATTCGTTGTGTTGCCATACCTTGTCATCTTTTTTTCCCTTAACTCTAATAAAAAGTGCAAGTAGTTAAATAAATAAAATTCAATAAAATAAATAGTTTGTTCACCAGATTACTTTGAGATAAATAGTAAACTTCATATTAATCTAATATATAAAATTCTCGTGTCACATTGTCTGATACAAAAACTTCAATTCAATGTGCAAACAACGAGGCAAAAATATTTCATAATATAGACCTCTCGAGTCTCGATGCGATTAGTTTGTTCAATCAAATAAACCATCAAAGTTTTAATTCTGCTTTGTAACAATAGTTACGTAAGTATTTAAAGTATCATGTAACATGTTCCAAGATTGTTTTACTAAAATATTACTGTTAATATCATTATCCTGTTGGCAATTTTATATGTTGAATAATATAAATAATTTTGCACTCTTCATATGAATGACATTATGCGACTCATATTAGTACATTAATAATAATTTAGTATGTACTTGTTACAACGAAACGCCCTCACGTTTTTGGTCATATTTAGGGAAAAGTTTCCATAATAGCAACATTGAAGTTTTATAGTGCTGTCTCATGTGCGGCCACGAGGTGGCTACATCTAGAGGTATATAATCTAAGTGGTATACTATGGTTTGTCATGGTTTTCGGGATAGCTAATTAAGAATAAAAACTCATAATCGAAATCCAAAATGGCGCCGACGAATTTTCCGTCATGATTGTCATTGTCTAGCTTTTTGGGGTGGCTATAGTCTGTTTTTTGATCCCGGAGACCAGGTCCCTTATTCGCAACCATTCGATTCGATTCCGTACCGAATCGAACGTCTAAGTTATCGAAGATGTCCTCCAAACGCAATTCACAAATCCGAAACGGAATCATTTTGACAGTTCAAATTCGATAAGAAGACTCGAATCTTTCCGACAGCTGTTTGCTATCGGGAGTCATATCGAAAGAAATTAAAACGAAGAAATAAACCATATTTCCAGCATATTTCAGTGAAATAAAAAGACTGTAAACTTTTTAAACACTGCCTGAAGTAAGTAAATGAATTTTTATTAATGTATTTACCGTATTTCATCGATTTATACGCGTTTACTGTGATATTCGTTCAAGATTTTAGTTAACATCATTTGGTATTTTGGTAGATGGAGTGTGTTTGTGCGAGCTAGAGACCAGAACAACAGAGGCAGGAGACGTTGTCTCTTCATAAAGCCTTAAAGGATATGGCGAATCCTTTTGCCGACCCGCGGTTTCAGTCGGTTTATAGACTAACACCCGACATGGCCCTTAGCCTCATTGAAGAAATAAGAGCCTATTTCCCTGAAACGCACTCATCTGCCGTAAAAGGACTTGATAACTAATACTAGCATCACTACTAGGCGCCGCGAACAACACGACTGAATCCACTTTCTATTTTATTGGCCGAAGAGAAGATTACCGTCAAATCAGACAGTTTTTTTCACGGAACAGAAAAAACAGTGGACGTGCAAAGTAGGCGTGGCACGCGTGCCGGTATTATGCGTAGCTACACAACTACAACCCAGTTGTGTTCCAACAACGCGACGAACCGATAGTCTCGCTGACCGAAATAAATTTATAATTTCTGAACCATGACGTATTGTTCCATTTTGGATTGCAAAAATGATAGTAGGAGAATAAATCTTAAAAATGGAGGTGTTTCATACCTTCGGAAAGTACGATTTTATTTGTTTTCTAATAAAATATTAGCATATTAAATATTCTAAAAACTTAAACTCAAGTCTATTTAAAATCAACCTTTTCACATTAGCATAGAGTTTATTTTGCATCGATTCAGTAACTGATTCGTTCTCGAAAGTTCTTCGCTACTCAAATAGTGATGTAATCGGGTGGGATACTGTGGATGGATATCGATAAAGAACATGTTTTTGTAGTTCGTCTAGGTATTTTATTGAAATTACTAATCATTACGAAAAATGGATAGATGCAACGGGTAGAGCTGATTGGATGCCAAGCAAAACAAGCACGATATGCTCCGAACATTTTTTAAAGCGAATTTTTAATTAAAGAAAAAAAGATATAGATACATTAATCCTACAGCGCTTTCAACTTTGAAAATCGTCAAATTTAATTGAAGTAAATATTTTTTTTATTTTTTTTATGATTATTTGAATAATATATGATTGTGTAATGTGTACCCAACTAAGTAATAAAATACTATCGTAAGCCACTTTGCATAGAGAGTTCACGAATTGAAGTGTAAACAACTCCCTTTTTTGTCGGCAGCCGTGTAAGCTACCAGAGTCATGATTTTGTAAGACTTGTGCTACGAAAAAAATACTGGCCAAGTGCGAGTTGGACGCGTGCAAAGAATTCCGAACGAATTTCTTTTTTGTAACAAGTAATTTTAACACTAGAGACTTTTTATAGGTTTTCCTGTTATCTGTAGGTTAGGACTATTATCTGCATTTTTTTTTTTTTTTTAATTTTACGCTCAGTAGTTTCGGAGATAAGTGGTCGGAATGGTAATGTTTGATTTATATAATTTCTTGAATAAGTTCTACACTATTTAATTATTTTTGAAAATAAGTCCTTTCATTTCATATGTCACACAATAAGTCCTTTCATTTCATATGTCACACGATACAGTTAAAAAAACTAGTAGTGCTAATGTACATTTCTAGTTTGACCCACAAAAGTTACCACTCAAAATTTATTATATACGTAACGCATCCGTGTTTTGGTCACAGAAATCTATTCGTCTACCAAATTTGAACAGAATCGGTCCCGTAGATCCGGAAAAAACTGGATGTGACAGACTGGCAGACAGATACCAGAATGATCCTAAGAGTTCCGCTTCTTACGGATGTCGGAACCCTAAAAATTGTATGATGTGTGTTATTTTTATTGATATTAATGTATTATAAGGTATATTGATATAAATAAAACAAAACGTTTTGATACAATGGTTTGTATTTTTGTTTCTATCTACTTTTATACAATAAACTGGGAATGTTTCGCTCACGCTGATTTCAAAGTAGAATTAACTTAAATTACCAGGCAAAACTAGATTAATCCATTTTAAATGCGATAGCTTATTTGATAACGATTCCAGCAACATAAGTTTCATATAGCTCCTATACAAAACTGCAACTCCAAACGAATCACATTTTATGGATTGAAAAAAGTTTTCCTATTTATCGGTTTCGACATGTGCCACAGCCCTGATCGAGTGGCAACTTTAAGTATCCCACATAGACTAATGAAGCGAATCTCAACCTTATTGCAAAAGTACTTAAGTTTATAATTGCAACTATTGAAAATACCGCCATCTATGGTCAAGTAGCGGAATTCAATTGTATATTCAACTTTTAATGATTTCAGAAACGAAACGCCATGACTACTTTTTGCCTTTAAGCAAATTAAATCGTAGAGGTGAGACCGAAGGTATATTTTAAAATAAAGGTTCTATGACTTATGCTTGTTTTGAACAATATGGAAACAACCAATCAAACGTGTCCTTTATTTGTGGTGAATAATATAATTATAAGTTTATTTGTGTGAGTTTGGCGACACAGGTTCCGATACAAAATTCGTCGCATAGCACTTCCACTGTTTTTTCTGTTCCGTGGTTTTTTTACAAAAGTATAAATCCTGCTACACAAACCTTTCATAGTAAAATGTACCTGTGAGATCCCATGTACACCCAAGTCAAATCTAATTGTTTTCTAATAAAATAAGTTACCTGCCATTATTTAATGACTGTATCTGTAATATTTATTTCTATCTATACTATTTTTCCTTTCTTTTGAATACAAAACTTGAAGTTCTGTGTGTTTTCATACTATAGAATTTTGACGATCAGTGAGTAAGCTAAAGGTAGAAATAGAAGGTAATTTGGGGGTACCTATAGCTAGTTGATGAAAATAGTTTTAAAGTTTTAAAAGATAACACTTTTTCGGTTTTGCCAGTTTGACAGAACACTGTTTACAAAGCAGGTTTATTCGAAATAAAGTTTATTTTGGTTAATAATATAATTATTTTGTATCATTTGCTGTCTATTAACTTACGCCAGATAAACGTGGAATAAAGTACATTGACCCACATACATTTATTGACTTTCTTAAGATCAAAATCAGAAATAATGACTAAAGCTGTCCTGAATCGACTTCTATCGTGATCGTTTACGTTTTCTTATAATGAAAATCAGTTCTTAATTTATTGTTCTAGTATCTACGAAGAGATATTAGGGAAAGGTCAATGTACTAGTTTATTCCACGTTTATCAGGCGTAAACTATAGCTGTATATTCCTTATTTAAACGGAACAAAATATTCAAATAAACTAATTTTATTTACTACTTTAAATTTTCTACCACGATCATCTATTTACTACCATTTTGTAGCGTTCCCCATAAACACAATGGTCAATCGGATAGAAAAATACGCATCCGTTCGGATCTGTGAATAGCGTTTTGACAGTTCTTCGGCTCGGAAATTAGATTGTCGAATTCGGTTCCTTACCGACATGGAATCGAATCGAATGGTTGTGAATAAGGGGCCAGGAATCGAACCGATTTATTTAAAAAAAAAAAAAACATTCTGTACTACACCCCTTTGTATTCCACCATCCGAAAGTGTAGCTAATGTAATAAAATTCTGGGGAGTAGTAACACATGGACTAAAGAAAAGAGCTGACTTTAAAACTATTTTTTTTTTTCAGTATCAAAAGTTATCTACTGACAAGTTTTTCAAAAAGTCAAAATAGGGCCAGTTGTCTATGCCACAAGGGCATTTTCTATACCTTTTCAAAGAGTCAATCCTATCGGTTCGGAGAAAATTAGCTGTGACAGACGGACAACCACTCTGTTTGGGCTCTGTTTATTAATAATGCTGTAGACAATTGATTGTAACAATAAATCAATTATTGTAAAACTAAAATTAAATGGGATTGAACGGGGGCTATTTGACTTCTAAAAGGAAAGTACGAAATCCGCGCGGACGAAGTCGCGGGTAAAGTTACTAAATATTTTACATTAATAATACCAGTATTAAATAGTACTAAGAACTCATTCTCTAAAACTGTAAATGTTGAAATGAGTATACTTGAGATGATTTTTGTATGGTTCAGGGATTTGAACGATCAGTGGAAGTAGAATACCAAGTACCGACTTCGTCACGCTGCGATCAAGACGACGAGGGCGTCATCGTCGTAGACTCAGAAGAAGACGACGAACGATGCACTGGCACTATGTACAGGGTATGGCTTTACCCAAACATCGATTAGTACTATCGTGACACAGGAATAAGACATTAAATTCTCCCTTTTTAACATTCATAGGAGGGAGAGGAAGAAGAAGAGGATATGGAGGAAGAACAAGAAGTTGAGGCCGGCGAGGAGGAAGAGGAAGGGGAGGGAGACGACGCGGAGAACGCCGCCCGACAGGTACATAGTCATGTCGTGCTGCAGTTACCTTTGATCAACTAATATCATTACTTACAACTAAAAATGGGTCACAGAAATCATCGAGGCGAACTATTATCCTCGTAGACAATACTCGTAAGATGTCAATGAAGAGTGAAAACTAACGCTTTAAGAAATTGAGAAGTAGTCAAGTATATCAAGCAATTCCCAGTTTAAGTTCAACCAATTTAAAGTTAAGAACCCGTCAATAGTAACAAGATACATTCCAAGACAATTTTAGTTCGTTGGATTCAACCAAAAAAGTTAAATCAAATCAAATGTTGTTGTTACACAGAATTTGGGAATCACTCATTAGTTAATGTTATATCTCCACAGTGCTAAGTGTATCTTTTTTAAGCTTGGCCATTTTTACATAATTAATAAATAATATAAATCTAAACAGTTCTGTTACTTATTTTCTGTATATTTGTCGCAATTGTCGCTCATACCAAACTGATTATGCTCAGTCTGTGAGCAACGCTCCTAACAAACCATGGGTCCAGTAGGTACTTCCGCTAGCATATGTTGATTGTTGAGTGGCCATTGTTGTAATTTGTCACCAAAAAGTTTTAAATACTGTTTTGCAAACATTTTTCTTTCGGTTGTTTCTTTGTAATGTCGACAGTAAGCCTAAGCACGCCCTAGCGGTCAGTCGCGGGGGCGGTCAACCGCGCAGTTCAAATTAAATATATGCAACCACTTGTCATTAAATGGCGGTTAATTAAGTGCGTACAATCACCAGCGGTTGCAAATTAAACTGAAAAAGTGGCTAGCCCAGCCGCCCCCGCGGTCAACCGATAGTGTGCATGCAGGAGTGCTCAGTGGTTCCAAATAATGATAATCATATAAGATTCTGAATTCAAATCAAGATGACCCATTGGTTTATTGGTATGATCGTTGAATAGTGAAGTGTGATGTGTGTGGTTCAGGAGTCGCCGGCGCAGTCCCCGGAGGCGGGCTCGGAGGCGGAGGAGGGCGCGCCGCGCGCCGCGCCCGGCGGCGAGCCCGCCGCGCCACACCAGCAGATCGAGGCCATCAGCAGCGGCACGGAGCGTACGTCTACACAGTCACTGCCACACCGAGTACCAACATGGTTTCGTTGCGACAGAGGGACTCTCTCACAACTGAACCATATTGACATCTCATAGCCCCCATTCTCGCTTAAGTAGGTGATAGACGTACGAGCAAGTACGCGTACTTATGGCTCGACGATCTTTTTCTCTACTCGTCTTGTTTTCAAGTACGCGTACTTAGGGTGACACACGAGCGAAAAAGGTCGTCGAGCTATAAGTACACGTACTTGCTTGTACGTCTATCTCACTTTCACTTTAGATTCACAGTTCGAACCGCATTTTTTTTCCGCAACATTCGTTTATTTATTTGTTCATTATTTGGTACACCAACAGCAGTACCTACATACACAACTACTATCCATTATAATTATACAGGTCGATTGGTAATTGAGTGTGTTCCTTCAAATGGGATGCCTCGGTTACTTGGGAGACAAATTGGGTGGTTTAAAAATAATCTTCTCTCTACATGTTGGTCCCAACGCAACGTAAATATCGTTGGTTGGTAGTTGCGAGTTTAGCTAGACAACGCCAATGTAAAGTTAATTGGCGTTGAAATTAGTGCAGCTGCTTTCACGATACTGAGCTGTTATTAAAGAGGAAAAGAAAAAAGCATAGATGAAGATATTTTTTGCGGTTTTTTGATATTGGATAGTTGTAGTTTTTAATGTATTTATTTCATCATAATATGTTATTTAACTTAATTTTGATTTTAGAAAGCGGACCGTTATCTCTGGGTGGTAACAACGGTGACGACGGCGACGACAGTATAGTACCATCTACACCTACACTTTATGTACCGAGGCGCAATGACGGGTAAGGATGACGGACACTTTAGAATACCGGATGGCACGCTTGGCGCTTGCCGCAAATTTTGAACCTCCAAAAGGTTTGGCTAATGTAATGTAAGGTTTTAAACATCGCCATTCTAATATGATAGGCAAGCATTACGGATTTAAAGCAAGTTTCGACTGTGTTTGTTGAAGTTTGGCAAGCTTGTGGATACGGCTCAGTATTTTTTTTAAATTAAGGGATAATAGAGTATTCCACAACATATGATATCTCGGCATTTTTTCAAAGTCAATTTTCTCCTGGTAGCCTATTATCTGGCAATTTGTTTTTTTATAGTTATTAGCGCATATCAGTAACAAACTGATTTGTGCTAAATGCAACTGCCCCAAATCAAATAATAGAGCAAGAAAAAACAAACAAAAAACACTTGATCGCGATTTATTCGTCACTGGTATTTCGTAAGACATCCAAAAAATGCTTGCTTATGTCAAGCCTTTCAAACTAATTAAGACATGTTTGTTTCAAATGTAAGTATTCAAAATTATATGTTTGCAAATTCCGGGATAAAAAATTTAGATAGCTATAAATGAAAAACTATAAAAGTTATCCACGCGGGAGTTTTACTTGGGCATTTGTAGTGGAATAGTCTGTCTATACCTTAGTTTAAAAACGGTGCAGCGGTGGTTTCCGATTTTTAAGTGAAAAAAAAAACACTGCGGCATAAAACTTTTGGCAGTTGGTAACTATGAACTTTCATAAGTGAGCTATAGTCCAACCGGGATCGCTGTACTGCGCCTTATGAAAGTGCGGTGAGGCGGGGGGAAGACAGGAAAGAGCATGGGTTCACATGAGTTCCATATTGCTGGACAAATCTTACGGAATCATTTTAAAATATTTTATAATATACCTATACAGCTTCATATATCTATTAGGAAATATTATACTATTACTAGCTGACTCGGCAAAAGTTGTTTTCCCAAATGAAAATAAAATAGTAGGTAAATGGCCTACGACCTATTCTCAGACCTACCGAATCTATACAAAGATTTTATAAAATTCGGTCCAGCCGTTTCGGAGGCATACGATAACAAACACCGTGACACGAGATTTTTATATATATTAGAAATTAGTAAATAACAAAACAATAAGTAGGTATGGTTTATTAAAATATTCATATTATTTCAAGTTTAGTTTTTATTCATTGTAGATGATGATAAAAACTAAATTCATTAACTACAGTTAATCTTGACATGCGATTCAAATCTAAGTGGTACGTGGTCTCGAGTGTGTGTGCATTACCCCAGCAAAATGTTGTGCCTCAGAAAGATGAGACGGGTCAACACAGAATCTTACAAAAAAATACCTTATTTTTTTCAAACTACTCCAGTTTTCGAGATCTGGGAAATCCTAAAACCTTACTGCAGCAAAATCTTAAATAACTTTAGAATCATAACACACACGAATTTTGCTATTACCAAATATTTACTATGCAACAAAAGTTATCTATTCATGTATTTGGTTCCATCCTGAAACGAATTTTTGAAAAACGATTTTGCCAGGGTAATGTTTCAAATGTTACTCCATCAAAATCTGTTTTTCTCAAATAACTTTAAAACTACAAATCACAAATTTTGCTATTAGTAAACAAATTGCTCCTCATGGTACTCTAATTATTTGTTATAGTCTCATCTCTAAGGCACAACATTATTCTGGGGTAACGCACAAATTAACCCTTTGCTAGGTTAATGCACACATCTTCTCGGTTCTAGTCAGTTACCGGATTGTCTAACATAGACAATCCGGTAACAAAACACTACGTGCCATACGTGCCTAAGACGTGGTACAGCGGTCTCCGTAAAACTATAAAGGCGCAAACCTACCGCAGAGAGGCTACGCACGTGTGTTGTGTTCGCTTTGCAAGAAAATGTATGTGATTGTGTCCACTGCAACCCACGAACACGCTACCTATTAATAGGGAATATGCATAAAAAAAAAAAATATTATCTAAACAGTTTATCTAAAAATATACAAAAATATATTACTAACAGTGGAAATAGAATCAAAATTGCTCGAAAAACAAACGAGATATAATGATTTTAAACAAATATATCTGTCCCTCTCGCGAAAACGCTGTTTTCTATGGCAGATGTATAGACGTCACGGAATGTGACGTCAAATTCCATGTCGGACTTCTCGTTCTAAAAGTAATCTTTGAAGCGTTATAACTTCATCGCTGATGAAGATTTAAAAAATATATTTTCTTGAGTGTTTACTGGAGCTTATAAGTGATTCATTTTATAAATAAAAAAATCGCGTGCATATTCCCTATTGACGCCATTGGTACACGCGCGGCTTGCTCGAATACGACGCTAGCATTGCTAAAAGTTGTTAACACCATGCACGCTGCTGTGCATGCGGTATACACTATTCGACTATGCCAAAACTGTATCGGAGCACAGTTTTGAGACAACGCCTTGTGGAACGGCGCCATGTGTAGCATGTATGTACTGCACTGATAAAAGAATCCACGCAGCTAAAATGCGCCAGAGTGGGTTTGCGCTTTAATGGGTACACAAGACTCTGATATCTGCGACAGACGTCAACGTAACAGGAGGCTCACAATTTGATTAGTCAATTCTAAATTCAAATTGTTGGAGGAGGCTCTTTGTAATTGGATTCAAGCTAGTCAACCTCTCGTCTACTTAACTGGACTTGCCTGTAGTGGCTTTAATACAAATGAAAGCATATAGTGAGCACTTGAGTTAAGTGTAAAAATGTAATTGTATTAATAGGAGCGTGCTTGTGCAGGTTCGGTGAGGCGGTGGTGTCGCCGGTGGGCGCCGGGGGCGCAGGTAGTGGGCAGGGCGCGCGCTTCACGTTCGCGGAGGCGGCGGCGGCGCACTTGGACACGCACGCTGACCTGGCCGCTGCGCTGCCGCCCGCCGCGCCGCCGCGCTCCGCGCCGGACAGCGACGAGCGTCAGTACACTATCTTATACACACACACACCTAACATGTTCGCGGAGGCGGCCGCGACCTGGCCACCGTCAGTACAGAGCCGCATACACACGTGACACGGACAACTAACACTTGAACACTAAATAATTGTCTAATCACATGACGTTCATGATGATTACATTATGTGCTGTGAATGTAAACGAAATCTAAACGATCTAAAGTTTAGATTGTTTAGTAGACCATTCCAGCTTTAAAAATGCTTACAACAAGATAAATGCTTTGAAAGCTTTGAAAAAATTAAGGTTTCGCTGCCGGTTTTATATACTGGGCCACCATCGCGACAGTTTTTTTTTCTTTTGTGAAGCACCCGCTTGACCAATATCTCACCTGATGGTAAGCGATGATGGACGATTGGTCGAAGGTGGAGCACGCTTGCCTAGAAGTATTGACCTATTCACGCTTGACTTAAAGGCCCCCAGGAAACACAGACTTTAAAGGATTTCATTCCTTAGCTGTACGCACAATGAACGTAACCTTTACCCTTTTGAAATACTGACCCTGAAAATTCGGAAATGCCTTGTAATGGGGTAATTGAAATCAATGTTTTTGATTTTGGTTTCTTTTAAATTTAGGCGCGGAAGGAGGCGAGACAAGAGACTGGGAGGAGTCACGAGTTGAGGAAGAAGCGACCGCTGTCAGTTCACAGGGCAGTGAACCTTCTTCCCCTCATCAAGTATGTAATGTTCATGTTAACTGAACACTTTTACATTTATTTATTTATTTATTTAGCCCGTTATACTGGGTGAGATTAAACATTATGCATGTCTTGTTTGCTTCGTTGACGATAGGATGTCTCTCAACTCAGTGTGCCTTTTGGCAAAGGCCTCCTCCAGTAGTTTCCATTGCTTCCTATCTTGAGCAACTCTCCTCCATTTGGGTCCCGCTGTGAGTTTCAGCTCATCTTCCCAGCGCATTTGTTGTCGTCCTCGACATCTCTTGCCATCTCTTGGATACCAATTAGTTGTTATTTGGCTCCATTTCTCTTGTATAGATCTCAACATATGGCCGGTCCATCTCCATTTTTGGAGGTCTATTTTTTTCAGGATATCAGTTAAATTGGTTTTTGCTCTTAACTGCACATTGCTAATTCTGTCTTGCCTCCTTGTTCCTGTCATGCTTTGTTCCATACCTCTCTGGCACTTTTCCAGTTTGTCTCTATATATTTTGTCTATCTTATCTATGTATTTTGTAAGGGACCATGTTTCGCAGCCGTAGGTGATGCATGGAAGAATACAAGCATTGAATACTTTTCTCTTCGTTGCCATATTGTGGTATTTTGATTTTACAATTTCCTTGAGAGACCAGTATCTTTTCCAGCCATTAGCAATCCTCTTATTTATTTCCTTGGTTGTTTGGTCTTTAGGGGAGATGATCTGGCCCAAGTAGCAATATTCGTCGACATATTCTATTTGTTGTCCTTCTATTTCGATGGGTTCCATTTCTGAGTTGGTCATCAGTTTCGTTTTTGTTATGTTCATTTTTAAACCCACTTTAGAGCTCTCGGTATTTAGAGTTTGGATCATCTTCTCGAGTACCTTTGGATCTTCTTCTAGTAGAACGAGATCGTCCGCAAATCTTAGGTGGTTTAGTTTTCTTCCGTCTATGTTGAGGCCTAGATGTTCCCAGTTAAGAGCGTAGACGGGCTGCATTTTTCCATACAAATGTATTCCCCTATTTTCTCCCTGGATAATGCCTCTAGAGTAATCGTTTTTATTTATAAATATCAAGGTCTATTGAAGGCATGCCCCTGTAATTTTTTTTTTTCAAAAAAATTATTACAAATATAAATATAACCTTCCAAAAACCTAAAAAAATGCCCCGTTTTTACCTACGTAATCAGACGCCTACCAAAGAAAATTGAAAAGTTTTTAACGGCCTGTTATTCGAATTTTGGCTGTTTGAGACTCAATTGGAAATGCTCAAGATATTGAATTTAAGCCTGGAAAAAAATATATGTGAAGGATACATCCTTGTTCTAGAGGCAAAAGGAAGTGAAAACACGAAATAGTATAATTTTCCCGATAAAAAAAAATTTTGAAAAAGGGTCGATTTCAAAAAACCATTTTCAATCTCATTTCCTAATTACAGCACAAAACAATTAAAAAATTCTACTAACTGAAAGGTAATCGTATTTTGGAAGGACGGAAGCGGCTAGATTTTTGAGTTTTCTAATAAAAAAAATTATAAACATCGAATTTGTGCAGAAAAGCTTACCTTTGAAGACCGCACAGTCCTACGGGACGTGTTCGGAGCCAGACCTGCGACACTTTTTTTGAAAAAAATCGCGGAACTGTTGTTTAAAATATCAATAGCCACTAAAAGAAACAACAGGAAAATGATGACACTCACGAAAATTCCGAAGGTTGGGCAAAATATGTTGATAGTATATTATTGTTTTAATTCACATAATTGTAATGGAAGATGAAAATATTTTAATTTGTTTTGTTGACAATTTTGACATCTGACAATAGGGTTCGACACATTTCAAATTTTTATCGATAAATTTAATGTAGCTACCATAAAGGAGTTTCAATACCTCTTTAATTTATTCATAACTAGCTTCTGCCAGCGGCTTCGCCCGCGTGATACCTAGGGAACATACTACCGATATATACAAAAAAAAATATATATATGGCCTATGCGTTTGCATAAAATATAAATAACTTCCAGACTATAATCTAAGCGAGGAGCGATGGTGGCAGGCAACGAGCGCCACCATCGCCCCTCGCTCCTCGCCTTGCGCGGATGGCGAGCTTTCACCTCGCAGACGACGCGTAGCTATCGCGCTGGATGCTAACCGTAGCCTAAATTCGAAGAGACGCCGTGCTGCTGCTGTGCGATTGCGGTGCCAAAATAATGTGCCATGACCTGTAATCATCACAGGATCAGGACCTGCGGAGTAGCATATTAGAGAATCCGTTTTGGTCGTCGTCTCCAAAACTTATGTTTTTTTTTCCAATGGAGAGGGTAATTGTAGAGAGGAGAGAGTAATTGCAAGGGTCTTGCAGTCTCCTTGCGTGATGGAATCAGGGATGTTGATATCCGCTGGAAAACCAAAGTTGCCCAAAATATTGCCAAACTAAAGTTGTGTGAAAGGCACATTACTCGCGAACAGATGGTCGATGAGGCCGAAAAGATCTGTAGTGGTGACCGCGTATTGGTAGACGTAGCTTTTGAAGGCTTCCCACTAGGCGACCCCCACCAGGTCGCGTGCAGCCGATGGATGTAACCGCACAGGTCAGGTTGGTGAGGCGACACGACTATGTCCAGGGGGGCTACTCTCTTAGCCCGTAGTCCGTCGTTTCGGGCTTAGTTGCGGCGGTATTCTACTCCGTATCAACTACAGACTAATGATTAGACCCGAACCCGAACTAAGAATTAATGACAACACGATTTGATAGTACCTAACTGTCAAATCGCGTTGTCATTAATTCTTGGTGGTTAGGAGATACGGACTAAAATACGCCCGCAACTAAGCCCGAAACTATGAACATCGGGATTAGAGAGTAGCCCCTCAGTAGTGGATGTCTTTCGGCTGATATGATGATAACCGATTTATAAAGTTTATTTGCAACCATTTTCACCTTAAATTTTTCGTGACATAGTTATGTTAGGTATCAAATTAAAGTACTCGAGGAGACAATTCTAAATATGCTTATGAATATTTTATTCGATAATTTTTTACTGAAGCTATAGCAGCACGACTCTAGTAGCCAAAAAAACAACAGAATATGATTACAGTATAAGCGTTACAGTAGAATCATACCGCGTGTATCTGACATCGACGCACAAACGATTTCCATGGTTCCAGGGCATGATTCTGGACACCCCAGTGTTGGAATTTTTCGTCGCTTCTTTTCTCATTTTTTTCAAGAGTACCACAAAGTATTAGCTCAGCCGAGCTGATATCTATTTGTGGTTTTATTCAGATTGCTCTTTTTAGTGAAAGTAGTTAATTAATTATTTTTTTATCAAAAATCTCATTGGGTTAGGTCAGAGTAACGATTATGAGCAGTCTAAAGTAAAAAAACCCTTGAAAAAAATTAAAAAATGAGAAAAAAGCCGAAGAAAAATTCTAAGTCTAGGGTGTCCAGAATCATGCCCCGGACCCATGGAAATCGTTTGTGCGTCGATGTCAGATACACGCGGTATAGCTCATTTACATATTTATTAAACACTAGCTTCTTCCCGCGACTTTGTCTGCGTAGACGTTAGAACTGGCTCGCAACTTTTATGCGTCATATTCTCATCCTTGGAAGTGCATCTTCATGATTCTGGTATCCAGATAGTGTGAGTCTTTGCGGTGCGGCTGAAAGTAATATTCAGCTCCGAAATTACTTCGACATGTTTTTTGGTCTTCTTGTAAATCTGTAGCGCTCATAATTCCAGCCCCGACAAAAGTTTTATCATGTTTCTGGTCTCCCGATACTTTTAAATCCTAATCGATCACAATGCCGAAAATTAGTGTTGACAATTCCAGCCCAGAAAAAACTTAGACACGTTTCTGTTCTCCTGGTAAACAAAATTCTTGCTCAAAATACTTTGACATATTTCTTGTGAATCTTTGGTTCTTTTATTTTGCTTCAAAATTACTTCAACATGTTTCTGTTCTCCTGTTACTTTTGAATCCTAATTGCTCACAATTACAGCGTCACAAATATTTCTGGTTCCTTGCTAGTTTTGAATGCAAACCGCTTGCAATTAAAGCCCCGAAAATACTTCGACATGTTTCTGCTTTCCTGGTACTTGTGAATCTGAAGTAGGTACTAAGGCAGCAGCGGCTTCGGATTTCCTGTTCCTCCTCCGCCACTAAGCCACACCTTTTATCGGGATAGAAAGTAGCCTATGTGTTATTCCAGGATGTGAACTATATATGTGCCAAATTCCATCGAAATCCCTTCACCCATTTTTGCGTGATTGACGGATAAATATCAAAAACAACCAACCTACACGGTGCCATTCTAGTCGTCTTACAAAGGCGGCTCACTTAATGTACCGGATATAAAATACCTCTAAGCGCGATTTTTTTTTATATTTCATCATGATAATGGGTACAATGCAAATATATCGCTCCTGGATGATTCAAACTACGTCATTCGTTATGACAATGAGTGATATTTAATTTTTATAGGTGGTTATCACGTACTTAATTTGCTATTGTTAAGTTATTTACGTAAATATGTCTGTTAATTTAGGTTAATAACGTAGGTAGGTTTTAGTTATTATGTTTATATTATAAAACAAAAGACTTGTAAAACTAATAATGGCTCACAAAAAAAAGAAAAAAAAAAGCTAATGGCACAAAGTAAACGGTGTGGTTGTAATAAATGCTTTGATTTCAAGATTTTATCGAAACTTTCGTTTTTTTTATGTTACTACCATGTTAATTTACTTTTTTCATAAAGCTATATTGTGTTAAAAAAAAAAACAAGAACACTACATATTATAAAACTAAATCTCCCGCCATGTTTGCAATGTGTTTCAATAAAATGTAACAAGTTCAGTAGATCAACTACAAATATTTTACACTGTGGCGTATTTATTCTGCGAAGAAGTCGGCGGTCATCGGCAGGACATCGTATAACATCGTCGTGTTAAACATGAGGGGTCGCGGGCGGAGGTAGCGTTTTCAATGCCAAAAGCCCCGAATAAGCAAGCCTTAAGATAAAAACAAGAAATAGGGGCATAGATCTATTCTTCCTTTAAATTTTGATACCAAATATAATTTAATCGGCCTAGTTTTCGAGGAGAAAACAGGGGAATACGAAACGTCGATCGCTCATGGTTTTTTGTAGGTAAAATCGTTCTGAGCTGCAGTTGTCCCTATCGCACTGTACGGGGGGAGACGAGAGGTGAGGGAGGGTTAGACTAATACGTACACAATTAGGGAAGTGACTAGTGTCGAAGTTTTTATCGATATCATAGTGATGTCAGTCGATATCGACGTTTATCCTATACTGATTTACTGAACAGTGAAATATGATGCTAATTATGTTTTATTTTTTAAGAGACATCGAAGTAACAATTGAATGACATTTTTACGGTTTACAATTAAATATTATTTGAAATGAACTTTAGCGACACTTTCTCTTGCAAAAATACAAACCGTAACCATATAATACGTGCCTAAAGTTCGCACTCTACTGCTTAGTGTAATATTCTGCTTTTGACATGACATTATTTACTTTAAATTATAATATTTAAATCTATATATTATTATTATTATATTAAAGGAAGTCGAAAATCGTGTTAGTTACACCATTTATAACTCAAGAACGGATGAACCGATTTTTATATTTTTTGCGGTTTTGGATTAGCCGTCGTCCGGACTAGGATTATAAGTTTTTTTTTTAAATTATTTTTTTATGTAGTTAGGGTAGTTAGTAAGTTGACGGGAACGAAGCTGCGGGCAAAAGCTAGTTCTTAATATTTATGCCAAACAGGGATTGAATAACCGGAAAAAATATGGTACCGTAATTTAAAGGTATGACGTCATCCCTTTAAATTTCGGTACCTTAAAATAAAGGTACCTTTAAATTACTATACCTTAAAGTAAATGTACCTGTATATTTTCGATATTGTAATATTGAGGTATCATTACTTTTTTAAGTACCTAAATTATGAAATAAAGGTTTTCTTTATACCCTGCCACCCGCGCCGAGGCGGCCGCAATGGGAAGGGAGTAGGTACTTGATCGAAAATTTATATTCGTGCCTCGGCAGCCAGATAAAGGTGGGAGTGAAATAGCGGGTGTACCATAGCGAATTAAATTATACCAATTACCAAACAAATATACCTAAATAGTACTATTTAATACCTACCTAGCTCTATTTGCAAAAATTGTACCACATCCAGGACAAAATTAAGATACACCCGCCATATTGACATTAAGATGGCGGGTGTTCTGTAATATTTTTAACCGACTTCCCAAAAAGGAGGAGGTTATCAATTCGGTTGTATGTTTTTTTTTTTTTTTTATGTTTGTTACCTCATAACTCCGACAATTATGAACCGATTTGAAAAATTCTTGTTTTATCTGAAAGGATATACTTGCAGATTGGTCCCATTTAAATCATATCAAAATCGGTTACGAACTTTGGATTTTAAATCGAAATAGCTGGAATTTGACTATTTAGATGACTCTTTGATAATCGAAATTGCGTATTTATCTTTTCTGCGATTTTGCAGTGGTGTTGTTAGGTTCGGGGCACCACTAAAAAGTGAAAAATAAAAAACTTTTTACAAAAAAATACAACCGACTTCCAAAAAAAAAACACAACAAAGAAAAAAATAACTTTAATTTCGGAAGTCGGTGTCAAAATACGAAGAACTAACAAAAACACCGACTTCCGAAATTAAAGTAATTTTTTTTTGTAGTGTTTTTTTTGGAAGTCGGTTGTATATTTTGTAAAAAGTTTTTTTATTATTTAATCATTACTCACAAAATATAATTACTCCAAAAAAATGTACCTAAAAAGTACCTCAAGTAAAAAAAAACACACTTGATCAGTGGGATAGGTCCTGAAAAATAAAACAACCGTGTCTCGTTTAGGTACTTATGTTTTTTTTTTTTTACTTTCTCGGGTCCCTGGAGACCCGGTCCTTTGGTAGGCATACGAGGGGCCGAAACCAACTCGCAGAGGCCCGTTAGAAATTTCAAATTTAATGGGGCACCAACCGGCGATTATCCCTGTATGCACTAAAAGTATTCCCAAGGACTATCTACCTACTATTGCAGATTATGGAAACAAAAAATGAAACGCTATGGGTTTGGGTGGTTTAGTGGACTGATAATCGCTTATTATAGAAGAACTATTGGCCCCTGCCTGACCACTAACAATATACACGGCTTTTAAATGGCAGGGGGTGACTTGCACACTCAATGAATGGGCCCCCGAAAACGGTCGCTAGCACAAAGTGACGTAGCGCCAAGGAGGCAACACAGCCTAAGGTACTAGAGGAGTGGAGAGGTATACCACGGCTATCAGGACAATCCCGGAAGTGCGGTCAAGATCTCTACCAGCATCTTACTGGATTATACATCGTTCTCCCGAGCACGTGTGCTCTAGCGAATCTCCACTCAGACCGGCCAATTAAGGCAAGAAAGAGGTGGGAGCTCTGTTCCTCGTCAGTTTTCACACTGGCCAGCCAATAAAGGCAAGCCGTAGATGAGGAACAAGACTTCTCCCGGGAGATAAGGTTCGTGGGGTCACTACTGCCCAACAGTTCGCCACAAAACTGCCTTGCGGATTGTATCTCTCTTTGTCTGGCCCCTCACCTTAGGTATGACCTAAGGTCCATCGGGACGCGCAAGCCCCACCACGACGTCAACGTAGAGATACTGCGGTAGGGAAGATACTACATACGGTACTTATGTTATTATTATTATGAATTATTGATCTAGGTACATATTTATATTATATTTAAGGGTATCATGAATGTAAATAACGCGTCAATGTTATTAGGTACCTCTTAATTTCATCCATACATAATGCAATTAGCGATAAGTGGATTCGGAGTTTTGGTAAAATTATTAAGATCATCAAAACATTTCCATTCAGCATTATGGTGGCAATGAGCTCGATAGTGGCCAATGTTGTGGATGTCTGTAACATTGCCGCCGCGCCGGTGGTTAAAAACTCAATTAATCCAAGAACTTTGTATTTTGTATTTTTTTATGTTATTTCCATAGGTATGTCTTTAAGACAAATTACATCTGTTTGATTCAGCTCAAAAGCTATTGTATAACTTAGTTTGTATTTTAATGTTCGTATGCCGTTGCAGTCATTACGTCTACGTTGTACAATATTATTATCTTCATATAATAATATACACTCTGCCGATTGGTTGAGCATTGATAATATATTTGGCAAGTTAAAATTAAGTGGCAAAATAGTAATTCTTCATTGTACTTTGTTAATGACACAATCAGTATTCGTACATTATTCTCAGACGTACTATAGATTGCATCGATCAAAATATTATCAAAAATAAAAGATACATTGCATTCGCAAGAGATCAAAACTTTTTGATTAATAACAGTTTTGTTTTGTGTTGTTGCTAAATCAAAATTATTAAGTGACAAAATTAAAAATTCTAATAATAAAGTAAAAGCCACGTGGCAAATCATTAACAATGAAACGAGCAAATCGGTTAAACGAGACAATCAGTTAGAGATTATAGTCAGTTTGCATGCTCTGTCTATCGCATCATATTTTACACTATGCTTGTATTATATTGCTTGTGTTTTTAGTATAAACAGTGTAACAATTGTAGATAGGCCAATAAATAATAATTAAAAAAAAATAGTCGACAACAAATTAATTAGTGAATCTGCTACCGTAGCATTTAATGAGTTTTTTCCAATAGTCCTATAACTAGAACTCGCTCCTTGAATTCGTCTCCTTCTAAAGCTGAAAACCTGTGATTTCTGGGGCATTTTCATAAAACTTTTGAGTAATATAATAGACATAGTAGCCCCCTATCTTGCTGTAACTTTTAATTTATGCGTGGATTTAGGAACTTTTCCTGATCTCATGAAGAGTAGTAAAGTCATACCTTTATTTAAATCAGGTCATAAAAATTACATAGGCAACTTCCGGCCTATCTCCATCTTACCTGCATTTAGTAAAGTATTTGAAAAATTAATACTGAAGTAGTTGTTAAACATTTTAATTCACTCACATAGACTACTTCATAATGAACAGTATGGCATTTCAAAAGGCCGTTCGACTACAGACAGATGCGGGTGTCGCTCTTCTAAAACATAAATTTAACGCATAGGAGAGCTCGCAAAACGCAATTGGAGTTTTCTGTGATCTCTCTAAAGCTTTTGATTGCGTACACCATGACACAATTTTACGTAAACTACGTCATTACGGTCTCCAAAGTGAAGCTCTTAACGTAGTTGATTCATATTTACTTAATAATAGGTTCCAATGTGTTGATGTCAATGGTGTAAAATCTTCCGGGCTGCCAGTGCATTTAGGTGTGCCTCAAGGCTCAATACTGGGTCCATTCTTGTTTCTGGTGTACATTAACGATCTACCATTTTCTTAAGGGATATCTGTGACGTACTATTGTTTGCGGATGATAACTGTCTTATCTTTAAAGTAGATAGAAATAGACAAGATTTCTATAGCGTAAACAGCGCTCTTTCAATGGTTACGGATTGGTTTACTGCAAATAATTTAGTTCTAAATGCTAAGAAAACGAAATGTATAAAGTTTGCCTTGCCAAACGTTAGAAATTTAGGTCCCAATGTAATCTTAAGTGAAGAAGTGCTTGAAACTGTGGACACTGCAGTATTTTTGGGCATAACTGTTGATTCCAAACTGCAATGGGGCCCACATATATCAAGCCTGTCGGGAAGGCTCAGCTCTGCCGCATACGCCGTCAGGAAAGTTGGACAATTTACTGACGTTGACACTGCTCGGTTAGTATATTTTAGTTATTTCCATAGTATTATGTCCTACGGTATTATATTGTGGGGTAAAGCTGCTGATATACAAAATATATTTGTCTTACAAAAACGTGCTGTGCGAGCAATATATCAGCTAGGGTCAAAAGCTTCATTAAGAGAAATTTTCAAAGAGATTGGAATTCTCACGGTAGCATCTCAATTTATTTTTGCAAACATTTTATACATTAGGCAAAATATACAGTTATACAGTAAAACGAGTGACATCCATAACTAACAAGCACAAACTACATGCTCCTTCACACCGACTTCGTAAGGTCCATGATTCATTTGTGGGGCTCGGTACCCGTTTATACAATGTATATACTTCCACTTTCTTTTCTCGATCTGCCTTTTAACTCATTTAAAGCTAAAGTAAAATCTAACCTCTGTTCGAAGGCATACTATTCTGTTAGTGATTATTTAGATGATAAGAATAGTTGGTCGCTGTGTTGAACGCAAGACTTATTATCATGTTCTTTTTCTATAAGCAGTTCGTTTATGACGGGTTATATGTATTCATATAATATTGTATTTTTATTTATATATATATATATATTAAATTTCGTTTTTGTCTTTTTTATACTTTATTTATCTGACTATGTAGGTCAATCTTTCAACGTCAACACTTGCTTGAGAGTGTATTTTGTTTTATAGTATCATTTTTTTGTTTTGTGTCATGTATTAATTACTTTGCTTTCTACTCATTTTATACATTCTAGTTCCTAAAACGTAACAGACAGATGTGTTGCTGGGCAGTTTGTTGGCAACTTCGTCTCCACAGCAAAAACACTAGGAAGTGGTGAAGGGCGGGCGTTTTGGGGGACTGTCTTCTGTAGAACTTGACGTTTAAAAAGCGCTGGCTCTCAGGCTAATTTGAATAATGACTTGAATTTTGGCATACGAACATTAAAATACGAACTAAGTTATACCATAGCTTTTGAGCTGAATTAAACAGATGTAATTTGGAATATGGAAATAACATCAAATAATACAAAATAAGAAGTTCTTGGATTAATTGAGTTTTTAGTTCCGGCGGCAATGTTACAGGCATCCACAACATTGGCCACTTTCGAGCTCATTGTTATTGTAATGCTGAATGGAAATGTTTTGATGATCTTAATAATTTTTTAACCAAAACTCCGAATCCACTTATCGCAAATTGCATTATGTATGGACGAAATTAAGAGGTATCTTATAACATTGACGCGTTATTAACAGTCATGATTTATAGTCAGACATGATATATATACTTCTATACTTCTATATCTATACTTCTATACTAATATTATAAAGAGGTAAGTTTGTATGTAGGGGGTAATCTCAGGAACTACTGGTCCGATTGGAAAAATTCTTTCAGTATTAGATAGCCCATGTATCGAGGAAGGACATAGGCTACATATCATCACGCTAAGACTAAAAGGAGCCGAGCATTAATGGAATATGTGTCGCAGACGAAGTTGCGTGGGTCAGCTAGTCTACACTAAGAGGAAAACTTTGTTTGTATGTTTGTTTGATTGTAATGAATAGGCTCAAAAACTACTGGACCGATTTTAAAAATTCTTTCACCATTCGCAAGCTACATTATCCTCAAGTAACATAGGCTATATTTTATTTTGGAAAAAAATAGGGTCCGTAAGATACTTGGGTTTTTCGGGCACAAGGTGTAAAAATCAACCAGAAAAGTTTACTTATTTTGCGTACGCTGCCTAAACTACAAAAGATAGAACCATAAATTGTTCTAATTAATTGAAGATCTTATAAATATCTACAAAAAAGTCCGCAACACACTATACCTATATATACTATATGTCGAGTGAGGCACAACAACAATTTTTTTATTTAAAAATCTTGATTTTTTTTGGACTACATTTTAACGTGTTTATTTTACTCATGCTATTAATCCTTATCAAAATAAAGTATTTCATCACTAAGTACAGTTTATGTAGATAATATTTGGTCTTTGAATGATTAAAATCGGACGTTTTGTTTTGAAGTTATGGCGAAATTAAAATATTACGATTTCTGCTGCACGGCCCGTTGCGAAGTGGACGTCACCAAGGCGGGGGTGCGCGTGCGGGAGGGGAGTTTAGATCTATGAGTAAGGTACCCGCGCGGCTCAGACGCAAGGTAACAGTTTTTCTGTAGTGTATTTAGTATCAGCATTGCACCCGTGCGAAGCCGGGGCGGGTCGCTAGTATAATATAAATATGTACCTACATAAATAATTCATAATAATAATAACATAAGTACCTAAACGAGACACGGTTGTTTTATTTTTCAGGACCTATCCCACTGATCAAGTGTGCGTTTCTTTTTACTTCAGGTACTTTTTAGGTACAATTTTTTGGTGCAATTATATTTTATGAGTAATGGATAAATAATAAATTATTTCAGAACACCCGCCATCTTAATGTCAATACGGCGGTTGTATCTTAATTTCGAAATAATTTTGTTCTGAAGGTGGCACAACATTTTTAGAGCTAGTTACTAAATAGTACTATTTAGGTATATTTGTTTGGTAATTTGTATATAAATTATTCGCTATGTTTTTGTGGTTTTGCTTATTTGCCTCCATTCATTCATTCAATTTGACGCCGTTTCCGCATCTACTTTGTTTGTCAACTTAATCACAAGTGTGCTTTGTTGTAACTTTACTACTAGATTGACGCCAAGATGGATAAAAGTACAAACTCATTAAGTATGTCTTAACGTTATTATACCTATAACTTTGTGTTACTTTATACTTTTTTAGAATAAGGCCAAACGAATGTAATTTTTCGAGTTTTGAAATCGTAAAGTCTCTACATTCGCTTTCATACAGAAATTCTAGTCTAGCAGTCAACTCTTTGCGTCGCCGCGCTCTGTGTGGCACAAACAGAACTTTTGTATGCAATCGAATGCAGCGACAGGGACACATTTTACGGACTCACAACTCAGAATATTACCTAAACACACGCGCCCCGCGCCGTCGCGTCGCCGCCGCTTCGCGCTCGCTCTTCGTCGCATATTTTTTTTCTGTACCGAAATTATTTCGGAAAAGGTACTAGTAATATATAGGTATAACGATACCGTAAAAAAATATATGTATAATTCTTTTTTTATCGCTACCACAACCGTAATTCCCAACCGTTTTGGTTCAACCTTTAAATAGAAGCTGTATCGTAATTCTATACCGGTACCATACCCTTATACCTTTACCGCTTTCAACCCCTGATGCCAAAGCAGCAGTAGAGGTGCTTGTGGGATTTTAAATAATACAAAAGTTATATAATAATTAATAATTATGTACATTTAAAAAAAGCCAAAAAGCTTTTATTGCTATCGATAAACAACCCGCACTTGACTACGGATCCAGTTATTTTGAAAATTCAATTACTGCTTCATCTTCTTTCTCTTTTCCGTAGTTTGTCGCAGGAGTGCCTTTGAATTGCGAATATAACAAAGATCTCAATAAACCCCCGCAACTGATGTTTTTTTACGCAGTTTACATAATTTGACAAAATTAGACGCCGTGATACGCTTGCGCCCCTCAATTGCCCACAATTCATTACCACTCTGGCCAATCGTGCTACGTTCAAATTCAATTACTGCTTCATCTTCTTTCTCTTTTCCGTAGTTTGTTGCAGGAGTGCCTTTGAATTGCGAATATAACAAAGATCTTAATAAACCCGCAACTGATGTTTTTTTACGCAGTTTACATAATTTGCCAAAATTTGACGCCGTGATACGTTTGCGCCCCTCTATTGCCCACAATTCATTACCACTCTGGCCAATCGTGCTACGTTCAAGTTCTTCAGCACTCTTTTTCGTTAGTTCTAGCCCAGAAACAAATGTTTTTTTCTTTTCCTCAAATATTTCTGATTGCATATCAGGCTCATCATCTAATTCTAGTCGACCGTAATTTTCGTCAGGTCCAGTAACATTTCGTTTTTTACATGATCTATCGTCGACGATTCTCTTTCGGCATTGTTCATTATAGGTATACTTTTGATCGCCTTTGTCTTTCAATGAATTTCTTTATTTATTTATGTATTTAACAATTTATGTACACACACACAAGTAGATAACAAAAAAAAAGAGACAGAAAATAGGTACAAAGGTGATGCTTATTTCTAATGAAATCTCTTCCAGCATACCTGTGAAAGGACAGCCAAATAAAAGAGATGTAGACACGTGTGTAAAAATAAAAAATAATAAAATAAAACAATAAACTTTAAATATAACATACAATACATAAATATTACAAAAAAAAATATGACGCTAATATAATTATACTAAATAATATTTCTCTTCTTCTATATTTCTTTTTTTTTATTTGTGTATTTGCCAGGGCTGCAACCCTGGATTTTATTTGACAGGCGTGAAGTTATAGCAGTGGTTCCGTGATAGAGCCGTACCAAAGCATCGTGCTTGGTAGGAACCTCTGGCCGTGTAATTGACACGTTTACCTCCAATAAATTTTATTTTAAATGTTTTTTTATGTTTGGAAACAAAGCGCCGGACAAGGACCATTGGGGGTAGAATCACGCCATGCCATTGAAAATCGATCCCGCCCCTTTGACCATAATACTATATGAAAATTAAATTACTTAGATGGTACTGTACACGGTGTAAAATGAATCTTCCGTTTTATACGTAAATGGTGTCTTTTTCTCTTAGCATTCAAGAATAGACGTTTTTTATTCCCTTTTCTTCCACCCATTATTAAAGAAAAAGGGTTTACCTGAAACAAAAATTATTACAGTATGATTATAATTATTATTAGATTGACATTTTATCAAACAAAATTCAATTATTTTAAATATTTTGTCGATTTGAAGGGGGTTAGTAACAGATGAATGATAAAATTTATTTACAATTAAAATAATACTCACGATTTTTCTACAGTCGTAGACAAATACTTATTCAAATCCGGCACAATCCGAGTCGAAACAGTGAAGCAAAGCATCAAGTCCGTAAAAGTCTGCAAATGTCTAATAAGTAAGTTTGGCGCGAGACGGGCGCGCGGGCGCGCGGCAGGTGCGCGCTACTGAGCTACGCACACAAATACAGACTATTCACTCACACATTGACACCGCCCGTTTGCTAGGGCGCAGCGCGACGGCAATAGTTTCTTCAAATACCTATTTTTCAATTCTCGCGCAGCCCGTCTACGCTCTTAAAGGTTGCGAAAGATGTTCTCTAAAACGGCTGAAAACAACTTTGGGGACATTGGGTCCCCCTGTCTAACTCCTCGCTTGATCCGGAATTCTTTGCCCAAAGCTTCCAATTGGATTTTTGCTTTGCTGTTTATAAATATATTTTTGATTATGTTAGTACATGTTTCAGGTATACCTTGCCTTCCTAAGCTCTCCCATATTGCCTTATGACTAATGCAATCGAATGCCTTTGCATAATCTATAAAAACTACATAACATAATATAGTGTTTTGTTGTATTCATTATACTTCTCAGTTATCTGTTTGAGTGTGTGGATGTGGTCTATCATTGAAAAGTTCCGTCTGAAACCGGCTTGTTCAATTGGTTGGTTTTCGTCTAATTTTGCGCTTATCCTGCACAAAATGATCTTTGCGAATATTTTGTACACATTCGACATTAGGCATTGGCCGGTAATTCCCGATGTCGTCCTTTGCGCCTTTCTTGTGTAGTAGGATTATATATGAAGTTTCCCATTGTGTTGGTATCAGGGCTGGGCAAAATACATGCTTTGCTTTAATTGAAATACAAATGACAAAATACTGTATCGCAAGTAATTAAAATACGAAATACAAAATAATTTGAAATACAAAATACAGTATTTTAGCTATTTTTAATTGAAATACAAATTACAAAATACAAAATAAGTAATCTAGACCAGGGGGCCGAGTCTGCTATTGCAATTGTGTCGGAATGGTGGATCATTGATTTTTAGGGTTCCGTAGCCAAATGGTAAAAAACGGAACCCTTATAGATTCGTCATCTCTGTCTGTCTGTCTGTTTATCCGTCCGTATGTCACAGCCATTTTTTTCTGAAACTAAGAACTATGCTATCGAAACTTGGGAAGTAGATGTATTATGTGAAACGCATTAAGATTTTCACACAAAAGTAGAAATAAAAAACAATACATTTTGGGGCTCCCGATACTTAGAACTGAATCTCAATATTTTTTTTTTTCATTTAACCCAAACTTGTGGGGTATCTATGGATAGGTCTTCAAAAATGACATTGAAGTTTCTTAGATCATTTTTTTCTAAACTGAGTAGTACTATGTACCTAAACTTCCACCGAAAATTGGTTTGAACGAGATCTAGTAAGTAGTTTTTTTTTAATACGTCATAAATCGTAAACCGCAACGTTTGCTTATAATATTATATACCTACAGGTTTGTACGGAACCCTCGGTGCGCGAGTCCGACTCGCACTTGGCCGGTTTTTTGCTGCTTTACCATCATTACACTCTCGCGGTCTCGCCTCGCACTCACGCTCACGATCGCTAAATGATGGTGAAATGTATTTTATTGTTAAAATGTATTTTGAAGCCTCAAAGTATTTGAAATACTAATTACAAAACACCTCGGCATCAGGTATTTGAAATACGAATTACAAATTACATTTTAAAGAAGTAATTGAAATACAAATACCAAATACGTACTTGTATTTCAATTACGTATTTTAATTACAAGTAATTCAAATACTGCCCAACACTGGTTGGTATACATCCACTTTTCAAAATTTGGTTGAACATCTTAGTCAGTATTGGTACTAATTCATTAATAGTCCCCCTCAACATTTCGTTTGCAATTTTGTCCGGTCCAGGTGCCTTCTCCATTTTTTTACTTTTTATTGCCTTTTCCACTTCACTCTCCAGAATATCAGGTTCCCACTCTGGCGGGCTATCGGTTGTTTTACTCTTAGATTGTTGTGTGAGAGGGTGCTTACATGCGTCTTTATTTGAGTATAGTTCTTTGTAGAATTCTGTGGCCAGTTCGTGTATACCTTTCCTGTTTGTGATGGTGTCTTCGTTTCTCCTTAAATTAGGCACCCACTCTTTCCCTGTTCCCTTAAGTTCTTTCAGAGCTTTTCTTACACCGCCTGTTCTCATTATTTGTCTCTCTGACACTTCTAGTCTTTTGTTTTTGCGGTCTCTTTTAAATATACTTATTCATTTGTTTGCTTATTTCTGAAATTATTTTTATGTTTTCTTTGTTTTTTCCCTGAGCTAGTACAGATTTCCTGCAGTTTATGAGTTGGATGGTCTCATCGCTGAGTGGGTATTTGCTTATACTTTTATTGGTATTATTAGTGATGGTAAGTTGTTTTTCCAATTTTCCATAATTTGCTATGATATCGCCTTCATTCTCGTACATCAGCTCCTTTAGATTGTCTGTTAATGACTGGCCAATTTCTTTGAAATTCTCCGTGGTGAATTGGGTTGGACTGTGCGGTACTGTTCTTCCTTGCTTTTTTTGGTGGTGCTGGCAGGATCGTACTTCTGACCATACGATGATCCGTGTTGAAGTTGAGTTTTGAGATCACGCTTGTATTTGAAAATGCCTTGGGAAAATTGCTTCTATTCTATTCTATTAGGGGGTTGGTTGGTTTCCGCACTTAGTCCTGACGTTGGACCATTGTACGTGAGCCATGGCGGCCGTCACTCCAACCACCCAACCTCCCTCCAGAAACAGATAAGTTTTCTCGGCGTGTTCAGGATATCTGTGAGCAAGTTTGGTGACCCTATAGTTTGCTTCCGTATTTCGGCGACGCCCTCGCAATCAAGGAGTACGTGCGGTACCGTTTCTTCCCCCTACATGCATGCTCTGCATAGAGGGCTATCCGTTATGCCTATAGTGTGCAAGTGTTTATTTAATGAGCAGTGACCGGTGATGGTCCCCGTCACCATTCGCAGGCTCCGCCTATCCAGTCGCAGAAGGCGCCTGGTTAGTTTTCGGTCCAGGTTTGGCATGGCCTCCTTGGACTGCCTGCAGCCTGGTGCCAAGGCCCACCAGCGTTCCGCTTGTTTGTGGGTGTGTTCACGCAGCCATGTGCGCAGTTGGACGAAGGGGAGTGGTACTATGGGATCGGGTCCAACAGCCACAGCACCAGATCCCCTCCAGGTCAGTTCATCGGCCGCGTCATTTGGAAAAATTGCTTGTTACATAGTCTATTTCATTTTTATATCTGCCGTCTGGTGAAATCCAGGTCCATTTATTCTTTGGGTCTTTTTTGAATGTACTGTTCATAATAATTAAGTTGTGTTCTAGCGAAAATTCCACAAGCTTTTGACCATTGGAGCTTCTTTTACCATGTCCATGTTTGCCCAATACATACTCCTCCTCGTTTTGTTTTTCCCCGATTTGAGCATTAAAATCACCCATCACATTCATTAAACACAACCAAATAAATTATCCAAATAATCTCCAAATAACAATCTTGATGATTTATTGGTGATGGGTTAAGTTATAGGTAAATTGCATTTGACATTGAACTTAGAATAGTGAGTTCACTGGCATTCGAATTATAGAAATACAAAATAAAGTGATAATTATTGTATAATAATGTCAATCCCAAAGCAATGCATATTGCCTGGAATTGGACTGCAACGGCACACAACGGAATTTCTTAAGGTGGAAGCGCCAGGGTAGCCCGCGAAATTCAATTTTTTTTTTTTTTTTTTTGCAATTTGCCGGTCAGTGTGAAGCTGTATGTTGAACAAGATACGATTCGCGGTCGTAACGCATATTTATCTAAAGAATTATACCCCTTTTAATTATCAATATAACCCTCTAAGTTCATACAACTCGATTGAATGACTTTCATGAAATAACATTCAATCGAGTTCTATGTACTTAGAGGGTTATATTGATGATTTAAATAGTTATAATCCTTTAGATAAATGCTCTTTATGATCGCGAACCGTATTTTGTTTAACATACAGCTTCACACTGACCGGCAAAGGGCAAAAAAACAAAAATATTTGAATTTCGCGGGCTACCCTGGAGCTTCTACCTTAACAGCAAATAGCGCAAATGTGTAGGCTAGACTGACTCATTATGGGTAAAAACTTATTTTATTATGTATTGTTTATACTATGTAGAGATGAAGATTATTTGGGGTATAAAATCTTCGCAAATTAGCCATGACCTATTTCATGGAATTCACCCAATAGAATATGCATGCGATTTTTTATTTGCAAAATGAAAGACTTATTAGCTCCAGTAAACAATCATGAAATTATTTTTTAAATACCTATATCAGCGTTGAAGTTATAAAGCTTCAAAAATTACAATTAGAAAGAGAAGTCCTAACCTATACAGCTGCCATAGACAACAGCGTTTTCGCAAGAGGGACAGAATATATATTTGTTTAAAATAATTATATCTCGTTTGTTTTTCAAGTAATTTTGATTCTATTTTCAATGTTAGCATTATATTTTTGTACATGTTTAGATTAACTATCAATGCATATTCCCTATTGCCAGTCATCCGGTATAGATTCTGCATGAACCATCAGAGCCATTACTTATTGAAATTCAAAACCATTAGTTGTTACATATGGCCGTGTCAGGTCAGTCTTGTTTCATTTCAAAAGTGAAAGTCACTTAAGAGCACCGAGGAGTCCAATGCGAGCGGGGTAGTTTATAGGGAGTAAACACATTTATTCAGCTCCATTCAGCTTTTGCCTATAGAAAACAACGATTTTGTATGGAGACGCGTACGCTTCCGTTCAGGTTTCGCGGAAAACAAGTGTAAAATGAGGACAAATGCGTTATTATCATGCAAGTGCTATAGCCGCGTGCAGCGCTGTTCAGCCGCGTACAGCTCTGTTGCGCCGCATTCAGCGTCGGACGCGGCGGAACAGCGCTGTTCACGGACGGTTCTCGACTTCTGACTGACACTGGCATGGCCAGCATCAGGGATTTAATTTGACAACATAGAAAATGGTCGCTAGTTAGTCGCCAAATATCAAAATTAATGGTAATTATTAAAAAATATTTTTTGTTGAAAATTTTTCGTAATCTCTTCGATCTAGCTCTTGGCTTAAAAATTAAACTCAATACATCTTCTAAACTAAAAGACGACTAGTTCTGTGACTGAAAAATTGCGACTAAATTTTGGAGAAAACAAATCTTCAATAGGTGCCCTAGCATTTGAGATTCAAATGGGTCAATCTGGGGTAGGCGCACCCCAGATCGGTCACCTATAAACCCTGAAGTAGGTGATACACGTACGAACTTAACGTTGTGAATAAATGTGTTTACTCCCTAAATGTGGTTAGTCTCATATGCGAGTGGCGCGCCGTGAGACGATTTGTGACGTCAGCGAGCGAGACAAGGATCATTAATCTAGCCTTCCCCCTCTAGGCTGCGACACGATGTACGTCTTCGGTGACGTAAGCGAGCGGGAGAGCAATAATTAATTTAGCCCTCCCTCTCAATATCCGATATAATTTATTTCTGATTTATTTTGTTCGGAAAAGTCAACTTTTTTTTTCTTTTCGCTTCACATCCTCCCTCGCCAGCTTGACCATGTGTCCTCACTGTTGGGCTAGTCTAAATATCTACGAAGCCTACCCCGTTTATGCTTCTCCCAGACGGGAGGTTCTACTTGGCTGGCGAAAGGCGTGAGGTGCGAAATTTCAACAACTCCACCCAACGCGAACAGACATCTTCAACAAGGAGAGCCCACCTGTTCTTTCTAGGCGTCTCAACGAGAGGACCAAATAAATCCACAGAAATTACCTCAAATCGCCTTGACACATCAGGAGTCTGCAACAGTCCTGCTGGTTTTCGGTTGTCAACCTTATACCACTGGCAAGCCTACATTCCTTTACATAATTTGTAACAAAGGTGCGAATGCCCGGCCAATATACCTAGCGTGGACGCGGCTCAGCGAGCGCTCGACACCGAAGTGGCCTGCTGTCGGCGCATCGTGTAGGTCAGCCATGACTTGCAGGCCTGCGTTCGTGTTCGGGTACAACTAAACAGCAATCCTCGTCTTCGTCGGATTCCAAGCTGTACCAGTACAAAATAGCGTCAGATAAGGTATATCCGAGATCAGACCAAAGTCTCCCTCTAGACGGTTCGTCAGACTCCATATCCTCAATGATCTTCCAACATCAGGGTCCAACAGTTGATTATTACGGATACCACTACCATTTCTCTTTGGCACGCCAATAACCGTCGTGCATCATGCAACTCACAGTCCTTCTGTTCGTGTCCGTCGGGCTGAGGTTATAGAAGTACACGAAGTCATAAAAGTGTCTGGGGCCCTTAAACTGTGCCATGGATAAAACTAATTTCATGTAGCTGACAAGAGTGCTGCGTCGATATATTTTTACTAACATCAATTAAATAACAAGCAACTCATGCGGAAAGCTAACCAGTTTACGTCATTAATTTGCATACATAACATACACATTTCCATTTTAAATTATGGCAGATGGTGCTATTTTGTTACGAATTTCAAGTCTGAATTCGATTTCGCTGAACCTAATTTAATAAGAAATTAGAATAGACAGGGTGGAAAATTAAAGACATCTCTGCGAATGCAATTAAAGCGGATGTGTCATTTGGGCAAACATTGATAGCACCAATATTTAGGGTAATTCAGCTCCAGAACTCGCTTCAACTTTCCAAAAAAAATATAGCAAACCACATATTTTCTTGGAAAGTTGAGCTGAATAATAAGGTCAAAAAACTTTATCAAAAGGGTCTGACTAATAAAAAAAAACGGGCTAAGTGCGGACCAATTTAATTTTAAAACACAATATTTAGGGTAATTCAGCTCCAGAACTCGCTTCAACTTTCCAAGAAAAATATAGCAAACCACATATTTTCTTGGAAAGTTGAGCTGAATAATAAGGTCAAAAAACTTTATCAAAAGGGTCTGACTAATAAAAAAAACGGGCTAAGTGCGGACCAATTTAATTTTAAAACATGTTATTTTAACATCACGGACTTCTTCCTGTAATCTGTAGGTACAGAACATCTTTAGAAGGTTTTTTTTGTAAATTTTATGCTCTGTACTTTCGGATATAGAGGGGAATGGTCATTATTGGTCTAATTTCTTGAAAAAAAATAAAAAATACTTATTTTATAGTGTGGCTGTCACAGACAGACACCCATTTGATCCTATGAGGGTTTCGTTTCTCACGGTTTCACGAAAATGTGTACTTCGAAGCGGTTCAAATTGTCGCGAGCGAGCATTATTGATTTTTGAAAGAGTGATGTTAACTGTTAAATTCTTGTGAGTGTTACAATTACTTATCAATAGGTCTAAAATTAGGTCTAAACCGGTAATTTTATAAGTGTAAAGCAGCTGTTTACATTATATTTTGTGTCGAGGCGCCTTCTGACGCAGTTAAATGGATATAAATCTCGTTTCGATACGTCGTAGAGTTTCGTACCATCATATAAAACGTGAAATATCTTCAAAGAACAATGCCCACTTCCCATACATTTAAAAACCTGATAATGTAAGTACATGTATAGATATAAGGAATAGTAGAAAGACAGTCATTTTTACGATTTAAACGCCACGAACTCCAAAAAATAGGAATGTTACTTTTTAGGTTAGAATTTGCCGTTACCAAACGGCTAATAAAGAAATAAATGTGCTAGAACTAACTATTACCGCTCGGTTAGCCCAAAATAGTAATACTTACGTAGCTTATGGTCTAAAATGCCTTTTTATACTTTGTTTATTCCTTGAAACCCCCTGACGTCAAGACGCAAGCGCAACAACGAAATATTGAGCCGATGCCAATCGCAGAACTGTCAAATGCACAGAATAACCGAAAAAAAACAAGCGGGTTAAATGTCAAAAAAAATTACGTTTTTTTTGACATTTGAACGTTTTTTTTATTATCTATACATATAATAAAATCGTAGAGTTGCCGTGTCTGTACATTGAATATTTTCGCATAAAAATACATAGAAATGTCAGAAAAATGACATAGAACACAAAAAAGCAGTTTTTGTAATTCTTTTCTGTTTGTCTGTGCGTCTGTTTGTCTGTGCGTTTGGAGGAGCATCACGCATAAACCACTGATTGGATTCAAAGTTTAGGTACTTCAAAATATAAAGTGATAACCGGAGTAACATTTAGTGTTTATTTCATCAAAATCAACCCACAAAATCAAAAGATATCGAATTTTAAAGTTTACGAAGAAACTTCATTGAGCGCTAAAATACTCGTAGGTTGTTTTCATTGAGACTTCTGATACTTGCAATGCCATCTATTGAGAAAATTTGTAATAAGAAATGTGTGAAAAGACCCCGAAATAATGTATTTTTGAGTTATTTTTTAATTAAATTTAAAATGTAGCAATAAAAAAGTGAATTTTTTTTTATACTATCATTATTTATCGTAACGTGTAAACTTCTAAGTTCGAACTTATGAGTATAAAGACAGTTCAGTTACGTTGTAGATCGATAGATGGTGTTGTACTTATGAAGCGTTTTTGTGAATCGCGGTGTTAAGATTCTCCGCTAAGCTTCTAAGTTCGAACTTATGAGTTTAAAGTCAGTTCAGATACGTTGTAGTCAGTTCAGATGCGTTGTGTGGTATAGCTATGGAAGTATGGGTTTGATTGACTAGATTTTTCACGAATTATTGGGAGGAGAGAGTAGACTTGGTTCGTACTTGCAAAATCGAGTATTAGGGCTTCCAGTACTTCTACCTTGAGAAACTAGGGCTCGGGATACTTTCAAGTATTTTCTATATGGATAGGAAATTGACCCGTAATTTTCTAGGAATAAGGAGCACAATCGCGTTTTCTACTTCTATTTCATTCAAAAGCCCTGTTGCTTTTGGATGAAATAGAAGTAGAAACTTGAATCGTCGTAAGAAGGTATTTATTTGAAAACGCGAAGAAAAAATACTTGCATGGGAAATTGAACCCTGACCTATTATTAATAAGGAGCACTATCGCGTTTACAAATAAATACTTGCAAAGACAAACCATTAAAGTAAAAATACTTGCATACGAAATTGTTCCGTAGACTGTTACAAATAAGGATCACAATCGCGTATACAAATAAATACTTACAAGGACACCATTAAAGTAAAAACCTACGAAATTGTTTCGTAGGCTGTTACAATAAAAAAACAATAAGGAGCATGATCGCATTTCCGAAAACTAACGCAGTTATTGAACTATTGAAGATTGTATTGAAAAACTACGTAGAATTTATGAATTTTGTAAATTAAATACCGCTACTCAGTCAGACCAGGTGGTAGGTAAGTAGCACGGTATTAAATTAATAATGAACGAAACCATTCCTTCCTACTTAAAAAAGGGGTTAGGACTGTCAGCTGGGAAATATAATATTATTATTATGATTATTCAATGATTATAATCAGTGGTCTACAATCAGCAATATTGTCAGTAAAAATCGGAGAAAATGTGTTTCTTTTTGGACTGTGCTGGACGAAATTAAGAATCCACTTGATTCACCACCATTCGTTCGATAGTCGGTTTTGTTGATTTTGATTCAAGATTAGTTTGTACCAGGAGATTAGGTACCTGGGCTGGTCGGCATTTCAACCGATAGAGATGATACAGTGCCCTGCATTAGGTACCCTCTTCATAATTATATTCTTAATTCGAGAGAGAGATCAGGATACGTAACTGAACGTAAATTTTGTATATATTATGCAATCTATACTAATATAATATTATAAAGCAGAAGAGTTTGTTTGTTTGTTTGGTCGCTCTATGGCGTCGTTCTATGACGCCGCTCAATGGCGTCGCTCTATGGCGTTGCCCTTTGGCGTTGCAATTAGGCGTTGCTCTATGCTGTCGATCCGTGGCGCCGCTCTATGGCGTTGTTCTATTGCGTCACCCAATGGTATCGTTCGATGGCGTCGCTCTATTGCTTTGCAATAAGGCGTCGTGGTATGGCGTCGCTCTAAGATTTTGCTATAAGGAGTCGCTCTATGACGTCCATCCTTGGCGTTTCTCTAGGGCGTCGCCCAATGGCGTTGCTCTATGGCGTTGCAATAATGCGTCTCTCTATGGCGTCGCTATATGGCGTCGCTCTATGGCTTTGCAAAAAGGCGTTGCTCTATGATTTTGCAAAAAGGCGTCGCGCTATAACGTCCATCCTTGGCGTTGCGATAAGGAGTAGCTCTATGACGCCGCTCAATGGCGTCGCTCAATGGCATCGATCTTTGACGCTGCTCTATGGCATTGCAATAAGGCGTCGCTCTATGACGTCTATCCTTGGCGTTGCGATAAGGCGTCACTCAATGGCGTCGTTCAATGGCATCGAGCTTTGGCGCCACTCTATAGCATCGCAATAAGGCGTCGCTCTATGGCGTCACACTATGGCGTTGCAGTAAGGCGTATCTCTGGTATGACGTCATCTCTTAGCGTCGCTCTATGGCGTCGCTCTATGACGCCGCTCAGTGGCGTCGCTCTATGGCGTCGCTCAATGACGTTGCCCTTTGGCGTTGCAATAAGGCGTCGCTTAGTGGCGTCGATCTATGATTTTGCAATTAGGCGTCGTTCTATGGCGTCGCTCTATGACGTCGATCCGTGGATTATTATTATTATAATAAGGCGTCGCTTAATGGCGTCGATCTATGATTTTGCAATTAGGCGTCGTTCTATGACGTCGGCCCGTGGCGCCGCTCTATGGCGTCGTTCTATGACGCCGCTCAATGGTGTCATTTAATGGCGTCACTCTATAGCGTCGCTCAATGGCCTCGTTCGATGGCGTCGCTCTATGGCTTTGCAATAAGGCGTCACGGTATGGCGCCGCTCTAAGATTTTGCTATAAGGCGTCGCTTTATGACGTCCATCCTTGGTGTCGCTCCAGGGCGTCGCTCTATGGCGTTGTTCTATGGTGTTGCAATAAGGCGTCACTCTATGGCGTCGATCTATGATTTTGCAATTAGCCGTCACTCTAGGGTGTCGCTCTATGACGTCGATCCTTGGCGCCGCTCTATGGCGTCGCTCTATGGCTTTGCAATAAGGCGTCGCTCTATGATTTTGCAATAGGCGTCGCTCTATGCTCTTTGTCAATCGCTCCTAACATATTGTCTATCGTCTTGGGTTAGTTGTTTTTGATGTCCCTCACATCAAAAACAACTCTGAAGTCCATCGAGGTCGTGCAGCGTGCTGTATTGAAAGTTGCGATGTTCAAGCCCATCCGATTCTCCACAACTCAATTATACGAAAAATGGGACGTTATGATCGTGTTAAGCGTTGTCCTCCTGCAACACGGTAATCTATACTGATATTATAAAGAGCCAAGAGGTAACATTTGTTTGTATGTTTGTAAGTTTGTTTGCAGGGGGTAATCTCAGGAACTACTGGTCCGATTTGAAAAATTATTTCAGTATTAGATAGCCCATTATCGAGGAATGCTACAGGCTACATATTATCACGCTAAGACTAAAAGGAGCCGAGCATTAATGGAAAATGTGACGCAGACGAAGTTGCGTGGGTCAGCTAGTATAGTAATATAAAGACGTAACATTTTGTTTGTATGTTTGTAAGTTTGTATATAGGGGGTAATCTCAGGAACTACTGGTCCGATTATAAATATTCTTTCAGTGTTAGATAGCCCATTTATCGAGGAAGGTTATAGGCTATATATCATCACGCTAAGACAAATAGGAGCGGAGCAATAATGGAAAATGTGACGCAGACGAAGTTGCGCGGGTCAGCTAGTTTTAAAATAAATTTCACTCGTGCGATCTCAATGATATGCTGCGCGATTAATTTATGTAATTATTTTGTTATTTTAATTAGCCTATACTATACAAAGACTAATAAAAAATACTTTTGATTAAATAAAACGTAAAATAATGTATAAAACTCCGAAACAGAGTTGAATAAAATCAAGTATCAGTGTGTAAAATGTAACGTCATAAAAAAGGCTAGTTGAGATGCGTTCAAAACATTGTAACACGTAAACCCTTGAGGTAGAATAAGCATAAAGAAAAAAATAAAATAATAATTTCTTGCGTTTGTTTTAACATTGTGATAAGCGTGTACGTTACCCCAGCAAGAAAGTATCTCCTAGAGTTAAATGAGTGGAACGTATAGTTGGTGCCTTATCTGGTGTAAATGTGCCCCCACATAAAAAATGTGTGCCCCCCTGTCGTTTTGGAATAAAACGGAAAAAACGATTCTTGCTGGGGTAACGTTTTTCTAGCAGGAAAATTCTAAACGAATGATCGGAGAGAGAAAAATTGTGCATGGCCAGAGAGCTTACATGTGTGCCAAAATGTGCCCCCAAAAATAAAATCGAGTTTTCATAAAACCGCGATAACTTGAAAACTATAAATATTTTCTTAAATCTAATTTGGGGCACATATGGGCACACATTAAGAGCTACTAGTGTATGTTTATTCTACAGGGGCACATGCAATGGTTATAGAGATATACGATTCATCAAAACGTTACTCCAGCAGGAAATGCAATATCTCGTAAATCTGAAGGGGCACAGATTTTATTTTTGGGGGCACATTTTGGCACACATGTAAGCTCTCTGGCCATGCACAATTTTTCTCTCTCCGATCATTCGTTAAGAATTTTCCTGCTAGAAAAACGTTACCCCAGCAAGAATCGTTTTTTCCGTTTTATTCCAAAACGACAGGGGGCACACATTTTTTATGTGGGGGCACATTTACAGCAGAAAAGGCACCAACTATACGTTCTACTCACATAACTCTAGGAGATACTTTCTTGCTGGGGTAACGTATACGTGATAAGCGTATCTAATGTGCAATTCAATAAGCTGAATTTTATGATTTATTTCATTTCTTTACATAGTCAGGTGAAAAATGGGCTTTCTTCTTTCATCGGCGAGGTCTGAAATGTCATAGAATTTTAACACTGCGGTGGATATTGCACTTTTAGATGTTAATTATGTTGTTGATTTCTGAAAGGGGAATTATTATATAACGATCGAATTAAAAAAACCTAGCGACTGATGATAAGATACTGTTTTAATAATGTGTACGTGTAACGACTAATATTGAATAGTAACAAAATCGAGAACAAACTTAAAAAAAAAACATTTTACAAAAAAATACAACCCGTGCTACAACTAGCCGTGCGACTAAGTGAGCGTCTAGAAATTCACAGAGGGCAACTTCAAAATTAAGATGGATAGGTTAGGGTTTTTTTTTTTTGTTAGTTAATTTCCGCGGACCGTTGGGTTAGGTTAGCATTTGGTATTTTAAGTAACTCAAATTAATGTTTGTAAGTTCCTGTTCTGTTGATTTTTCGTCACTCGCAGTCAGTCGCTCACTTAGTAATACTATAACTTAATAGATATTTATATAGAAGTTGGTTTTTACAAACGAGTAGACAAATGTAATCCATAAAAATAAAAAGACTCATCATAGTCACGAGTCTGTAAATGCCAATATCCGCACATGTATCATACAACGTTTTACAACACATTTCCGAGAAAAATGAGACAATCTTTTTGTTTCTAGATATCAGTCGAAAAGTCTCAATAATCTTTGCAATATAAAAATGCTCGAATTTGAAAATTTTAAATTAGAACTACATCGTCAAAACACTAAAAATAACTTTATTTTCGGAACTCGGTGTTTTTATTAGTTTGTTCGTATTTTGACACCGACTTCCGAAGTTAAAGTTATTTTTTACTTTGTAGTGTTTTTTTTTTGGAAGTCGGTTGTATTTTTTTGTAAAAAGTTTTTTATTTTTGACTTTTCAGTGGTACCCCACACCGAACAAAACCACTGCAAAATCGATACCATACGGTTTTCGAAAGTTCCCCTCGACTTCTCTGGGATGCCATCATCAGATCCTGGTTTCCTTATCATGGGACCATTTGGGAACCCTTTACAACAAACAATCATTTTTAAAATCGGTTGGCAAGAGACGGAGTTATGCCCGAAAAAACATAAAAAAAATAAAAAAATACAAACATCCGAATTGAGAACCTCCTCCTTTTTGGAAAGTCGGTTAAAAATGAATGAGCTTTAGTTTTATGTGGCGGGCCGACCTCGGTTCAGCAGGGGGGAGTGAGGTATTCGACTCCTCCCACGATGTCAAACACGGAAACACCACGCTCCGGTCCGGATGAATAGGGGTGACGGGCATCCCCAAGTCCGCCGCCCCTGAATCAGTTAGATGAGGCGAAAGAGGGCAGTGTATGCCCTCCTCCGACGCCCAGTGTGCCTGTTTCGGGCCTTGAGAAATCTCCCTTTCCGCAGAGCTGTGCACTGCTTGGCCCAACCTAGAACGGTGACTGACCATTCTCTCTTTAATTAAGGAATTCAAATAAATAAATTAAGAATAAAACTACCACAATCCTGAATTTAAATACGAACTTAACTGCGTAGGTATGTTCTCCTTTTTAGCTGTACTAAAATAATTATTGATGTGATTAAAATCGTCAAAAAGCAGGTGGCTGAAGAAGGGCGGGAAGCCGAAGCGAGCGCGCCCACGGGGGTGGCGCGTCGAGCTCACGCACAACCACATGCACACTCCCCTCATTCACCACACTCGCAGAATCAGCGATGGATGCGCGCCGCAGGTACTTCTAATAACTACTATCTGCTTATGCTTAGATCTTCTTAACTATTCAAAAGCTTTAACTTTGAATTAGTATTAGCCTATTGAATAAGACGAGCAGATAAATACCTAGATTAAGCTAGTTAAGACGCTACCGACATGAAAGGCTATCGAGTGGTTATGATACTACGTAACCCTCTGCACTTTAATTGCCTCATGCAAGTCTCAAAAACTCGGAAAAAGATATTTCAATTAAACCATTTACTTTTGAATTGCCAAGGTCGTTCAGTCAAAGAGATGAAGCTTTAGGCACGTTCCAAAGCGTTAGTCTCTATGAAGAATAATGTGCAAGACACTCCACGGACACTTTAAAAATAATCAATTGTTACGTAGTTATGATGACATCATTCATGTTGAAATTTTACAAATATGTGAGAACGATCTAAAAATACGTGCACGATAAAAGCTTCCAGTGTTTTTACACCAAGGAACCAATTCAAAGAAATAAATAAACCGTAGCAGTTGAGAACTTGAGAGATGACCGAAGCTAGATGACGGCGCCCGTTAACAAACATGACGCATGCGCTAGCACCATTCGGCTCAAACATTTTGAAGGGAGCAAAGAGCGCATACGCCAACATCAACTAGACTTGAGTGAGCATGACACTCCCAATCGCGAGAGTATATTCAAGTGAAACACATCTAAAACTGGTAATTATAGTTTAAGATACACAGTGCTCACACATGTGCCATTAGTGTATTAAATTATGCAGAGCTAAATAACTCGAGTCTATACAATAAAAATATTGCGTTATTACAATCTTCAGCCGGTCCAACAATGTTTCCAAATGCTAACAGTTTAGTTTGCGCGTCCTTATGTCTTTGTAGCAAGACCAGCTTTGAGCAAAGCTTTTATATTACAATATGATATATAAACTTATAATATATGCTTGTTTGCATAGTGTGCATTCAATACAATTTTTAATTTTGTCTCATCTATACTAATACTAGCTGTCCCCCGCGGCTTCGCTCCCGTCAATTAAGTATTAATTGCACAGATCGAGTTTTCATTGTTTTTAAGATGTATTCTGCTATTCGGGTCGGAGACAAATCCAACGAATCAATAACCATGAAAATTGGTTCAGCAGATCTCGAGTTATAAGTGTTGTAACAAACCCGTCTTTGTTTTAAATAATATAGATTATAAAGCAGAAGAGTTTGTTTGTTTGGTTGGTTGAACGCGCTAATCTCAGGATCTACTGGTCCGATTTGAAAAATTATTTCAGTGTTAGATAGCCCATTTATCGAGGAAGAGCTATATATCATCACGCTAAGACAAATAGGAGCGGAGCAGTAATGGAAAATGTGACGCAGACGAAGTTGCGCGGGTCAGCTAGTTTCTAAATATATGGGGAGGTATTTTATTATAACACTCGTCGTTATTCTAACACTTTTCAGTTTCGGCTGTGCGTTGTCTGTCAGTCACCCAATCAGACCGATAACGGAATAATTGTTTATAATACTTGCTGACCGGTGCCCACTTCGTTGGGCGGTTATTTTTCGAGTTAATATTTATAGCCTATGATACTCACAAATAACATGGCTTTCTATTGGAAAAAAAATTAAAAGAATGTTTAAAATTGGTTCAGTAGGTCTTAAGATTTCCTTTCCCCTTACAACCTTACAAACTTTACCTCTTTATAAAATAGTATGGATAAAGATTGATTAATATTGATTTTAAACAGTACCCCATGAAAGATAAGGCAACTTTAACCAGTCTGAAACATGGTTCGAAGTAATTGGTCCCTATTCTTTGTACCATAATTATGAGTGTCGCCTCTTTTACCAAAAATATATAAATTTTTTTAACATGCATGATATGTTCGCAAAAGTATTGAAAAGGTACCGACATGATGCTAATATTCTTAAAATAATCGCGCCGGCGGAGATTGTATATGGCTTTGATGGTTCTTTTCTGCAGAATTAAAATAAGACTCAATGTCTGTATCCGTCCCCATAGTAAAGACATGATACTGTGAAATTAACTAAAATAGACCAGTCTCGCGGTGTCAACATTCGTAAATTGGCGAATTTTCCTACCATCTTTTCATTTAGAACGCAGTGTGTTCAATTCGTGTAAAATTCGCAGTGAACCAATTTTGGACTTGCATTAGGGTTTTATTTATGCCTAAGAGATAAATAACTGGCACATCAGATTATTTACTTTTTTTACATATTTACTTATCTTTAATATGGTCCAATAAATAACAAACTGATTACAATAAAGATTTACATAGATAGATACAATCGTGTTTATAAAGGGGAGAGGGGAAGAACTCATTGGGCATAAAAAAGTAGTCCACATCGTTGACAGTGGGAAAAGTAGCCAGAACATTGGCATGATTGCCACATCGAACCCAGCGGCCCAGCGGCTTGCTACGTGACGATGGAAAGAGACCAAAAGGCAAAACGTTCGCGCTGTGTAAGTCCGGTGTGGGATGCATCCTGTGGGCCCGGCGCCTTTGCGCCATCTCATGTTGCAAATTCGGCGTGCTGTGCCGCCGATCCCGCTGAAGTTGCTGAGTCCTACAAGCGGTGCAAATATTGTTACCTTATTGGTAATGAGTGCTTCAAGCCATTTGAGATCGAAAAAGACTTGAGTTCGAGTGCGCACGTTTTATTCATGGATATTTCTTGCCCACTAATCGATACTTTGCATGACTCGAGGCTTGGTTCGTTCTTTGACCAACGAAGAAGCATTGCCATTCAACGCAGCAATGCCACCAGGCTTCTGTCTGGTCATGTTATCGGACAACAGTGAATTGGAGGAGTACTTCGATGTCTAAGAGTGTTTTATTTTCTTACCTTTACATTTTCAATATTGTGAATTATTTAATTAATAGTATAAATATGTAATAAGCTAATGTATCTCGTGTGATTGTATCGTTTTGATTTCTGGCCCTCCACCCTACTTTTTGTGCTTTGGTCATGATTCATGACCGACAATGATAGTATAACCAAGGCTTGTTGTGCTCAGATCGTGAAGCATATTTTGCAACTCGGCAGAGACTGTGTAAATAACATTACGTCATCAGCTATACCTTTACTGGACCACGAGTTTGCCACACTCTTAAGAGTGTGTATTCCGTCCACTAGCGCCACCAATCGTTTTTTATTAATTGTGGTGAATTTAAGACACGTAGATAAAAAACCGCTCTGTAGTGTACTGAAGAAATGTATCTATTATTTTTTGACAGCTATTTTTAATACATAACTCATGGCTAAATAGCCAAAACGGCAATTATTGCTAAAAGTGGCCTCTTTTAGCAAAAATATCGACTTTGGCAATTATTTATGTTCTAAAGTACAAATCATTAAAATTGACCTGTGATCAGCCGCCTGGCTGATCACAGGTCAATTTTAATTATTTTATTTTTAAATTTCAGCAAACTTTCAAAGAATATATCGATGCTGCTATCGATAGCGCAGGCCCTATTGTAGTGAGTAAACATTCTGTTTAGGGGAGCATGCCGGCCCAAGTTTGTACGACAAGCGTTAGTAGCAAACGTACCAATAGTTCGTTTGGACCGGAGGTGAGAAAGACGAGGTACGTCTAATCTTACTTTGCTAAGTAAGTCTGGCTTTGAAGATGTCCCATTTACAGTTTTATGAAGTGTTAACAGATCACTTAGAACCCTTCGTTTTCTCAATGAGTCTAGTTTGAAGTAACTCAACCGATGTTCGTAGCTGGCTCTGTAAGGGTATTTGTGGTCTTTGAATCGCAAACATCTAGTACATTTTTTTTTTAACTCTTTCGATACGGTCTATAAGGATGTTATAGGTCGGGCTCCAGACTGGAGATGCATATTCCAGTAGACTACGCACAAAAGTGTTATATAGCACTTTCAAAACCAGGGTTCCTCCAAATTCTTTACCAACTCTATTGATGAGTCCCACCACTTTCATGGCTTTTTTAACCGACTTCCCAAAAAGGAGGAGGTTATCAATTCGGTTGTGTTTTTTTTTTTTTTTTATGTTTGTTACCTCATAACTCCGACAATTATGAACCGATTTGAAAAATTTTTGTTTCATCTGAAAGGATATGCTTGCAGATTGGTCCCATTTAAATTATATCGACATCGGTTACGAACTTTGGATTTTAAATCGAAATAGCTGGAATTTGACTATTTAGATGATTCTTTGATAATCGAAATTGCGTATTTTGCTTTTCTGCGATTTGGCAGTGGTGTGGTAGGTGTGGGGCACCACTAAAAAGTGACAAATAAAAAACTTTTTACAAAAAAATACAACCGACTTCCAAAAAAAACACTACAAAGTAAAAAATAACTTTAATTTCGGAAGTCGGTGTCAAAATACGAAGAAACGAACAAAAACACCGATTTCCGAAATTAAAGTTATTTTTTACTTTGTAGTGTTTTTTTTGGAAGTCGGTTGTATTTTTTTTTGATAATATTATCAATGTGTGAGGTAAACTAAAGGTCACTGCTAAGCACTACTCCTAGATCCCGAATTTTTGTAACTTGATGAAGTGGTGCTCCATCAAGGGAGTACGTAGATGGTATAGGGTGCTTCTTCCGTGTAAATGTAATGTGATAACATTTGCATGCGTTCAAAGCCATCCTATTCACCACACACCAGTTCTGCAACGAGTTCAAATCACACTGGAGAAGAGCAACGTCTTCTTGGGTTTTTATTTGACGGTAGATTTTGAGGTCATCGGCAAACAAAGAACATTGGCTATGTTTGATGCACTCGACTACATCATTAATGAACACAATGAAGAGTATTGGCCCGGTATGAGATCCCTGGGGCACACCAGATGTTGCAATGTACGCAGAAAACTCGTACCCGTTCACCACCACTCTCTGTGTACGCTCGCTCAAATATGATCCGAACCATTCCAAAAGGGGTCCGTGTATCGTGTACGTTACCCCAGCAAGAAAGTATCTCCTAGAGTTAAATGAGTGGAACGTATAGTTGGTGCCTTGTCTGGTGTAAATGTGCCCCCACATAAAAAATGTGTGCCCCCTGTCGTTTTGGAAAAAAACGGAAAAAACGATTCTTGCTGGGGTAACGTTTTTCTAGCAGGAAAATTCTAAACGAATGATCGGAGAGAGAAATATTGTGCATGGCCAGAGAGCTTACATGTGTGCCAAAATGTGCCCCCAAAAATAAAATCTGTGCCCCTTCAGATTTACGAGATATTGCATTTCCTGCTGGAGTAACGTTTTGATGAATCGTATATCTCTAAAACCATTGCATGTGCCCATGTAGAATAAACATACACGAGTAGCTCTTAATGTGTGCCCATATGTGCCCCAAATTAGATTTAAGAAAATATTTATAGTTTTCAAGTTATCGCGGTTTTATGAAAACCCGAAAAAACATCGCAGCGCCTAAATGAGACAAGGTATAAGTTCGCTGAAAACTGTATTCGGTCCTTCTTGACGCTAATAATGACCATACAAAGTTTCAAAACTGTTCATGCATGCGTTTTTGAATAATCTTGCTAAAAGTCAAAACGATGGAGTCAAAATTTTGACGGAAAAATACAAGGAATCGGCTCAATCCCAGATGTGTAGGTGTAAACCAAAATCTTGTGCCTTTAGTCAAAAATATATGGTGAAAATATTCAGCTTGGAATGTTTCGCATTATGTAAATATTACCAAAAAATCAAAATATGTAATCAACGGCTGGTTATCCGACGAAATTTGAATGACTACTAAAAAGCGACGGATTCATACATATCGATGACCTTCTTAACTTTACTCACTAACCGGTTCACATGTGTTGTGCCTGAGTACATTGAAGTAGAAAAGTAATAAGTAATAAAATAAAGTTGTTATTGGATTATGTTCTACTAGCTGTTTCTATGACCTTACTCATGATTAAGTTTGTTATAAATAGTAGCCTAAATGCTATTCCAAGGTAAGCTATCTTCTCCATTCTAAATTTCATTAAAATACATCCAGTAATATATGTGTGAACGAAAAAAATACATCCAGATATTTGATATTTGCCAGGTCTTTGAGCCAAAATTTGATGGTCCCGATGTTTAAAAAAATATAGGTAGTTCATGAAATGTGTGATGAATACCAACTACTAAAAAAAGGAAGCTCTTTTTTGTGTATAAATAAAAAGCCCGTATTTGTCTTTTTATATGTATTTATATATATATATTGATGAGTAGGTAACAGTTTTTCATCATTACGGGAATCCTCCAACCAGTCCGTGAAATTCAAAATTTCTTGCATTTTTTGCAATTTGCAGGCCAGTGCTAGGTTGTATGTTGATTACAATATTGTTCGCGGCTGTAAGACGTATGTAGTTACAGAATTATAATCATCAAAATCACCAATACAACCTTCCAAGTCCATAAAGGCGTAGGAGCATTCCCCTCAACCAAATAAATTTTGGTACCTACAGTTTTGAGAGTTGTAATTAGTGTATACCTATAGTCAACCGCACTATGATCAGTGTTGTAACAACGTGTTTCCATTTTTTATGTCGGATTACGTACCTATGAGGGATGAGGTGTTAATGTTGATAAATATATTTATTTATAGCCCAATACCATCAGATAATTTGTGCACATTCGATGTTTACAGTTATATCTTTATGCGGTTTACTATACTAACACACTGAACACTAACACATTGAATTTTGAACACACTATAGGAATCTATGTATAAGCAAATTACTCGTAAGAAAATTATTTATCTGTGATTTCCAATTTAACATTTTTTTTACAAAATATTATACTTATACATACTGATCTGTGATTTTTTGTGATGCGAATTTACTAATTATATGTTAGACTTAGATGAAAAACTGTGATTTAAATAATAATGTGACTACACAACGTGCAAATAAATTTCTAATATTTATAGGTAGGAAATTTGATCTGTGATTTGATGCAATAATTACTTTAAGAATTAAAACAATAATTTCCACATCAACAAGCTGTTTCATTATAGTCACAAGATCCATTTAATATATTTTTTAATTAGCCCCCAAAACTTTTGAACGCGAATGTATGAGAACAGCTTAGGTATAATACGTCCAATAAAGAAGGTCATGGATTTGTATGAATCAGTCGCTTTTTAGTAGTCATTCAAATTTGGTCGGATAACCAGCCGTTGATTACATATTTTGGTTTTTTGTTATTATTTACATAATGCGAAACATTCCAAGCTGAATATTTTCACCATATATTTTTGACTAAAGGCACATGATTTTGGTTTACACCTACATATCTGGGATTGAGCCGATTCCTTGTATTTTGCCGTCAAAATTATGACACCATCGTTTTGACTTTTAGCAAGATTATTCAAAAACGCATGCATGAACAGTTTTGAAACTTTGTATGGTTATTATTAGCGTCAAGAAGGACCGAATACAGTTTTCAGCGAACTTATACCTTGTCTCATTTAGGCGCTGCGATGTTTTTTCGGGTTTTCATAAAACCGCGATAACTTGAAAACTATAAATATTTTCTTAAATCTAATTTGGGGCACATATGGGCACACATTAAGAGCTACTAGTGTATGTTTATTCTACAGGGGCACATGCAATGGTTATAGAGATATACGATTCATCAAAACGTTACTCCAGCAGGAAATGCAATATCTCGTAAATCTGAAGGGGCACAGATTTTATTTTTGGGGGCACATTTTGGCACACATGTAAGCTCTCTGGCCATGCACAATTTTTCTCTCTCCGATCATTCGTTTAGAATTTTCCTGCTAGAAAAACGTTACCCCAGCAAGAATCGTTTTTTCCGTTTTTTTCCAAAACGACAGGGGGCACACATTTTTTATGTGGGGGCACATTTACAGCAGAAAAGGCACCAACTATACGTTCTACTCACATAACTCTAGGAGATACTTTCTTGCTGGGGTAACGTACACCCGTGTATCCCAAAATTATAAAGTTTTAGCAGCAGAATTTTGTGGTCGACCTTGTCAAAAGCGCTGCTGAAATCGGTATACAGAGCATCTATCTGTTGACCAGAATCAACTTTCATGCAGATCTCGTCAAGATATGAAACCAAATTGGTGACAGTGGATTTGTTGCTGCAGAAACCATGTTGTTGGGGGGAGAGCTGCGTTTTGACATGAGATGTTAATATAGGGCAGATCATTGATTCAAAGAGTTTTGAGAAAATGGATAATATGGAGATCTGTAATTTTTAACATTTGTGGAATCACCTTTTTTGAATTCGTTTCTGTTATCTGTAAGTTAGGACTATTATCTGCATTTTATTCAAAATTTTACGCTCAGTAGTTTCGTAGGGGTCGGAATGGTAATGTTTGGTCTATATAATTGTCTTGAATAAGTTCTACACTATTTATTTATTTATTTTTTTAAAACTTCACAATATTTCCTTTCATTTGATATGTCACACGATACAGTTAAAAAAACTAGTAGTGCTAGTGTACATTTCTAGTTTGACCAACAAAAGTTACCCCCCATACTCAAAATTTATTATATCCGTGTTTGGGTCACATAAATCTATTCGTCTACCAAATTTGAACAGAATCGGTCCCGTAGATCCAGAAAAAACTGGATGTGACAGACTGGCAGACAGATACCAGAGTGATCCTATAAGGGTTTCTTCGCTTCTTACGGATGTCGGAACCCTAAAAATTGTATGACGTGTGTTATTTTTATTGATTAATGTATTGGTATATTGGTATAAATAAAAAAAAAACGTTTTGATATAATGGTTTGTATTTTTGTTTCTATCTATTTTTATACAGTAAACTAGGAATGTTTCGCTCCTGCTGATTTCAAAGTAGAATAAATTAAATTACTAGGCAAAACTAGACTAATTCATTTTAAATGCGATAGCTTATTTGATAACGATTCCAACAACATAAGTTCCCATACATAACTGCAACTCCAAATGAATCACCTTTTATGGAATGAATTTTGAAAAAAGTTATCCTATTAATCGATTTCGACATAGGTTCATGTGCCACAGCCCTGATCGAGTGGCAACTTTTAGTATCCCACATAGATTAATGAAGCGAATCTCAACCTTATTGCCAAGGAATTTAAGTTTATAATTGCAACTTTTGAAAATACCGCCATCTATGGTCAAGTAGCGGAATTTACTCGTAAATTCAACTTATAATGATTTCAGAAATCGAAACGCCGTAAGTACTTTTGGCCTTTAAGCAAAATAAATCGTATATGTAAGACCGAAGGTATATTTTAAAATATAGGTTCTGTGAGTTATGCTTGTTTTGAACAATATGGAAACAACCAATCAAACGTGTCCTTTATTTGCAGTGGATAATATGATTATCGGTTTATTTGTGTGAGTTTGGCGACACAGGGGGGCTACTCTCTAAGCCCGACGTCCGTAGTTTCGGGCTTAGTTGCGGGCGTATTCTACCCCGTATTATCTAACCACTAAGAATTAATGACAACACAATTCGAAAGTTACTGTCAAATCGTGTTGTCATTCATTTTTAGTTCGGGTTCGGGAATAATCGTAAGTCCGTAGGTGATACGGAGTAGAATACGCCCGCAACTAAGCCCGAAACTACGGACATCGGGCTTAGAGAGTAGCCCCCCTGGTTCCGATACAAACTTAATTCGTCGCATAGCACTTCCACTGTTTTTTCTGTTCCGTGGTAGCAACCTAATCTTAACCTTTTGACTAACCTTCTTCCATTTCTCAGTGGTTTTGGTGTCATCAGCACCATCACTGTTCAATAATGCAGTCAATTCCTCCCATTTTCGTAAGCTCGTAATCCTACCTCGGCCATTAGTAGATAATTTGCTTAGGTCTACGCGCCTTAAAAGTAACAAACTTAGTTTTACAAAGTGTACTGCTTGGATCAAGTTCACTACACACCAAATTATCTAAATTACACTTATTGCTCCACATATTTCACCGACATTAAAAGCAAAACGAGCTATACAAAACACCACAGAGTACTACTATCAAAGCACAACTAAATTTGTTTACACAACATAAACATTAACCTATCACATAAACTTCGTCGTATAACCACCACTATTTGAAAAGGCAGTCGCTTCTAATAGGAACACAGATTATGAATGTCAATTTATTTTGGCCGGTTAACAACGTTGGTTCGGTTGTTCGTTCACCATTCGTCACTTATTACAGTGAGCTAACGCGAAACGAATGGTTAATAGTTTTGTATCTGACACTCTCTAGTTATCGATAGTCGATGCGTTTGACGTTAATTCGATAAACGCGATCGAGACGTAATTCGAATTTAAGTATGATACTCGCACTAAGCATACAGACATATTAAAAAAAACTGTTATTAATCAAAAAGTTTTGATCTCTTGCGAATGCAATGTAGCTTATATTTTTGATAATATTTTGAACGATGAAATTTACAGTGCGTCTGTACAAGAATCATGTAGAAAAATTGCTATTTGTCCACTTCATTTTAACATGCCAAATATATCAATGAGTGTATTTTGTGTGAAGATAATAATATTGTACAACGTAGACGTAATGACTGCAACGGCATACCAACATTAAAATACGAACTAAGTTATAAAATAGCTTTTGAGCTGAATTAAACAGATGTAATTTGTCTTAACTTATGGAAATAACAGCAAATAATACAAAATACGAAGTTCTTGGATTAATTGAGTTTTTACCCTCCGGTGGCAATGTTACAGACATCCACAACATTGGCCACTATCGAGCACATTGTCATCGTAATGCTGAATGGAAATGTTTTGATCTTAATAATTTTCTAACCAAAACTCCAAATTCACTTATCGCTAATTGCGTTCTGTATGGTCGAAAATAAAGAGGTACCTAATAATATTGACGCCTTTAACATTCATGATTTATAATTTAATTATTAACCCTAAAATATAATATAAATATGTACCTAGATCAATAATTCATAATTGACGAATAACTACCGGAGACATATTATGAAGGATGGGACGGTGGACGTGTGTCGGGCATGCCACCGTCCAGGTGAGTCCATCAGACATATTATCTCTGGTTGTACTCGTCTGGCTAACGGTGAGTACTTGCACCGACATAACCAAGTGGCCAGGATCATCCATCAGCAACTTGCTTTGAAGTACAAACTTGTGTACTCTGAGGTACCGTATTACAAGTATGTGCCCGACCCAGTTCTTGAAAATGACCATGTCACGTTGTACTGGGATCGGTCTATCATCACTGACAGGACTATTGTTGCCAATAAGCCTGACATAGTGGTGATAGACCGATTAGCGCGCCGCACAATGATTATCGATGTTACCATCCCACATGACGAGAATCTCGTGAAAGCTGAGAAAGAGAAACAGATTAAGTATCTCGACTTAGCACACGAGGTTGTTGACATGTGGAATGTGGACTCGGCAGTCATTGTGCCGATTGTCGTTACGGCCAATGGCCTGTTGGCCAAAAGCTTCGACGACCACCTGTCAAAGCTGGCGTTACGCAGTTGGGTAAAGGGCTGATACAGAAGACATTACTCCTCGATACGGCTCGTATTGTGAGGAGGTTCCTGTCTCTGGAGCCCTAACCACCGGTAGCTTGGACCCTGCTCCCGACACCGGCGGACTACTGTTTTTTATATTTTTAAATGTATTTTCGAATGTTTTTAAGATATATTTAAAAATTTAAATTTCATGTATATACAAATTGTAGTGTATGTAGATATCAATATATCGAACTACCTACAAACTGATAACAGTATTGTGACGTTGCCTCGGGCGCACACGTCGCTCGGTTATAAATACCGGTACGAGTGGTGGGGCGGTAAGTCAGCCTGGCTGGTGGCTAGCCTGGCTGGTGGCTTTAATTCTATATTAAGGCCTCACAGGCAAGTCCGGTTAAGCAGAAGCCAATCTTCTCAAGTTGACCTGCGAGAGGCATATTATTAAAAAAAAAAAAAAAAAAAAAAATGGGGCGGTCAGTCGTTGTCGAACTGTCGGCCTGTGCGGTGGTGCGTTGGCGAGTCAACTGACAATATTGTAAACTAGCTGACCCACGCAACTTCGTCTGCGTCACATTTTCCATTAATTCTGCGCTCCTTTTTGACTTAGCTTAATGATATAGCCTATAGCCTTCCTCGATAAATGGGCTATCTAACACTGAAAGTTCCTGAGATTAGCGTGCTCAAACAAACAAACAAACTCTTCTGCTTTATAATATTATAACTTAGAGGTTCTCAGATTTTGTTGTGCAAGGCGTTGCGAACGTTCGACACTCGACTCTCGTGCGCGTACCTGAGAGTTTCTCTGATTTTGTTCAGCAAGGCGTTGTGAACGTTCAGGTGAAGATTCTCCCATACGGCGTATTCTTGCTGCCCGTGCTTGAGAACTATGTTTAGTAAGTTGAGACATGGCTCTCTTTAGGCATTTTCAAATGTTTAAGAAAATGTTAATAGCGTGTAATATTCTAGCTCTGAAAAGAACTGTTGTGTAGCCCTGAAAAGAACTGTTGGTTAGCCCTAAAAATAACTGTTGGTTAGCCCTGGAAAGAACTGTTGCTTAGCCCTGAAAAGAACTGTTGTTTGGCTCTGAGAAGAACTTTTGCGTAGGTGTAGTTTTAAGAACGAAATCTAAAGAAAATCGCACGAAAATTATTAGACTTCGCGCACGACCGCTGCGTAGGGAACCGACGTACTTATACTTATCTATGGAGCCGACCTCGCGGAGTCGCGGCTGAGCCGCGCGGGTACCTTACTCGAGGTATATAATCTAAGCCTTACTCATAGATCTAAACTCCCCTCCCGCACGCGCACCCACGCCTTAGTGACGTCCACTTCGCAACGGGTCGTGCAGCAGAAATCGTAATATTTTAATTTCGCCATAACTTCAAAACCAAACGTCCGATTTTAATCATTCAAAGACCAAATATTATCTACATAAACTGTACTTAGTGATGAAATACTTCATTTTGATAAAGTTAATAGCATGAGTAAAATAAACGCGTTTAAATCTAGTCCAAAAAAAATCAAGATTTTTAAATTAAAAAAATGGTTGTTGTGCCTCACTCGACATACATAGGTATAGTGTGTCGCGGACTTTTTTGTAGATATTTATAAGATCTACAATTAATTAGAACAATGTATGGTTCTATCTTTTATAGTTTAGGCAGCGTACACAAAATAAGTTACTTTTCTGGTTGATTTTTACACCTTGTGTCCGAAAAACCCAAATATCTTACGGAACCCTGTTTTTTTCCAAAATAAAATATAGCCTATGTTACTCGTGGATAATGTAGCTTTCGAATGGTGAAAGAATTTTTAAAATCGGTCCAGTAGTTTTTGAGCCTATTCATTACAATCAAACAAACAAACAAACAAAAAAACAAACAAAGTTTTCCTCTTTATAATATTAGTGTAGATAAGTATTCTCTACACAAATGAATAAACGAAATAAACATAAGTACCTAAACGAGACACGGTTGTTTTATTTCTCAGGAACTATCCCACTGATCAAGTGCGTGTTTCTTTTTACTTGTGGTACTTTTTAGGTAGGTACTTAAAAATTTTTGGTGTAATTATATTTTACGAGTAATGGTTAAATAATAAAATATTACAGAACAACCGCCATCTTTATGTCAATATGGCGGGTGTATCTTAAATTCGAAATAATTTTGTTCTGAAGTTGGTAAAATTTTTTTAGAGCTAGGTTCTAAATAGTACTATTTCAATACATTTATTTGGCGGCAAACAAACTCTCACGGTTTTTTTTTGGTATTTTTAACACCTTGGGTCACATTATACATTCGGATACTTTCCTAACTTTTTCGAAAATATTCTATAGCCTATGTTCATCAGGGTTAATGTAGGATTCTTATGGTGAACGAATTTTCAAATCGTTTCAGTAGTTTCGGAGTCTATTCATTTCAACAAACAAATCTTTCATCTTTATAATGTTAGTGTAGAAAAATATTTTGAGGATGTTGATGTAACTTGGTTCTATTTGTTGATCTTGTAGTGCAGAAAATATGGCTGAGCGTTTCAGGCTGTCATATTGTCATTTACTTTAACGTAAATAAAAAAGTTTTTATTAGCTTTTTCTTTTAAAATAAAAGACTATAGCCTTCCAGTGGCAAGAAACTTCCATGTGATTATAACAATCGTTGTTTAATTAACGGCCACAATATTATGCATATTGTTTTTTTTTTTAATACTAAATGTGCTGAGGAAAGATGACGCTGAAATATTTTATAACTTGTATTTAAAATCTTGCAGCTGTTTAAATTTATAATAAATGTATAATTTACAGATAGCGAGAGTGGAGCACGCGGCCGTGGCATGCGATCCCGTGGGCGACCTTCCAGGAGATCCCACAATTATATGAGGTTCTAATTTTAAGTGTAGTTTTAAGATACAAAATCCTATTACAGCAAAAATTTATTCTGGTAATGTTCTTAGTATTAATAAAACCTTCGATGCTGCTATTTCAACACGGTTACATATCAACTTTCATTTACACAATTTTTTATGTTGCAAAGAATAAGTACCTACACGAGTCCATGTGTCGTCGGGGTTTCGGGATTGTGCTATAAAATATTTTTCGTGTAAACAGGGACATCATTCGTTGGACTATCCACATTTAAATATTAAGAAAAATACGCGTAGTTCTGATCCTACTTTTGGATTAAACATACCTTAATAGTTCTTATGTTAACATTAGGTAAATTCAGTTCATAAACACGTCTAGACGATACACTAAGGCCCCACCAGCGAGTGTCTCGCTGCGCTATTGTTGTCCTACCATTAGATTCAACGACTCTTTGATCGTGTTCACGCAGAAGAATAGCTGCGCGCCCATGTCGAGACTCTGCGTACACGCAACCCGGTCGCCGCGAAGCGCAACCTCTCGCAGTGCACGAGGCGCAACCTCTCGTATCAAAATTTTTTCAACAAAATGTGCAATGATTTCTTGTGGAAATGGAGAATTTCGTCGCGACTCTTGACAAGGTGTTACGTTCATGCGGTGATCCGTCACGAGCTGGGACAATAGCAACGCGAACTCGAAGTGTCTCACTCGCTTGTGGAGGTGACGCCTTGCAACGTACGTATATAATCGTACTGCTCCATCATGTCCATGTCTAAGTGAAATGTCTAAGATTATTATTATATTATATTATTATGCATCGGGATGAATGAGACTAAGCACGGTATGTCTGCTGCAAGTGGCTGTAGCATCTGTTCAAGATTATATAATATAAAACGAATAAAAATATAACAATTAATGTAAACATACCGTTCAGAAAGACTGAATTTAACAGTTTAGTCTTTCTGAATGGTTAATTTTAATGGAAATTTTCAAATACCTACTTAAGTAAACACAGAATGTAAACATTATTTGAATGCTTTGCAAAAAGTAAATAAATTAACCGTGCTGAAATAACACATGCTATCAAAATAAATGGAGTCTAAAGTTTTACATAATTGACTTTTTTGTATGTCTAGGCTTAGATAAAGCCAAGTTCAAACCCGTTGTTTTCTATCATTCAAAGTGTGCAAAAGACAGAATATTTAATACCTTGTTTAAATTGCCTAATACAAATTGATTTATAAAATGACTAAGTAGTATTAAATAAATATAATATTATGTGAATGTTTAAAAAATTACCAAGATAATTTTTGAATAAGATAAAATATGATAATTCAACGCCAAGTTAAGTTTTGAAAAGTTAAAATTACAATAGATATTTGTACAGTTGGCATCTCTCAAAACATTTTATGTTGAATAAGGTGAATTGAACAAAAAATACATTTTGCAATGTCATTCTTAATTTATACTATGTTATGTATTTTTTGTATTCTTAAAAGTAATATCTCAATTTGGTTACCTTCTTAATATATATAAATCTCGTGTCACAATGTTTGTCCTCAATGGACTCCTAAACCACTTAACCGATTATAATTAAATTCGCACACCATGTGCAGTTCGATCCAACTTGAGAGATAGGATAGTTTAAATCTCAATTTTTTGTTGCAATATTATTTAGGAGCGGAAAATGTGACGCAGACGAAGTTGCGCGGGACAGCTAGTTATTTATTATAAAAGCAATAAAAATAATCCATTTGTGCTAGCGATGGCTTTAACAACCTGATTAATATCTAATAATAATAATAATGATTAAAAAGCCGTGTATATTTGGTCAGGCAGGGGCCAATAGTACTTCTATAATAAACGATTATCAGTCCAGTAAATCACCCAAACCTATAGCGTTTCATATTTTCTTTCTATATTCTGCAATAGTACTGCTCCAACCGGGATTGTCCTTGGGAATACTTTCACAGTGGATACAGGGATAATCGCCGGTTGGTGCCCCATTACATTTGAAATGTCTAACGGGGCCTCTGCGAGTTGGTTTCGGCCCCTCGTACGCCTACCAAAGGACCAGGTCTCCAGGGATCCGAGAAAGTAATAAAATAATGATGATAAAATCCAAATCGAGATAATACTTTGAGAGGGTATATTAAGGATAAACTAAAAACTTTAAAAAAATTACTATTGAACGTTGTACCGAATATGTATCTATTAAATTAGTCAGGCAGTATAGCCAGAACAGTGAATTCTACGATGTAATATTGTATCAGTTAGTAAGATCGTTAGAATTAATCCTCTGCTTAACAATGGGTTAATAAGACATTGAATATTTTGAATACTTTTCGCTGATTTCAGTAATTACTTCCATTTGTTAAAAATACTAAAATGTAATTAAATATAAGTTGACGAAAAATAGTATCTATTATTTTGAATTACGAGTGGGTGACGATATGATGTGAGAACCTTTTTCAAATATTTATTAAACTTATCCCCACGGGTTACCCTATACTCTAAAAGTACTCATCTTAAATTACAACGAGATCAATAACGGCTATGTTAGTGTCGAAAAAGGATAGGATTTGTTATCTTAGGGCCGGTGCACATATTGTTATGGCGGAGCGCAGCGTAGACCATGCCCGAGAAGTTTTCTAAAGCCGTGTACGCACGAGCGAACAAAACATGGTGAACACAAACGTCGTTCACCAAATTGGATCACCACGAACATTGTTGACGTTCGTGTGTTCACCGTGTTTATGCTCGATCGTGCGTGTGCGGCTTCAGGTGAATTTTTACCCGAGATTGTGCGAGGATGCGCTAGACTGAGCATACTCGACACAGCACCGTCGTTCGTTATGCAATTTTTCAGAGTCCAAAAATGTACGACAGGAAGCGTATATGCTCGCGGAGCAGCGCGTATACTCGCGCAGTCGCGTTCCTGCGCGCTAGCTTTCCCATGTTGTCGCTTCGAATGCTTCGATGCTCTCCAGGATTTAATTGTTGTTAATTGATTTTAGATATAATTCCAATGACGACAAAATCGATAATAGTTTGGCAGTGAAAAATGCTCTGCGCTGCGCTCCGCCATATGTGCGCTGGCCCTTATCCCTACAAAATTATTGTAAATATACCGCTAGAAACAACAATGTTATTTTTATCAAAACTTCGTATTTAAATTCATTCTACAGAACTAGAATGAAAAATTATCTCTGAAAATTTGGCCTTTTGGATTAAAAAAATTATCTCTGAAAATTTGGCCGTTAAAATGTGAAAAGGTTACAAATTTAGCGACTTTTTTATTGCTCTGGTACTGACGGATTCGGTCTCTAATATACAATCTGCATACCTCACTGTGGCTCCGCAATGCCGGAGATTTCAATTCACCTGAAAGAGGTTCGTAAGGCCCTTTGTAGTCTGGTCGTGAATAAAGCCAGTGGATCTAACGGAATACCCGCAAGAGTCCTTAAAATCTGCGCCCCAAAGTTTTCTCCTGTCCTAACGCGCCTATATCGCCTCTCCCTACAAACCGGAGTGGTGCCGAAGTCCTGGAAGCATGCTAATGTGCAGCCAGTGCCCAAAAAGGGTAACCGTGCCGACCCTGTCAATTACAGACCAATCACCATAACCTCCATAATGTGCAAAGTAATGGAAAGGGTACTGAACAATAAGCTGATAGCATACCTGGAAGACGATGAGCTCCTCAGTGGTCACCCGTACAGTTTCCGTCGAGGTCGTTCAACTGAGGATCTTGTGTATGTTACGCATTGCTGGAGCGAGGCCATTGAAAAACACGGCGAAGCCCTTGCTGTGTCGCTCGATATTTCAAAGGCCTTCGATAGAGTCTGGCATGCTAGTCTGTTGGGTAAGCTTTCCGCGTTCGGCATTCCTGCTGACTTTTGCAACCGGATTTCCGACTTTCTGAGTGAGCGTTCGATAAAAGTAGTCACAGTTGGCTGCTCATCGGATCATATGGCTATTGGTCTGTTCTTTCTGCGACTCTTTTTCTGCTACATATCAACGATCTGCTGCAACTAGGTGCAATCGGATACGCAGATGACAGTACAGTCTCAGAAACATATTCGTCCAGTGCGAGAGCCAGCGGGGAGGAAACAGCTGCTCTTAGAGAGGCTATGGTGGAGCGAATGTATTCGACCTTAAATCTCGTTTCCCAGTGGGCAGTTTGGTCAAATTAAAAGGCTTATAGGTGACGAGACTTTGGGGGCTCAGCTTCACAGCCTAGCTCATCGGTGTAGTGTTGTGCCTGTCTGTCGGTCTTCTACAGATTATACTTTGGTGAGTGTGCACAGGAACTCCACGATTTGATCCCACCATCGCCCTTTTACTACCGGAATACCAGACGTATGTACTCCAGAGTACCACCCGTACTTGGTCGATATCCCGACTAGTCGTACCCAGCGCTTCTACTCCACATGTATTATGCGCACAGCCAAAATGTGGAACTCTCTGCGCTAACGTCTGTGTCTGTCTGCGTCCGTCCACATATATCCCGTCGACCTTCAAAGCAAGAGTGAACAGGCATCTTCTGGGCAAGCTCACTCCATCATAGACCGTATCCATCGCTTTCCATCAGGCGTGGTTGTGGTCAAGAGCATGCACATTAAATAATAAAAAAAATACTTCAACCATGGAAGCAATTTTATCCCATTGCCGTAAACACACACACACGATTATATACGATATATAACGATAGATTTTATACACATTTGGTACCCCCAAATGTGTATAAAATCTGTCTGAATAAGCTTTTAATTTTTGAATACTTTTTAATTGAATTTTATAATTCTTTTGTAATGGTTTATTTAATGTATCCAAGTATGGCTGCAATAACAAACGATGTGAGGAAGTATTTAACAACAGTAGGTATTTTGTAGTTTCAAGTTTCTCCTACTTCAAGTATTTAACAACAGTAGGTATTTTGTAGTTTCAAGTTTCTCCTACTTCCTATGAAATTTAACTACCTGATCAACTACTTGAAGTAGAAATTTGACTTGGTGTAAAATTAGTCGAAAACTCCCAGGTCGTGTCGGATTGACATATTATCGGACTATGAGAATATGGGATCACCTGTGTTTGCGAACAAATTTGCAGTGGGAATTATCTCCTGCTAATCTATTGCATATACTTTGCAAATCTATGTTGATTTTCACACTGCATTTGATTTTCAATAGGTATCATCCCTCGTTAAGTTGTCAAGGACCAGCCGTACGGTTAGGTAAGTTTCATTTCAGTTGTTGAAAAGGAATACCGCACAGTGAAAAGCGATCTTCAGAGCCGCCATTAGGTTTGAATCGAGAAACCTAATTATCGATACCCAACACTTGACCTGCGAAAACCTCGACCTTACAGCTATAGAAACATAGGCGCTGTTAGACAGCGTCAAACTGTATTGAGTCACACCACTGATGGTGGTGTGCGGTTGACTGTAATTAGGAACCTACCAGTAGTACAGGTCGCGTCATGTAAAAAGAACGCTGGCGGTCAAGCTGCGCATTAGGCGATTTATCGATCTATTTGGTGGTATGAGGTGGGGCGCGGGAGCATATATCATTTTTAAATATACCTACTAATAACCAATATACGACGCCGCGAGCGAAAGTCTAGTTCAAAAATAAAACAATATGCCTAGTACTTTCGTGCGCGAGCTCCACATTCATACAGCGTTATTTTTATGTGACGCGACCTGTACCAGTTTCAATACAGTTTGAGTATTGCTTTTGTTAGGCTTAGCAAAATTCGAACTTATTACAGACATCAGTGACCTTATTGTGTTCTGGCAAAGGCACTGCGATTCCTTTACGTATAATTTGCTTTCAGAATTATGTAGGGTCGGTTATTGTTGAACAGTGAACCAACCAGATACACTGAACCACCGCCATATTGGCAAAACTACGACGTTGCCACTGTGACCGAGCTTGTTAATACATGCCTCGTGGGCACCCTTCCTTCCCCTCTCCCGCAGTGAGCCGGCTTGAGCGTGACGTGTGACAGCGGTTTGTTTGTTTCTCGCCAAAAAAACGTGATATTTTTATATAAGTATCTCGATTTTTGTATATTTTGTTATTAATGATAGGAACAAAAGCAGTATGGTGTCAAAATGGTTGTATTTTTAGTCGTTTTATGAGCATATTGCGTTGTGATAATTCAGTGCATAAGCAATTTTTTGTTTTTTGTTGAATAGTGTTTGTTTTGAACAGTGAACCACGTCTGATAGTTCACAGTGAACCGGATCACTGTACCTAACGAGCCTGGTTCACTGTTACTATAATAGTACCATGTTGAAAATCAATCATATAGGATGCCAAGACCAAAAAATAAGGAACGGAAAATAGGAAAACACACAAAAGAGGACATGATGTCAGCTTTACAAATGGTACAAAATGGTAACTCCATTCAGACGGCTGCAAAACCTGTAAAATTCCGTATTATTGATTATCCAAAGAGAAAACTTTAATTATATTATATAGGTAGGTACAGACGCCAGCACATCAAGCTACAATAATCTGTCAAATTTCTTCAATAGATTTCTCAACTTTACAGTTAAGTTATAAGATCTAAAGCTGATTGGGAAAATTTGACAATTTCGGGTACCTTGATGTGCTGGCGACTGTACCTAGGTAACTACTTTTTTTTTTTTAGGGATGGGAAATCATCCAATGACTCCGCCCGCTCTGGGTGTAGCGGGAGGGAGTGTCAGACTTCTACTGACTAAAACCCATCCTTGTTCCTTCATTGCCCTTTGTGTTCCGGAGCCACGGTGACTCTTGCGAATAATCCCGCGACTCCGGTAGGCGTCGGCCCTTTCGGGCCCCTCTGTGTTGCTGACTCTCTTTGAGGCGTGCGTGGAACACTAACGCGCCGTCGACACGGCCTGTCGTCACTAGACGGACGGACGGCGAGCCACTCATAGCTCGCCGTCCACAGGCCCGTGCCTACGGTGGCCGGAGGTCCGCGGGCGTCGTGGCCCCCGACGCCCGCGGCGTCTACCTCAGCGGCCGGGACGAGAGGGTCTCCTCTCCCGCTCCGCCACCTCCTTCGCTAGTATGACTGCTTCGCAGAAGGAGGCAACGGCGTCCCATTCCGTCTCGCTCCGGACCATGGCTTGGACCAGGGCCGGACGCGAGAGACCTAGGTAACTACTGAGAATCAAACTATAAAAATATCTTAATTTTTAGTTCAAATTATTATTATTGTTAATTATGTTCTGTTTATTTTTTGTATTCCGCGGTTCTTTTAAATGAAGGCTGTTCATAAAACCATCGAAAAGGCTGGTTGTTTAATAATCTAAAAAGGTTTATATGTCTGAATGATGAACTTTGTTTTTTTTTGTTTGTAAAAGAAATATTTTATTATTTGTAAAGCATTTTTTTAATAAAAGTTCATTATCAAAAATTGCGTGATTTCTTTTCACAAATAAGCGTTTTTAACTGGTAATGAAATTATGGTTCACTGTTGAAATGTAGGTGGTTCAGTGTAAACTACCCATTTTACACAGTGAGCCAAATTTCATTTTTTTAAAACCTTCTATAAGGGTCTTAGTTTGTTTCTCTGGCTTTCTGTAACTTAAAACTGAGAAACATTATGAAATTACCTAAACGATGTCGCCAAAACCAAAATTTTAGCTTTGTTTTCTAGCTAGTTATACGACTTAGAAAAAAGGGTGGTTCATTGTTCAACAACGCACCCTACCTATTGCACCATGATGTGTCAATAAACATTAAGAATATTATTTGACACATTAGGTGTAGGTACTTACGACGAATTTTGTAATAGGTACCTAGCTCTTACAAAATTCAGTCGTTTTAATTAATTAAGCGAATCGTCGCAAAGGAATCGCGGTGCTTTTATCGCAACGCATTACACAATCAGCCGTCATGAATAAGTGACTGAAGAAATGGCAAGACGCCATTACATTGCGGCTGGTTGATGCAGGTGTTCGTCGGACATCGGTGTATCTGTCCCACGTAGGCAAGAAGCTGGCGCCTGGGCATCCATTGTGGTTAATTAACTGGCTCGACTTCACCGCTAAGTACACTGGAGCACTGCTAGCCTAGACAGTGCAGTGCCGCGACCTCATTGCGGCCTCTCGCTTTCATTTTATAATCGAAAACCAGAGTGCGTGGGACGCCTTCGTCCCCTTTTTCGACGAAGTTAATGTTCGCAAAGGAATTTATGTTATATTCCTACAGGTTAGCATCGGAAGGAAAGAGCCTGACGTACTGCATTAATTCTCCAGCGCAACGGCCCGGCCTAAAGTAAAAATGAACAATGTGATTTTAGTCACCAAGCGCCAATCAAACTCCTCTCCCGCCCACCCCTGGTCGTAGGACACACGCAATGTATAAAATACTAGCTGACCCGTGCAACGTCGTCTGCGTAACCTTTTTCATTAGGTACTGCTCCGCTCCAATTGGTTTTAGCGTGATGATATATAGCCTTGCTCGATAAATAGGCTATCTAACACTGAAAGAATTTTTCAAATCGGACCAGTAGTTCCTGAGATTAGCGCGTTCAACCAAACAAACAAACAAACTCTTCTGCTTTATAATATTATAGTATAGATTACTTAGGTACTACCTAGCTTCTGCCAGCTCTAGACTATCTCTGCACCAAATTTCATTGAAATCGGTAATACCTAGGTAGTATGGATGGCTCTTGGTGATGCTCGTCGATCGTCGAACGCTGTCGAACGGTTTCGTCAGAAAATCAATAAACACATAAATAATATTTGAACAAGTGATGAACAAAATACTTTCCGTAGGTAGGTAGGCACCTACCTTGTTAGCTGTACACATACTAATACCTGCCACATAAAGCAAAATACCTAACCTATACCTACTTATCTATCTACTTAACTAGGTAGTTTTGTTTAGCTATTAAAATTAAAGCTTGTAGGTATGACGACGTAGGAAAAACATACGACATAGGTAGTACCTACTTATATTTTTCAGGATGTTTTTTTACAAGTTAACTAATTTGCCTTCCGCAATTTATTGCATCCCGGAAATAGTATAAATTATTCTGTACTATTTATAGAATAAGTATCTATTCATTTTTAAGAACTATAGTACATAGGTTACCCTTGCCTCATTATGTTTCTATAGGGCCTATTTTCGAAATACGAAATCATTGACATGGCCCATCGCAGTTTAGAATCTTGGAAAATCACCTACCTACCTACTGGCTTAAGTATTGGTTCCCTTCGTGATTGAAGTCTTTTAAGCCACCAACTTAGTTTTCAACTGGTCGGTACCTACCTAATTTCAACTGCAAAATGTGCCTAATCATAATTATCATGTAGGTACCTACTCAACCAACAATGCAACAGTAAAATGGTGACAAATAAAATTTTATTTGTTGGTAGGAACGCAATGCTTTCCAGAAATAGTATTATGTAGGTAAATGTTAGTTTGAACTGTATAATTATTATCCCAAGAATGAAGATGATTCAGAGATTAAATACTAAAGCAAAAATATTATTCTGAATTAGGTGAAAACCGTTATTTATTTTGTGTAAGATTTTCTCTGGCATTCTCCAATAATTAATGATCGCAAACCTGCTATTTGGTGTGTTTTATAGCAATAAAATTGCTTGTGTGCCTTGAATAAACCACCCTAATTCTTTAATTATAGGTGATGATAGGTGTACCTACAGTAAGAAAAGACAACAACTTTTATTTATTTATGTTTATTGTTTTGATACAGGAATAATTAAATGCCTAAACCAAACAAAGAATTAGAAATATTGCAATATTTTCTCCATTATGTGGTATGTAATATTAACATAACACAGTGTGAAAGTGCCAATAATTATAATAATCACCATTTTAACATAATACATCATCATTAAGCTAAACCTTAAAATTAAGTTTCACCATATGGTCAGATAAATCAACACAGTACAATTAAAATAATGAAATTATCATTTTGAAAGTTTAATAATTTCCATAAACATTTTCATCAGAAAATGCTATATAAAGAAAGAAGTCTTCATCATGATGCTCTTGATACAGAGATCCCATTGTGGCTGATGTCGGAGGAATTACATTGTTGACAAAGAAGAACAGCGCATCCTCTGGTCGAAGATGAATACGTTTTCTGATCAGGAAATAAAATTGTCCGACTGTGAGATCGGATGGCACCAAATATTTCTTTTTGTCGAGGTCTCCAAGTCTAGCCTTCGGGGCTTTCTCAACAATTACCGGAACACGGTCAGGATACTTCCTGCGAATTTTTTCGCCTTCAGTCTTTCTCTTTTCAAAAGAATGTTCTTCTTTATATTGGAATTTCATGTTGAAATGTTGCTCACTCCACAATTTTCAAAACTATCACCAATAAAGTCGGATCTAATATCTACTGCGACTTGTTTTTTGTTTTTGCGTTATATGAATATGAAGCAATGACGCAATCAGCTGATATGACAAGCAATACAAAGAATACAAAGCATTTTTCGCTTTTATATGTTGGCAACCGATTTTCCTTAAGCCAAATACAGACATAAAACGCTCAATGCTGGCTTGTTTGCCAAAAGCCAAATAGTTGAAAAAGGTCTTTAGTCAGTGGAAACGTAGTATCTCTATGTAGTCTGTGGTCAGTGGCAACCAAAGTCGGTACATGTAGACAAAGCTTTATATAAGACAACAAATTAGGCGCGACATTAAAAAAACATTGGAGCAACCAATTTACTTCAATAGCAAGGGTGTGCCTCTAAAAGTTAAGACTTATTTTCCGTACCACTGTTAGGTGTGCTTTACCCCAGCAAAATGTGGTGCCTTAGAGAGGTGAGACCATACAAAATAATTAGTCTAACACTTTGTTTACTACTTAATAGCAATATTTGTGTACATTGTGGTTCTAAAATTATTTGAGAAAAACAGATTTTACTGGAGTAACGTTTGAAATGTTACCCTGGCAAAATCGTTTTTCATAAATTCGTTTCAGCCCGCAACCAAACACAAGAATAGATGAGGGAAAATTGTTATAGTCTCGCCTTCTTATGGCACGACATTTTGTTGGGGTAAATCACACCTAACAGAGGTACGGAAAATAAGTCTTAACTTTTTGTGTGCCTATTCTAAATATGTTGTATTTCGATGAAAATACATTTTTGTTCTTTAAAAATGGGTTAATTAAATAATAAGTTTATGTTCTTATTGTTTTGGGTTCCGAACATCCGTAAGAAACGTAACCCTTATAGGATCACTCGTGTGTCTGTATGTCTGTCCGTCTGCCTGAATTTCTGTCTGTCTGTCCGTCTGTCACAGCCAGTTTTCTCCGGATCTACTGGATTGATTCTGTTGAAATTTTGTATCGCGTCCGTGTTTGGGTCACCAAAGTATATATGTATATGTTACGGTTAATACCCGAAGTGCGGCTACACCTAGTTTTAGCCGGTTAGAACTAGGTGTAGCCACTTACTCTTGGTTAAACCTAGTACGAGCCGATTGTTTTCGGGTAAAACTAGGTCAAGCCTTCATCATGCCGGCTACAACTAGATCCAGCCATTCCCTGTTGGATAAAACTAGATGCAAACAAGTTGAAACAAGTAACAGGCGCCTGGCTCACGCGAGCGGCGAGACGCGTCGCGATCGCGCGGCCCTGCCGCCCCGCCTCCCGTACACCCGCGTTTGCCCTTGCGCTTTGAGTTTAGTACGCGTTGTGCCGTTGTACAAAACAGACGTACTTTCTTGTTTTTGCACACTCATACGTTCGAATTCAGAATGGTTATGAATGAAGACCTACAGACTATGAAGTCAAGTTTTTTGGAACAGTTTCAGTGTTTATTAGCCACAAAACATGGTGAAAATCAAAGCTATATGAATGATGTGCAGTATTCCAAGTTTATAGAAGACGTTAAAGCTGCCAAAATATCCACGTTCTACGTTACAATATCGCCGTTTGAAGCGCTTCCATGTTTGTAGTATTGGCGACATCGAAAAGTTAATTTCTCCAGTGTCGAGCACCGAAAATTCCGAAAATATCAAATATTTTGTCAATAATGAAGACTTGTTTGATGTTCTTCATGAAATACATCTGTGTGTTGGGCACGGCGGAAGAAACAGAATGGTTGCAGAAGCTAAAAAGAAGTATGCAAATATTACTCAGGACTTCAGGAGGCGATTCTTTTGTATCTTCGTTTATGTAAGCCATGTCAAATGAAACAAAAATTTACCAAAAAAGGCCTTGTTGTAAAGCCTATTTTATCCAGCGAGCTAAACAGCCGTTGCCAAGTAGATTTGATAGACATGCAGACAAACCCAGATGGTGACTACAAGTTTATACTAGTTTATCAGGACCACCTCACGAAATTCGTACAACTTCATCCGTTACAAAGTAAGACTGCGGAAGAAGTATCAAAGAAATTACTTGATATATTTTGTATCTTTTGATCACCCTCAATACTTCAATCCGACAATGGCAGAGAGTTCGCGAATCGAGTTGTGGAAAGTTTGACGCAGATGTGGCCAGGTTTGAAGATTGTGCATGGGAAACCACGACACAGCCAGTCACAAGGTAGTGTTGAACGTGCCAATCAAGACATCGAAAAAATGCTTATGACTTGGATGGCTGACGAGAACTGCCAAAAATGGTCAGAAGGCTTACGATTTATTCAGCTAATGAAAAATAGAGCTTACCATCACGGAATTAAAAGATCGCCGTACCAGGCAATGTTCGGTTCTGATGTAAAGGTCGGGCTGAAATCATCTGATCTACCACCTGAAGTCCTTGCAAATATAGAAAGTGAGGAAGATCTTGAGAAAATTCTTAGAGAGTTAGTTGATGATGAGAGTGACGAAGCTACTAAAGAAAATCAGCCATCAAAAGAGAATGAGCCATCAACATCAGGAAGTTGTCAGAAAGAAATCGAAATGACATATTGCGGGCTCTGTGACCAGAATGAGGAGAAAAAATGTAAGCTGCGTGAAAAGAAACTAAAAATTGACACTAACAGGAAAGGCGCACAGGAAGGTTTGGTAAAACAAGCTATAAAAATGACGGCTTCATCAAATTAAGAGTTTCCCACATGTAAAGTCGGTGATACAGTCCGAGTAAAAATTCCTGACGTGGACAGAGGTAGAGGCGACTTTCCCAATGTGTTAATGGTTGTACTTGAATGTAATGACAAGGGGTTATACAAATTAGGAAACAAATACGGCACTATAACAGAACTATTTTCAAGAAATCAGTTCACTGTGTGTGACTCAAAATTTTTAGATATTGACATTGTTTCACCCGAAAAGAAATCACTACGCCAAATAGCCAATGCACAATCGACCTCTGGTGGGCAAGGCTATAAAAGATGCCACTGCAAAACCAAATGTGGCAACAAAAAGTGCCTCTGCAAAGCTGCTGGTATTTTGTGCAACTCAAAATGTCACTCAAGTTTAAGTTGTTCTAATAAATAGTTTATGTTACTTTATAAAAGTGTGATTTATAATTATAATAACATTCTTTATATTATAATATGCAACTACTTATTGTCTGTTGTTAAAAAAATGTTCCTGATTGTTCCTATTATATTAAAAATTGTACTCCTAATAATTTGTGTTAATTATTACAATGTATATCGGAAATCCTCCCGGAAATCCCGGAATCCTCTATGCTAGAGGATTCCGGGTGAAACTCGCTTCCATCTTCGGCCTAATCATCACTTTCCATCAGGTGAGATTTGGGCCAAGAGTTTCCCCGTTTTCAATAAAAAAAAAAAAAAAAAAAATGTGATTTATAAGAATAAAAAAACTTTCTACGTTTCTTTTATTGGATGTTTTTTTTAATTTCTAAAAAATCTCTGCCGATAGCATGCCAGCTACAACTATGTACAGCCAATCCCTGTTAGATAAAACTAAGACACGCGCTGCTGTTGCAGACGCTGTGAGTCACACTCGCTAGTAGACCTGCAGTAGATCAGCAGCACCTGGCGCTCACAACCTGCAGAGGCGCGTGCCTCGCTATGCCCTCCACCCCGCGCCGCTGCTGCAGATGCTGTGAGTCATGAGTGTGACGCGGGGCGGAAGGCTTGGTGGAACACGCATCTAAGTTTTATCCAACAGGGACTGTCTGGACCTAGTTCTAGCCGGAATGATATCGGATAAACCTAGTTTTATCCAACAGGGAATGGCTGGACCTAGTTGTAGCCGGCATGATGAAGGCTTGACCTAGTTTTACCCGAAAACAATCGGCTCGTACTAGGTTTAACCAAGAGTAAGTGGCTACACCTAGTTTTAACCGGCTAAAACTAGGTGTAGCCGCACTTCGGGTATTAGCCGTAACATATATATACTTTTGTGACCCAAACACGGACGCGTTGCGTAAATAAATAAATATTGAGTATGGGGGTAACTTTTGGAGTTCAAACTAGAAGACTAAAAAAAATAGTTTTTCAAACTATATCGTGTGACGTGGGTAAAGACCAAAATTTTGACGCATTTACCTAATTAAAATTTTCCCAACCATTTTTCTTAAACCTGATAGAATTTTGCGACAGTTTATACTGAATTAATTAAATGGTTATCGTCACTCTCTAGCTTGTACTCCTCAGACAAAAAAAAAAAAGGTACTGAAAAATTTAAAGCCATATAGAAAAAATAATTTAGAAAGGACAAAACAGTAGTACAAGGCCAAGACAGCCAGGCTTATTCACAACTTTTCGATTCGATTCCGTACCGAATCGAATGTCTAAGTTATCGAAGATGTCCTCCAAACGCAATTCACAAATCCGACAGAAGAACGAAGGAAAAAATGGAGACAATTCAATCAGCACAGAGATAGATCAAAAGAAACAAACCCAGAACAGAACATTTTTTTGTTTTTTTTTATGGTAAAACCATTAATCAATAAGCATCACCTTTGTAACTATTTTTCTGTTTCCTTTTTTCATACATATTTGAGTGTGTGTACATAAATTGTTATATAATTAAATAAATAATCCTTTCATTTTGGTGACTAAATTAAACTTTCTCACAATTTTAATTTTGTTTTTATTGCGTCTAACTTTTTTTCTGTATGTTCTACATTTTTGTCTAATTTTCTATTTTAAAAACTACATACAGAGATAAAACTCCTGATGTAACCTCAACCTTATAGTTTTGTGCTACTGTTTTATGCCACTATTGTGTCATTGTGTTGTAAATTTTTGTGCGACTTTTGTATCACTCTCGCACAAAATTTTGTGGCACTATTGTGTCATTTGCGTCAATGTTTTGGACTTCACCCTAACCACTGACGTTTATCTCAATGACCCTAACCCACATATCAAATGAATGGGTTTACTGTGAGGGTAATAATTTTTGACTGTGTTTAAATTGTTAACTGTGGAGGCTTGTAAATGGCTTGTTGTGAATTAGCTTACTATTACCCCGCAGTAAGCCACCTTAACTTATAAGTAAAAAAATAAAATAAATAGTTTTGAAGTTGTTCAAGAAACTTATCATTATTACCATACCCCCTTATCTCTGAAATCTTGTATGCAGTCGTCCACTGGTGTAAACTGGATGCCAAGGTCTTCAGGTCACATGACTTAAAACTAGCTACCATGGTCTCATTCCAGCATACATGGCGACCGTGCTGCGGGCTGCCTAACAATTATATTCAGCTGAAACCTGGACCGTGTACCGCCGGCACATCCGCATGCTGGACCGATTCTATTTTCGATGCCTTAAGAGAATTCTGAAGATCTAATGTTCTGAACGTATGCGGAACACCGGAGTGCTACGCAGGGCATGTTGGTGGCATGGAGTCTTATCTCATGCGGTGTCAACTTCGTGGTGCGGACGTGTGTCACGCACGGATGACGGACCAGCGAGTGGCAAAGCGCATATTTTAATGTGAATTTGAGGAGGGCAAGCGCAAGCATCGCGGACAGCTCCTCAGGTATAAAGATGTGATAAAGCGTCACTTTAACAAGTGAGTGGAGGACTTTGGTTAAAAACCAAAGCTCATTTAATCAAGCTTTAGAGATACGGCAGCGTCTTGATCTTGATATTAAGACCGACCAGTTGAAAGCCGGACCACCTGCGGCAATTAACAATAATTTTATAGATGGTGTGCTCACGTGGCCGCAATGTGCGAGGATCTTCACAAAGAAGATTGGTTACATAAGCCACTCTTGGCCCATTTGTGTGTATTACTCGCGCGCGATCAGAATGGGATGCTACCTTTTGGAACTGAGATGCGCGGTTCGCTTTTTACACCAGCTACATGACACAAAACTTAAAAAAATAACAGCTAGCACACTATGATACTATAAAACAAAACACACGATGTTGCGCTGTTAAATCAAGAGGCTGATACACAAGGCAGTGCGTCTCGATATGGCTCCCACTGTGAGGAGGTTCATTTTTTATATGTTTTACTTCTTTTGTTGTTAAAATAAAAAAAAAATACGTAAAAACTAGCTTCTGCCCGATCGAAAGTCGAAAATGTACATCATGGTCTACCAGATCATCATCTGCCTAGCTTTTTCCCAACTATATTGGGGTCGGCGTCCAGTGAAACCGGATTTTGCTGAGTACCAGTATTTTACGCGGAGCGGCTACCTACCAAACCTCCACAACCCATTAATGGGGTTGGCAACTGTCAAAGTGGCGCTAGCGTAGTTTGTTCCCAAAACATTGCCTTTTCATACGGTCAAATACAGAAAATAATTTCAAACAGTTACAATGACGCACTATATTGTCTCTAAATGCTCTGAAATTGGCACGCATCAAATACCGAAGGATATAAAAAAACGAAAAAGCTATCCGTCGTGAAAAAAATATTAATTACGAAAAGTACGAGGTTATGGGGTAGCTAAACACTTTGTAGAAAGTGATTATGAAATAACACGTAATACACAGGCAAGCTGATCATAAATAAAGGCTTGACTATTACTTTTTTCAATTATCCTTACACTCCTCATCCTATAATATTTCGTACCTGCCTGTGTGATTTCAATGTTAAAAATCACTTGTCCGATCAATCGAAATCTTGCCAATCAATCGCCCGTCGTTCTACAAAGATTCTATACTATGATTATGGCTTGTTTGTTGAATTTAAAAACAAAACTCCAAAATCTTTCAATAAAATCCGCTTTCTTTCCTCGTAAGGGAGCTCCACGTTTTTTTAAGTTTTTCTTTCAGTTCCTTGACTCGCCAGTTAGAAAACATGATGTATAATTATGTGCTCCACTTATTTTAATTGTTTTACAGTTGCCTTTCAGTTACAAAGTAAAGAATTTAGACGTTAAACTGCAACTAACACAACATTAAAAAAATAACAAGGGAACAAACTAGCGCCATCTGCTTTCAGCTTGCACCGGCCAACCCCATTGGGTAAACACGGTACTTCACGGAAAGACTGGAGCCAGATTTACTGGCTTTTGACTATCCGTAACGACTGCCAAAGATCTACAAAATGACAGTCGGGACCAACGGCTTAACGTGCTTTCCGAGGCACGGAGGAAACTCGATATGTTAAGATGGTCACCCATCCACAGAGCAACCTTGGCAATCGTTGCTTAACCTTGAAGATCGACCAGCGCGGCTTTTATTATATAGCCACGAGCTCCTATCATCCAGGTCTTATATCTTGCAGCTGTTTGAGCTCGTTGTCATCGCATAGGAGTTGAAATTTGAAATAAGTCATGTCATTTATTTTGACGTGACAACGTCTTATAAATTGGTTTGCCGGGTGACACTTCTAGAAACTGCGTTACGCTCCGCTCACGTTATGCGCTCACAATGAGAGCGAGTGAGAGGCACGCGTCCCTTCCACTCGGGCATGGTTAGCCCGCCTAAGAGCGAGAGAGACAGACATAAAAGTCGTTGTCACGTAAAACTTTCGCCCGTATACCGACTTTACAGGCAACCAATTTTTTAAACAAAATAATTATATTGTATAGAAAATGATTAAAAATAAATAATTTGGAATCACTAAGTAATGCCCTTATTTGGGTCTCCCAAATAAGGGCTTGATTTTCTAGATTACCAAAAATTTGTTTGCTTTGACTTTTGCTTTCGTTTCTGTAGGGTTTTAATGTCAGCTGGTCACACTGTTTCTTTTCATAGACTCAGTTTCTTTTGGCCTAACGTGCCATCCCTATTCTGCGCCCGAACGAATTGACCGATACTAGCGCCTCTCAAGCTCAACACTAACTAACGCATTTGGTTTTTGGTTGTTACTTCCTTTGCTTGTTGCTTGCCTTTTTGGGGCTTTGGCGTGGGACCTTGTGATTTTCTGTTTCTTGCGATTTGTGATACCTTCAACAATATGCGTAAACGAAAATCAGTAAAGAAGAATGACGATGATTCTGATGGTTCTGAACCGGCAGCGGAACCCGAAGAATTTCAAGACTCGGGTGAAGATTGGACGCCGGACGCCGATTCCGTAAGTGTACCCGAAACACCTCTCAAATAAATTGTATTTAGAACAGATTTAGAAGATTAAACCAAAAATATTTTTCTAAATATTTTTTCCTAAATCTTTTCCAAGGTTTCCCAATGTTTTTGTTGTCTCGATAAAAATAGCTGTTGCAATGTTGTTTAGGTTAAGTTATTTCTTCGAAAAGAGGTGGCTAATATTTCTAGCTGACATCGTTGCTTGATAAAATTTATTGGTTTTTCTTGGAAATTATCGTAAAATGTTTTTATTTATTTCTCGCCAGAATGAACAGCCTGGACGTGGAACACGGAAACGTACATCCAAGGTGGCTGTAAATAACACCAAAAAGAAACGCAAAAACTCTTCATCTGAGGAAAGCGAGGGTGAAGGAGAGGAAGACGAAGAAGCTGAGGATGAAGAGGGAGAACTAGATGAGGAGGAAGGCTCGGATGACGAGAAAAATGGGTCTGATGGAAACAAGTCTGATTCAAGTCAGTCGAAAGATGTACCAAAGCATTTCCACGTAAGTTTTTAAAGTATATGTTTTGTGAAAAAGGTCTAAGGTTTGTCAAAATATAAATTTTTAAAGGATTTTAAAATATTTTACAGTCAGGAAACTTTGTATTGCTAAAATCTGATGTCAAATGGAATGGTGATACTGTCACCTCTAAGTTGGATGAACTTAATTTGTGGAAAATTGATGGAAAGGCTCTGCTGCAAAAATTTATTCCCATGGAATCAAGTGGTAAAATACTGCACAAATGCACATGTGTGGTGAGTATCAAATTGCTTGAGCATGCAATTTAATTGTAAGATTTTGTTGTTTGAATTATTTTCTTTTCCCAATACACTGAAATAACTGAACATTAGGTAAGAAGAACTAGTACTCCATGGGCCCTTGGATTTGCAAACTTTGAAGTACACTAAGATTTTACTATTTGACTTATATTTTTTCTTATCATGTGGGAAGTAAGGTCTAACGACCCCACACACCCATTTGTATATTTTTAGTCCGGGCACTAGTCTGGACTAAAAACCAAAAATAAAGCTGGAAAATCAATCATTTTAATCAATTATCAGCAAAGCAGTATCCCGATCTGTGCACATGGTCAAACTGCATGTTTCTCATGCATCTTAGGGTGGATTTCACCAATGAAATTGATTGAGATCAAGCTTTGTTCGAGAGTTGTCAATGTCAATATTCCATAGAAAATAAAGACACTGACCGCTTGTAAATGTGGTTCATATGTTGATTGTATTCTGTTTCAGATTCATGAAATGTTATGTTGTTGTTCTAATATATGTGTAAGGGGTATATTTTTGATTCAATTGCATATTTACTATCTTAATTTGCAGTACTCAGGGTGGAATGTGGACAACAGAGATAACTATTATCCTATCACTGAAATACTGGACCGAAATCCACGCACAGACTCCAAGGAAATATGTGTAGCGTTAGATCTAAATGATCTTATCAAAGTAAGGGACAAGTAAATCCATGGTATTTTTTACTTAATTCAATTAGATAAGTGAAAGTAAATTAACCTAATTACTTGCATAATTCAACTTCATTCCACACTTGTGTAATATTTTATAAGCTGGGGATTAAATGTTCAATTCTACAATAGTTTTATTGTTGGTTTTATTTTCGAGAAAACCCTTATTTTGATAACCCAGGTATATGGTTCTAGGGATTAGTAAGTGCAACAGCTGATGGCGGAGCACACAAGATATTAGGTGAGTTCACACAGACATGCTGCACACTTTTTACTTACAATATCAAACAGATGACATTGCAGGTAGAAATTTAAAAGTTGATCAGAGCCATGAACATGTTGTGCAGTGGTGTTGGCAAAGACTTGGAGAGTGTTGGACTGAAAGTAAGCCATACCAAAAGCGAATACTGCCAGCCCTCACGCGGTACGCATCTAGCTCGTCTCGCCACCACTTACTAGGCCGGCCTCGGCAAACCGTCCATTTTCGGGCAGCCATTGTGTGGAGATTTTTGCTCAACGGTCACTGCATGCGGCTAACGTGACCCGCCCAATCCCACTTAAGCCTGGCAGCTGTCTTACTCACATCCATTATTCCCGTTTTGGAATGCAGCATGGTGTTTCTGGGTCCTGTCTTTTTATGTCGAGGATGCTGTGTTCCATCACTAAAGCCAATAGCTAAAGTAAATAAATAAAATCATTTATTGCTTAAAATGGTATTTTTAAGTAAGTCATTTATTTTTGCAAATATGGGTACAGTACATGGTAATAAAAAGATAAAAGGTAGGTGGTAGGTTCAGCCTTATTTTACCATTGTGGCATGCCAAAGTTATAATTTGATGCTAAAACAATAAATACAATTAATAATAAATAGATTGAATTAAAAACATTGGATTAAGAGGGCTTTCACATTTTTTCTTGAATTTTAGCGTTTTATTCGAATTTTGATGTGTGATTTTGCTTTAGATATAGCCTTAAAAAAAAAACAAAAATATGCCTAAGATAGTTTGATCATTTATCTTGGGAGTGTTCTAAATAAATATTTCAATTTGTTCACGTACATCAGTAAAATCCTTGACTCCGCAAAGGATGTTTCACAAAACGTTGCTTTAGGGTATCTTTTGATACCTTGGTACACCGAAGATATTATAATTTAATAATTTATAAAAATGTCTACGGTACAACTGTATCTTCTACTTTGGAATGTTCAAATCAATTTATTACGATTCATACAGTAATACACCAAAAATAATTCTGTAAAACTGAGAGTTATTGACAATTTTCCGTACGAAACTATAATTTTTATCTATGAAATTATAATCAAAATTATTTAATAATTAAGGTGGCATTGCTATAATGCTTGAAAAAAAAAATTGATCTTATTAAAAGTAAAGTAAATATGTTTAAATAATTGTCGAAAATCAATATAATCTTGTGACGCGCGGTATTCAACTTTAGTCAACCTGAGCAATTCGATTTTGTAAGAGCGCTTTGACAAAACTGTCTTAGGCATATTTTTATTTTTTTTAAGGCTATATCTAAAGCAAAATCACACATCAAAATTCGAATAAAACGCTAAAATTCAAGAAAAAATGTGAAAGCGCCCTTAATAAATACATTGAAGATTACATTCACCTATTTATAGATCACTGTACACCACTTATTCAAATTGTTTCTCAGTAAGGAATTCACTGACAGTATAGTATGCTTTATGTGTTAAAAAGCTTCGGACCCTATTTTTGAACAGTGATAGCGGCAATTCTTTACTTCTTCAAAACGAACTTATTAGTTATTATAAATGACCGGAGCCATGCAGAAGACACTTGCGCGTTAGTGCTGTTTTGGCGGGGTAGGCACATTCCACATACGTGGAACTACGTCAGCCAGACATTTAAAACGATTTGGGTTAGACTTAACAAACACAGCTACTCCATTATGTACAAACTAGGTAGTGTTAATATTTTGTGCTGCCTAAAGTATGGCATGCAACAGGCTTGTGTCCTGAAAAAATCTAATTACCTAGTCTGTCAGTTAGATTATCAAAAAATATTTGACCCGTGTTTTTTCTTTTGTTACGGGAACCAAAATTGATGAAGTTACGACGCTTTTAAAATTCTCAATACGTCACACCTTCGCAGTTCGCATAATTTTTACTGAGTCGTGACGTCACGAGCCCCCACTGCACTCCCGAGTTTTGATTTGTCAAAACATTTTTATTTTATGTTTGTCAATATTCATAGATTTACAAAAACAAAAAATACGTGTCCATTATTTTTCAATACTCTATCTGACGGACTAAATACTTTTGCAATTTGTGGATGATGGAATCTAGCCTACTATCAGTGGATTTAAGCAAAACATCGCCCGAAGACATCTTTTCAGGTCTTTAAAAACTGTTTCTCTTTCGGTTGAATTTCTCCACAATATTATACCGTAACTTACGTGAGATTCTACTATGCCATAATAAGCCGTAAGAAGTGCATCCAGATATTTACATTTTATTGGGGAAAGTGAATGCAAAGCGTAGGTATGCGGACTTACCTACTAATTCTCCTACATAGAGTATCAGTATGGGCTTTCCAATTAGGGTTTTTATCTATTATGAGTCCGAGAAATTTTGTATTTTCTGTTTCTTCTACAATTTCATTGTGTAGGTAGTGTATATTAGGAATCTAATTTTAGAAATCCGTTGACTAAAATGAATAACTTTTGTTTTATATAAGTATGTGGGTTCTAGGTTCTGTCCCACATTTCTTTTTGCGCTGGATTGGAGAATTACACTATAGAGTTCAGTGAAAAACCCCGTTGTTCGATTTGGAAGATTTATTAATCACAATACACAGTCATATACACAGTTATAGGCATAAATCACATAAAATAAGGCACATAAGAGTCATAAGAATAAGGCACATAAGACAAGTAAACAAGAAAATATTAAAACATTAAAACCAGATTACTGAACCATACTATTTACAATAAGAGAGATCTGTAGAACTGTTCAACTGTATACACTGAATTAAAATGCTAGGATTCTCCTAATATATGTTCGTTCCTGTGGGCGCAAGTAGTGATGGATTCGCCCTACTGAAGACCAATCGATGTTCGGTGGGTTGGGCCTGATTTTGGTCTGACCAATCACAGCCCTCTGTCCTTCGTTCAGGTCTGGACAGGTTCGGACAAGTTTCGACTTGTCGAGCAGACCGTTGGTGCTTCAATGATTTTAGGCTAATAAGCTTCTAATCAGTTGGTTTGCGTGGGCGTCCTGCACATTCCTCCCGCCGTGCGTCGTCCGCCGCTGACGACGCAGTCGTAGATGGTGCAGGATAGCTGCTCTCGATCGGGAGCACCACTATCTTCTTTACTGGACGTCGTAGGGTTCCTCCTTTTGTCGTCACGTCCACCGTTCGTATGACTCCGTCCGGACCGGGAAACGTAGCGCTGATGCGTCCTCTGATCCATACGTTCCTTGGAAGGTTCCCATCCACAATGAGTACTAGGTCTCCGACCTTTGGAATCGTCCCCTTGGTGTGTGGCTCTCTGCGATTCCGTAATTCTGGGAGGTATTCTGTAAGCCATCTGTTCCAGAACATATCGGCGAGTCTTTGAGCAGCACGCCAGCTTGCTCGTAGATGCAGGTCATTGTCGCTAAATTCTCCTGGCGCCGCGATGCGATGAGCGACATACGGCTTATAGGATCTGGATCCTGTCCTGATCCATGACAGTGTAGTTCTGCTGTCGGTCCAGAACGTGGTTGATTCTGGTTCCTGTTCATGTTCTTCTTTAACTGCTGACGCTATGCGCGCGCCCATCACTGCTGCTTGCAGCTCCAAACGAGGGATCGACATCAGCTTCAGTGGCGCTACCTTGGCTTTGGCTGTGATTAAGCAGACAGATTCTTCCGTCTTTCGTGACTGTTCGCCAGTACGCTGCTGCTACGTAGGCTGATTCGCTAGCGTCTGTGAACACGTGGAGTTGTAGGGACTCTGTGGCGCTGAAACCTGGGTATGTTCGTGGAATGGACATGTGTTCTAACTTCTTTAAGTGGATGAGCCATTTCCTCCAGCTGGCGGCCAGGTCACTATCCAGGGTTTCGTCCCATGTTGTTCCACGACGCCAAACTTCTTGTAGTATCTGCTTGGCTCGGATGGTGACCGGAGACACAAGTCCCAATGGGTCAAACAGGGACATCACTATTCTTAGAGCTTCTCTCTTTGTCGGTGTCTCGTTCTGTAGGACGTTCTGAGGGATACGCGCCAGATTTAAGTTGAAGGCGAGCGAGTCATCTGTTGGTTTCCATATTAGACCGAGAACTCGTTCTGTCTTGATGCTGTCGTCCAGCTGGATTGTGTCTTCGGTTTTGGCGATTTCCCCTAGTGCTTCTAGAAGGGTGGTGGAGTTCGATGACCATTTCTTGAGTTGAAAATGCGCTTCTTTATGAATGTCGCGCACGGCTTGTGAGACTTTCACGGCTTCTTCTAAAGTTTCAAAGCTATTCAGATAGTCATCCATGTAATGCTTTCGTTTGATAGCGTTTACTGCTTCTGGATGTTCATGCTGGAATCTCTCGGCATTCGTGTTTTTTACGTAGATTGCCGTCGCTGGTGAGCAAGAAGCTCCGAAAATCAGTGATTTCAAGCGGTATTGTTTTGGCGGCTGGTCATCTCTTCGTTCTCCTCGCCACAAATATCGCAGGGCGTCTCGATCTTCGGGTCGTAGTTCTATTTGCAGGAACATTTCGGTGATGTCAGCAGTCACGGCGATTGAGTGCTGACGAAAACGCATTATCACTCCTGGCAGTGATTGTAGTAGATCTGGGCCAGTGAGTAGTTGGTCGTTCAGTGAGACTCCTCTAGTTTTAGCTGCAGCGTCGCAGACGATCCTTAGCTTGTCCGGTTTCATGAGGTTAAACACGGCAAAGTGGGGTAGGTACCATGTTCGACATTTTGATGTCGTGAGTGGAGCTGGTTCGGCGTATCCTTTTGATACAAGTGCTTCCATCTGTTCGGTGTACCTCTTTTTTAGTTCTGGATCTTTGTCTAGCTTCTTCTCTACACTAATGAGTCTGTTCAGAGCGTTCTCATAGTTATCTGGCATTTTGAGGTTTTCATCTTGCCACAATAATGCCGTTTGATACCTTCCTTCTGGAGTTCTGGTCGTGTGTTGTTGCAGGATTCGAAGAGCCTTTTCTTCAGGATCATTGGCGGGCTTCTTCGGGTTGACTTGCACATTGTCCATCGTGATGTATTCTCTCACCAGCTCATGAAGTTCGTTGTCTGTTTTAGCATGTCTGATGAAGTTCACTCTGTGCCCAAGTGCTCGTGTGTGGCTGCCATGCAGGACCCAACCCAATGGCGTTAGTGAGGCCACCGGTTGACTCTTCTTTCCTGTTCTGACCTCCGTTGCAATGAGGAGATCCCAGTTGTCTTGGCCAATCAGAAGCCTAGGTCTTGCATCTTCTGTTACTATATTGATGTCGCGAAGATGTTCACAGTCTCGGACCGCTTCTTTTGGAATTCTTTGTGCGGCTAATTCTAGCTGCTTGATGGTTCTTGCACGTAGCTTGCGTTCGGATGTGTGAAGGCCTTTGATGAAGAATTTCACTCTTCGAGATGACACGTCGACTGTAGGTTCTCCGTCAAACGATGCTATTCGAAGTGGTTCGCTTGATCCCTCTGCTCCAATTTGATTGGCTAGGCTCTCGTCGATCAGAGTTACTGTAGAGCCATCGTCGAGGAGTGCGTGGGTGTCAACAGCTCCCGCCGGTCCAGAGAGGTGTACTGGTATTATTTTGAGAAACGATACCTTCGGTGTCCACATTGAATGGACTTTCTCTTGTTCTTCTTTGGCGCAGTCGGTTTCTTCCTTTTTCTTAGTCGCTGCGCTAGTGGCGTGTAGCATCTTGTGATGTAAATGCACACAGTTGTCTATCTCGCATTTCTTCGGTTTGCAGCTGTGTTGTTTTGATCGGAATCGGAGACAACGAAAACACAGGCGATGTTTCTTTGCGATGTCCCATCTTGCATCAATAGTTGCCTTCTTGAATTGCTCGCATTCCACTATGTTGTGCCCCTGTTGGTTACATAGGCCACACTTCGGTTTGTTTGTTTCTTGTGTGGCATGTACTCGCTGCTGACGTCGATGTGTGTTCTGAGGAGTTGGGGTTGTTGCAGCGATGTTCTCTGGTAATGCATAGGGGCTGCATATTTCTGCTTCGATCTTGATGAATCGGGTGAACTTCAGAAGGTCAGGTTCATTTCTGGGTTGTGCTGCTGAGAACTGGTACCATTGCCTTTTCAGGGTCGGGGTAAGTTTCTCGACCATTGCTTTTGTGACTTCTGGGTTGAAGAGGTAGTATTCACAGTTGAGTGCTTGCATAGTCCCAACTATGTTTTCCACTTTGGTGGCGAAGGTGCAGACTTCACGCGGAGATTCGGAGAGGCGAGGTAAAGATCGGAGTCGTTCCATCTCGGCCATCGCTATTGAGTCTGGTCTACCGAAGCGTAGCTCGAGTGTCTTCATGATTTCGTTCGGATCTGCGTTCACTATTAGTAAGCTTTGCACGGCTTCCTTTGCTGTACCTCTCAGACTTCTTCTAAGTCTTGACATGTTTTCTATTGCTGAGAGTCGATGAGCTGTTTCACAGTAGGCGGCTCTGAAGGTTAGCCAGTCTTGATGAGCTCCGTTGAAGCAGGGTAGTTCGCTGTGTTTCATTGGTTGCTGGTACTGTGCGGTCTGCACAGCTTGCGTGATTGCAGCGGCAAGTTCCCTCATGTCCGTCCTTTGTTCTTGAACGGACAGTGTCTGCATGACGTTGGCTGATGGCACAGGTGGAGGTACCCAGGGCATGGTATCAGGCCCTGGATGATGCTGCGCCGTAGTGTAGATCGGTTGCCATGAAGAGTTCGTTGCCACGTATGTTGAGTACTGTGGCCAGGCTGCGGTGACTGCTGGCAGCGGGTTCGGGTTCTGCTGCCAGGCTGCGGCGGCAGCTGGCGGCTGGTTCAGGTTCTGCTGCCAGGCTGCGGCGGCAGCTGGCGGCTGGTTGTTCGTGTTCTGCTGCCAGGCTGCGGCGGCAGCTGGCGGCTGGTTCAGGTTCTGCTGCCAGGCTGCGGCGGCAGCTGGCGGCTGGTTGTTCGTGTTCTGCTGCCAGGCTGCGGCGGCAGCAGGCGGCTGGTTCAGGTTCTGCTGCCAGGCTGCGGCGGCAGCTGGCGGCTGGTTGTTCGTGTTCTGCTGCCAGGCTGCGGCGGCAGCAGGCGGCTGGTTCAGGTTCTGCTGCCAGGCTGCGGCGGCAGCTGGCGGCTGGTTGTTCGTGTTCTGCTGCCAGGCTGCGGCGGCAGCTGGCGGCTGGTTCAGGTTCTGCTGCCAGGCTGCGGCGGCAGCTGGCGGCTGGTTCAGGTTCTGCTGCCAGGCTGCGGCGGCAGCTGGCGGCTGGTTCAGGTTCTGCTGCCAGGCTGCGGTGGCAGCTGGCGGCTGGTTCAGGTTCTGCTGCCAGGCTGCGGTGGCAGCTGGCGGCTGGTTCAGGTTCTGCTGCCAGGCTGCGGCGGCAGCTGGCGGCTGGTTCAGGTTCTGCTGCCAGGCTGCGGCGGCAGCTGGCGGCTGGTTCAGGTTCTGCTGCCAGGCTGCGGTGGCAGCTGGCGGCTGGTTCAGGTTCTGCTGCCAGGCTGCGGTGGCAGCTGGCGGCTGGTTCAGGTTCTGCTGCCAGGCTGCGGCGGCAGCTGGCGGCTGGTTCAGATGCGGCTGTTCAGTCGCTAGGTTCGGCTGCCAGGAGGCGGCGGTACTCACTGGCAGCGTGATGTTCGAAGGCGCCCCTAATATAGGCGTAGTGTTCCTAGGTGCAGGTTCAGTATTCTGGTTTTCAGATGGTGGCTGCGTGGCGCTGACTCCCGCCGGTAAAGTCGCCGGAATGGTCCAGGACACGGCGGCGGTCACTGGGACTGTAGGTTCGGTCGACGACTTCACTTCGGGTTGATGCGGCTGGTCGGTTATGGCGAGCAGCTGACTTGTTTGTAGCCACGTAGTCACTCGATGATCATTTCCCATTTCTGAGTTGACAGAGGATAAGTCATCGTCCGTAGATTCAGCCTCTATTTCGGCCAGACGCGCGGCGGCTAACTCTGCTTGACGTTGTGCTAACTCGGCCTTAGCTTGGGCTACGCGACGCGCTTTCGATTGTTTATCACTATTTTGCGACGTAGGTTTACTGCGGCGACCACTTTTTTTGTTTTCACTCGCGATATTTTGTTTACTGCGGCGATCACTTTCTTTATTTTCACTCGCGATATTTTGTTTCGACATTGCACATTTCACTGTAGACGCGGTCGCGTCGGGCGCCTCTGAGGTCTCAGCTGTCGTACCTGTAGCCTCCGTGGTGCACGTTTCAGTGGTTGTCTCGGTAGTCGTCTCGGTAGCCGTTTCAGCGGTCGTCTCCGTCTCGGTAGCCGTTTCAGTTCGTTCTGTAGCCGTAGTTAACGCCTGGCCGCGTCTTCTCCCCGTAGACCTCGTAACTGGCATTGTTTCTTATTTAAATCTTCAAAATAAGCTCGATGGAGTCTTCTTGATAGTGAATTTCTCAGATCCGTCTACGAAGGACCAATATGTGGGTTCTAGGTTCTGTCCCACATTTCTTTTTGCGCTGGATTGGAGAATTACACTATAGAGTTCAGTGAAAAACCCCGTTGTTCGATTTGGAAGATTTATTAATCACAATACACAGTCATATACACAGTTATAGGCATAAATCACATAAAATAAGGCACATAAGAGTCATAAGAATAAGGCACATAAGACAAGTAAACAAGAAAATATTAAAACATTAAAACCAGATTACTGAACCATACTATTTACAATAAGAGAGATCTGTAGAACTGTTCAACTGTATACACTGAATTAAAATGCTAGGATTCTCCTAATATATGTTCGTTCCTGTGGGCGCAAGTAGTGATGGATTCGCCCTACTGAAGACCAATCGATGTTCGGTGGGTTGGGCCTGATTTTGGTCTGACCAATCACAGCCCTCTGTCCTTCGTTCAGGTCTGGACAGGTTCGGACAAGTTTCGACTTGTCGAGCAGACCGTTGGTGCTTCAATGATTTTAGGCTAATAAGCTTCTAATCAGTTGGTTTGCGTGGGCGTCCTGCACAATAAGTTTATTTTTAAATTATATGTCTCCACACTTTTACATGATATTGTCACAGTACTATCGTCCGCAAACAGTGTCATCGGTTGATCAATGCATTCCGGTAAATCGTTTATGTACAATATGAATATAAAAGGACCCAACACGCTCCCCTGCGGTACCCCAAACAAAACTTGACGCTCTGAAGATCGATATATTTCTTCGCGCTTTGTGACTGGATTAATTTGACAAATTTTAGAAATTTGTTTTCGATCTTTTAGGTAAGCCTCAAGCAGACTAAGTAAATTGCCCCTAATACCGTAAGCTTCAAGCCGCAATTATAAATAATCCAGTGTAGATTTAACAGAAAACTGGGACACTAAAATAATTATAATAAACTAGCTGACCCAACTTCGTCTGCGTCACATTATTACAAGTGTACGTTACCCCAGCAAGAAAGTATCTCCTAGAGTTAAATGAGTGGAACGTATAGTTGGTGCCTTATCTGGTGAAAATGTGCCCCCACATAAAAAATGTGTGCCCCCTGTCGTTTTGGAAAAAAACGGAAAAAACGATTCTTGCTGGGGTAACGTTTTTCTAGCAGGAAAATTCTAAACGAATGATCGGAGAGAGAAAAATTGTGCATGGCCAGAGAGCTTGCATGTGTGCCAAAATGTGCCCCCAAAAATAAAATCTGTGCCCCTTCAGATTTACGAGATATTGCATTTCCTGCTGGAGTAACGTTTTGATGAATCGTATATCTCTATAACCATTGCATGTGCCCATGTAGAATAAACATACACGAGTAGCTCTTAATGTGTGCCCATATGTGCCCCAAATTAGATTTAAGAAAATATTTATAGTTTTCAAGTTATCGCGGTTTTATGAAAACCCGAAAAAACATCGCAGCGCCTAAATGAGACAAGGTATAAGTTCGCTTAGAACTGTATTCGGTCCTTCTTGACGCTAATAATAACCATACAAAGTTTCAAAACTGTTCATGCATGCGTTTTTGAATAATCTTGCTAAAAGTCAAAACGATGGTGTCATAATTTTGACGGCAAAATACAAGGAATCGGCTCAATCCCAGATGTGTAGGTGTAAACCAAAATCTTGTGCCTTTAGTCAAAAATATACGGTGAAAATATTCAGCTTGGATTGTTTCGCATGATGTAAATATTAACAAAAAACCAAAATATGTAATCAACGGCTGGTTATCCGACCAAATTTGAATGACGACTAAAAAGCGACGGATTCATACATATCGATGACCTTCTTTACTTTACTCACTAACCGGTTCACACGAGTTGTGCCTGAGTACACTGAAGTAGAAAAGTAATAAGTAATAAAATAAAGTTGTTATTGGATTATATTCTACTAGCTGTTTCTATGACCTTACACATCATTAAGTTTGTTATAAATAGTAGCCTAAATGCTATTCCAAGGTAAGCTATCTTCTCCATTCTAAATTTCCTTAAAATACATCCAGTAATTTATGTGTGAACGAAAAAAATACATCCAGATATTTGATATTTGCCAGGTCTTTGAGCCAAAATTTGATGGTCCCGATGTTTAAAAAAAAAATAGTTCATGAAATGTGTGATGAATACCAACTACTAAAAAGAGGAAGCTCTTTTTTGTATATAAATAATAAGCCCGTATTTGTCTTTTTATATGTATTTATATATATATATATATATATATATATATATATATATATATATATATATATATATATATATATATATATATATATATATATATATATATATATATATATATATATATATATATATATATATATATATATATATTGATGAGTAACAGTTAGTTTTTCATCATTACGGGAATCCTCCAACCAGCCCGTGAATCAAAATTTCTTGCGTTTTTTTCAATTTGCAGGCCAGTGCTAGGTTGTATGTTGATTACAATATTGTTCGCGGCTGTAAGACGTATGTAGTTACAGAATTATAATCATCAAAATCACCAATACAACCTTCCAAGTTCATAAAGGCGTAGGAGCATTCCCCTCAACCAAATAAATTTTGGTACCTACAGTTTTGAGAGTTGTAATTAGTGTATACCTATAGTCAACCGCACTATGATCAGTGTTGCAACAACGTGTTTCCAGTTTGTATGTCGGATTACGGATGAGGTGATAATATTGTTACGTATATGGGATAAATATGTTTATTTATAGCCCAATACCATCAGATAATTTGTGCACATTCGATGTTTACAGTTATATCTTTATGCGGTTTACTATACTAACACACTGAACACTAACACATTGAATTTTGAACACACTCTATATGAATCTATGTATAAGCAAAATTACTCGTAAGAAAATTATTTATCTGTGATTACCAATTTAACATTTTTTTTTACAAAATATTATACTTACTTATACTTAATACTGATCTGTGATTTTTGTGATGCGAATTTACTAATTATATGTTAGACTTAGATGAAAAACTGATCTGTGATTTAAATAATAATGTAACTACACAACGTGCAAATAAATTTCTAATATTTATAGGTAGGAAATTTGATCTGCGATTTGATGCAATAATTACTTTAAGAATTAAAACAATAATTTCCACATCAACAAGCTGTTTCATTATAGTCACAAGATCCATTTCATATAATTTTTAATTAGCCCCCAAAACTTTTGAACGCGAATATATGACAACAGCTTAGGTATAATACGTCCAATAAAGAAGGTCACCGATTTGTATGAATCAGTCGCTTTTTAGTAGTCATTCAAATTTGGTCGGATAACCAGCCGTTGATTACATATTTTGGTTTTTTGTTATTATTTACATAATGCGAAACATTCCAAGCTGAATATTTTCACCATATATTTTTGACTAAAGGCACAAGATTTTGGTTTACACCTACATATCTGGGATTGAGCCGATTCCTTGTATTTTGCCGTCAAAATTATGACACCATCGTTTTGACTTTTAGCAAGATTATTCAAAAACGCATGCATGAACAGTTTTGAAACTTTGTATGGTTATTATTAGCGTCAAGAAGGACCGAATACAGTTCTAAGCGAACTTATACCTTGTCTCATTTAGGCGCTGCGATGTTTTTTCGGGTTTTCATAAAACCGCGATAACTTGAAAACTATAAATATTTTCTTAAATCTAATTTGGGGCACATATGGGCACACATTAAGAGCTACTAGTGTATGTTTATTCTACAGGGGCACATGCAATGGTTATAGAGATATACGATTCATCAAAACGTTACTCCAGCAGGAAATGCAATATCTCGTAAATCTGAAGGGGCACAGATTTTATTTTTGGGGGCACATTTTGGCACACATGTAAGCTCTCTGGCCATGCACAATTTTTCTCTCTCCGATCATTCGTTAAGAATTTTCCTGCTAGAAAAACGTTACCCCAGCAAGAATCGTTTTTTCGGTTTTATTCCAAAACGACAGGGGGCACACATTTTTTATGTGGGGGCACATTTACAGCAGAAAAGGCACCAACTATACGTTCTACTCACATAACTCTAGGAGATACTTTCTTGCTGGGGTAACGTACACTTATTACAAACCTCACGGAGCCTGAGACCTTTCCAGCGAATGCAAAACCGTGGAAATCGGTTCGTGCGTTCTGGAGTTATAGGTGTACGTTACCCCAGCAAGAAAGTATCACCTAGAGTTATATGAGTAGAACGTATAGTTGGTGCCTTTTCTGCTGTAAATGTGTGCCACATAAAAAATGTGTGCCCCCTGACGTTTTGGAAAAAAACCGAAAAAACCATTCTTGCTGGGGTAACGTTTTTCTAGCAGGAAAATTCTAAACGAATGATCGGAGAGAGAAAAATTGTGCATGGCCAGAAAGCTTACATGTGTGCCAAAATGTGCCCCCAAAAATAAAATCTGTGCCCCTTCAGATTTACGAGATATTGCATTTCCTGCTGGAGTAACGTTTTGATGAATCGTATATTATCTCTAAAACCATTGCATGTGCCCCTGTAGAATAAACATACACGAGTAGCTCTAAATGGTTGTCTATTGTTTGCCCGAAGATTAATATGCCATAATCATCATTTTCCCGAATTTCATTTGCCCTGTAGCCGCCATCCGCAATGGAATCGTCGAACGATGGCATCGCACCCTCAAGACCGCATTACGCGCGAAACTCACCAACACAAGTACATGGATCGATGAGTTACCTACCGTGCTACTGGGATTGCGAGCCGCTCTGAACTCAGACACAGGTTTGAGCGCCGCCGAACTAACCTACGGCCACAATTTACGCTTACCTGGTGAATTTTTCACAACAAGTACCTGTACGCCTACTATGAATGATACTTACGTTGAAAAACTGCGTGATATCATTCAAGAAAATAAGCCGCAAGTTGCTACGAAGCATCACAGCAACAATAAAAGCATCTTCGTGCATCAAGATTTACTCAAATGCAGCCACGTGTTTATCAGAACAGACGAAGTAAAAAAACCACTTCAGACTCCATATGAAGGCCCCTATCGAGTTATAAGCCGAACAGATAAAGTGTTCTCCGTACGGCTACCTAATCGGCAAGCGAACATATCGATCGATCGATAAAAGCCTGCATATCTCATCATGGAAGATACCAATACCTTACCAACAGCCAAGAATACCGCATCAAATATCATTACCATACCAAGAACCATTACCACACCAAATACCGATACCAGAACCAAGAAAACCAGCAGCAGTACCACTCCAACCGTCACCAAGCAACAAACTCAAGTATCTCCCGGTAACGTGACGTCACATCCGGCCCAGATAAAGACAACAAGAACGGGTCGTGTCATCAAACTGCCGGTACGCTTTGCTTGAGGGGGAGTACTGTAGCCGCCATCCATCACAGCACGTTTTGATAACATCGCACCGGAAATCCCGCGCACCGCGAGAGCTACGATCGTCTCGAGCGCCACCCCGCGGATCGGACGGACAACAAAGTGCTGTGACGTGATTGGTCAGACTCTGTAAACATATAGTTCCTCATTTCTATTGGTTCAGTTTTATTTGTAACTAGTTTATAAGCAGATGCATTGTAAAATAAAGTCTCACTCACTCGCATTCGTACCTCTAGTTACATCCTGCGTGACTCATCTACAATCCGGAGTTTTATTTGAAACTTAGTACTAACCTTTACTAAAGCCCGAATGTTTCATTTGCCCTAAAAGACATATGACATACTTTTAATTGCCCGAGTTTTAGAGACCAAAAGATACGAATGCCATAAGTATTGTTTGTTTGCCTTATTTTTATGTGCCATAATAATTATTAGACATAATATTTAAATGGCATAACAAGTATGCATTAAAAAAGAAATTGTACTACCTAATTATAATTATATAGTTTGATTATTAAACTTGTTTTTAATTCTAATACTTACCTACTTAGCTTTCTGGCTGTCGATGTCGATGGGTGCGCAATGTTTGGTACCTTTACTAAGAATAAACTTATTTATTCTGTGCATGGTTTTTTTTTCTGTGCATGGTTGATGGTAAAATAAATATGCCCGTCGTAATTGCATAATTATGTTGTCGCAGTTGTTTATTATTTTTAAATGGCAGCGCCCAGCACTGACCAGCGCGTGTTGAAGCTTGTCGGAACTTGTCGGCCTGTGCTTATCGGCGCGCGTTCATATATTTTCCAGCGCTGTCAAGCGTGTAAGCGCTTATAAGTTTCCAGCTTTCTTTCTGTATTATACAGCCATACTGAACTACGTAAGTCTGAAGTACGTTAAGGCGCGTCCCCGAGCAAAACGCAGCGCTAGCCGTTGTGCAGTTTTTTGGAGCTATCTAGGTACTCTTTATCTAAAAGAAATATCAACTAATAAAAAATACATTAAATTTTTACATAATCTTGGCTTCAAAATGGTAGATTTTATTTTTTATTATTAAGTATAATGTTTAGGTAATCTCCTCACAACGAAACCACAGAAATGAGAAAAAATTACTGAAAACATGCATCTTCTCGAAAAGTAACGATTATTTTGATTTTGTACTTACACTAATGGATAGGCAATTTAATTATGAACATTTTGGTAGAAGTATTTTTTTCAAACGACCAAAAATAGATTTTATAACGATTTTATTCAACATTCTGAGCGTATTCGCTATTGTATCTCTTGCGCTGTTATTGAGGGAAAAAATGCTCAAGGTTATTTGCTCTGGGTACGGCCTTAAGTCTTTGGAACCTTTGCTCAACAGGTGCGACTTCAGCATAACCAAATCGCCTATTTCAAAGGCGTCAACAGGTCGGCGCGATGCATCAGCGTACTGCTTCGTCTTATCCTGTTGGATTTTCACCCGCTCTCGAACAGCTGATAAGCATTTTATAAACTTACTGAGGTAAGGAGTAATTTGAGGAACGAAGTTTCTTCACTTTGTATTGCACGAAGGTCATGAACAACCTCAGTGGGGGATCGCATTTCTCTGCCGAAGAATAAATACGCAGGTGATTTACCTGCAGTGCGACATATTATAGCGCTATTCAGGGCGAAACGAATCGTCGGCAGCATTCTCTGACCATGAGGTGTGATCGCCTTCCACGAGATGTGCTAACATTGCTTTTAAATCGCGGTATTTCTGCTGCGCAGGGTTGGCCTGGGTGGTAAAATGGGACGGTTCGCAACCAATTTCGAAGTAGCGCTCGCCTACCGCTGCCGCAGCACCGCTCGCTTCGCTCGCTCGGCTCGCGCGTAGTTGGTCACAGTTCTAACCTAACCTAACCTATGGATATCTTTGCAGATAGGTACACACCGCTATAAATAAAATAAAAAGAAATCTAAACAAAAAGATATGACTTTGAATAATAGTGTAAAAGATGGTTATGTCGAGAAAATATAGGAAAACAGATAGAAGTAGGTATAATACCTAGATGTTTATTGCTTCTGACATTATGAAGTTGAATGCATCGGAATTATGAACATTAGAGACAGAGTAGATGAAAAACATTAGGAAAACATTTTCAGATTTCCAATTAGCGGAGTTGAAAAAGGTGAAACTTTCGTGAAAACTTTCTGTAGAGGCCTCGGGCACTACAGGAAACTTAAGGACGCTTTGGCCCATGCACTGGAGGTGGAATCTGTGCGGCAAGATCATCGTTCCCACCGCGTCAGGGAGGTCGCAACGGTTACAGTTCGCGATCGATTAAAAGGCTACAGCCCTAGGTGCTACGGCTGTGGTGAAAGGGGCCACCTTCGATCCTGTTGCCCTAAGCGAACTGCAGAAGGAGAAGGTAGCCAATCTCCAGAGGGTAGGGCGGCTAACAGCACCACTCAGCAGCAGCAGGGAAACGAGTAAAAGCCAGGACTGCGGGGCGGGTACTGGCTGAGGTTCAAAGAGCCCCAAGGATTTCGATCTCACAAACCCATGACGGGAACAGAATTATCATCAAGGGCGAGGTGAATAGAACACCATGTAAGCTGACGATAGATACTGGACTGGAGCTTGGCTCGCACGGTCGTCAGTTCACAACTCGCAGGTCGGTTCTTTGGGGACTCTGCATACTACCGAGAGCGCATAAATTTAGTGACAGCCACCGGTCAGCGCATACCCGTCCAAGGAGAAAGAGAGATGGAGTTGAAGCTAGGCAACAGAATCTACCAGCATAACGTTGTTGTGGCCGATATAATGGACGATTGCATCCTGGGCTTGGGCTTTATGAGGAAGAATCGTTGTGAAATCGACGTTAGTCAAGGAGTTATGAAATGTGGGCAAGAGGAACTTTTCATGGAAGGGGCGTTACCAGGAAATATATACAGCCTGAAGAAGATTGTTCTTCCTCCGAGATCGGAAACGATTGTGCCGGTTAGTCTTCCTCAGAATCCTGGGAAGACTCATCGTTGTGTACTCGTGGAAAGGATAGACAATGACCTTCCGTGGAAAGTTGCACGAACTTTGGTCAGAGCTACCCACATCTCAAGGGTACGTGTGCTGAACCTTTGTAATAAGGAACAGGTGATTGATAAAGGCACACTGATGGGTACCTGTGAGGAAGTGGAGTGGTTGTATCGATGCCAATATCCATCAACTGAGACCCTCAGCAAGAATGCCCAAACGAGAGTGACCGCACTTTTAGAAGACTGTCTCAGCGCTCTGTCTCAAAACGAAATGGTCAAGGCGAAGAGGATGTTACTCAAGTACGCTGATGTTTTCTCTTCGAACGATGCTGATATCGGGAAGACTAGCTTAATTCAACACAAAATAAACACAGGAGAAGAGTTGCCTATCCGGCAGTAGCCAAGGAGATTACCGGTAGCACGTGAAAAGGAAGTGGAAACCATGATTGAGGGAATGGTGAAGGATGGTGTTATAGAACCTTCATCCAGTCCATGGTGTTCATCTGTAGTGCTGGTAAGAAAGAAGGACGGCAGCATGCGGTTTTGTGTTGACTATCGTCGTCTGAACGACGACGTAACGAAGAAGGACAGCTATCCTTTGCCAAGAATTGATGACACGCTGGACATGCTCACTGGAGTTAAGTGGTTTAGCACATTAGATCTAAAAGTGGCTACTGGCAAGTAGAAATTGACCCTAAGGACAAGGAAAAAACTGCATTCTCGACGGGAAAGGGTCTGTGGCAATTTAAAGTTATGCCGTTTGGATTGTGTAACGCTCCGGCAACGTTTGAAAGGTTAATGTAACTTGTACTAACCGGGTTAATTGGCGATGCATGCCTTGTCTATTTGGACGACATCATCATCGTAGGCCGTACGTTTGATGAACACCTTCAAAACCTGGAAAGCGTGCTCATGAAGATTCAAAGTGCTAACCTCAAGTTGAGTCCGAAAAAGTACTCTCTTTTCAAACGGCAAGTTAACTTTTTGGGTTATGTAGTGTCGGAAGAAGGTATCCGCACGGATCCAGAGAAATTCGCCGCTGTCAAAGATTGGCCCATTCCAAAAGACAAGACGCAGGTCAGAGCATTTCTGGGTTTATGCTCCTATTATCGGCGATTTGTCAAGAACTTTGCAGATGTAGCCAAACCCCTGCAAAAGCTAACCGAGGAGAAGCGACATTTCTGTTGGGATGAAAGTTGTGACAGCGCCTTCCGGGAGCTAAAGGACCGTCTCTGCAAAACACCTATTTTGGGGTATCCTGATACCGACAAGGAATTTGTAGTTGACACAGACGCAAGTGATATCGGACTTGGCGGTGTGTTATCTCAACGGAATGGCGATCAAGAGGTTGTGATTGCGTACTTCAGCAAGTCGTTGTCAAAACCCAGAGAGGAATTATTGTGTTACGAGACGAGAATTGCTTGCGGTGGTAAAGTCAGTACAGCATTTTAGCAAATATCTGCTGGGACGGAAATTCCACTTACGAACTGACCATGCTGCACTGAAATGGCTATTGCAGTTTAAAAACCCAGAAGGACAAGTTGCGAGATGGTTTGAACTCTTGCAGGAATACGACTTCGTGGTCGAACATCGCAGCGGGAAATTATCGGATGTTCTGCAGCTGTACCATGATGGATGTTCAGGAGGCCATATGGGAGTCTTTTCACCTAAAAGAAAGTGTAGTGTATGTAGATATCAATATGTCGAACTACCTACAAACTGATTACAGTATTGTGACGTTGCCTCGGGCGCACACGTCGCTCGGTTATAAATACCGGTACGAGTGGTGGGGCGGTCAGTCGTTGTCGAACTGTCGGCCTGTGCGGTGGTGCGTTGGCGAGTCAACTGACAATATTGTAAATAAGTATTCTCTACATTGGCGACGAGGATTAAACTGTGAGTTAAAGTAATTCCTAGAAAAAAAAAAGGGGAAAGAATAGGAACGAAGTGCTGCTTTCTTTAATGGATAGAAGCATTTCGGCTACATGTTTTTACACTTTCGTCATAAGTAAGTGTTAAGACCAAAGTGCCCCAAGGCACGTTGGGCCGTAGACCCCGGCTGTCATTTGTGGAACTTTAAAGGTCATTGTGGATGATTGGAGGCCAGTAAATCTGACTCCAGTCTTGCCATGAAGTGCCGCTTGCCTAAACGATGGGTTGTGGTGGAAAAATGTTTTTTTCCGAATAACTTAATTTGAAATTTATTTACTATACCTGATCATTACATTGACTTAATCATTAGCTGCAACGCTGATTTGACACGTGTCCTAAGGCAACATGGTTGATAGTTAAATGGATTAATTATTATCCAGCATTGCTGACCATTAAATTGATACCATAATAAGCAGCATTGCTGATCATTAAATTGATACGATGTTAAGCAGCAACGCTGATCATTAAATTGATACCATACTAAGCAGCACTGCTGATAATTCAATTGATATGGTGTAACGCAGCATAGCTGATCATTAAATTGAATGCCATTGAATGTGCACATGGAGCTGAGGCCACGTCCGGGAAAAGCGATACAGCTCACGTCCTTTCTTCTCATCCGGCCATCACTTTTCCCGTCTGCGTACGATCGGCTCTGCCTGTGCTTCGGACGTGGCTTGGCGCTCCTCATCAAACCTGCCTGCACAGCCGTACTGGCGGACCTGTACTACGCCTTCGTCAGCAGTATCAGGCTTGGTCTTTGGCATTGGAGCAGCACGTTGCGACCAACGTGAAGTGTTGCTTGTTTGTGCCAACAAGCAACACTTCACGTTGACTTCACTAACCGATCCACGCAACCTCGTCCGCGTCCGGTCCCCCATCAATGCCTCGCTCCTATTGTTCGCACCGTGATGTTAGATCCTAAAATCTTCCTCGATAAATAGGCTACCCAACATCCCTTCAGCTTTAAAACATTATTATAGACATTTTTAGCAATTCTAGTCCACAAAATATAGCAGTGAAGCACGTTTCTTCTTACTACCTACTCTCGATGTCAGCAGCCATTCCAGGTAGATCAAGAGTACCAGCTTCCAACGTTCCCCTCTCTTTCCTCCTACTGATGGAGGTTCCCCCTCACAATAAAATGTGTCTATTTAATTACGTGTATAAAGATAATACTACTGATCTATTTTGTCTTTGATAACTGTCAATTTAATGATCAGTAGGAATCATACCACAATTACTGTAATTTAATGACGAAAGGACGTGAGCTGTATCGCTTTTTCCCGGACGTGGCCTCAGCTCCATGTGCACATTCAATGGCATTCAATTTAATGATCAGCTATGCTGCGTTACACCATATTAATTGAATTATCAGCAGTGCTGCTTAGTATGGTATCAATTTAATGATCAGCGTTGCTGCTTAACATCGTATCAATTTAATGATCAGCAATGCTGCTTATTATGGTATCAATTTAATGGTCAGCAATGCTGGATATTAATTAATCCATTTAACTATCAACCATGTTGCCTTAGGACACGTGTCAAATCAGCGTTGCAGCTAATGATTAAGTCAATGTAATGATCAGGTATAGTAAATAAATTTCAAATTAAGTTATTCGGAAAAAAACATTTTTCCACCACAACCCATCGTTTAGGCAAGCGGCACTTCATGGCAAGACTGGAGTCAGATTTACTGGCCTCCAATCATCCACAATGACCTTTAAAGTTCCACAAATGACAGCCGGGGTCTACGGCCCAACGTGCCTTGAGGCACTTTGGTCTTAACACTTACTTAAGACGAAAGTGTAAAAACATGTAGCCGAAATGCTTCTATCCATTAAAGAAAGCAGCACTTCGTTCCTATTCTTTCCCCTTTTTTTTTCTAGGAATTACTTTAACTCACAGTTTAATCCTCGTCGCCAATGTAGAGAATACTTATTTACAATATTGTCAGTTGACTCGCCAACGCACCACCGCACAGGCCGACAGTTCGACAACGACTGACCGCCCCACCACTCGTACCGGTATTTATAACCGAGCGACGTGTGCGCCCGAGGCAACGTCACAATACTGTTATCAGTTTGTAGGTAGTTCGACATATTGATATCTACATACACTACACTTTCTTTTAGGTGAAAAGATGTTCACCAGCATTTGATGGTGGTGGCTGCGCTGACACATTTACTACACAGCAACACCACCACTACCGGTCCGGTCGTTTCATCTATACTTATACAAATATATTACTAGCTTCTGCCAGCGGCTTCGCCCGCGTGATCCCTAGTGAACATATTCCCGGGATGAAAAGTATCTTATGTGCTATTCCAGACTATAATCTATCAACCCGTCAGGGACGAGCCATCCGTCACCCGTGTTTAGGTACACACATTATGGAACATCGGTTTCAGTGTACCTAGTCTGTTTCTGTTTCTAGAGTGTGAATTAGAAGGATCGTAAAGAATTTTATGTTATAGGACAAGTTCTATTATTCTTAGTTCATGGCGCTTGCAACAGTGCCAAAATATCGGAAACTCACAAATGAAAAGGTCACATGGTAGCAATCCCGATATTAAACTATTCTAAGTTCTATTACTTTTCTGTGTTCATGTTGCATAAGTGCACTTGCATAAAATGTCCACGAAGAAATAATGCTCTTAAGACGTCATCGGATAGCACTATCAAGACTATTCCCGAAGTTGCACGAAGCGAAGTACTCTCCGAAGTTGACCGAAGTCCGAAGTGCGTGACCACACACTCGAGCAACTTCGCGAGGAGCTCAGTCGCCCGTTCCCCCCGTTCCCCTCACGATAGGCATAATGGATAACGTTCATGTGGCAACTGCCGTTGCAATGTATGTAAAATAAAAATACGTGCGTATTTACTATGGCTGACGCGAACCGAAGTGAGCCAAAGTGAGCCGAGTAGTGTGGACAGACGCTTCATGCTCGAACTTCGAGTCCTTTGACTCGGGCGCAAAAACCGACAACAATTGGAAGTCGCCCGAGGCGAGGCGAAGTTGCACGAGGCGAAGCGAACTGCCCCTCTACACTATCGTATTCGCTCAACTTCGATCAACTTCGGGAATAGTGTGGAGGACGTGTGTTCAAACCAAAGAGTATAGAGTTAAGAAAGAGGGGGCTCAAATGTCTATGCTCAAGCCTCAAACCACAGGCCCAGGCCCAAACTCATAGCCCAACAAACGTCTCGTGGTAGTATCTCTATGTAGTCCCGCTAGGATAATTGTGTTCTGTGATGTAGTCTCAAGTCTGTGGCAGTCTGTGGCCCGCTAGGATAATTGCTGTGGATAATTTGTGTTCTGTGCACGGCACGCAAACTTAGAACAAAAAATTTCAACCGTATACTCTATGGTTGGAAGTTTTGAACATAACAGATCGCCTCGCCCCCTTCTGTCATTCTTCACCCCGCTAACGCCCGTTGCCAAATCCATAGATATTTGACAAATGTCACTGTCAAAATTAGAACTTTTCTGTTGCCACCATATTAGTTTATTTTCATATTAGATTATTTTCCGTACTTATCCTCTCAGTGATTTTAAACTATTGTATACAGTGATGTTATATTTTGCATTGGTAGTACAAGGTGTACAACAAGTGTTGTATCGAAAATTGTGGTACTAAACGGAAGGACATGTGGGTTCTGAGCATTAATAGTGATTATTTGCGCAGCATAAGCGCGCAAGCACTTCAAAAACTATGTGTGTGCCAGAAACACTTTGAAAAAAGGGGGTAAACTTTAGTTACCGGTAGCACGAAAAGGGGGTTGAGAGGGGAAGGGGGGGGAGGGGGGGCCCCCTCAATCCCCCCCGGTACCACTCCCATGAAAAGGAAATGCACCATTCTTGAGAAAAACGAATTATTGTAACCTAACCTCAAAACACTTTTTGTCAACAAAGTCGCTTCTGGAACGTCTCCGGCGCTGCGGGAAGTGCAGCCCCTTCGCCCTTGCGTAACAAAGGATAGGCACCCATGCTCACCTCCGCAGCTTCGGCTTGTTGGTCGCCTCCGGCGACCAGCCTCAGCCGCTCCGGCTCGCACGGGCGCCTATACTTTGTTACAGCGGGCGGGGGCTGCTCTCCCTCCGCGCCTCCGGATTTTATAAACACTCTAGGGGTAGCAGCCAAAAGACTAGGTGGAGTCGGGGTGCCCTGATTCGGTTTTGGGACAGATTCGACCTTTTTTAACCATTTAGAACTGCATACAAATGACAACAACGAAAACAACACACACACATTAACACAGACTCATACAGTAATGACAGTGTCACTGTCATTTGTTGATGCAAAATTGACGTAAAGTTGCGTTTTTATTTTTTATTTTTACGTTCCTTTTCACCGATTTTCCACGACATTTTATACCACAGACAATATACTGGTACAGTTTTGGTTGTCAATCGCCCAAAATTACGTTTCGTTTTTCATTTTTGTCAGATTTGAGGTTAAAACTATTTTTTGTAATTTCTCGAAAAATATCCATTTCCTTATAATAAGAGTGATACCGTTATAATCAGGGACCCAAACCGAACCACCTTTGACCCCTCTTGATGCTCACTTCGTGCTACCGGTAACTAAAGTCCACCCAATTCCATAATAACCCACTCAACCTGAGACGACCCACTTACCCAAGTTATAGCGCATATTGGTAAACATAATATAGAAAACTCATGTACCTATGCATTTCTTTTTTCAGAAGTATATCAGAATCATGATCACAATATTATTCTCGGAAAAGGAAACATGATGACCATACTATTATGCCCGTCTCCCTGGTAAGACTGTTATTTTCATAAACTATTTAAAGGGCTCCACTTCGTATTACAAACTCTCGGTTTGGAGCTTGATTATTTTTTTGGGTAGAGTACTCTTCTTGTAGAACACTATCACAAAGTTTTATAGCGCGCAAACACATTGTTTTAGAGAAAATACATCCTAAAAAATCAATTATTTCTAACCTATTTACGAAAAAATGACATATTTTGCCACAGATAACTTAAAAAAATCGGTCCAAGGTCGTTTCGTTTTACGGTCAGACTAAGTGACCACTCATTTAAAAGTTTTTTTTATTGAATATTATAGTTTTTGACTTTATTTTATTTTTAAATAGTTGCGCAAGTATTATGTTTTCAAATAAAAAGCAAATAATAGACAATTAAATAAAATAAAAAAAAGTATTTTAGCGATTGTGGGTAACGAAACGTAATTTCAGAATATTATGATGTATGCGACGTTTACGTTTGACAGTTGTCATTCATCGTTTGTACTCACGGTCGAGAGCGTCTATCGTACTCTTGTTTGTTTCAACGATTGAGTGACACCATGGCGTCTCCGAAGTCCCCGATTCAGAATGCAAGAGCAAGCGGAGCGAGCTCTGGACTTGGGGGCACCCCGACTCGGATAGGTTAGGTTAGAAGGGGATGGCGGGGTCGAGTGAGCGAGCGAAGCGAGCGAATAGACCCCGCCATCCCCTTCAAGGTTATTTTTTTATAAACCACTCAGAAGTAGGAGCCCCGCGCAGCGGGGCTCCGTCGACATTTTCTTTCAAATTAACATTTTTGAGAGGTTCGAGTATGACCTTGAGTAAATTCTTGACGTTGGAGTTTGAGAGGGCAATATTCTACAATTTTAGGCATATTTTGACCTTGAAGTGTTTGACCTCGACTTTTACGAGTTTGACCTTGACCTTGAAGATGCCCCTGACCTTAATTTGGATTAAAAGCTTATATAGAGTCGCCATATAATCTACCCCACCCTTAATACTCCCACTATCCCACCAATCCCGAAAGAAAGTTTTGGCGTTTTTTTTTCAGCACCTATGGTTTTGCGCGTTTTGGTAATTTCAAATTTACTATAGAAAAGGTATATTCTACCGAAAAAAAAAATACCTACTATAAAAAACGGCAGTTAGCTAATACGAAGTGCTTCCGCGACATTGAGTAAACTTCTCAGGAGAGTGATTTAAAGTTCAAATATTAAAAAAAAAATCATAAAAAATTTCAAAAGTTCAAATATTTAAAAAAAAATCATAAAAAATCACCTAATAGTTCGATTATAATGATGTTAACACAAGTAGAAATCATTTTTAAATAGCTATCTAAATTTTTAAAATTAAGACACCTGACACTTTTATAAACGCTGGTTAGTGTCGGTTAGATAAAATTTACCTGATTTGATAAACAGGTAAAATTATCTAAATCATCACTGTGGTGTGTGTAGTAACATGTAAAAATAGGTAAATTTAGTTAGTTTAGAATTTTGAAACAGGAAGACTAATCTTAAAAGAACTGATAGTTTAAAATAAATCAAGTAAATTTACCTTAGCATTATTTAATGATTTTTTTGATTGTGGAAATTGTATCTTAGTTATTTAAATTACCCCAAACCTCCCTTCGTAACTGACATTCAACCAAGAACTGTAAGGTAATTATCATGCACGAAAATATAAGAAATCAATTATTATTTAATAAAAGTCTTTATTGAAAATTAAACAAACACGCTACGTAGTGCCGACCATACAAAATTAATAAGGAAACTACTAGCTGTACCTCTACCATGAGATGTCATCGAAAACTTACTCGCTAGCGTTAGACTCGCTAGCGTACTAACGTGGATCGAATAGTATTAGATAATGCTCGCACCATGAGTTTTACGGAGTCTTCGCAGGCGCTAACGTAAGCTCGATAGATCGCGTCGTCTAGCTAACTTTACACTACTCATTAGAATGCTTCACTACTTATGTTTTGTTTCTTTCTCTCTCACTAATTAGAAGAGAGGACGGCTTGTAAGCTCAAAATGTAGTGTTGTCGCTATGCTTCAAATGTTAAGATAGACGGTTAGAGGACAACATAAGTAATTTAGTGGTTTTTGGATTTTTACTCCTTATATTGTACACTTGTTTTTATAAAGGTTTTTCTTGTACTTATTATGACGTGTACAATAAAGTGTATAATAAATAAATTTAATGACATTGTCGTCTATTCAATTATAACTTCGTTTGTTAACCACGTGGTTGACGTTGTTTCATATAGTTGCGATGTGATATGTGGTTTGGAAGTTTGCAATAGATTATTATTTGGATTATTTTAAATGAGGACCAGTGTCTTGCCTCTCAACCCAGGTACCTACATAAACCCAGCCACTTGAAACTTTGGTGAAGAATGTAAATAAACAAAAATTGGTTATGATTTAACTAAATTTAATTGAAAGGCACAGCTTGCCTATAGGTAATAATACAATAATAAATGCTAAATAAGCTCTTGCAGATATTTTTTTACTATGTTAGACTCAAAACAGTACATAATTTTAATGTCGTCAAAATGCTAGTGAGCTACGTTACTACTATCGTAAGCTTATTGTTCGATAGCGTCTGTCGAATTGGTGACTCATGGTACCGTTTTGTATAGTGACAGCTCAAAAACGTTAGTGACTATCGAATAGATTACGTGAGGTTTATAACCTATCGAAATCTATAGTGCTCATGGTACGAATTTTAATTCTTTCAGTGACCGCTAGAGGCGCTGTACAGTATGTCATACAAATAATTTACGGAGACGCTAGCGAGTTTTGGCTGCGTAAACTCATGGTAGAGGTACTGACCTGCGCAACTTCGTCTGCGTCTATAATCGGTTAAGTGGTTTAGGAGTTAGATTTACCATAGCAGCGCCATCTATTGATTACTTACTCAACCCAGTCGAAAGGTATCGACATCTGTTAGAATCATTTGGAGTTAACAAATAATTGTGACTGTCAAATAATAACAGACAAATAATTAGCAATAAATTAAAATTGCGACTATAATTTGAGATTTAAACTATCCTATCTCTCAAGTTGGATCGAACTGCACATGGTGTGCGAATTTTATTATAATCGGTTAAGTGGTTTAGGAGTCCATTGAGGACAATCATTGTGACACAAGATTTATATATATTAAGAAGATTATTATGACTTACGTTCAGTCTGAGATCAATATATTTTTAATTGAACAATTATTATTGCCATCACAAATTTATAAATTACACTAGCATTTTCATCAATCACTTTCTAAAAATTATAACTCACAATTTTCAATAAATTAATTATTATTAAACAAACAATTGAAGAAAGATAATTAATTTATTGTTTTAGACTACATGTATTTACAATTAAACAAACAAAAAACTCTTAACTAACTAAAAATAAAACTTACACGAAAAATTCGTCCGCATCGCTAGCCACTGGTAATGAGCCCAAAAGGCAGGCAGCATTGCCACGTTGTATGGCAATGCTTATCCTTTGGCAGAGGTAAAAGCCAGCCCTTGGGTCTCGCGAAGTGTCAACTAAGCGTCTTGACAGATCTTTAAACAAGTTATGGGCACTCGGACCCCACGACCCGAGAGTTTCAACCCCAAACGCAGCGCCAGCACAGCACGAAGACCTAGGAAGATGGGATGGCTCAAGAGTATCGCCGCAGGTAGCGTCCTACACTAAAGGCCTACCAATCTTCCAAGGAAATAACGACATGCCGTCCGGTCTCTTGCCATCGTCACGTGCCAGGCCATTGGGTTCTAATACAGCCGGAACGCCGACGGCGAAAAATGCTCGTCGGATGATGTCATTAATGTTCGCGTGCCGCGCTATGCGACCCGCGCTACGGCTGCATGACAGGCCGGGGTGTCCGAGGCTGTTGACAACTTCGCCACAGTGGCAGCGATGAAGAAAACAACAAGGATTGCCAAGACGTAGGGAAACAGCGAAGCGGAAAGTATAGTATCGTCGAACAAGGTGCTTATGTTCGACGATGGTAGTGCGTGAAGCCAGAGTCCCGACTCCCACTGACCCATAGCCAGCAGGCGCGCACACTCCGAAGCAGTCGCAGATGTGGCCATAAGGTCATGCTGAACTATTCTGCAGAGTGGCTCGTCCCACCGTCTTTGGGATGATGGGTAGTCGGGTAGATTTAGATTCGGGCAAGTCCATAGCCTCAGTGAAGCACGGCACATCAAAACCAGTCAGTGAGGAAGCTAGAATATTCCTGACTAATTTCTCAGTGCGGATAACTGAGGATATGAAAGCCGTTAAACTGATACTCGTAATTTTGCGGACGCCGAGACCTCCCATACGGATGGGAAGAGTAGCTTGACTCCAAGCTCGGTCGTCCAAGGCCACATTTAAAATTAAAACAAAGTAATATTGGGACAAGCCCGCCACACATTCCCAACCACTGCAACTCCTGAAAGCCAGAATCAACAGTGGCGACCACCAGAAAGACGCCGAGCTAATGAAGCCCGACGAGTCCCGGAGAAACGATTCAACTGTCTTGGATCCCGCATCGAAATTCATCAGAAAGTACAGCGGAGGAGTAGGAAAAAATAAATATAATTTCCACTTCCCTCCTTACTTGGAATGGGTTAAAATATTATGGGCCTCCTTATCTAGCAGGAGACAGATTAAAACAAAGTAAATAACATTCTAACCAAATAACAGCGGCGCAAGACTATACTACTGTGCAAAGTGTGATTTTTTTTGTGCATAAGCTATCAGCAAGAACCGGAAAAGCTAAATCTCTTAGTGTCATTGCTGGTAGAAGCTGGTTCTAATTTTTTGTTAAACTACTTTGTATTGCTATTAGTTGTCCCAGCCGCAGGAAAAAAAAAAAAAAACAATTTGATGATGTTAAATTTATGTTGTGTATTTTTACTAACATTTAGTGAACCTTTTTTACGTGGATGGGAAATCATCAAATGACTTCGCCCACTAACTCTAGGCGGAGCGGAAGCGTGTCATACCTCCTAAAGCCGTTTGCGTTCCAGGGCCGCGGTGAATCTTTCAATCAAATTCCGCAATTATGGCAGGCTCTGGCCCCAACGGGCCCTGTCTCTATGCTGACATCTCCTTGAGGCGTGCGTGGAACACAACACGCCATCGACCCGGGCCTCGGGGCTACTATCTAAGCTCGAAGTCCGTAGTCTCGGGATTAGTTGCGGGCGTATTCAACTCTGTATCACTTACAGACTAAGTCCCAAACCCGAATCAAGAATGAATGACAACACGATATGACAGTAACTATCAAATCGTGATGTCATCAATTCTTAGTGGTTAGGTGATACAGAGTAAAATACGCCCGCAACTAGGCCCGAAACTACGTACTTCGGGCTTAGAGAGTAGCCCCTCTGGTCGGGATCGGACAGCGAGCCACCCACGCTCGCCGTTCGCAGGCCCTCGCCTACGGTGGCCGAAGATCACCCTGCAACACCCCGACGCCCAGGAATACTAAGTGAACCTACAATATAAATAAAAAGGTACTCAAACAAACTATAAAAAAGTGGGTACTTACTGTATTTAGATCATAACTCAATCTGCTGACCATTTCCTGCTATGACCAACGCCATCTCGACTATGGATGAACTACGTCGTTTCCGCTCGTAACTCATTTTTCGCGATATTTCGCGCGTATCTACACGACGTTTTTTAAACTTCGTGCAGTTCCTTAGCGACGAGAAAATAAATTTTGCGTACTGGTAAATTTATCTACGCGTCATACTTAGCCATTTAGCAAATCAGGTAAGACTATCTAACCGACATCATAAATATTAACAGTTATCAAATAAAAATATCTAAGGATTAAAAAGAAACATTATGTTATACAAGTAAAAATATCTAAGTTCTAATATTGTTCCACTTTATTTCAGGCTTAGAATAATAACGCATAGAAGCCGCGTCTAGAACAAAACCCGAGCAAAATCTTGTGTCCACTTTTTTTCTTTGTGTGCGTGAGCCGAATGTGTCTACGTTCCTCTAACGCACACAGATATAGCTTTCAGTGATACCATTACTAAGCCGTTACCCACAAAATATAGGAAGACGCATTACTATTTTGCTATCAAGGCAAGTATTTTATGTTGTTGGGAACTGGAAAAGGTAAACATGATTTTTCATGTAATATGACATATTTTTTCGGAAGGTATAATTCAATTTATTTCAAAATAAAAGGAAATAAATCGCATAAAGAATGAGATATTGTTCAATGCGTTTAGAATGCTTGATGGGTTATAATTATAAACAATGTTAAAACATCGGGTTTGATATGAATTAACAGTAAGTATTGTATTTTAAAATTACAAAAATGAAAAACATGAATGAAAGCAATGTGGGTATTTTTTCCTCACAAATAGCAACACTGTGTTATGACAAGTTAGGTTATTAAAATTTTGTTTTATTTATCGATTTACGTAAAAATAGTGCATAGAATGTGAGTACTTATTTGTGAAATGTTATTTTATCACATTTTTTTGTTTTCCTGATGTGCTATAACATCCTTTCACGCAAAAAACTGTCATTTTCAATTATTTACTCGCGAGCTGTGTTCGACGGAACGTGACATTGAGTACTGACGGCCTGATGGCTAAGTTTGACGGATTAGGCTAAGTTTTAGTTGCCTCACTTTTTGCACTCGTACTAGGTTTCTATGCGTTATTATTCTAAGATTTCAGGTTAATTTATACAAATGAGACTGACACAAAATATACTAACAAGTTAAAATGCATAACCACATAAATTACAATTGCTTAGTGTAGGTAAAATCTACTAAATGGTTTCAAAGGAAAATTTCACAACAAGTAAAAATACGATAAATAAAAAAGTCAGTACATGAAAAACCGACTAAGTTCATATTTCTAATTGTTAGAATGTCGTATCTGCAGGATATTCTTAAAATCACTTTTTTTTGGTCGTTTAGTAAGCACAAAATGTAGACTTGACCGGAATCACGCAATATCTAAGCGACAATAAAACTCGTCGTAGAACTATGAGACCTAGACCAAACGACGCAGAAAAATCTGGCGGTTCGAATGGTATATATAACTCATTTTACGGATTTATGTCGGTTAGTAAGGATTGCCTTTCAAGCGTCGATAATGAAACTAAAGTATTTTTTTTTACCAAACCATTAAAAAAATAAAATGAACTTTATTTCAGATAACTCACTTCCAGTGCCCTTGTCATCAGAAAATACAACTATTAATGTTGAATTGCAGTCAATTTTCAATACAGAAAACAATGGGAATGTAACAGGTATGTACTTACGGTACTTATGGTCCTTAGTTTCAATTCCCTATCGATATTTGTGCATAGTTCTAATTGATGTAATATATTTACAGATCAGTCATTAACAATGCCTTCAACATCGTAGATAGCGAGGTATAATGATGATGTTATATCAAGTGTTTCTGGTACAACAAACAAAGACAATGAATTGGGTATTATTGGTATGTATCAAATTCAAATATTTTTATTCCTTTTATGCATCCTGTCTGAATCAGTACAAGTTACCCATGTTAACATTATACTTTAAAAATTAGTATGTCAAAAAATCTTGCTTGCTTGATGTTTAAAATGTTTATTTAGGAGTTTACTTTCTTAATAATAATTAAATTGATGAAAAATTAACTAACTATGACCAACAGTGCCTAAAATACATACTTTGGTTGGCATTCCCTTTAATATTTGTTTATAACCTAATCTTTTAATTATAAAACTATCGTGTCACAGTGTTTGTTATCGAACTCTTCCAAAACGCCTTGACTAATGTATATAATTTTTTTTGTGTATATTTAGTAGGTCAGAGAATAGGTTGTTGGCTATTTTGTTTTATTTATTTGGCAAAACAACGTTTGCCAAGACAGCTAGTAATAATAATAAAATTAATAACCGTCTCGGACAAGGAGAGAGTATAATTATAAGATTAAACGAACTTACCCTAAGTGAAGTTCTATCTTAATTATACGAAGCTCCTTGTCCGAGACGGCAGTCCTAAAAACCCTCCCACTATACGTAGTATCTCTATGTAGTCTGTGCTCCCACTAATACTTACCGAGTATTATCCCAGTATTAGGGTTGTTCATAAACCTGTCTTCAAACGTAATGACAAGTTAATAGGGATGTGACACGAGGAAACTAACTTTTTTTTTTATAGCTTTAAAGTTGTGACTTGGCGCTGGTACAAACAGCTTACTAATTAATAATAATATTATTATTATAATTAATAATTTTGATTATTTCTTTATACCAGTCGATTAATCTCATCATCAAAAATTTAAAATTTCTTATATATTTTTCTGATCAATTCAATTTCTCAAAAGTGTCAATTGTTCCAGCTCAATATGCTGATGGGAGAAGAGTTAGGTCCACCCTCGAAAACACTGCTGAAACAAGATCATTTTTTGACGACCTGTTCGACTCAGTGAATGGTGCGAGTTTATAAAGTAAGACGGCAAGAGGGAAACCCTTACGCGCAGCTTGTACAACAGGGTCACCGCACCAAAGATTTTGGCAAGAATCCATTAAAAAATTAAAAGAAATACGTTTTGTGGACGTCAAAGGTAGGGAGACAACTGTGCCTTCATTAAAAAATTGGATTGTAATTCTATAAAGTTATGGCTGTGGCAATTCCTCCAAAAGAAAACTGTAAAATTAATGCGCCAGTACTATTTCACCTCTGATCCAATGGAAAACTTTTTTGGACAAGTGCGGGCGTATAATTGCAGAAATAATAACCTGAATTGCCACACCTTTGTCAACACCTTCATATCTAATAACGAGATTTATAAAATTTCACTCAGATACTTTTAATTGTGAAGATGATCCCGCAAACCAGCTAGTTAAACACTGAAACAGCTATTTGTACCTTCCAAAAAATCTGAGTGAAATTAATGTTAGTAGAACCCCATACGTCAGGAACGGTGCCGCGATCTGTTGCTCAAGAACGCCTCAATGTTCATGCAAGAGCATACACAGCAGGGTGGTCACAAGGAAATTTTTTTCAAAAATAAAATGTGGCGATTGCGTTGCCGATCTAACTACGCGCGAGGTCAGTGCTGTACATAATTGGGTGCAAAAAAAAAGAGTTTAAAACCAACAAAAAAATTAAATTGACTACCCTTCTGAAAATGCAGTGAGAGCGTTCGGAGTAGTCACAGAGGAAGCAAATGAGTACTTAGAGCATTGTCCAGCAAAAAATAATATTTCAAAAAGAATTAAAAGCAAAATTATGTCTAAGTACTCATTCGACTTCCTTTTTTGTGAAACGCATAAAAAAGAAATAGAAAATTCATTGAGCATGGGGTAAATTTAGTAATTTTTAAACTGGTGTTGTACGATACATAAAATTATGAAAGACACAGATGTATCCCGACTAATCGGTAAATCTCTTCCGAGAATGCAATCTAAAGCATTCGTTAAATTTAAAACTAAATTAAAAAAATAAAAATCTAAATAAGTATTTGTTGTGTTTTATTTACATATTTCTCAGTAGTTCCCACTAGTCAGTATGTAAGAGTTAGACAACTTAGATATTTCATGAACATGTTTTGCTGCTACCAACAAAAAAAGTTGAGGTCTGAATTAGATCTACAAACAGTACAACTGCAACGGGGTAATTGAGGCTTTATGTGTGGTCCTTTGCCAAAAACTCAACACGTAAATTAAAAAAAAAACAAACTGTCATGTTCGAATCTTCCAACTTTTGACAACCTCTACTTACCACTTTTTTTCTATGGGAGTGGGTCGTCTGATACCATGAAGGTATAGATAAATATGGAGTCCACACTTCGAATACCTACTTGAAGCAGAAATGAAGTATCGCTATCTCGCTCAATGTGGTCTAACCCTCTCTTTCTAAGTAGGGTGACCGTTATTCTTTTTTCTCAGGACAGCACTTTGTAAGTAGTTGCTTTCCGTTGAGTGGACAATATGTACCTATGCGTACAAATTACGCATAAAACAAGCCGTTTGTTACAGTATAAAAGTTTGAATGGTTATTTTATTATTAACACGGATATATAGGAGATGAAGTTCATGGAGTACTTAGTTAACCCGCTCCAATGAAGTCGCGGGCGAAGTGCTAGTAATTATATAAAAACACTTTCCAAATTAAAATCATTTAGTAACTATTCTTTTATACATGACTAACGATCATTGCTCTGTGTAGTTTCTGTCTCCACCCACGTTAATCACTGAGTATATTTTCTGTATGACTCATAAGTAAGCACGTATAATATGCTTGTTAAAAATAGTATTTGCTATTTTTTAAGCAGTATGGTTTCATGCATTTCATTGCAATAAATTGAGTTCATGATCGGATGGTTAATTTCTTGTAACAGAGGAGTAAAATGTTGTGATATAAATGATACAATATTTATTTATTTTCGATGTCATTTACTCTAACTGCCAAAATTAGCACTTGGTGGCTACACCAAGTGCTAATTTTGGCAGTTAGAGTTCAGCTATTTTCACTATAGACTCTTCACGTGTCACTTGATATCTGAAAATTATATCAAGAACATTACTTTTTGCCATAATATGTCAACTACTATATTGCTAGAAACATAATACTGTGTGTGGAGGTTCCCATTAGGTTGTTGAAAATGCTCTTTCATAAAATTTCATTTTCAATGATGCAATGGATGACTACAGTTTCCTCTGAGTACTATTTTTAAGAAATAAAGAAAAAACATTGTTGTTATATTATTTTATGCTCTAAATAATTAATTACAAAATATCTAATAACAGACATTCGTTCCCCGTATGAGTATGTGTATGATTTAATGACTAAGAAACATGTTCACATTTAATATTAAAGATCCCGGAGAAAGTCCCAGGTATATTCTCAATATGGTCACACTACTTCAAAATTACTTCCGATGTAAACAAAAAGATAAAATTGCACTAAGTCAATGAAAATCGATGAAAACCTATTTGATATTGACATAGTTATCAGTATACTCATTTATTAGTACGTTTAACACATTGGTTAAGCGTTATGTGAAGTAATTCATAGAAAAAACAAAGAAATATGTTTAAAATGACTCAATGTCAGAAATCACGATTTAAACACTTTCACGTGAAATTGTATATCACCTCCTGGACACCACGTATTACCGCAACCATGCTCTTCACAACTGTGCACCATTTCTTTGATTATACCTTCAATTACAGACAAATATTTCAAACGAAGCTGTGAACCGTAATGTAAACAAGCGCCATGTTGGAACATTTTTACTGACAACTTGAAATATGGCGGTCAATGTTGCCACACTACCAAATCCCAAGGAAATGGGATTAAAATTCACATTATATGCCAATCACGAAAAGCATCCGTGATCTACAATTTAAGGATTTTTTATATAAGTAATCGTAGTTCAACTATTTATTTGTAGACACATTATCTAAAAGTGTTTTACTTCAGATTCTGTTAGTTTGGTGAGTCTTTTTAAGAAGTTAGAAGGAGATTTCATAAAAGAGATTTCCACACTAAGTCCACACAAGAAAGAGAAGTCGGCCACCATCATGAAGGTATAGATAAATATGGAGTCCAGACTTAGAACAACTGTTTGAGTCAAATACCTACGCAACTCTATCTCACTCTATGGTGGCCGACTTCTCTTTCTTGTGTGGACTTAGTGTGGAAATCTCTTTTATGAAATCTCCTTATAACCTCTTAAAAATACTCACCAAACTAACAGAATCTGAAGTAAAACACTTTTAGATAATGTGTCTACAAATAAATAGTTGAACTACGATTACTGATATAAAAAAGTCTAAAATTGTAGATCACGGATGCTTATCGTGATTGGCATACAACGTGAATTTTAATCCCATTTCCTTGGGATTTGGTAATGTGGCAACATTGGCCGCCATATGTCAAGTTGTCAGTAAAAATTTTCCAACATGGCGCTTGTTTACATTACGGTTCACAGCTTCGTTTAGAATATTTGTCTGTAATTGAAGGTATAATCAAAGAAATGGTGCACAGTTGTGAAGAGCATGGTTACGGTAATACGTGGTGTCCAGGAGGTGATATACAAGTTCACGTGAAAGTGTTTATATCGTGATTTCTGACATTGAGTCAATTTAAACATATTTCTTTGTATTTTCTATGAATTACTTCACATAACGCTTAACCAATGTGTTCAACATACTAATAAACGAGTATACTGATAACTGTGTAAAGATCAAATAGGTTTTCATCGATTTTCATTGACTTAGTGCAATTTTATCTTTTTGTTTACATCGGAAGTAATTTTGAAGTAGTGTGACCATATTGAGGATATATCTGGGACTTTCTCCGGGATCTTTAATATTAAATGTGAACATGTTTCTTAGTCATTAAATCATACACATACTCATACGGGGAACGAATGTCTGTTATTAGATATTTTATAATTAATTATTTAGAGCATAAAATAATATGCCAACAATGTTTTTTTTTTTATTTCCTAAAAATAGTACTCAGAAGAAACTGTAGTCATCCATTGCATCATTGAAAATGAAATTTTATGAAAGTGCATTTTCAACTACCTAACGGGAACCTCCTTATACATTATTATGTTTTTAGCAATATAGTAGTTGAAATATTATGGCAAAAAGTAATGTTCTTTAATATAATTTTCAGATATCAAGTAACACATGAGGAGTCTATAGTGAAAATAGCTGATCTGGCTATACCAAGTGCTAGTTTTGGCAGTTAGAGTAAATGACATCGAAAATTAATAAATATTGTATCATTTGTATCACAACATTTTACTCCTCTGTTACAAGAAATTAACCATCCGATCATGAACTCAATTTATTGCAATGAATTGCATGAAACCATACTGCTTAAAAAAATAGCAAATACTATTTTTAACAAGCATAAACGTGCTTACTTATCAGTCATACAGAAAATATACTCAGTGATTAACGTGGGTGGAGACAGAAACTACACAGAGCAATGATCGTTAGTCATGTATAAAAGAATAGTTAATAAATGATTTTAATTTGGAAAGTGTTTTTATTTAATTTTTGAGGTTTTTATATAATTACTAGCACTTCGCCCGCGACTTCGTTGGAGCGGGTTAACTGAGTACTCCATGAACTTCATCTCCTATATTATATCCGTTTAAAAATAAAATAACCATTCAAACTTTTATACTGGAACAAACGGCTTGTTTTATGCGTAATTTATACGCATAGGTACATATTGTCCAATCAACGGAAAGCAACTACCTACTTACAAGTGCTGTCCTGAGAAAAAAGAATAACGGTCACCCTACTTAGAAAGAGAGGGTTTGACCACATTGAGCGAGATAGCGATACTTCATTTCTGCTTCAAGTAGGTATTCGAAGTGTGGACTCCATATTTATCTATACCTTCATGGCCACCATAGAGTGAGATAGAATTGCGTAGGTATTTGACTCAAACAGTTATTCCAAGTCTGGACTCCATATTTATCTACCATACCTTCATGTCTGATACGTAGGTAGTATCTCTATGTAGTCTATCTCTATGTAGTCTGTGGTTCTGTGTCTGTGGCAGTCTGTCATCTGTGCCTCTGTGGCATAGAGTAGGTACTACTTACAAGACTGGTACTCTGTGGTCTCAATTACGGGCACGGCACGCAAACTTAGAACAAAAAATTTCAACCGTATACTCTATGGTTGGAAGTTTTGAACATAACAGATCGCCTCGCCCCCTTCTGTCATTCTTCACCCCGCTAACGCCCGTTGCCAAATCCATAGATAATTGACAATGACAAATGTGTCACTGTCAAAATTAGAACTTTTTTGTTCACTGTGGCCACCATATTAGTTTATTTTCATATTAGATTATTTTCCGTACTGTCTTATCCTCTCAGTGATTTTAAACTATTGTATACAGTGATGTTATATTTTGCATTGGTAGTGCAAGATGTACAACAAGTGTTGTATCGAAAATTGTGGTACTAAACGGAAAGACATGTGGGTTCTGAGCATTAATAGTGATTATTTGCGCAGCTTAAGCGCGCAAGCACTTCAAAAACTATGTGTGGGCCAGAAACACTTTGAAAAAAGGTTCATCAGTGAGGAGCATCGGCTTAAAGTTGGTTCTTATCCATCATTGTTCTCGGCCGGTGAAATTGCTTCTGGAATACCCACAAAAGTTGAGCAAGGTTAGTACGTATTAAATAAATATCTGCTGATCATGTAAAATAAGTAAATTCCATAATAACCCACTCAACCTGAGACGACCCACTTACCCAAGTTATAGCGCATAAGCTCATATTGGTAAACATAATATAGAAAACTCATGTACCTATGCATTTCTTTTTTCAGAAGTATATTAGAATCATGATCACAATATTATTCTCGGAAAAGGAAACATGATGACCATACTATTATGCCCGTCTCCCTGGTAAGACTATTATTTTCATAAACTATTAGTTTAAAATAAATTCCTGTGAACATATTGATTATTTTAATGAAACTAAAGTATTTTTTTTACCAAACCAATAAAAAAATAAAATGAACTTTATTTCAGTTAACTCACTTCCAGTGCCCTTGTCATCAGAAAATACAACTAATCAATTTTCAATACAGAAAACAATGGGAATGTAACAAACAGGTATGTACTTACGGTACTTATAGTCCTTAGTTTCAATTCCCTATCGATATTTGTGCATAGTTCTAATTGATGTAATATATTTACAGATCAGTCATTAACAATGCCTTCAACATCGTAGATAGCGAGGTATAATGATGATGTTATATCAAGTGTTTCTGGTACAACAAACAAAGACAATGAATTGGGAATTATTGGTATGTATCAAATTAAAATATTTTTATTCCTTTTATGCATCCTGTCTGAATCAGTACAAGTTACCCATGTTAACATTATACTTTAAAAATTAGTATGTCAAAAAATCTTGCTTGCTTGATGTTTAAAATGTTTATTTGGGAGTTTACTTTCATAATAATAATTAGATTGATGAAAAATTAACTAACTGACCAACAGTGCCAAAATACATACTTTGGTTGGCATTCCCTTTAATATTTGTTTATAATCTAATCTTCTAATTTATAAAACTATCGTGTCACAGTGTTTGTTATCGAACTTTTATATTAATTTATATTAATATTTTTTTTTGTGTATATTTAGTAGGTCAGAGAATAGGTTGTTGGCTATTTTGTTTTATTTATTTGGCAAAACAACGTTTGCCAGGTCAGCTAGTAATAATAATAAAATCAAGCCATTTTGATTATTTCTTTATACCAGTCGATTAATCTCATCTTCAAAAATTTAAAATTTCTTATATATTTTTCTGAATCTTGAACTACTCAAATCAATTTTGTTTATTAATTTACTATAGTATACCAATTTTTTTTATTGTGTCAATTGTTCCAGCTCAATATGCTGATGGGAGAAGAGTTAGCTCCACCCTCGAAAACACTGCTGAAACAAGATCATTTTTTGACAACCTGTTCGACTCAGTGAATGGTGCGAGTTTATGTAGTAAGACGGCAAGAGGGAAACCCTTACGCGCAGCTTGTACAACAGGGTCACCGCACCAAAGATTTTGGCAAGAATCCATTAAAAAATTAAAAGAAATACGTTTTGTGGACGTCAAAGGTAGGGAAACAACTGTGCCTTCATTAAAAAATTGGATTGTAATTCTACAAAGTTATGGCTGTGGCAATTCCTCCAAAAGAAAAATGTAAAATTAATGCGCCCGTACTATTTCACCTCTGATCCAATGGAAAACTTTTTTGGACAAGTGCGGGCGTATAATTGCAGAAATAATAACTCGAATTGCCACACCTTTGTCAACACCTTCATATCTAATAACAGGATTTATAAAATTTCACTCAGATACTTTTAATTGTGAAGATGATCCCGCAAACCAGCTAGTTAAACTGAAACAGCTATTTGTACCTTCCAAAAAATCTGGTGTGCAGTATCTGAATGAAATTAATGTAGAACCCCATACGTCAGGAACGGTGCCGCGATCTGTTGCTCAAGAACGCCTCAATGTTCATGCAAGAGCATACACAGCAGGGTGGGTCACAAGTAAAGTTTTTTTCAAAAATAAAATGTGGCGATTGCGTTGCCGATCTAACAACGCGCGAGGTCGGTTCTGTACATAATTGGGTGCAAAAAAAAAGAGTTTAAAACCAACAAAAAAATGAAATTGACTACCCTTCTGAAAATGCAGTGAGAGCGTTCGGAGTAGTCACAGAGGAAGCAAATGAGTACTTAGAGCATTGTCCAGCAAAAAATAATATTTCAAAAAGAATTAAAAGCAAAATTATGTCTAAGTACTCATTCGACTTCCTTTTCTGTGAAACGCATAAAAAAGAAATAGAAAATTCATTGAGCATGGGGTAAATTTAGTAATTTTTAACTGGTGTTGTGCGATACATAAAATTATGAAAGGCACAGATGTATCCCGACTAATCGGTAAATCTCTTCCGAGAATGCAATCTAAAGCATTCGTTAAATTTAAAACTAAATTAAATAAATAAAAATCTAAATAAGTATTTTTGTTGTGTTTTATTTACATATTTCTCAGTTGTTCCCTCTAGTCAGTATGTAAGAGTTAAGAGTGACAACTTAGATATTTCATGAACATGTTTTGCTGCTACCAGCAAAAAAATTGAGGTCTGAATTAGATCTACAAACAGTAGGTACAACGGGGTAATTGAGGCTTTATGTGTGGGCCTTTGCCAAAAACTCAACACGTAAATTAAAAAAAAAACAAACTGTCATGTTCGAATCTTCCAAATTTTGACAACCTCTACTTACCACTTTTTTTCTATGGGAGTGGGTCGTCTGATACGTAGTATCTCTATGTAGTCTGTGATTACGGGAGACCAACGGGAGACACACACCGCTAGGATAATGTTCTGTGGACACACAACACAAAACATTTTTTTTTTCTGAACTGAAAAATATTGAAATTAGTTTTAATATAAAAAAGTAGCAATTACTTGCATTTAGTAAGTGAAGTGTTATGGTGCATACAATATACATGGAATTGGGAGAAATTAAATCAAAACACCGGAATTGTATTGCAGTAATATCCAAGCATCTTTCTGTTGAGAAGTGTCAATATGAACGAAAACGATGATATTAATTGCCGTAAATCTGGTAAATATTTCAAAATAGCCTGCTGTTGTATTGTATCTAACATAAGTATGTCTGTCCATGTATTTTCTACAACTTGAGTCAGCATAACCGATTGACACACTTGAAACTAGTTTCTAATTTATGAATTCTCAGTTCGCTAAACCGTACCATAAGAGAATATATTGATTTAATGATGATGATGATTTGTGTGAGAAGCGTAAGAAAATGGAGCGAGAAAATATAGCGTGAAGGATATCTGGGGAAAAAAGAAATAGAAAGGAAATGGCCGTCACTCCAACCATCCAACCTCCCTCCAGAAACAGATAAAGTTTTCTCGGCGTGTTCAGGATATCTGTGAGCAAGTTTGGTGACCCTATATTTTGCTTCCGTATTTCGGCGACGCCCTCACAATCAAGGAGTACGTGCGGTACCGTTTCTTCCCCTCCATGCATGCTCTGCATAGAGGGCTGTCCGTTATGCCTATCGTGTGCAAGTGTTTATTTAATGAGCAGTGACCGGTGATGGTCCCCGTCACCATTCGCAGGCTCCGCCTATCCAGTCGCAGAAGGCGCCTGGTTAGTTTTCGGTCCAGGTTTGGCATGGCTTCCTTGGACTGTCTGCAGCCTGGTGCCAAGGCCCACCAGCGTTCCGCTTGTTTGTGGGTGTGTTCACGCAGCCATGTGCGCAGTTGGACGAAGGGGAGTGGTACTATGGGTTCGGGTCCAACAGCCACGGCACCAGATCCCCTCCCTGGCCAGTTCATCGGCCGCGTCATTTCCCAGTGATCCGCTGTGCCCCTTTATCCACTGCAGCGTCACGGTGTTGCGGTTGGCCACCGTGACGTGTTCGAGTGCATTGTGGCATTCTTGTATGAGTTTCGAGGTAGTGTAGTTTTTCTTTAGGGATTGGAGGACTGAGGCACTGTCGGAAAGTATCCGGATGTGGGTGTCCGTGACTTCCCTGGCCTCTATGGCATGAACTGCCAGGATAATGCCCACGCATTCCGCCTGGTAGACGGTGTTCAGCTTACCTAGCGATCTGGATATTTTAATGTTGAGGTCATTGGAGTAAATTCCAACTCCCGTACCAGTACTTGTCTTTGATCCGTCAGTATAGATTCTTAGCTCGTTGGGACCTGAGTGGTCGTCCAATTCCTCTGCTAGGACTATGTTGTAATGTTTCTTAAAGTGGTGCGTATTTGAACTCTGTCGTTGGGTGATGTCATCATGGGTTGTCGTTTAACAGCATCTTCCATGATGCGCGTGTGCTTTATTCTAGAGTCTGTACCTAAGGTTCCAGATGCGCTGAGCCTGAAGACCGCTAGGGCCGCCGCCTCTCGCACTATAAGGTACAGTGGTGGTAGTCCCAGCATGGCCTGCAGGGCCGCAGTGGGTGCTGTTTTCATACTGCTAGTGATTGCCACACAGGCAAGACGTTGCAGTTTTTCAAGGTCTTTTTGTGCTGTGCTCAAGTCGGTCCTGGGCCACCAGACTAGAGAGCCATATGTGATTATTGGTCTAATAACCGTGGTGTATAGCCAGTAGGTGATACTGGGGCTAATCCCCCAGTTCCTACCTAGCATGCGTTTGCATTGCCACATGCAAATACTGGCTTTTGTGGTGGTGAATTCAGTGTGCTTTGCCCAGTTCAACTGCTTGTCCAAATAGACTCCCAGGTATTTGGTTTCAGTTGAGAGGCTTAGGGTGGTTCCGAAGAAGTGTGGTAATGCTAGTGGTAACAACTTCCTCTTTTTGGTGAAGAGAACTAGTTCAGTCTTGGTGGGGTTCACTGCCAGTTCATATTCTCTGCACCAATCCTCTACTATTTTCAAGGCTTGGCGCATGAGATTACGTAGTGTGTTCTCATGTTTTCCGTTTATTATTATGGTTATGTCATCAGCGTAGCCAACGGTGAAGTAGCCTTTATCGTTGAGTCTTCTGATAAGATTATCAACGACGAGGTTCCATAGTAGTGGCGATAGGACGCCCCCTTGGGGGCAACCTTTCGCCACGATGGCCCGAGTTGTGTTATTTATTGTGACTTGTACTGCTCTTTGTTTGAGCATGTTTGTGATCCATCCACTCAGGGTTGTGTCTACACCGTGCCTTCCAAGGGCCGCGCTAATACTCCTAAACATGGTTTTATCAAAGGCGCCCTCAATGTCAATGAAGGCAGCTAGTGAAGAGCACTTGTGGTTTATCGCACATTCGATCTTTGAGACTACGCTGTGCAGTGCAGATTCCGTGGATTTCCCCGTGGAGTAGGCATGTTGTTGTCTGTGTAGCGGATATTTGCACAAGGGCCCATCCCTAATGTACCTATCACAGAGCCGCTCCAGGGTTTTTAGTAGGAAAGATGTTAGGCTTATTGGTCTATATGCTTTGGGTTGTGTGTAATCTGTTTTTCCAGGTTTGGGAATGAAAATGACTTTGACCTCGCGCCATGCTAGGGGTACGTATCGGTGTGCTATACAGGCTTGGTAGACTGCTATCAACCATGGTGTTATGACACTCTCCCCCCATTGTATATATGTAAGGCGGGAAGAATACCATCTAGACCTGCGGATTTATATGGTTGAAAGGTCTTTATGGCCCATGTTATTCGTTCTTTTGTCACTATATTACGTACTGTAGACCAGTCCTGGTCAGTAGGGGGCCGTCCCGAGTCGCCCGTCTACGTCCTGTCCTCGTAAGAGGTTACAGTTTGGGAAGTGCGTTTCCAGAAGCACCCTACTTGTCTCGTGATCTGTTTGTGTGTAGGAGTTATCCGGTTTTTTCAGTGCGCCGAGAGTGCGGTCGTGTTCAGTTGATAGAATTTTCCGCACTCTAGCGGCCTCATTGTTTGATTCTATGGATTCGCAGAAGTTCCGCCAGGCTTTTTTACTGGCGGTTCTGATATGCTTTTTGAAAGTGTATTGGGTAGTTTTGTATGTTTCCCAGTCCTCTGGAAGTCTACTGTTTTTTGCTCTATTGAATTGTTTGCGTAATGTGCTTCTGAGTTTGCCAAGCTCAGCATTCCACCAGGGGTTACCCTTACCCCTGGCGTTTGTTGGCTTTAGTTTGCAACAGGCGTGATACGCTTCTATTATGTAGTCAGTTAGTTTTGTTACCGTGGTTTCTATTTCAGAGGAGTCCGTTATCGAGGTTTGGGGTATTCGATGTTTGGCTAATAAAGAGGCTAAAAGGCGTTTAAATTCAGGTATGTTGGTGCGTCGCGGATTTCGCCGGGCTCTTTTGTTTTGGCAACTAAAGTAAAGCGAATTCTCCTGTGGTCGGAGCAAGAGGGCTCGTCGGATACTCGCCAATTCGAGATAAGGTTAGTTGCATTTTCTGTTGCTAGAGTAAGGTCTATAATCGTTTGACCCCTGGCAGTGACCCAAGTGGGTTCAGAGCCATGGTTCACGATGTTAAGGGTAGTCGAGAACAGGGACCGAAACCGGTATGACTTATACAAGTATTTTTTCGGTAACAACCTTTTTTCCATTTACATGTATTTTTAAAGGTTACCTTTATTCTGAAATGAAATACAACCAGTATTGATACCGGCTACCGAAGTAACAATTACCTCTATCTTACACGTGCCGTCGGCATTAGTCAAAGGGCGCGCATCGCCTGTGTGTGTGACAAAGAATCAAGTCGACACACGAACTCACGGCCCTGGCTGGCGCGGCACGCGCCACGCACAACGCGTCTTTCATTCAGTTTGATAGCGAGTCTAACTGTTTGGTTGGCTAAGTTACTCTTACTTTACTACCTACTATTAAAAATGGGACGAAAAATGTGTATGGGATGAAACATGTTTATGCATATTTCACCTACGCAAGGGAAACAAATTCCTCTAAATGTGACATAGAAGGTTGCAATAAAGTTTTAAAAAGTTTGTATTTTTTCGTCGGTATATGAGAAGTGAAATAAAATATCTTTTCGAAGACGAAGATTTTCCTTATCAAATAATGTCCCTTGTTGTTTATAATATTATGCCATCGTTCTCGTCACTGTGGCTAACATGTTGTTTTTTAGGGTTCCGTAGCCTAATGGCAAAAACGGAACACTTATAGATTCGTCATGTCTGTCCGTCTGTCTGTGTCTGTCCGTCCGTATGTCACAGCCACTTTTCTCCGAAACTATAAGAACTATGCTGTTGAAACTTGGCAAGTAGGTAGATGTATTCTGTGAACCGCATTAAGATTTTCACACAAAAATAGGAAAAAAAACAATAGGGGGTCCCCATACTTAGAACTGAAACTCGAAAAAAAAAAAATCATCAAACCCATGCGTGTGGGGTATCTATGGATAGGTCTTCAAATGATATTGAGGTTTCTAAAATCATTTTTTTTTCTAAACTGAACAGTTTGCGAGAGAGACACTTCCAAAGTAGTAAAATGTGTCCCCCCCCCCGTAGCTTCTAAAATAAGAGAATGATAGATCAAAAAAAAATATGATGTATACTACCATGTCAACTACCAGCGAAAATTAGTTTCAACAAGATCTAGTAAGTAGTTTTTTTTTAATCCGTCATAAATCGTAAATCGCAACTTTTGCTTATAATATATGTAGGTATACCTACAGGTTTGTACGGAACCCTCGGTGCGCGAGTCCGACTCGCATTTGGCTGGTTTTTATGCTTTGGAGCGAATTTCGATAGTCGAACAGTACCTACACAATACAATGGTTGGTTAATTGTAAAGTAATAATTTATGTTAATCTCACGACGGGCTCCCGAGAGAGGAACCTCACAATACGCGCCGTGTCCAGGAGTACTGCTTTCTGGATCAAGCCCTTGATCCAGCTGCCCAACGAGAGCCTCTTGAGGTGTTGGTCGAGGCTCTTCGCAATAACGCCATTGGCCGTCACGACTATCGGCACAATGACTGCTGTGTTCACATCCCACATGTCGACAACCTCGCGAGCCAAATCAAGATACTTACTTTGTTTCTCTTTCTCAGACATCACGAGGTTCTCGTCATGAGGGACTGCTATATCAACAATCATTGCGCGACGCTTTAGTCGGTCTATCACCTCTATGTCAGGCTTATTGGCAACTAGTCCTGTTAGTGATGATAGACCGATCCCAGTACAACATACAATTGCCATTTTCGAGAATCGGGTCGGGCACATACCTATAGTACGATACTTCCGATTCCACAAGATTGTATCTCAGAGCAATTTGCTGGTGGATGATCCTGGCTACAAGGTTGTGCCTGTCCAAATAGTCACCGTTAGCCAGACTAGAACAACCGGAAATAATGTGGCGGATGGATTCCCCGGGTCGGTAACATGCCCGACATATGTCAACCGTACCGTCCTTCACAATGTATTTCCGGTAGTTGTTCGTCATCATAACTTCGTCCATGATCGCACAGGCAAAACCATCGGTTTCCCCAAAGAGGTCACCAAAACGCAGCCAGGCTACGGACGCTAAAAAGTCTACATCGGGCCCATATAGGACCCGATAAAGGCGTCCGTGAAGCTCCTTGCTCTGCCATACCTCCCTGCGGTCGGTAGTATCTAATACCACAGGTTTGCGCCAGTTCTCGTTAGCCAAGGAGAGCGCGGTAAGGCCTTTGTCCACCGCTACCACATCTCGATGCATACCCACGTCGGCCTCTAGGAAGCATTCCCTAAGGCTGCATACCTCGCGGTTGTGCAGGGTCTTAGCATTTAAGAAGCCACGACCCCCGCACTTCCGCGGGATATGCAGCCTCATCACCGATAACCGTGGGTGATGGATCCGATTTGCGGTAAGCAGTGAAGCAGTGAGCGTACCCTTCTATCCAGGGCGTCAAGTTCTGTCTGAGTCCATTTGAGTATGCCGAAAGAGTACATCAAAACCGGCATGACCCAACCGATGAAGGCACGCACCTTGTTTCCGCCTGATAAAAGACTGTTAAGTACTTTATTCAGGCGGCCAAACCAGTGCTCCTGCAACGATTGTTTCATATCAGCAGCATTGATGCCTAACGCTTCCGACATACCCAAATACTTGTAAGTTTCGGTTGAGGAGAGGGAGCTAAGGTGTATGGAATCCGAGAGTTGTGTTCCCACGGATTCCATAATCTCCCCTCGCTTTACATGCATGACCGCACATTTATCCACACCAAATTCGATCCTGATGGCGCTACTGAAGTTTTCTGTTACCTTCAGTAGCTTCATCAGTTGCAAGTTGTTAGGAGCAAATAGTTTCAAGTCATCCATGTAAAGAAAGAAAGAAAGAAAGAAAGAAACAAACTTATTTGGCACATACAGATACACACAATTAAAAATAAAGGAGGTGCGATATGACCTGACCACCTCTTCTCAACCGGAAGCCTTGCCCCGAACCCTCCAGCAATGTACTGAGAGGGTTGAGGGCAAAACAAAACCACAGTGGACTCAGACTGTCGCCCTCATATATGCCACGCTCGATTCTTATCGGGTCGCTGTTCACCTGGGTCTGTCGACACCCTGGATAGAGAAGGACCGTCCTCCACTGCCCCATACACGGCATCAGGAAGGTGCGTAGAACTGCTTTAACAAAGACATTCACAATATTTGTTTTCATAACACTTATATATCTACTGCAATAAGTAATCATAGAATACAATCATTTTCGTTAATGCCTTTCCTCGTGTAGCGGTAGCTAGTTAGCTACCTACACAGTAATTTTAAAAACGTAGGTGCTAATGTGTTTTTTATTCATGTGTTTTCTCGAGTGATAAAGAAAACAATACAATTTGAAAATTTAATTTGTTTAAATTAGATGAAACCCTGTATGTAGGTACCTACTTATTTAAAACTTTACATGTAAATAGAGAAATACCGTTTTAAGATAACATAGGAGAACTTAAATTAAAAGGCATACTAAAATACAATGAGCATACATCACAGTCCTGATGTAAATACCAAAATTCTTACAGTTTTCTGCCATTTCACAATTTGTTTGTAAATAAATACTACGCAAAAAGGTGAACCAACCAAATAAACGGATCCGCACAACACGACGATAATATGCCTGCCAACAAATACAAATTATCTGCGATATTGTGTTTCTTTCTCGTAATCAAGGCCATTTTTAGGTAACTTATTAAAACGGTAACCTCAATAGAGGTTTCTTTCTAGTAACCAAGGTCATTTTTAGGTAACCGGTATTAAGACTGTAACCTCAATCAGAGGTAACATTTTTCTTCTGCCTGGTTACCCAGATAGCGGTAACCTAAGTCGTAAAAATAACCAAAATTCTTCGATACCTGTACCGTAATTTATAAAGGTTTTCGGTCCCTGGTCGAGAATAGATATGTGGTTAGGGTCTCACCTCTAGTGTTCGATACTTCACTGCCCCAAAGTGGGTGGTGGGCGTTCGCGTCGGTGCAGATGATCAGGTCCAGATTGGCGGTCTCGCAGTGTTGGACCAGATCAGTCATCTCCTTCGGTGGGCAGTTCTCGTCATCGCTTGGCATGGGGGATGGGGTTTTGGAAGTCCCAATAACAAGGGAGAGTCATTGCGGCAATCCGCTACTGCATATGACCTGGCAGTAGCCAACACTTGGTTCCAGAAAAGAGACAAACACCTACACCTCGCATACAAAAGTGGTAACCGCATGACCCAAATAGACTATTTTAAAGTTAGGCGCAAAAATATAAAGCATGTTAAAGACTGCAAATTGCTGCCAGGAGAAGACTTGGTATCGCAACAAAGACTCCTCCTTATGGAAGTAGTAATAAAAATACGGGGTAAAAAAGTCAAAAGAGTGTCCTCCCCCTAAAACAAACTGGTATATGCTAGAGAAGAATGATTGCATGAAGGAATTTAGAGAGCAAGTGGTAGACAAAATGATAGAAATGGCAGACATGAATGATAGAAGTGTGAATGAAAGCTGGAATGAGCTAGCTGGCTGCATTAGGCAAGCAGCGAAGGATATTTTGGGAGAAACAAAAGGAAGAGGTACAATAGACAGGGATACATGGTGGTGGTCGACAGAAATACAGAAAGTGTTAAAAGAAAAAAATAAGTAATTCAAGGAATGGCAGAGTGTGGGACTGGAAAACGTTAGTTTGAAAGCTGAAAAAAAGAGTGAGTATGATTTTAAAAAACTGATGAATGAGAAAATATCTGGAGTGGTGTTCTGGAGAATAAACCAGTGAGTGAGGGGTTAGTGAGGATGGTCAGTGTAGATGAAGTGAGAACAGCAGTGAATGGAATGAAGAATGGTAAGGCAATTGGTCCAGACGGAATGCCAATTGAAGTGTGGAAGTTGTTACGGGTAGATGGATGGGCGTGGTTAGCTTTATTCTTCAATAAGTTGTTGCTGGAAGAAGCCATACCTGATGAATGGTGCAACAGTTTGTTAGTACCCATCTTCAAGAACAAGGGCGAAGTGCTAGAGTGCAACAACTATAGAGGAATAAAGCTAATGTCACATAGTATGAAAGCCTGGGAAAAAGTTGTTGAAAGGTGGCTGAGAGAAGAGAGTGTCATCTCACCGAATCAGTTCGGTGTTATGCCTGGTCGGGGTACAACGGACGGCATTTTCGCTATCCGTCAGCTGTGCGAGATGTATAGAGTTGTACATAAAAACTTGCATATGGCATTGACCTCGAAAAGGCATATGACCGGGTGCCTCGTGAGGTTTTGTGGTGGGCCCTTAAACAGAAAGGTGTGCCTGGGAAGTATTTGCAGTTGATCCGAGCGATGTACAGTCGATGTAGTACTCAAGTCCGGTCTACAGTGGGCACCACTGACAGCTTCAGTGTGGCAGTCGGTTTGCACCAGGGGTCGGCCCTCAGCCCTTATCTCTTCCTGATGATAATGGACGCTCTGACGTCGGACATCCAGGAGGAGGCTCCCTGGTGTATGCTGTTTGCTGATGACATTGTGCTGGTTGCCGAAAGCGGCCTTGAGGTCCAGAGCAGATTGAGACGTGGTGGCAAAGACTGGAGAGTGTTGGCCTGAAGTTGAGCAGAACCAAAACAGAATACCTGTGTGTCTCTCCAGTCCTATACCTATAGCTCTCACCGGACCGCCTACACCGATCTGCTCCGACTTTCGGTGCCTCGGGTCGCTTGTTCAGGGGGATGGCGATATAGACCGAGACGTAAGCCACCGGATCAACTCGGGATGGATGAAATGGCGACAGGTTACTGGGACAACTTGCGACCCACGGGTGCCCCTCAAGTTGAAAGGCAAAATCTACAAGCCCGTCATAAGACCTGTCGTAATGTGTGGATCAGAATGTTGGGCTGTGAAAAAGACGGATGAAAATAAGCATGTGGCGGAGATGAGAATGTTGAGATAGATGTGTGGAGTAACAAGAATGGATAAAGTGAGAAATGACTACATTAGATGTAGTTTAAAAGTGGCGCCAGTGACGGAAAAGTTAAAAGGGAATCGCTTGTTTTGGTATGGTCATGTGAAGAGGAGGGAGGAAACGCATTTAACTAAAAGAGTAATGAACATTAATGGGGGATGGATGGAGAGGGAGAGGAAGGCCAAAGAAAAGATGGATGGATTGTGTAAGAAGCGATATGAAAGAAGAGGGAGTTAGTGAAAGTTTGACGGCTGATAGGGCAGACTGAAAGAAGAAAACGTGTTGCGCCGACCCCAAGTAACATGGGATAAGGGCAGGAAGATGATGATGATTTATGTTTAACCACATGTTTTATTTGTTAAACAGAATTGGATTGTGCTGTGTGTTTACAAAAATGTAATCATCCAACACAGTTACCCTGTGGACATGTATTTTGTTTTCTCTGTGTGAAGGTAAGTTTATGTTCATTTATTATCAGTGGCTGCCTTTACTGTTGTGTGACCCTCGTTCTGTTTTAAATTGATATGAATCAAAATTAGGTATTTGGGCCAAAATATTTTTAGATGCCTAAAAACCAGTCCCTTGGAAAGATCAGTATAAACTTTTCAAAATATAACATTATTGTCTAATAAAAAAAACAAGATTTGAACATAAAAAAATATGTTATAAATTTGAAAATTAGGTACGGTAACAACGTTGAAATTCTTGGTAACGCAATAGTTCTTCGTACTAAATACTGATGTCCTTGAGCACGTGTCTGATGTATACTTAACAATTTCTCATAATATTTCCTAGATGGCGTTTAGTCTTAATTACCACAGTAAAAATGTCAGCTTTGGACCTTATTACAATGATAATAGATTTATTTTACATTAAATATTTAATGAAATAAAAAATAATTTAATCTGTGTCTCCAACAAAGAATAAAACCGTAACTACAGTACGAATAATCTAAGTTTATCCATGCGAAGTACGTCGCAATCGATTGCGCAGGATGTCAATTTGACAAGAAACATAGAAAAGCGCATGCGCGGGTACGTCGCTTAAGCAGTCTCAGTCACTCGTATACGTTTGATGCATACTTGTGCCTCGCTTCCTCAATGCAATACGACTGTTGGTGCGAAAAGTGTTAAACGTTGTTATTGTTTTAATTATTTATTCTGGTTTTTTCTTACTGTTTGACTTGTATTTTGTGTTTTTTTGTAGTGTATGTGTTTGTTGTGTTACTTTGTGATCGTGTTATTGTCATGGCATGCATTTTTTCAAAATTCAAATATAACACGTACACAAAAAAAAAACATAATCTCCGAACGTAACACTTTTCTACGCGATGGGACCTGCGCGGTCGTCACTAACAGCCAACTTCGCATGGGTAAATAAAGTTAGAATATTCGTACTGTACCTTGCGTGTTGTATGAAAATAAACCTCTAAGTGAATGTATTACGTTTTCTTGTATTTCAATCGGTTCAACTTGTTTTAACTCTTATAACAAATGACAGCAACTGCGCGGGGCGGGGTACCTACGCCCACGCATGTGCCGCGAGTGAACCGGCTAGGTTACCTGCAGGTACCTTTCCGTCGTTGAAAGCGATCTCACGTTGAATGTACAAATTTTTAGACTGGTTTTTTACTTTTCATGTTCCTATCATAGTTCATAGTTTTCTAATTCAAATTTTCTAATTTAAATTCAATTTTACTACTAGTATAGAATAGAAAACATTAATTTGACATAGGTACAACACAACAACAAAAAAAACTACCTACTAAAAGCATTGAGAGTGAAATAAAAAACATAAATTATAGATTAAATAACGATAACAAGATAACAATAACAATACATGTCAAAAGTCAGATCATTTCATTTTCCAAGCGGATGTTAACCACATCCACAATGTTTTTTATTTCAGGGAATTGCTTTTCAAAGTAAAAAGTGTGCAATGTGCCGAGCAGATATACCACTTACTTACCTGGATAATCCAATATTATTGGGGACCATTAAAGATGAACAAGATGACAGTAATCCTACCCAAGAAGTATACCAGTGGTTCTATGAGGGCAGGAATGGTATGTATGTAATCTTAATTTATTAACAGAGTCATGATTTGCATGTTGGAACTCATTTTCAAAAAAACCGGCCAAGTACGAGTCGTACTCGCGCACTGAGGGTTCCGTAAGCAGAAGTTGCGATTTACGATTTATGACGTATTAAAAAAAAACTTCTTACTAGATCTCGTTCAAACCAATTTTCGCTGGTAGTTTACATGGTAATGTACATCATATATTTTTTTTAGTTTTATCAGATCTCTTATTTTAGAAGTTAAGGGGGGGGGGGGGGACACATTTTACCACTTTGGAAGTGTCGGTCGCGCAAACTATTCAGTTTAAAAAAATGTTCTTAGAATCCTCAATATCATTTTTGAAGACCTATCCATAGATACCCCACACGTATGGGTACAATGAAAAAAAAATTTTCGAGTTTCAGTTCTAAGTATGGAGACCCCCAAAATGTATTGTTTTATTTCTATTTTTGTGTGAAAATCTTTATGTGGTTCACAAAAAACATCTACTTACTTACCAAATTTCAACAGCATAGCTCTTAAAGTTTCGGAGAAAAGTGGCTGTGACATACGGACGGACGGACAGACAGACAAACAGACATGAAGAATCTATAAGGGTTCCGTTTTTGCCATTTGGCTACGGAACCCTAATAAGATTTTTGCCTTCTACAGAAAAACAAAACTCACAGAAATAACTGATTTCGTTACAGGTCTTATACCTAATTCTTAGTTAAACTGAAGTTATCATAGCAGCCCGTTTAATACAATGGCAATTGCGTAGGTAATGACTAATTTAATACAGTAAAATGGAGCATGACATCATAATGTTAAAGAAACCTAAGGCACTTGTCTCACCACCGACGAGGAAGCTATTAGCTATCGACTATTTGCTCGCTGAGGAAAGGGACAAAATATATAGAGCTCATGTGAGTAAAAGAGATAATAATATCATGGTCGATAGCTGGCTGTTCACACTGCAGGCCTCTAGTTGATCACAGCGACAAGAGCCATCAAAGATTTTACTCGCTCAACGACACTCGCTCGGCAATGCTTGCTTAGCGGTTAGAACTCACCAACCAGCATTAAATTTTATCTATAGTGCGGGCCGGAGCGAGTATTGCGAGTAATCGCCCGTTGCACAAAACCACTGGCTTAAGGCCCTTTAGAGTCGTCAAAAGGCTATTTTCTAAAGAATATTTCTCATTAACGGCTGGGTCAAAAGAATGGAAAAAAATATAATTATGTTTAAAGTAGATTCATGTACTACAATCTGAACACTTGATTTTTTCGTATGATATACAGTTTTGCCGTAAAAAAATATTTAACAACACAATATTTTTTCGCTTATTTTGTTTATTTCTTCCAAACGGCTTTGAAGTTTAAATATGTTTTTACATGGGATAAATGGTGGCAAAGTATTCTACAAAATGAACATTTCTCATGGAAATCAATCTATATTTTGCAAAGAAAATGTTTAATATGGCTTATGTTTAACTTACCACCAGATATAGTAACAAATAGCAGACAAAAGTAGTAAATGATCAGCAAAATGAAACTCGCATTTTAATGTAAAATTATAACCAAAGTTTTAACACTTTGCTATCCTATTTAAGTAAAATGACTCCAAGTAAATCATGAGTAACCCAAAAATAGTAAATGATCACCAAAATTAAACCAACATTTTAAAGTAAAATTATAACCAAAGTTTTTAAATTCTGCTATCCTATTTAAGCAAAATGAGTCCAAATAAATCATTGTTATCCCAAAAGTAGTAAATGATCACCAAAATTATATCTCGTTATCCGATTAAACCAAATGATTCACCAACAATATAAGGGATCTGGCGCTCGGCGGCCGCTACCGAGGCACGCTCGCTTCGCTCGCTCGCCTTCGCGCGCTAATGGTCATGGTTCTAACCTAACCTAACCCACATTAATTTGCTCGCTAAGATTTGGTGATCATTTACTAAAGGAGATTGGCAGAAACCCATGTATTTTCAGTACCACATAAAGGCTAAGCGTTTCATAGAATGAATATATGGATTTTAATGCTACAATAGAGTATAACAGAATATGTAATGGTAAGCCATACATTAGACTTGGGGTTATTTAATTGATTTAAACATAAACTCAAAATGGAACACCAAAAATAATTCGATACCTACATACTTTGTAACTAAAGGAAAACCCTTATAAATCATACATTTCAATCAGATAAAGTGTATAGATTGTACTTTAATAATTATAGATACAGCAAGGTGTTCTAAGTTGAGATAAGGAAACGGCAAATATAGGTAAGAAGATTTTGAATGATTTTAGGCTATCCAGTTGCTATGACGTCACTTCTAATAGTAATAACGTTCCTTTAGCGGGATTTGAATCTGTATCCAAGATGGTCCATGACCCACCCACAAGATGGTCGTCAACAGGACAAAAGATAATGAATAATCGCGCGTCTGTTGGCGGTGGGAGAGTGGGAGTCGGGTTTGTGGCTTCAAGCACTCCCGTCATCCACCATAGGTACTATGATGGATGACGCATCGTTTCGGATCGCGGTCTGTCTCCGCTTGGGCGCACCATGTGTTGTTCCGCATCAGTGTCATTGCGGAGTTGCTGTCGACAGCCTCGGACACCATGACCTTTCCTGCTGCGAGATCGCAGGCCGCATAGCGCGACATGCTAGCATCAACGATATTATTCGTCGGGCTCTTGTCACCGCCGGCTTACCGGCAGTATTAGAACCTAGTGGCTTGGTACGTGACGATGGGAAGAGATCAGATGGTATGACGTTGGTGCCGTGGAAGATGGGTAGGCCTCTGGTGTGGGATGCAACATGTATCGACACCCTTGCGCCATCACATGTTCCAAGTACGGTGGGTTGTGCCGGCGCTGCCGCTGCGGCTGCTGAGGCCCTCAAGCGGCGCAAATACTGTAACCTTATTGGTAATTAAAGTTTTGAGCCGTTTGGGGTCGAAACGCTTGGGTCATGGGCATAGAGTATATAACCACTAGAGAGCGTATAGGCCGATTTCTTCTAAGTACGCGGCTCACTACAGCGGGCCGGGGGACGAGGAACAACGCGCGGCTGCAATTGGTCCGTTCAAGGTCAAGTTGCATAGGTAACCTATGGTTAGTGGTGGCACTACTTGATTAAAGGAAAATAGTCGATATCGATAAAATGGATTTTAACATTATAAAAATACTCAATCCAAACAAACAGCGCTATATCTTGTTTAAACAAAGTTTCCCTATTAACCTTATCTTTCCACTTTTATTTTAATTCTGAAATCTTCGAAAATCTAAAATGTAAACATGTATGTCAAACACACAGATGAAAAATCTGAGAAATCCTCCTCCTATTTTTAAAGTCGTTTAAAAGTAGTTACGTGTTTAATGTAAGTATGTGAATTGATTAAAAATTGTATTAGTTATAATTTTATGATCATCGATAAATCGACTTCAATCATTAAACGTAACAGCACAGATTTTACGATAAAAATACAAAGGGGAAGAAAGGGATAAAAATATAAGTATTTCCTAATGAAAGAAAGAGACTTTTCCAAAAGACATCAACGCGCGCTTCTCACAGTGTGCTCGTTCACCTAACCACCATTTTATATAGACCCCTGCAGTGGCTCATCATCTGATTCAAATCAAACATATTTTGCGTAGTCTTTACTCTCCGATGAAAAGTTATGCCCTCATTTTTGTAACAAAAGGTCTTGGAATGTTTCCCACACAAATTCACCGGGTATGATGGCATTTTTATGCGTTATAAATTGCATATAAAATTAAAACGATTCGTAAAAACTTAGCATGCCCACAGGTCTAACAATTGGTCACAACTAAAATGGTTACGAGTGCCGCTGCCTAACATCTGAGCAAAAACACTAATAGTTTTCGTGCGTCGGGGCACTGTATGCGCAGTCAAGTGGTTTAATAGTCTTTGGTCATGGGGTCCGAGTGCGCGTCTCCTTTTTAAGGAAATATCTCGTCGACTAATCGACACTTTGCGTGACCAGAGGGCTGGCTCGTTCTTTGCTCAAAGAATTAGCATTGCCATTCAACGTGGCAATGCTGTCAGTCTTCTGGGCACGTTTCCGGATGACGACGATGCGGAGGAATTCTTCGACGCCTAAGCACATCCTGTTTTTGTATATAGTTAGGTTTAGTTGTTTTCATGTTTTTATTAATATTAAGAATCCATTAAAATAAAGTCAACATATGAATAATTAAATAGAATAGGTAAAAAATGCAACCATAGTATTCATAAAACTTTTTATTCTAATGTTAACAATACATTGTCAAGAAATACCGCAGGGGGGGCTGTTTCTTGGTGTCGAGTGTAAGCGAAATACTATACAGTTACAACAGTCGCCGATGATGGAGCTCTGACCTTGCTGTTCCCTTTCAACGGCTATGAAAACAAAATATGTGATCCGCCGCACATGACGGGATTTTATTTTTGCTCTTAACAAAAATGGATTTTCTCCTCATAAACTGGTCAAATCCAGCTGGTCGCGATCTATTTCGAGTGTGTACATTCCTTGAAAGCGGAAATGTTCTCCAAAGTATGATCTAGCTTGACGGATCTGGCATGTGCCACACGCAAACAACACCAATTCTTGCAAGGAGAGCCGTGGGATTTATATATTTGAGGCATCTATATCTGCGACAATTCAGGCGGTCCATGGCTATAATCGCTAATTCGTTCTCTAAAAATAATCGTTCATTTATTATATTTTACATTATTTGAGCATTTCCTGGGTCAGTAAATCGAGTTCCAAATGCATTTAATACAGCACAAGCAGTTTTTAAATCTTTCATAAGATGAGGATTCGCTCGATTGAATAATCTTGTCTGAAGATTTTGAAATCTCTCTACACAACGGGATCGACATTCACAGATTTGAAGTACAAACAATGTTAAATAAGAGTCCTCTCACCAGTTCCGTCCTGCACAAAAGTATACTCAACTGAACGCAAATTGTAATGTTATAGCAACATGGTGGCTGAAAATTCACATGATTCACACTTCATTTATAAACGCATTTGAACACTACAAATATCCCAAACGACGAATTAGGACACCTAACCACACCTAACATACAACACAGAAATATGACGTATTGCCTACATATTTTTTGTATTTGACATAAAGTGACAGCTGGGTTGCCAAATATTAATTAACAATTTGAATCGAAATAAGTTTGACTCTATTTTATGCGTTTTGTTGTGGATTAAATGCGTTTTGTTTTCGTAACGGGGTAGCACACTAAAATCATGTTTTTCTAATTACTACCAACAACTAATTAACCATTTTAGCTTGGAAAATAACTACGGATATAAGACCTATAATTTGCATATAAGAAGATTTTGGAACATTTCGATTTTATGAGGTACCCAAGTCGCCAATCTTCTTTGGTGGTCGAATACAATTTAAGGGGCCGTGCATAAAATTCACTCGCTACTGTTTAGGTAAATTCGATGCGATTCTATGTTTGTGTGCACCGTTTATGCAGATACACACACACGCGGGTGAAGTTCGAGCGTAGTGACCGCTTAAACAATTTTGATCCTTTAGACGATATTATTTTAAGTAACATAATTATATAGTGTACAGCTTAGAAATAAAAGTCTGGAATGTAAGTGTGGACTGTGTATAATATCACGATCAAAAAAAAAATGGTTCAATTTTGTGTTACATGAATTTAGATACGATTAATAAAAATGACTTAACTGCCGATTATTTTTAAAATTGACGAACAATACCAAAGAAAGGACATTCACGTAATCCACATAAATGACTCCAACTTTCACATCATCGTGCAGAAACATAAGTAACAAAAAGGAAAGAAAATGAACTAAATAGTCCTCACACTACTTAAGTTTTTTTTTTCCTTTTGGTGATTTACAACAAATACAATTAAAATAATGTTTTTCATAGTCCAAATAACGTCATTGCGTAATAAATATATTCATTATGTCAAGTCAAGTCCAGGTATCCAGGTTCAACTTATCAGCTATTATTATAAAAGCGGAAAAGAAGGAAAAAAAATATTAGCTAAACATATCTGGTAAAAGTAATTTATACTTAAATAAAATAAAACGGTCATTTATTCAAATTAGGCTGATGGTTAGCACATTTTTACAAGCTTTTATAACGTCGACCTGTATGTAACTAACTATGTTAAGGAATCTAAGGTAACGAATTTAACCATCTTCCTAGGATCGTAGCGTCTTGAAAATTGACAGCTGTATGTAGTTTTGATGACAATACAATAATATGGTACTGTCGAACTGATTTGGTGATGGAGCCGGAAGATATGAACTGGAACTTCATGATGGAACATCGTATCAAAGCTGTGTTTGGATTTGTTAGATAAGTCTTATGATAAACTTGGACCACGATTAAGTTCCAAGGTCTGATGATGAAGCCAGAAGATAGGCACTGGCATTCCATGATGGAATATCATATCATAGCCGTGTTTAGGCTTGTTAAAAAGGTCTTATGATGAACTTTGTCCACAATTACGTTTCAAGGTCTGATGATGAAGCCAGAAGATAGGCAACGGCATTCCATGATGGAATATCGTATCATAGCCGTGTTTGGACTTGTTAGAAAGGTCTAATAATGAACTTTGACCACGATTACGTTTCAAGGTCTGATGATGAAGCCAGAATATACCGCGTGTATCTGACATCGACGCACAAACGATTTCCATGGGTCCAGGGCATGATTTTGGACACCCAAGACTTAGAATTTTTCGTCGGCTTCTAATTTTTTCATTTTTTTTTCAAGGGTTTTTTTACTTTAGCTGCTTATAATCGTTATTCTGACCTAACCCAATGAGATTTTTAATTCATTAACTACTTTCACTAAAAAGAGCAATCTGAATAAAACCACAAATAGATGAAAAAATGAGAAAAGAACCGACGAAAAATTCCAACATTGGGGTGTCCAGAATCATGCCCTGGACCCATGGAAATCGTTTGTGCGTCGATGTCAGATACACGCGGTAGGCACTGGCATTCCATGATGGACTATCGTATCATAGCCGTGTTTGGACTTGTTAGAAAGGTCTTATAATGAACTTCGACCACGATTAAGTTTCAAGGTTTGGTGATGAAGCCGTAAGGCAGGAACTGGTATTCCATGATGGAATATCGTATCATAGTCGTGTTTCTACTTGTGAGAAAGGTCACGTAATAGACTTTGAACACGATCAGGTTTCAAGGTTATAACAAACCTATTATATATTGACTTGTAAAGGGGCGCTCAACAAAGGCTTAAACTTTTCGTAACTGGTGGCGTTGGAACAGGAAAGACGTTCTGTTGAACTTGTTGAAAAATCAAGTGAACAGATGTTACGGGAAGCAGGTTACAAAGATTGGCGCTCTGACTGGAGTTGCAGCACGACTATAGCTGGCTCTACACTGCATAGCTTACTCAAATTACCAGTTTAAAGAGAGATGGCGTCTTAGTGTACAATGTACATGCCTCAACTTTCCGGCAAATCTTGAGAATTATGCGTCTACAGTGGCAAAATGTATAGTTCTTTTCTTGTACGTGGACGAGATATTTATGGTTCTGGTTGTGTATGATAGACGCTCATTTACGCCAGCTAAAGAATTCCAATGAACCCTTTGGCGGCATAAACGTTATGCTCTTTGGCGACCTCTCGATTGTACTTCAACATTTGTAACTACTGAATCTTGCGGTGTATTCGAATTATCCTCTTCATTCTGAAAGTATATATTTGAATAAGTACAAGTAGCAAATTATGCACAGGAGGGTAGGTACATTACAGAACAGCTAACTGCGATCGTCAACCCGCCTGTCAAGCGTGGCGATTATGGCAACCCCCTCTCCACTTTTGGGTGAGGCCTATGTCCAGCCGCGGACGTTATTCGGCTGGTATGATGATGATGATGCATACATACCCTGTATACTGTAGGTATATTATTTATACATCGTTTGATAATTTATTACACAAAGTATAATTATATAATATATATATATAATTACCATGCCTAGATCTAGTTGAAATATATTGTCAGCATTTGCAGTAACCACAGTCATTTCAGAACTGCCAATTTCATCGATTTCCTAAAATGAACAACATTTTAAAATTAGTATGTACTCGTAAACACTTCTACAGTTCTAGCACTGATCAAAAGTAAAATCTTACATGTGCTGGGAACGAAACCGTAGCCAGTTGCTGAGTTTTGTTTCCTTTTTTTTTTAGTTACGCATTCGTAATTCGACCTTTTTCGACCCATTCTGCAAAAAATTACAGATATCAAACTAAAAAACTTACAAACATACAAACAAACAATGAAACGTTACCTCCATAATATTAGGCTTGAAGACGAAATACATTTTACAATCTTAAAAACAAGCAAAAATACTTAACATCAAAATTAATACTTACTGGATCAAAATGTGGTAGTCGTCGTACAATCTCAGAATTATATTTACGCAAAACTCGCGAGCGCCTGCGAAGCAAAGTGATACGTGTTCACGCTGGGAGAGCCCGGTCGTTACTGACGCGATCGGGTTCGCGCGGTCGATAATATAGTTCACTTTGCCTATAATTTACGAAATGAAGTTATTGATTTTTTATATAATAAAATTTAGATTTTATTAAAGGGTTAACTTAAGATTTATGTGTAATTTTTAAATTTTCCTAAAAGTGTTTGTTTAGTATAGTAAAAAATACTTATTTGTCTAAACGTTTTCTCAAAATTTTCGTTTTTCAACATTTTTTTCTGCTTTAATTCGTATTGATTTCAAAAATGTTTTCAACCCATGTAAAAGTAGACTATATAATGATGTTATAAATAATTTTTAATGTGCACAATATTTTGTAGTTTGGTTGTCCAACGAAGTCAAACCATCACTCGCTCGTTACTTTTGCGGAAAAGGGGGTTGGAATATGGGTGATTGCCATTATTATATACATTATTTAAAAAAAAAAATCAAGCCATGTAAAAGAACAAGAACTCGTCTCTTATAATAACAAAAACAAAGGTTCTAATTCTTCTTGCTTTTCACACAAGTAGTGATCTAAATTGTTCGAAATGAGCTGATTTCGTGCACGGGGCCTTAAAGGGGAGTCGTGACTAAAATAGCTGGTACTATTGTATTTTTAGACTTTATTTTTCTGGTGTTATGTAGATATTTTTGGTTACAAAACTAAGGGTATCAAAGCACTTTATGGTGGTCATTATATTTATCCCCGTTTAATATTGAGACTCCCAAACATTGTATGTGTGCGGGCGAAGGCGGCAGTCGTGCTCTAGCACTGAGACGGGGAGTCGTGTCGCCCGCTGCTCCGCTCGCGCTATCGACCGACTACGCGCTTTTGAATGTATTACTGCAAATATTTACGAACTTTTGGATTAGTGTGCGTTCATAGACTTGCTCGTTGCAGAGAAGACAATTTGATTGTACGCATGGGTGCATTGTACACTGTTTCATACAGCAACTTTTATCAAGATATAATGGTTTTATTGAATGTAAACTAAAGCCCCTTTTTTCAAACGTAGCTTATATTCATTCTTACTTAATGTCTTTTATTCTCAAAAAACCTACCAATAATAAAGAAAAATAAAACATTTAACTACTTCAATCTTCCTTGTAATATTTTAGTTTACAAAAAAAAAACCGTTACGAATTAAAACTCTTTCGGAAGTTTCGGAGTTAATGAAATTGCTGCAAAATTATTTAACAGAGCTAAATTAGCTTAAAAACCTTATTTACTTTAGAATGTGCTGTGTTTTATTTGAAATATTTTTCTAGAATATAAAGTGGTATAGGCAGAAATAAAAAATAATAGATTCGCTGGCCGAGAACCGAGTTTTTCGAGTTTGACCTTGAATATCGAGTATCATTATATCGTAAGCAGATAAGACGGATTTCGTCAGCATATCAGACAAACAACATGTTGTCTAATACGCATTTGGTCGTATCATAGAAATATAAAAAAAAAACTTGTTTATTTATATACTAGCTGACCAAAGACTATTAAACCACTTGACTGCGCATACAATGCCCCGACGCACGAAAACTATTAGTGTTTTTGCTCAGATGTTAGGCAGCGGCACTACTAACCATTTTAGTTGTGACCAATTGTTAGACCTGTGGGCATGCTAAGTTTTTACAAATCGTTTTAATTTTTATGCAATTTATAACGCATAAAAATGCCTTCATACCCGGTGAATTTGTCTGGGAAACATTCCTAGACCTTTTGTTACAAAAATGATGGCATAACTTTTCATCGGAGAGTAAGACTACGCAAAATATTTTTGATTTGAATCAGATGATGAGCCACTGCAGGGGTCTATATAAAATGGTGGTTAGGTGAACGAGCACACTGTGAGAAGCGCGCGTTGATGTCTTTTGGAAAAGTCTCTTTCTTTCATTAGGAAATACTTATATTTTTATCCCTTTCTTCCCCTTTGTATTTTTATCGTAAAAATCTGTGCTGTTACGTTTAATGATTGAAGTCGATTTATCGATGATCATAAAATTACAACTAATACAATTTTTAATCAATTCACATACTTACATTAAACACGTAACTACTTTTAAACGAATTTAAAAATAGGAGGAGGGTCTCAGATTTTTCATCTGTGTGTTTGAACATGTACATTTTAGATTTTCGAAGATTTCAGAATTAAAATAAAAGTGGAAAGATAAGGTTAATAGGGAAACTTTGTTTAAACAAGATATAGCGCTGTTTGTTTGGATTGAGTATTTTTATAATGTTAAAATCCATTTTATCGATATCGACTATTTTCCTTTAATCAAGTAGTGCCACCACTAACAATAGGCTACCTATGCAACTTGACCTTGAACGGACCAATTGCAGCCGCGCGTTGTTCCTCGTCCCCCGGCCCGCTGTAGTGAGCCGCGTACTTAGAAGAAATCGGCTTACACGCTCTCTAGTGGTTATATACTCTATGTAGCTGACCCACGCAACTTCGTCTGCGTCACATTTACCATTAATGCTCGGCTCTTTTTAGTCTTAGCGTGATGATATGTAGCCTATATCCTTCCTTGATACATGGGCTATCTATACTGAACGAATTATTCAAAACGGACCAGTAGTTCCTGAGATTACCCCCCTACATACAAACTTACAAACAAATGTTACCTTTATAATATTAGTATAGATTAGTATAGATTATATGGGCCGCATTTTTGCGTAACATAATTATGTCTATCCAAATGAAAACTTTTACAAAAAATACAACCGACTTCCATATAAAAATAAAAACACTACAAAGTAAAAAATAACTTTAATTTCGGAAGTCGGTGTTTTTGTTAATTTCTTCGTATTTTGACACAGACTTTTTCACTTTTTAGTAGTACCCCACACCTAACAACACCACTGCAAAATCGCAGAAAAATAAAATACGCAATTTCGATTACTTGGATAGTTGGATGACAAAAAACCATCATCCAAGTAAACGAATTCCAGCTATTTCGATATAAAATCCAAACTTCGTAACCGATTTAGATAAAATTTAAATGGGCCCAATCGGTTTCAGACAAAACAAGAATTTTTCAAATCAGTTTTAAATGACGGAGTTAAGGGGTAACAAATTTAAAAAAAATATACAATCGAATTGAGAACCTCCTCCTTTTTTGGAAGTCGATTAAAAATCAGCCGTTCCATCGCCATACTTTTGTGGAGTCGTAGGTAAAAAACCCGGCTTGGCGCACATGTCTGCGTCCCTTTGTAAATCTTTGATAATAGTTTTGAGGTAGCGCTTGCGGTACGGAAATGTTTTTGTGTGCGGCGCAGATATGACTGTGAGTTTAGCTCCCTCCCGATGCTCAAGGTTATTGAGCCTACTATGCACCTTAAAGCCGAGCGTCAAAATACCATCGTATATCACTCGCTACTCTATGCTCGCCAACTCGTTTCGAGTTTCAAGCTTTACTCGCTAATCGTCGGCGGTGAGACAAGTCATGCCTAACTATGAATTAAATATTCTTAAAAAGATCTGGATTGTAACTTGTCATTTAATTTGGACTGCTACAGACTAGTCTGCACATATATAGTCATTCTGGCCTTTTCCTTGACAGTTAGAAAGTGCCTGTAAATGGTTTAATTAAAATAAATGCTTTCAGTTTGAGTTCTGTTTGTGAAGTAATTTGGACAACTTCGTTTATTTTAGGATGGTGGAAATATGATGAGCGGAGTAACTTTGAATTAGAAAGTGCTTTCAACGCTGGAGACCCTGATTGTACACTGCTGCTTGCTGGAACTTTATACAACATAGATTTTCAAAGCATGACACAGGTCAGGAGAAGTGACCAAACCAGACGTCGTCGAGTAAGACGGGATACGCCAGTGTTTCCGTCTAAAGGTAAACAATCATATTTTGGCAGCTATGTTTAAGTTTCATGTAGTGTACGTAGTAATCGGCGGTGAGACTATCCTGAGAGCCTTCAAATGGACGTGGTTTCAGACTCCAGGCTGCTAATGAAATTGCTGTCGAACAAATTCCGCAACTCTGGCAGGCACTGGCCCTAACGGGCCCCATCTACTATGCTGACATCTCTTTGAGGCACGCGTGGAACACAACGCGCCGTCGACCCGGGCCTGGTTCTGATCGGACACCAAGCCACCCAACGCTCGCCGTCCGCAGGCCCAACCCTACGGTGGCCGGGAATCGCCCTGCGACTTCTGACGCCCGGGACGTCTTCTTCTGTTGCGGCTGGGAGGAGATAGGGACCATGCCCTTTAAAAGGAACAAAAAAAAAACAATGAATAAGAGAAATATAAAAAGACAGTCATCAGGACTGGAAAACCAAACGAAATTGGTAGAATCTAATAACACCCAATGCTAAGACAATTTTTGAACAAATGTTGTTTTCAGAATCTTTTATGCCCGAATGAAAAACAGAACCCCTTGGTTCAATTTACATTACTGATGAAAGGAATAGAAGCGATTTCTTAAAACGAAACTTTACTGTGTGTGGCCAAAAAGAGGTCGCTCATCGACAGGGGAATTGAGGATTCCCGTAGGTACTACTGGCCTGACCTTCTGTGGAACTGGCGCTAACTGGTGCAAAGGGGGAGCGACGGCATCGGAGCAGGTAGCGGCGCGACGGCGCAAAACCGGCCACGAAGCCAGCGGGCAGACCGCACGGCGCACGAGAGCGGCGTAGTGTTGGGTTATGAGAAATGTCTTGTTCTTAAACAAAATGTCCAAACAGCGACGAAAACATCTTATTAGTACAAAATTTGAAACGCATCTTGAAACGTCGTTCGTTAAAAAGCAGTCCGTTCCCCGCGCCTTTGCCATATATGTCTTTGCATCTAACGCGCCACCGTCGCTGCCACGCGCCTCCTGACTTCGTGTCCACAGCCTTAAACCTCTGGAATGGAAGCTGTATCTACTGATCGGTGAGCCGTGAGATAGTGGTCAAACGCGTGCCTATCAACAGTAAAAAAAAATAAAAAAATCGTCATTGTGCCTCCAAAAATTTGTAGGACTATGGCAAGCTGTACAGAAAGGGCGTCACATAAAAAAACCTATGCCACCCAAAGCACAATGTTGCAGCTCAGTGCCCCAGACTAAATGCCGAAAAAGTTTTCTTCAATGTGTGAGTCCATGTGTAGATAGGGTTGCTGTTTGCTAAACCCTACCTCGGTAAGGTACAGTTTGTGGCAAGAGCAGCTTTGACCTTCTGATTATTTCGTCGCGCTGTCGGAGGGCCTTCCACCAGGTCACCAGGTCAGCTGTGGTCGACATGGAAGAGTTCAAACAAAGTTCGCATTCGGGTCGGACACTTTCGCTGTCCGATTGACACTTGCGCCTGTCATGTTTACACGTGAGGATCTAATGAGCCAAAGCCAAATATTATTTATTTAATTTATTATTTATGTACACACAGAAAAATAGTAAAATTTAACATTATAAATATAAGTACAAAGGTTTATTTATTTGTTTCATTTATTTATTTTTATGCACATATTGTTTTAAATGTTTAATTATTTCTATAAAAATAATAAAAAACATTTAAAAATATAAAAAAATAGTAGCCCACCGGTATCGGGAACAGGGTCCAAGCTACCGGTGGTTCTGGCTCCCGAGAAAGGAACCTCCTAACAATACGCGCCGTGTCCAGGAGTACCTTTTTCTGGATCAAACCCTTGATCCAGCTGCCCAACGAGAGCCTCTTCAGATGTTGACCGAGGCTCTTGGCAATTATGCCATTGGCCGTCACGACTATCGGCACAATGACTGCTGTGTTCACATCCCACATGTTCGACAACCTTGCGAGCCAAGTCAAGATGATTGGTTTGCTTCTCTTTCTCGGACTTCCCGAGGTTCTCGTCATTTATTTTATTATTAAGGCAATCTTAACTAAATACACACAAATAAAATCATCAAAATCAAGTACTTATTGCATGCATGTAAATTAAAGGTTAGCAAAATTTTATATAATATTTAAATCTCACAATACAATAATAAGATCGATATAAAATAAGATTGATAATAAAATTTTAATTTGATAATAAAATTGAATAAAATTTAGATAATTGATTAAAATAAGAATTGAATTTGGACTCTCATGTCATGGATATGTCAACTAACATTTATACATAAAATTAACATGCATAAAATCAAACAAGATTGAAATAAAGGAAATATAACAAAATAAAATAAAACACAATATAAAAAAGAAAGAAACATTATTGGGCAAAAAGAACAAAAATTAAATATTATCGAGCACAGCTATTTTAAACAAAGTGAGGCTGCCTGAAAATATGTCCAATTCACAATAAAAAAAATTTCGTTACACGTTCTGAGAAAATAGGAAAGGGGGGCATTACTACCGTACTTGGTTTTGCGACCAGCGGGAGGAAAAGGCCTATAATAATGAAGTCTAGCTGATGACCTAGGGACATTATATTAATTGATGAGAGAAGCTGTGAGCAATCCACGCCTTGATTTTATATCTTGAAAAAGAAAATTAGACCTGCATAATCTCGACGTCAGTGTACAGGTTTCATTTTAAAGTAGTTCAGTCTATCTTCATAGTGTTTAACTGTATTCCTTATCTATACCTGCCTTATAAGAGTCTTTTTATAAATTTTATTACTTATAAGTATTATATTTTATTATATTATATAATACTAGCTGACCAAAAAAAAAGTACCTACCCTGCGACGTATTCTCAGACCTAACGAATATCTATCTTCTATCTATGTATTTAAATAAAAATGAATCGCCGGAATGTTCGACGCGCATAACTTCGTAACGACTGATTTAAATTGTATAATTATTTTATAGTTCCTAATTGCCGGTGCGTACATCCGAGCGGAGCCGCGCCGGGACACTATCCTAATCTATACTAATATTATAAAGCAGAAGAGTTTGTTTGTTTGTTTGTTTGGTTGAACGCGCTAATCTCAGGAACTACTGGTCCGATTTGAAAAATTCTTTCAGTGTTAGATAGCCCATTTATCGAGGAAGGCTATAGGCTATATATCATCACGCTAAGATAAATAGGAGCGGAGCAAAAATGTGACGCAGACGAAGTTGCGCGGGTCAGCTAGTATGTATATAAAATTCTTCCGTTACTGAGTGAATTACTGACAGACAACACTCAGCCAAAACCTCTGGTCGTAGGAAGCTGCACGACCTTGGGGAGTTTAGATTTCCCGAAATTCAATCGGGCAAAAGCTAGTACTTACACAAAAAAAAAAAAAAAAAAAATCGATCAAGCTGTTTCGGAGGAGTTCGATAACAAACACCGTGACACGAGATTTTGATATATTAGAAGATGTATTTGCCAACAAAGGCTAAACAAAAGATTAATTTATTACTTACATCACTAGCTCTTGCCCCTGGTTTTGCCGCGTGACAGTCTAAAATGATAATAATAACCCTACCGCAGTATGTCTACGTTGACGTCGTGGTGGGGCTTGCGCGTCCCGATGGACCTTAGGTCATACCTAGGGTGAGGGGCCAAACAAAGAGAGATACAATCCGCAAGGCAGTTTTGTGGCGAACTGTTGGGCAGTAGCCACCCCACGAACCTTATCACCCGGGAGAAGTCTTGTTCCTCATCTACGGCTTGCCTTTATTGGCTGGCTAGAGTGAAAACTGACGAGGAACAGAGCTCCCACCTCTTTCTTGCCTTAATTGACCGGTCTGAGTGGAGATTCGCTAGAGCACACGTGCTCGGGAGAAGGATGTATAATCCAGTAAGATGCTGGTAGGGATCTTGACCGCACCTCCGGGATGGTCCTGATAGCCGTGGTATACCTCTCCACTCCTCTAGCACCTCAAGCCATGTTGCCTCCTTGGCGCTACGTCACTTTGTGCTAGCGACCGTTTTCGGGGGCCCATTCATTGAGTGTGCAAGTCACCCCCTGCCATTTAAAAGCCGTGTATATTGTTAGTGGTCAGGCAGGGGCCAATAGTTCTTCTATAATAAACGATTATCAGTCCACTAAACCACCCAAACCCATAGCGTTTAATTATTTGTTTCCATATTCTGCAATAGAACTGCTCCAACCGGTAAACTACCAAAAATTACAGAAAGTTTATAATTAAAGACCTTTTTTTTTTTTTAGGGATGGGAAATCATCCAATATCCAATGACTCCTCCCGCTCTGGGTGTAGCGGGAGGGAGTGTCAGACTTCTACTGACTAAAACCCATCCATGTTCCTTCATTGCCCTTTGTGTTCCGGAGCCACGGTGTCTCTTGCGAATAATCCCGCGACTCCGGCAGGCGTCGGCCCTTTCGGGCCCCTCTGTGTGCTGACTCTCTTTGAGGCGCGCGTGGAACACTAACGCGCCGTCGACACGGCTTGTCGTCACTAGACGGACGGACGGCGAGCCACCCATAGCTCGCCGTCCACAGGCCCGCGCCTACGGTGGCCGGAGGTCACCAGGTGGTGTCCCCCGACGCCCGCGGCGTCCACCACGGCGGCCGGGACGAGAGGGTCTCCTCTCCCTCTCCGCCACCTCCTTCGCTAGCATGACTGCTTCGCAGAAGGAGGCAACGGCGTCCCTTTCCGTCTCGCTCCGGACCATGGCTTGGACCAGGGCCGGACGCGAGAGGTTGCCGCCGATCGCCGTTTCGAGGACACGGCGGTGCGCCGCCCAAGCGGGGCATACCTGCACAGTGTGCTCCACCGTGCCCTCCGGTCGATCCTCGTAGTGGTGACACCCGGGCGTTTCCTCCCGCCCGATTCGGTGCAGGAACCTCCCGAAACATCCATGTCCGGTGAGGACCTGCGTCAGGCGGAAGGTGAGGACGCCGTGGCGCCTCTCTAGCCACTCCTCAAAGAGGGGACTTATCGCCACTATCGTGGCGTGCCCTGCACTGGGTTGCGACAGTCGTCGTCTCCATGACGCAATGAGATCGCGCCGGAGGTCTGTCCGCTGCGCGACAATTTGCCGCGTCAGCGGAGTTTCCCCCCGGCGTAGTACCTCCACGCGCCAATCATGCAGGCGCGCGAGGACTATCGCCTCCAGATCCCATGGCGGCAATCCGGCAAGGAGACACACCGCTTCGCGCGAGATCGTGCGGTACCCTCGGGCCATCCTTAGGGCCATCACCTTTTGGGGCGCGTTCAGATAGTTGGCAGCACGCTGCCGCAAGGAACGCGCCCACACCGGGGCCCCGTAGAGGGCCATGGACCGCACGACCCCCGCGTAGAGCCTCCGGCAGGAGGCGTTTGGTCCCCCCAGGTTAGGCAGGAGCCGCCTGAAAGCAGCCCCGGCCCGCTCCAGTTTGGGTGCCAAACGTCGGAAATGTTCCACGAAGTTCCACCGGCTGTCGAGGACGAGCCCTAGGTACTTCAGCGTCAACTCGACGCCGATGGAAACCCCTCCTACCGTCAGCAAGGATCCCGACGGTGGCGTATTGCCTCGGCCATGAAAACACATGGCCTCGGACTTGTGCGCCACCTCGAGACCCAATTGCCGGATCCTCTCTACGACTGTCGCAACCCCGCGTGTCATAACGTCGGCCGCCTCCGCGTACGACCCCCCCTGTGCCAGCACCAGCGTGTCGTCAGCGTAACAGATGACGCTGACGCCGCTAGGGAAGTCGGCTCGCAGCACCCAGTCGTAACCGATGTTCCACAGGGGCGGCCCCAGAACCGAACCCTGTGGGACACCGCACGACATCTCTCGCCGGTTCCACTCACCGCTGTGACTAGGGTAGATTACTGCCCGGTCGGATAGGTAGTCCCCGACAACACGACGAAGGTAGGTCGGCACCCGATGATACCGGAGTGCCTCCCCAATGCAGCTCCAGGGCATGAAGGCGTTGAAGGCGTTGGCGATGTCGAGAGACACCGCCAAAACAACACCACCCCGGGAGACCGCATCCCCCGTCGTGAGGGCTCTGACGCGCATGACGGCGTCCACCGTAGAGCGCCCCTTGCGGAAACTAAACTGGTTGTCCGCAAGATCCGGCCCCGTTCCCGCTAGGTGCCCGGCGAGGCGGTTTGCGATAACTCTTTCGAAGAGCTTGCCCACCACGTCGAGCAACACTACGGGCCGAATGCGGACGGCGAGTCTGCAGGGCGCCCAGGCTTCCGGATGAGGACCAGCTTCCCGGTCCTCCAAGGAAGCGGGAACTGGCCCCTCTCCATGCATGCGCTAAAGAGCCCCTCTAGTCGAGGCCCGAGAGCCTCCAAGGCCAGGGCCCAGGCTTTGCCAGGCAAGCCGTCGGGCCCTGGGGCGGTATTCTTGGCCTTGAGCCTTCGTACCGCCACTCTCAGGTCTACCCCAGTCACAGCCGGGATGTCGTCGTCGTCGTCCTCTAGGTCCGCTTCCGGCACCGCAGGCGGCGGAGCCATAGGCGGGGGAGGATGTTCCCCTCGCGCAGGGAACAGAGCGCTCACCACGTCCTCCACGAGCTGAGGCCGGAGACTCTGCGTCAGCGGGAGGGCCCAGGTGCGGAGCTTGTTCCGCACCATAAGGTAAGGGCGCCCCCACGGATCTCTGTCGAGAGTCGCCAGCATTTCCTCGCGGGCCAGATCCCTAGCCCGCAGGACAGCGTCGCGGAGAGCGGTCTTCGCGGCTCTGTATCCCTCGTATAGCTCCGCTTCGATGGCATCCGCATCCGGTGGACGGATGCGACGCCTGCGATGCCTGGCGTACCGGCGCCGCGCAGAAATGCACGCCTCGCGCAGAGACGCCAGCTCTCGCGACCACCAGTACACCTGGCGCCGGGCTCTTCCTGGGCGGACTCGGGGCATTGCCACGTCACAAATGTCGGACATGGCCTCCTGGAACCACCCTGCCTCACTGTTGACGTCGGCAGGCCTGTCCGGTGATATCACCCAGGCCTGCACGATCGAGGCTTCCAGGAGGAGCTCCCGGTCCAGCTGCTTCAGAGCCCAACGCGGACCACTCGGAGTCTGTACGACCGGCGCGCTTGAGGTCTGGGTGGAGACGTCAAATCGGATATACCGGTGATCGGAATACGTCTCCACCTCCTCCATAACACGCCAGTCAATGACCCGCGGTGACAGAGCGGGACTGGCGAACGAAATGTCCACCACCGACTCGCCCCGCATCCGCACACACGTGGGGCAGAACCCCGATTGAGGACGACCAGGCCTGTCTCCAGAGCCCAGTCTTCCACCATCCTTCCCCGCACGTCTGTCAAACGAGAACCCCAAGCCAAATTCTTGGCATTGAAGTCCCCGAGAACAAGTACGGGTGGGGAATAGTGCCCGTCGACGACACCCAACTCTACAAGAGAGTTGTGGAACTCGGCGAGAGTTCGGTTCGGGGAGAAGTAGACGCCTACTACGACGATCTCCCCGAACCGTGCTGCTACGCACCCCTGTCCCTTCCTGACACTTTCAAGGGACGGGGTACCGGCGGCGGCCGACGATATGATGGTCACTGAGCCGCTTAGGTCCGCAACCCAGTCATCCCTGGGTGGGACAAAATACGGCTCAGCGACCACCGCAATGTTGATCGACCACTGCGCCATGCTTTGCATCAGCAAATGCTGAGCGCAGGCGCAGTGGTTGATGTTCGCCTGGAGGAAGCTGAGTGGGGCCGTTACTGGCATTCCATGTCAGCTTCCTTCCCCTGGGCCCCTCTGTGGCGGCAACGGCGGCAGAGGCGACGGATGTGGATGTGCGGCTTGGCGGAGCAGGTCACGGCTACGTGACCGGGCTGACCGCAGCGGAAACAAAGGCCGCTGCGGTCGACCTCCGAGGCGCACTTGACTGACACGTGGTGCCCCACGTGGCAGCGATAGCACCTCAGAGGTCTGGGCTCCAGCAGCTTGACCTGCGCTGACACCCAGCCCACCAGAAGTCTTCGACCCTCCACAATGGCTTTGGCCGCCGTCACAGGGCAGCAAACCGTTACGGTTCGCATGCCTGAGAAGTCCGGATGTATGGCGCCTGCCTTGACCTGTTCGGCAGGACACCCTCCGGACCTAGCGACGGCGGCCACGACCTCCTCCTCTGTGACCGAGTCGTCCAGACCCAGGATACGCAGGTCTGCGCACCTAACGGGCCTGGACACTCGGGCCTCGTCCGCGTTTAGGGACGCTCTTAGCCTTTCGGCCAGAGCGTCAGCGGACGAGCCGCTGGCCTCCCCGGGGATCTCCAGCATCCGCGCTCCAGTCGCAGTGACTTTAAGCCGGAGGCCCCCGGTGATCCCTAGCTCACGGAGATCCACCGTCTCCTTCGCCTTCGCTAGCAAGTCGCGGTAAGATACGCCCCTCTTCTCCGCTTCCGGCTGTAGCGTTATCACTACAGCGGCGGTCTTCGGGGCGCGGAGCCTATCCGCGATCTTGCGCGCACGGGACTGGCGCTGCCGCTCCTGGTTTCGGGCCTTTTTCTTCTCCTTCCGCCTCTTCTGCTGCTCCTCGACCACGTGCCATCCGGCTTCAGCCGGGGGAGGTGTAGGGTGCTGGGCGGGCTGGGAGGGCGGTGGCGGCGGCTGCGACTGCGGTTGACGTGTCGCAGGCGGTTGGCGTGCCGCAGTCGGTTGGCGAGCCGCAGGCGGAGGATCGCTCGCTGCAGGCGCTGTCGCTGGCAGCGCCCTGCTCTTCTTCCCCTTCCCCTTCCCCTTCCCCTTAGCTTGCGCCTTTGCAGGCGCGTTTGCTGGCGCCGACTCTGCCGGAGCTGGCTTGGCTGGGGGGGAGGGCAAGACAGCCCCGCCGGAGGGCCGACTGGATAGCCCCGGTCCGGATGCGGCAGCCGCAGCAGCCGCGTAGGACACCGTCCTCGGGCCCCCAGCCACCTTGTTTGCACCAAGAGGGGGACGCAGGACAATGCCCTCCAGCATGGAGAACCGCCGCTGGAAGGCGGCGAGCTCCGTCCGAACCAATGCCAGGACCTGATTGTCCTCTGGCTCGGGCCGGCTTGGTTGCTGCTGCTGTTGTTGCCGCTGTTGTCCCGCCCGGGGTTGTTCCACCTGGGTAGCTACGCGAGAGTCGGGGTCCCGCAGGCTGGCCAGGTGCGCTCGGAGCTTCGCATTCTCCTGTTGAAGAAGCTCCATCGCGGCCGTAAGGCGGGCGACGTCCGCTCGCAGACTGGCCATTTCCCCGTCGTGCGAAGTCCGAAAGTTGGCCTCCGCTGCCGCTATAATTGAGGCGGAAGCCGCAGGCATGGCTCTCGGCCTTGTCGACGGCTTCTGCTTATGTACAACTTGTTTAAGCGCGGCCTCCACTTCCTTCGCAAACCTGGCCTCACGCTCCGCCTCGGAACCGCCAGGTACGTCTTCCTCATCGCCCGTCCCGCAGGCCGTCGAGCCCGGGTGGCGCCCCTCCTCGGCCAGTTTGGCCGACCTCTCGGAGGCAGTGATGCCCCTTCCCTTGCCTCGGATCCCTCCACGCTTGTTGGTGGGGATCTTTCTTGCCGATGCCGAGGCCTCCTCCTCTCCGGATGACGACCCTCTGTCGCCCTCTGTCGCCTAAGCCGCTTGCGGAAGAACTTGCTGATCTCCGCAAGTGACCCGGCCCTCTCGCGCCGGAAGCTCTCTGAGCCTCCCGCGCCTCTCCCGTTTCCGCTGGATGCAGCGTCGGACTCCGACCGCTCATCACAATTGCCGTTATCGGCGGTTTGGGTTTTTTGGTTTGTATCCATATTATTCACACGAGCAATAGGTAAATAAATGTCCATCCTGACAGGGACCGTGTATCAGGATAAGCAGAATAAATTGCTTTACTCGCCAGAGGGGCTGCAGGTACCCTGGCGAGGGTGAGCACTAGCGACTGATTCGTTCTATGGGAACACCCGTCAGCCATACATCCCCTCACGGTGCGCCGCCGCTTGGGATTCGGGGTAACTTTTTAAAGAGGTTTTCTACCTCACGATTCAGGCGGTTAAGCCAAGACCCTCGGTCCCTATCAAAGCCGCGAGACGTGATCCACAGCACTTCAATAGGGATTACGAGATCAGCGGTGACAAAGAAGGACCCATCCAACTCTGTCTGCTCGGAGGCAGGGTAAGTGCACACCGAGCCCGCTCTTGCTCCTCTGCTATGCCCTCTGCTACACAGAGGGTCACGCAAAGGAACGCCCCGTTGGTCCAATGGAACCCACCCGTGTCAGAAAATTGGCCGCAATAGTAACCCTCCCCGAAGCATAAAAGGAAATTCTCATTTCCCCTCATTCCTCGCAGAAAATTACTGCCGCGCCCAGGGTGCACCGGCCCAGCAACTGCTCTTCCCTCCAGACGGATCGAAAGGGACCAGCAGCCGCCAAGCACACGTGGAGGACTTCTGACTTCGCACCCCTAATTAAAGACCCCACAGTTACAAATGATAAATGTCGCAAATGTCACATCCATCCAGAAACCATTCAGCATATTACTGGCGCCTATATACTCATAGGCATAACCAGGTAGCAAACGTAATCCACCATAACTAGCTGTCAAACACGGACTCATACAAAGTTCTAACACCCCGTACTACAATTATACACCACAAACCATTCTAGAAAACACTACTCATAAGCTTTACTACGACCGCGCCATCCTCACCGACAAGACCATTCACTATAATAGACCAGATTTAACATTACAGGACAAAATAAATAAAATTATTTAATAGACATAGTCCCCAATACACACAACATACAAAAAACAATCTCTGAAAAAATAAGTAAATATGCAGAACTCAAAGATGAAGTAACGAGAATCTGGCGACAAGAGAAGGTATACGTAGTTCCTATAGTCCTTTCTACCACAGGCGTTATACCTAACCATCTCCTTCATAGCTTAAAATTATTAGACCTTAAAGGCACTGTTAACGCCGATTTCATGCTTATAAAGAGATGCATGATCTAATCAGTTTTAGTTACCAATAAACCTCTTAAAGAACACACGCATTTCATTTTAAAATCCAGTGACACAGTGCTAGCAAAAGTAAACCTTATCGCCCAGAACATATGGTCGAGTACGAGCCGGATTGAACCTCAGTTAGAATTGACGGAGCAGCCGATGTGCGAACAAAAGAACCGCATTCCATTGAGCGATAAGGGACCACCTGGAGTTGTTTTGCACGAATTTCTTAGAACTGGTCAATTAGTGTGTGCGTAAAGTATATCGGTTTATCATTTGAACATTAATAACTTAACAAATAGACTATTAAATTGTGCTACATGTTGAAGATTCTTGTGATTAACAAATAAACAATGACGTCTCAAGCAGATCAAGCGTTAACTGTACTAGAAGATTTGGCGGCAACACTTAAAAAGTCGCAAATAAACATTAAAAAGTGCCCAAGAGAACGGTTATCGAAGCCTGGATATTTACGAGGTCGTATTCAAACAATTGAAGAATATTGGGTGGCTTTTAAGAAAGCACACAACGAGCTGTTGACAGGTACAACTCGGGAACAACGTGCAGCCATACCGTACTTCGCGAATGAAGAATTCCTCCTCCAAGAAGACTTATACCTATGTATGTTAGGAGATCTTAGAGAAATGTTGGATTCAATTACTTCATGCATTTCGAAGACGACTGATCATGACCAAACTTTATGCAGCAATACGTCGTGTGATGGAAAATTACGGGCTAAAGTGATGCTACCTAACATACAACTCCCTCCGTTTTCCGGTAACTACGAGGAATGGCCGACATTTAAGGACTTGTACGTGTCATTAATTCATGACTGCACGACGCTAAGTGAAGTTGAAAAATTACACTATTTGAAAACCAGTATCACGGGCGAAGCGGCTTCTTTACTGAAACACATTCAGGTGACGGGTGCTAATTATTTTCAAGCTTGGGAAACGCTGAATCACCGTTACAATAATAGGCGCATAATAGTAAATGCATTAATGAAGCGATTATTCTATCAGAAAAAATGTACCAATCAAACGGCGGCACAGCTGAAGGCCCTTCTGGATTGTACGACCGAAGTTATAAACAGTCTAAAAAACGTGCAAGTGCCTACTGATTCCTGGGATCCAGTAATTTTATTTCTGGTTGTGCAGAAGTTGGACCCGGAGTCACACAAGGAATGGGAACATTCTGCCTACTCGGCGAACGCCCAAGAACTGCCTACATGGAAGGAATTGCGTGAGTTTTTAGAAGCCAAATTTCGGACGCTTGAAATGGTTTCGCCAACGACTACCTCTAAACCTACAAAAGAGCGTGTTCTTCATGTTGCAACAACAGAAAATGATAAACAAAAATCATGTGCTTTATGTAAAGAAACACACACACTGTGTCATTGTAGCATGTTCAATAAAATGACGATAAATGAAAGAAGCGAACATGTCAAAGCAAACAAATTATGTTTCAACTGCCTTGGGGCGGGACATGCAGTATTCAAGTGCCGTATGCCGATGTCCTGCCGCACCTGTAAGAGACGACATCATACACTTTTACATCAACCCAAGAAGATTGATGAAGTGGGTCCAAATGTAGAAACCAAGCAACCAACTTCATGCAGCCAAGCAGATGTAGAAGAGAAGAAGGTTCACACAATGATCGCGTCTCATTATACCGCGGGGCAGAAGATTTCACTATTGGCTACAGCAGTAGTAACTTTGAAGAGTGAACATGGTCACACTACTGTTTTAAGAGCACTGATAGATTCAGGATCTCAAGCATGTTTTATAAGCGAGAAGGTAACTCAGATTCTGAATTTAGAAAAAACCCCAGTAAATCTAATCGTCTCCGGCATGGAAGCCATGAAGATGAAAGTCAAGCATGAGGTCAAGTTTCAAGTATTATCACGGTGGGAAAACCAATTCTACTTACCTATCAGAGCCTACGTGATGTCCAAGCCCTTGACTTCGAACATACCGAAGAACACCATGAAGGGGACTGATTGGCCGCACATAGCAAACCTCCAACTAGCAGATACAAATTATTATGCATCAGGACCGATAGATCTGTTGTTGGGTGTTAACGAATATGCAGCAATTCTCAAGCAAGGACTTATTAAAGGTCCACCAGATACACCATGCGCCCAAAATACCTACCTGGGATGGATTTTACTGGGTGGAATAACAATTAAACTGAACGCACGAGAAAAATCATTGACGGCCATGAAGCAAGAAATTAACATAGAAGATTTACTTACCACTATATGGGAAGTTGATACAGACACGAAAAGAAAACTAACTCTAACTGAACAACTATGTGAAGACATATACGTGAAGACACACAAGCGAGATAAGAATGGAAAATACATAGTCAAGCTACCATTCAAAACAGAATACCCAAAATCAGTAGAAGGCAACACAAGAGAAATAGCAAAGCGAAGACTCCTTCAACTGGAAAAGAGATTTAATCAAAACAAAGAACTGAAGCAAGAATATACAAAAGTGATTAACGAATATAAAGAATTAGAACATATAGAAGAAATACCTAAGAATGAAATAAATAACAAATCAGTATACTTACCTCACCACGCGGTGATCCGTAGTGACAAAGAAACCACGAAGACTCGTGTTGTATTTGACGCCTCGTGCAAGGGCTGCAACGGTACTTCACTAAACGATGAACTCTTGTCGGGTCCGAACTTACAAGATGACTTGAGAAGTATTATCATTAGATGGAGGATGCATGCTATTTGTTATGTTTCTGATATTCACAAGATGTATAGAATGATCTGGACAAATAAAGAAGACATCGACTATCAAAGAATTCTATGGAGAGATAATACATCGGAAGAAATCAAAGACTACAGACTTTTGACTGTGACATTCGGAACGGCTTCCGCACCCTATCTCGCCGTAAAGACACTAATGCAAGTGGCTGATGATGAAGGTGACAAATATCCCGAAGCTGCTAAGATATTGCGTGAAGATTTTTATGTAGATGACGTTATGTCAGGCCACGATGATCTGGAACAAGCTATAAGAATTAGTCAAAATCTCAAAAAGCTACTGCGTCTAGGTGGCTTCGAACTGAAAAAATGGTCTTCAAACAACCGAGATTTCATGGAGACTATTGAACCAAGTGAAAGATCATCCAATGCACATCTAGATCTAAAAATTGATGGAACAATTAAAGCCTTGGGCATACAATGGAATTTGGGTAAAGATCAATTCGAATATAATCTGAACTTACCAGCTATCGGCAAATCAATCACGAAGCGAAGCATTCTATCCGACATTCAAAAGTTATTCGACCCACTCGGATGGATTGCTCCTTGCCTTGTTATGGCGAAGATTTTAATTCAACAACTCTGGCAGGAAAAGATTGATTGGGATGAAGTCTTGAATACGATACTGGCTGAAAAATGGGCTACAATACGAACTGATCTTGAAAACGTTAACGGAATCTACATAAACAGATGGATGGGAACGTTAAACTCAAAAAAGGATTCCATAGAAATTCACGGATTCTGCGATGCCTCTGAACAAGCATATGCGGCTGTAACGTACTGCCGAGTCACAAACTCTGATGGCACAGTAAAAAGCACAATCATTGCCGCAAGAACAAGAGTAGCTCCTTTGAAAACCATTTCATTGCCTCGACTAGAACTGTGTGGGGCTTTGCTCCTATCCAAACTACTAAAGCAAATAGGGCAAGCAATGAGGATACCTACAACACAAATCTACGCTTGGACAGATTCTTCCATTGTTATTTCCTGGCTACATGGAGACCCGAACAAATGGAAAGCGTTTGTGGCAAATCGTGTTGTCGAGATCACAACCAATGTAAGTTGTAGTCAGTGGCACCATGTCCAATCCCAAGATAATCCAGCTGATATTGCGTCAAGAGGTATGCTAGTAGCCAATTTGAAGGGCTGCGACCTATGGTGGGACGGACCACAATGGTTATTACACCAGAAGATACAGTTCACTAGATTAAACATAACACCAACAGACCTAGAGAGAAAGAAAAACACTTTACGAGCTCTGAAAATAACAAAAGACGACAACGAAGAAAGTAATAAACTATCCGCACAACTCGACGCCTTTGATACACTGACTGACCTACTGAGAACCATCACCTACTGCCGAAGATTCCTGAAACAAAATAAATTAAAAGAAAACAAATCCAGTACAATCACAACGGAAGAACTCGAAGGAAGAAATTTTGTTGGCGCTAATAAGCAACTCTATGAAGCCTGGAAAGAAGCTGGTTTGCAATTTGATGGCAAGGTCGCTAAATTACTTGCTAACGACGGAACTCAATGGCATTTTATACCGGCATACTCACCTAACTTCGGAGGACTATGGGAGGCCGGAGTTAAATCAATAAAATATCACATGAAGAGAGTCCAACTTAACATTCGAAGAGATGATGACGGTTCTCTGCGAAATAGAAGCATGCCTGAACTCGCGTCCGTTATGTCCAATGGACGACGACACCATGCAAGCACTAACACCTGGTCATTTTTTAATAACAGAAGCACCAGTCACCGTACCGAATCCAAACCTGAAGGACGCTAAAATGAGCAATTTAGCACGCTGGCAATATACGCAAAAATTGTTGAGTGACTTTTGGGCCAGATGGCAGAATGAGTACCTAACAAGACTCCAGCAGAGACCAAAATGGTTAAAACGCGAAGAAGAGTTCAAGAAGGGAGATATAGTGCTGATCAAGCAAGACAACCTCCCTCCGGGAAAATGGTGTATGGGACGCATCACTGACAAGCACCCCGGCCCCGACGGTTTAACCAGAGTGTATAGCGTCAAGAGCGGTGATAGCATAACCAAGCGATGTGTGACAAAGTTGTGCGCTTTACCAATCGATACAATACCAGACGATTGATTAAAGTAGTATATTTTAGTTATTGCATGTATCTTAAGCTCTCAAATATTATTGTTTTTAAAGGACTATCATAGTCCTTTGGTGGGCGGCTTATGTTAACGCCGATTTCATGCTTATAAAGAGATGCATGATCTAATCAGTTTTAGTTACCAATAAACCTCTTAAAGAACACACGCATTTCATTTTAAAATCCAGTGACACAGTGCTAGCAAAAGTAAACCTTATCGCCCAGAACAGGCACCCTCTATATAACACTGCAAAAGGCTGCGATTTTAAACACATGTAGAATTGTCAGAAAATTTATGCAGATAGAAGAAAATGAAATAGGATCTCATCAAACAACACATTAATGCACACACCACACGCTAAATTTACTTGGCTTGGCCCGTAAATGTAACCAAAACCAGCCAAAGAGCTGAGATAAAAAACATGTACCCGAAAATAATAATGAAGCGATAAGGACCTTAGGTCATACCTAGGGTGAGGGGCCAGACAAAGAGAGATACAATCCGCAAGGCAGTTTTGTGGCGAACTGTTGGGCAGTAGCGACCCCACGAACCTTATTTCCCGGGAGAAGTCTTGTCCCTCACCTACGGCTTGCCTTTATTGGCTGGCCAGAGTGAATACTGACGAGGAACAGAGCTCCCACCTCTTTCTTGCCTTAATTGGCCGATATGAGATACCTAGGGTGAGGGGCCAGACAAAGAGAGATACAATCCGCAAGCCAGTTCTGTGGCAAACTGTTGGGCAGTAGCGACCCCACGAACCTTATTTCCCGGGAGAAGTCTTGTTCCTCATCTACGGCTTGCCTTTATTGGCTGGCCAGAGTGAATACTGACGAGGAACAGAGCTCCCACCTCTTTCTTGCCTTAATTGGCCGGTCTGAGTGGAGTTTCGCTAGAGCACACGTGCTCGGGAGAAGGATGTATAATCCAGTAAGATGCTGGTAGGGATCTTGACCGCACTTCCGGGATTGTCCTGATAGCCGTGGTATACCTCTCCACTCCTCTAGCACCTCAGGTTATGTTGCCACCTTGGCGCTACGTCACTTTGTGCTAGCGACCGTTTTCGGGGGCCCATTCATTGAGTGTGCAAGTCACCCCCTGCCATTTAAAAGCCGTGTATATTGTTAGTTGTCAGGCAGAGGCCAACAGTGCCGGTCCTATTAACATTTTTAACTGGTGCGAGGACTAAAAATGGCGCCCCTCTAAATAAAAAAATGCACACCAGAAAAAACAGTAGCTTCAGATTATTCTGCTGTCAAAAGTTCGTTTAACCAGTTTGTGCGAATACCTAAGTATATGTGAAGTGGTGGACAACTGAAATATAATTTTAATGATTGTCAACTTTTATTTATTCTGTTCAAACATTACATTAATCAAATCTGATGATTATTTAGCAAAAATGTAAAAATAACCCTACAGAGCTACTTTTCTAGCTTTAGCACTTTTATTAGCAATTAACAAAGTTGCTAAAATATTAGTTAAGTTAATCATTATGGATTGTAATTATAGAAATTGTATATTGACTGATGATTTTAAAAGATGTGTTGCTGGAGAGTTTCTTTCGCCGTTTCTTTTTCTCAGCTATAACATCTTTTCGAAATGGTGGTAGCAAAAAAAATATCTTGATGTTCAAAACATGGTACAAAACATGTCTTACTTTGAATAAAATTATTTGAATTTTGAATTGAATTTTGTAACATTTCAAAGTTTCATTTGCATTTAACCTAGCTATAGCATATAGCCTTAAAATAAACCTTGTAGTAAGTAAAAACTTCAATAACTCAAATTATTTAACGTTTCCCTTCGTCTTTTTCTTATCAAGGTTCTAACAACCGACTTCCAAATAAAAACACTACAAAGTAAAAACTTTAATTTTGGAAGTCGGTTTTTCGTTAGTTTCTTCGTATTTTGACACCGACTTCCGAAATTAAAGTTATTTTTTACTTTGTAGTGTTTTTTTTTTGGAAGTTGTATTTTTCTGTAAAAAGTTTTTTATTTTTCACTTTTTAGTGGTACCCCACACCTAACAACACCACAGCAAAATCGCAGAAAAGCAAAATACGCAATGTCGATTAGGTACTTGGATGACATAAAACCATCATCCAAGTAGACGAATTCCAGCTATTTCGATTTAAAATCCAAAGTTCGTAACCGATTTTGATAAAATTTAAATGGGACCAATCTGCCAGTATATCCTTTCAGATAATAGATTTTTTCAAATCGGTTCCTAATTGTCGGAGTTATAAGGTAAAAAACATTAAAAAAAAATAACCGAATTGAGAACCTCCTCCTTTTTGGGTTGTCGGTTAAAAATGGCGCATTCGAACCGGAATCGGGCACCAACGATAGTTTGCTCGAACGCGAACGAAATACACTAGAAAGGACCTTCTGTAAACAATGCTGACTTCTGTTTTTATTTCGAATGTTTCTTTAATAATCTAAGTACGTACTATTAGCCGTTTACCACACTGTATACAAATAAATACACTCGCGTGCGTTAGAATTGACAAGTCAATAGACAATGCCTGCCTAGTGAAACAAGTGACGGACGAAAGTTCACCCCCGCGGCCCGTTCCCCCGCAACTTTGTTCGTGTGTGTGTTACGCGACTCGCGCACTCGGTCGAGCGTCTTTTGTTTCACGTTTTGGTTCATTTTGGCGCCCCCCCCTCTTGAAGGCGGCCGGTGCGGTCGCACCGCTCGCACCGCCCTAGGACCGGCCCTGGGGGCCAATAGTTCTTCTATAATAAACGATCATCAGTCCACTAAACCACTCAAACCCATAGCGTTTCATTTTTTGTTTCTATATTCTGCAATAGTACTGCTCCAACCGGGGATTGTCCTTGGGAATACTTTCAGTGCATACAGGGATAATCGCCCGCGCCGGTTGGTGCCCCATTACATTTGAAATGTCTAACGGGGCCTCTGCGAGTTGGTTTTGGCCCCTCGTACGCCTACCAAAGGACCGGGTCTCCAGAGACACGAGAAGGTAAAAAAACAAAAATAATTAAAAAAAATATATATTACGTATTAGTCAAGGGAGATGAAAATTACTATGACTTTCTACGGTTTTTATTAGGTTCCCACTGCTGGGCTTTAGGCCTGCTCTCTGTGAGAGGGAGTGGCCAATCAAGGAGAGCAGTATTAATTTAAAAAAATACAAATAAAAAGGTGCCTTTCCAAGCTTATCCCGAACCTTCTACTGTACATTCGAACATTTATTTTCTAGGAATAGCTGGAATAAAGACTGATGATACAACTGGAAGACAAGTTAAAAGTGATGATGAGGAATCTCCTGATGTGGTACATGTATCAATTGACGAAGAAATCATAGAAATTAGTGATGATGACGGAAATGTTGACATTGAGCCAGTTCTTACTCATCAAGAAGATGTTAATCACTTAATTGAGACAATTAGGTAAGAAACCGTGTATTTATTAGCATTTTTAGGGTTCCATAGCCAAATGGCAAAAACGGAACCCTTATAGATTCGTCATGTCTGTCTGTCTGTCTGTCCGTCCGTCCGAATGTCACAGCCACTTTTCTCCGAAACTATAAGAACTATGCTGTTGATACTTTTTAAGTAGATTTATTCTGTGAACCGCATTAAGATTTTCACACAAAAATAGAAAAAAACAATAAATTTTGGGGGTCCCCATACATATAACTGAAATCCAAAATTTTTTTTTTTTTTCATTGAACCCATGCGTGTGGGGTATCTATGGATAGGTCTTCAAAAATGATATGGTGGTTTCTGAAATCATTTTTTTCTAAACTGAACAGTTTGCGAGAGAGACACTTCCAAAGTGGTAAAATGTGTCCCCCCCCCCGTAACTTCTAAAATAAGGGAATGATAAAACTGAAAAAATATATGATGTATATTGCCATGTAAACTACCAAAATTGGTTTGAACGAGATCTAGTAAGTAGTTTTTTTTTAATACGTCATAAATCGTTTAAAACGATAATGGTACGGAACCCTTCGTGCGGGAGCCCGACTCGCACTTGGCCAGTTTTTTACAATATCTTTTAAGTCTATAACTAAAGGATCATGACCAAAACCAGTCTAGAAAAGTTGCACGTATGAAAACCAAATTAATATATAAATTAGTTATTTGCTTATTTTTTACAAGCTTATCACTGCAGGAGTTTTGTTTTCGTATCCGGAATTATGATTTTAAGATAAACAGTAAATTAACGATTGCTAGGTATATTTCCGTGTAGTCATGATGGACGTTTCGTTCTCTTCATTTGTATGAGTCACGTAAGTATGAGCCATCACGAAAATGATATGAAACTCATAAATAGCTAAATAATTAGTAATATCATAATCATAACGTAGGTACTGTATAATTATGTATTTCATTGTGAAAATATTTATTTTTGTGTTATAACTGTCAAGGCAGATGACAGACGTACCGGTAGGGATGGCGATTATTCCTAAACAAGATCGATTTTTAAATCTATCCAAATCGCAGGAAAGAATCGATTCAGCAATAAATTGACTTCTGATAGGTCGATTTCCTATCGAGATATATTCGTTGGTTACCCTCAAAGTACTGAATCCTAAAAAGCACGGTAGGTTGAAAAAACAGTTGTTTTATTTCGATAATATCACATCAACGCTGCGAGGCCATAAAAAGCACGTTATTCACGATTATTCACGTTTTTTTTCCAATTAGCAGCTGTTCTCTTATTTTGTTTTTAACTAACTTTGTTTTTTTTTTACCTACATGAGTGATTTGTGGTCTTTTTATAAGTTGCGAGTAGTTTAGACACAATTTTTAGGTATCTCCGAATTTGTTTAATTACTTTAAAACTCGGATACTTGTGTGAAAATGAACACTTTTATTTAATAGTATATAAAGCGTAGTCTATAATAAATAAAGATTTATTGTGTTTCAACGTAAGACGGATTTCCATACAAAGTATGTGCAAAGTACAAAGTATGAAAGGATCATGATTGGTCATGATCCTTTCATACTTGTATAAAAAGAAAGATTTTATTTGTTTGATTCGGTAATATTCATTAAAATACTTATCTTTCTTGTTACATATTTTATCATCTTTGGTGTTTTTGGTCTGTTATTCAGTAAATAGCCTTACAAATTCTTTACTAAGTGTCTGCACAGTAGCGGCGTTAGGTTAGGTCTAAAGCGTCGCTCTATGGCGTTGCTCTAAGGCGTCGCTCTATGGCATAGCTCTAAGGCGTCGCTCTATGGAGCTATTATTATTATTTATATTTTATTTATTTATTTAACAAAATCGTAGTGCAGAGGTTACTTAAATCTAAACTCGCCAAACTTTTACGTTTGATGGCGAGAGGCGCTCTTTTACATAGCAGTTAACCACCTTATGCATATACTATTACCATATACTTACAAATTAAATCGCTATGGTTTAATCTTATTTATGTAAGTTTCTCTAAGCCGTCGCGCTATGGCGTTGCTCTAAGGCGTCTCTCTTTGGCGTTGCTCTATGGCGTCGCTCTGTGGAGTTGCCTTAAGGCGTTGCTCTATGGCATTGCTCTATGGCGTTGTTCCAACGCGTTTTACTGGGCGTTGTTTTCTCGATTGAATGACTTTTTTACGAAATAACATTCAATCGAGTTCTATGAACTTAGAGGGTTATATTGATGATTTAAATACACTTCTGGACACATCTATTGGCCCACCTTATATTTTCAGTTTCGTTTGGTCCTAGCTAAAATTTTATATTAGGTCGAGCAAAAAGTTTTTATGCAATTTTGAACCTGGCACATTCACAATTTCAATCAATAGTCTTTTTTTGAATTTCGAACACAGAATTTAAAGAAACAAAAGACAATTTGTAGCCTGTTTGTTGATATCAAACAATGGAATACTAAGAAAACTTGGTTTTATTGGTTTACTTCACGTCTTTAGTACAATTGCCGGAATCCCGTCGGGCCACTAGCCTTGTTCACTTATAGGTTACGCAGTACCCTACGGACGGCCTTCTGATGAATGTGAATGTTCGTCATACTACTAGACTCGCATCTATCACGCACGCACGGAGCAGCAGGCCACGCCACCAGGATCCAGACGTGATGATTCCGCAAACAAGTTCGCTTTTACTTCAGCGGAGAAATCGAACTTCTGCCTCCCCTTACAACCACCACTGCTGAGACCCGACGTGTTGCTAGAACACGTCGGGTCTCGCTAATATCATTCAAGAACGGTTGGACCAATTTTTATATCTGATTTTTTTGGATTTCTCTTTGTCCGGAATGGGATCTTTCTTATCTTGATCTGCCTTTTAACTCATTTTAAAGAAAAAGTCAAATCTAACCTCTGTTCGAAGGCATACTATTCTATTAATGATTAAGTATTTAGACGATAAGAATAGTTGGTCGCTGTGTTGAACGAAAATTATCATGTTCTTTGTGTTATAAGTAGATAGTATAGTAGTTTTATGACAGGTTATATGTGTTCATATAATATTTTTATTTCTTTTTATTATTTATTTGTCTGACTATGAAGGTCATTATTTTTTTTTATACTTATTTAATCCACATACGTCAACACTTGCATAAGTGTGTATTTTGTTTTAGTGTCATAGTGCTAGTAGCTAACAAGTGATAAATAATGTAGGTATATACACTTCCGGACACATCTATTGGCCCACCTTGTATTTTCAGTTTCGTTTGGTCCTAGCTAAAATTTTATATTCGGTCGAGCAAAAAGTTTTTATGCAGTTTTGAACCTGGCACATTAACAATTTCATTCAATAGTCTTATTTTGAACACAGAATTTAAAGAAACAAAAGACAATTTGGAGCCTGTTTGTTGATATCAAACAATCGAATACTAAGAAAACTTGGTTTTATTGGTTTACTTGGATTTAATTCTTGAAAAAGTGATGATATCTTTGGTTTTGCAACAAACATTACTTATTCTTAACATTAAGGTGAAGTTCTATCAATAATCTATGGATACTTCACCTGAAGTCGCCGCCCAAGCTGTGGCACTTATTCAGGCCGGACACAGCCAAAGAAACGTGAGTGCTCAACTTAAGTCGATCTGCGGTCCGAAATGTTTATCGGAGGTACCTAGAGACTGGCGGCTTTGTTCGTCGCCAAGGAAGGCCACGATCTCGGGTCACAACTGAAAGGCAGGATCGATTCATCGTGACGACCAGCTTGAGAAATCGTCACCTTACCTCCATTGAGATACAAAACCAACTTCGCGACTTCCACGGAGTATCTGTGAGCGCTCGAACTGTTCGGAGAAGGTTAAAAGAACGCGATATGGTACCACACAAGCCAGCTAATGGGCCCAAACTAACGCGAGCCCACCGAACAGCGCGCCTTCATTTCGCACGCAGTCATTTAAATTGGACACAGCAAGATTGGAGCCGTGTACTCTTTTCTGATGAGTCTAAAATTGTGTTACATGGCAATGATGGAAGGAAGAAGGTCTACCGACGTAAGGGAGAGCGTTTCGCACAATGCTGCTTTGAAGAGAGGGTTGCTTATGGCGGTGGCTCATGGACTGTCTGGGGCGGTATATCCGCGAGCGGCAAAACTCAACTTGAGGTTGTTACAGGACCACGGCTGCCAAGATTACATGCTGAAAGGTACATTCGTGAGTGCTTAGAAGCTCACGTGATACCATACGCGGACTATGTGGGCCCAAATTTCCTTTTTATGCATGATAATGCAAGAGCCCATGCGGCCGGCATCGTCAAGGAATATCTTCGGGATGTGAACATCACAGTTATGGACTGGCCAGCCAGAAGCCCAGACATGAACCCCATTGAGCACATGTGGGACGAGCTAAAAAGACGTGTTAGGGCTCGTCAGCCAGTTGCCCAGACGATGCAGGAGTTGAAAACTGCCATAGAAGAGGAATGGGAGATGATCCCTCAAAATTTCATAGAGCGGTTGATAAACTCTATGCCTAATCGTATGAGAGCTGTGGTAGATGCCCATGGAGGCAACACGCGTTATTAAATTAAACCTTTATTTGATAAAACATGTTTTTATTCAAAAATCAATTGCCTTTAACAAGGCGCATATCCGACTTGTTAGGCGTAGCTCCATGTCGTATGGTATTCTGAATTCAAATTTAAAACAATACGATCGAAAAAGATGGTAAAATGTATCAGGTTTAAAACTGCATCAACAGTTTTTGTTCAATCTAGCAATCATATTTCGATAGGGGCCATCGAAACCTAAACTCTAAGGTGGGCCAACAGATGTGTCCAGAAGTGTAGTTATAATCCTTTAGATAAATGCTCTTTACGATCGCGAACCGTATTCTGTTTAACATACAGCTTTACACTGACCGGCAAATTGCAAAAAACCTTAAAAATATTTGAATAAGGTGGAAGCTCCAGGATAGCCCGCCTATATTATAGTCTCGGGCAGAAGCATTTTAATAATATTAGTAGGATTATGCACGTGAACTAGGACCAACAATGAAACGATATTTTCATAAAAAAAATATTTTTATATTTTGTTTTCGTTGACTAGGGGTGAGTACGTATCAAAATCCCGAATTTTAAAATACCGATGGACGAAATCCCGATAATTGAAACGCCGAATGGTTGTTTGGTCGAAAGTTTAAAATCCCGAAGTACAAAATCTCGAAATTACCACCGTTTCCGAGAAAAACGATTATATTTTGTAAACCTAACCACAAAACACTTAAAAGTTGCCTGAAAAGCGTAGTCGGAGCCTACTGAAGTACTAGGGCTCTAGCGATTAAAAAAAAAAACCACGAAGAGCCTCACCCTTCTAACCTGACCTGTCCGTGTCGGGGTGCCCTAAGGTCCCGAGCTCGCTTCACTCGCTGACGCCAAAGCCTAAAATAACTAAGACAAATGACAAAAAAGGAGCTTACCATAATACGTATATATAACATAATTAAAACAAAAGTTTAAATGATAATCATACGTATAATTAGGAAAAATAGAAAATGTAAATCGAGTATTTTTTTCTAATATTTCGACATGGGCCTTATAGAGAAAGTTGATCTTTTTGATGAACCTTGTTCCAGTGCCATCTATGAGTAATCGTGGGAACTACGTCGCTGCTGTTTGGGATTTCGTCCATTCGGGATTTCGTCTTTTCGGGCATTTGAACATCGGTATTTTGTGTTTCGATATAACGACTATCGGCATTTAAAACTTTCGGTATTTTGAATTTCGGTGTTTTGGACGTCGGTATTTCAATCATAGGTATTATGAACTTTCGGGATTTTGATACGTACCCGAGATTTCATATCGTAAAAACTAAGAATATTATAACTAAAGAACTTATTAAGCTTAATTATCCAATATATTACAAAATAATTTACAAGAACCTACAATTCTAGGCATTACTAGGCAGTGAAATTTAATCTTTAGTGAGCTAGATACAAGTATTACAATTATTCGAGACTAAATTCAGGTCTCAGCTTTCTTTCCATAAATAGGGAATGTGGTAAAGTACTATCAGAAGCATTGGTAACATCGGTAGTGTGAACGGTATTTTATTATTTAAAAACGGTACTTATTATTTCTTTGTTGTTTCATAAACATCACTGCGTTTATTTAAAGCTCAAGATGGCCATAATATTAATTATTTAGAATCAGCTGAATGAAAAAGACCATAATTTATGCAGAAATATGATCTAAATTAGAAAAAATAACAGTGATAATTCTGGCCTCAAACAGGAATATTAGTAGAAGTACATTATTTGCAACATGTACTAGTATTCCTTTTGAAGATTCTGTCTCTTACAAGTAAGTTGTTTACAGTACAAGTCGTAAAAGTACCCTATAACCTATCCGAAGAGGAATGCGAAAATTTTCGGGCTCGCTTTCGCTCGCTTTTGTGATCTTGTATCTTTCAATTAATGAGCTATCCCCGGCGCAAAAACCAAATAAAACTAAACTATAAATTTGATCATCACAAATTAGAAACAGTTAATGATAATTCTCTCCTAGGTTTGATAATATGTAGACACACACATTAACTGGAAGACACATATACAGAAAGTTAAATAAAAAAATTCAAAGTTTTCATATGCCCTCCGCGAAATAAAAAAGACCACAAGCCTTCAAACTGCGCTAGTCACATATTACGCATATGCCCCCACGCATGGTTTACCTATGGCATCATCTTGTAGGGATATAGCACAGACACACCCGCCGTATTAACCTACAAAAAAGCTATTACGAATAATTAAGTACCAAAATAGAACAGATAGTTGCAAGCCTTATTTTCAAAAACAGATGATTCTCATATTAGTCAGCATTTATATCTTGGAGTTATGTAATCGGGTCTGCAAATTCCCAGAATCCACACGGGGAGACATACAAACGAGCCATTCACTGCGCCATAAAAGCAGGTTTTTTTTCACCCGGAATCCTCTGTGTAAGAGGATTCCGGGTGAAACTCGCTTCCATCTTCGGCCTAATCATCACTTTCCATCAGGTGAGATTTGGGCCAAGAGTTTCCCCGTTTTGCATAAAAAAAAAAATTGCCTCCGTCCCGCCTTATGTTACATGCTTCTTGTCTATGTATATTCTATGTCGAACAAAATATATAAATGATAAACTACCAGAAACATAAAGCAAGAAAGCAAAACCAGTATATTTTTAAATAAGTTTAAAAAAACCTTAATTAATAAAAGCTATGGAAGAATACCTTACGGATAAATTTTAAAACTAACAAGATCTATATGTAAACTGAATCATAATAAACATTTCATTCTATTCTATTGATAATAAATTTTAATAATGACTTTCTATTCCATTGATAATAATAAAAAAAAACATTCTTTTCTATTTATAATTATCAATAAATGGCATTATATTCTATTGATGAAAATTGATAAATGACGTTCTATTCAACATATTATATTATACAACTTGCCAACGCTGCCCAGCCGAGTCGGATTTGGAACCGGACGGTTGACCTCTTTCTCGAAGTTAGCTCTCCCTAACTGGACCGTTTGTCCCAGGTAGACGTACTCATCTACAACTTTTAGTGTAGAGCCTCCGATCTTGATAAAGTCCGGCCGCGGAGCAGGAAGAATTTCGTCCTTTGACCTGTTATTACCTGTCTCTGTCACTCCCGCGTTAAAAGTTTGTGTCTCGCTCGCACAGATGCTATGGCCGCCGTCCTCAGGGATTGGAAACCTTTTACCTAATAGTGTAAGGTTTGTTCTTGTTTGCATGTGTAAATTCCGTTAAAAAAGAGGAATCGAAATTAGTTAAGACTAGTCTTAACTAATTTCGATTCCTATTTTTTGATAATGAATGGATGGATGATAATGTTACGCGCCAGAATGAATGCCGGGTACATAACGTACTACTAACGCCATCTAGTATCGAGTAGTGGAACTAATTGGGTCACGATCTTTCTAGACTTTTCGATGCTAGAAAATTCTCGATGTTTCGATACCTAGTCAGTCGGGACCGGTATGTTCCCGAACTTTCTAGATATTTCCATTCTCGAAGGTTCTGGAAATTACTGTGGGACTATATAAGCTGCGCATCGCTCGCGACTCAGTCAGTATTGAATTAGCGATACAAGCGAACATCGGAAGCGATCTTCAACTGCGAATTAAGTGAAGTGAAGTGTTTAATAGTGCGATTGTGTGTTATAATTAGTGCGTTTAAAGTGATAATTAGTGTTGATTATTAAAGTGTCATTTTTGGTTTATTAATCGGCTGTTTTTATTGTCACGAACCCCAAGCTCGTAACAATAATGTAGACAAAACTGTTGATTCTTTTGTAATAAATGTGATAGGCGAGACGTCTTCGGAAAGCAGTAACTCCTCAACTTTATAATATAAAATCTAAATAAATAATTTATATGATAACAACATTTTTTTATTTTCTAAGTTGGTAAATTTTCTTTCTCGTTCAAATATTTCATGTAAACCGCACTCAATACAAAAATGTTTGTGACCACTGTCAGTAGGTAAAGAGGTCATGGTACGAAATTCTTCCTGCTCCGCGACTGGACTTTAGGAGTGGGTGCAACACGGGTATTTACAATGATCTTGCTTTTGTCCATATTCATTTTAAGACCCACTCTTTCGGAAGCTGTACTGAGGTCATCGAGCAATGTACTGAGGCCCTCCGTAGTCTCAGCCATGACGACTATATCGTCGGCAAGATGCCCCTACTCGCCTAGCCTTCTTCAGTCCAAAACTTTGAAGACATCCTCCATTGCGGCCATGAACAGTTTCGGAGAAATGATGTCTTCCTGTCTCACTCCCCACTGCAGGTGGATAGGTTTCGAGGTCTGATCGTGAAGTCGGACTAAATTCTTAAGCAAGACATTGACACTTAAAGAAGAGTACCACCACACCTCTGCTCCATGCCTGACAATGCCATGCCCTCGAGTATGACAGAAATGAACTGTTCCTGAAGGGCCTTAAGGACCGGTTTTCCACTCGCCTTTAGGAGTTCGGCCGTGGTTCCGTCCGCACCAGACGCCTTATTGTTTAAACTGGTTTTGCAGCCATCCTAATCTCATACTGGTTGTCGTCCGGGATGTCCTTGGTATAATTCCGGATCAATCTAGCTCTTGGGTCGATAGCTAGATTCGTAGCGGGTTTAGTCGTTGACGTGTGTTACTTTCCAAGGTAGTAGTAATAGGTGGGGTGGCTATTTATTATGACTTTGAATATTACGTACGCGATGAGTCTCTTCGTGAGCTCGATTTGCCGCCCCCTTGGACGTGCCGCGCGCGTGCGGTGCACACCTTGCACGCCCGCTTACGGTAGCCCTGCCTGTATGTGTTAATTATGGATTGCAATAAACTATAGATGTTTAAAAAAAAACTCAAAAATGGGTCTATTGCACAGTAAACGAAATTCACACTTACAACGGCAATTCCGGGCAGACGAATCTATTATATAAAAAACCTTGACCGGTTTTTTATACAATAGATTCGTCTGCGAGTGCGAGTGCGAGTCGGACTCGCGCACCGAGGGTTCCGTACAAACCAGTAGGTATTATAATTATTAAGCAAGTTGCGATTTACGATTTATGACGTATTAAAAAAAAACTACTAACTAGATCTCGTTCAAACCAATTTTTGCTGGTAGTTTACATTACCCGAAACTGTAAAATTTTCTCAATTAACTTTGAACCTTAAAACTGAAGTGATAAAGCTGAAAATCTATTGTAGAAATTTGACAGATCGTTGTAGCTTGATGTGCTGGCGTCTGTACATTACATACCCCTGGCTGGTAGTTTACATACCCCACACGTAAGGGTTTGATGAAAAAAAATTTTTTGAGTTTTAGTTCTAAGTATGACCCCCAAAATTTATTGTTTTTTTTTTAATATTTTTGTGTGAAAATCTTTATGCGGTTCACGGAATACATCTACTTACCAAATTTTAACTGCATAGTTCTTATACTTTCGGAGAAAAGTGGCTGTGACATACAGACGGACAGACAGACAGACAGACATGACGAATCTATAAAGGTTCCGTTTTTGCCATTTGGCTACGGAACCCTAAAAATGAATCGCTGAATGTGTTGCTAAGCGCAAATCTCGAGAACAGCTGAACCGATTTCGCTAATTCTTTTTTTAGAATATTCCTTGAAGTACGAGGATGCTTCCTACACAGAGAAAAAATTAAAAAATTGCCTGAAAAAGTCTAAAAACAACACTTTTCCATACTCCCATACAAACGATTCGTAATAATACTTAAAAGTCAATTTGAACTCTAATACTATAGTATAAAGTACAATTGTTTGTGGAGAGGTTCCGGGAAGGCAAAACAATTGAGTGACATTGTTTATCTTTTCTTATAAGTATAAGACAATTAAACCCTTTTCCCCGTGGCCCTACCTACCGCACGCTTTTTTGTATGGCGATACAACGGAGCGTGTGGTAAAGTAGGTACTTAGGTGAGAGTACCTACTTTACCGCACGTTTCATTGTATGGTGCGTAATTTTTAACTTTCGAACAATGTGTTGTAAAAGTACATTACATAATTACAGTGTAACATTGAATAAGGTTACAAATGACAATAATGAAAAAAACTAAAACAAACTAAAAAAAACTTTGTGTTTTCAGATCTGTAAGTCTTGAAGAGCCAAATGTATCCCGAAATCTCAATCGAGAAGATACCTAATCAGTCGGAAGATGAAAAATATATTAATATTTTTTACCTACAAGGTCTATGGTTTTGTTTTGTATTCATAAAATAAAATAATATTTATTGTTATGGAAAATATTTTATTTGGAAGAAACATAATTATATAATGACGATTAAAGGACACAGCGCACATATCAATTCGGAAAGGAATCGTCACCACCGTATCAACTCGAGCCGTACAGTATTCTTTGAACTCCCTACTGCAACGTACACTAATCGGCTATCTAATCGCAACGTATTCGCCTCTCCTGGAGATTATATTTGTGCTGTGTCATTTATGCATCGAGGCATAATGATGGGCCAAGTAGAACACTAGTCCACACTCGGCAATCCTAGACGGGGCAATTCAATACCAACCACTTATCGAGTCAACAAATGTTCAACAATAAGTAGTACACAAACAGCTGAGAAAGAAAGTGATCAGTCAGGAGACAATACAAGTAGGTACGCATACGCTCATACACAAAGCATTTACACAATTGGCTCAATAATCCAAAATGGAACTGGGCCTGCCATACTCTCCCTACACCTCAACATAAGCTTTCACTTACAATAAACTGCGGGTCTAAAATAAAACTTTTGTAGAATCATAATATTACAAAACCGAAAACACGGACAATTGGCAGTGGCGCGATTGTTCACCGATCAGCGATCAGCGAACAAACGATGGACTTGCTTTGTGCCAATCAGTAGGGACCACACACTGACGTATAAATCATATGGACTGGGCATACCTACAAAAAAAACGTGTTTACCTACCACCGACTTGGGCACTTAAAATGGCTGCCTTTCGTAGGGTTGTAACTGCGAGCAACATGCGCATCTGATATCGATATTCAACTCAATGTTAAAGTTTTTATCTCAATGCGTATAAACCATATGGACTGGGCATACCTATAAAAAAAACGTAGCTACCTACACTTTGCTGGGATGATAAAATGGCGGCTAATAGGGCAGCCTAGGTCGATATTTCTTTACAATAACATCGATAAAAGATTGTTAGAATGTTTTCAAAATGTCACGGTACAATTTCAACGGGTATTTTTAGCACATTTTCAGCTTCACTTGTACAGTCGCCAGCACATCGTGCTACAACAATCTGACAAATTTCTGTACCTACTAGATTTTCAACTGTATAAGAGAAAAGATTAAGTTTACTTCCCGGTTTTTGATTTAGGCTAATACTTTGCGTACATGTTTAGTTTGGATGACATTGTTGCCGATTCTCTTGTTCAATAACTAAACTAAAATTAGATAATCACTATCTTTTTAACCGACTTCTAAAAAGGAGGAGGTTCTCAATATTTAATATTATTATATCAATGGGGGTTTGCGGAACATGTCTCTCTGTACCGCATACCCCCCAAAATATGTATCTATTGCCATTATTAGGATAAGTAACAAGGTACCTACATCGAATAAGTTTTTGAAAATTCAAATGAAATGTACCTAAGCGCTATTCTAAAGCCTTGCGTTAGGCATAGAGTATATAACCACTAGAGAGCGTATAGGCCGATTTCTTCTAAGTACGCGGCTCACTACAGCGGGCCGGGGGACGAGGAACAACGCGCGGCTGCAATTGGTCCGTTCAAGGTCAAGTTGCATAGGTAGCCTATGGTTAGTGGTGGCACTACTTGATTAAAGGAAAATAGTCGATATCGATAAAATGGATTTTAACATTATAAAAATACTCAATCCAAACAAACAGCGCTATATCTTGTTTAAACAAAGTTTCCCTATTAACCTTATCTTTCCACTTTTATTTTAATTCTGAAATCTTCGAAAATCTAAAATGAAAACATGTATCTCAAACACACAGATGAAAAATCTGAGACCCTCCTCCTATTTTTAATGTCGTTTAAAAGTAGTTACGTGTTTAATGTAAGTATGTGAATTGATTAAAAATTGTATTAGTTGTAATTTTATGATCATCGATAAATCGACTTCAATCATTAAAATTAAACCAAACATACATGAATATGACTCGAATAGGACATGTCAAAAAATTTCAAATTGTATAAATAAAAATTAATTAAAAACATTTGATTCTTCTATTTGTGTTGATTTCTACTCATTGAATTAAGAGTAAAAAGTGTTGTTATATCATTCTTGTACACCGAATCACGCGGTTTTCTGTTCGTGAAGTTTTGTGTTTCGAAATTCATATTCCCAAACATAAGTTGAGTTGATGTGAATTGACTATTTTATCGATTATCGTGAGCTGCTGTTATGGATACACCTAAGGCAGTGCTGCCGCTGAATTATATATGATTTGGCACAACGCAAACAGACGACAGACTGCTACGAAAGAGCGGGTTCCGGACGCCGCGCCGGGCCCGCGCGTTGCCCAGCAACGGTATCCAGGGCGCTGCACGCTGCATCGACTCGTCGTGGTGCTCCAGGCCCTCAGCGCGACTGCGCGCGACGCGCGGGCTAACGTCAGACGCTGTCACCAGTTGACATTTTTAATTGTGTTTTTTCGTATATTTTATTTTCTAGGTATTTAATTGTATTTGTTTAGGTGTGTCAGTGTATATATATGCTTCGCGGTAGCAGTGATGTGTTGCAAGTTAGTGCCGGTCAACCTTCGACATCACTAGATATCTTGGAGAGGTGTCCTCTGTGCACCCAGGCACGATTTTTTAAAGGTAAGCGGGGTCTGAATGTGCATATTGGGAAGGTGCATAAATCTCAAAATGCACTCACTTCAGACCCTGTCATTTCACCTACACCAGTTACATCCTTTGACCCGTTTTGGAAAACTCTTGCAAAATTCAAAAACTCTGTACCTGTTTTAAAGCGAGTTCCCCGCGGCGCTAGACCTCTAGTGGCGCAACACTTAGCAGGATGCGTTCGCCGTGCCACCCGGGAGAACTCGCAAAGTGCCTGGGAACATCTTCTCACTTTCCCCTACCGAATTTTACATGTTAATAAGAATTTGGCAACCACAAAAACTTTGACAGCACAAATTAAAGAAAACTGTAACGTTTCGGCCCATAATTTGGAACCAAAATTTTCGACACAGAGGTTTACCTCTTTAAGAGGTATTTCCCATGTGGTCGAATCTAAATTAGGGGAAGGTGACATTAGCGGAGCAGCCAGGATTCTTTTTAGTAGTGATGTGGTGGCTCCCTGTTCTCCAGATACTCTCGCAGCTCTGGAGAGCAAACATCCTGCCCCAGCGGATGATCTTTCTTTTCCCGACCCCCCTGATTCGGACATTCACTCCCTCACCATTACAGGTCGAGAGGTGATCACAGCCGTTTGCTCCTTCCGAAGTGGATCTGCTGGCGGCCTCGACGGCCTAAGTCCTCAACACCTAAAGGACCTTACCTGTTCAGGCGCCGGGGACGCTGGTGAGCTACTTTTGAAGGAGCTCACGGCTCTGATTAACCTCATGCTCTCCGGCAAAGTGAACGAGGCCGTCATCGACGTCTTGTATGGAGCTAACTTATGTGCCCTACGCAAGAGAGATGGCGGGATTCGTCCCATTGCCGTGGGAACAACTTACCGTCGTATGGCAGCCAAGATTTGTTGTAAATTTTATGGTGAGGTCGTTTCGAAAAAATTTCAGCCCCTTCAGTTGGGTTACGGTTCCAAAGGGGGCTGTGAGGCTGCCGTACACGCATTGTCGACCTACGTAAATTCTGGCAAAGGAGAGGTCATCCTGAAGGTTGACATCAAAAATGCTTTTAATTCTGTTAATAGGGACACCTTGCTGGCAGAATCTAAAAAAGAAATACCTCAAATTTTCAGTTTTCTTTGGCAATGTTATAGACAACCATCTAAATTACTTTACCAGGACAACCTTTTGGAATCCGCTGTTGGCTGTCAACAAGGTGATCCCCTCGGGCCAGTGATCTTTAGTTTAGCCATTCATCCAATTATTCGACAGCTAAATTCAAAATTTAATGTTTGGTATCTCGATGATGGAACCCTTGGTGGCGATGTAATTTCGGTATTAGATGATCTACAATTTTTAAAAACTCAGTTTCATTCCATAGGACTTGATCTGAATTTTTCTAAATGTGAATTATTTTTATCTGACAGTTCTGACCGACAACTCATTCTTTCAAAATTCAACGCAATAGCCCCTGAAATCAAAATAATGGATAAAAGCTCTCTTCGCCTCCTTGGGTCGCCAATCTTTGAGAATTCTTTTCCTAATTTTGTTGATGAAAAAATTCAAAATTTCAATGATGTTTCGGAAAGATTATCAAAAATTAACATGCATTCGGCCATCACCATAATTCGCTACTGCTGTTTCGGCCCTAAATTATCATATTTTCTTCGTGCTTCCCATCTATGGAAGCACCCTCACCTTCTGGAAAAAATGGACGAAATTTTATAGCAAACGCTATCATCAATTTTAAATGTGGCCATGGACGACCGAGTTTGGGCTCAAGCCACTCTTCCCATCCGCATGGGAGGCCTTGGCGTCCGCAAAATTACCAGTATTAGTTTACCGGCTTTTATATCCTCGGTTCACGGCACTGAAAAACTAGTCAGGAATATCCTAGCTTCTACACTGACTGATTTTGATGTGCCGTACTTTACCGAGGCTATAAATGCCTGGAGACTCGCTTGCCCGAATCAAAATTTACCCGACAACCCATCATACCAGAGACGGTGGGATGAGCCGCTCTGCAGAGGAGTTCAGAATAACCTAATTGCCTCTGCTGCCACTTCTGCGGAGCGTGCACGCCTGCTGGCTGTGGGTGAGTGGGAGTCGGGCCTCTGGCTTCACGCACTACCGTCGTCGAACATAGGCACCTTGTTCGACGATACTACTTTCCGCCTCGCTGCTTCCCTTCGCTTAGGCGCATCTTGTTGTTCTCCTCATCGCTGCCACTGTGGCGAAGCTGTCAACAGCCTCGGGCACCACGGCCTGTCATGCAGTCGAAGTGCGGGTCGTATAGCACGGCACGCAAATATCAACGACATTATCCGACGTGCTCTTGTCGCCGTCGGCGTGCCAGCCGTATTAGAACCCATTGGCCTGGCACGCGACGATGGCAAAAGACCGGACGGTATGTCTTTATTTCCATGGAAGATGGGTAGGCCTTTAGTGTGGGACGCTACTTGTGTCGATACTCTTGCGCCATCCCATCTTCCTAGCTCGTCGTGCTGTGCTGGTTCTGCGGCTTCGGCTGCTGAAAACCTCAAACGGCGGAAATATAGTAGCCTTATTGGCAACTACATTTTTGAGCCGTTTGGGGTTGAAACTCTTGGACCGTGGGGTCCGAGTGCTCACGTCCTATTTAAAGATCTTGCAAAACGCTTAGTTGACGCTTCGCGTGACCCAAGAGCTGGCTTTTACCTTGGACAGAGGATAAGCATTGCCATACAACGTGGCAATGCAGCCAGTCTTTTGGGCTCACTTCCAGTCGATAGCGATGGGGACGAATTTTTTGATGCCATTTTTTAGTTAGGAGTTTTTTTTTTCTATTTTAAGTGTATATAGTTTGTTCTTTAAATACATTTCTGAGTTTTTTAATCATTAAACGTAACAGCACAGATTTTTACGATAAAAATACAAAGGGGAAGAAAGGGATAAAAATATAAGTATTTCCTAATGAAAGAAAGAGACTTTTCCAAAAGACATCAACGCGCGCTTCTCACAGTGTGCTCGTTCACCTAACCACCATTTTATATAGACCCCTGCAGTGGCTCATCATCTGATTCAAATCAAAAATATTTTGCGTAGTCTTTACTCTCCGATGAAAAGTTATGCCATCATTTTTGTAACAAAAGGTCTTGGAATGTTTCCCACACAAATTCACCGGGTATGAAGGCATTTTTATGCGTTATAAATTGCATAAAAATTAAAACGATTTGTAAAAACTTAGCATGCCCCCTGTGGGCATGCTAAGTTTTTAAATACGTCGTTTAAATACGTTTTAAATACGTCGAAAGCTAGGTTTTTTTTGTGTTCTGGCTTTGGAAAATAAGAGAAAAATCATGCCATCGTGTTGCATAATACAGTATGGTGCTAGGAATAACAAAAATCAGACTAATTTGACTCTGCACAGGTTAGTTACTAGTTTTCACTATTCCAGTTGAATATTGTAGAATTTTGTGTAATGTATTGTTACCAGATGATCTTTTTAAAGATTATTGAAACATGTGTCATATTTGTATGGCTTATTATTACGTTATTATTTTCTTAATTTCGTTGTATTGTTTACATAAAATTTTTATGTCTTAGTTAGTGATGTGCGATGTTCGCATCGCATACGATAGGTATCGATATTATTATATTGATAAAGTGTGTAAAATACATTGCAATGCTATTAACCCACAGATTTCCTGGAAATGAAATTTTCAAAAATAAATGGATAGAAGAAAAATATAAACCATACACATAAAATGTGGCATATCTGCTCCCTGCACTTTGATGAATCTAGTTTTAACAGAACCCTCGATGTGATGAGGTTACATGATGGCGCAGTGCCCACATTGAATATGCTGGTATGTTTTTAAACAAAAATTGTATAGCAATTAGTAGGATGGTATGGATTAGTAGGTTAAATTTATAAAATTAGTAGGATGTAAATTATATGTATGTAAAAATAAATAAATGGTGTTGTAAATAATTATTGTTGACTTTTGATTAAAACCCAATTTCATCGGTATGTTAGAAAATATACTTAGGTGATGGAGACGTCCGTGCCGGCAGCCCATCGTGGATGCAGCGTCATTTCTTTTCTTAGATTTTGTTCCCTCCACCCCGTCTCGAATGACCTAACGCAAGGCTTTAGAATAGCGCTTAGGTACATTTCATTTGAATTTTCAAAAACTTATTCGATGTAGGTACCTTGTTACTTATCCTAATAATGGCAATAGATACATATTTTGGGGGGTATGCGGTACAGAGAGACATGTCCCGCAAACCCCCATTGATATAATAATATTAAATATTGAGAACCTCCTCCTTTTTAGAAGTCGGTTAAAAAGATAGTGATTATCTAATTTTAGTTTAGTTATTGAACAAGAGAATCGGCAACAATGTCATCCAAACTAAATATGTACGCAAAGTATTAGCCTAAATCAAAAACCGGGAAGTAAACTTAATCTTTTCTCTTATACAGTTGAAAATCTAGTAGGTACAGAAATTTGTCAGATTGTTGTAGCACGATGTGCTGGCGACTGTACAAGTGAAGCTGAAAATGTGCTAAAAATACCCGTTGAAATTGTACCGTGACATTTTGAAAACATTCTAACAATCTTTTATCGATGTTATTGTAAAGAAATATCGACCTAGGCTGCCCTATTAGCCGCCATTTTATCATCCCAGCAAAGTGTAGGTAGCTACGTTTTTTTTATAGGTATGCCCAGTCCATATGGTTTATACGCATTGAGATAAAAACTTTAACATTGAGTTGAATATCGATATCAGATGCGCATGTTGCTCGCAGTTACAACCCTACGAAAGGCAGCCATTTTAAGTGCCCAAGTCGGTGGTAGGTAAACACGTTTTTTTTGTAGGTATGCCCAGTCCATATGATTTATACGTCAGTGGTGGGACCACACAACAATCTGTGAAATTTCATTTTCATCTTTTTTTTTCTTATAAGGCAACTGAGCCGATTCCGACTATTCAGCCAATGTTAAGTGACGGTAGCACACAGAGCTAGCCGTCGACTGTTCTTCGTTTCGTGGTAGGTGTGCTAGTGACTAAAATTTTAAGTCATTCTCGTTTAGAAATGTTGCCAAAATGTTGATTAGTTTAGGGGAGAAGTGAGAGAGAAGGGTATGAAAGTTGGTTGGAAGAGGAATGTTAAATTTGGGATTTTTTTGGTACAGATCAAAGGATTTAGTATTTAGGGAGCAGGAGAAGAAAATATGGTCTAAAGTACCTTCCGCAGGACCGCACTCGCACAGGGAACTATCCCGAACATGCATTTTGTGGAGGAACACTGGTCTACAACAATGTTCTAGTCTTAGTCTACACAGTGACGAAATAGTTCTCTTCGACAGTTTACGCTGGATTTCAGGCTGTATAGCAGCATAGTAATGGCCCCGGTCCTAGAAGTCACCAGCGTGTGTCCTCGTTCACCAGCGTGTGTCCTCGTTTGTGACTCCGACATTACTGACCATTACACAGTAATTGCTGGCATTAGTAATATCTCGAACCCCATAAAAATTCCCAAATACTACAGCAAAATTGATTACCAGGCAATATCAAAAATTATTATAGAGATGGACTGGTCAAGTATTACAACTGGATTAGATGTTAATGATGCCACACATCGTTTCATCAACTTAATGACACAAATAATTCAAAACTGTAGCTCAAAAATAAAAGCCCGTAGTTCAGAAGCAATCCGTAAACCATGGATGACTACAGGCTTACTCAGATGTGTCCGTAAGAGAGACTTACTGCACCAAAATGTCAGGAAAAATACCACATCTCAACAGGAGTATAAAAAGTACAGAAATTATTGTAACGACATCAAAAAAGTAAGTGAAAAATATTATCGAGAAATGCTCATTAAAAATAAAGACAACATTAAAAAACTATGGCAAAGTGTTACGGAAATTTGCTACACCAAAAAGACTTCCAAAACAAATGCTGACATTACCAAAATTTTGGAAGATCCAGTGGAATCAGTAAACTCCGCCAATATGTTTTTTAGTTCAGTAGACAATAACTTGGCTGATGCCATCCTATCCGTACTAAAAGTTATTGAAAGGCAACTGGCAGACGACACGAAACTGAACAGCACTCCCGGAAACTCCTTCTTTTTTACCCCCACTGATCCGCAAGAAATAGTAAAAATTATCGATAGCCTAAAAAAATGCTCAGCCCCAGGCAATGACATGATTAACAATACAATTTTAAAACAATGTAAATGGACTCTTGCCCCTGTATTAGCCCACTTATTTAATCTTAGCATGTCTACCGGTGTCTTTCCAAACTCTCAAAGTAGCCAATGTCTGCCCTATTTTCCACTTCAAGTTACCAACTACAGACCCATCTCCCTGCTATCCTCAGTGTCTAAAATACTAGAAAAACTAGCCAATAACCGGTTGCAACAATATCTAGAAAGTAAAAAACTGCTGTCCCATAATCAATATGGCTTTCGCCAAAAAATGTCTACCGAGGATGCAGTAATAACACTTGTTGACCATGTCACTGAAAGGGTAGATTCTGGCCATAAATGCGTTGGTGTGTTCTTAGATATGGCTAAGGCTTTTGACACAGTATCTCGACCAATACTCCTGGAAAAGCTAGCGTTAATGGGAATTCGGGGTTTGGCACAGAACTGGTTTCATTCCTACCTCTCAAACCGATTGCAAAGAATAAAAGCCAAAGAAGGTGAAGTAATAAGCGAGTATTCTGAAATCCACTATGGTGTGCCGCAGGGAAGCGTGCCCGGGCCGACTCTCTTCTTAGTCTACATCAACGACCTCTGTGATCTAGCAATAGATAATGCAAAAGTGCTTACTTTCGCGGATGACACCGCTATCTTATTCCATAGTAAAACTTGGCCTGGGGTCGTTGATGCAGCTCAGAGGGGTCTGGCTCGAGTAATGCACTGGCTGCAGCGAAACTTACTCACCCTAAATGCTAGCAAGACTAAATACATAGCATTCAAAACAGCCAAGCGCTATGAGAGTGAAAATCCACTCCATGTCAAACTCCACTCCTGCAGGAATCCTAACAGTGATATATGCCAATGTGTCGAGATAGACCAAGTTGACAATATTAAATACCTTGGCGTCTTGATAGACTACCAATTGTCCTGGACCAAACAAATAGATGCTGTCTCTGCAAGGATCCGGAAGCTAAGTTCATTTTTAAAAAGCTAAAGAATATAGCAGACCGCTGTACTATTAGGTGTGTGTACTTAACATTATGCCAGTCTATTTTAAATTACTGTATAGGGATATGGGGTACAGCAGCAAAGAGCCACTTGATAAAACTTGAACGAGCTCAAAGAGGCATCCTCAAGGTTGCTTACGGTAAGCCCTATCGGTATCCCACTGACAGTCTGTACGAAGAATGTAATGTTCTTAGGGTTAGACAACTCTTTGTGCTGTCTGTAGCATTGCGCTATCATCGACAGGCACTACTTACCCAAATTCAATCTTCCAGATCCTGTAGACTGATTAAATGGGTCACACCCGCAACGCGTACAAAGTTTGCCCAAAGATCCCCTAGATATGTCGGTCCATATATCTATCAAAAATTGAACAAAATCTTGAACTTAGTTGGTTGTTCCAAGCACAATTGTAAAACTAAAATTACAAAATGGCTATCAGGTCAGGACTATGAGAAAACTGAAGCTCTCCTGATGTAAATCAGCTGCAATAATTCATCCACACATATGTCCTACACATAAACGTACACAAGCACACCCTTGCAGACACTTGTAGCCCCCATCCATCACAGCACGTTTTGATAACATCGCACCGGAAATCCCGCGCACCGCGAGCTGAGCTACGATCGTCCGATCCGCGGGATGGCGCTCGAGACGATCGTAGCCGTGACGAACGCTGAAGCTGCTGGTATCTCTCTCACCATGCGCATTCCACATTTCTGGCGCGACCGACCACGGCTCTGGTTCATCAGCTTCGAGGCCGCAACCAATGACCTCAAGAAAGGGCAAGCACAGCTCGCCCAGATGGTCATATCACAGATGGAGCGTCAAGACATCGAGCAGATCATGGACCTGCTGTACAATCCACCAGAGGCAGACCAGTACAATGCCATCAAAGAAAGGCTCATATCCGCCTACGAAGAATCCGACAACCGCCAGTTCCAGAAGTTGCTATCAGAAATGGAACTTGGAGATCAGAAGCCGACCCAACTACTGCGCCGCATGCGAAACCTTGCCATAGACAAAGTGCCCGACTCCACTCTGCGTCTCATGTGGACAAATCATCTTCCTTCACACGTCCGTTCAGTCCTCGCAGTAAGTGAATCCTTCAGCACTAAAACTACACTTGAAGAACTCGCACTACTCGCCGACAAAATGATGGAGCAGACGGCATCATCGGAAGTTGCAGTCGTGCAAGCACCCGCCTCACCTATACCATCAGCACCACAAGCAGATACACAGCACCTTATCAACGAGATAAGAAAACTATCGCTGGAGATAGCTGAGTTAAAAGCAAGACCGCCATACGGCAATGACTACCGCCGCAGCCGCTATCCATCTCGTCATCGTAGTTCATCACGATCACGCAATCGAGAAACATCGCCATCGCCATCACCATTATGTTATTATCACCGACGTTTCAAAGGGCAAGCTAGACGCTGCACGTCGCCTTGCTCATTCAAGAAGCAACAAAACACTGAAAACTAGAAAGAACGTTGGCAGAGGCGGACACCGGCGTTAAAAATATTTCACACCGCCTATACATCACCGATAAGAATACAAAGCTATCATTCTTAGTCGACACTGGAGCTGGAGCCAACATATCCGTTCTACCGAGAAAAAAAGGTCAGGTTGCGACGCCGCTCAAATTTCAACTGTACGCAGCAAACAACACAACAATAGCTACGTACGGTGAGAAAACTTTATCTCTCGATTTTAACCTACGACGCCCGTACAAATGGAAGTTCATCGTAGCTGATGTTTCGAAGCCAATACTTGGAGCTGACTTCCTCAATCACCATCATCTCATCGTCGACTTGAAAAACAGGAAACTAATCGACGGTGTCACGAGCTTGAAAATAAACGCCCCAATACGGGTAACGAACGTGCCTGCCTACCGTGCGCAACATCGACATGACGCAATCGTACCACGACATTCTAGCGCAATATCCCGGAATAACAAGACTAACATCGATGAACTTGAAGTGCAATATCAAAGTGCAACATTTCATCGAAACTCGAGGACCACCACCACCACCACTGCTGCGCAAGACCAATCCCACCGCATCGCTACGAAACAGTGAAGAAAGAATTTGAAAACATGATCGAACAAGGACTATGCAGACCTAGTAAGAGCCCATGGTCATCACCTCTACATATCGTACCCAAGAAGAATGGCGATATTAGAGTTTGTGGTGACTATCGCCGACTCAACTCCATCACCGTACCAGATCGCTACCCCGTGCCACGTATCAAAGGCTTTACGCATCACCTGTCCGGAAAAACTATATTCTCTACAATAGACCTCAACCGAGCATACCAACAACTGAGCGTTAGAGACGAAGATATTGAGAAGACAGCCATCATCACCCCGATGGGATTATTTGAATTTCCACGTATGTGCCCCGGTTTAAAAAACGCGGGACAAACGTTTCAACGCTACATCCATGAAGTACGAGGATTAGACTTTGTTTTCCCATTCATCGACGATTTGCTGTTAGCATCGGAAAGCAAAACCCAACATCGAGAACATCTTCACATCGTTCTCAAGAGGTTAGAAGAAAATGGCATTACTATAAACCCTGCCAAATGCAACCTAGGCCAATCAGAAGTTCAGTTCCTAGGATACACCGTATCGTCTGAAGGCATCAAACCTCCAAAACATAAAATCGAAGCTATTACCAACTTCCCAAAACCAACTACAATCGAAGAGTTAAGAAGATTTCTTGGTATGATCAATTTCTATCGCGATCATATACCTAACGCCGCGTCCCTACAAGCACCATTAAACGCATACCTACATAACGTAAAGAAACGTGACAAAACTCAAATTACATGGACTGACGAAGCAACTCAAGCATTCGAGCAATGTAAAGCTAGTATCATAAACGCAGCCCTACTCGCTCACCCATCGCACAACACAATACTCGCTTTGTTCTGTGACGCGTCCGATAATTCAGCTGGCGCTGTAATTCAGCAATACCTAGATGAATCATGGCAACCGCTCGGATATTTTTCCAAGAAATTCACCGACGCACAAAAGAAGTACCTATTCAACATTCGATCGTGAATTACTCGCTATGTACATGGCAGTCAAACACTTCATAAAGACATTAGAAGGACGCCATCTCATCATATTCACTGATCACAAGCCGCTAACATTTATAATGTCGAAGATTAATTCTAACTCAGAAACGCAGAGGCGAGCGAGGCAACTTTTGTTTATCAGCGAATTCACCACGGATATACGACACGTGAGCGGTAAACAAAACATCGTCGCCGACGCACTCAGCCGCATAGAAACAATCTCATGCCCATCTACAATAAACTACAGCGATATAGCCAGCGCGCAAGAAAAGGACAGCAACATTGAAGTATTGTTAACACAAAATAACATCACTCTCATGAAAATAGCGATTAACAGCGACGTAGAGTTATACTGCGAAGCATCTACTCCTTATGTACGTCCGTACATACCTGAACAATATAGAAAAGAAGTTTTTAACAGCGTGCACAACATCAGTCACCCTGGTACGCGCACGACTCGCAAGCTTATCACTCAAAAATACTTCTGGCCATCAATGAACGCAGACATCAGCTAGTGGACGCGAACCTGCATACCATGCCAAAAAAGCAAGATCCAACGACACACGTCCTCAAATATCGGTTCTTTCCCGCGAAGCGAGCGTTTTCAACATTTGCACATCGATATAACCGGACCTTTGCCTACAACATCTCAAGGTTATCGGTACCTGGTTACAATGATCGACCGATTAACGAAGTGGCCCGAAGCAATACCTACCGACGAAATATCAGCTGTCCGAATAGCCGATATTGTCTATCAACAGTGGATCGCAAGATTTGGATGCCCAACCACACTAACAAGCGACCAAGGTCGCCAGTTCGAGAGTCAGCTTTTCCAAAACTTGATGAAGCAAATGGGAATAAAGAAAAATCGCACCACCGCGTATCACCCTCAAAGCAATGGAATCGTCGAACGATGGCATCGCACCCTCAAGACCGCATTACGCGCGAAACTCACCAACACAAGTACATGGATCGATGAGTTACCTACCGTGCTACTGGGATTGCGAGCCGCTCTGAACTCAGACACAGGTTTGAGCGCCGCCGAACTAACCTACGGCCACAATTTACGCTTACCTGGTGAATTTTTCACAACAAGTACCTGTACGCCTACTATGAATGATACTTACGTTGAAAAACTGCGTGATATCATTCAAGAAAATAAGCCGCAAGTTGCTACGAAGCATCACAGCAACAATAAAAGCATCTTCGTGCATCAAGATTTACTCAAATGCAGCCACGTGTTTATCAGAACAGACGAAGTAAAAAAACCACTTCAGACTCCATATGAAGGCCCCTATCGAGTTATAAGCCGAACAGATAAAGTGTTCTCCGTACGGCTACCTAATCGGCAAGCGAACATATCGATCGATCGATTAAAGCCTGCATATCTCATCATAGAAGATACCAATACCTTACCAACAGCCAAGAATACCGCATCAAATATCATTACCATACCAAGAACCATTACCACACCAAATACCGATACCAGAACCAAGAAAACCAGCAGCAGTACCACTCCAACCGTCACCAAGCAACAAACTCAAGTACCTCCCGGCAACGTGACGTCACATCCGGCCCAGATAAAGACAACAAGAACGGGTCGTGTCATCAAACTGCCGGTACGCTTTGCTTGAGGGGGAGTACTGTAGCCCCCATCCATCACAGCACGTTTTGATAACATCGCACCGGAAATCCCGCGCACCGCGAGCTGAGCTACGATCGTCTCGAGCGCCATCCCGCGGATCGGACGGACAACAAAGTGCTGTGACGTGATCGGTCAGACTCTGTAAACATATAGTTCCTCATTTCTATTGGTTCAGTTTTTATTTGTAACTAGTTTATAAGCAGACGCATTGTAAAATAAAGACTCACTCACTCGCATTCGTACCTCTAGTTACATCCTGCGTGACTCATCTACAACCCGGAGTTTTATTTGAAACTTAGTACTAACCTTTACTAAACACTCAATACACATCACTACATTCACTCACATCATATACAGTATATCACATACTTACTCATACCATTTTAGAACATTTACACACACACACACAAACACGCACGCACATACACACCACACATACGACTTTCATTAACGTAATCTTGTAAGTTTGAATTTTATTTTATTTTGTTTTCTCTGCTTGTATGTTAACTTAAACCCCACTGTAAACTACTATGTGCACTTATATGTGTCATTAACCACGAGGCTACTAGATCCCACGACACAGGGTATCCTAGTGTGGGGTCTAGGATTACTCAATTGCACACACAGTTTTTATTTTATTTTTTCAATTATATCTTGTTACTTTTAGGCTTTTGTGCTTACTATGTCTGTAAAATTGTTCATAATAAATTCTTTATTCTTAAAAAAAAAAAAAAAAATCGTCTTCTATGTTTACGTCCAAGAGTGAAATAACTTGGGTTTGGCACCGTTCTGCAACTCGTAGTTATGCACAACGTAGTGCTTTCGATGAACCAGATTCGATATGGCATACTTTGCTAACGAATCAGCGCACTCATTGCCAACAACACCTGAGTGACCGGGGATCCAGGTTATCTCGATGTCCAAGATATTTGGCAACAATCAAATAACAAGTTCTTTGTATCCATATTGATTTGACTATTAATTTTACCTACTGTGAAGTTGATTTTGTTTTAGGGCCTGAATACTACTATGTAAATCTGAAAAAATTACTTATATTTGATGGGACTTATAGCGTATGGCTTCTAAACTGCCAATACACTCTTCTGTAAAGACTGATGCTTCTGGTGGACATGGAAAAAATAAAGCTCAATTCAATTTATTGTGATTCAAGCAGATACAAATACATTTATTTCATATGTGAATTTGTTCTATACAAATGTTACATCATTTCTCAAGAAAAAAATGATTTTGTTGGGAATCCACTGATTTTTTTCCTGAATTGGAGAATTTGACTTGGATTTTCGTGGAAATCCAAAAATTGGTGTTGGCAACGCTGTTTAATGACTAAGACAGAAGGCCTTGTATCCATGGTTATGAATAAGATTTAAAAAAAAAGTGTCTGTCAGTGTCACTGTCATGTCATAACGTCCGAGTGATCTAACCTAAAAAAAAATTTTGGTCTTGTTTATTCATCCGAAAACAGGTATTTTTGGCATTAAACTAGAAAACAATCAGTATAACCCCACACTGTCCCAGTATTAAGCAAAGGCCTACAGCCCTTCTTTCGATCACGATTCTGCGCTACTTTAAAAAAAACTAATTTTAATATTATTATACTAGCTTATGCCTGCGGCTTCGCCTGCGAGATCCCTAGGGAACACATTCCCGGGATGAAAATTAGCCTATGTGATATCCCGTTTTTCCCGTTTCCATAGGAATTTCGGTACATCCTCTCTTAGTTCTCCCCTGCACAGTCCCCAAGGAAGTTACATGCCAAATTTCAGCTTTCTACGACTAGTAGATTCGGCTGTGCATTGTTTGTCAGTCAGTCACTCAGTAACGGAAGAATTTTATATAGGTATATTGATAGATATTTTGCGATTATAAAAATGTCATAATTTATTTTACAGGAAAATGCAGAGAATATTGTCCATGGTGAAAACATTATCATCTATTAGAAGTTTCCCAACAAGTCATGTACAGTTGTCGATGCTGAGTACTTTCCAACAATTTGCAAGAGAGAGATTATTGCAGCCTTCACTTCCTATGATGAATTCCATTTGTGGTTTTAAAGTAAAGGGTCGCTTGCGCCGGAGATGTAAATCATGCTATTTTGTTGTGAGAGATGAAAGGCTGTATGTCATTTGTCCCAAATCACCCCGTCATAAACAGATGGCAATGAAACCTAAACCATTAAATACATACATTTTGACACATGCTAGTCAAAGTCCTGTACGACCATGGTAATTTCTTGTTAAAAATGATTCTAATGTAACATATTTAGTAGTAAAATAGAAGTTAATATTAATTAAATCTTTTAAGGGACTACTATTGTGTTTTCTTTGTACACCTACTAATGTACCTAATGCTAAGAAAGTTATGATTTTATTTCTAAGGCCTACTTGCACCACAAATGACTAGATTAATTTAGGTGCTGAAATATTAAATAATTTATTTATTCCATTTTTGTCTGATAACAATGATGAGCAGTGTGTAAATTGTAGAATAAAACAGTATATCAACTTATGCCAATTGAGTGGTCAAATTGAAGAAATTGTGTGCAGGAATGAAGTTTTAATTTTATTTGGCCACTGAAAATTTCTATTTATTTATATCTATATACATATAATTAAAATTTTTAAAATTTCTATAAAAAAAATTAAAGAAACATTTTAAAATATAAAAAATAATAGCCCACCGGTATCAGGAACAGGGTCCAAGCTACCGGTGGTCAGGGCTCCCGAGAGAGAAACCTAACAATACACGCCGTGTCCAGGAGTACTGCTTTCTGGATCAAGCCCTTGATCCAGCTGCCCAACAAGAGCCTCTTGAGATGTTGATCGAGGCTCTTGGCAATTATGCCATTGGCCGTCACGACTATCGGCACAATGACTGCTGTGTTCACATCCCACATGTCGACAACATCGCGAGCCAAGTCAAGATAGGTACTTCGTTTGTTTCTCTTTCTCAGACTTCACGAGGTTATCGTCATGAGGGACTGCTATATCAACAACTAGCTGACCCGCGCAACTTTGTCTGCGTCACATTTACCACTAAGGCTCCGCTCCTATTTGTCTTAGCGTGATGATATATAGTCAATAATCTTCCTTGTTAAATAGGCTATCTAACACTGAAAACATTTTTCAATTAGTTCCTGAGATTAGCGCGTTCAAACAAACAAACTCTTCAATGCATTATTTTAGAACAAATTTGATTTCCATAAAAATGGTTATAGTGAGTTAACAGAGATAGACATATGCTGTCCAGGACTTTTTTTTTGAAGTTTTAAAGAGGAATAATTTCGTAGTACTTGATTTTTGCGTAACTTAAACCGTTTACGCAGCGCACGCAACGGAAGCTTTTTTCCCGCTTGCAACATTTCTTATTGCTGCTCCGCTCCTATTGATCATAGCGTGATGTTATATAGCCTATAGCCTTCCTCGATAAATGAACTATCCAACGCAAAATTATTCAATTCGAGCCGGTAGTTCCTGAGATTAGCGCGTTCAACCAAACAAACAAACAAACTCTTCTGCTTTATAATATTAGTATAGATATAGATCATTGCGCGATGCTCTAGTCGGTCTATCACCACTATGTCAGGCTTATTGGCAACAATAGTCCTGTCAGTGATGATAGACCGATCCCAATACAACGTGCAATTGCCATTTTCGAGAACTGGGTCGGGCATATACCTATAGTATAGATAATATACATATAGTACGGTTTAATCCGATTCCACAAGATTGTATTTCAAGGCAAGTTGCTGGTCTGGTGGATAATCCTGGCTGCAAGGTTGTGCCTGTGCAAATAGTCTCCGTTAGCCAGACTAATAGAACAACCGGAAATAATGTGGCGGATGGATTCCCCGAGTCGGTGACATGCCCGATATAATATGTCAACCGTCCCGTCCTTCACAACGTATTTCCGGTATTTGTTCGTTATCATAACTTCGTCCATAATCGCACAGACAAAACCTTCGGTTTCCCCAAAGAGATCACCAAAACGCAGCCAGACTACGGACGCTAAGAAGTCTACTTTGGGCCCATGTAAGACCCGATAAAAGCCTTCGTGAAGTTTCTTGCTGCCATCGCCTCTCTGCGGTCGTTAGTATCTAATACCACAGGTTTGCGCCAGTTCTCGTAAGCCAAGGAGAGCGCGGTAAGGCCTTTGTCCACCGCTACCACATCTCGATGCATACCCACGTCGGCCTCCAGGAAGTATTCCCTAAGGCTGCATACCTCACGGTTGTGCAGGTTCTTAGCATTTAAGAAGCCACGACCCCCACGAGTCACGGGATATACAGCCTCATCACCAATTTACGGTAAGCAGTGAGCGTAGGTACCCTCCTAACCAGGGCGTCAAGTTACAGTAGGTACCTACATCAAAACCGGCATGACCCAACTGTTGAAGGCTTGTTGTTTCCGCCTTATAAAAGACTGTTAAGTACTTTGTTCAGGCGGCCAAACCAGTGCTCCTTCAACGATTGTTTCATATCAACAGCATTGATGCCTAACGCTTCCGACATACCCAAATACTTGTAAGTTCCGGTTGAGGAGAGGGATCTAAGGTGTATGGAATCCGAGAGTTGGTTTCCCACGGATTCCATAATCTCCCCTCGCTTTACAAGCATGACCGCACATTTATACACATCAAATTCCATCCAGATGGCGCTACTGAAGTTTTCTGTTACCTTCAGTAGCTTCATCAGTTGCAAGTTGTTAGGAGCAAATAGTTTCAAGTCACCCATGTAAAGGTGGTGCGATATGACCTGATCACCTCTTCTCAACCGGAAGACTTGCCCCGAACCCTCCAGCAATGTACTGAGAGAGTTGAGGGCCAGACAAAACCACAGTGGACTTAGACTGTCGCCCTGAAATATGCCACACTCGATCCTTATCGGGTCGCTGTTCACCTGGCGAGGTGTAAATGGCAGGGAGCGAAAAAGGTTGGGGGACTGCGTGAGGAATGCCTGAGAGTAGAATTTCATCAGTTGAGAGCGAAATATAGAGAGGCAATGGGGAAGGCGGAGCTTGATTATTAAAAAAAATTGTAACGGTGACCCATGGGGGCTGGCCTACCGGGCTGCAAGTGGCAGGCTGAGGCCGCCCTAGCGTGTCATTAATGGCACCAAACTGGCGGAGGGCTTTGCTACCTTAGTGGGAGACGCGGCGACCGGGCTCCTGGGGGCACTCTGCCCGGATGACGATCCGTCCCGCCCGGGACACGCCTTCACATAGGCAGATCCGTGTCGCTGCCTCGCTCACCCCGTCAGGTCAAGCTGCGCCTCCTCTGTCGCGTGACAGTTTGGGAAGCATAATTAGGAGTTTACCCAACACGGCTCCGGGACTGGACGGTATCAGTGCGCGCATTGTTCAGAATGTCTGGAGTGTCGTACCCGCAGAAATGACGGTGTACCGCAAGTGTGCCTCGGATGGCGTGTTCCCAAATGTATGAAAGGCAGGCCGGCTCCTCGTGCTGCCGAAGGGTAACGGTAAGCCTCTTACCGACCCTAAGCCTACAGGCCGATCACGCTGCTTCCTGTGCTCGGATAAATTCTGGAACGCGTAATTTTAAAGTGTGCTCCGACGATCGGCAACCAGATCTCTGCCTCCCAGCACGGGTTCTCTCCGGGAAAGTCAACCGTTACGGCGGCGCTCAACGATATCTTGAGCGCTGTGAGGGAGGGCTCGGGCTAGTACATGCAGGCCATATTCTTAGACATCTCGGGCGCCTTCGACAACGCCTGGTGGCCGATGATTCTGACAAAATTCAAGCGGGGAGGGTGCCCGCCTAACATTATTAAGATGTTGACGGACTACTTTATCCGCCGACGAGTCGGTCTCTTTATCGATGGCCTAGTTGTTTGACAGTCCGGAGGGCTTCCAAAGGCTGAAGTCATTTGCTCATAGATGGCACAGCCGGAGGAAGGACATGGAGCTGCAGTAGGGTCTGCTGGGTACCGTACGGACGGCTAGTCGCTGCAACTCCAACAGGCCTGCTCGGACGCGAAACACGTTCTGTGCCGTCATTTGCCCCAGAGTGGGGGGCACTGACATCAAGAGGAGGGGAAATGAGCCTGGCTACGAAATGGTCCGTATGCCGCAAGGCGGGAAGGACCATTGGCGCGTGGAAAGGGGATTGCTGGATATTAATGTGTTTTTACTGAAAGTGGCAAAATCATTTTACAAAATTTCAAATTTACAAAAAAAAATGCACTGACTGCCTCTAGTGTATACCTATCCAGCACTGGGCAGACATAATTGAATTACTATCAGTTGGTATGATGAGTAATCTTTGCTCTCAAAATGGATGTGAGAACTTTATTAACGGTAACGGTACTACCTGATTTATGGAGCAGGTGGGTTATTCCAGTAGCTAGGAACTGGGGTAGCGACCCTGACTCTAAGGCAGACTGGAATTTAGATGCCAAGCGAGCGTACGATCCTTGAAACCATTTTATCCAAAAGTTGTGCAGCCCAAGCTACATCTTGGGGGCTGATAGTAATTGCCCCCATTTCTGGTATCGGATCGCACGCGCGTTCGGCTTCCCGAGTCCAATCGCCCTCGATATGACTGACAGGCACCGACCAGGGGCCCGAGTCTGCTATTTTCATAAATTTGTCATTCCGACACGATGTCATTGTCATGCCATTGTAATCTGCTAAATTCATAATGGCATGGTCACTGACACGTCAGTGGTCTCGTAATAGAATTGCGGTAGGAATGCCGTATTGTCATTATTATAAAACCGAGCTAAATTAGAGCATTAATTCATGCCAGATTTTATTTATATTTAGTTTTACATATTATTTATTAGTGTTATAAGCAATCTGAAGTAGTGAGAAGTTCGTAAATACTAAATCTGTCATTATGTACGAGATTACCATTCATATGGCTTTCTTTCAATTGCGTGTCAGTGGTTGATCATTGGAATGTCATAATGACGCCATTATGATGCCATTATGTTTTTAGATTACCAAACTTTTCAAAATCAACCATTTTGAAATCAGTGATCGACCAGTCTTAGCCTAGACCAGTAATAGCAGACTCGGGCCCCAGATGCTGCGCCAGAATGAACCCATTGCGTCATCATCTCTAACTCTATCACTGTAAGGAAATTTGACATGAGCTACACGACATGCCGCTGCAGTCGCACAGTACAGGTCGCGTCATGTAAAAAGAACGCTGGCGGTGAAGCTGCGCATTAGGCGATTTATCGATCTATTTGGTGGTATGAGGTGGGGCGCGGGGCGCGCCGTGTGATCGCCGGCGGGTGCGCTATTGGTTCGTCAGTCGACCTTTGTTTCCCGCTCCGTGTCCACGTCACGTTCGTTCTCAAAATTTCATCGCGCACAAAAGTTTCATATAGAAAAGAGAGAAAAATTATATTTGACGTATATTGTTTTATGAAGAGAGAGGCTGATAATAATGCAGTTGATAATAAAACAATGCTTGAAACGGACCGCAGAGGCAAAGCTTAAAAAGATTCGAAAATAAAATAGTAAAAACATTTACTTAAGTTTTGGTAATTAGATTAAACATTCTACACTGAATCAAACATGTCTTTAATTCAATTTAATGATATTCCAGCATATATAATTTTTCAATTTACCTACCAATAACCAATATACGACGCCGCGAGCGAAAGTCTAGTTCAAAAATAAAACAATAGGCCTAGTACTTTCGTGCGCGAGTCTACCCATGCGCAAACACACCCCCCCCCACTTTCATGCAGCGTTCTTTTTATGTGACGCGACCTGTACAAGATCGAGTGGGTATCGGCGAGGTCTTCATTGCTAACAAAATAACTTGCTAAAGTCCGGCCGCGGAGCAGGAAGAATTTCGTCCTTTGACCTGTTATTACTTGTCTCTGTCACTCCCGCGTTAAAAGTTTGTGTCTCGCTCGCACAGATGCAATGGCCGCTGTCCTCAGGGATTGGAAACCTTTTACCTAATAGTGTAAGGTTTGTCCTTGTGTGCATGTGTAAACCCCGTAAAAAAAGAGGAATCGAAATTAGTTAGACTAGATGATAATGTAGACAAAACTGTTGATTCTTTTGTAATAAATGTGATACTTAGGCGAAACGTCTTCGGAAAGCAGTAACTCCGATACGGGTAGAGGAATCGGATTCTGATTTATGAATTTTTTATTTTTTTCTTTCTGCCGTATTAGTAATTGTAACTCGATTTTATAACTTATACTTAATATAAAATCTAAATAAATAAACAACATTTTTTTATTTTCTAAGTTGGTAAATTTTCTTTCTCGTTCAAATATTTCATGTAAACCGCACTCAATACAAAAATGTTTGTGACCACTGTCAGTAGGTAAAGAGGTCATTGTACGAAATTCTTCCTGCTCCGCGACTGGACTTTAGTTGCGAATCTAGAGCACACATCAGCGCCCTATTTTTGTTATGAATGGGCAAACGAGGTAGCCGAGGCCTACGCTCTGGCGGTGTGGTGCGATACTCTCGGAAAGCATCCTGCTCCTCAATCGCTCATTGCATTGGGTACTCACGAATATAGCCGCGTCATCATCATCTTCATCAGGCTGCCCCATTTCAAAACCTAGTAAGAGACACTTTTTACAAAAATCGTTTTATTGCATAATCTTCCTAACCTAGTAAGTCCCGACCGAATACAAAAACATCAGCGTTAAAAACTCACCTAAAAGCAGATATGCATCGATACCTAGTAAGTGCACTATCCACTCCCTCGTGACCAAATTAAAACCTAGTAAGTCACTTCAACCAATTCAAAACCTAGTAAGTCTCTGGACTTACTAGGTTTTTAAATGGTCTTTGCATCTTACTAGGTTTTTTAAATCAAGAATCCAATATGAAAGAAGGGCGGGGTTGGGCGGGGGGATCCGTAGCAAGTCACACACGTATCACTCGCTCGTGCTTCAATCGGCATCGATGCGCGAACGAAGTAACTTGAGCACTTGTATAAATGGACTGATAATTGTACAGCCCAAAATAAAAATTGGACCCTTTACACAGCAATGATTACGATAGTCAATAACTCCTCGAATGATCTTAAATCGGTAACAATTAGCTATCTAACAAAAGGTCATACTCACATGTCCGCGGATGCCGTTCACGGCAATATAGAATTGAAATGAAGAGGCAAAAGAATATTTATGATTTTCAAGATTTTAAGGATACGGTGATGCAATCAAGGAAAAATATAAAAGTTATAGTCACTTGTAGACTTGATTGACCAAAAAAAAAAGAGAGCGGTACGACATAATGATCCCCTTAAAGATTTTAATTGAAATGAAAATGAAAAAAATGTAAATGTGTAAGTAAATGTAATCAAATGTTACAGCTTCTTTTGGTATATATTTATAATCTAAATAATGTGGAATTTCGGAGAAATATCGAGTTATTTTGAAGTCATTTCCGTCGAAAAATGAGTAAACATTTGATTTTTTTTCTCGAATTTTAAGAAAAAAAAAAACTAAAATGTGTTCTTAAATTCTTAAAGTTCTGAATCTTGTTAATATGAAAAAATAATAATTAAATGGATTTTATTCGATGTAATTCTCAAATTTGAGCTTGCAAAACAGGTCCCTGCGCGATTTTGCTAAAAAGTGATTCGGGAAAATGATAAATACGAATTAAATAAATATTTTTCCAGAATTTAGTTCTTGGAATACTAAGAGGAAACGAACTATTTTTTTTCAAGTATTAATTTTTTAATAGATCGCATATTAATCAACGAAAACGATGCAGTTTCAACAATGAATTCTTACATTTTCGCGTTTTTTTGTAATAGGCCTCTTAAACTCAGTTGTACAAGTGGAGTTTATCACTGGATCAAGAAACCTTTTTTTATAAAACAAGGTACATAATTATAATTAATTTAATTAAACATCATATTAGTCAATTTGTTTTCCTTTTTTTATTTTTTATTTAATTTTTTTTTTCAGATTTGATGAACCCTCCCGGGAAGTGGACTTTTTAATTGAAAATTTTGATTGCACTGTTCTACCCAAAACTATGGTCACTCCAAGGGGCATTAAGCAAAATAAAAAAGAAGAAATTATCAATAAATTGGTATGTTTGATGCCTGAAACAAGAAAGTCATTTTGTCATAATTTACCTGTGAATGACGCGTCTGCGGATTTGACAAATGATGGGCAAATGTCTGTAATTGAATAGAGCTCGGCTGCTGCAAACATAGTCAAACATTTGTTTTGTTTTTTTAAATTAATAAACTTTTGTATTCAATAAATCATTATTTTACTTAGATACGCTATACCGTTACTAGTATTTACTCAATGACCTAAGCTAAGTTTCTTATTCAATAAACCAGAACAAAACCTAGCAAGTGCTCTTACTACTTATGTTATGAAACCAATTTCTAAATGAACGTAACAATCTCGTGTCAATTATCAAAATTAAGTAGTAAGGGGTTTAAAATATGCAATATAGGTACACATATATCAAAAAAATGCTAGTAGGTACTATGTGTTCATTATTTAGTATTTTATACAACCAATAGTATTTTTTTTACTTATTATAAATACTTTTTAAAGGCTGACCTATATTACGTTTATGCGCAGCTCTCCTGTAAAATTTAGTTTTAGGTCCTTACTAGGTTTTGAAATGGGGCAGCCGCGCGGCTGCTCCGTGATTGCAGACGCAGTCTATCAAGTACGACGTCATTCAACATACGGTTACGCTGGATAACCCGTACCATCAAATTCATATTAACATAAGACCTTTATGTTGTGTCATAAACCTCGCTTTGTGAGCTTTGTCACTCAGGTGAAGCTCGATATCGAAATAGTTATTTACAGAATAGACTAGCCGATCCGATAGTCGTTGGGCTGAAACGTTGACAGCCGGTTCAAGTACCTGAAACAGAGAGAGCATCCGACCACGGTACGCAGTCAGAGAGCCAATTCTACTAATTTTCACATTCGCATCGCATTCGCATCTCAATCCCAATCTGTCAAAAATGTATGAAAATTAAGGCTTTTTTGACAGTTTGCGATTGACATGCGAATGCGAAAGTGGTTTAAAAATTAGTAGAATTGGCCTTAAGAGTGCCAATTCTACTCATTTTCACATTCGTATCGCATTCGCATCTCAATCACAAACTGCCAAAAATAACCGCTTACAATGAAAGCCCCGGAAATACCTCGACTTGTACCTAAATCCACAACTCTAGCCCCAAAAATACTTCGTCATGTTCTTGGTCTCCTGATTTTTACTTGTGAATCTGTTGCGCTCATACCTAATTGATTGACCCCGTGATTCTGATCCCGATTCTTTTGAATCCTAACCGCACACAATTTGTGCCCGGAAAAAGCATCGACATGTTTTTGCTCTTCTGGTACTTTTGAATCCTAACCGCTCACAATTGGAAAAACTTCGACACGTTTCTGGTCCCCTGTTACTTTTGGATCCTAACCGCTTGCAATAAAAGCCCCGGAAATACCTCGGAATATTTCTAGTCTCCTTGTAATTGCGAATCTTTAGCGCTCATAATTCTATCCCGGAACTTCGATACCTAGTATGTGTCTGTTCTCTTGGCACGTTTTATTCTTAACCGCTCACAATTTCAGCGCCAAAAATATTTCGGCATTTTTCTGCTTTCCTGATACTTGTGAATCTATAAATAAAAAAATAAAATACGTCATTTATCTGTTACTCCTGGTAAAGAAAAACAATTGTTGCTCAAAAATACTTTGACGTGTTTCTGCTCACCTGGTAGTTGAATTCTAGCTCGAAAAAAATTACGACAGTTATCCTGTACTCGTGGTGAAAAAAAAATACCTTATAGGTATCTGGCTCAACAAAAATAATTTGATATGTTTCTAGTCTCCTGGTACTTGTGAAATTTTAGCACTCACAATTACATCCCCGAAAATACTTCGACATGTTTCTGGTCTTCTGGTACTTGTGTATCTCTAGCGCTCTCAATTCCGGCCCCAAAAATACCTCGACATGTTTGTGTTCTAATAATAAAAAAAGCGTGTTAAAGAAAAAACTTGCTCAAAAATTATTATTTTCTGGTCTCTTGGTACTAGTGAATGTTTAGCACTCATAATTCCAGCCTGGGAAAAACTATGACATGTTTCTGTTCTCCTGGTACCTACTTTTGAATCTGAAGTAACAACTCTTGATTTCTACTTCTTACTCTGTCTCCATAAAGCCATGTAATTTACCGGGATAAAAAAGTAGCCTATGTGTTATTAAAGGATGTGCGCTATGTGTTTGTCAAATTCCATCTAAATCTCTTCAGCCGTTTTTGCATGATTGACGGACAAACATTCAAACATAGGTACAAAATTTCACATTTACGATATTAGTAGGATGTAAATCGTTTAATCCCTACTAAAGTGAATGTTTTATTTAAAGGACAAATTATATACCTACACTTAAAATTTAAAATAAAACTCCTAACTAAAATATGGCGTCAAAAAATTCGTCCCCATCGCTATCGACTGGAAGTGATCCCAAAAGACTGGCTGCATTGCCACGTTGTATGGCAATGCTTAACCTCTGTCTAAGGTAAAAGCCAGCCAAGAACGACAACGACGAAGACGTGAGCACTCGGACCCTACGGTCCAAGAGTTTCAACCCCAAAAGGCTCAAAAATGTAGTTACTAATAAGGCTACTATATTTCCGCCGTTTGAGGTTTTCAGCAGCCGAAGCGGCAGAACCAGCACAGAACGACGATCTAGGAAGATGGGATGGCGCAAGAGTATCGACTTAAGTAGCGTCCCACACTAAAGGCCATCCATCTTCCATGGAAATAAAGACATACTGTCCGGTCTTTTGCCATCGTCGCGTGCCAGGCCAATGGGTTCTAATACGGCTGGCATGCGGCGACAAGAGCGCGTCGGATAGTGTCGTTGATGTTTGCGTGCCGTGCTATGCGACCCGCACTTCGACTGCATGACAGGCCGTGGTGCCCGAGGCTGTTGACAGCTTCGCCACAGTGGCAGCGATGAGGAGAACAACAGGAACCTACTAAATGCGAAAGTAACTCGGTCTGTCTGTCTCTTCTTCATACCTAAACCACTGAACCGATTTGGACAAAGATAGTTTTTATCCCGGAAATTCCACGGGAACGGGAACTATGAGGGTAAATCCTAACTTTTGAATCCAATCCGTGGATTAAGCGTGATGGTCCCACAAACCGCCAAACAGATATTTTTTTTTTTCTTTTCTATGTCTTTTTTCTAATATTTCTATGTATTTTTTATTTAATGTATAAGTATTCAATGTACGTATATATAATTATGTACATGCATAAACGCATATAAAAAAATGATGCATGGAATTACTTATTAGGAAAAAGTACTTTTCACGTTTCGTTTATAATCTATTCTATCTAATTATATATGCACAGATTTTAAACGAAACGTGAAAAGTACTTTTTACTACTAAGTAATTCCATGCGTGAAATACCTACGCTTTATATACTATATGAAAAAATGGAATTGTGATGTAACATTTGGCATTGACAGAGTCATCACAGATTAGGAATCTTGTGTTGGACGGCGCAGCACGGGATTGATTTTAAACAAAATGATTCTGTATGTATCTACTTATTTATCTTAATTCATCAACTAAAAAGTAGGTTTTCGATAACCTTCCGGTGAAGTTTGAGACAACTTTCCTTACTTTGTGCATGTCTTGGTAGTGGTACCTCGACTGAAGTCTTTTAGATAAAACCTTCTGCGCGTGTAGCACCTGTTAGTTTTAATAGTTACTTCAGGGATTATCTGAGTAAAAGTGCACGGTCCCTGGGCGGCAAGTTTAATGGGCGCCAAATTCAAATGTTTGAAAAAACTTATTGGTTAAGTAACAGCTTTTTAATAAGGAGATTTGACAAACGTGGAAGAGAAGAGTACTATGAAATTTTTGCCCCGGTTCTGAATCGTAGATCCGGGGTTGGTACAACACAGATATTTCCAGACATTATTTCAAATGTCTTGTTCTTACCATGGGCCGGCAAACTATATATTTTCAGGGGTTGTCACTTAAGGAAATCACCTGATATAGAGATACAACTGACATATTATGAGAACTAAAGAAGGGGGATACAAAAGCGAGCTCGAAAAAAAGCGAGGTGTTAATGTTGTTATCCTAAATAGGACCTAAATTCTAAGAATTTTACATGGATACTTCCTACTTCATATTTACTTCCTTTTTGTTTTGTCCTTTAGTACATAGCACGGGTCCAATAATTCCATCCCATTATTATAGCATCAGAATCATGTTTTCAACACACTTACTTAAATGAGACAATAGACGTAGTTCTAATTACCCGACTGTTACACTAATTATGTTTTTTCGGAGTGTATACAACTATGTATGATGTATATTTCTTTGGCACACTCTGTAGCCTAACCCTGTGGCTTGATAGATTTTAGCTTGAAAGGTGTCGTTAGATTCGTCTAAATAGTGAGAATGATACTGGATAGGTATATAAAAATTAAAATATCTGAACTTAGGTGCCATTTTAATGACTTCAATTTTTTTAACCTATCGAGTGGGGTTTATCAATATAAAGGGCTCAAGGAGACAATTTAAAAAATGTAACTTATTAAAATGTAGGAAATAAATAAATGATTTTGTCAAAAAAATCCGACCGGTACAATATATAATACAATTTACAATATATATAAATCTACTAAAATGTTTCACGCAGACGCAAACAGAAGTGCGTTCTTGTTTTAAAAACGCACACGTTTCCCCATTTGCAAATTCGCGCCATTTTCAATTAGAAACGTCAAAGATAGTTGCGACTTTTAATTCGAATATGTGTTCAAGCGAGGAATCAGATATAAATATATGGAATCTACTCCACCTGATATCTTGAATGAGGCGCTAATTGCAGAAAATGGTCTCTTGCCGCCAAAATCGCGAGAACGCTATTTTAATTAACAATATTTTTTTAAAATATAAAGAAAAAGTTTGTTTCATTATCTATGTATATAATGTGTCGAAAAACGTTGTATGACACACGAGCGGGTATTGGTATTTACAAACTCGTGACTATGTTAAACCCTCGACTTCGTCTCGGGCTTACATTTGTCTACTCGTTTGTAAAGACCAACTTACCGCTCTTGTATCTTATGATACAAGAGCGGTAAGTTGGTAACTATTTCGACACATTTGCTAAAGAAATGCATTTACGCAGCCTGTATACATTGTTCGAAAGTTCAAAATTACGGACCATACAATGGAGCGTGCGGCTAAGTAGGTACATAGGTGAGAGTACCTACTTTACCACACGCTCCAATGTATGGCGCCGTGCGTATTCTTTACGGTATTTTTTTAAATGTCCATAAACAGTATAATTATAAGAATTCAATCCGTCTGCATCTGTCAGCAAAAAACGCTTCCGTCTGCGTCTGTACGCAGACGGAAGCGTTTTTTGCTGTTTTTTTAGCGAAGAACTTTTTGCTCAGAAGGTTTGTCGCACTTTAATATTGAAGAAAAAATGAGATAATAGATGTAGTTCTAATTACCCGACTGTTACACTGATGTTATTTTCGAGTGTATTTATGTAACCTAACCCTGTGGCTTGATAGATTTTAGCTTGAGAGGGTTATTAGCGTGGAACTCATTCAAGATGCTACAGTTATAGTAACTGCTTGGTTTTTGTTTAAACACACGTCAAGCCCATCCATAATCACGCAAGGCACTGCAAAATTCGGTGTGCCATACCTTGCGTCTTGGCTCGTATCCACGAGCGTGTGCGCATCTCTCGCCGCTTGTAGGCGCGTGATCTGCATGAACGCGCGTGGATACATTTTGTGTGTGTTGGACTGTGTGTGTTTTCTATATAAACGGAGATATTTACAAGCAACGTTAGAACACGCATTCACGCGCTATGCTGTGTGGTGTGTGGCAGTGTGTTAATCGCCTAAAGGTAGCCATTGACGATACGTCCATCAATCCAAATGGAGTGAACGTCTTCCAAAATCGTTTCGTGAATGTGATAAACCTATGCCAATCAAATGGACATCTTCCAGCTTTGGATTTCCAAAAGGATTGAAATCCATGTATCCAATTCAAACGAACGTCATCCGCGGTCGACTGTCAATGTCAAAAACGTGTGACACGCAATTTGGAAGCCGTTCGAATCGTCTGTGAATGGGCAAAACCGCGTCCAATTTTTTGTAACTTTTGTCTCAGTTATTGCTACGTGTTAACGGGGTGTACATGTGCTACAGTGCTAGAAAGAGGAATCGATCCGGAAATATTCCATTTCCGTATCGAATAATTTCGCAACGTCACTATTTAGTACTTGTCATAACGTTGCAACACTGAAATTGTCAAATCTGGAATCGAATTAAAATTCCGAGTTTAAGTATAAATTATGGGGGACTCCCAAAATTTATTGTTTTTTTTTTCTATTTTTGTGTGAAAATTTTTATGCGGTTTACAAAATACATCTACTTACCAAATTTCAACAGCATAGTTCTTATAGTTTCGGAGAAAAGTGGCTGTGACATACGGACGGACAGACAGACAGACAGACGGAAAGACTTGACGAATCTATAAATAAGGGTTCCGTTTTTGCCATTTGGCTACGGAACCCTAAAAATTCATTGTGATAATTCTTCCGTACGACGTCGACTTGATAGCGTGCTATCTTTGAAGTGGCGGCTGGTGGCGGCGCGTACGTCTAAATGGAAGTAAGTCAATGTGCCTTTAAACTGAAGTACCTCCATAAGGAAGTATTCCATTTAGAAGCATTCCAAACAGACGTATCGTCAATGGCTACCTTAAGCCGCCGCTGTACGTCCACCCGTCCATCCGTCGGTCTGTCTGTCAGCGGGCGGGATCTCAAGAACCGTAATAGGTAGACAGGTGAAATTTTCACAGATTGTGTATTTCTATTGCCGCTATAACAAAAAAAAAAATACAAATTTTAGGTTTATGGTACGGAACAGTTTTTCTGCTAGTCCCTGTCGGCGATGTAAGAATAGGTGCTTTCGATGCAAATTGCTATCGATAAAGGATTATTTAGTTCAATAAAAAGATTATATAGGTAGTCTTTATATTCTTTATAGTCAATTAGTAAGATAAAGGATTATATAGTCTGTTTCGGCGAACCAAGACATTGGCAAATCTTGGTATCGGCCATCCATTCATTCTAAGTAGCGTTATTCGGCGAAACGCTGTCGCTAAATAATGGTATCGACTAATTGTTTTTTCGTGTTACCGTTCGTCGGTGAACCATTCTTTCTGTAGACAGTTATATCGTTCAAGGGTAATTCGACATATCGTACGGGACTCGCCTGTAACAGAGTAGGTAAGTACCCCAGACACGGGTTTCAGTGCTACAATCGACTCATCTATTTAAAGTGCAATTTAAATTAAGTTTTTGGTAATGGACTGTTATAATAGTTAAAACAGCTATGCCATTTTGTCGCTACATTGCCGTTTTCTTGTAACACTGTCCTGGTCCTTAACCTACCAATATGAAATTGTATTTATTTTTTTCCAGTAAGTGTGTTGAATAACGTCATTTGATACGCCCGCGCATTTGTTAGCTCTTTAACAGCCTGTAGTGCGACTCACTAAGGAAGAACATCTTTACAACCAAGAAATCATCGTTGAAACCCCAAGTAACACAATCGCGTCTAAAAACGGACTATTAGACATCTAATAGAATTTAATTGTACTGTCTACCATAAGAGTAAAATATCTCCCAAGTAATATTCAAGAACGCTTATAGACACAGTTTAGTAAAAGTGGGCACAACCTTATCCTTTCTCATAAGAATGAGTTAAGAAAACACGAATAGATAGAGATAAGAGTTTTAGTATTTTGAAATTGTCTGTAGAGATTTTTCTAGTGTCTCACTAAACTGTTTGTGTTTACCAGTAGATATTTTATAGATAAAGTTGAGACCTTTGAAGAAGTCTTTATTCGACAAGTTTTTAAACCCAAATTAACTCAAGACTAACAACTTTAAGTTACATTTGATTTGTAATGGACAACGACACATAATGGCGCAGAACTTACAAGAGTTATTTAAACTTATTATTGTATTGCATAATGGCGTAACAAATTTCTTATTTCTTACATTACTTTTTAGCTAGTTAATAATGGGTAAACAAGCAAATCTATATGCGATTGAAATTCTATCGTCGAATATTATGTAAAACTCTCTTAAAATAAGAGCGCCCCCTGTAAATGTAAGATTTAATAAAAAAAAATACGAAATATGAATATTATTTATTATAAGATTTAAAAAAAAATGCATTTTAATGTTTAAAATACTCATTTTATTTAAAATATAGTCATTTAAAACATTTTAAATGTTTACTTAGACATAATTTAATGATAAAAACATAAATATAAGCATTAATAAATGTAACAAAAATTATTTGAAACAAAAATAGGCAATAAAAATGGCGTCAAGATAAAATTTACTAGAAAAACGAATCTAATAGAACAAACACTCTAGAGAATTTTCTGTAGTATGGCTCTAGCTCTAGACAAGAATAATTTCACTTGCTACATACTAAACTGTCTAGTGAAAGAATAAACAGATTTATGAGTGGTTTAAGATTACCTAGTAACTGTCATCTCTGTGTTCCTTTTTATCTTCTCACAGTATTTCTAGACGTTCATCAGTGAACAGATAATTTGATGTGTTGTGAACGGAAGAACTTATGCAGTAGCAGAGCAATTTAATAAATAAATTCAACGACTTTCGAGTTCTTGAAAATTATTGTACTGCAGATTCTAAAACGTTGCCTACGTTTTAGAATCTGCAGTTGGATGCCAACAAGGTGACCCCCTCGGGCCAGTCATTTTCAGCTTGGCTATCCATCCAATCATTCAAAAACTAAATTTAACGTTTGGTATCTAGATGATGGAACACTAGGAGGTGACGTAGACACCGTTTTAAATGATTTTATTTACCTGAAAAAGCAGTTCCAATCCATCGGCCTTGACCTCAACCACTCGAAGTGTGAAATTTTAATTTGTGACAATACCGACAGACCAATGACTCTACAGAAATTCAATTCTATAGCCCAAGACATCAAAGTTTTAGATAACAGTTCTCTGCACCTCCTAGGATCACCAATATTGGAAGACAGTTTTTCTTCATTCATTGACGACAAAATTAAACATTTTAACGATATTTCGGAAAGACTTTCTAAAATTAGTTACTTCGTTCATTAGTTACTTTAATTAGTACATTCGGCTTTCACCCTCATGAGATATTGCTGTTTTGGGCCAAATTTCATTTATTTTCTCCGCTCTTCCCCTTTATGGAAGCAGTCACACCTTTTGGAGAAAACTGATCAAATCATTCAATGCAAACTAACATCTATCTTAAATGTGGCTCTGGATGACCGAGCCTGGCTCCAAGCCACACTACCCATTCGCATTGGTGGGCTCGGCATCCGCAAAATTTCTAGTATAAGCCTACCGGCGTTCCTGTCTTCGGTCAACAGCACTGAAAAGTTAACCAAAAGGATTTTAACTCCAACATTGGTTAACTGTGAAGTACCTTGCTTGACCGATGCTGTGAACGCCTGGAAAGTGGCTTGCCCGAACAAGGCGTTGCCCGATAACCCATTTTCCCAGAGGCAATGGGATGAGCCGCTCTGCAGGTTGGTAAGTACGACCACCAATACTACGGAGCGTGCCCGCCTGCTGGCTGTGGGTGAATGGGAGTCGGGTCTTTGGCTACAGGCACTACCGTCACCCAACATAGGTACTATGCTGAGTGACAGTACTTTCCAGATCGCTACGTGTCCGCGTCTGGGTGCTCCTAGCGGAGCTCCACATCGGTGTCAATACGGTGAATCAGTCGACCGCCTCGGACACCATGACCTGCCCTGCAGTAGGAGCGCTGGTCGGCTAGCGCGGCACGCCAGCATTAATGACATCATCCGTCGGGCTCTTGTCACCGCCGTGGTGCCAGCTGTTTTAGAACCCCACGCCACGGCTTGGCACGTTGACGATGGGAAGAGGCCAGATGGGATGACCATAATGCTTGGAAGGTGGGTAGGCCTTTGGTGTGGGATGCAACATGTATTGACACCCTTGCGCCATCCCATCTTCTTAGCACGGCGGGCTGTGCTAGGGCGGCTGCTGCAGGTGCAGAAAACCTCAAAAGGCGCAAATATAATAACCTAATTGGGAGTTATATATTTGAGCCTTTTGGCGTTGAAACACTAGGCCCACGGGGTCCGAGTGCACATAGAGTCTTTCGGGACATCAGCAAACAACTTGTCGACGGTTCACGTGACCAGAGGGCTGGGCTTTTCTTCGGCCAAAGAATCAGCATTGCCATACAACGTGGCAAGCTGCCAGTGTTCTGGGCACTTTTGCCATTGACAGCGATGTGGATTATTTTTTTGATACCCAATGATTTATTTTGTTTTTATACGCGTTTGTATATAATGTAGATACTGTAAACATTGTAATTCAATAAATACTAATATCACGACTTTCGTCGTCGTCATTTGTGTTGTTTTCATCCGAATCGGACTGCTCACTAACATAATTTTGTGATGTTGTAGGGCAGTCTGCAAATTCAGTTGTATCTTCATCTTTTGTCTTATCTTTATCGTCTATCGTAGAACAATTTCCCGCGTTTTGGAAAAAGTTACTAGAAAGTTTCTGAATCTGAATTACTTTGCAACTCTGCACTTTTCTTCCTTTTTAAATATGTGCCGATTTTTCGACGAAAGCCACCAGACCTTTTAATTTTTTACACTGCCTCCATTGCTTAAAATCATCCAATTCAAATATGGAACACAAATGCACTTAACTAAGCCATTTTTAGGAAAAAAAACCACTAAAAACACGTTTTCACTATCATTTTTTTAGACAAACTTATTGTATCTAAGTATTAAACGATTTTATCTAGACTTAAGTCTCTTTATAAACAAAGATAAGAGTACCAATAGCTAAAATAGAATGTTTTGTCTTAAAATATATCATCTTACTACTAAACTTACTATAAAATTACTTCAAGTTTAGTACCTTTAGGCATTATTGACTATTTGTAGAGCAATTTATCTTAAAACTTTCAATATACCTATAAACGTACTTAAAATAAGTGTGCTATAGAACAAATGCTCTAAAAATAATCGAGCTTCAGAGAAAAAAACTCTATAAGAATACATTTTCTTTATAGAAACTATCTTTAGAAAGCCCCTATCTAAAGATTAACCATGAATAGACCATCAATAGACAGATTTGTTTTAAACCTACAAGACTGTGTTACTTGGGTACATCTGATGTGGCATATATTTAACAGATGTTTCAACGATGATTTCTTGGTTGTAAAGATGTTCTGCCTTAGTGAATCGCACTACTGCCTTCCGCGTCGGTCGAATCGAGTGCCTCGGTTGCAATGCATCGAAATGTACTTACTATAGTGGAAGTTCCCGTTGTATCGCCAATTCAATACTGACTCAGTCGCATTTTTTTTTTTTTGTCGATGGCCTCTCGCAGCTATTGACTCTATAAAGCCATAGCTTCTACTTAAGGCACGTCCCCGAGCAAAACGCAGCGCTAGCCGTTTTTTGTGCAGTTTTTTGGAGCTATCTACTCGTTATCTAAAAACAGTATCAACTTATAAAAATAACATTAAATTTCTACATAATCTTGGCTTCAAAATGGTAGATTTTTATTTTTTATTACTAAGTATAATGTTTAATTAATCTCCTCACAACGAAACTACAGAAATGAGAAAAAAATACTGAAAACATACATCTTCTCGAAAACTAACGATTATTTTGATTTTGTACTTACAATAATGGATAGGCAATTTAATTATGAGCATTTTGGTAGAAATATTTTTTTCAAACGACCAATATTAGATTTTATAACGATTTTATTTAACTTTCTGAGCGTATTCGCTATTGTATCTCTTGCGCTGTTATTGAGGGAAAAAATGCTCAAGGTTATTTGGTCAGGGTACGGCCTTAACCGAGACTCAGTCGCGAGCGATGCGCACCTTATACCTATAGTCCCACAGTTATTTCCAGAACCTTCGAGTATGGAAACATCTAGAAAGTTCGGGTACATACCGGTCCCGACTGACCAGGTGCCGAAACATCGAGAGTATTCTAGCATCGAAAAGTCTAGAAAGATCGTGACTCAATTAGTTCTGCTCACTCGATAGGTACTAGATGGCGTTGTGTACCCGGCATTAATTCTGGCGCGTAACACTATTTTAATGCTAATAATTTAGGGGGAATATTCGTAAGTGCTAAGCCTCCTTCTACATAGGTTCATAATCTATTCTCAATGAGTGCAGAGTTAGAAAGCACCTGCCTAAACATAGGCTTGGCGTTTTATCGAAGCTGACTACTTTGAAGATAGATAAAATGAATGCTCACAAAGTTACCAAGACAATCGTCTCATCGCCATGTATTTACAAACCGGTTGGACCTTACAGGTTTGTTAGTTTTAGATAAGTTTGTAATTTAAAGTTGTCATAGGTGTAAAACGAGGTATAGGTTACCTTTCTAAATAGTGTGTCACACTTATCACGTCCTTCTTAGTACAATTAGGTATATAGTTTAGGCTAAAAAGTACATGTAGCTAGCTGTTAGTTTTCCTGATTGTTTAAGTAATTAAAGTATAGTGCCTATCAATGTTTTGATTGTACTACAACCCTAGATTGTTCCACAGCAAACTTGGCTATAAATTACAACTGTCGTATCGGTTTCAGTCAAGCAATATTAGCGGATAAAACACTTTACGTGTCTGGGGTACTGGGCATGGACCCTCAGGCACAGTTAGTATGCGGAGGCGCTGAGGCTCAGACGCGTCAGGCTCTCGACAACTTGAGGCACGTGCTAGAGGCCGGCGGAGCGTCCCTCGAGTCCGTCGTGAAGACTACCATCCTGCTTGCTCGAATGGACGACTTCCAGGCAGTCAACCAGGTTTATGCAGAGTGTAAGTCCCTATACCTAACAAAAAACTGTCTTCTTTCCCCCTTCTTTCTTGTCCCAAAACCTTTTAATTCTGAATTCGTATCATGATATATTTAGATTTTCTTGAAGAATTGTAGGTACCTAACATTTTTTCTTTGAATTTTGATTTTTTGTTGCATCTTTATATTATTCGACAACATAAGTAGGTGGGTAAGTAGGTAGTACCTGAGAAAGATCGCGAAACAAAAAACATTGAAACACGAGGAATTGTTTCTAATCATATAACAATTGACCGAGTAATTCCTACAAAGCCCAATTGGGTTCAGTCATTCTTTCCGAAGTAATGTAGGTAATAACTTCAAAACTATTAGGTCCTTACATATGAAATTAGCGTTTTGTCGTACTGACCACTTTGATCTGAAATAACTCCTCTTTGGTTAAGAATGCCAAATTAAAATTTATTTATAAGTTCATTTAGCTGGTACATTTGAGTTTTAAAAACAGTCATTAATTTGTTTTTCCTCATTATATTTTTCTTTGGCGTCGCTTATTACCGCACAATGGAAAACATGAAATATCGGTATTTTTACGAGTAGGTACAAGTTGTAGGTGTACGGCACTGGAGTCGCAAAAGAAATCACGGTACGTTTTTGGTTTCAACGTTTTCGTTCTGTAAGTGATAAAACTGTATTAATCCACTTGAAGCAAATCGCGAAAGTAAAAAAACTTTAACGATGGGTAGGCATGAATTGAGTGAATCGAACTTGCAAACACGCGTCGACTGCTGTGTTACTTTGCTCAACCGACACAATAATGAACGGATTTTAGATCGGATCATTACTTGTGATGAAAAGCGGATACTGTACGATAATCGGAAGCGCTCGTTGCATTGGCTGAACCCTGGGGACCCAGCCAAATCCTACCCTAAACGTTTTTGGTGTTTGGTGGACTAGCGCCGGTGTCGTTCACTACAGCTTTCTAAAATCTGGCCAAACGACTACGGCAGATTGTCAGCAACTGCTAACCATGAAGGAAGAACTAGATGCTAAACAACCGAGATTGGTCAATCGCTCTAGACAACTGCTGTTTCACGACAAAGACCACACACTGCACAACAAACAACCACTAAGTTAGATGAGCTACAATTGGAATGTGTGCGACATCCACTGTACTCCCCGGACCTTGCTCCAACAGATTACCATTTTTTCCGGAATTTGGACAACTTCTTACAAGGAAAAAATTCAACTCCGATGCGGCAGTTTAAACCGCCTTCAAAGAGTTTATTGATTCCCGCCCCCATGGTTTTTTTAGTAAAGGGATCAATGAAATACCTAAGAGATGGCAAAAGTGCATAGATAATAACGGTGCATACCTACTTTGATTAATTAAATATATTTTACAAAAAAAAAAAAGACTTTACATTACTCCCGTACAGAACACCAATTTCATATGTAAGGACCTAATATTATGTATTTGGACGAGTTTATTGGAGTTCAGTTTATTAGATAATATCTGTGGGCGCTGGATTACATATAATTTCTTTGTTCGAAGGCTTAGAATAAATAGTCATAAAAACATGTAAGATTTTTTAAAGTAAACCAGTTTCAATACAATATTATAAGTGGTTTTCATACATGGTATCAGAAGTGGGCTGGTCCAGCTTTAGCCAAGATAGTAATAAATGGAATTGTGATAAGGTCACTAAATCCATAAATGGAAGGTCATATGTGGTCAAGGTTGCAGATAAATTATTTAGAAGAAATAGAGTTCACATCAGGTCTGTTATTGGGATGTCATCGGATGCTGAACAGAAGTTGGAGGTGACTGCAAAGGCTGATTCGACCCCGCCTCCATTGGTGCATCCTCAACTTTGCTATACTGAATCAGCAGGTTTTACAATTGAACAGTCCACAGCATCAGCGTCAACAGCATCAGAATCATCAACATGTCTTAATTATGAAGACTTACGGAGCTCTGAAGCTTTCAGTTAGAGATGGGACGTCGACGTATTTATCGTGAGCGATACTGGACCGTTCATTGCCGTTTATCGACCAGTCGATCAACTAGTTAATTTCGTCGACTAGTTCATGACGTAAACTTTGTTAATTTTACGATGACGACGCGACGACGAGACGCGGGCCGTCAACACTCGACGGCTTAACAATTCTACATAGTTTGTAGGTAGACTAGCGTCTCGTTACTTTTATTAAATGTGGTTTAGTAATTAGTACCTCAGAAACTTATTTTGAGGGTGAATTTAAGCTAAAAACAAGTGCGAGTCGGACTCGCGCACCGAGGGTTCCGTTCCGTACAAATCAGTAGGTATTATATTATAAGCAGAAGTTGCGATTTACGACTTATGACGTATTAAAAAAAAACTACTTACTAGATCTCGTTCAAACCAGTTTTCGCTGGTAGTTTACATGGTAAATATACAGCACATTTTTTTTTTTAGTTTTATCATTCTCTTATTTTAGAAGTTAAGGGGACACACATTTTACCACTTTGGAAGTGTCTCTCGCGCAAAATATTCAGTTTAGAAAAAAATGATATTAGAAACCTCAATATCATTTTTGAAGACCTATCTATAGATATACCACACGTATGAGTTCGATGAAAAAAAAAAATGTTGAGTTTTAGTTCCAACCCCCAAAATTTATTGTTATTTTTAACCGACTTTCCAAAAAGGAGGAGGTTCTCAATTCGGATGTTTGTATTTTTTTCTAATTTTGTGTGAAAATCTTTATGCGGTTCACGGAATACATTTACTTACCAAATTTCAACAGCATAGTTCTTATAGTTTCGAAGAAAAGTGGCTGTGACATACGGACGGACAGACAGACTTGACGAATCTATAAGGGTTCCGTTTTTGCCATTTGGCTACGGAACCCTAAAAAACAGTTTATTGAACTTCCCTTCATAATTTACCAGGCTGAGATACAGACGCACAATATTGTTATTGCTACGAAAACTGACGTTCCCTTTTTATTTATTAATTAACCGATAGAAAAGGTTATTTTAAAAGTAAGAGTAAAATACCCGTGTGCCAATGTTACACCAAACAGGAGTATTTTTTTTTTTACTTTTCAAAATTAATTACAGAACTCTTTATTATATGTAATAAAACTATACTAAAATTATTTAAAAAAACACAAAAGAGTATCAATTAGTCGTACAGATAGATGTAAAGAACTATACCTACTTTTTTTGTAAGTAAGTTTTTGTTTGAAAGTTAAACATTACGCACCATACAACGGAACGTGCGGTAAAGTAGGTACTATCACCTAAGGAACTACTTTACCACACACTCCGTAACTCCGTTGTATCGCCATACAACGGAGCGTGCGTATTCTTTACGGAGTTTTTTTTATAATTAAAAAAAAAAATAAACAGGAAATCCACCAAGGAGATTCACAATACGAGAATAAGAAAAAAAATACTGCCACATAAAACTAAAGCTCATTACCACCACATAAATTTTAAGTACCTACTTTTAATTCAACTAAAAAAAAATGGAACGCTAAGTATTTTGAAGGTAATATCAAATGGGGCAATAAGGCTGAATGATTGAACCTCCTTGGAAGCGCTCTTGAGACAAAGATGAGACGAAGATGTAGTTCTATTTTTAAACTTGCAAAGAGTCATTTTTATATTGTAAAGATTGTTGCAACTTTTAGACTGATATCTAAAAACATAAAGTTTGCCTAATTTTTCTCGCAAATCTATTGTAAAACGTTGTATGATACACGTACGGATATTAGTAGGTATTTACAAACTCGTGACTATGGTAAGCATTCGTCTACTCGTTTGTAAAAACCATCTTACCGCACTAAGATATATACATTATCAATTAAAGAACAAATCAATATTACTTTAACTAAACAACACCGTCATGTCACGATAAGTAGGTAGATAATAACGAAGTCAAATTTAAAAAGAAAACCATTGAGTAAAATGACAGGGAAAAAAATTGTAAAACACGAACTCACAAGACCACCAAGAGTATTTTTTAAGGAATTCTTAATTCTTTATTGTACACCAAAACAACTTTTATGATACAGTCATAATAAATACATGTACAAAGGCGAGCTTAACTCAAAGTTGAGTTTTCTCCCAGCAAACCTTTGAGTGATAGAGAGAGTTCATCATAGAGGGTAGGATCCAGTGTACAAATAATACCTATACATAAATATTACTACATAAATACACAAATATATGTATATATATAAATATCCAATATTATGTCATTGTGAAAGGTAATGCTCTTTAATTTTCCTCTTGAAGACATCAAGAGAAGGGCTGTCGCGTAGAGAGTGTGGAAGAGAGTTCCAGAGACGTACTGCAGTAACTGAGAAGGAGCCATCATAGCGGCTGGAAGTGTGACGCGGAGTGCGAAGGAGAAGAGAAGTAGCAGTGCGACAGGGTTTACCCCTTGGAATGAGGTACTCGAAGCGTTCACGAAGATATTGAGGAGAATTGGGATTGTGCAGTATAGTATAGAGAAGGGATAGGATATGGGTATCTCGTCGACGCCGAATAGGCAGCCACTTCAATCTGGTCCGAAACTCCGACACATGGTCATATTTGCGGAGGCCAAAAATGAAGCGAATGCACAAGTTCTGCAGCCGCTCGAGTTTGTTTAGGAGTACCTCTGTTGCATCTAGAAAGCAAACATCCGCATAGTCTATGAGCGGTAGAAGAAGAGATTGCGCAAGGCTGACCTTAGTGTGAAAAGGTAGGAATTTTTGGAGACGTTTAAGGGACTGGAAAGAGTAGAAAACCTTTTTACTTACCTCACCAATATGAACCTCCCAAGAGAGGTTAGTGTCAAAATGGACGCCTAGGTTTTTAGCACTCTTGGAATACAAAATGGGCACCGAGTCATATACTACTGGTGGCAGGGTCTGGTAATTTAATAGGTTAAGCATGTATCTGCCACCAATAATGAGCGCCTGAGATTTTGTTGGGTTCAGTAAGAGTCCAAAAGATTTTGCCCATCTGTTGATATTTTCAAGGTCATCATTGATGGCAGCCACAGCCTCAACCAGTTCACCTACTTTAAAATGTCGATATAACTGCAAGTCGTCTGCATAGAGATGATAGTTAGAAGTTAGGACCTTTGTGATGGCGTTTATAAAAACTGAGAAGAGAAGAGGAGAAAGGACGCCACCTTGAGGAACACCCGCAGCCAATTCACACCATTCAGAGGAATCCTCATCAGATCGAACCAACTGCGAGCGGCCCCGAAGATAAGATTTGAACCACTCAATTACTGGTGCAGAGACATTAAGAGAGGAAAGGATTCCTAAGAGGATGTCAAAGTCAACTGAGTTAAAGGCACTGCTGAAGTCCAGTAAAACCAAAGCCGTTAGACGCTTATTCTCCATAGCCAGTCTTACGTCATCAGTTATTTTGACTAGAGTAGTTACAGTGCTATGGCCAGGTCTGAAGCCAGATTGGTAAGGACTGAGCAGGTTATTAGAGGATAGATAACTAGACAGTTGCTTCTGAACAACACTCTCGAGGACTTTGGAGAGGACCGGGAGGATGGATATAGGACGGAAATGGGATGGTGAGGAGGGATTGGCTACTTTGGGAAGCGGTAAGACGTGAGCCTTCTTCCACGCTGACGGAAAGGAATTAGTGAAGAGGGAAAAGTTTACCATGTGGGTTACGACAGGAACTACTTCACTCAGGATGGGTAGGAACATTTGAAGTTGAAGGCCATCGTCACCTACCGCCTTAGTGGAGATGGATAGGATACATTTCTTAATATCTAGCTCAGTAATTGGGTGGAACGAGAATGAAGTATTTGAAGGCAAAGGAATTCGTTGATGCTACTTAATAAAATTTCTTGATTAAGCCACTTCTATACGATAGGGTATGTCAACTATCCTCTTAGAAAGTGAGTTATAAATTAATGGTGCCATATATAGGCAGCTGTGTCTGAATTCTAAATGCGAATGGTTAACCTTACGTCTATTTATGTCATTTTTATTTTGGAACAGTTTCATGTTGCACTTAACAAATTTTGCTATTTCAAAGATGTAGGTACAATGCTTGGAGCTGTTAAAAGGTTGGCCGATTTAAAATCAGGCCAGCAAGAAACAGTTCACCGGATATTGAATATTGCACACAAGCATTTCTTTTCGGCTTTTAGTACTCGATAGCTGTACCTACTGTGTATCCAGTGCTGGATTTACACTAGGGGCAGTCGGGGCTAGTGCCCAGGGCGGCAAATTTTGCAGGGCGACAAAATTTGACAATTTTAGTGTTTAGTGTTATCAATTGCTCAATATATAAACTAATATTATAAAGCAGAAGAGTTTGTTTGTTTGTTTGTTTGGTTGAACGCGCTAATCTCAGGAACTACTGGTCAGATTTGAAAAATTCTTTCAGTGTTAGATAGCCCATTTATCGAGGAAGGCTATACTTAATTATATCATCACGCTAAGACAATTAGGAACGGAGCAGTAATGGAAAACGCAGACGAAGTTGCGCGGGTCAGCTAGTAGTTAATAAATTCTCTCAATTAATCCTTTTTCGTTTAATGGATAATTCAAAAAAATCAATTCGTAATTTTTTTTGTAAAATCGAAAGGCAAACGCTCAAAAAATGCCTGAAATGGACAAAAACTACTAGTTCTTAATTCTATTTAGAATAAAATATTATTGCGAAATATTTCTCAAGTTTGTATACCTAGGGTGAAAATATAACGATAATTAAAATATTTACTTTGATATCCGTCATAGTCATTCTTCATTTATAATGGCGGTCAGTGTTTATTTGACATGAGTAAACGACATTCAGCCAAACAGAAATCGTCAAACGAACTATTTTATAGAATTCCTAGCTGTCCCCCGCGGCTTCGCTCCCGTCAACTGGTTTTTTTTTTACATACAAATCTTCTCCTGATAATAACAAACACAACAAAAAAAGAATAAGCGAAATCGGTTCTGCTTTTCTCCAGATTAATTGCGCTTAGCAACACATTTTTATAATTTTTATAAATCAAGAAAATGTTAATAGCGTGTAATATTCTAGCTCTGAAAAGAACTGTTGCGTAGCTCTGAAAAGAACTGTTGGTTAGCCCAGAAAAAAACTGTCGGTTAGCCCTGAAAAGAACTGTTGGTTAGCCCTGAAAACAACTGTTGTTTGGCTCTGAGAAGAACTGTTGGTTAGCTCTGAGAAGAACTTTTGCGTAGGTGTAGTTTTAAGAACGAAATCTAAAAAAAAAATCACACGAAAATTATTAGACTTGCGCACGACCGCTGCGCAGGGAGCCGACCTCGCGTCAGTATAGTATATTAATGTAGGCTACTCTGTGCTCGCGCGGGTACGTTTGGTTCTATGAGTAAGGTACCCACCTTACTCATAGAACCAAACGTCCGATTTTAATCATTCAAAGACCAAATATTATCTACATAAACTGTACTTAGTGATGAAATACTTTATTTTGATAAGGATATTTTGAAAGTAAAATAAACGCGTTTAAATGTAGTCCAAAACAAATCTAGATTTTTAAATATAAAATGGTTGTTGTGCCTCACTCGACATAGATAGGTATAGTATGTCCCGGACTTTTTTGTAGATATTTATAAGATCTACAATTAATTAGAACAATTTATGGTTGTATCTTTTATAGTTTAGGCAGCGTACGCAAAATAAGTAACTTTTCTGGATGATGTTTACACCTTGTGTCCGAAAAACCCAAATATCTTACGGAACCCTATTTTTTCCAAAATAAAATATAGCCTATGTTACTCGTGGATAATGTAGCTTTCGAATGGTGAAATAATTTTTAAAACCGGTCCAGTAGTTTTTGAGCCCATTCATTACAATCAAACAAACAAACAAACAAACAAACAAACAAACAAACAAACAAACAAAGTTTTCCTCTTTATCTATACTAATATTATAAAGAGGTAAAATTTGTTTGTAAGTTTGTATGTTTGTAAGTTTGTAAGTTTGTATGTAGGGGGTAATCTCAGGAACTACGGGTCCGATTTGAAAAATTCTTTCAGTGTTAGATAGCACATTTATCGAGGAAGGTTATAGGCTATATATCATCACGCTAAGACGAATAGGAGCGGAGCATTAATGAAAAATGTGACGCAAACGAATTTGCTCGGGTCAGCTAGTAATATTATAACGTGATGAGCGGTCGGAGTCCGACGCTGCATCCAGCGGAAACGGGAGAGGCGCGGGAGGCTCAGAGAGCTCCCGGCGCGAGAGGGCCGGGTCACTTGCGGAGATCAGCAAGTTCTTCCGCAAGCGGCCTAGGCGGGATGGCGACAGAGGGTCGTCATCCGGAGAGGAGGAGGCCTCGGCATCGGCAAGAAAGATCCCCACCAACAAGCGTGGAGGGATCCGAGGCAAGGGAAGGGGCATCACTGCCTCCGAGAGGTCGGCCAAACTGGCCGAGGAGGGGCGCCACCCGGGCTCGACGGCCTGCGGGACGGGCGATGAGGAAGACGTACCTGGCGGTTCCGAGGCGGAGCGTGAGGCCAGGTTTGCGAAGGAGGTGGAGGCCGCGCTTAAACAAGTTGTACATAAGCAGAAGCCGTCGACAAGGCTGAGGGCCATGCCTGCGGCTTCCGCCTCAATTATAGCGGCAGCGGAGGCCAACTTTCGGACTTCGCACGGCGGGGAAATGGCCAGTCTGCGAGCGGACGTCGCCCGCCTTACGGCCGCGATGGAGCTTCTTCAACAGGAGAATGCGAAGCTCCGAGCGGACCTGGCCAGCCTGCGGGAGCCCGACTCTCGCGTAGCTACCCAGGCGGAACAACCCCGGGCGGGACAACAGCGGCAACAACAGCAGCAGCAACCAAGCAGGCCCGAGCCAGAGGACAATCAGGTCCTGGCATTGGTCCTGCGCCCCCCTCTTGGTGCAAACAAGGTGGCTGGGGGCCCGTTGACGGTGTCCTACGCGGCTGCTGCGGCTGCCGCATCCGGACCGGGGCCATCCAGTCGGCCCTCCGGCGGGGCTGTCTTGCCCTCCCCCCCAGCCAAGCCAGCTCCGGCAGAGTCGGCGCCAGCAAACGCGCCTGCAAAGGCGCAAGCTAAGGGGAAGGGGAAGGGGAAGGGGAAGGGGAGGAAGAGCAGGGCGCTGCCAGCGACAGCGCCTGCAGCGAGCGGTCCTCCGCCTGCGGCTCGCCAACCGACTGCGGCACGCCATCCGCCTGCGACACGTCAACCGCAGTCGCAGCCGCCACCACCGGGCGGTGGTGGCGGCCGCGTTGAGGAACGCTCTTAGCCTTTCGGCCAGAGCGTCAGCGGACGAGCCGCTGGCCTCCCGGGGATCTCCAGCATCCGCGCTCCAGTCGCAGTGACTTTAAGCCGGAGGCCCCCGGTGATCCCTAGCTCACGGAGATCCACCGTCTCCTTCGCCTTCGCCAGCAAGTCGCGGTAAGATACGCCCCTCTTCTCCGCTTCCAGCTGTAGCGTTCCCCGACCACGTGCCAGCCCGCCCAGCTCCCTACACCTCCCCCGGCTGAAGCCGGATGGCACGTGGTCGGGGAGCAGCAGAAGAGGCGGAAGGCGAAGAAAAAGGCCCGAAACCAGGAGCGGCAGCGCCAGTCTCGGGCGCGCAAGATCGCGGATAGGCTCCGCGCCCCGAAGACCGCCGCTGTAGTGATAACGCTACAGCTGGAAGCGGAGAAGAGGGGCGTATCTTACCGCGACTTGCTGGCGAAGGCGAAGGAGACGGTGGATCTCCGTGAGCTAGGGATCATCGGGGGCCTCCGGCTTAAAGTCACTGCGACTGGAGCGCGGATGCTGGAGATCCCCGGGGAGGCCAGCGGCTCGTCCGCTGACGCTCTGGCCGAAAGGCTAAGAGCGTCCCTCAACGCGGACGAGGCCAGAGTGTCCAGGCCCGTTAGGTGCGCAGACCTGCGTATCCTGGGTCTGGACGACTCGGTCACGGAGGAGGAGGTCGTGGCCGCCGTCGCTAGGTCCGGAGGGTGTCCTGCCGAACAGGTCAAGGCAGGCGCCATACGTCCGGACCTCTCAGGCATGCGAACCGTTACGGTTTGCTGCCCTGTGACGGCGGCCAAAGCCATTGTGGAGGGTCGAAGACTTCTGGTGGGCTGGGTGTCAGCGCAGGTCAAGCTGCTGGAGCCCAGACCTCTGAGGTGCTATCGCTGCCACGTGGCACCACGTGTCAGTCAAGTGCGCCTCGGAGGTCGACCGCAGCGGCCTTTGTTTCCGCTGCGGTCAGCCCGGTCACGTAGCCGTGACCTGCTCCGCCAAGCCGCACTGTGTTTCATGTGCGGCGGCCGGCAAGCCGGGTGACCACCGGGCTGGAAGCAAGGCCTGCGCTCCACCCAAGACCAAGTCCGGAGCCAGGGGGAGGCCCTCCATCGCCACTGCCACCGTCTCCAACGCCGTGGCCGTGGCCGCAACCGCCGCAGCCACATCCGTCGCCTCTGCCGCCGTTGCCGCCACAGAGGGGCCCTCACAGGGGGCCCAGGGGGAGGAAGCTGACATGGAATGCCAGTAACGGCCCCACTCAGCTTCCTCCAGGCGAACATCAACCACTGCGCCTGCGCTCAGCATTTGCTGATGCAAAGCATGGCGCAGTGGTCGATCAACATTGCGGTGGTCGCTGAGCCGTATTTTGTCCCACCCAGGGATGACTGGGTTGCGGACCTAAGCGGCTCAGTGACCATCATATCGTCGGCCGCCGCCGGTACCCCGTCCCTTGAAAGTGTCAGGAAGGGACAGGGGTGCGTCGCAGCACGGTTCGGGGAGATCGTCGTAGTAGGCGTCTACTTCTCCCCGAACCGAACTCTCGCCGAGTTCCACAACTCTCTTGTAGAGCTGGGTGTCGTCGTCGGGCACTATTCCCCACCCGTACTTGTCCTCGGGGACTTCAATGCCAAGAATTTGGCTTGGGGTTCTCGTTTGACAGACGTGCGGGGAAGGATGGTGGAAGACTGGGCTCTGGAGATAGGCCTGGTCGTCCTCAATCGGGGTTCTGTCCCCACGTGTGTGCGGATGCGGGGCGAGTCGGTGGTGGACATTTCGTTCGCCAGTCCCGCTCTGTCACCGCGGGTCATTGACTGGCGTGTCATGGAGGAGGTGGAGACGTATTCCGATCACCGGTATATCCGGTTTGACGTCTCCACCCAGACCTCAAGCGCGCCGGTCGTACAGACTCCGAGTGGTCCGCGTTGGGCTCTGAAGCAGCTGGACCGGGAGCTCCTCCTGGAAGCCTCGATCGTGCAGGCCTGGGTGACATCACCGGACAGGCCTGCCGACGTCAACAGTGAGGCAGGGGTGGTTCCAGGAGGCCATGTCCGACATTTGTGACGTGGCAATGCCCCGAGTCCGCCCAGGAAGAGCCCGGCGCCAGGTGTACTGGTGGTCGCGAGAGCTGGCGTCTCTGCGCGAGGCGTGCATTTCTGCGCGGCGCCAGTACGCCAGGCATCGCAGGCGTCGCATCCGTCCACCGGATGCGGATGCCATCGAAGCGGAGCTATACGAGGGATACAGAGCTGCGAAGACCGCTCTCCGCGACGCTGTCCTGCGGGCTAGGGATCTGGCCCGCGAGGAAATGCTGGCGACTCTCGACAGAGATCCGTGGGGGCGCCCTTACCTTATGGTGCGGAACAAGCTCCGCACCTGGGCCCCCCCGCTGACGCAGAGTCTCCGGCCTCAGCTCGTGGAGGACGTGGTGAGCGCTCTGTTCCCTGCGCGAGGGGAACATTCTCCCCCGCCTATGGCTCCGCCGCCTGCGGTGTCGGAAGCGGACCTAGAGGACGACGACGACGACATCCCGGCTGTGACTGGGGTAGACCTGAGAGTGGCGGTACGAAGGCTCAAGGCCAAGAATACCGCCCCAGGGCCCGACGGCTTGCCTGGCAAAGCCTGGGCCCTGGCCTTGGAGGCTCTCGGGCCTCGACTAGAGGGGCTCTTTAGCGCATGCATGGAGAGGGGCCAGTTCCCGCTTCCTTGGAGGACCGGGAAGCTGGTCCTCATCCGGAAGCCTGGGCGCCCTGCGGACTCACCGTCCGCATTCCGGCCCGTAGTGTTGCTCGACGAGGTGGGCAAGCTCTTCGAAAGAGTTATCGCAAACCGCCTCGCCGGGCACCTAGCGGGAACGGGGCCGGATCTTGCGGACAACCAGTTTGGTTTCCGCAAGGGGCGCTCTACGGTGGACGCCGTCATGCGCGTCAGAGCCCTCACGACGGGGGTTGCGGTCTCCCGGGGTGGTGTTGTCTTGGCGGTGTCTCTCGACATCGCCAACGCCTTCAACACCATGCCCTGGAGCTGCATTGGGGAGGCACTCCGGTATCATCGGGTGCCGACCTACCTTCGTCGTGTTGTCGGGGACTACCTGTCCGACCGGGCAGTAATCTACCCTAGTCACAGCGGTGAGTGGAACCGGCGAGAGATGTCGTGCGGTGTCCCACAGGGTTCGGTTCTGGGGCCGCCCCTGTGGAACATCGGTTACGACTGGGTGCTGCGAGCCGACCTCCCTAGCGGCGTCAGCGTCATCTGTTACGCTGACGACACGCTGGTGCTGGCACAGGGGGGGTCGTACGCGGAGGCGGCCGACGTTATGACACGCGGGGTTGCGACAGTCGTAGAGAGGATCCGGCAATTGGGTCTCGAGGTGGCGCTGCACAAGTCCGAGGCCATGTGTTTTCATGGCCGAGGCAATACGCCACCGTCGGGATCCTTGCTGACGGTAGGAGGGGTTTCCATCGGCGTCGAGTTGACGCTGAAGTACCTAGGGCTCGTCCTCGACAGCCGGTGGAACTTCGTGGAACATTTCCGACGTTTGGCACCCAAACTGGAGCGGGCCGGGGCTGCTTTCAGGCGGCTCCTGCCCAACCTGGGGGGACCAAACGCCTCCTGCCGGAGGCTCTACGCGGGGGTCGTGCGGTCCATGGCCCTCTACGGGGCCCCGGTGTGGGCGCGTTCCTTGCGGCAGCGTGCTGCCAACTATCTGAACGCGCCCCAAAAGGTGATGGCCCTAAGGATGGCCCGAGGGTACCGCACGATCTCGCGCGAAGCGGTGTGTCTCCTTGCCGGATTGCCGCCATGGGATCTGGAGGCGATAGTCCTCGCGCGCCTGCATGATTGGCGCGTGGAGGTACTACGCCGGGGGGAAACTCCGCTGACGCGGCAAATTGTCGCGCAGCGGACAGACCTCCGGCGCGATCTCATGGCGTCATGGAGACGACGACTGTCGCAACTCAGTGCAGGGCACGCCACGATAGTGGCGATAAGTCCCCTCTTTGAGGAGTGGCTAGAGAGGCGCCACGGCGTCCTCACCTTCCGCCTGACGCAGGTCCTCACCGGACACGGATGTTTCGGGAGGTTCCTGCATCGAATCGGGCGGGAGGAAACGCCCGGGTGTCACCACTGCGAGGATCGACCGGAGGACACGGTGGAGCACACTGTGCAGGTGTGCCCCGCTTGGGCGGCGCACCGCCGTGTCCTCGAAACGGCGATCGGCGGCAACCTCTCGCGTCCGGCCCTGGTCCAAGCCATGGTCCGGAGCGAGACAGAATGGGACGCCGTTGCCTCCTTCTGCGAAGCAGTCATGCTAGCGAAGGAGGTGGCGGAGAGGGAGAGGAGACCCTCTCGTCCCGGCCGCCGAGGTGGACGCCGCGGGCGTCGGGGGACACCAACTGGTGACCTCCGGCCACCGTAGGCGCGGGCCTGTGGACGGCGAGCTATGGGTGGCTCGCCGTCCGTCCGTCTAGTGACGACAGGCCGTGTCGACGGCGCGTTAGTGTTCCACGCGCGCCTCAAAGAGAGTCAGCACACAGAGGGGCCCGAAAGGGCCGACGCCTGCCGGAGTCGCGGGATTATTCGCAAGAGACACCGTGGCTCCGGAACACAAAGGGCAATGAAGGAACATGGATGGGTTTTAGTCAGTAGAAGTCTGACACTCCCTCCCGCTACACCCAGAGCGGGAGGAGTCATTGGATGATTTCCCATCCCTAAAAAAAAAAAAAAAGCTAGTAATATTATAAGTGTAGATTATTATATATTATATAGTGTAGATTGCACAGTTATCATTCATTTAATATTATTCGACCTATTTATACCGTAAATCTAATTAAAATAGTATATGCGTGTCAATATTCATAACATAAAAACTCGAATTATAAAACGTATCGTAGGCTGAATGCATCACATGTCCTTTGCCTTATTGACAGTTTGACATGAATACATTTTAATTTTTTCGTCTTGTCTTGTCTTGTCTTGTCTTTGAGTTTCCGACTCGAGTTAATTCAGGATATTATATTATAACGACGACTGTGGCTATTTTTTAGGATTTTGATTTTACTTCTGCACAAGTTACCCATTTTTGACACGACTTAGATTGGACCCGCCTAAACGACGACTCCGCTTTTTGACGACGGACCTGAACCTGCTATAAATAAGACTCTGCTGATGTTTTGGACTTGTGGACCGTGTACATTTAAAAATGGATAGAAACGTACACTGTTCTGGGCTGAAGTGTAAACTGTGCTTTTAATTATAATATTTGATTGTGAAAGACTTTTTGTATAACTTGCTGAGAAATCAAGTTAAGCAATGTTAGGGGAAGCAGGTTACAGAGATCGGCGCTCTAACGGGACTTTTCGAAAAATCAAATCGATTCTATCATCATCATCATCATCACCATCATCATCATCATCATCATCAAGGCTAGTCTTTTCCCAACTTTATTGGGTCGGCTTTTCAGTCAAACCGGATTCAGCTGAATACTAATACTTTACGCGGCTGCTTACCAGACCTCCACAACCCATTGACTGGGTTGTGGAGGTCTGGTAAAGACTGAGCTAACAAGGTCCTATACTTCTTGGCAAGACTGGAGTCAGATTTACTGCCTTCTGACTATCCGTAACGTCTGCCAAACTACTACGATGCGTTATTATTCTAAGTACTACGACTAACAAATCGATTATATGAACCCGGTATACTTTTTACTTTAACGTTAGTACTTTTTATATCAATTAATCAGGGTTCTATAATTATTTATCGAAAAATATCTTATGAAAAAATCGTTTTTTATGTGTCACCGGAAAGTAGCAAACGCCGTAAGATTATATTATTATATGAAGGGATTAGGGGAAGAACAACTTTTGCCACATTTTTATTTTTTTTTCAACTGGAAATTCAGTCTGAATGGATTCCTGTCGCTATGTTCTGTTAAAAACAACAGGGCAATAACATCCATAGTCACCAAGCTTTGATGCTTTTAAAATATCGATACAGGGAAAAAACAATCGTTGTCCGTGGTCGACTCGAAGGTTTTTAGGTTATATACTGTTTGATATTTTATATCGTTTCCAAGCGCTCCAAATAACTGGAATTATACCTATTACAGTTAAAGTGCCTTGGGTATAAATTACACTATTTTACTTATCTTTTAATTAGTAATATCTCAGTTTGTTCATTAGGTGACAAAAGTCCCCTTCCCCTGATCCCTTCATATACCTACAAACGATTTTTTCATATAGATACTGTAGAGAATACTTATTTACAATATTGTCAGTTGACTCGCCAACGCACCACCACACAGGCCGACAGTTCGACCACGACTGACTGACCGCCCCACCACTCGTACCGGTATTTATAACCGAGCGACGTGTGCGCCCGAGGCAACGTCACAATACTGTTATCAGTTTGTAGGTAGTTCGAAATATTGATATCTACGAGTACATACACTACATTCCCTTCCTTGTTTTAAGTAGTTGTATGTAACAAGATTTTTTTAGTAAAACATTTAGCATATTTTATTATTTTGATTAATAATTTATTGACATGTCTGGCATACAAAATCACGGCAGAATAATATTTAAAAATAATTTTATGGTTTAATTCAATGTTTCCTTTTACCCTTCCTCTTCTTCTTCTATTTCATTTTCTGATTCGCTTATATCTTTTTCTGTGTTGATTTCTTTATTTTTATCACTTATGTCTGTGTGTATGTGTGTGTGTTATAATCATAATTAATCAATCTCATTAATGAAGTAGACGTATGATAAGATTTAATGCCTTGGTTTCTTTATCATTAAAAACCGTCTACCGACGCTTGTTTACTCTCAGAGTTATTATAAACTTTAACATAACTCACTAGTCGTTCAGTCAATTAGCCGTTTGACAGTTCAAAACTGGCTGTTATAAATCCTTTAGGTTTGACTCGTGATTCACTAGTATTCGTGATTACCAAGTCACTAAACTCATAATTATTTGAACAAAGAAATTAAATAATCTTATTCACAGTCAACAGCTAACTCATAGCTCAGCACAACACACTTCCTATACTGGCACTTCCCCATGGGAAGAATACCGAGAAAACACTTATTTGTACCACCAATAGCTACGACAACGACACCCTGATACAGACTCCCTCGTCTATATCACTCTGGGATGCTGCTATGATACCCTGGTACGCTCGCCAACCCACAGAAACAAGAACCTGGTCCCTCAAACTAATTTGATGCTACCTCTTAATCTACTTCATAACATCACGTGATAATTGACCTTGGCCATCTTCCCGACAAAGACATTTTAAAACTCACCAACCGGTAAGCTATGCACATTAGGGCCCACAAAGAGAAGAGAAACTAGGCCTGACATGTTTATGTCTAACGTTCATGTGAAGTAGCTACTACGTTCATGAATTACTACGGCAATCTACAAGCATTACGGTCATGACTGCACCGCATACTTCGAATCAATTGATTTTATTTCGATCTAACTCATAGTAGCTAAAATGTGTAACTAACAAGCAACCCGAAAGGGAAACATCTATTTAGAAATTGTAATAGTTCAGAATTCTACACACTCTTATAGCTTTATTCAATGTCATTAATATCAAGTTGCTATTTTAAATCGTTTACAATCGAATTTACTAACTGAATTTAGTAACTATTGTTATGTATGGAAAACTGTGACCCCCACGTTTATATAAAAAACCTAGGTTCAATTTTTTCACTAAACACGTCGCTTGCGGTCAGTTTGCTTGTGTGGCCATCTTGCCATCCAATATCTCATTATTTAAGTTATATTATTATGCCAATGGGAAATTCTTAAATTACTCTTTTATTTTTGTTAAATATTATTTTTGTTTTATTTATCGGCACGCGATTGACCCCCATCTCACCCACGGGCAAGCGATGACGCGGTCGAAGACGGAGCATGCCTGTTCAGACCACCCAATTATCACTCCTGATCAAAGACTCCAAGGATGCAACCATCGGGAAACAGACTCCGACAGTGAATTCCACTCCAAGTAACTCACGTTTGCACGAGCACTCACTTTGCTCCCCCTATGAAGCCTGTAACTAAAAGATATCAAAGGGAACCGACGATGATGGTTTCGTGATGGTACAAAGGAGAGAATGCCGCCAGCGAACCAACTGGAACCGCTGCGGCACGACACCTACCGACCCCAAAGTAACTATACGTACCGCGAAGCCGTAAACACTCCAGTATATATCTCGCGGCTACACTACACTACTAAGGCAGAGGGAATTGTGGAGTATGTGCGCCAAATGACAAGCTACACGCCGAGAGTGCAGTTGCTGGAATCGCGCCCTAATGTCAACGTCAACGCGTTTGTGGTGCGGGTACGAACATGTCATGGAGGAGGACTTTTGACCGCAGGTGTCACCGTCACTCCCGCGGACATGTCCCACCAGAGCGCACAATGACGTAATGCTTAGTGAAGTTTTTTACTTAAATTTGTAAGGTACATAATATCTATGTGCCACAATAGCCTGAAGATAAAGAGATTTACTATTTTTATAAGTATACCACGGCAGTTTCTTTCCCAAGACATGACCTTTAAAGTTGCATTTTCTAAAAGTGTTTACTATTTTTATATTTGCGTCAAATGATCCTGTTAGGTTCAAAGGTTTCTTAGTTTAATAACAATAATAGTGTTATTGCACTGGATGTTTGGTTACGAGCCTTTACTTTATTTTGTTTCATATTTTCCCAGGTTTTGTGTGTGACCAACATTATTGCATTTACCTACATCTAGAATCTACTAACATCAATCGAAAAGATTGACGTTCTCAGATCTTACTTTGTTTAGATGTATAGTTTGGTAATAGCCACACCAAAGACATCCACTCCATCAGCTGGTGACATTTGCATTTGCTGTATTATTAAACTAACCGATCCACGCAACCTCGTCCGCGTCCGATCCCCCATCAATGCCTCGCTCCTATTGTTCGCACCGTGATGTTAGATCCTAAAATCTTCCTCGATAAATAGGCTACCCAACACTAGAACAGTTTCTCAATTCAAACCAGTAGCTACCGAGATCAGTGCCACACACAAACAAACCCTTCAGCTTTAAAACATTATTATAGACCTTTTAGTCCACAAAATTAAGCAATTCTAGTCCACAAAATATAGCAGTGAAGCACGTTTCTTCTTACTACTCTCGATGTCAGCAGCCATTCCAGGTAGATCAAGAGTACCAGCTTCCAACGTTCCCCTCTCTTTCCTCCTACTGATGGAGGTTCCCCCTCACAATAAAATGTGTCTATTTAATTACGTGTATATAGATAATACTACTGATCTATTTTGTCTTTGATAACTGTCAATTTAATGATCAGTAGGAATCATACCACAATTACTGTATTATTGTCATTCTATGATGACTTGACAATTTAATGTCCGGCAGGTATATTATACTGCAAAGATTGTCATTCAATGATGACTTGTCAATTTAATGATCAGTAGGAATCATACCACAATTACTGTAATTCAATGACGACTTCTCAATTAAATGACCAGTAGATATTCTACTGCAATTATTGTCATTCTATGACGACTTGACAATTTAATGTCCGGCAGGTATATTATACTGCAATGATTGTCATTCAATGATGACTTGTCAATTTAATGACCAGTAGGTAATTATTCTACTGCATAACCGTCATTCAATGATGACTTGTCAATTTAATGACCAGTAGGTAATTATTCTACTGCATAACCGTCATTCAATGATGACTTGTCAATTTAATGACCAGTAGGTAATTATTCTACTGCATAACCGTCATTCAATGATGACTTGTCAATTTAATGACCAGTAGGTAATTATTCTACAGCATAACCGTCATTCAATGATGACTTGTCAATTTAATGACCCGCAGCAATGCTGCTTAATATACGTATGCGGTTGCTTGTTTGCACAAACAAGCAACACTTCACGTTGGTCGCAACGTGCTGCTCCAATGCCAAAGACCAAGCCTGATACTGACGAAGGCGTAGTACAGGTCCGCCAGTACGGCTGTGCAGGCAGGTTTGATGAGGAGCGCCAAGCCACGTCCGAAGCACAGGCAGAGCCGATCGTACGCAGACGGGAAAAGTGATGGCCGGATGAGAAGAAAGGACGTGAGCTGTATCGCTTCTTCCCGGACGTGGCCTCAGCTCCATGTGATTTAGGAAAAGATTGCATGACATTCAATGGCATTCAATTTAATGATCAGCTATGCTGCGTTACACCATATCCAATTGAATTATCAGCAATGCTGCGTTACACCATATCAATTTAATGATCAGCAATGCTGCTTATTATGGTATCAATTTAATGGTCAGCAATGCTGGATAATAATTAATCCATTTAACTATCAACCATGTTGCCTTAGGACACGTGTCAAATCAGCGTTGCAGCTAATGATTAAGTCAATGTAATGATCAGGTATAGTAAATAAATTTCAAATTAAGTTATTCGGAAAAAAAACATTTTTCCACCAACCCATGTTTAGGCAAGCGGCACTTCATGGCAAGACTGGAGTCAGATTTTACTGGCCTCCGATCATCCGCAACGACCTAAGTTCCACAAATGACAGCCGGGGCCTACGGCCCAACGTACCTTGAGGCACTTTGGTCTTAACACTTACTTATGACGAAAGTGTAAAAACATATAGCCGAAATGCTTCTATCCATTAAAGAAAGCAGCACTTCGTTCCTATTCTTTCCCCTTTTTTTTCTAGGAATTACTTTAACTCACAGTTTAATCCTCGTCGCCAATGTAGAGAATACTTATTTACAATATTGTCAGTTGACTCGCCAACGCACCACCGCACAGGCCGACAGTTCGACCACGACTGACCGCCCCACCACTCGTACCGGTATTTATAACCGAGCGACGTGTGCGCCCGAGGCAACGTCACAATACTGTTATCAGTTTGTAGGTAGTTCGAAATATTGATATCTACGAGTACATACACTACAGGTACATCAAGAAAATCTAATCTAATTATGATTTATTACTATATTACGGAGTCTGCCATTTTCCGGTGACATGTAATATATATATCCCATGAGTCCATGACCCATCCTAATTCAAAAGGTTTCATTGATACATCCGTGTCTTATTTAGAAAAAATAGTTAACAAATTCACGCGACATTTTACAATCTTACGGCGTTTGCCATTTTCCGGTGACATATACTGTATACCTTAGAATAATAACGCATAGAAACCTAGTACGAGTGCAAAAAGTGAGGCAACTAAAACTTAGCCTAATCCGTCAAACTTAGCCACCAGGCCGTCAGTACTCAATGTCACGTTCCGTCGAACACAGCTCGCGAGTAAATAATTGAAAATGACAGTTTGTTGCGTGAAAGGATGTTATAGCACATCAGGAAAACAAAAAAATGTGATAAAATAACATTTCACAAATAAGTACTCACATTCTATGCACTATTTTTACGTAAATCGATAAATAAAACAAAATTCTAATAACCTAACTTGTCATAAAACAGTGTTGCTATTTGTGAGGAAAAAATACCCACATTGCTTTCATTCATGTTTTTCATTTTTGTAATTTTAAAATACAATACTTACTGTTAATTCATATCAAACCCGATGTTTTAACATTGTTTATAATTATAACCCATCAAGCATTCTAAACGCATTGAACAATATCTCATTCTTTATGCGATTTATTTCCTTTTATTTTGAAATAAATTGAATTATACCTTCCGAAAAAATATGTCATATTACATGAAAAATCATGTTTACCTTTTCCAGTTCCCAACAACATAAAATACTTGCCTTGATAGCAAAATAGTAATGCGTCTTCCCATATTTTGTGGGTAACGGCTTAGTAATGGTATCACTGAAAGCTATATCTGTGTGCGTTAGAGGAACGTAGACACATTCGGCTCACGCACACAAAGAAAATGAAGTGGACACACGATTTTGCTCGGGTTTTGTTCTAGACGCGGCTTCTATGCGTTATTATTCTAAGCTGTATACAACACATCACATCATTTGCCGACATCCACGCGAACGAAGTCGCGGGCACAGCTAGTTACTACAATAACTTTGTTCATTCTCACTCCAGACGAGCAGTCTTTGTAGTTATTGTGGGTCTCCTCCTCGAAACGGGAAAAAGAAAAATTTCTAAAATAAACATTATTTTATTTAAGTTATTATAATTATGCTTTGTAGTATTTTTACATGGAATTCGGTTATAAATAGATATTTGTTGTAACAAAGTTTTTTATATAACTTGCTGGAGCTGCCATGCTATTAGAGTGGTTTGTTTAACCTTTCTTTTCAGAGTTCCGTACCCAAAGGGTAACCAACGGAACCCTATTGCTATGCCTCCGATGTCCATCCGTCCTCTGTCTGTCTGTCAGCTGTATCTCAAGAACCGTAATAGGTAGAAAGTTGAAATTACCACAGACCGGGTTGGAATTACCACAGACCGGGTTGGAATTACCACAGACCGGGTTGGAATTACCACAGACCGGGTTGGAATTACCGGTTGTATTCTCTCTCTATCTATCTATTGCCGCTATAACAACAATATTAAAACTAAGGTTTATGGTACGGAACCCATCGTATGCGAGTCCGACTCGCACTTGTTCGGTTTTTTTATGATTCGGTAATTCGGTGTTATTGATTTAACCTTATAAGTAGGTATGTTTGAACCGCTGAGTCATTGTATGACATTGACACCTTCATTTTTGGCATAACTCTGAAACGTTTTTGCTCTCAAAAACTAAAATATTTGTGTAATTTTATTCTTCAACTTCTTATCAGCAAACATACCAATTCGCTTATCTCTTGTTGAATATAGTAAGTTATGTTCATGAGGAATGAACTGATGACCCCGTTCGCAAAATAAGTGCTTAGTAAATTTATTCACGATGAGTGCGCCGCCAGACAAAGTTGAGACTCCAAACAATACAGACGCTCCACCACCGGCAGACAATCCACCAAAGACAGAAGCCGCACCCAAGATGAGCATGCAAAAAGCAGACGATGCATCCAAAACAAACGCTCGAAAAGTTACCAAGACTATCGTTACATCGCCAGATGTCTATAAGCCAGTAGGACCTTACAGGTTTGTTATTTCTACCAAATTATATAGTATCTATCTTTGACGGTGCACTCAAACAGATATCTTGTCTGTGCATTGTAGTGCACTGTGCTCCGATAGATTTCGTGACATGTGCTTGGTTTTGACTGTGATCTGCAGAGTGGCACAACGAGCAATTATATAAATTGACATAACTGAAATCGGTGCACTCATCCTTACGAACAACTTACGGTTTCAGCCAGGCTATATTAGCGGATAAAACTCTTTACGTTTCTGGAGTACTGGGCATGGACCCTCAGGCACAGTTAGTACCTGGAGGCGCCGAAGCGCAGGCGCGGCAGGCTCTCGACAACCTGCGGCACGTGCTGGAGGCCGGTGGGGCTTCCCTCGAGGCCGTCGTGAAGACTACCATCCTGCTAGCTCGCATCGAAGACTTCCAGGCAGTTAACCAGGTTTATGCAGAGTGTAAGTACAAACCTAGGATTTCCACGCAGAATAACATGTTGTCGAATAATATCAAGTTCCTATCAGCAAAATAAAATGTTCCGAAGCCAACAGACTTTTAACAACGAGTGTTGCTTTACAATTGAACACTTAATTAGAACCAAGAGTCAATTGTTGCGTGTTTATTTTCAATGCTAAGTAGGTAGGTAGTTAGCTACATGACGACACTTCGAAATGGCGTAAGAATTTGTTTTTTCAGGTTATTCAGCAAAAAATCGGTTATAACACAATTGAATAAAAGTCATTTAATTATTTTAGTCTTTGTCTGGCTTAAAAGTTATCGTTAACTCGGTCACTGCCTTCGCAACCTTGATGAATGTAGGTAGGTAGGTAGGTACCTACCTACTGCCAAACGTGCGATAACGTGGAACAGGGACGCAGTCCAATGTTTCGCTTATTCGCTACGACAGTCAAGGTGTTGCTCAGCAGTGAGCGGGCAAGAAGGTGAGACTATGGCTCAATCTATGTGACTTTTTGCTCCCTCTGTTTTGGCCATTTCGCATGTGCGGAGCAGCCGCTATGGAAGAACCGTACCGATATCAACCGTGTCACGGTTCATATCTCGTCAAGTGCATATCTTGTCCATGAACGTGACACGGTTTCATATTATGTCCATGGACAAGATTATAATGCTCCTTCATAATCTCACAATAAACATTCATACCTACGCACGGTTCTTACTTACGATATCATAATTATGTACTTATCTAGGTATATTCTTTAAAGTATAAGGGACTACTCACACTTATTCAGCTCTATTCAGCTTATGCCCATAGAAAACTACGATTTTGTACACACAGTACTTTAATTGCTTAATTCTTTTTGTAACGACAAATCTTACTCATACATCAAAGGAGTGCTTTGTTTTCGTTTATAATTATAAAGTGTCCGTTCTATTCTAATAATTAAAATGAAAATAAATAGAAAAAAACTACGAATCATGGTAAAAGTTTCATACGTTTATGGTTTTTCATTTGCCACTTTTAACTATGTCTATTTCGTTTTCATTTTACGAAAGGTTTAGGTTTCGAGGGCCCCTTAGTAAAATTTACCACAGGCCCCGCGCTTTCGGCACTAAGTTAGTAGTTTTCCTCACTCTTGAGAAAAGAAGGCCTACCGGGCCTCTAAAATGCCCGGGCCGATTTCCTGTCCCAGTTCGGCCCTGCGCCTCCTCATTCTTATGACGCTGTAGGTACGCGGCTGATAGAAGCAGAACTGTATAAGTGTGACCAAAATCGTTCAGCGAAACGTGAATGGAGCTAAATAAGTGTGAGTAGTCCCTATATCGGCTTTCATTATCACCATTTCTCGATATGTTATGAAAAAATCGTTTTGTTTAAAATAAATCTCATCCTAATTCAATAGTTTCCAATCTATCCGTGTCTTATTTGGAAAAAAGCTTTACAATTTCACGCGATTTTTTATAATCTTACGGCGCTTGCCACTTTGCGGTGACATAGGTACTTATATAAAACCAGCTGACCCGTGCAACGTCGTCTGCATAACATTTTTCATTACTGCTCCGCTCCTATTGGTCTTAGCGTGATGATATATAGCCTATAGCCTTCCTCGATAAATGGGCTATCTAACACTGAAAGAATTTTTCGAATCGGAACAGTAGTTCCTGAGATTAGCGCGTTCAACGAAACAAACAAACAAACTCTTCTGCTTTATAATATTAGTATAGATTATATATTATACTAGGTGACCCGCGCAACTTCGTTTGCGTCACAATTACCATTAATGCTCCGCTCCTATTTGTCTTTGCGTGATGATATATAGCCTATACCTTCCTCGATAAATGGACTATCTAACACTGAAAGAATTTTTCAAATCGGACCAGTAGTTCCTGAGATTACCCCCTACATACAAACTTACAAACTTACAAACAAATGTTACCTCTTCATAATATTACTAGTATAGATAGATATAGTATATTATAGTATAGGTTATATTATTATATTAATATAGATTTTTCCGTGACTGAGTGACTGACAGACAACGCACAGCCGAAACTAGTGGTCGTAAGAAACTGAAGTTCGGCATGTAAGTAGGTTCCTCGGGGAGCGTAGCGGAGCACTAAGGAAGGATTTCCCGGAGTGGCCACGAGAACGGGAAAAAACGGAATACCTATGCGCGTACGAAGTTGCGGGAAAAAGCTAGTACCATATAAAATTATGTAAAATTAAATTAAATCAATAATTCACTAAATCATATGATCGTAAATTAAATTAGGCCATAATAATATGATCATTAGAAGTTTTGTTATTATATCAAAAAAAAAAAATCTTTCAGTAACCCTTTTCCTATCGCATTTTGATCACCTTCTGACCCTTGGTGTTAAATTTATTTATATATAATAATGTTAAAATATCGGATTTTAAGATGGGTTCGAGTGTGAGGTTAATTAGCTAATATGTGGGTATTTTTATAAAAAGCCTATATAGTATGCAACCATGAATTCACTTTAAGAAACTACGTAGTATTAAATTTAGTAAATATTACAATAATAGATTATTAGTATATAAGTAGAATAATATTCGAAGTCATATTTTAATCGATTCAACATTTGAATCGATTATTTAATTGTATCGAATCAGATTTACTATGACAACACTTGGGTATGACAGTTGACGTTTGAAAAGCATAGTGAAATAGATTCATTCGTTGTACGACGGTTGAACTGAACACTTGTCAGAATTAAATCCGTTTAAATCATTATAATCCTCGTTTAATTTTAAAGATAAAGAATAGATCCTTTATCTCAGAAGTGGGATTAGTCAATTACGCTTACAATTTTTAAGAAATATAAAAAAAAAATATACCACGTGTTTATTTTTTTTTGTGTAAGAAAGTGACTAGTTATTATTTGAGTGAGAAATGGAAAAAACTAGCGGTAATCGCAAGAAAAATGAGCGTAAACGTCGTCGTGACCGGAGCAGAGAAGCAAGAACGAGCACTACGCATAAACCGAAGCAGCGGAGGCAGCGATCGCGCAATAGCGATGGTTCGTTGGACCACAGTTCCCGTGAGCAGCCTACGAGACGCCGTCACCGACCAAGCCGGAGTAGCAGCCGCGACGGGTATCGCAGTCGGAGCAGCAGCCACGAGCAGAGTCAGCGACGACGTCGCAGCCGGGGCTTGAACGGGAGACGCAAAAGGCGAGGCAGCAGCAGGCGCTCAGAATCCAGCGTGGAGCGTCACACACCTCCACTTTCTGGTCACGTGAGTACCCCCAATATTCTTAATAGTGACACGCAAGCGTTTTTTGCTTCCTTAGTGGAAGCTTTAAGCAATAGTCGACCTCAGGGTAACAAATTTCCCATGTTAGGCAATGTGATTCCAGATTTTGACCCTATGGTTAAGAGTCAGACTATAGTGGTGTGGATCAATAAAGTTGACGAATGTGCGAGGCTCTACGGTTGGGGCGACGATCAGATAATTCATTACGCTCTGCCTAAACTGTCAGGCATTGCCAAATCGTGGTACCAGGCCCTTCCATCTATGTCGTATTCATGGTCTGAGTGGAAGGGAAAACTAATGCAGTCATTTCCGAGTAGTGAAGACTATGCCGAATTACTTACCGAGATGTTGTCAAAACGTGTAAAATATAATGATTCGTTAGAGCATTATTATTATGAAAAAATCAATCTACTCAATCGATGCGAAATACATGGGAAACGTGCGGTAGATTGCCTATTATATGGTATTGAGGATCGGTCATTGAGATTAGGCGCGAAAGCAGCTAAATGTCAGGAACCGGAGCAGGTTCTCACATATTTCCAATCAATAAAGCAAAATCTTCGTGAACCAGATAGGTCGAGGGTACCAGATAGGAAGATATACGACAGTGATAAACGTAACAACACTATATCTTCAGTATCCAATTATAATTCTAAGCAGGCGGCTAGTAGTAGCGAAATTAAGACTTCGAAGTCACAAAATAATGCGTCAATTGTATGCTTTAACTGCAATGAACCCGGGCATTTCAGTTCTAGATGCACAAAAAAGATATTGAAGTGTAATGTTTGTGCCAAATTAGGTCATTTGACAATTAACTGTCCCAGATTACCCTCTGAATCGGCTAGTAAAATTGATAAACCTAAAGAAAAAGATGTGATGCGTATTGAAACAAATAATTCTAATGACAATAAATATTTAATGTATTTGAAACTTAACGGTGAAGTTATTCAAGGGTACGTGGATTTGGGTAGCCAATGTACGCTGATTCGCCACAGTGAGGCTGTTAGGAGGGGAATTACGTGGACTAATAGGAACTTACCAACTATGAGGGGTATAGGTGAGAGTATAGTAATACCATTAGGCGTAACAAACGTTATAATTGAAATTCAAGGTATTGTCGAGGAGGTCAACGCGTACGTCGTTGATGATAGCGTCATTAAATATTCGGTTTTAATCGGACATAGCTTCACTGAGAGACCAGGTATAGTCATAACGAAAACTACACATTCATTAATATTTACTCGTGATCATTCAGTTAAATTACAATTAAGTTTGAAAACCGATGTCGTAATACCCCCTAAGGAAATGTATCCATTACCGTGTATTTCTACAAACAAATATTCAGGTGTAGTCCACGTCAGTGGCTCCTTACGTGGTATGTCACAGAACGAATATTATTTGATGCCGGGTGAATATGAAATAGAAAACGGAGACGTTAGGTTACTGGTACAAAACTTTTGCGACAGTACAATTTGTTTAAATAAGGGTACGCTCATTACACGAGTGCTTTGTACCAGAGACTACTTGAGTGTTAATTTATTAGATTTTGAAAATGCTGAGACTAATTTAGCTTTCAATTATGGCCAACAACTTAGCGAAAATGAGGTTAGTAAATTAAAGGAGCTGCTAAAAAGGTATGAAACGTGTTTCTCGGATAACCTAAAAGACCTGGGTTTGACTAGTATAGTTCAAATGGAAATCGAATTAAGTTACTCACAACCAGTAGTTTACCGCCCATATAGGCTCTCCTTTCCAGAGCGTAGACAGGTTCAATCTATGGTCAAGGAAATGATAGATGTAGGCATAGTATGCGAGTCAAACTCACCTTACGCTAGCCCAGTTTTACTGGTAAAGAAAAAGACTGGCGAAAGCAGATTATGTGTCGATTATCGTGCATTAAATAATAAAACAAAAAAGGAACATTATCCACTACCTTTGATCGATGAACAACTCGACAGACTCGCTGGTAATTCTTTATTTGTAAGTTTAGACCTAGCATCTGGTTACTACCAGATTCCAGTAGAGGCAAACTCTCAAGATAAGACTGCATTTGTCACTCCCGATGGACAATATCAGTTTAAACGCATGCCTTTTGGTTTAGCCAACGCTCCTTCTATTTTTCAACGAGCAATGAATAAAATACTGTCGAAAGTCAGTTATACGATCGTTTTTATGGATGATGTACTTATTCCCTCACGATCTTTTGATGAAGGAATGAGACGGCTAGAAGAGGTACTTCAACTTTTGAAAGACGCAGGTCTTACACTTAAGATAAAAAAATGTAGTTTCTTCTGTACCGAGCTAGAGTTCCTAGGATTTCATGTAAGTGGTGAGGGGATACGCCCAGGAGAACGCAAAACGTTAGCTATAGAAAACTTCCCAATTCCGCGAAACGTTCATGATGTCAGACGATTTATCGGCTTAACAAGCTTTTTCCGGAGGTTCGTAAAGGACTTTGCCCTTATTGCCCGTCCCCTGACAGACCTGTTGAAATCTAAATTTGAATGGAAATGGACGGCAGACCAGGCGGAGTCATTTAGAATTTTAAAGGCAAAATTAGTTGAACGCCCTATATTAGCTTTATACGACCCTCACTTAGAAACAGAAATACACACGGACGCTTCGAAGCTAGGTATTGCAGGGATCCTTCTACAGCGAGGTATAGACGGCTTACTTAGACCAGTGGCGTATTACAGTCGTAAAACTACGGTAGACGAGCAAAAATTTCATTCCTTTGAGTTGGAAACTTTAGCAGTTGTTGCATCCTTAAATCGTTTCCGAGTCTATTTACTAGGGCTTAGATTTAAAATAGTCACCGATTGTAACGCACTTCGTACCACGTTAACTAAAAGGGATCTTGTACCACGAATTTCTCGCTGGTGGATCCAATTTCAGGAGTACGACTGCGAGATTGAGTACAGACCGGGTTCGCGTATGGCTCACGTCGATGCTCTCAGTCGTGCCCCTGTCAGTGAGCCAACCGACGTGGATACGGAGCATGTTCTTGATGTTTTACACGTAGACGTTCGTGACTGGATCGCTACTGTACAGGGTGATGATAGCGAAATAAAACGTATAAGAGACATCTTAGAAGACGACACAACGAAGTTTGTAGCTGACGTGCGTAAAAATTTTCAGTTGAAAGGTAGTTATGTTTATAAAATTTTAGATGAAGGTTTGCGATGGGTAGTTCCAAGGGGTTGTAGGTGGCAAGTGCTGCGCATGAACCATGATGAGGTAGGCCATTTTGGCTTCGAAAAAACTTTGAGTCGTATTAGAAGCATATTTTGGTTTCCAAAAATGCGTAGGTTCACTAAGAAATATGTCTTAGCTTGTTTGGAATGTGCGCACCATAAGGCACCTGGCGGTCCCAAAGAAGGACTGCTGCATCCCATACCTAAGTTGGAAAAACCATTCCATACCCTTCATGCCGATCATCTGGGCCCGTTTATTCGCTCTAAGAGAGGCAACATGTATTTACTTGTTATTATAGATGCCTTTACCAAATTTATTAATATACGAGCTGTAAAAGATACTAAGACGACTACGGCAATCAAGGCATTTAAGGAACATTTTAGTTATTTCGGCGTTCCTTCTCGTCTTATAACGGATCGTGGCTCTTGTTTTACAAGTGCAAAATTTAAGAATTTTATGGAGCAATTAAAAATAAAGCACATTTTGAATGCAGTAGCTACTCCAAGAGCGAATGGACAGGTAGAAAGGTTTAACCGAACCATAATTGATGCACTGGGTACTAAATGTCATGGCGGAAATGACAACTTATGGGACGATTACATCGGTGAAGTCCAGTTAGGTATTAATACCACTATTAATAAAACTACAGGGAAGAGTCCCTCTGAGCTGTTATTCGGTTGCAGATTGACGAATGCATCAGAAAACGCACTGACTGACGTAATTGCTGAAACAACTGAACGAATCGATGGTGAAGCGTTACTCAAACTAAGGTCAAATGCTAGTGAAAGAATAGAAAAACAACAAGATTATGCTAAAAAGCAGTTTGATAAGCATAGGAAGGTTCAGATAAAATATAATGTAGGTGATTTAGTCAGAATAGAAAGGACCGTAATAGACAAAGATCATGTAGGAAAATCACACAAACTAGTCCCCAAATTCCAAGGTCCCTACCGAATCCTCAAAATATTACCTAATGACCGATTTCTCGTCGAAGACACGCCATTAACAAGAAAGGGTAATAAGAAATACGAGAATGTTGTTGCGCAGGATAAAATCCATCCCTGGATGAACTTTAAAGGCTACACTAGTGAAAGCTCTGACAGTGATCAGAGTGAGAATACAGAAATAGAGGTAGAGAGAGAGTGATTTATTATTCAATTTTGTCGATAGCAATATTGCTAACTTACATGGGTTAATCAACTTTCCTGATGAAAACAATTAGAAATTGCGTGTCATTGTTAAGGATATTTACACATGAGCAATCAGTGCAGATAATGAATGGCATTGAGAAATCGATGTCGCACATTTATGATTGCAAGATAGTTAGTAAGATCATACGATGTGAGCACAATTTGCCATAGAGGTCAGTGCAGATTATGAATGGTACCAAGATAACGGTGCCGCACAGTTGACCAAAGATCGTGACAAATTGTGCAAGAAACAAAGAATGAGAATGCAGGTACAGCTTCATGAAATTGAATTGTGATAAAAGATTTTTGACCTAGATAAAAACGATATGCTAAATTGAGATTACTTAGAAGTAACATGAAAATAAAGACACTTTATAATTTTGATTGTGATGAGAATTTGTGATTGTGGCAGACATAGATTGTGAAAAGAACAGGGATTATATAATTCATCTTTATAGTAAATATGAATTTAAATTGTGATAATGATTAATGAACAATGAAATTAGTCGTAGAAACATGTATACATATTCAAGTTATTACCTATATATAACATATGTTTTTTTTTTATATGTTTTATCAAATTGGCTATTCAAGTGAGAGGACTCACTTACGCAGGATGGTCGAGCTGTGAGGTTAATTAGCTAATATGTGGGTATTTTTATAAAAAGCCTATATAGTATGCAACCATGAATTCACTTTAAGAAACTACGTAGTATTAAATTTAGTAAATATTACAATAATAGATTATTAGTATATAAGTAGAATAATATTCGAAGTCATATTTTAATCGATTCAACATTTGAATCGATTATTTAATTGTATCGAATCAGATTTACTATGACAACACTTGGGTATGACAGTTGACGTTTGAAAAGCATAGTGAAATAGATTCATTCGTTGTACGACGGTTGAACTGAACACTTGTCAGAATTAAATCCGTTTAAATCATTATAATCCTCGTTTAATTTTAAAGATAAAGAATAGATCCTTTACGAGGACCACTTCGGGTGCTGTCAGGGACTACCACTGGTTCGCGGACCACCTGTTTAGAACCACTGCCCTAGAAGGACAGATATTTTACAACTTTAAGTTTATTATTCGTGATTTTAAACGTTTTCATTTGTAACTAGGTTAGTACCTGCCTACATGAAGTGAAATCAGAAGACTGATTGTACCTAATTATCAAACTAGCTGACTCACGCCACTTCGTCTGCGTCACATTTTTCACGAATGCTCCGCTTCTATTTGTCTTAGCGTGATGATATATAGCCTTCCTCGATTAATGGGCTATTTAACACTGAAAGATTTTTTCAAATTGGACCAGTAGTTTCCGAGATTAGCGCGTTCAACCACCAAGCAAACAAACAAACTCTTCTGCTTTATAATATTAGTGTGGATAAATAAATAATAATATATAATATATACAGAAGTGTAGATTTCTTCCGTCGTCGGGTCAAAACCAGATTTAAGAGTGCTGATTCTGTCTAGACGTGGAGTAGAATTAGTGTAAGGGTGCATTTTATGTTACAGACTTCCCAAAAGATTTCCCGGCGCGCGCTACCTATCAGGTGGGTAAGCTTCCTCTGGACGCGGCAGTGGAGATAGAAGCTATTGCACTCAGTGGAGACCTAGTGGTTGCCGAGGCGGGCCCCTGCCCTTGTGCGAAGGCTTAGTGCACCAAAAGTTTGTCATTTTGCCGTGTATGTTTGTTTTAACATAATTCTATGCAATTTGTTAATTTGTTTGTATCTATTTATTATTTATATATATACCTACTTATTTTTTTCGGTGAAAGTTTGACTATTATTTTACATAAATTGATTACCTTGGTACCGCTATTGTTGTGAAATAAATGTTTGTCTTTTTAATAGGTACTTAGGTACTTGAATAAAACATTTTAAAATTTGCATAAGAGTTTTTATTTGTTAGGGAGGTACATTGTTTGAAGGCTACAAGGGTCAATGATAATATCGAGGTCGTCCAACTAAAGTTGCAGTTATTATAAACTACGCTTTGCATGTCGGGAATTGAAAGAAAGCAGTAACCTAGTTGGTAAGTAGACTAAGTAGTTTCATGTTTGGAACATGCAGTTCGAGCAAATCCGTCACATATTCTGAACCACTACAACTCCTGAAAGACAGAATCGACAGTGGTGACTACCAGAAAAACGCCGCAGATCGAACAGGCTGGTAAAATGAAAACACCATCTCCTGCCTGTCTTTTTCCGAACTATGTTGGGGTCGACTTCCACTTTCTTTCAGATTATCCGGATGTTGCTGAAAATAAGTATTTTACAAGCTACATAATATAGGTAGTGTACCTACTAGTCGCAGTTTTCGGGGAACCAGCTATCTATATTTTCAGGAGGGCGCATCAGCAGCAGCATTTTTTTTTTTTTTTTTTTTAAGTAAGTAAATGTAAAAGTAGTGCATAAATACTCAGGATTATTGTTTTCGTGCAAAGATTCCATGTAAAACACAGTGTTTGTTTGCCCAATGTACCGGTAACCTACTACGAACAGCTGATGTTCGTCTGACGGATGTATACGGGAAGTATTGTTTACTTTTATTAGATATTAGCGCACAATAATTACTTAGATGCAATAACAGGCCTTTACTGAGCCCTGGTATCAATAATAATCTGTTTTATAACATTGTCTGACGTGATAGTTAAGTACTTTAACTATAATGAAACCATAACAAAAACAACAAAGTTTTAGCTAAAATTAAATATCGAAATACTATCTGACCATAAATATACGAGTACTTCATTTAATAACAAAAATAACGTAGATAGATATATGTATTGTGGCCTTTGTGAAAAATAGTAGGAGGCTTTATGTAAAGTTAGGGACCTAGAAGAGGAATTAATTCATGCAAATTTGTTAATAACCAAATTACAAAGAGAAAAAGAATGTACTCGCGCTCGGGAAACAGATCAGCTGTACAATGAATTGATAAAAACGAATTGTAACCCTCATTCCTTAGTAACAATAGACCTTACTGAAGACTCTTTAATAAAAATTAATAAAAGTAGTTACCAAGTAAGTCAAAATAAAATTAAAAGATATGCAAAACTTAATAGAATAATTAATAAATGCAATAAATTCAAAAAACAACAGAAACACTATTCCAATAATATAAAACTAAGGAAAGTGTGCACGACGCCCTGAGGTCAACTCACACCACGGCGCAAGTAGTGAGAACCGCGACACATCATGTAGCCTATCGAGTCTTATAGAATATAATGTTTAATTTGTAAATAGTTTACCATTTGTTTATTAGTTATGTAAGAATGTTTTATTATGTTTTATTTACTTTGGATTACTTTTATGAATGTATATAATGTTATTAGAGTGTTTTATAATAAAGAAATACTTATAAGAATAGGATTAGAATGTTAACAGAACTAAGATAGGATCTCATGTTTTTATGATGTTTAAGTCATTGTTTATGTTATTTAGAGTTATGTGTTAGCCTAATAATGACTGATTAGGATCAATAAATGATAATTAGTACCTGCCTTTCCTTTATCATGCGTCTGCGACGTCCATAATTAGAATAAACAAGTTGGTGGCGCTGCCGGCGATATTTATAGTGGTGAGGCGGGGGACGGGGTCATTTATATATGCACGCCCCCTCGACCTCACGCCATAGCGCCATGGGACGTCGTAGAGGTATGATCTATGGTGTGTTCAATAGGTAATAAGGGTAGGTATAATAAAATAAGAGACGCGCCAGCTCAGCGCTATGTATAATAATAAATTTTAATAAATAACCGATAGCGGGGGTGAGGAAGGGATCGCTGGCCAGCAAAAAATGTGGCCGTATAAATTAGGTGCGGGCTGAGTTTGCCGCCAGTTCACTTCTCGCAGCCAACAAGAAAAAGGCTAAACTCTGCCCGTCAAGCCAGCCAGCTCCCCGCTACTTCCTCGCCGCCGTCGTCGTCTGCCAACCTTAATTTCGTGTTTCATTTACGGCGTTCAGGCGATCCCGACCATTATTGGTCCTTCGAGAGCCGGATTGCAGCGTCAAGAAAGAAGATGGTGCTGACACGAAGCAAGGATGGAGAGCAGACCAGACAGCGGCAGGAGGAGCTGAGCGTCGGCAAGCCTGCAGAAGAGAAGGCGAGAAGTGACTCGGCCAGCACGTCGAACGCCGTTACCGACACGTCGGGCACTAGCAGCGGAACAAGTGGTTCGACGGGCACAGAAGCAACGACGTCATCAGGAACGAGGGCATCAGGCGCAGCGTCCCATAATGATCAGATTTCGCAGCGCACCCTCAAGCCTGCTGACGCCCGATCCAGTCGCTCCGTGACCTCCCGCAAGAAGCTCCTCGCGGAGCTGGAGGCGAAAGAGCGGCTAGCCGAGCTGAAGCTCAAACAAGCGAAACTTCAAGCTGAAACAGAAATTCAAGAGTTGCGAATTCAGCGACTACAGGCAGAAGCAGATGCCTCAGAAGAAGAAGAAGATGAAGAAACAGAAGATGAATTGACCTCGGTACGCATCAATACGTGGTTGAAAGACACCGACGCGGACCAGACACAGCCGTTCAACAAAGAAACGCATCAAGAAGAAGCGAAGAAACAAAAAGAAGATGATGACGACTCAAAGAAGAAGAAAGAAGATGCATCAAAATCAAGCCAGCCGTTGATAGACGTGTCCACCTTGGCCGCCGCACTCTCGCAAGCGGTACGAAGCACGAGGGAACCGCCTAAGTACATACAAGAGCTTCCACTATTTAATGGGACTAGCGCAGAATGGCTTGGTTTCAAGGCTGCATTCGAAGAGACGTTCGTGTACTTCACTCGCAATGAAAATATAGCAAGAATACGGCGGAGTCTGCGTGGAACTGCAAAAGAAGCTGTTGGTTGTTTATTATTAAGCCAACCCGATCCAAGAGTCATAATCGAAGCGTTGGAGAGAAGATTCGGAAGACCAGAAGCACTCATTCACGTCGAAATGGAGAAGCTGAAATCATTGAACAAGGTCACCGATAATCCACGTGACTTGTGTATCTTCGCTGGAAAAGTCGCAAACATAGTGGGTACCATCGAAGCACTGAAGAAGCCGCAATACCTACACAGTCCTGAGATGGCGCGAACAGTCATAGAGAAGCTCACTCCTATCATGAAAAATAAGTGGTACGACTACGCAGCAATGAAGACAGAAGATACACCAGACCTAAAGAAGATGTCCATGTTCCTCAACGAAGAAGCCGACAAGTGTGGCGCCTACGCCCTACCTGAAGTGGTCAATGATGAAGCCTGGGGTAGGGAAAGAAGACCAAGGAAGGTGGAACGCACGTTCGCTACAGGGAAGAAGATGACATCAGACGACCAATGTCCTCAGTGCAAACAAGACCACAAGCTGACCGAGTGCAAACAGTACTTTGCTCTCGACACTAATGCAAGATGGGAGGTGGCCAAGAAGAACAACATATGCTACCGCTGTCTCCGAAGCCGACACAGAAGACTCCTCTGCAAGGCGCCGCCGTGTGGACGCCATGGATGCATCATGAGGCATCACAAGTTGCTGCATCACGACAAGGAACCAAGCAGCACCAGTGACGAGGCAGAGAAGAGGGAAACAGCCATGCCCGCAGTAGAAGTGACATCAGCAGCGAAACCAGGTGGCCATCGACGTGCGTACTTGAAGATAGCGCCCGTCATCCTTAAGGGGCCGCACGCCAGCATCGAGACCTACGCACTGCTGGACGAGGGCAGCACAGTCACTCTGCTGGACGCCTCAATAGCTGACGTCATTGGTGTTGACGGACCTAGCAACACTATGTGGATACAAGGCGTCGGCAACGAGATGAAGCACGACAACAGCAAGGTCATCAACCTCAGCATCAAAGGAAAGTACGCAGACGAAGAGTACAAGATAGAAGCCGCGCGTACTGTCGACCGACTCAGCTTCACGCCCGAAACAGTTCAAGGTCGTCACATAGAGGGATGCTAACATCTGATCGACATACAAGATCAGATCACCTATCAGCGAGCTTCACCTAAGTTGTTAATCGGTCAAGATAACTGGCATCTCATCGTGTCAAGAGAGCTCCGCACCGGTCGCCGTAACCAACCAGTCGCCTCACTCACACAACTCGGCTGGGTTCTTCACGGTTGCCATAGCTCACTCACAGCTAAGGTAGCTTTCTGCGGCCGACTCCAGCAAAAAGAAGATGAACCATCGTTAGAAGAGTTAGTCAAGAATCACTTCAAGCTCGAGTCGCTGTGTATCGAGCCCAGAAGGCCGAGAGAAGATCTCGAGCAGAAGGCAATCCAGATCTTAGAAGAAACCAGCAGAAGATTACCAGAAGGGCGATTCGAAACCGGCCTACTATGGAAAGAAAAAGAGCTCAAAATACCGAATAACTACAAAGAAGCTGAGCGACGTCTTCATTCATTAGAGAAGAGATTAGATAAAGATGAAGACTTGAAGAAAAAGTATGAAGAGAGGATGGACAACTTGTTCCAGTCAGGGTATGCAGAGAAGGCTCCGACTCCAGCACCAGCAGAGAAGACATGGTACCTGCCCCACTTTCCCGTCATCAACCCAGCGAAGCCCCACAAGCCGCCTCGTCTAGTTCATGACGCAACAGCACGAGCAGCCGGCATGTCACTCAATGACATGCTACACTCGGGGCCAGACCTACTCCAGTCGCTCCCAGGTGTCATCATGAGGTTCCGGCAGCACGCATACGCCGTCAGCGGAGACATCAAAGAGATGTTCATGCAGATCAAGATAAGAAATGAAGACAGAGATGCCCTACGATTCATATGGAGGGGCAACCGGCGGGAGGGCCAGCCAACAGAGTATAGGATGACGTCAGTCATCTTTGGGGCCACCTCGTCACCATGTACAGCACTGTTCATCAAGGACAAGAATGCAAGAGACTTTGCCACCGACTACCCAGAAGCCGCAGCAGCGATCCAGAAGAATCACTACATGGATGACTACCTTCAAAGCTTCAGCAGCGTCCAAGAAGCACGCAAGATAACAAGAGAGGTCGATGACATCCATAAGAAGGCGGGCTTCGTGTTGAACGGGTGGACGTCGAACGAAACGAAGACAATCGAAGGGCTGGGGCCCATCGAAGACGCCGCCACCGTGAACCTGGGAGGCAAAGATACTGAAAAGACACTAGGATTAATCTGGCACGTGAAAGAAGACTGCATCGGGTTCAACACAGGCACCATGAAGATACCAGCAGAAGTAGAAGAGAGCAAGCGCACACCAACAAAGAGAGAGGCGCTCAGCATCATCATGGCGCTGTTCGACCCGCTGGGGTTGATCTCACCTGTTACCACGCCGGCCAAGAGAATATTCCAAGACACTTGGCGCTTCAAAACCGACTGGGATGAGCCACTGCCAGCAGAGTTAGAAGACAGATGGAATAAGTGGATTACGTCACTCAACGTCATCAAACAGCTCAGAGTACCGAGATGCTATGACTATCAACATAGCGTTTCATGTCAGCTGCATACCTTCGTCGACTCGAGTGAAGAAGCGTACGCCGCTGCAGTGTATTGGAGAACGGTACGCATAGATGGTAGCGTGCACGTAGCGCTAGCCGCCGCCAAGAGTCGCGTGACGCCGCTGAAACCAATCTCCATGCCACGATTAGAACTGCAAGCAGCCCTATTAGGTGCGCGACTCGCACAGACCGTCATCGAAGAACATGACTTCCAGCCGACAAGCAAGACGTACTGGAGTGACTCCCGCACGGCACTGGTATGGATCCGGTCAGAGCCGAGTGGAGATGGCTTCTCTCCAGAGACAACGTGGCCGACGACGCGACCAGAGACACGCCAGACAACTTCAGCGCCGCCCACAGATGGTTCCACGGACCTTCATTCCTGCGACTCCCAGAAACTCAGTGGCCCAAAGAAGACAGCGTGGTGAAGTACGACACGGGAGAAGAAAGAGAAAAGTGTAACTCGTGTCAACAAGAAGAGAGAAACGATCCGGCTCATCTTCCGAAAATAAATAGGTTTTCAAAGTGGCTACGACTTATAAGGGCAACGGCACGAGTCCTACAGTTCGTTGACCTCTGCAGACCCAACAAGAGTACAGTCGTCGCCGCCAGAAAACGCACTAAGAAAACAGAAACAAAAGATCCCGACTGGCGAACAATACAAGTCAAAAAGCCGCCACCTAAACAAGTAAGAAAAATACCTAGCGCTACACGTCACTATCTCGAGATAAGCGCTACATACCTATTGCGAGCGGAGCAACTATGGGTTCGAGCCAGCCAACGAGAGAGTTACAACGCTGAGATCGACCGTATGAAGAAAGAAGGCACGCCAGACAGCAACGATCGCCTAAGTCACCTCAGCGTGTACCTCGACACGCAAGGCACGATACGTTTGCGAGGTAGAGTGACCGCAGCGCACGAGATAACCGAAGACACGTCTAACCCACCTATATTAGACGGTAAACATATGTACACTAAGTTGTACATAGCTTATGTACATGAAAAGTTACATCATGGCGGCGTGGAAATGGTCGTAAATGAATTAAGACAACGACTATGGATATCGAAGATACGCCCAGCTGTTCGACACGTCATCAAGAGTTGCCTACAGTGTCGCATCAGAAAGATGAAGCCAGCGAGTCCATCAACGGGTAACTTACCATCAGCCCGTCTCGCCTACCATGCACGTCCATTCACCTTTACTGGGCTTGACTACTTCGGCCCCATAGAAGTGACAGTAGCGCGCCACCGAGAGAAGAGGTATGGCGCCCTTTTCACATGTATGACGTCACGAGCGATACACATAGAGGTCGTACACTCATTAAGCGCTGACTCAGCTGTGTCGGCGCTAAGAAGATTCATGTCAAGAAGAGGTTGTCCCAAGGAGATATGGAGCGACAACGCCACGTGTTTCAAGGCCGCGGACAAGGAGCTCGGCGAGGCAGCATTGGAAGCCCTACAGCATGAGACGACGTGTCATCGCATCGTGTGGAGATACATACCTCCGTCTGCACCGTTCATGGGTGGAGCATGGGAGCGCATGGTGCGGTCGGTGAAAGAAGCCCTGAAGATCACCTTGAACGAGCGGTACCCGAGCGACGAGACCCTGGTGACCTTGCTGACCGAGGTCGAGAACACCGTGAACTCGCGACCTCTCACCCATGTCTCAGTCGACCCAGCAGAACCCGAGGCCCTGACACCGAACCACATCCTCATCGGACCCAACCCTCACGTACCGGTACCAGGTCACTTCACAGAGCAAGATATGTCAGCCCGCCAACAGTGGAAGCGAGCTCAAGTCCTGGCGGACGTCTTCTGGAGGAGATGGGTCAAAGAGTACATGCCCCTACTGCAACACCGGCGGGAGCCCACGAGCACCGGAGTCCAGCCCAAGGTCGGTGACCTCGTCATCATTTGCGACAGCAATCTCCCACGCAACATCTGGCCCCGAGGACGAGTCAGCCAGCTGTATCCAGGCGCCGACGGGGAGGTACGCGTAGTCGACGTCACCACCAGCAGCGGCCACATCCTACGGCGTCCCACCAGGAAGATCGTCGTGCTACCAACGGAGTCGCAGCGTGGCGACGGCGGGAGAATGTGCACGACGCCCTGAGGTCAACTCACACCACGGCGCAAGTAGTGAGAACCCCGACACATCATGTAGCCTATCGAGTCTTATAGAATATAATGTTTAATTTGTAAATAGTTTACCATTTGTTTATTAGTTATGTAAGAATGTTTTATTATGTTTTATTTACTTTGGATTACTTTTATGAATGTATAGGTATAATGTTATTAGAGTGTTTTATAATAAAGAAATACTTATAAGAATAGGATTAGAATGTTAACAGAACTAAGATAGGATCTCATGTTTTTATGATGTTTAAGTCATTGTTTATGTTATTTAGAGTTATGTGTTAGCCTAATAATGACTGATTAGGATCATTAAATGATAATTAGTACCTGCCTTTCCTTTATCATGCCTCTGCGACGTCCATAATTAGAATAAACAAGTTGGTGGCGCTGCCGGCGATATTTATAGTGGTGAGGCGGGGGACGGGGTCATTTATATATGCACGCCCCCTCGACCTCACGCCATAGCGCCATGGGACGTCGTAGAGGTATGATCTATGGTGTGTTCAATAGGTAATAAGGGTAGGTAGGTATAATAAAATAAGAGACGCGCCAGCTCAGCGCTATGTATAATAATAAATTTTAATAAATAACCGATAGCGGGGGTGAGGAAGGGATCGCTGGCCAGCAAAAAATGTGGCCGTATAAATTAGGTGCGGGCTGAGTTTGCCGCCAGTTCACTTCTCGCAGCCAACAAGAAAAAGGCTAAACTCTGCCCGTCAAGCCAGCCAGCTCCCCGCTACTTCCTCGCCGCCGTCGTCGTCTGCCAACCTTAATTTCGTGTTTCATTTACGGCGTTCAGGCGATCCCGAACAGAAAGAACGTGTTTATTTTATTAATAAATTGAATAACTTCCAAATTAAATTAGAAGACAGTAGGAATATTTATGAGATTGACACACAACGCCTACAGTCTGAAATTCAGGTACTAGAGGAGTCGCTACACTCTCTTTATACTAAGTATGTTATGTCTCAGAATCAAATAAAGGAGCATATTCTAGCTACAAATGAATTGGTGGAAATATGCAGCAAACATACGGATAGCCTAGACACAGTATCTAATGGTTCTTTGCCACGGGAATGCCAGTCAACGGTGGACCTGTCCCAATCAGGAAGTGCTCGGGATTGTATCTCCAACCCAAATGAACCAGATATGGTACCAGGTTCATCACAAGTTGTACAGTTAGACAGTAATTCTCTCACTTGTAGTAGTTCAATTATATTTTCTGATAGTTTAGGGAAAGGGTTAGGAAAATTAATTAGTAATAACCTGAGTCATTCTTCTTCTCAGAATTATTGTATGCCACATACTTCCTACAAACAGATAATGTCATCTATAACTAGGAATAAATGTGATGAAAATGCCACTATCACTATTTTTGTAGGTAATAGTTCTAATGTTTCAATAGATGACATCACTAACTATGTCAATGAATTATTGAAAATTAAGTGTAAGAAAATTATATTGTGTGCTTTTCCCTACTTTGAGCAGTTGTCAAATAGGAAGAATATGTATATACATAGGTTAAATAATCAAATGCATTTTTTAGCTAGTCATCATAGTGACAAATTTTTATTTTTTGACATCAACAATTTTGTTGATAAACTTAGGTCGACTAGGGATACAGTGTATTTGCCCATTAGTTTTAGACGTCAAATAGCGAGGCTATTAGTTTATTATATTAACTCAGACATAATTAGTATGTCGAAGTACTCTGTTATTAGCACCAAAATTAGTAATAATACTAATGTTATGGATTCCGACTTTATTCATTTAAACTAGGGAATAAGACAACAGTTGGTACCATTTGCAACTTAGCTCAACTCAACAACAATCAGGTATCTTCTAGCACTCAAAAACAAGGGGCTAAGCAGAAATCCATTAACTTATTCCTCCAAAATATTCAAGGCTTTGCTTCAAAACAGTTGGAAATAGAATTATTTTTAGAAAAAACAATGTTTGATATTATTTGCATAACTGAACATTGGTTAAAGGATTCTGAAATGTTAATTAATTGTGACAATTACAGTATGGGCAGTTGTTTTAATCGAAAATCAATGCTGCGTGGTGGTTCACTAATATTAATTAAAAACTGTATTAAATTTAAAACGCGTAAAGACATTGTTGAACTGTCAGTGGAACATAGCATTGAGCTGTCTTGTGTTGAGCTGGATAAGCATATCATAGTGTGCGTTTACAGACCCCCTAACTATCAAAACTACACAATATTTGAGTCAGTAATGGAAGATGTGCTGGGAAAACTTGCAACTAATAATAAACAAGTGATAGTCTGTGGTGATTTTAATATTAATATTTTAGAAAATAATTCAGAGAGTGGTCGGTTATTACATCTATTTAGATCATTCAACTTGTCAGGCATGTTCAAAGAACCAACCCGTATAACCATTAGTACTGCTACATGTATTGATAATGTTTTTTATGGCTGTGACTGCATAGACAAAGCTGTTGTTAATTATCTGCCTTCTGATCACAGTGGACTAACAGTATCTTTTGAGTCCAACATGCCAATCCAAAAAGTGCAGATACAATCCAGGCCAATTACAACCGGCAAATTAAATAAATTTAATAGCACTTTAATCAGTAAGTTAAGTGACCAGGGCTTCACAATGAACAACGGTAATATTTTGTATAAAGAATTTTTTTCACTAGTACAAACCGAGTTCAATGCCACTTTTAAGCAGAAAACTAGAACTGTATGCCCTAAATTTGTATTTAGTGACTGGGCAACTAAAGGAGTCAGAAAAAGTAGAGAAAGACTTTACGAACTTTATGACCTTAAGCCTTTTATCAACACTGAAACTTTTAATAAGTATGTTGCTAGTTACTCAAAAATTTTTAAGAAGACTTGTAAGGCCGCAAAGGCATTATACATAAGCAACAAGGTTAAATCGGCAGAAAATAAAATTAAAACGGTTTGGAAAATTATCAATAATGAAACGAACAGGAACAAAAAACATAATAATGATTATACTCTGCGGACTTCACGTGGACTCATAAGCGAAAGCAAAGAAGTCGCTGAAGAATTTGTAAATTTCTTTACCAGTATTCCAATCAAAACTACTGAAACCTTGAACTCCTCGCCCTCACTTTCTGTTGAATTATTGAAAGCGAACGTTCAACTTGCCCGATTGAGTTTAACTTTAAGCATATAACCCCAACTGTATTAATGAAAGCTTTTAATCAAATAAAGATCAAATTGACAGAAGATCTATGGGGTATGTCTGTAAAGGTATGTGCCTCCATTATTGACACTATAGCGCCGTATTTAGCTTTTATATTCAATCTGTGTGTAGATCAAGGGGTTTTCCCGGACCTTATGAAATACAGTAAGGTAATTCCTTTATTCAAATCCGGGGACAGTAAAGATAGTAATAATTATAGACCTGTCTCGGTGTTGCCGGTCTTCAGCAAGGTGTTTGAAAAGGTTATGCTGAATCAAATGCTCAGTCACTTTAACGAAAATAATATCTTACATAACAAACAGTACGGTTTCACCAAGGGGCGTTGTACAACTGACGCTGGTGTAACGTTATTAAAATATATCTTTAATGCGTGGGAAGAGGCGCAAGATGCCATAGGTATCTTCTGCGACCTGTCGAAGGCGTTTGATTGTGTGAGCCATGAAACATTACTCCTAAAACTAGAGCATTACGGACTAAGCAAAACAGCCCTGAACTTATTAAAATCATATTTGAATGATAGACAGCAGCTAGTTAATATAAACGGCAACAATTCGACAAGATTAATCGTGAAAATGGGGGTACCACAAGGCTCAATTTTGGGTCCTTTCTTGTTTCTAGTTTATATAAATGATTTGCCCTATATTTTAGAAAATAAACTCAATATGGTGTTGTTTGCTGACGATACATCTTTGATTTTTAAAGTAAATAGACATGCAAACAATCTTGACGTTGTAAATAACGCCCTAATGCAGGTACATGATTGGTTCACAGCTAACAATTTAGTATTAAATGAGAAAAAAACGAAGTGCATTCGATTCACTTTACCAAATGTAATAAGTAATAATTGTGACATAATATTGAACAGGGAGAAACTAGAATTCGTCGAAGAAACAGTTTTCCTGGGGATTAAGCTAGACTCAAGGCTACAATAGGGTCCTCATTTAACATCTCTTGCAGGAAGGTTAAGTTCAGCAGCATATGCTATAAGAAAAATTCGCCAGTTTACAGATGTTGAAACCGCGAGACTAGTCTATTTTAGCTACTTTCACAGTTTAATGTCTTACGGTATTTTACTATGGGGACGGGCTGCTGACATCGAGTCTATTTTCATTTTGCAGAAAAGAGCCATCAGAGCCATTTACCATCTCCGCCGGCGAGATTCTTTAAGGGAACTGTTTAAACAAATTAACATAATGACGGTCCCTTGTCAATATATTTATGAAAATATCATGTACGTTAGAAAGAATCTACATCTTTTCAGTAAACGAGGCGACAGACATAACTATGTTACTAGAAATAGGAACGAATTAATTCAACCAGGTTTCAGACTTGCTAAAGTAGCAACATCTTTTATGGGATACTGTTTAAAGTGTTATAACAAAATACCGCCACATATATTAGAACTGAATGAAACGAAATTTAAAAATTGTATAAAACGCACACTATGCAAACAAGCATATTATAAACTTGGGGAATACATTGATGATAAAAATGCTTGGCTTAATGCTGGTCCGCTCCACAGTGACTAAAGTGCCCAAACTTTGATGAACATGTGAAAACATTGTTGGACCTGCTGAAGATTGTGAGACTATATTTGCATTGTGTAGACTCATTCTTTTTGCATTGTATAGTTTTACTCATTAATTATTTCGCACCGAATGTAAACATGATTTTGTAAACAATGGCAACTGGTTTAAAAGAGTGTCCTTGGAGTTTCTTGCACGTTCTTCTCCACAGGATCTACTCTTTGGAACGTGCAACTGTCGCGCTGGAGGCGGGGTCGGTGGGTGTGTTATGTTGGAGAACAACCTGCTGCTCTTGTCATTAGCGCGGCAGGATTAGCTTCATCTATTTGACTGACAGACCTTGACTATTCAAAAGTGCCTGTAACTGGTCTATTTGAAATAAAGGATTTTGTATTTTTTGTATTTTTCAGCTTCACAGTGTTATAGTAGCTTTTAAATGGGACTGTTCTATAGTGTGTGTTGACGAGTTAATTTTTTTCACCGGTTCTTACTTTTTTTAGGGTTCCGTAGCCAAATGGCAAAAACGGAACCCTTATAGATTCGTCATGTCTGTCTGTCTGTCCGTCCGTATGTCACAGCCACTTTTCTCCGAAACTAAAAGAGCTATGCTGTTGAAACTTGGTAAGCATATATATTCTGTGAACCGCATTAAGATTTTCACATAAAAATAGAAAAAAACAATAAATGGGGTCCCCATACATAGAACAGAAACTAAAAAAAAAAAAATCATCGAACCCATACGTGTGCTATGGATAGGTCTTCGAAAATGATATTGAGGTTTCCTGTATAATTTTTTTCAAAACAACAGTTTTCGCGAGAGACCCTTCCAAAGTGGTAAAATGTGTGTGTGTCCTCTGTAACTTCTAAATCAAAGAGAATGATAAAACTAAAAATAATATGATGTATATTATCTTGTAAACTACCAGCGAAAATTGGTTTGAACGAGATCTAGTAATTAGTTTTTTTTTAATACGTCTTAAATCGTAAATCGCAACTTTTGCTTATAATATAATACCTACAGGTTTGTACGGAACCCTCGGTGCGCGAGTCCGACTCGCACTTGGCCCGTTTTTTGTTAATTCATAAATGGGTGAATTCTGAGATTCAGTTGATTCCCTTGGCGAAATTTATTTTAACAGATTTTTTATAAGTAACAATATAACATAAAATTTTACTTAATTATAAACACATTTAACGAACAGGCATCACTTTTGGCCGAATATTTTCCAAAATATATAGCATTTAATTTTTTTTGGGCCAGGGTAATCAATAAACGACGGCAAGGGAATCAGAATTTAAACAAGATTTATAAGAAAAACAAGTTTTATTATAATTTTACAGTAGTTCTATACCTCTATATAGTACTAATCAGTCTTTTGGTTGCCGTAATTGGCACTTTTATCCTTAACTACTTATCAATTAATAGGAAAATGTACTAACACTAAAACTATTCCTATTTAAGGTCAACTTAAAAATTTTACTTGTAATAAATACTTAGGTACTTTATAAGAAAATCATATTAGTAAAAATTATAAAAAATCAACGATCAATTCTTTTTTTGGTAACACAATTCTTAACAGTTTGTCAATTATTAATTGAAAAAGAAATATCTCAAATCAAATTTGAACTTTCTCTACTTTTCTTTCTTGCAAGTTTCTGCTGCCGAGGACTCATTTCACCTAGTTTAATCTTCCCAGTTTTTTTTTCTTCAAATATATTTGCCTTTCTTTTTCTTGTAATTGGGATTTAAGTTCGGGATCATTCTTATTTTTCGTAGTCTGCCTTGACTGTTTTGGAGGCATTGCTCAAATCTGAAATATGTACACAGGTGATTTAAAAACTTAACATCGCTGATCCCTAAAATTTCTTTCGTAGTTACTTATTTAAATTCTAGTAGTAAAAGTATTAATATAAATTGTACATATTGATAAAATTTTTAGTTTTCAAATAACACGCAGGCAAGTCGCGCGAATTAATAATAATAAATGATTTTTATTCGATAAAACGGGTAAATAATACTTATATGCGTAAGAAATAATTCGAAAACTTTCTTGTATTCATAGAAAATTAGGATAATTTTGATTTTTCATCATGAATTTTGATTACCCTGGCGCAAATACCAAGGGAATCAATGCTAATGGAATCAAAAAGTAGGATGTTTTCATCGATTCTGATAAAAACAATACGTTTTAAATAGTAAAAATGAAATAAATAAATAATGATCATTAGAGCTGTTCCATTAACACCCGACAACAAATCCTTAAAACTCAAATTACATTTATAAACGTGGTCAGGGTAATCAACGACCTAGCGAAACAAAACCGGGGGAATCAAATATTTACCTTCGTAATTTCGTCCTGGACCAACGAGCGGCGCAATCTTCTGCAACTACGTTCGAAGGGCTACGGCTACTAGCAGCGCTCATGCGACGACGACGCGGAGGCACTCCTCTAGAACATTTTACTAGGGATATACGTAGTTTAGTGACGCGCCACGGGAATCACTGTTTAGTCTCGGACAAACTTTATATTAAAGTTCTTAATAAAACTGTCATAAATATATATACGGTATTTTTTTTTTATATATCAACAACAAACCCTGGTAGCGATTAGACCGCATTGTTTATTTTTTATTTCCGTTCATTAGTATACCTATGTTTTATTGGTAAATTATTCGCGAAATGTGAAGCGGACGCGCCAGGGGTATCAATATTTAGACCTTTCAGATTTTTTTTCGACTATTTTGTACCAAATTAGACACAAAAACTATCGTGCCTCAGTTAGATCACACATTAATATAGCATAAAAAAAATATTTTGGTTTCTAATTTTAACACTACGGGTACTTTTTTTCTCCTGACAACGTAAATTGAGCCTTACAAGATTCACCCAAGTACCTACTAGGTAGGTACCGACCTATTTTAACAACGGATGCCTATAGAAAGTCATTGCAATTTATTGCGAAAATCTTTACAGCCCGTAAGACTGAATGAGTAATGTTTTATTTGGCTTGGAATTGGAACTCTCTCGGCTTACCTGTGCAGGAAAGTAAAAGACTTAGGACTCTTGACTAGGTAGGTACCTACTCGTAACGACTTCCAAAATATCAGAAGCGTAGCGCAGTGGGGGCGGCAGGGGCGTCCCGCCTAGCATTGAAAAAATCAGGAATATGCCCGTTTCTTTCCAAATCCGGTTTTTTTTCAGTGTTACATTCGAAAGTTTGAAGAAGATTGGCCAGGATATATTTCATGTTTTTTTCCAATAAACAATAAAACCGATAAATATGAAAGAAACGGGAAACTTTCCATGTTTTTTGGTTTTCTTTTTTTGTGTTATTTGAGTTATTTCTAATAAAATGGAGAGTACAATAAAAAAAACAGCGAGCTAGGCGCTAGATGGATAGACCTATTTGTATTCACCTCCCGGTATTTTTATTTTTTTAAATTTGTAATTAGGTGAATTACAGATAAAAAAATATTTTTGAAACTCAATAAAACTTGTTTTTTTCCTTTTTCTCAAAACATCAAGTGAAAAATTCGAAAAAAACCTGTTTTTTTCCAAAGGATTCCTTCTCTTAGTTTTTCCATGTACCTAACAAGCGAAAATAACGGAAAAAAACAACAATTTGTTTTTTCCGTGAAAAAAAAAACAAATTGTTACTGTCGGCATTTTCAACGCTAGTCCCGCCCCGGGCGGCACCTTTAGGGGGCGGTAAAATCCATACTAATATTATAAAGCAGAAGAGTTTGTTTGTCTGGTTGAACGCGCTAATCTCAGGAACTGCTGGTCCGATTTGAAAAATTCTTTCAGTGTTAGATAGTCCATTTATGGAGGAAGGTGACCCGCACTTCTTCGTCTTCGTCACATTCTCCATTATTGCTCCGCTCGACCGCTTTTTTTTATCTTAGCTTGATGATATAGCCTTCTTCGATACGATAAATGGGCTATCTAACACTGATAGAATTTTTCAAATCGGACCAGTAGTTCCTGAGATTAGCGCGTTCAACCAAACAAACAAACAAACAAACTCTTTTGCTTTATTATATTAGTATAGATTCATAATCGCTCTGTGCACGATTACAGCGCAAACTAGCGTCCACAACTCTGTGGACTCTGTCGCTTTGACATTTAGATCTTAACATTGTGAAAAAATATTAAAAAAAAAAACTAACAATTAATTTAGAATATACAATTTCTGTGATACCATGATTTGGGTGGACAAAGGGTTTTGAAATCATTTCGGTCATTCAAATCAAATGAGGTAAGTAAAATTTATTCAAAAAGTGTGTTTTATTATGATTATGTCAGGGTTTGTTTACTTCAGTTTTAGTCGTAGTTTTACAGTAAAACAAGAAGAAAAAGCTACTTTAATAGTTTCATTAAATAATAGTAAATATAATATATAATTGTTCCTTTATCACTAGTAATAAATTAAACATTGTTTTCAGATCGAAATAAGTATTGTTTTGAAGACCGGGTTTATGAGTTCTAGCATCGAAAAGTCTAGAAAGATCGTGACTCAATTAGTTCCGCTACTCGATACTAGATGGCGTTAGTAGTACGTTGTGTACCTGCTGTTGTGTTTTCTGGCGCGTAACACTGCCCCCTTCTAAGACATACTCGTCCCGAGCATTATCGATCCCATAATAACGCGCCAGTCGATCCACATGGACGATCTTAGGTGCACTTCTCGTACCTTTCTGTATACAGTAGGTCACGTCATTGATTTTTGTCACAATCCGGTACGGCCCGTCCCATTTAGCTTGAAGCTTAGGGGATTTCCCTTTACTGCGAACTGGATTGTGCAACCACACTAGTGAACCTTCGTCGTTGTTCATTTTGCGGTCATAACGGGTTTTCATCTTTTCAGACATTTGCTGGACCGATTGTCTGATGTGCCACGTCTCTTTTATACTTCTTAAACTTAATCAATAAAATAATGATAACTGTAAATATTCCCCTTTCTTGGGAAGCACAAAATAATTATATCCGTCTGGTAGCACAGAAGACGAATCACTTTGTCATCAGTTATGTTAAAGAGCTCAGAACATTTAGTTAAAAATAGGCTAGAGTGGTATTTAGAAAGCAGGAAATTACTCAGTGATAGTCAATTTAGTTTCAGACGAGGCAAAAGTTCCCTAGTCTAGTCAGTACCTAATCTCTGCTTTTCTTGGCATAACTTCGGCTTATCGACGGCGAAGTGCCAATAACACCTAGACAAAGTCAAAAATTTACGCAAACTAAAGAAAACGTTTCATTTTTGATGAGGTAATAATTAGTTATTACCTATATTTATGAATTTACATTAAATTCTCAAATTTAAATATTATACGAAATTTGTATATTTTGTGATAGTGTTGTATTTATTCGATTAAAAAGCAAGTAATACCATAAAATAGACAGGTTCGGTTAGTAAGGAGGTATTTTCACATTTTAAATTTAATTCTGTTGCAACTAAGAATACAATAGGTATGTGATTTTATTAAAACATGCGAATGACGCCTTTAAATTCAAAACGATAAAAAGTTATTTCTCGAAAATGTACACTTAGAAGGACAATTATATACAGGATTTAAATTAGGTTATGATGTTACTTACTTTTTTCTCTTGACGGCAGCTATCCGTTTCTTGCATTGTTCAAGTCTGTTGTATGCTAGCCACGCACGAGCACGACCACAAAATACTTAGGTTCGTCAAGTGCCTTATAAATCAATCAAAATGGCATATTTTAAATTATCCCTTACATTAGGTAGGTAGCTACCTTTGAGAAGTAACCTGCCTTACCTACTTCAAAGGCCGACGATCTTGCATGCTAAAGCCTGCTTGTAATTACTTTATGGGTACAGTACGTACCTTGGTGGAGAAAAGTCAAAGGTCGTGTTGCCTGACGGAGAAATTTTTAGACCTAACCGTTTCATCAAAGGAACTTGATCATCACTTTAACCTATACTTACCTAACAGAATTCCTGTAAATAATTCTGTTACACGTACCTACCTATAGGATGCAAGAAGTAAGAAATGTAATTCGGAATCAGCTAGGAAATGCCACTACTGGGATAGGTACAACCCTCTTTGCGAGAGTAATAGGTTCGTAAAACAAAGTTATTCATAACAAAAGAGTCATCCCAGATCCCACCCATAGGTACGCACAAAACGTTTTGGGTACACATACATTGTGTGTATACAGCTAAGGAGTGGAATTCCCTGCCTTAGCCAGTGTTTCCTGATAACTACAGCCATGGGAAGTACCTATTTCTATAGATGATAAAAAGAGTGTTGTATCGATTACATCTCACGCTGTGGGTAGTGACTGTGTCAGCCGTAAGATGATCATTCCCATCCTTGATAATATTCTCCCGGTCATCCTATACATCCTCAACTTCTCTGTATCTAGTGGGGTCTTTCCACAAACCTGGAAATATGCCCAAGATAAACCTTTACCCAAAAAATCAAATCCTGCGTGTTTCTCTGACTATCGTCCCATTTCCATCCTCCCATTCCTATCCAAAGTCCTTGAAAAACTTGTCCATCAGCAACTTAGCACATTCCTTTCCAAGCACAATCTGCTGAATCCATTCCAATCTGGTTTTCGACCAGGACACAGCACGGTCTCAGCTCTCGTACATATCACGGATGATATCAGGTCGGGCATGGAAATGGGGAAGTTAACGGCACTCGCTCTGCTTGATTTTAGCAATGCTTTTAATATGGTTGACTTCGACATTTTGCTTGGAATTCTACGCTCTTTTAGCATATCTCCTTCGGTAATTGACTGGTTTCATAGTTACTTGTTTGGCCGCCGGCAGCGTATTTGCATTGAAGAATCTTTCTCTTCGTGGTGTAACACCTCTGCCGGTGTGCCGCAGGGTGGCGTGTTATCTCCTCTACTTTTCGCACTTTTTATTAATAGTATCACTCAAAAACTATCTTCTTTCTACCACTTGTATGCTGATGATCTCCAAATTTACACCCAAGCCCCTCTTGGAGAGCTATCTGATGCGATTGAGACTATTAATGAAGATCTGGCTCGAATAGGTGAATGGAGCACTGAGTTTGGGCTGAAGATAAATCCAGCAAAGGCGCAGGTTATTGCTGTTGTTGTTTCCCGGACCGTCTCTAGGATTGATTGGTCGACACTTCCCCAGGTTTCTTTCAATAACACTATTATTCCTGTAACTCACACTGTAAAGAACTTAGGGATTTATATCGACAGCACACTTTCCTGGAGTAAACAACTGCAGGAGGTGAGTCGTAAACTGTTCGCTTCGGCGCGCTCCCTGAGACGTCTTCGAAATTTTCTTCCCATTACCACCAAAATTGCCTTAGCACAATCTCTTCTTCTCCCAATCTTGGACTATGCTGACGCCTGCTATCTTGATCTCACCCAAAACCAATTGGACGAGCTTGAGCGACTTCAAAATCTCTGTATCAGGTTCATATTTGGCTTACGCAAGTATGACCATGTTTCCGAATTTCGTACTAAGCTCAAATGGCTTCCTATTCGCCTTCGCCGGAATGCCCACATCCTTTCTCTGCTTTATAATGTACTTTTTAATCCTACTACTCCTTTTTATCTTAAAGAACGCTTTCAGTTTCTTTGGATCTCACATTCTAGGTCCTTGAGATCTACGGAAAATCTTAAATTAAGTATTCGCATGCATTCCACATCATTTTTAGACAAGTCTTACACTATTCAAGCAGCTCGTTTGTGGAATGCATTGCCCATAGATGTGAGACGTGCTCAAACGCTAGCAACGTATAAAGAAATGGTGAAGGAGCATTACCTCTCACTATAAATTTTCTTCTCCTTTCCCAATTAAATATTTGATATTTATTAGTATGTGTTAAATATTTTATGCGTTTATTTTATATATTATATCTAAATAATATTATTTATGATGTTTGTACACTGACCGCCCTAAATCTAACTACTTTCGTTCAATCCATCCTAAGGTTGTCTGTAAGAGATTGCCCTGTGCGATAAGACCGCCCATTGTACACTTGTTTTTATAAACGTTTTTCCTGTATTTGTTATGAGGTGTACAATAAAGTATATAATATTAAATAAATAAATATTTAAGTCAAGAGTGAATACGTAACTTCTAGGCAAGTGTGCTCCATCTAGACCGCATCATCTCTTACCATCAGGTGAGAGGGTGAGATAGTGGTCAAAAGTATGCCTATCAATTGTATAAAAACGTGCCGGTTTTCTCACAAAGTTTTCATCCACCAAGAATGTTTTGAAGTAAAATTAAATATTACGTAGTTATCAGCCCCCTGTGGCGTAGGTATAGAATTCATAAAAAGTAGTTTAGTTTTTCACGGCTACGCTCAAGTCCAGAGTTCTGCTCCACAGGCACTGGGTATTCCTTCGGGATTAAAAGTAGCCAAGAGCTCTCGACGACGGTGTCTCTCCTTTTTATTATTCACTACCTAACTATCTTTCCGAATGACTGATTTTTCGGAGCTTACCCACCTCATCCCTCTCATTCACATCACTCCACCTCTTTATAATAACTAGTTTTATCATTTATGTACCTAAACAAGCTTACCTTATTGCTTTATACGGGTGATTTTTTTATTCCGGTTGGTTCTATTCTTGGCTCATGGACTGCCAATTCAGTTCAAAGCCCTTTATTTCCCTTTTTTATCAAAAAGCAGGTTTTCTATTTTTTTCAGGGCTACTTTGAAATATTTTAAGTACCTCATAATAATGAGATTAACTATTTACAGGCAGGCCTATTTAATCAAATAAATAAGACACTATTTTTAAATCTGTGACCTAGAGTGGGTGGTCATGAAACGGCAGTTTACAGCACGGGCCACGGCCCTCGTCGGGCAACTTACGTAAAGCTTACCATGCACGAAACGATTAGTCTGGTAGAATGCAAGTCCTTTGACGTGAAGGTCGTAAAAATATAAAAGCACCAAACAAAAATGTTTTTCATAGATGGAAGATTGTATTCGCTTTCTGAACAAAACTTCCATCAAATAATTGTTGTCTGGACTTCTCTGATAGTAATCCTAAGTGCCTGAATACCGTGTTGGCGTCGCGCGCTACTGACCCATATTAGGTATAGGTATTAGTAATTAACAACATTGTCTGAGTAGAGCGTGATACTCCTGGTTAGATATGAGAGACATGCTGGCGCGCCGTCGCCACCGCGGATTTTAAACGGTGCGCCGCCGCCACGGGACTGAACCGGCGCTCCGTCGCGAAGCATTTTTTTTGTTTTGTGGTTCACAACCTTCAAGTACATTTATATCATTCACTACTAGAGTGAAGCCATCGAGACGCACGGGGATGCGCTTGTCATCTTTCTCGTCATCTGGAGCTTTGGAAAAGGAATGGCACAAAAGCTTTAAGTATTGGTCAGATTTCTACTTTCGGCTAGACAATAATTATGTGATATTAATTTTTTTCCTAAATTATAATAATAAATCTTTTTTTCTCCCAGAAATGCACAAACATAACATTGTACAAGAAAGCATGGCTTAATCTAAGTGATTACAGCAAAAGGACCCTGACTTCTAAACTAGGTAAAAACCTGTATCTTAGATGAATTGTAGACTTCCTGAAAGACCAATCCATTCGAGTGGTAACCGATCGCTTCTCGTCCGGCTACTAATGCCGGGGTTCCTCAGCAACATTACAATTAATGTAGGTACCATAATTACTTCTTAAGCCCTTGCATCTTAAAAGGTGTGCAGACGACAGCACTGAGAGATATGTGTCCAGCACATGAGCCAGTGGGACTCAGATCCAGTTTGTCCGAGAGGCTATAAAAAAAAAATCAGACATACAGTCCATATAAAAAGTTTGCACATTATATTATTTAAAATTGAAATTGATACTTGAAAATTGATCACACACATTACAAATCTATATCTATACTTATAACAAATCTGTAGAGAGGTCAATTCTGTACCTACATGAATATATATTTCCAAAATAACTATCAGAGGGTGATTAGGGATCGATACTGATGCCAAAAATGCAATCAGTAAAATTTTTGTCTGTCTGTCTGTCTGTCTATCTGTATAACCGTTATAGAAACAAAAACTACTCGACGGATTTTATTTTCCTATTAGATTTTTTTTCATATTCCTGAGCTGGTATACTTTTCATAACGCTACAATCAATAGGAGCAGAGCAGTGAAGGGAAATGTTGGGAAAACGGGAGAAGTTACTCCATTTTTTAAGCTTCGTCGCGTGTGCAACCTTAATTGTGAAAGCTACACAGAAATCATGTATGACGGAAGTGTTCTCCTTAAAATTATATCAAAATATCCCACGACAGCATTATGTCTATCTTTTATGATTGACGCACAATAACACGTGTAACTCCCGATAGCTTAGCAATTCGAAGCTTTCTGATTATATTTGTCTACTCTTTCGTTTATAACACTCTCAGTCATCCCTAATTAAAAAAGTTAACATTACTATTCCATAAAAAAGAATCATAGAAATCGGTAAAGAAACACCAAAGTTATACATGAAATACGCCATCGCGCATGAATACTGAATCATGCTATAAGGATTATTTTTGTTTAAGGTCGCGAACGCACAGGCAGGCGGCTAGCTTGGCGCCTAGAGGCTAGCGAGTAGCTTCGTAAAACGGCTTACGACAGTTTGCAATATCCTTTAATAATTATAATGTCGAGGGGAAGATGGTTATAATTTCGCTTTACACCAAACGAGTAATATTATAAATGTGAAAGTTTGGTTGTTTGTTACTCAATCACGCCAGAACGGCTTAACGGATCATAATGAAATTTAGAACAAAGATAGATTAAAATATAGTCTGGAATAGCACATAAGCTACTTTTCATCCCGGGAATATGTTCCCTAGGGATCACGCGGGCGAAGCCGCTGGCAGAAGCTAGTTGATTAATAAATTATCAATAACATATATTTGAGCGCTTAAACTTGTCCTTGAAGACTAGGTATGTCTCTGAATAGCAATTTGCAATTGGTCTGGTGCAATGCTACAAAATCCACGTTTGTCTTATGCTAAAAAACTCTCGTGTGTTACCAAAGGAGCCGTATCCAATTGACTCCATGTTTACGTAGTGTGCCGACAACCGACCATCTTGACCTGCTTGATGTTACGTCCAAATCCAATCTTAGTTTTCGTCCATACATCCCGATTTTTGACGAGGAATTCTAGCAGATCGCACTTCTGCTAGAATTAATTACTTCCAGTACTTTACAATTCACACCGGAAAAGCTACTCAATCTAAATCAAAGAAAAGAAAAGAAAGAAAGAAAAGTGTTTATTTGGGACTCGCACAATACACATAAAGTAAAATAAGTCGGTACAAAAACTAACTATAGCAAAAATATGTTGACACATAGAAAAATCCTAAACACTAACACTAAATCTGTGCGAGGCCAAAAAGGTCCCTGTCTCAGCGTATGCTGCGATATATATCACAGCAAATTAAGCGCAAGTTCGTTCATATGCAGTACATAGGTTAGGTTTAGCTCTCGCCCCGTGGGGTGATGTGCCAAATACCAGCTTGTTGCGCTTGAGTCGGCAGAAACACGGCCCAAGAGGCTCAGTGAGATAGTAACGAACAACAATAAAAAAAAACGATGACTTCGAGCAATGGCGACTTTCATCTGCGTAATAATCCTCGCTTCGATGAATGGGAACTTATGAGGCGTGAATAAGGCGGAGACGGCATAATTTATACGTGTATGTTGGGTACGGGGCCGTGGTGCGGGGTAGCGGCCGTAAGCCAGGTATTGCGTGTGTTTAAGAACAAAGAGCTTTTACCGTTAACTAGCCACTACGCTTTATTTGTTAACCCCACTTACTTATTTATAGCAGACCAATTATAATTAAATCAAAAGAATTGTACGCAAATGTAGAGTTATTTTTATTATTCACTAGCAATATGCCTCTGTTTCGTGCGGGTGAGCGAACAGAGCATCTCTCGCCAATGTATTTGTTGCCGGATAATCAGCAGTTCATCATTATCATCATACTAGCTGCCCCGCGCAACTTCGTCTGCGTCACATTTTCCTTAAATGCTCGGCTCCTTTTAGTCTTAGCGAGATGATATGTAGCCATGTAGCCTATATCCTTCCTCGATACATGTGCTATCTAATACTGAAAGAATTTTTCAAATCGGACCAGTAGTTCCAGAGATTGCCCTACATACAAACTTACAAACAAATGTTACCTTTTTTTTACCGACTTCCCAAAAAGGAGGAGGTTATCAATTCGGTGTTTTTTTTTTATGTTTGTTACCTTATAACTCCGACAAATATGAACCGAATTGAAAAATGTTGTTGTTTTATCTGAAAGTATATAGGTACCTACTTGCAGATTGGTCCCATTAAAATTTTATGAAAATCGGTTTACGAACTTTGAATTTTAAATCGAAATAGCTGGAATTCGTCTACTTGGATGATAGTTTTATGTCATCCAAGTAAACGAAATTGCGTATTTTGCTTTTCTGCGATTTTGCAGTGGTGTTGTTAGGTGTGGGGTACCACTAAAAAGTGAAAAATAAAAAACTTTTTAAAAACACCGACTTCCGAAATTAAAGTTATTTTTTACTTTGTAGTGTTTTTTTTTGGGAGTCAGTTGTATTTTTTGTAAAAAGTTTTTTTTTTTTTAATTCAAAACGGGGAAACTCTTGGCCCAAATCTCACCTGATGGAAAGTGATGATTAGGCCGAAGATGGAAGCGAGTTTCACCCGGAATCCTCTTTCACAGAGGAACTGGCTATCATATCTCTAACTGCCGGAACACAACAATGCTGTTAACATAGTTGTTATGGCGACAGACTTAGACATGATGGTGGTAGCTTGCCAGGCAGACTTAGAACAAGTCCTATACCTCCAACCAAACCGAGCAAAAAATTTGCCCCCGCTGGGAATCGAACCCGGACCTCTGGGTCTGAATCAGGTGGTAACCAATAGACCACGGAGGCGGTTAGTGTCACCTTTTTAGCACCACCCGGGGACCACGTGTAGGGATTCGCTGAAGGGTATTCTCCTACGGACGCGGGTGACTCGGCCCCCGTACCTCTTTATAATATTAGAATAGATTAGCCGAAAGACTTACACTGCTGGACATAGGCCGCCCAAGTGTCGCCACAACAACCGGTCCAGTGCATCAGCTAACCGCGACCTCACCACCACCAGGTCGTCGGTCCACCTTGTGGGACTTTGTTCACCTTGTGGCCTTCCAACGTTGTTTCGCCACTCCACAACTTTTCGGCCCCATCGGCCATCTGTTCTGCGAGTAATGTGCCCTGCACTGCCACTTTAGTTTACCGATCCTTCAGGCTATGTCGGTAGCCTGTTCTCTTGCGGATATTATCATTCTTGATTCGATAGCGCAAGCATTCTCCAAGCATTGCCCTCTCCATTGCCCTTTGAGTGACTTCAAGGTTTCTGATGAGGCCCATTGTGAGCGACCACGTTTCAGTTCCATAAGTCATCAATGGCAACACGCATTGCATGGTCATAAACTTTCGTATTGGACACTGTGGTATGTGGGAGGAGAAGATATCACGCAACTTTCCGAAAGCTGCCCAGCCGAGTCGGATTCGACAGTTGACCTCTTTCTCGAAGTTAGCCCTACTGAACTGGACCGTTTGTCCCAGGTACTCGTCTACAACTTCTAGTGTAGAGTCCGATTTTGATAGTAGTGGGTATTTACCATGATCTTGGTTTTATCCACGTTCATTTTAAAACCCACTCATTTGAAGTGTTGTAAGCTCTTCTGAGGTAATCGAGCATTGTACCTACTGAGGTCCTCCGTAGTCTCAGCAATGATAACTATATCGTCGGCAATTCAAAGATGAGTGATGTACTCGCCATTGACATTACCTTATGCCTAGACTTCTCCAGTTCAAATCCTTGAAGACATCCTCCATTGCGGCCGTGAACAGTTCCGGAGAAATGACGTCTCCCTGCTCCGCATCCCTTCACCCGGCTGCAGGAAAAGTTTCGAGGCCCGATCCTGAAGTCAAACTGACATGGTGGCGTTTTTGCACAAACATTTCAGCACCTCGATGTACCGATAGTCGATCTGGCACCGTTGGAGATGCCACCGGAAAATTGCAGACTCCGTAAGATTGTAATAAATCTTTATTAGAATACGATTTCTTAAAATACCGCGTGTATCTGACATCGACGCACAAACGATTCCCATTGGTCCAGGGCATGATTCTGGACACCCCAGTATTGGAATTTTTCGTCGGTTCTTTTCTCATTTTTTTCATGATTACCCCAAGTAGGTATCAGCTCAGCTGAGCTGATATCTATTTGTGGTCTTATTCAGATTGCTCTTTTTAGTGAAAGTAGTTAATTAATTATTATTTTATTAAAAATCTCATTGGGTTAGGTCAGAATAACGATTATGAGCAGTCTAAAGTAAAAAAAACCCTTGAAAAAAATGTGAAAAAGGCCGACGAAAAATTCTAAGTCTAGGGTGTCCATAATCAAGCCCTGGACCCATGGAAATCGTTTGTGCGTCGATTTCAGATACACGCGGTATTATGAAAAAATCATTTTGTGAACAAGAAATTCCAGCCAAATTCAATAGTTTCCAATATGTCCGTGGCTATTAAGAAAATATATTTTTCATAACTCATGCTCGGAAAGTAGTCCTGAAGTTGCCTGAGGTGCGGGTTGAAACCATCAAGCGTCCTCCACACTATTCCGAAGTTGCACGAGTTGAAGTGCTCTCCGAAGTTGACCGAAGTCCGAAGTAGGTGTCCACACACTCGAGCAACTTCGCGCGAGGAGCTCAGTCGCCCGTTCCCCCCGTTCCCCTCACGATAGGCATAATGGATAACGTTCATGTGGCAACTCCCGTTGCAATGTGTACTCTCGTTTAATAAAAATACGTGCGTATTTACTATGGCTGACGCGAACCGAGGTGAGCCAAAGTGAGCCGAGTAGTGTGGACAGACGCTTCGTGTTCGAACTTCGAGTCCTTTGACTCGGGCGCAAAAACCGACAAAAACTGGAAGTCGCCCGAGGCGAAGCGAAGTGCCCCTCTACACTATCGTATTCGCTCAACTTCGATCAACTTCGGGAATAGTGTGGAGGCTACTTCACTTTAGCCCCTAGGGAGAATCTTTTTCAAGTGACAGCTGTCAAATCATAAAAAAACAATGATGAAAATGTTGTGGCTGAATAGCTGGCCGGATGCAAAAATAAAACAAAATAGTCTGGCATGCGGCAATCCGATCTTCATTGTTTTTTCGAGCTTTGTTCATACTTTCGTATAGCAGAGATTATTTATTAACACGATGAGTTCATAAGATTCAGATTCGTGTTTTTATTTTTACTTTCCTTGTAACTATTCGTAATAAAAAGCACAGTGTTCAACCTCGACTGAAAGACTTATTATTCCCTCGAACTGGGTGTATTTCAACAAATGCCATTTTTTTATCATATCGGTGAACTTTTTCATTTATATTTTATTTATTTATTTAACAATTTATGTACACACACGTAAATATAAAAAAAAGGAAACAGAAAAGTAGGTACAAAGGTGATGGTGGTGGTGTGTTTTTGTATGTTTTTCAGGTTTTATGTAATCTTTAGGATATTAAACATCCCCAAATTTAATATCATCAACGTATCATTTAAGACTAAGGAGAAAATTCAGTTTGAATTCTGGATTCCACCCGCGATATGACAAACCAGCACCGATTTTTTTTTTTGTACACCGATATGATAAGTTTATCCACCGAAATGATGTACATATCCAGCGATATGATAATCTATCCACCTTTGAACATCAAAAAGGAAATAGTTAGTAGGTACCTACCTATATATTTTTACAAGGGTGACTTAGAACCTGAGGGTTTTATGTAAGTAGATTACATTCAAAGAGAACTGAGTTCTTAGAAATTCAATTAACATACATTTTTTGAAATTATATAGCTATTTTATTATGTTTACTGTCTTTTTTTATTTTTTTTTATTATACTATAGGTACTTAGAATTAAAAAAGTAAAGTTTATTTTTATTATCATTGTCTTTATTAAATAAATAAAATAAATAAATAAATAAATCTTTATTTCAGACTATTTTAGTCCATAATTAAGTTAGTATTTTGGTGTTAGTAACAATGGCGCTTACGAAGTAGGTTAGTATTGTTAGTTTATTTATGAAATATTTATTTATTTATACCTTCGACTGTCCCCACCCAGTGTCCCTGGAAGGGACAGTCCGGTCTGGCAGCTATCATTTTCAGGATGCTGTTGTCACTACCGTGCAAACGCTGTAGTAAGGAGGCCGCTTTCTTTCGCATGATGGCATGAAAACCATCTGTGCGAGCCTCCGCGAACATTCCTGAAGCACTACAACGCCATGGCAGTCCCAACAGCATCCTAAAAGCATGATTAAATTGGACTCGCAGGACGCTGTAGGCTCGGCGCGTGTATGATACCCACAGGCCACTCGTGTAAAAGGATTGACAGAACGCCTTAAAAAGGGTAACTTTGACGTCTGTAGTACAACGAGCGAACCTGCGGGCAAGCATATTGCTCCTCACCGACAACGCCCTGCGCTCCCTCTCTATATCTAAGTCATCCCTTAGGTCGCTCGTGACAATATGGCCTAGGTACCTAAAACTATTCACAACTTTCAGTGCTACGCCGTTGAGACTTATGGGAGGAACACTGCGCTGCTGCTGCTTAGGTGCCTTAAATACTAGAATTTCACTCTTTTTCGAGTTGTATAATAAGCCATGCTCCACCGCATAGGCCTCGCAGGTCGACAGCAACCTCTTCAATCCGCTCATCGAGGGACTGAGAAGCACCATTTCATCTGCATAACTGATATTGTTGACACTCGTTCCGTCAATGTGGCATCCGACATGTGTTCCGCTCAGTCGCTCGATGAGCCCATCGAAATAGAGGTTAAAAAAAATAATAAGGAAGGAGGTTAAAATGAAGTATAAAAAAATCTCCTTTAACTAAAATTTCACAATACATACACATTTATTGCTGTGGACGAACCAGCTAATTACTAATCTTATTATTGTTAAACCTATAGGTGTAAGAATAAACAATTGTTAAACCTATAGGTGTAACAATAAACATTTGTATACTTTGTATATTTAACGAAATGATAAAACGACTCACCGAAATGATAAAATGACCTACCGATATGATAAAGCAATCCACCGATGTGACAAAACTGTGCGTTGATCATGAATCAAAACACCGATATTAGATATGTAAGACACCGATTGATTTTTTCTTATCATTTCGGTGTAAATTATCACATCGGTGGTAATAAAGACCACCGATTACAGCGATATTAGAACAGCGACGTGAGAAATAACACACTTTTTAGAAAATTTGAAAAAATGCGTAATCTCTAGGATAAATTCAATAACAGCCAATGAAGCTAATTCACTTACTACCTCTGTTAGAACCAAACAACAATAATAAAACTACTCATAACACTAGAAAATGCAACCACCGATACTATAAAATAATTGTCCGGGAGCAACTGAAATGGCGTACCTACTTATGTTATTGGCAGGAAAATGCAGCGATTTGACACACGTCTAGCTTGACTGTGCACTAGCACACACAAACGAGGGAATTAAAATTGGGGTGGGGACGCTGTCGGACTCGTCGGTGTAAAATTAGGTTTAAATTACTTTTGTCCAGCGATATGAGAACACGTTTGTGCCTCTCAGTAATAATAATCGTTAATAATGTAATAAAATATGCTATATATTAATAACAAAACTAATATTCTATGAACTAAAATAAGTTATATATTTAACTTACTTATTTTTATTGGTGTGCTTTTTTGTTTGTAAAAAAAGTAGAGGGACAGCACCGATTTGAAAAAAATAGAGGTTTATGTATTTATTTCTACCTTCGTAATAGTCCTAGGGAAATTACATTTTTGCCACAACCCAATAACTACCTATTGAATACTAAAAAAATATTTCAGAACAATATTCCTTTTTTCAAATACTAATTTCACCGAAGACAAAAAAATAAGTCATTAGGGAAATTCACCTGGCTCTAGACAGGGACCGCATAAAGCGGACTCCGTTTAGCGTCCTCGCGTAAAGGAAAAAGGGTGTCTGCTCGACCTACGATTTGCAAACACTGCAACAAAAATCATCGTTACGACGGTGGGGGGAAACGCCACAATGATTGTGGTTGTGGCGAGGTAGAAAAAATGTTAACTGACATTAAGGTATCTGATCCTCCGCTTACTCCTCCATTGGGGGCTGGATTTGATGACGAGGGCAGGTTGCCTCAGCTGCCCATTTCAGTTGCTCGGCTTTTGTATAATTCCTCGGATGCGGCTCCGGTTTTTGGCACACATCCAGAGGGAGCTAACTAGGTACCTCTGACGAATGGTAGTCTAAAGAAAGTAGGCCGTAACAGACTGGTACTTGCATTCTCAAATTATAATGATAACAATTTATTTATTACCAGCAAGCTTTTTAACCCAACATTTTCCGTCACTCGCATGGGTGTCGTCAGAGGCGTGACCATAGAGTGGACGGATGATGAAGTCTTGGAAAACTAAATGAGAAGAATAAAAAGGAAAACTTAAGACAACAAACCTCTTTAAAAGATGCTTAAACTGTAATTTATACTTTTGATGGGCAAATCTGCCCAAGCGTGTTTTTATGTGCTATAAGTACAGCACTTTCTGTAGATTTGTACATATACCCAACAATTCAATGTTACAATTGTTGCAGATATGGCCATGTTAAAAACCAGATGGGAATGGGTAGTCTCTGAGGATCATTTATCTTGTTGCCTCTGTAAAGGTATTCAGGAGGCTACCAGTAATAAATGTCTAGCATATGAGAGACAGAAAAACATTAAAGAATCAATGGCCAAATCTTGCATTTTTTATGCTGAAGGTTCAAAGCTACATCCCACAATTTTTCAAAAATATCTTAGACTGATGCCTTGCTTTCTACATCCACTACTTGAAGCCATATAATTGCTAGTGTTCACCAGATTCCTCTCCATCAAAACGAAATAAAACATCATTCAAAAAAACTATTTTTATTAAACCTTGTTCTCCAACCCAGTTTTCTAAAGGTCAAAGGTATGATCAGTAATTTCATCAGGATCTTGCTAGGGGCATTCCTCAACCAAAAGATGGCTGTGCGCTCATACTTAAAGATGACCTATCTGCACTATCTGTAAATGAATTAATAATTGCTTTAATAAAATCATTAACATCATCACATCATCTTTCACCGTACATCGCGGCCACAGTATTGAAAGCAGTTTTGTAGGTACTGAATCAACTAATAATAATCATGGACAACAAAGCCAAGGTGGAATAACTTGGCTTTGGAATCGCCGAAGCGCAGTTAGTAAAAAATCTGAAATAATATATCTTGTAAATAAACACAAACTTTAATGTTTTTGCTCTTCAAGAGATAGCTTAAAACGGGGTCTTTGTTTACGACCCCCTGCAGTGCTATTCTGTAACAACATTTTCGTGTCTCGGCAGCGGAATCCGAGGTGAGTTTCAAATTCGTATAAATATAAGACCTTAAGATGTGTGAAATAAAGTTCACTTTGTAAGCTTAGTCACTCAGGTGAAGTCGATATCGAAATGGTTATTTACAGAATAGACTAGCTGGTTATGCATGTCTGAGAAGACCACTCTGATTGGTATGGCGGTGTCGTTTACTCATTAAACATCATCATTCATTTTCACAATACCACCTCATAATAATGATTTTTCTGTTATTGCAACAGTTGTAGATAATATTTGTTTTGTTTCTGTATATTTTCTTCGTCCATCTGCTGTATTTTTAATGAAATTGTTAGTATTTCTTTTTCCTTCCAAAACCATTTATAGCTTTAGGTGATTTTAATTCCCAGCATGAAGTCTGGGGTAGTTCGTGAACAAATCACTTCACTAGATATTTTAGATAATCTCTTTGCATATTAAATAGTGGGTCCCTAACTCGACGTACCTACTTCTCCAAATGAAGAACTTGTTAATGCACCTGATTTGTCAATATGCACTGACAAATTAGCGGTTGACCTGGGAAGTTATGCTTTCTTCATAAGGCAGTGACCATTTTCCTATAGTTACTCAAAAACTTTATTTCAAGAGTGCTCCACGGTTGAGGTAGGTACAAACTGGCGGTTGCTAATTGATATTAATATACAAACATTAAACAGAATACATACATATTATATAAACACTATACATATTACATGTAATACTTATTAAATAACAAAATTTTAATTGAAAAAGTAAACATACGAACATACTTACATAAACAATTAAGTAGTACAAATAGACAGTTGAGAAATATTAGCTCTGTGATGAGACTACTGCCAATTTCTTGCGAATTCGCTCACGAACTCTAACTTTGAAGGTTAATCGGTTGGTGGCCATCCTGAATTCCTGAGGGAGCGCATACCACAGAGAAATAGCCTGAACGAAGAGGGAAGAGTGAATAAAGTCAGTACGCTGAGTGGGACATTGAAGGACGCGGTTATGTGATGAGCGTAGATTTCGATTGTGGTTGGCGCAAATGTATTGGAAGTGAGGGGCAAGATACCTAACTGGGGGAGTTGGGGGAGTCAAGGAAAGAAAACAAGGTAGTAAGGGCTCTTAGCTCTCTGCGTTCGCGTATGGGCAACCACTTTAGAAGCAACCGATGCGCAGAAACATGATCACATTTAGGCAGATTGAAATCGAATCGAATGCAGTAATTCAGAAGGCGGTCAAATTGGTTAAGGAGATTCATTTTTGTTGTTTCACAAATTAATTCATAGCCTTGTAGCTATACAAAGTTTATAGCTTTGCAAGCCCAACTTACTCTTGTCAACAGTCTACACTATCCTTTCCACTCTTCAGTCATTCATATTATTCCTTGATGTTATCTCCGGATGTTATTTTAAACATAGGTAGGTATATATAAATAAAAGCGATACTTTTGTAAACGAGTCATTTAACTTTTCCAAAAGCTTGCGATGGGAAAATTAGCATCTTACTTATTTATACCGACATTCTTTTTTAGGAAATGTGGGAGTTGGAGTTTTCACTCACAGATCTTGAAAAAACGGTATATTTTTTATTTTCCTGAAAATTTGCCTGCATTTACTATCATCGTATACAGCTTGCGTAGTACATAACAAAAATATAAAACAGTAGGATTCAATATGCATTCATTTGCTAATAACAAACGAAATTAAATAAATGCAGGACTAGTAAATAACCCGTAGCAAAAAACAATGAATGAATCAATAACTAATTAACTACGTATACTATCATCATCTAGATGCTTGGTAGATTACAAAAATATATAACAGTATAACATTCATTCATTTGTAAATAATTCAGTAAGTACCTAGTTTTCGTTTCTTAGCTCGCCTCCTTTCTCGAAAACATAACAGGGTGATTCTTCGAGCAAGGCATTCTTGGGTGATTTGCGTGGCAATTTTTAAAATTAATATTTTTTTTAAATCGACTTCTGTTTCTTAAAAGTAATATTTTTATAGAAGAGGCACCTCAGAGAGCGATATACTTACAGAGATAATCGAGTTTAAAATATTAGAGGCCCCGCAAATCACAAAACACCCCCCAAAAACGTTTTTTTTTTTAATTTAACTTTCAAAAATAAGTGCTCAATTTATCAGGTAAAAGAATAGGTAAGTAACTAACACAGAAATCGTTTTTTTAAGCTTTTATTTATAATAAAATCAGTCAACATTATTTATTCTTTGTTAAAGACATTAAAAACTTCTTTGATTATAAAATCAGTCATTTGTTAGGAACATAATCAGTAGGTCTTTTAATTATCACAATAATTTATTATTGATAAAAATTCTTCAAAAACTAAAAATTTATTTCACTTGCATGACCAATAATTGATTTGCGGGGGTCAAAACTACCACGTAAACCACGAAAATCACGACCGTGTTTTGAATATATGTTGAATATAGTCGCTACAGTATTTTATTCAATAAAAAATTCACACACCGGAGAAAATTGTACCACGCAAATCAAAGTTTTGAGAAACCATACCCATGAAACGAGGTTCTTACCTTAATTTTTCGGAAACTCGACGCTTCATCACAAAAGCACTCTGCCCGGCCGTCGGAGCGCGACTAGTTGTAACGTGAATTAGGATGAGGCAACATCGCGCCTCGAAGTTAGGGATGTGCAAGTGAGTTTACAATGATCCACGCAAATCAGTAACTACCCCGGGACAGGTACATATTTTTTTTTTTAGATACTGTAATTCTTTTAGAACTATGATCTATTTTTTCATAGCATTGTCAACTTCTTAGGACTTCATGTTTTTTTTTTTTTTGGTAAGCATACATGTACCGTTTAGTTTAAAATATATAATTTACTAAGTGACAAGATCGGGGTTTGGGACACTCCACGAAAATCAAATAATGGGGGTGTTTTTATTTTTTTATGATATTAAATATATAGATAATTGATAAATAATTAATGACCCGAATAAGAGAGGATTAAAGGATTGACTAAAAAAAAGGGGCTTGCTGAGTTTTCTATTTCAATTCTTTTGAGGTGATGCCGCTTAAAAAACGTGTCCTGAAGAATGACCGCCAACATTATTATACAAATACTGTATGAAAATAAAAAATTCTATCCTTTAGGCGATCCCCGCCATTTAATGGCTTACACTAATCTAGAGGTGGACAAGTAATACGAAATTGTATTTGTCATTTGACCCCCGAGGGCTACAACTCAATCGCAATATATAAAATTCTTCGTTACTGAGTGATTGTGTGTCTGAGTGAGTGACAGACTGACAGACAACGCACAGTCGAAACTACTGGACGTAGAAAGCTGAAATATGGCATGTTTGTTCCTCGCGTGAGAGAGAGGGAAAACTCAAGCCCCAGCCGCCGCAACAGAAGACGACGCCCCGGGCCTGCGGTCGGCGAGCGTTGGGTGGCTCGTTGTCCGATCAGAACTAAGGCCGGATCGATGACAGTGACACGTAGTGTCGTAGTGTTCCATGCGCGGCTCAAAGAGATAATGTCAGCTAAGTAGACGAGGCCCGCATTTGTTCGAAACAGTCACCGCGGCCCTGGAACGCAAAGGGCACTAGGGGGGAACACAGGTAGGTTTTAGTCAATAAGAGTCTGACACTCCCTTCTGCTTCGCCCAAAGTCATCCCATCCACAAAAAAAAGTTGCATACAAGTAAACTTTTGGATCTAATATACCACTAATGCCGCGACGCGATTGTCTTGGTACTGATTACACAGGTACAGTACCATTTCGAACCACCATAGTTGGAACACAGTGTCACCACCCGGAACTACACGGCCATTTGCAACGCCATTTGTTTCTCGCTTTGTAACCCAGATCACCCGTCAAGAAATGAGCTTGGTCCTGCAAATTGCACTCGACCCCCAGGACCACCCCCAATGCACAGATCCATTATGTTGTGTTCTGTGCGGAAATTTTGGCACCCGGCGATCTACTGCGGCTACTCCAAAACCCCCAAACTCGCTTTGAAACTGGTTTAGCATGTCAACGCCCACCAATAGCGAGGAAGTAAAGCTGTGAGGATCTCATCCTCCCAAGTGCACAACAGTGTTACCCCACAGAGGGATCCGATATTTGGTAAAAAGGGAAGATCTTCTGACCGGACGGCTGTTGTGTCTGTTGGGCAACTGCCCAGTAGTTGATATTCAGACTATCTATACAATGTTCAAATCGCTCGAAGAATTCTGTTAGTGGGATAGTGTATGATTTCGCTACGTTGTTTTTTTTTTGGATTAATAGCCTCAGTTAGGTGAAATCCACCACGTCGCCTCAGTTGGATGTCATCACCAGTCAAACAGTCTCATCTGCTAACACAACGGCGGTGGCGATTTGACTCGTTTACAGATCACATTGGTACTATTCGTCATGAACGATAGTTCGAGTGAAGCCCAGTTTCAGATAACCATCGCTAGAAACCCTATGATGATCTGCGAGTGCACGACGAGAGGTAGGAATTGGATGGAAGCTGATGTAACATGGTCAAGGTAAAGTCGAGTGGCGTATGCTACCACTAAAATTATGTCAGGCTATGACAGTGCACAAGCTGTAAGGGACGGCTTTCTTCAGAGTCGTCGTAGATCTAGGCTCTTACCATGTTTTCTAAGGGCTAAGCTTATGCGTACTTAGTCGCGTGTGATAGCTAGTAAGTTTGTCAATTGGTGTTTCAGATCCACATAAGCTTATCTACGAGCTACGCCATAAAAAGTATCTCCATGTAATTAATCACCTCAAAAATTTTAGTATCAATCAAAAGACGAATTAAATGTGAAAACGTTTATTTATCTCCAACAAATTACAACACAGTTTTAGTTGACAGGTAGTTCGACAATAGATAGAAGGTAATTTGTGGGAGATCTGGAGTCCAAACTAAGCCGCCTGTATTTTAGAGCTCCAGGCGGGATTGCTACACAACTTGAGACAGTCAACGTGCATGTGTGTACGTGCGTGCATGAGTTTGTGTGTGCATGTAAACATATTTTTTTTTTGTTGCAAAACGGGGAACTAGCTAGATAGGGTATATTTATATGTATATATATATATATATTATGTATACGTATATAAAATTAATATATATTGAAGTAGAAAGTATACAGATAAATATAGACACACCCAGCTGCGTCTGCGTCACATTTTCCTTTAATGCTCCGCTCCTTTTTGTCTTAGCGTGATGATATATAGCCTATAACCTTCCTCGATAAATGGGCTATCTAACACTGAAAGAATTTTTCAAATCGGACCAGTAAGGCTTCATCAGGTTCCTGAGATTAGCGCGTTCAACCAAACAAACAAACTCTTCTGCTTTATAATATTACTAGCTGGCCCGTGCAACGTCTTCTGCGTAACATTTTTTATTACTGCTCCGCTGCTATTGGTCTTAGCGTGATAATATATAGCCTATAGCCTTCCTCAATAAATTGGCTATCTAACACTGAAAGAATTTTTCAAATCGGACCAGTAGTTCCTGAGATTAGAGCGTTCAACCAAACAAACAAACGCTTCTGCTTTATAATATTAGTATAGATATATATAGTATAGATTTAATTTATTGTACAATTCGCCTCCACGAAATGGGAAATATTTTTGCGCGAATGAAGTATTAACCGCATTCGTCCTACATATTGCATAATTTCTTCTGGAGTGTGCTATACGTATTTTCCGTTCTTCAGGTAAGTTGGAGTGTTGAAGAAGTATAGTAAGCAGTACGTAAAGTTGACGAACAGTTAGCACTTGGGCTTCTTCGTAAAGTGTTGTGGTGGAGAAAAGACGCGGTTTGTTTAAGCTGACTTTCAATATCATCCGCTGGGCTCTTTCAACAATCAACAGTTTAGATTTACATGCTCCACCCCATGTGGTGATGCAGTAGCTGATGATTGATTGCACCAGGGATTCGTATACCATCCTTATCGTTTGATTTTCTGTTTTTATTTTATGCGAAACGGGGAAACTCTTGGCCCAAATCTCACCTGATGGAAAGTGATGATTAGGCCGAAGATGGAAGCGAGTTTCACCCGGAATCCTCTTACACAGAGGAACTGGCTATCATACCTCTAACTGCCGGAACACAACAATGATGTTAACATTGTTGTTATGGCGACAGACTTAGACATGATGGTGGTAGCTTGCCAGGAAGCCTTAGAAAAAGTCCTACCACCAACCAAACCGAGCAAAAAATTTGCCCCCGCTGGGAATCGAACCCGGGACCTCTGGGTCTGAATCAGGTGGTTTAACCACTAGACCACGGAGGCGGTTAGTGTCACCTGTTTAGCACCACCCGGGGACCACGTGTAGGGATTCACTGAAGGGTATTCTCCTACGGACGCGGGTGACTCGGCCCCCAAAACTGCCCCCTGCTACACCACGAAGTTCTTTAAAAATGTATGTGAGCTTTCGTATTCTTTTAGATAGAAAATCAATATAGTTCCCAAAAGTTAAATTTGCGTCAATTTGAATTCCAAGATACTTGAGACATTTAGTGGGATTAATACTAGGACAGTTACAGTTTGGAGTTGGAGGAAAGTTACATTTAATTATTTTATTTAACACTTTAAGCACAAATGTACAGAGGCGGACTTAATGCCACAGGCATTCTCTACCAGTCAACCTTTGGGCGATGAAGAGACAAATAGTGGTAGGCAATGATATTTAAAACTATACGTCATTGGTGGTAGGTGCAATATTGAGAACAGAATTGCGATTGATATTTTTTATATTTATGTGCACGAATATTATAATTAGCAAGGTTAGTGATTTCCCTTTGATTCCGAATGGAAAATAAAATGTAGGTAATTGGTTTTATCGTCATTCAGAGTGAGAGAATTAGATGATAGCCAGTGACACACTGTGTTAAAACCTTCTTGGGCGTGATTAAAAAGTTTGTCCCACGAGTCTGCGAAAAAAGTTAAGGCCGTTTTTTTAGCATATGCGGAGATGCGACAATTTTTTAATTGAAGGGTACATAGCTCATTTATATAGCAGAGAAAAAGAGTAGGACCCAATATACTACCCTGTGGCACACCGAAATCAATCGGAAGTTCGTCACTAATGTGTTCTCCAACTCAACCTTCACTGATTGCGTTCTGTTATTTAAGTAATCAGATAGTAACGCTAATGGAATACCTCTGATACCAAGATCTTCTAGTTTTTGCACAAGGCGAGGAACAGAGACAGTAACGAAGGCTTTTGCTAGGTCGAGAAATATGGTCAAGCATTTGCCTTTACTATCTAATTTATGTACTAAAAAGTTTACAAGATCAAGTACTGCATTGTCAGTTGAGCGGTTAGCTCTAAAACCGTATTGCGCGTCAGAAAACAAATTATATTGTTCTAGGTATTTTGTTAACCTGGTGTTGATTATGCGTTCAAATATCTTGGATAAGGTTGATAATATCGCAATCGGCCTATAGTTACTGACGCTGTCTCTGTCCCCCGCCTTATGTATAGGATGCACCACAGCTCTTTTTAATGCAAGGGGAAATACTCCAGAGACAAAGCAACGATTTATTAAGTTGGTAAGTACAGGTGTTATAGTAACAGATATTTTCTTTAATACATGATCAGCACTAATCTGGTCCCAACCAGGTGAGCAGAATTAGTTTCTAATTACTTATTATTCAATCAAAATATAGTTTGGTCACTAAAAGGTATGAAATAAAAAATAATTAATTAAAAAAATAAAAAACACGCCTGCCATGTCTAAAAATGAACTAAAAAATGATAAACAAGCATTTATTTGCCCAAAAATTTAAAACTGAAAAATAACTTTTTTATTGCAGTCGGGGGACAGTAGGTATTCTGTAACATTTCTTTAAGGGTGGGGACCCTGCAAATGCTTGTTTATCATTTTTGAACATGTAATGATTCGTTTTTATATTAAAAAAACGGTTGGCGCTGTGGTTCAGCGATTGGCTGCTGCGCTGCGTGTCGCGGGATCGATTCCCGCACGGAACAAATATTTGTACTTATGGCTTAGGTAGTTGTTCAGGGTTTGGCTGTTTGTGTATGCAAGTTTGTATGTTTGTGAACGCACCCCCGATAGAGGAGAATTCCTACATGTGTCGACATCTATGCATTACCTCGTCTTCTTAGCACGGTGGTCTGAGCTAAGGCGGCTTTTCCTAGTGCAGATAATCTCAAACGGCTGGTTGAAACGTTAGGATCTTAGTAAAATCGGTAAGTGCATGTTAGTTAGTTTTAATAATAGGTAGGTTATAATATAACTTACTTCCCTAGGATTATAAGTATTGGAAAATTAATACCCACTAAGTAAATTAATTAAACGGAAGAAAGGTCTTTTACTAAACCATTTGCGAGTTAAAGAATGTAGGTACTATGACTATGTTCGTTTAATAGGAAAAACGCGATGGGGGTGCGAGGTCAGTTTAGCGGGCTGCCTCCTTCCATAATAGGTAGGTAGCTACGATACGATCTCGGGGAGTCGTGGAGCGCCAGTCGACCCGAGTTGCCGCGGACGGCTGGTCAAGCGTCCGCCGGCCAGCAATCAACATCGCGCCCAATTTTTACTCGGCATCTTCCACGAATTCGTCTTTCGTTTTAATGGCCGCTGACTAACTTTGTGTTCTCTCGATAATGGGCTGTACCAGCAGTGCTCCAAACATGGTCAACTCAAGTACGGCAGGTATGGTAATGTGAAATTTGGGGAACCCTTTTCATAGTTACGAATAAGGTTGCAAAGAAGTGTAGGTACGTATTCCCAAGACTTTGTGCGGCAAAAATATAGGTAATGTAGGTATTTAAAAATATATTTAACTGTCGCTTAAACTTTCACAATTAGTAAATTGAAATTGATGTTGATGCACATGAATAAGTACCTACACACAGTTTTACATAATTTCAAATTAGTTAAGTAAATAGGTAGGTAGACATTATCCTAAGTACTATTTTTCTTAATTTTCTAAAAACATGCCCGAAACCAATCAATAAATAAAAATAAATAAAGAATTTGAAGTGAATTGATTCACTTCAAATTCTTTATTTATTTTTATTTTTTGGTATGCGTCATGCTTGGCGCAAATAAACGCTTTTTCTTACTTAATTGCGAACTAAGTTTACCTACGTACCTACAGAATTTTGAAGATGAGTTCTTAGAACTTAGTTGATTTATAAGTATAAAAAATAAAAACTAAATAAAAATAAGAACTAAAAAATTATATATATATAGGTATATATATATATGTCACCGGAAAATTGCAGGCTTCGTAAGCTCCTCTTTATTAGGTAGATTATGATTTCCCACTATGTTATGAAAATATCGTTTTGTATAAAATATATGCCACCCAAATTCAATATAGAAACTATTGAATGTATCTATTTTATGTCCCTCCGGCTTATTAAGAATAAATATTATACAATTTCACGCGATATTTTACAATTTTCCGGTGACAGATACGCATGACAAACCCATATAGATGTCTTTAGGCAGGTAGGTACCTAGGGATGGCTCTGATATTTAATTACAGTAGCTATTGAATGGTAAGGTGGCAATTCGAGATGGTATTGAGATAGGGAAAGCCTTAAGCGTCCTTGGAGACCTCTTGGTTTCAAGGCAAAGTTCATTTGAAATGCCGCGTCAAATCCTGATTCCAGAACCCCTGACCCTAATACACTACTCAGTAGGTCATTATGACGCTAAAATAATGCGTGTTTAGCTTTAGGTAAATAGCAACGTACTGAATCATCTAATTTGCTTGGAAGCGTCGAAATCATCTTCTTCATAATAGATGCAATAAATTACTTACTGATTAAGATAAAAAGCCAAAGGACAAACTTATTAAACAATCATAGTCCTTTTTACAAAGCAATCCTGTGTTACTAAGAGCACATTAGAAAATATATTTTCCGATTGGGCTCAATCGATACAATTTTAAATAGGCAGCGGACTATTAACTGTACAAAAGGTGACCTAAAGACAAGCTGTTGGTTTATCATAGGTAGGTTTGGTTTATCATAATCATTTTACTATCAGACAACTAAGATAAATACACAAAAATAAAATATGCAAAAAACAATAATAAACTAACACTTAGATACATACATATTTGGATGAGCTGAGGGGCTAGCACGAATATTTTGACGTCTAGTAACGTTAACGTAGGTGAATTTTGAATGTGAAAAACTACAACCCCATAGGTAGTATTTTGGTTTAATTTATGGGACATACCTACACAATTTATATCATTAAAAAAATGAATATAGTAGGTATCTAACGCAAATTAATATTATGTGCGAAACGAGTATTGTAGCTATGGTAAAATTTTACGTAACGAAACTATACGTCAAAAATATTCGTGCTAGGCCCTCAGAGCACCATTTTTGTGACTTCGGGTGTTTTACCTTTCGCACAAAACTACATGTAATTAATCAGTAGGTATATACTTACTGGAGCTCTAGTGTGTAGGTACTGTTACAGTGAGTTTCTGTTAGCGGTAGCGTGGCGAAGGCGATCGTCAAAACGTCAAACGTGTAGGTATGGAATTGACAAACGCTGTCGAAACGTCACGTGATCAAACCCTTATATTTTGATATGCAGTGTGAATTTATAATGTGCACATAGGAAAATGAGGGAAACTATAGGTAAGTACCTAATTCTATCGACGGAAACCGTATTTAAAAAAATCTATTGTTTTGATCTAAACATGCAATTTTTGTAGCGGATTGCTGCCTAGGATTATATCAGTGAAGTCAAAGCAAACGACGACGGTGAGTCGATTTGTAGCACTATATAGTTTCTAATATGGCACACAAATTATGACTTATGACTATTGAGATTAATTTAGATTGATCACAAACCATAGATTAGAGTAGATTATTACAATGATAGAGAGACACGCGTATCTGCCGACATTTATTCACAAAGGAAGGGAAGTGACAAAAAGCAAAAGATAATCATAATCAGTTAAGGAATGCTCCAACCAGCCCGCGAAATTCAAAATTTCTTGCGTTTTTTGCAATTTGCAGGCCAGTGCTAGGTCGTATGTTGATTAAAATATTATTCGCGGCTGTAAGATGTACCTATGTAGTTACAGAATTACAATCATCAAAATCACCAATACAACCCTTCAAGTTCATTATTCGTGGCATGGCATGTGTTTGAACCGGCGCGGGTAGAGAAATCATCTGTGTTTTTAGTTTATGATCCTCGCTAAAACAACCGATTTTACTGAAGTTGACGTGACGTTTGACGCACCTGATATCTGACCGGTTAATTCTTGTTATTCTTTTTGTTATCATTGTTATTTCCATACTGGCTTCGTAAGCATTCTATTAACGAATACGCAGACATAATGTTTTGTTATGGTTTTGCCGATAACGCGGCTGCGGCTCGGCGAGAATACCAACGCCGCTTTCCCGATCGTCGAGTTCCCCACGTTACTGTTTTTGGGAGCACCTATCGACGATTGTCTGAAACTGGCAGTGTTCAGAGAGCACAATTCAACGCTGGCACACCTCGACGGTAAAAGCTGACGAAGAGGACAACATTCTTCAGTGTTTTATTGATGACCCAAACACCTCAACGAACATTGTTGCAAGGCAGCTCAGTTTGTTTTTGGCTTGAATGTTCCCTGGCGGTTGGGAGTGTCATGCTCATTCAAAAGTCTAGCTGATGGTGGCGTATGCGTTTGATCATTTGGCTCCCTTCAAAATGGTTGAGCCGAATGGTGCGGGCGCATGCGTCATGTTCGTGAACGGGCGCCGTCAGTCGGGACTGGTCATTTCTCAGCTGCCATGGTTGATTTTAATTATTTCTTTGAATTGTTCCTCTTTTATTCCGGACACTTTTATCCTGCTCGTCTTTTACATCGTTCTCACATACAATGTATAATTTCAACCCGATGTAAATAAATCTTTGTAATTTTTTTTTTTAAAAGAGTGTCCGTGGAGTTTCTTGCACGTTCTTCTCCAAAGAGATCTACGCTTTGGAAATCGCTTCAACTTTTTGGACCGACCGACCTTGACAATTCAAAAGTGCCTGTAAATGGTTTAGTTGAAATAAATGCTTGAATTTTGATTTTTTTTGCTCGGTATGTCCCAGTGAAAAGTGTGGTCGGTAGTACATTTATCAGGTAGACAACCGTACCATTATCAACCGGTCCAAACATTGCACGCGGGAGATCCTGCCAGGCGACTCGAATTTTCTCGGTTTATGTTAAACGCTGACGCTAACCAGGAACATTTCGTAAGAAAAATTTTGTGGACTGACGAGTCAAAGTTTGACCGGGATGGTATAACGAATTACCATAACTTAAATTTTTGAGCACCTAAAGCAGGCAGGAATCCGAAAAAACTAAAAGAAACTGCGTCGCAAATGAGATTTTCCCTGAACGTATGGATGGGTGTCCTTGATAATTATTTGCTGGGCCCACATTTCCTGCCTCAAAATTTGAACGGCGAAAATTACGAGGAGTTTTTGAGAAACAACCTAGACGATTTGTTGGCGGATGTTCCCGAAGAAATAAAAAACAACCTCATGTTTCAACATGATGGTTGCCCAGCACATTACCGGATTACTGTCCGAGTTATTTGTACGATTAATGTCATAGATTCTTTTGTGACGAGACAACATTTTTGAAGCGTAAAATGAAAATATTGGTAAGATATTATTCTTATTTCGCTCATTATTTTAATTATTTTGTTAAATTAAGTAGTTTTAATGATGCCCATAGGTTAATTGAAGTGCCAGCTACAACATCATTTCTAATGGTACCCATTCAAATATGTAGTTTTTTTTATTTGGAATTAAATGTCAAATTTTGGTTAAATATCGAAAAACCCTTAAAATTCAAATATCTCGAAAACTATTGAATTTCGGCCAAACATATGGGGGGTTCAATTTGTTGCATTTTGGCCCCCTTATCAGCCCCTGACGGATATACGTCGAATTACCAGTAACCCTGTAAAGAGCAATGTTGCTATTATAAATAAATGTTGAGAATACCCTTCCCCTCGGACCGCGAAAGCGTTTAGACTTGTGCATCCGTACAAGTTTGATTTATTGATTTTATAAATAAATATTTAAAAATAAACTATTAATTGCCAACAAAACTACAATAAAATAGTTCAAGTACCAGGCGCGCAGTACAAGCGTAGTGGTTAATTAACCGAGACGCGGCGGTCGCACGAAGACGACGACAACAACCGAGACAAAGACAGCGGACCTAAACTGCGCTTACGCGAGCACTACGTCATCAACGGAGCTTGCCACAAGTTATAAGCGTGAGCGGGTGCAGTACCATAATAAACACAAAATGTCAAAAACACCCGTTACGGCTCCCACGATAGGAAATGTCCCTTCCCGCTCCGAATCGGACATTAGACAACTTTGTGTAGACGACTCCCTTCAACTCAATATCACCCAACGGGCAAAACGTAAATGTCTATCTGGCGACGCTAATGGTGGTCAGCTGGAGATTCTCAAGATAGAAATCATCAAAATGATGAAAGAGATGATGTGCGCTCAAAATGGACGTTTGGATAAATTGGAAAACCATCTCATGGAAATAAAAAAGCGCATTACTGAGATCAAGGTCCTAAATGGGGAACTGGAAAAATCTTTGACATTTGTCTCTGACCAGATATCGTCTTTGGAAAGTAAAATTACGGGACTAGAAAAGGAACGAAACACTATGGTAATCAAGTTATCAACACTGGAGGAAAAAGTCGAATTTTTCGAGCGAAACCTTGTCAAAACATCTGTGGAAATTCGTAATGTTCCCAAACTGGCAAATGAGAGCAAAACAATTTTATACGACATGATACAACACCTGTCAAACCAGCTACAGGTGCAAACAGAACCTACTAGTATTCGTGATGTAATAAGACAACCGTCAAAGAAGGAAAATGCAACATCGAATCTCACAGTTGAGTTCTCGAATGCCCTCACCAAGTCCAAGTTTCTCATAGCAGTGAAGGATTACAATAAAAGAAACTCTAATCAAAAATTGTGCTCAACACACCTAGGCTTAAAAGCTACTCCAGGGACTCCGGTATACATAGCAGAACAGTTGACCCTTCACACTAGAAGACTGTTTTACCTCACCAGGAACTACGCGAAATCAAACAATTATACCTTCTGTTGGACTTCAAACGGGCGAGTAATGCTGAAAAACCTAACTACTGATACCTTAATAGACCTCTTGGCTTCAGCAATTTCAAACAATACGTCAGTTAAACAAGTGCCAGCGAGGAAGAGATTGCTCAAACCGTGGATCACCCCAGGATTGTTACGATGTATAAGAAACAGGGATGCCTTACATAGAAAACTTAAGTTATCTCCTGATAATGAAGTATTGAAGATAACGTAGGTACAAACGATACAGAAATTTCTGTTCAGGTCTGTTGAAAAAAGCAAAGAAAATATTTGACACGCAAGAACTTGATAAAGCAAGTCATAATCCAAGAGCTTTATGGGAAACTATAATAGTTATTTATGATACAAGAGCGGTAAGTTGGTCTTTACAAACGAGTAGACAAATGTAAGCCCGAGACGAAGTCGAGGGTTTACCATAGTCACGAGTTTGTAAAGACCAATATCCGCTCGTGTGTCAAACAACGTTTTTCGACACATTATATAAATAGATAATTAAACAAACTTTTTCATTATCTATTAAAAAAAATTGTTAATCATTAAAAAGCGTTCTCGCGATTTTGGCGGCAAGAGACCATTTTCTGCAATTGGTGCCTCATTCAAGATATCAGGTGGAGTAGATTCCATATTTAAATCTGATTCCTCGCTTGAACACAATTTCTAATTATTATTAAAAGTCGCAACTATCTTTGACGTCTGTAATTGAAAATGGCGCGAATTTGCAAATGGGGAAACGTGTGCGTTTTTAAAATAAGAACGCGCTTCCTTTTGCGTATGCGTCTGCGTGAAAAATTTTAGTAGAATTATATAAATTGTAAATTGTATTATACCGGGTGTATCTGACATCGACACACAAACGATTTCCATGGGTCCAGGGCATGATTCTGGACACCCCAGAGATAGAATTTTTCGTCGGCTTTTTTCTCATTTTTTCATGGAAAAAATCAAGTCAATCAATCAAGTTCCTGTCCTAGAAGCAACAGACCCCGATGAAATTAAATCTATTGTAGGGTCACTACGATCAAACGCTGCCACTGGTTGGGATACCATCTCACCTCTGTTCCTGAAGAGATATGCTGAAACTCTGGCGCCCATATTGTAGTACGTAAGCCCAACATCTATGAAAAAGGTAATTATACATAAATCAAATCAAATCAAATCGTTTATTGCATTCCATAATGTACACATACAGGTGGTAAAATAGATTAAAATTGAAACAATTATGGACCCTGTCGGGCACAGCAAACTTTAAAATAATTAGGAGAGAGGAAGAGCGCTTTAAATTCTTTTCTAGTAAAATAAGTGTTGTTTTTTATTTCCTGTCCAACTTTTTCTAATGTTTTTACATATAATTATTACCTACCTACTTTTTTAGTTTTGTATCACGATAATGTTTATTATTACGATAGTATATTATTTAGTTATCGTTATTAATAGAATCCAATGTCGTTTATTTATTATTATTATTGATGGAAAATATTATTTGCTCATTTATATTGAAATGTTTAATTATTAGAATAGAATAGTATTTAGTTGTCATTATTAATAGAATGCAATTTCATTTATTTATTATTATTAATAGAATACAATTTCATTTATTTATTATTGTCAATTTAATAGTATGTCATTTATTGATGTAATTTATTAGTTGATTTTATATTTAAAGGTTTTACTATTAGAATATTATGGTATTTAGTTATCATTATTAATAGAATACAATTGTCAATTGAATGGTATGTAATTTATTTATCAATGGAAAAGAATGTCATTTATTTTTTATTATCAATGGTATAAAATATCATTTATTTATCATTATCAATAGAATAGAATAGAATATAATTTGCTTATTATTATTAATATCATAGTAAGTTATTATTAATGGAATATAGTGTCATTTATTTATTATTATTAAGTGTATAAATATATCTTGTTTTGATCAAAATTTATCCGTTAAGTATTCTTCCACTGTGTAATAGCTTTTTTTAATTAAAAATTGTTTTAACTTATTTAAAAGTAAACCGGTTTTGTTTTCTTGCTTTATGTTTTCCGGTAATTTATTATATATTTTGATCGACATCGAATATGGACTAGAAGCATGCAACTTAAGGCGGGACGGAGGCAAATTTAGCCTATTTTTATGGCGCAGTGAATGGCTCGATTGTATGTCTCCCCGTGTGTTATAGGATTCTGGAAATTTACGGACCAGTTTACACAACTCCAAGATATAAATACTGACCAATGTGAGAATTTTATATTTTTGAAAATAAGGCTTGCAAGTTCTATCCATCTGTTCTATGTTGGTAATAATTCGTATTAGCTTTTTTTGTAAGATAAATACGGAGGGAGCGTCTGTGCTGTTTCCCCATAAGATGATTCCGTAGGTAAACCATGCGTGGGCATATGCGTAATATGCGACAAGCGCAGTTTGAAAGCTTGTGGTCTTTTTTATTTCGCAGAGGGCATATGAAAACTTAGAAATGTTTGATTTAATTTTCTGTATATGTGTTTTCCAGTTTATGTGTGTGTCTATTGTCAAACCCAGAAGAGTAAAATTATTGACTGATTCTAATTTAAGTTGATTAAAAGTAAAATCTACATTTATTTGGTTTTTCTGTCGGGGATGGAAAGGTATAATTTTGGTTTTGGTAAAATTAATTTCGAGATTGTGTTCATTCATCCAGTTTACTACTTTATTTAGAATGATTGCAAGTTCTTGATTTAAGCTTGAGTTTGTTTCGCATGAGGTGAGAATAGAGATATCATCCGCAAAAAGTACACATGGCCCGTCTATAATTTTGGGAAGATCGTTTATATATATGAGGAATAGGAGGCAGCCAACAACACTTCCCTGGGGAATTGACGCATATATTGGCCTAACATCAGATCTTATGAGCTGTGCTTCTTTTGTTTTCTCATTGTAGTATTCGATCTCAACTAATTGCTCTCTATCTTTTAAATAAGATGTGAACCAGTTATGAGCTTTGCCGCGTATTCCTATTTGGTATAGCTTATTTAAGAGTATTTTAAATTGCACTTTGTCGTAGGCCTTTGTCATGTCGAGTAGTAATCCTATTGCATATTGCTTATTATTCATAATATTTAGAGCTTCTTGAATGTATTATTATGTATTCTTGTATACTGCCAGCGTTGTAGATCTGTTTTTTCGAAATCCATGCTGGCAGTCATCGAAGATCTTATATTTTTCACAAAAGGAATACACACGATCACACATTGCTCTTTCGATTGCACATCCGATATTCAAGGGTGGAGATGGGAACTTACCTAACAATTATCGTCCAATTGCAGTTCTGAGCGCCTTATCCAAGGTACTCGAACGTCTTATAAACAGAAGACTAATTAAATACCTTGAACGTTACAACTTATTATCCCCACAACAGTTCGGGTTTCGTAGATACAAATCCACTTGTGATGCAGTTCAAGATGTGACTTCTAATGTTGTTCTACACCTTAACCAAAATAAAAAAGCCCTTACAGTCTTCTTAGATCTCGCGAAGGCGTTCGATATGGTTCCCATTTCCACTCTTCTACTCAAGCTTGAAGATGTGGGCGTCAGAGGGGCAACTCTAGATCTTTTTCGTAGTTACCTAAGTGATCGCACACAAACTGTCAGGATTGATAACTACAGTAGCGAAGAGCTTCCCATCAACTACGGGGTCCCCCAAGGCAGCATACTAGGTCCCACCCTCTTCCTTGTCTTTATAAACGATCTGTGCAACCTCAATATTCCTGATGGTAGGATTGTTGCATTTGCAGATGATACAGCTATAACTTTCACCGCAGAAACCTGGCATGAGCTGGAACTAAAAGCACAACACGGCCTTAGACTGGCTCATTACTCACACCCTTACCCTAAATACCAGCAAGACAAAGTTTCTAACTTACTCAATTAGCGCGGCTTCCCAACCACGTACTGCAATAATCTTAAAGGCACACTCGTGCCTCACAAAAACATCATGTAATTGTCCATCTCTAGTAAACGTTGACCATATAAAATACCTAGGTGTATTATTAGATCAAAATTTAAACTTTAAGGCACATATCAACCTGCTTACGGGTAGAGTTAGAAAACTAATTTACATATTTAGAACCCTCCGATACGTTGCAACCCTTAAAGTTATTCGTACTGTTTATTTTGCCCTTTGCTCCTCCATTATTTCGTACTGTATCGCATGCTGGGGTGGTGCTGCCAAGACTATTTTGATGCCCCTGGAAGTCGCCCACAGAGCCATTTTAAAAGTTGCAACTTTTCGACATTTTATGTTTCCTACCAATGAATTATACAGTCACTGGGGAATTCTGAATACAGCAGCATTTTATTTTACAAGTAATACTATTACAACACAGAAAAACCCCATACAAAACCATAACAAAACGTCGAAAAGACAAAATATGTACACTCCCACGTACGCGATCATCCTTCTATAAAAGATTCTTTTTCTACCAAGGCCCGGCTCTCTAAGTATAATAAGATTAATAAGCACTGCCCAATCTATGGTTTGTCATATTACAAGTGTAAAAAGGCTATTTACTCATTCCTACAAAGTACAAACTACAATGAAACAGAAAAACTCATAACTGTTTTCAATTAATTCGCTTTTTTTAAATTATTATTATGATTTAATTTTTTTTTTCCTATTTGTTCATGATAATGTACTACAAATATACTGTACACAATAAATTGATTGAAAATGATTATAAAGATGCACATCGAAATCTCACTACATTCGTTACGGTCATATTTAACCCGCTACAGGTTATGACTCGTAACCGCAACTTGGTAACGACAAATTTCACCTACCCACTATTAAATGACTTACTTTTATTTTATAATGTACTTGCCCTATTATTCTATTTTAATATTAAGTTATTTAACTGTTTTAGTTTTAAGCTATAGGTAATAGGGAAAAATAATCTTATATACATATGTTTGTAGTAGGTACCTAAGCACATCATAATGTCCTAAATTTATACTGTGTACGATATTATTGTTTCTTTCCTTGGGGACCGGCACTGTACTCCTTAACACAGGTAATTTAACCTAGCTAGGAATACAGCACCTCACCCAACATTAAAATTGTAGTCCTTGTACACTATAAGCAATTCTGTAAAATTGTCATCATGTACCTACTACAATGTTTTTTGATGAATAAAATATTATAATACCATTATTTATTTAACACTTCCCGTTATTCTCAACATTGATACTCTACAATACTTCTACAGAGCTATCAAAGAACAAGTGACTCTACCTACATGCAGACTAAACATTGATTAACTCTACATGCAATCACCACATGCCCAATCCAAGCAGAATAATCTATACATATAATAAAACTGTAGAAAAGTGTTTTTTTTTTGGTTACATGAAAAAAAAATTAAAAAAAAAATAGCTAGGGTGTTAAAGAACAACCAATAGAACCCATTTCCAGCATTTTTCGAATTTTGTCTGTTTGTCTGTTTATTTGTTCGGGCATCACGTCAAATGTGCGAAAGCAATGTAGATAACACACAAGGATTGAGCAAAACTTGAAGTAACATTTAGTTTTTGTTTCATTGCAATCGGTTCAGTCTATCAAAAGATATTTGAATTTAAAGTTTTCCAGAAGTAAAATTAGGGTTGTGTGCACATGGTCTCATTACTTCACGTAACTTTTATAGTGCGTAGGTAAATTGTAGTACCTATTAAGTTTTTTTTTTCATCGTAGTCAGTTCATACCTTATAATAAAAAAATGTAAATTAATCTATATAACATTATAAAGCAGAAGAGTTTGTTTGTTTGTTTTTTAGAACGCGCTAATCTCAGGAACAGTGGTCCGATTTGAAAAATTCTTTCAGTGTTAGATAGCACATTTATCGAGGAAGTTTATAGGATATATCATCACGCTAATACAAAGAGGAGCGGAGCATTAATGGAAAGTTTGACGCAGACGAAGTTGCGCGGGTCAGCTAGTGTACCTAAACATAAAATCATTAACATTCAATACATAATGTCAACAGTTAAAACATTAGCTATATAAAGCAACAGACAACAATTTATCAACTTGAATTTAAATCTTTACAAACTTATTATGTTTTACAGAGCAAAGTGCTTTTGTAAAAATATCAGCTGTCATATTACTTGTAGGAACATAATATCTTACCCTAATATCGTACATTTGTATTATATATTTAACAAAATGGTATCTAAGGTCTATATTTATTTATTACTAGCTGACCCACACAACTTCGTCTGCGTCACATTTTCCATTAATGTTCAGCACTTAAAAAATATTGCGACTATAAATTGAGATGTATGTACCTACCCCTTAGAATAATAACGCGTTATTATTCTAAGACCTACCCTATCTTTCAAGTTGGATCAAACTGCACACGGTGTGCCAATTTGATTAAAACCGGTTAAGTAGTTTAGGCGTCCATCGCGGACAAACAACGTGACACGTGATTTATATATATTAAGATTATATGTTTTGTTCCTCTGTGGGAATATTCTTTAACCAATAACAATTTCTGAGCGCTTTGGTTATCATTATAAATAACTATACAAGGGCTAGCTATTATTGATTGTTTCACACATGAAGTTTTTCGCTACATCCTAAATGGCTACATATTCTGCCTCTGTACTGAACAAGGCTACGCAACGCTGTTTCCTAGATTCCCAGCTAACGATAACCCTGCCCAGCTCTACAACAAAACCTGTGTAAGACTTCCTATCCGACACATCATTTGCTCAGTCAGCGTCAGTAAAAGCTTCAATATTTAAACTATTAAGTACTTTTGTAAAAACAAAGTCCACGATCTATAGTGCCTGCCAAATATTTGATATTAGAACACGTTTGGCACCCACCCAATGACTGTTATCAAAATTAGTCAAAAATTGACTCAGCTGACTAATACAAAATGTTATGTCGCGCCTGGTACATACAGATAGATACATTAAACAGCCGACTAACTGTCTGTATTGATAAATGTTTTCATCTAATGTTCTGATTCAATTTATTATTCATTATCATAGGTGTGGAAACAGTTTTACAATCAAGCATATTTTTTAAATCTCTTAAGTAAACGTTTCCTGGCTGTCATTTGTAGATCTTTGGCAGTCGTTACGGATTGTCAGAAGCCAGTATATCTGACTCCAGTCTTACCAAGAAGTACCGCGTTACCCAGTTAATGGGTTGTGGAGGTCTGGTAAGCAGCCGCTCCACGTAAAATACTGGTATTCAGCTGAATCCGGTTTGACTGGAAACCGACCACAATGTAGTTGCGAAAAGGCTAGGCAGATGATGAAGTAAAAGTTTTATATATTCTGCTTGGTCCAATTTTAAAACCCTTTCATCTCTAGTCAGTCGCATACCTAAACAAGATTTGAGTGGACCTAGGTGCTTAACTGAAAAATTACTTTCTAACAATTTACACAAGTTTTTAGTATCACAAGTACAGACGCCAAGCACATCAAGCTACAACAATCTGTCAAATTTCTTCAATAGATTTTCAACTTTATCAGTAAAGCTGTAAAGTTCAAGGTTGATTGGGAAATTTTGACAGTTTCGGGTGGCTTGAAGTGCTGGCGACTGTACTTAAAATATAAAAGTCATCCACATATAAGCCAATAATGCGGTGAGTTCCCTATTATTTCTATTCACATACACACATGGCTCACACTTATTTTGTACCTATGTATCCGTTTTCAGTTAACAATTGGTGCACTTTCAAATTTCACATACGACTGGCTTGCTTTAATCAATCAATCAATCAATCATTTATTTATTGCAAACATGGGTATTTGGTACATAGGTGTTCTTTTTTACATATTAAAGTCCTCCATATTCTACCGTCGTATGGGCATGCAAATAAAATTCAACTCCAAAATTAAATTAACGTAATAAAACAATTTGAATAAAGATCTTATCAAAATTATACATTTCAAATCATAAAATCAAATCATAAAATTATAAATGTCAAAATTAGTTAGGTAAAATATTATGTCATGTTTAGGTCACAAATCAGAAAAATGTCAAATCAGTAAAAGTTATCACAATGATGTCATAAAAATAATATTAAGTATGTCAATCAGAATAAAATTATGTCCATAGTTAGAAGAAGCTATAACAATAATAAAATAAGTCAATCAATTAGCGTTGTAATAACTTTTTTCGATTAAAATTTCGTGTAGTGCCCTTTTAAATTGTATTACAGTCATGTTTTTTACTACATTAGGTACTTTATTATAAATGCGTGGGGCAATACCGAAAAAACTGTTCTTCATTAGCGCAGTTTTACATTTGACATGACATACTTGGTTTAAATATTGAGTCCGTATTGGATTTATTCTGACTTCCGACAGTTTTTTAAATAATTGTGGGTGTTTTTTTACAAACAAAGCTGTTTCCAAAATATACAAAGACGGAAAAGTTAAAATTTTTAAAGATTTAAAATAGGGAAGACAGCTATCTGTTGTTTTAAGCCATAAATATATTTAGATAAAAGACACACCTTATTTCCAACAGAAAGAAAACCTCTAGGTTGCTCCATATGTATTTTCATCCAAGTCTCCATATAAAAATGCCGTAGTTACATCTAAATGTTCTATCGACGTATTATAGTGGTGTGCAAGGGAAAATAAAATACGCATTGTGGAATGACGTACGACAGGAGTAAACGTGTCGGAAAAATCAATTCACTCTTTCTGACTAAACCCGCGAGCGACTGAGCGAGCTTTAAATCTATCAAAGTTTTCCGATGTATCATGTTTCACCTTGTACCTACACCCATTTACATTTCACAATATTGGAATTTTCAGGCCTCTCTACTAACTTCCTTACTTTGTTTTTCAATAATGATTCATACTCATTCCTCATAGCAATTACCCATTAATTTCTATTTGAAGATGAAATAGCCTGTTCGTAGGATTGCGGTTCATCAAATATTGAGTTGGCAAACATAGGTACTCATTTCGTAATCGCCATACCTGATAGGTGGTTTACCACGATTACTACGCAAGGAATGGCCGCTAACAGTCACAGGGACCTCCCCCGTACTAGTCGTGCCTCCTCCGCGCGCCAACACCTCACCGGAAGATGCTGGTTGCGCCCCCAGCTCCTCTACAGAGAGTTCATCCTCGAAAAATCATCAGTGAAGGTCAGTAGGTATCTTGCACCTCCCCAGCTGTCATCACTCATCGGATCAAGGGCATCTGAATGGATGAGCTCAAGTGGCTGACCAGCACGTTTAGCTTGCCCCTTTGGATAAGCCTTGGCCACCGGCTTCCCCTCAAGGCAGGCGAAACACTGCTGAAGGTCATCTTTATCAGCCGACAGCAAATTCTCTGATAGTTGCGGAATATACATCACATCATTGAAATTCTTTAGACCACCATTCATCCAAACTTACATAGATCCAATCTCAGTACTCTCCAATTTTGCCCTTTTGTCAGCACAGTTTACCTTTGCTTTGTTATTTCTCAAATTAACTAACAAACTTACACAATTACTCATGTGTGATGTCGAGCCACTATCTACTATGAAGTCTGTTTTAGTTGACGCATAAAAAGTTGATGCTGACTTAGGCTAAGAACTCACGGAGCGATTTTCACCCGCGACCCGGTTGCGGGCCCGCAGCTTCTGTAGAAACCGCGGGCGTAAATCGCGTCGCACATCTGCTTTCTACAGAAGCTGCGGGCCCGCAACCGCGGTGGTCGCGGGTGAAAATCGCACCGTGAGTTCTCGCAATAGTCTGCTCTTCCTTAGAATTTTCATCCTTTCTTAACCGCTAGTTAACATGAAACACTTTGACTTTATGTGACCCGGTTTCTTACAGAAGTGACACACAATCGCTTTCTTGTTTTTACTGTTTGCTGCAAACGCAGTGGTGTTCGAGCCGCTCCCAGTACCATTTCCAGTAGTATTGTTTTCCCGGTACTTTTCCTGAAGAAGCCTTGCACGAATAAGTTCTGAAGATATAGCCTAGTCCACTGGTGATCGATGCCGTCTCCAAAGCCAATACCAACGTATCAAATTCTTGAGGTAGTTAGGCCGCTTAAAAGTATTTGCGCAAGCTCAGCATCTTTTACTAGTTTACCGATGTTGGTCAACTGCTGCACCAGCGTAAACACATAAACAATGTACCTATGCTGTCATATTCGCGAACGTCGCAAATTCAACCCAATTCAGCATAAAATCCATAAAAAAATAAAAATTATACGTTTTCCGTCGACAATATTAGGTATGGTTTCCCTTATTTTCGTATGTGTGTCATACAGTGTGAGTCTTTATGATGTACCTACACATGTGCACATTATAAAGACTCATACTATATGCTTCGACAATCGCATTCGCTCTTAGAATGTCACTTTGTGTAGAGCCTCTGCTAGTCTATTCTGTAAATAACTATTTCGAAATCGAGTTTCACCTGTAAGCTTAGTGCGAGATTTTTTCAAATATCGAGCGCGGTAACGTTTACGCATATTTGTATGGCGCCGGGTAAATGCCACCTAGGGTCATTGTGAGAATGAAATCGTGCGAGTGTCAGTTTTATAGTTAACGCCGTCGATAGTAACAATCGAGTGCCGCTCGAAAGTGAGGACCGTTTCGTGCACATCGATAAACGTTTGCATGTATTAACCCGAGTGTTAGTTACCAATTTCACAGCTTTGACAGTTCGAATGAGAAACGACTTGCGAGCACGTAAAGTTGTCACGTAAGATTTTGTGGTGAGAACGTCGTGAGACTGGTGAAATAACAAAGTAATTTAATTTTATTTCCAACTGTGAATAAAAATTACAATGGCATCTCGTATGTATTTCGCTTGGAGGATATATGAGACCGCAAGAGTGCAAGATGAGCATAATTTAACGTCCACTTCAAACCTGAAGCGATACAAAGAAGCCAACATTTTATTCCCCACCACCACACCCATTTGCTCAAAATGGGTAGCAACCTAACCTTAACCTTTCGACTAACCTTCTTCCATTTCTCAGTGGTTTTAGTGTCACCAGCACCATCACTGTTCAATAATGCAGTCTATTTCTCTCATTTTCGTAAGCTTGTTCCTTTCGTAATCCTACCTCGGGCATTAGTAGATAATTTGCTAAGATCTACGTGCCTAAAAAGTAATAAACTTAGTTTTACAAAGTTCACTGCTTGGATCAAGTTCACTACACACCAAATTATATAAATTACACTTATTGCTCCACATATTTCACCAGCATTTCAAATTGGGTCTTCAGTTTTATTTAGCAAGAATATTTAAAGCTTAAACCTATTGGATTGGAGCTATACAAAACACCACAGAGTACTACTATCAAAAAAACAACTACTTAACTTTGTTTACACAACATAAACATTAACCTATGACATAAACTTCGTCGTATAAACACCACTATTTGAAAAGGCAGTCGCTTCTAATAGGAACACAAATTATGAATGTAATTATTTTGGCCGGTTACCAACGTTGGTTCGGTTGTTCGTCACTTTTCACGGTGAGCTAACGCGAATCGAATGGTTAGAAGTATCGTATCTCACACTCGCAAGTTAACGATAGTCGATCCGTTTGACGTTAACTCGATTTACGCGATCGAGGCGTACCTAACTCGAATTTAAGTATGATACTCGCACTAAGCATACTGAGTTTCTAAGCTCACAAAGTGAGCTTTATTAAACCACAACATAGGTAAAGGTTTTATGTTTATATGAACTTGATACTCACCTCGGATTCCGCTGTCGAGACACAAAAATTAATATAAGTCTTGTATTGTTGTACAAGCTTGATATAGTTAGGTAATTACAGAATAGCACCAGTGATTAAAGAGGTGAAATGAAATTAGTAAGAGAGATGACAAATAAGTAAAAAGAGAAAAGCGTGAAAAAGGACCTCTCTTCTGAGAGTGACTAAGTTTCTTATCTTGAGTTAAATACACAGGAGTTAATTAATGTTTCAACTGTTGTTTCAGAGAAAAGCATCCAGTCAGAAGAGGAAATGAGTGACGATCAATCGAAAGACACAGAAGAAATCATTTACAGAGCGGGAAATGACGCAGTTGACATAAACGAGCTTCCAGCGTGTGATACTATAGCAGACCATAATGTACATGTAGTTAGAAATAGATCTACTCCTAGTTTTAAATCTGAAAAAGGTATTGTTGCCCTTAACGCCTTTGATTTGGCATCATGTTGGCTAGGCATCGATTTATTCATTTATTAATATTATAAAGAGGTAACATTTGTTTGTAAGTTTGTATGTAGAGGGTAATCTCAGGAACTACTGGTCCGATTTGAAAAATTCGTTCAGTGTTAGATAGCCCATTTATCGAGGAAGGTTATAGGCTATATATCATCACGCTAAGACAAATAGGAACGGAGCATTAATGGAAAATGTGACGCAAACGAAGTTGCGCGGGTCAGCTGGTTACTATATAAAGAGGAAGGTAGGTATAGAAAATGAAGTTCGTGGGTGATGTGTTAGTTTTATACATAACTAGCCGACCCACGCAACTTCGTCTGCGTCACATTTTCCATGAATGCTCCGCTCCTAAATAATATTGCGACTATAGAGATGTAAGCTACCCTATCTTTCAAGATAGTTCATTTATAAAGTCTATTCTGCAAAATTCTATTGTTGAGGTTAATATTTTTCCAGAAACTAGAAAGCTCTTTTGGGTTGTTTATTCTTGTTTATTCTTTTTTATTCTTCTTAACTCAGTGGTAGTGTGGGTAAATACCGTAATTTAATGCTACGGGATCTAATATAGTACCTATATATGTCGCATCCACATCGTGTAAAACGCCGTATTACACAATTTGAAAAACGCCGCTGTAATGTAATGCGGCTACCTCACGTCAGATGCGGTCTGAGGGGGCGGGGGCCGTAGGTACACGTCAAATTGCAGTTTGAAAAACGCCGCTGTAATGTAATGCGGCTACCTCACGTCAGATGCGGTCTGAGGGGGCGGGGGCCGTAGGTACACGTCAAATTGAAAAACCTTTTAAAAATAGACAAATCGGAACATTTCATCTACCTATAATTAACCAGGGTGGGGTACTAAAAATGTCGAGCTCGTTTCGCTCGTTCTTGAATTCTTAGTTGCACATAAGTAAACAACATAAGTTATGTCTGTGTCAATAGTATGGGTCCCCTATGTTGTTTCGAACGCCGCTGTTGCGACACACACTGTTGCGTATTATTTTTCCACTGCCTCACAGGTTCGAAAGCTCACGGACACGAATGAAGTAGTCGCGGCGCGGCGTCTATATAGACGCTGTTTCGAAATAAATTTTCACTGCCTCATACGTTCGAATGCTTGTGATTTCGATTTATTTAGTAATAAAGTGTACAGAACAATATTTGAGCAGTAATTAAATAAAATCAACAAATTCGGTGTCAACGTCATCATTTAACACTTTTTTTTATTTTTATGGTAAAGTTGGTGGTTGCTTAGAGCTAGGCTTCCAGACGTGAATTGCTTGCAAAGAGAGATGCAAATATCTTTACTTTCTCACTTGCAGAGTGAGCCAGCGACCCATCAGGTTTCAACATTGGAGGCAAAGTGGATCGACAGAAATTCGTTTCAACCGCTTTTGACATGGACCAGAACTGCTTACTACCCGGAGCGTGCGATGCTAGTTTGGCCCCGATACCTCCGACATGGTCAAAACGTGTCCTACGTAGAACCCGCTTGCAGAACTTAGCGGCGCAATAGGCTTGTGTCCTGAAAAAATCTAATTAGTCCGTCAGTTAGATTATCAAAAAATATTTGACCCGTATTTTTTCTTTTGTTACGGGAACCAAAATTGACGAAGTTACGACGCTTTCAAAATTCTCAATACGACACGCCCTGGCATTATTTTTAGCGGGTCATGACGATGACGACACGAGCCCCTTCTCCCGAGTTTTGATGCGTTTTTTTCTTTGTCAATATTCATTGATTTACAAAAACAAAAAATACGTGTCCTAATGGACACGTATTTTTTGTTGTTGTGTTTTGTTTTTTGTTGTTTTTTGCTAGATCTAAACCAGCTGGCGAATTTGAGTATTGAAAAATATTTTTTTCAATACTCAAATTCGCCAGCTGGTTTAGATCTAGCGTTAAAGCAAACTTGCGTGCCTGTAACTCGGCGTGGTCAGCTTTCTGGTACGGGAGCAACCACTCTTTGTGGTGGGCGTTGGAGTCCCCCACAAAAATGAGCTTGGGTACCGTTGTATGGCGTAGCAGTCAACAGCTCTATGAGGGGGTTGTTGTCTCCTGTTCATCGCTGTGTGATCGGTATACGACGATGTAGATAGATTTCTCAACGCCAGTGTCCACAAGCAGCCATATGGCAGAAAAACCGATTTCTCAAAGCAACGGAGACGACGACAACAAAATGTCGGATGTGTACGGACGTACCTACACACAGACCCCTGCCTGCTTCTTGGACTTGTGTGTTCTAGAGAGTAGTTCGGGTAGTTGAGGTACGACACGTCCGAGAGGGTTGCTACCTTCGTCTCCGTTAGGAAAAACAGGTGCGGCTTCTCGGTCTCTTGGTGATGTTGGACCGGATCGAGATTGGAGTGCAACTGCCTGATGTTAGTGCACTTTTAGTGGGTGGAAGTGTTGTTTCACCTTATACTTCTTAACTTTTTTTCCAGTTACAGCAAGAGTAGTTGGGGAAAAAATCGAAGTTGGGAAAAAAAAAGTGCCGAGGCGCTACACAGTAAACCAAGTGGAATACTAAAGCTAATCCAACCTATGGGGATCTCAATTGCAGTCAGCGAGAACGCCCGAACCCCTCCGGATATGGCCACCAGGTCCTCCCATCCAGTCGCCGGCTGGCGACGGTGACGGTGACGGTGGAGCATATCGGGATTTTCCGCGAGTTTTCGGGGACAGCCTTTGGCACGTGACTGGCGTGCTGCTTGGGCCCCCTACTGACTGCGGTTGGCCAACGGCTGGCACCGTGCTTCGGATCCCACTACCCTCCAAAATGAGTTACCCGAAAAGCCGTACCAGCAACCAAGATCGGTTCTAAACAGCGCAACTGACACCTCCTTCTTCCCCAAAGGCACTGGCACTCCCGCACCCCGACGAAACACAGCAAGCTGCTTGACGCCGTACTCCGGCGGAATGGTGGTCGCGCGCCAGGCGGCTCCTTGCGGAGCCTACCACTACTTGAGTAGGATCGTTCAGCCGTACCACAGGCAAGCATGTGTTGCCGTTGCCCGGGGTGGACCGCTTGGAGGTAGATCCCAAACCTCGGCCAAAGACCAACATACCTATGGCTGCGAAATTTGTCGCCATATTTTATTACAGCCAATGCGTTGTTAGAATAGGGGATTTGAAATCGTAGGTAAATTCAAACAACAATCATTTTCAACAATCTAACTTAACGATGGAGCCCCGAGCCTAACCTATCCGAGGCACTCCTTGTAGGTACCTTTTTTTAAGGATGGAAAAACTTCAAATGACTCCCGCTCGGGGCAGAGCAGAAGGGTGTGTCAGACTTACTGACTAAAACCCATCCGTGTTCCTCCTAGCGACCTTTGCATTCCAGGGCCGCGGTGACACTTTCGAACAAATTCCCTAACCCTGGCAGGCACTGACAAAAGCGGGCCCGTCTGCTATGCTGAGATCTCTTTGCGCACGTGGAACACAACGTGCCGTAGCTCCTTGTACCTACCTACTCCTCCATTAAACGATATTGAACCAAGTCATCCGCCTAATGTTCAATTAAATGCCGGGTTGTCACTCAGGTCACTGATTAAACGGCGCCGTTCACTAAATAGGTGGAAAAGGTTAGGCCGTCAATTAAACGATTGATTAGGCTAGTAATTGGAACTAAAACCTTTCAAACCGGCGTATGGCCGATGCTACTAAACTGCTTCGACGAACGCGAAGTGCTCATTCAATGCAGCGTAGGTACTTTATTTCAGCCGAATTGAAATCCAGCTGAACGTGCTGTAGCCGCATTACATTACAGCGACGTTTTTCAATCCTTCCTTTATGCAATACAGCGTATTATACGATTTGGCTGCTACAGCAGTGGACTGCACGTCTGTGGTGTCACTTTGACCTTTAGCTGACCTGGCGTGTACCTATACTGTACTAAGGTTCTCACTCGCACATTATTACCTACTTAGTAACTAGATACTAAAAAGTTCACGAAAATAAAGAGTGTCGAGTGTAATAGATGGGTAGATAACTATTGTACAGTCAGCGACAATATTCGATGAGCAAGTTCACTGCATTTTGTCTTATTTTGTGGCCAAAGCTATTCAGTGGCTTATGGTGGTATGGATGTATGCGGTACAGAGAGTAAAGTCCCGCAAACCTCCATTGAAAAGGAAGGATCCTCCGATCGGACGGTTGTTATGTCCGGTGTGGGCAACTGCCCGATGGTTGATAGTCGGGCTGATGTATAAGTTCAAATCGCACGGTAAACTCGGATTGTGCGATGCAAGATTTTAGTTCGCTTCTAGTTGGATAGATGGCGTCGCGGTTTTATTTTTTGCGATGTAGATTTGCTCCGTTGGTTTCTCTTGTGGCGGCATTGGTGCCGCTACAATGTTGGCGACTTTTGTAACTTATATTGATATTGTCGCTGACTGTACTTGTGTGATAAGGTGTGCATGTACCTATCTAAATGTTAATATCAACACGGCAACAGTGTGTCTTAGTTTTATGTTGTACATATTATATAAATATCACGTCAGTGACCTTGTCGACATTTCATGTTTAAAGAACCTTGAGAAGGTTATCTGACTGGGTGTGAGCGGGGGTGTCTTTAAAGACTGATACAGGACTCGGCAACGGCCCACGACCAATTTTTTTTAAGAAACATCTTGGCTTTCAGAAAATCAAGAGGATGATGCAAAGGTCAATAAAACATTTTCAAGAGATACATTACACGAAGATGAAAATCTACCTAAATTAGAAAAACTGGTTGAGAAAGTCGTAGTGTTGCATTCTTCAGAAACTGCCAACGAAACGCAAGCCGATGCTAATAATTTTGAGCAAACAGAACAATCGCAGAACAATCAAGAACATAAAGATAACGGCAACTTAAAAGAAAATTATGTATTACAAGAAAATGAAGCGCATTCTGACGAAGAACACAATAATCAAAAGTAAGTTACCTACATAAAATGTCATAACCTACTGGCATTGATATAAAGTAATATATAAGTGTACTACTGAATATAATATCGACCGTGGATGAGCCCCGTGCTTAATGCGGCATGCATTATGATTTTCAAAGATTAACTAAATTAATGAAAAAAACTTAGTCATTTTTACTACCGATTAAAACCAATCCATTATGGCATCATACAGTTTGAGTCTTTATAATGTGTTAGATAGCCCATTTATCGAGGAAGGTTATAGGCTATATATCATCACGCTAAGACAAATAGGAGCGGAGCAGTAATGGAAAATGTGACGCAGACGAAGTTGTGCGGGTCAGCTGGTTACTATATAAAGAGGAAGGTATAGAAAATGAAGTTCGTGGGTGATGTGTTAGTTTTATACATAACTAGCCGACCCACGCAACTTCGTCTGCGTCACATTTTCCATGAATGCTCCGCTCCTAAATAATATTGCGACTATAAATTGAGATGTAAGCTACCCTATCTTTCAAGTTGGATCAAACTGCGGTGTGTAAATTTGGTTAAAATCGGTTAAGTAGTTTAGGAGTCCATCGCGGACAAACAACGTGACACGTGATTAGGTATATAGCCGCTATAACAACACATTTTAATGAAAATGGTAAAAAGTTAAAACTTACCCCCCCTAAGTTTTGACGTGTTTTGATCGGCGGCGGCGTTATTTTGTCGTCGCACTATAAAATCGTAATTAAAGGTAATAAGTACATAAAAGCATCATATTTTGTATATTGGTATATAGGGCTGCCATAGAAGTGTAAAAAATCAGTCGAGTTTGTGTAGGTTTTGATCAAAAACTGCAAAATACAATTCTCTGAAGAATTCACGCCATACCGATGAAAATAAATATTTCACGTTTTATATGATGGTACGAATCCCTCAGTGCACGAGTCCGACTCGCTCTTGACCGTTTTTTTTAAATTTATTATTTTCTACTTGTTGTTATAGCGGCAATAGAAATAGCCTATTTACCTAAATACCTACGGTTTTTGAGACAGCCCGCTGACCAGACAGACGGAGGCTTAGCAATATGCTTTCGTAGGTTACCTTCGGGTACGGAACCCTAAAAAAGTTAAAAATTGAATAAATTTTCGGTACAGAGAGGTCGGTATTGATCGGTGCAGGGAAATTAAACCCATGTCGTCGTCACTTAAGCTTCTCACATGGCATGATAGACCCTGGTCGCGCAGGGAGCACTACGGACAGATTTGGCGGTAGGTACCAATCTGTCTGTACCGAAAACCTGCTAAAGACTTTGTTTTAAAATCGCCCAAAGTTACCACACTGGGCATAGTAAAGTCTAAAGTAAGGTAATATTTAGTTTAAGCAGATAAGAATTGCATTAAATTGCACATCTTTTGTCATGACAAGCTAAGGGTGAGTTCTTTTATCCTTAGCTATCAGACTGATGATTATACATGCTGCGATTTTAGTCGTCTTACAAAGGCAGCCCACTTTATGTTCCCGGCATAAACTACCTCTAGGTTGTATATAGGTATAGATTATTCTTATAGATAAATCATCTATACTAATATATAAAGCTGAGGAGTTTGTTCGGTTTGTTTGCTTGAACGCGCTAGTCTCGGGAACTACAGGTCCGATTTGAAAAATCCCGTCAGTTTTAGGTAGCCCATTTATCGAGGAAGGCTATATATCACGCTAAGACAAATAGGAGCGTAGCATTATAATATAAAATGTGACGCAGACGAAGTTGGGCGGGTCAGCTAGTTATTATATTAAACAGTAAAAAAAATGCATTAAAATTCTGAAACACCCTGTAACAATGCGTATTGACGCCGGCACATGAAGCTACAATAATCTGTCAAATTTCTTCAATAGATTTTCAACTTTATCACTAAAAGAATAAGATTCGATTTTGACGGCACGGTTGGCGCAATGGTTGAGCGATTGACTGCTGCGCAGCATGTCGCGGGTTCGATTCCCGCACGGGACAAATATTTGTACGACCTACAAGTGTTTGTTCCGAGTCTGGGTGTTTTTCTATCTATAATATGTACCTACGTATTTACAAAAAAAAAAAAATGTATATATGTAGTTTATCAGCCATCTCGTTACCATAACACAAGCATTAGGTTGCTTAGCTTGGGACTATATGGCGTTGTGTGAAATGTCCAAGGATATTATTATTCAAGGTTGATTGGGAAAATTTGACAGTTTCGGGTAGCTTGCTGTGCTGGTGACTGTACGTATCAAAACAATGTCGCCGTTCAATTCCGCCCCGTCCTTGGAACACAAAGCTCTGCTGACTGCGCTCGCTTCTGGTCGTCTCAAACGTCATACGTCATGAATTCATGATAATGAATAATATTGTTTAATGAATGTGTAGTAGTCATTGGATACATGAAGTGGGCTAAAATCACAGACATAGGCTAAAATGGCATCGTTTATACTGTGGGTCAAATTCGTAATAACACGTTTATCGAACAATTAACCTAATGTGCTAAAATAATATTGATCGAAAAACGCACAAAATTTGTTGCCGAAAACCGAAAATTTGGTGCCCATAATTTTAAACCAGGTAATACGTAGGTAGTCAACGTAGACTAGCTACGTATTAAAAACTCGCCCTAACTGATTCAAACTAAGTCATCAATAACATTAAATTGTTCTCAGGAGACAAGGCTGTGAAGATAATGATGATGATGACTAAATATGTACTTGTATTATTAGGGACGACAATCCCGAGGAAGCCCTTAGCCAGAGTCAATCAGAGAGCAGTCGCGCGACTAGGTGGGAGGCCCTAGCGGACGTGGCTGCTGAACTACCCCCGTCTCTTACAGTCGACCCTTTAACAGGACAAATTTATGCAGTTTCCAAATAAATCATTTTACCTATGTATTTATTTGTTTTATTAATACCCTTTTAGGTCAGCCAACACGCAAAATACGCGCCTAGTCGTGGAGTTGCGGAAACCAGCCCGATTTACATACATACATACATAGGTCAGCCTAGGTTTTTCTATTTATAGAGCTATTTGTCTATGGTAACTGGTTCGGTCCTGCAGTGAAGGGTGCTGAAATGTGGTATGCAGGCTAGAATTTTAACATAAATAAGTGAGACGTGAGCGACTTGCGGTTAGCAGCGATCCATCTCACCATTGCTGCTGAGCATCTCCTATTCTCTCCGCTTCGCATAATAGACTAGTGGAATTCAAGTCTGAGTGGTCTATTTTTATGGCGTAGCGTTATTTTTCTGGTTTCGCGTGAATGACATAACCTACTTTGCTAACCATTAGGGGTTAAAATAAAAAATATATATTAAATGGTCAACAAAGGTATTTTAGCCTTTAAATGAAAGTTATGTCTGTGTATTTATAAATCTCTTTACTTTATAACAATAACATAAACTAACTCTAACTGATCTTTACTTTCATCAATGCCAATCCATTGTCTTTTGAGGTCCCTCCAAACACAATAACAAATAAAGAAGATGGCTCAAGACTATCCCAGATTGACTTAATCCACACACTGACTTTATTAATCAGTTCAACTTCTTGATCATTGCGAATGTCAAGTTTCAAATGGGCCATAGTCAAGTTGTAATCAGGAACAGAGTCCGTGAATGATTTGATTACTTCTTCTACACTCTCCACAGTTACTAACTTGATCTTCTTTGGATTTCCTTTTTTTAGCTGTGCAGACATACTCTCCTTTGCTTGGGTTAAGTATGTGTGATAATCACCAGTTATATCATCACAACCTATAATAACAGAGGATTTCTTCTGTTCCAGCATGTGGTTGAATATTGATAGGGCATACTGTGGTGTTTTTACCATTTTAATTATATTTTCTTTAAACTTTTCTCTATTTGTATGCACAGCATCTCCAAATTCTATACTTTTGCTAAGCTTTAACTGGACTAACTTTAGTGCTGCTAAGGAATCTTCAGTGGAGCAGTGGCCTTGCTTACCCATTTGAATGTCTTCTTTCAAAAATTCTCTAGCCAATGTTTTAAGTTTTGGTTTACGGGTTCGTTCACCAGTAAAGTTATACAGTAGACTGGTGTCTATTATGTAAGGATGCATCATTTTCAAAGCATGCAGATCAGTATTCAATGATTGGCCTACTAAAATAGCGTCAGAAGGTAGTATTGCTCGTAAATCATTCTGAACATCTTCAAGACGTTTACTTACATTGTTTAGTAACGATTTTGTGATACCTGAAAACCTGGTAAGGTAATCTGTTATATCATTATAAGGCTTCACTAAGGACTCATATATTACCTCATGTTTTTCATTAACTACAGATATTCTGGTTAGTTCCGAACCAGCACTTGTTAAGCACATTTCACAGTCTATCCCAAACATTGGAGATGTAACAGTAACAGGAACATATTCATCTTTTGTGAGTACATAATCAGCATATGCAGCACTTAATTTTCCCTTCAAAGGTACTGGATAGTTTTCTTCAATCAACTGCCAGGCTGACAGCACCAGTTGAGTTCTAGGAAACTTGTCTTCACTAGAAATGCTGACCTTATTTGTAATTCCATCTCCAATTGGAAACACGGCTTTCATCATTATCATCAAATCTTTTCTTGCTTCAAGAGCTAAGTTCATACTTCCGTACTTTTGAATAATGCTGTCCTTCTCTGCTTCTGATAATGGCACTAGGGCAAGTTCTTCAACAAGTGAACCTCCATAAACTGAAGGTGTTAAAATTTCAACTGAATCAGTAAATATATTTTTTGTTTCATTAAATTCATCGGCATATTGTTCCCATTGTTTAACAGATATACCTTCTAATACCAGACAAGCAGTTTTTTTTATATCTCCACATTTGTCTAACACATACCAGCGTGGAGATTCAGTTAGGTTGAGGTTTCCAAGTAGTGAGTGTAGTAACAAATATTGTACATCTGTAAGTGTTAATGGAACTCTTTCATTAGTTGCAGTAGCCAAAGAAGCATTCTCACCATTTGCCTTCAAACGGAAGTTTGGTAATGATTTCTTCCGTTTCTTTAACACTTTAGCTGATGATTTGATATCTTCTCCATTTTCTGTTGATAATTCAATATCTGTAAATGACAAAATTGAAATAATTGCCGGTTTCCTTCTACCTTTAGGAAATAGTAGGTATTCATCATCAAATAAAAAGTTATAATATTGATTTTGAAAACAGTTTAAACAACAGAAAAAACTGGAAACCGAAAAAAACACATTTTTTCCATGGAAGCCACTGTCTAAACTCAACTTTTCTAGTAATTACTTTAAACATGTTTCTACTAATTAATTTTAGGTTACTAAAAAAGCAACTTTGAACTTACGCGGTAAAACATTTTAGAATCTGTACGTTTAAATTATCACGCAATTTTTTTATAACATTCCACATCTCGCTATAAATTTATTTAACTGTTATAATAAAGAGGACTGAATTACCTACACAATAACAAATATTGGTTTGTACTTACTTTTGTTCGATTCGTCATGAGCACGTCGCTTTTTAGAAGCAGTAGTAGTGCTCATTTTCAGTGACTATTCTTAGCCGCAAACGAAAATAAACATAAACAATATATCGTAAAAAAATATACTAATTAAATATTATTTGTCTGTAAATCATTCGGTTTCCTTGACACCATAGGTTAACACACATAGTTTAAACACAATACGCCATGCACAATAGTGTACTCATGTACTCATGCATGGTTGACAAACTTATAACTTGACATTGACAATGACAGTAATGACACCAATGACCAGTGTTGCTAGCAAAACATTCAAGTATAGTATTAGTGGTATTAATCTCAAAACACAAGTTGCAGAATAATTACATGGGTGCAAACGCGGAACAGAAAAAACTGTTTTTTCTGTTCCGTGGGTGCAAACGTTCAAATTTCATAAGATCCAAAAATAATAGTAACTGTACAAAGGCGGACTTAACCATAGGCATTTTCTACCAGTCGATGAGTCGACCTTACGGTGGTACAGAGACAACATGGTAGGTGCAACACTTAGTGCAACATAATGAAAAAACAAACCGCGAGGAAGAGAAAAAAATATCTATAATAAATACATAGACACATACATACACAATAAACAAAATTTAACAACGTTATAAAGAAAACACGAAACCAACGAATTACCGCTGTAGTGATTCTTCCAACTTCTTGCGAATATGCTCACGAGCATTCACCTTAAGGACAACCGACTTGTTGCCATCCTGATGTTCAGAGGGAGCGCATTCCAAAGGAATATCGCCTGGACTAAGAAAGAGGAGTCGATAAACCCAGAGCGGTGTGAGGGACATCGTAAAAGAAGATTGTTGGTAGAGCGGAGATTTTTACTGTGGGCGGAACAGAGGAATTAAGAGGGAGAAGAAGGATCAAGGCCCTCAGCGCTCTGCGCTGGCGAATGGGCATTCGCCACAGCGAATATTCGCGCGGTGCGAACGGCGAGGCGACAAACGACTGAAACAAACGCATAGAAATATATACCTACTTATCAAGCCACGTGGAGCGGCAAACGGCAACGCGACCGGCGAAATGTACCGAGCGAACGGCACGGGTGGCTGGCGGCGCAGCCAGCGAGTGAAACGAATACATGAATCAGTACGGTGCAAGCCACGCCACGGCGTCGAGCGGCAGTCGCGGCGACTAGGGCAGTGATCAAATGAGATTAGTTGTTTTCGCCGCGAATAATGAACACCGAGACTTTTATTACTGAAATATTGTACTAGCAAGGCCACCTATTTGGAAGTATGGCCACCCACAATGTAGTAAAGAGATGTGGGAAGAAATTAAAACAAAATTTTAAATTTTAAAAAATTCTCCTTCCATACTTCGATTCCTATTCAAATCATGTAGGTACTCCACAATCTCTTCCAAATATTATGTCTTGAACCAAAAAACTATTACTTTCTAAGCAATATCGAGATAACTTTGATAAAGACATTTCGCTCTCGGACTTTCTTGCTGGTCGCGGCGGCGAACGTGACTGTCCGTGGCCTGTAAACAATGCCGCGCGAATGGTCGCCTCGCTCCCCGCATCGTCGTTCGCACCGCCGATCCCCGTGGCCAAGCCGTATTAGTGATCGATGCGCGGATACGTGATCATACTTACGAAGGTTGAAGACGAATCGAATGCAGTTATTTAGAAGGCGATCAAGTTTATTGAGGAGATCTGCATTCAGGTCATACTGTAGCATATATCACCATAGTCAATTATGGGGAAAATTAGGGACTGTACAAGTTTCGCCTTAATGTGAGCTGGAAGAAGATTTTTCAGTCGATACAGTGACCGCAACGTTCCGGTAACTTTTCGACTGACACTCGAGACCTGCTTACGCCAGTCAAGACCGGTGTCGACAATCAAACCGAGATCCATAACCTCGGCGCCAAATGGAATGACTGTATTGACAAAGATTACGGGTGGTACAGTTAAGCCATTGAGTTTTCTCAAGCTATGGGGACTCCCAACCAATATAGCCTGACACTTCAAAGGGTTAACACCACCCCAAATCGGTCTGACCCGTTCTTAATCACTTTCAAATCCCGGTTGAGCTCCTCGATCGCATCCAATAACAACACAATTGTCAACACCCGCCTGACAATATAGCTGTAAGTCATCAGCATAGAGATGATACGTACACTGAAGCTGAGTAGTTATAAGATTAATAAAAATTGAGAACAAAAGAAGAGATAAAGTACCGCCTTGAGGGACGCCAGCTGCAAGGTCACACCAACCAGACGAAGAGTCTTTTTTTTTATACAAAACGGGGAAACGAACGAACGGGGAACGGGGCGGGGCGGGGGGGGAACGGGGAGTCTCCAGCAAGAACTGACTGCTGACGCCCCCGAAGATAAGAAGAAAACCATTTTAGTACGTCGGGATAGACCATGAGATAATTATGATAGGATAGTTAAGAGGACTTCGTGACTGACGGTATTAAACGCATTGGAGAAGTCGATCAACACCAAAGCAGTAACTAGTGTCTTCCATTCCCCACCTAATATCGTCAGTCACTTTAAGGAGAGCTGTTACGGTACTGTGCGGCTTGAAACTAGATTGAAATGGGAGTTGCGGTAAATATGACTGGTAAACTGCTTAAAACACAGGCCTCGAGCACTTTGGATTGGACAGAAAAGGCAGAATGGAAATAGGACGAAAATGATTGGGTAAAGTGCGATCAGAAATATTACATCTCAAAACCAAAAATTTGCATAATACTCAAGTTTCAAAACATCTGTGGCGTATCATGTCACAACACCGTTTAAATATTTCAACAGTGGCAGCACTAAATGTTTCCGGCGCCAGACCAGAGTCACCGCCATATTGTAAAAACCTTTCTGAGGCCTTAGTGTGAGTTTTTTCGTTTTTTCGACTCACGTTCGAACGCGTTCGATTGCGAGCGCGTTAGAATTTAGTATGGGAATTCAGTTATAGTGCCACCTGGTGGTCACTCGTAGAACCTAATTTCCCATATTAAATTCTAACGCGCTCGCAATCGAACGCGTTCAAACGTGAGTCGAAAAAACTCACACTAAGGCCTCTGCTCTCACAACTCGAATTACGAAGTGTGCTCGATATGTATATAGGTACCTACCATCTTTACCAAACGTGTGTTGTACAAGTATATTTTGTGAATACAAACCATTCCGATATCCACGACTTTCATTTTTGCTAGTGTACCTCCAAATTGGTGACCCCTACTTGCCGGCACCGCTGCGCCGAGCCACCTTCGAGCGCCTGCACGCTCTCAGCCACCTCGGTGCTTGCGCCAGCGCGCGCCTCGTGGTACAGCGTTACGTGTAGCCTGGCGTGGCGCGCGACTGTCGCGCCTGGGCAAAGGAATGCCTCCACTGCCAGCGCGCCAAGGTGACGCGCCACGTATCCGCGCCACTCGGAACTTTTGCCGCTCCAGCATCCAGGTTTCGCCATGTCCACTAAGACATAATCGGCCCTCTGCCAACATCAAGAGGCTACTCACATTGCCTGATGGCTTCGATAACCGCCGAGGAGGTAGCTGATCGGTTCGTTGAGGGTATGGATTGCACGCTTTGGTGTGCCTACCACAGTCACGACTGACCAAGGTCGTCAATTCGAGTCGGACCTTTTCAAACGGCTCATGAGCGTTGGTGCGTCCTAGCGAAGACGAACCACCAGCACAATGAATACACTAATTATTGGCATACATTTTACCATGCAATTCCTTTAGAACGTCGTGATATTTGACTGCTTTGTAAACAGTGATCAATTCATGGTAAATTGTCCTATAACTCTTTAATTACTAACGGAACATCATTGTTACTTGGCAACATGTTGCAGACACTTACAAGGTTTGTATAAACGTGAAAATCTAGACCCCAAAGTGCATACTTTAAGAACTAAGACCTAATAAGCGTATTTTACGTTTATATTTTTATCTTTTAAGCCCTACAATTTTTTCTAAATCTATTTTTTAAACAAATATAAACAAATTCAAAACAACTTATGTAAAAATCTACAGCTCTCTATGTAAGCGCTTTATATGAAAACTAGGTAATGGCCAAACGTTCGCGTAGCGGAAACTTGAATTTCTCCGAAGTTTATGCATGCACTAATTTTATTCATACATACACAATTACACACAAATACACACTAATTTTTGGACACATCTCTTTTCTTCTAAAATCTATGGATTAAAAAAAGTTCCGCCAGGACAACGTTCGCCCAGCGGAATCAGTTTTTGGTGAATTTCTCCACAATGGCTGCGTGCACAAATTTTTTTATACCATGGTACTTATACGACGTCATACACTAAATATCTGCATAATTAAAATCTTTTAATTCAACAACATTCCGCTGGGCGAACGCAACGCACACGCCACGGATTGGATTCAAAATGTAGGTACTTACTGAAAAACATTAAGTGATAACTAACTGGAGTAACATTTAGCGTTTATAAAATCGACACACAAAATCAAAAGATATCGAAATTTAAAGTTTAGGAAGAATCTTCATCGAGCGCTAAAGTAGGTTGTTTTCCAGATAGGTACTTGTAATGCCATTTAATGAGAAAACGTTGCAGTAATAAATGTGTGAATAGACCCCAAAACAATGTATTTCTGGGTAATTTTTTAATAAAACTTAATATTTAATCAAAAGAAAAGTGAACATGTTACTATCTTATCATCATTATTTTATCGTAACGTGTGAACTTAGTTCGAACTTACGACTACTTACGAGTAGGTACCAATTACATTGTAGATAGATTGCGTTGTAGCCCCCAGTTTTTTGGTTGATTTATTTAGCTATGGAAAAAAGAATGACTAGATACTGTGTACGTTACCCCAGCAAGAAAGTATCTCCTAGAGTTAAATGAGTGGAACGTATAGTTGGTGCCTTATCTGGTGTAAATGTGCCCCCACATAAAAAATGTCTGCCCCCTGTCGTTATGGAAAAAAACGGAAAAAACGATTCTTGCTGGGGTAACGTTTTTCTAGCAGGAAAATTCTAAACGAATGATCGGAGAGAGAAAAATTGTGCATGGCCAGAGAGCTTACATGTGTGCCAAAATGTGCCCCCAAAAATAAAATCTGTGCCCCTTCACAATAACGAGATATTGCATTTCCTGCTGGAGTAACGTTTTGATGAATCGTATATCTCTAAAACCATTGCATGTGCCCATGTAGAATTAACATACACGAGTAGCTCTTAATGTGTGCCCCTATGTGCCCCAAATTAAATTTAAGAAAATATTTATAGTTTTCAAGTTATCGCGGTTTTATGAAAACCCGAAAAAACATCGCAGCGCCTAAATGAGACAAGGTATAAGTTCGCTGAAAACTGTATTCGGTCTTTCTTGACGCTAATAATAACCATACAAAGTTTCAAAACTGTTCATGCATGCGTTTTTTAATAATCTTGCTAATAGTCAAAACGATGGTGTCATAATTTTGACGGCAAAATACAAGGAACCGGCTCAATCCCAGATGTGTAGGTGTAAACCAAAATCTTGTGCCTTTAGTCAAAAATATATGGTGAAAATATTCAGCTTGGAATGTTTCGCATTAAGTAAATATTAACAAAAAACCAAAATATGTAATCAACGGCTGGTTATCCGACCAAATTTGAATGACTACTAAAAAGCGACGGATTCATACATATCGATGACCTTCTTTATAGGACGACTTTAGGACTTTTTAGGACTTTATAGGATCTGTGTTGCAACAACGTGTTTCCATTTTGTATGTCGTATTAAGTAGCTATGAGAGATTTATAATTATTATTCAACGATTATAAGCTGATTATGTAGGGTCACATAATTTTGATTTGATGGCGTTTTAGATATATAAGTGACATTCCACAGTCAGGTGATAATGTTGTTACGTATATATGATAAATGTGATTATTTATAGCCAAATACCATCAGATAATTTGTGCACATTCGATGTTTACAGTTATATCTTTATGCGGTTAACTATAGGTACTAACACACTTTATCTGAATCTATGTATTTATAAGCAAATTACTCGTACGAAAATTATCTAACTGTGATTTCAAATTTAATATTTTTTTACACAATATTATACTTATACCTAATACTGATCTGTGATTTAAATAATAATGACTACACAACGTGCAAATAATTTCTAATATTTATAGGTAGGAAATTTGATCTGTGATTTGAATTACTTAGGGAATAAAAATAATAATTTCCACATCAACAAGCTGTTTCATTAATATAGTCACAAGGTGCATTTATATTTTTTAGCCCCCAAAACTTTTGAACGCGACTGTACGGACAACGGCTTAGTTAAAATACGTCCTATAAAGAAGGTCATCGATATGTATGAATCCGTCGCTTTTTAGTAGTCATTCAAATTTGGTCGGATAACCAGCCGTTGATTACATATTTTGGTTTTTTGTTAATATTTACTTAATGCGAAACATTCCAAGCTGAATATTTTCACCATATATTTTTGACTAAAGGCACAAGATTTTGGTTTACACCTACACATCTGGGATTGAGCCGATTCCTTGTATTTTGCCGTCAAAATTATGACACCATCGTTTTGACTATTAGCAAGATTATTAAAAAACGCATGCATGAACAGTTTTGAAACTTTGTATGGTTATTATTAGCGTCAAGAAAGACCGAATACAGTTTTCAGCGAACTTATACCTTGTCTCATTTAGGCGCTGCGATGCTTTTTCGGGTTTTCATAAAACCGCGATAACTTGAAAACTATAAATATTTTCTTAAATCTAATTTGGGGCACATAGGGGCACACATTAAGAGCTACTCGTGTATGTTAATTCTACATGGGCACATGCAATGGTTTTAGAGATATACGATTCATCAAAACGTTACTCCAGCAGGAAATGCAATATCTCGTTAATGTGAAGGGGCACAGATTTTATTTTTGGGGGCACATTTTGGCACACATGTAAGCTCTCTGGCCATGCACAATTTTTCTCTCTCCGATCATTCGTTTAGAATTTTCCTGCTAGAAAAACGTTACCCCAGCAAGAATCGTTTTTTCCGTTTTTTTCCAAAACGACAGGGGGCACACATTTTTTATGTGGGGGCACATTTACACCAGATAAGGCACCAACTATACGTTCCACTCATTTAACTCTAGGAGATACTTTCTTGCTGGGGTAACGTACACTAGATACTTGGTTGAAGAGTTGTAAACTACATACATAGGTTAACCATTTACTAAAATAAATGGTGTTTTTTTTTATTGGTGTATTATTTGTATTATACCTACTTTCGGCTTCCAGACAAACCGGATTCAGCTGAATACCGGTATTTTACGTGGAGTGGCTGCCTACCAGACCTCCACAATCCATTGACTGGGTAACACTAACAAGGTACTTCTTGGCAAGACTGCAGTCAGATTTTACTGACTTCTGATTTGACTATGCGTAACGACTGCTAAAGATCAACAAATGACAGCCGGAACAAAAGGCTTAACGTGCTTTCAGAGGCACGAAGGAAACTCGGTATGTTAAGATGGTCACCCATCCAAAGACCAACCTTGGCAAGCGTTGCTTAACCTTGAAGATCGACCCGTGCGGCTGTTTTTATTTAGCCACTAGCTCCCTTTTAGTAAATCGATTGTAAGTATGAACAAATTTTTTTTTTTATACTAAAAAATGTTAAAACAAACTAAATCAATCAGTGGTCTACAATCAGCAATATTGTCAGTAAAAATCGGAGAAAATACGTTTCTTTTGGACTGTGCTGGACGAAATTAAGAATCAACTGGTTCACCACCATTCGTTCGATAGTCGGTTTTGTTGACTTTGATTCATGATAGGTTTGTACCAGGAGATTACCTGGGCTGGTCAGCATTTCAACCGGTAGAGATGATACAGTGCCCTGCATTAGGTACCCTCTTCCTATATTCTTAATTCTGAGAGAGATCAGGATACGTAAATGAACGTAGATTTTGTATTATGCAACACATCACATCATTTTCCGACGTCCACGCGAACGAAGTCGCGGGCACAGCTAGTAGTACAATAAATAACAAACCCAGGAATGCTTTCGGAAAAACTTTATTTGGGGATTATCCTAAAGGCAAACTTACGAGAATATTGTACCTACCATTCATTTTTAATATCTTAAAACTAAGGTATGCTTAGAAGCAAATTTGAATTGGAACAGGAAGGTATCATGACGATAGCATTAGCATAGAATATCAATTTACTAACAATAGTGTAACTATACCAACAAGAAAAATAATTTCTGTACTTTTACAAGGGGTTTGTCTGATTCCTTCAAGCAGCCAATGTTTTTTCTATAAACGCTCTCATATCTTTGAGTTCCGCTTCTGAAGAACTGTGTGTCAATCCTTGGTATGTTGTAAATTCAACATTTTTCATGAATGTTTTGAGAAACGAGGCCGTCATTTGCCCCCATTTAAATGGGACTACTGGATCACAGTCACCATGAGCTTGGAATATCTGAAACAAACAGACATTTTATGTGAAAGGTACTTTAAAGATTGTTAAAATTCTACGGAATTTGAGATAACTGAAAGAAAATTATTTGTGTTTGAAAAGTAAAACACGTGAATTTCCGTTTGCACATCTTTAAGAATTCCTTATTTTTCGTGTAGAAATTCTCATAGCCCAGGGAGGTCGCTGACTGACTTAATGACCGGGCCCTTGTCGACTAAGTACGTCCACGTCGAGTGGCATAGAATGGGGAGGGGTGTATCTTTCCTCCCCAATGAATCAGATTTAGTATGTCTGGTTTTCGTAATAAGTCTAGTAGACGTTTAGCGTACATTATTTTTGAGAAATTACCTTTATTGGTACAACGTACGCACTAGCGGTCAGCCGTAGCGGCAGTCAAACGCGCGGTTAAAATTTAATATTCCGCTTGTCATTTAATGGCGATTGAGTGCGTACAATCACTAGCGGTTGCATATTAAAATGGAAAAGCGGACAGCAAAAAAGCAAGGAAGGCAAAGAAAACAAGCAACAATCCTCCCCTAAAAACATCATCATCCCTCTACACGCCTTTATATATTAGAAAAATCCAAAAACACGTATTTCTTTTATGTATTAAGATTGTTAATACCGAGTTTCAACGTTAAGATTCTTCCACACAGACTTAAATACTCATCGAGGGCAGTTTTTAATAACGAGTAATGACCTTCTCTATTTTTATTTATGTCAGTATTTGTGCCAAGTACAAGGACATTGGTCCAAGGAATAAGATTCTTCCATACAAACTTTAACACTCCCTTTTGGGGCTAGTACTAAAAAGTAATAGCGGCAACCTTTTTAATTCACTTATACTGCGTGTATCTGACATCGACGCACAAACGATTTCCATGGGTCCAGGGCATGCTTCTGGACACCCCAGAGTTGGAATTTTTCGTCGACTTTTTACTATTTTTTTTTATTTTTTTCAAGAGTTTTTTTACTTTAGACTGCTCATAATCGTTATTCTGACCTAACCCAATGAGATTTTTAATAGAAACATTATTAATTAACTACTTTCACTGAAAAGAGCAATCTAAATAAAACCATAAATAGGTTTCAGCTCGGCTGAGCTGATACCTATTTATGGTAATCTTGAAAAAAAATTAAAACATGAGAAAAATGCCAGGTCCAGAATCGTGCCCTGGACCCATGGAAATCGTTTGTGCGTCGATGTCAGATACACGCGGTATCTTACAAGGAATAATTATTTTTCATAAAAAAACTTCCATCCCCTTTTTCACCTTTACGGGGAGAGGTTCCTAGAAGCCTTTCTTAGTGAACGTCTACTAACTATAAACTACCTCCCTGCCAAATTTCATCCTTAAATACGCTAAGTAGTTTTCGATATTTCGTAATAAGTGAGTGACCTTTCGCTTTGCACACTTTGCTATTTAAGTCGTCTTACAACTGCAGCCCACTTCATATCAAATGACTACTACCCATTAATTGAAAAAATTACATTTCAAATTAATGAAACAAATAAAGATATTTATTATTCATTATCATGTCGCATGACGGAGTTTGAATTTTTGGAACACACAGGAGCTTACGCAGTCCGAGCCTCCGAGCGAATGGAACGGCGACATTGTTTTAATACGTAAACATTAGAAACAAGGTGTTTAATAACTCTAACGCATTATTTATTTTCATAGTACAGTCGCCAGCTAATCAAGCTACCCGAAACTGTCAAAATTTCCCAATCAACCTTGAACCTTCCCTCCAACCAACCTTGAAACCTTATATCTTCATCAGTAACGTTGAAAATTTACTGAAGAAATTTGACAGATAGTTGTAGCTTGATGTGTTGTTGTCTGTACCTATATAGTATCTAGGGGTTTTTTTTAAAGTTTGTATGGAAGAATTTTATTCCTTGGGTTCAAAAATTTGAAACTTGGCACGAATACTGAACTAAATTAACTAATAATGTCATAATTCGTTTTGCAAAAGTACCCCTAGTGGGGATTTAACGGATATTAAAGATTGTATGCAAGAATTATAACGCTTCGTCCAATACAGTTGAAACTTAGTTTTCATGATTTTGATTTTAAAAAATGAGTGATGGGTTCTTTGATTTTTTTTTAAATCAACCTTTTTGGGGTGTAAAGGGGTGATGATGATTCTAGGGGACGATGTTACTCATATACTTGAAAGTTGGTTTAAAACAATTTAAAAGTGAAATGTTTGAAACGAATCGACTATTTTTCGTGATAAGGTGTTGATTACGAAAAAGTAGTAAGATCCTTCCATCGAGGTAAAAAGGGCAAAAATGGAATGTATGAAAATGCCCATTACTTCGATTTAGAAACATTGTGCAAATAACTGTGTGTGTAACGAATAAAATTCGCAACGATTAATATTGTAAGATTACCCTTTACCCTTCAAAGGGAGTTGGGGTAGGGGGTACCGAAGTTTGCAGAGGAAAGTACTAATTCTGGGCGGACGAAGTGCTACGATTATTTGATCTTTTAATTAACCAGATCGGATTATTTACACTTTTGACTAACCAGATCGGATTATTTGTTGAGGAGTTAATATTTAAGCCTATTTTTAAATAATACGAGAATAATGTACAACGTAGGTAGTTCAGTATACTTAAAATTACATTAGGTATACACTATGTGACCAAGTGATTAACCTGGCCTTTCCTGTAAAGTAATAAATATTGATAAAATTAAATTGATAGAATACAATGGACACTATAGGTAACGTGTTGGTTGAGTGTCATGATGATAAATGATATGCGAATGTTTTTTTGGGGTCCGAACATCCGAAAACAACGGAACCCTTATAGGACCACTCTGGTGTTTGTCCGCCTGCCACAGTCAATTAACTTCGGATCTACTGGACCGATTCTGTTAAAATTTGGTATGCATATATGGACTTCTGTGACTCAAACACGGGCACTTTACGTAAATAAACATTTTTTCAGTGGCGGTCTCTTTTTTTGGATGCCCTAAGTTCCCGAGCTGGCGCGGTCGCTCTTTGTTCAGCGGTTAGATCAAATTCCAGTTATACAATATGATAATTAGATAAACAAAAACATAATACTATGAATATACTAAACAACGAAAAATACCCAATTTTTTGTCATTGGTCTTTTTTATTTCGCAAAATTGAAATCGACTTTATTGAAATCGTAACTCTATGGCGTACATGTGACGTCACATCTGAACAAACCAATGAGAACCTAGTTTCTTGTAGACTTGTGCTCTGATTGGTCGCCATTTTATTTTGGTTCACAATTTCTCGAAATGAAATCGAGAAATTATAAACTTTAAAATTTTGATGCGTAAAAGAGTACTCTGAATGTTCAGTAGACAATTTATCGAAAATTTACAAAATCTCATGTTATTTTATAATCTTACGAAGTTTGCGACTTTCCGGTGACAATCCACAAGCACAACTATTATCAAATTATTGATTTAAAAAGAGTCCGTGGAGTTTTTGCACCGTTGCACGTTCTTCCCCCTCACAGAAATATAAAAAACAGGAGAAGTGGCAAGGAGGCGTGTCGGTGTCGTCGCTATATGCGCTCGTACCCCATGCAATGCGCAATTGGCCGTCGCCGCGTCGCGTCGTCGCCGCGAACTACGGGCTTTCGACCGCGATTGTGACAAATAATAAGAATGCCGTGTTGTTCAGTGGTTTCTTGTAAAAACCGAAGCACAAATCAACACATTGTTAATCATGGAATCACTTATGTACAAGTATTTTACTATATTTGTCTTTAAAATCAACAAAAACAACTAATCGTGAACATTTCTTACTCTTACTGTTATTTTCGTTTCCAAATATCACAGCGACTGTACTATTTTTGCAATATATACATACATTACTCCTTAACCACTACTAAGTTTGTCGGTAAGTGACTGAACAAGCAATGTAAAAATCACAAAACGATACTTTATTAAGCGGGTGCGACGCGTAGTACGGCCGCTTGGTTGCTACGCGAGTTAATGATGCGATACTTAGTAAGCTATCGACAAAAATGTCGATTGACTAACGAAATCTTGCTATAAAAGTTTATATTCAATTTGTCAACCGTTTTAACCCGGTTAAAAGATCGATGTAAAATAACGTGTATTTACTTATTTTAATTATTTACAGCGTAATAGAGAAATACGTAACAAAGTTTCGTAAAGTGAGATAATTAAATTTTAGATTAATTGGTGTGTTATAATATTTTCTAGACATGCCGTTTTTTGTTTATTTTATTTTTAAGACAGCAAAAACTTTTTTGTACCATTATAAATGAGAGATTCGATAACTTTCGGATTTGCTCAATCACTAGTGTATATCTATACTAATATTATAAAGCAGAAGAGTTTGTTTGTTTGTTTGTTTGGTTGAACGCGCTAATCTCAGGAACTACTGATACGATTTGAAAAATTCTTTCAGTGTTAGACAGCCCATTTATCGAGGAAGGTTATAGGCTATATATCATCACGCTAAGACAAATGGGAGCGGCGCAGTAATGGAAAATGTGACGCAGACGAAGTTGCGCGGGTCAGCTAGTGTAAAATAAATTGGATTTCGCACAGCACAACGATAGCGTCCACTGTTTGTGTGTGTGGGTAAGTTGTACGGTGCATGGTAAATACACGCTGTGTGTGTGAAAGGATAAGGTTTATAATTGTTTGTAAAGTACGTTCTTTTTTGAGAATTGTGGGTGTGTGCGCGATTGCGTATCTATTGCTTTTACTGAAGTGCATGTGTAGTAGTTGGCGTTTGGTGGGGCTGTAGTGGCGACACGAGATTCCTAATCCTATACATTTTCGTCCAGCGGGCATATCTCCTTATTTATTAATTCTATGTTCCCCCTTTACATTTACGGTTTTATCGTGCAAATACTTCACCGCTTCACCTCTTTGACTGACCGACCTTGACAATTAATTCAAAAGTGCCTGTAAATGGTTTAAGGGAAATAAACGCTTCGAGTTTGAGTTTCACCAACTGCTGTATGGGGGGGAATTTGAGGTGTACACTCTACATGTCAGAGTCTCATTGCAGACATAGTACCACGGGCTCCCGTGATTATGCAGAGGGAACGGTTTTGGAGCGTTTGCATCCTGTGGAGGTAATGAGACTTTTCGTGTGCGAAGACGGTGCATGCGTACGTCATGATAGAATGATTGACCGCTGCGAATAGACAATTTTCCAAAAACCGCCTGGATCTCTATTCGTTGGGCGAATGTCTGAAATAGAGTACTTATATCTTAAGTTACTCTGCTCCGGTGACTGATAACAAACACCAAGCTAGCTATTGAATGACCGTTATCCTGTTCTTGGTATGAATTTTTTGTCTTCATTAAAAGAGCGAAATTATGACTTCAAGACTGAACTGAAACAAAAAAAAAAACGTTTTTTTTTTTGTTATATGTAAGAAGGTAGGTACGGTTTCTTGGTTACGTTCTGAAGAGATTGCGAATCCGATGAAGCGTATAGAAGCAGAGCGCAAATACTTTTGGTCCGTGCCGTGCACTGGTGTTTTTGTCCTTGGGGACTCTGCATACTACTGAGAGCGCATAAATTTAGTGACAGCCACCGGTCATCGCACACCCGTCCGAGGAGAGAGAGATGGAGTTGAAGCTAGGCAACAGAATCTACCTGCATAATGTTGTTGTGGCCGATATAGTGGACGATTGCATCCTGGGCTTTGACGAAGAATCGTTGTGAGATCGATGTTAATAAAGGAGTTATGACATGTGGGCAAGAAGAACATTTCACGGTAGGGGCGTTACCAGGAAATATATACAGCCTAAAGAAAATTGTTCTTCCTCCGAGATTGGAAACGATTGTGCCGGTTAATTTTCCTCGGAATCCTGGAAGGACTCATCGTTGTATACTCGTGGAAAAGGAAGACAATGACCTTCCGTGGAAAGTTGCACGAACTTTGGTCAGAGCTACCGACATCTCAGGGGTACGTGTGCTGAACCTTTGTGACAAGGAACAGGTGATAGAAAAAGGCACACTGAAGGGTACCTGCGAGGAAGTGGAGTGGTTGCGTCGATGCCAATATCAATCAACTGGGACCCTCAGCAAGGATGGCCAAACGAGAGTGACCGCACTTTTAGAAGACTGTCGCAGCGCTCTGTCTCAAAACGAAATGGTCAAGGCGAAGAGGATGTTACTCAAGTACGCCGATGTTTTCTGTTCGAACGATGCTGATATCGGGAAGACTGAAGAAGAATTGCCTATCCGTCAGCGGCCAAGGAGATTACCGTTAGCACATGAAAAAGAAGTGGAAACGATGATTGAGGAAATGGTGAAGGATGGTGTTATAGAACCTCCATCCAGTCCATGTGTGTTCACCTGTAGTGCTGGTAAGAAAGAAGGACGGCAGCATGCGATTTTGTGTTGACTATCGTCGTCTGAACGCGACGTTACAAAGAAGGCCAGCTATCCTTTGCCAAGAATCGATGACACGCTGGACATGCTCACTGGAGTTAAGTGGTTTAGCACATTAGATCTAAAGAGTGGCTACTTGCAAGTAGAAATTGACCCTAAGGACAAGAAAAAAAAACTGCATTCTCGACAGGAAAGGGTCTGTGGCACTTTAAAGTTATGCCGTTTGGATTGTGTAACGCTCCGGCAAAGTTTGAAAGGTTTAATGGAACTTGTACAAACCGGGATAATGCTGCCTGATTAATGATGCCTGCCTTGTCTATTTGGATGTCATCATTATCGTAGGCCGTACGTTTGATGAACATCTTCAAAACCTGGAACGCGTGCTCATGAAGATTCAGAGTGCCAACCTCAAGTCGAGTGATCGAGTCCGAAAAAGGTTTCTCTTTTCAAACGGCATGTTAGCTTTTTGGGGTATGTAGCGTCGGAAGAAGGTATCCGCATCCGTACGGATCCAAAGAAAATCGCCACTGTCAAAACAAGCTGCACAAGCTAACCGAGGAGAAGCGACATTTCTATTGGGATGAAAGTTCCGACAGCGCCTTCCGGGAGCTAAAGGGCCGTCTGTACAAAACACCTAATTCAAATTCAAATTCAAATTCAAAAGTCATTTATTCAAATTAGGCTGAGGGCCAGCACTTTTTGAACGTCATGTTTTACAAAAGACAGTCCCCCAAAACGCCCGCCCGTCACCACTTCCTATTTTGGGGTATCCAGATTCCGACAAGGAATTTATACCGCGTGTATCTGACATCGACGCACAAACGATTTCCATGGGTCCGGGGCATGATTCTGGACACCCTAGACTTAGAATTTTTCGTCGGCTTTTTTCTCATTTTTTTCAAGGGTTTTTCTTACTTTAGACTGCTCATAATCGTTATTCTGACCTAACACAATGAGATTTTTAATAAAAAAAATCATTAATTAACTACTTTCACTAAAAAGAGCAATCTGAATAAAACCACAAATAGATATCAGCTCAGCTGAGCTGATACTTTGTGGTACTCTTGAAAAAAATGAGAAAAGAACCGACGAAAAATTCCAACAATGGGGTGTCCAGAATCATGCCCTGGACCCATGGAAATCGTTTGTGCGTCGATGTCAGATACACGCGGTATAGTTGACGCAGACGCAATTGATATCAGACTTGGCGGTGTGTTATCTCAACGGAATGGCGATCAAGAGGTTGAGATTGCGTACTTCAGCAAGTCGTTTTCGAAACCAGAAAGGAATTATTGTGTCACGAGAAGGGAATTACTTGCTGTGGTAAAGACAGTACAGCATTTTAGCAAATATCTGCTAGGGCGGAAATTCTACTTACGAACAGAACATGCTGCACTGAAATGGCTATTGCAGTTTAAAACCCAGAAGGACAATTTGCGAGATGGATTGAACTCTTGAAGGAATACGACTTCGTGGTCGATCATCGCAGCGGGAAATCGCATGGCAACGCAGATGCATTGTCAAGACCTTGCCTTGAAGACTGCAAGCATTTTACTAGGCAAGAGGGTAAAGAAGCCGTACCTGTGAGATGCTCAAGACAGACCTCAGCAACGAGTGGAAGGAAAGCTTACAACGTGCACAGCAGGAAGATTAAGCCTACATGGAGCGACGTCTCAGCGATGAGTTCGATCACAAAAAGCTATTGGGCACAATGGGACAGCTTAGTGATTCAGGATGGAGTCCTGTGCCGTAAATGGGAGAATGCTCGGGTAGACAGCTGTCATTTGCAAATGGTTGTCCCTAAAGCTAAAAAATTCAAAAGTCATTTATTCAAATTAGGCTGAGAGCCAGCCCTTTTTGAACGTCAAGTTTTACAAAAGACAGAAGCCGATAAAGTACCGAATGATCTACAGCTATACCATGATGGATGTTCAGGAGGCCATATGGGAGTTAAACGGACTCTACTGAAGATACGGCAACGTTTTTACTGGGTCCACTGTCGTGACGATGTCGAGGACTGGTGTCGCAAATGTACAAGTTGTGCGGCTGTAAAAGGACCTCAGACTCGTAGGAGAGGTGCCTTGAAATTGTACAATGTTGGTACACCATGGGAAACGATAGCCCTAGATGTTGCGGGACCGTTTCCGAAAAGTGGTAGCTCTCAGCCTAATTTGTATAAATAATATCCTTGAACATTTCACACAACGCCATCTAGTCCCAAGCTAAGCAACCTAATGCTTGTGTTATGGTAACGAGATGGCTGATAAACTACTTATACATATACATTTTATTTTTGTAAATACATACATATTATAGATAGAAAACACCCAGACTCGGGACAAATACTTGTAGGTCGTACAAATATTTGTTCCGTGCGGGAATCGAACCCGCGACATGCTGCGCAGCAGTCAATCGCTCAACCACTGCGCCAACCGTGTCGTCAAAAGTGAATTTGGTGACAAGCATATATAACCGTTTTTGCTGTCATACCGAAGTGCTGTTCACGAAAGCACATCAGTGACGTCAGCTTTCGCAAACTTTGGTAGAGAATTACGGCTGCCTGCAGACCTGATCACCGGAATACCACCTGACGCAGTTTAAAATTTAAAAAATTAATTAAATTAATCTTTATTTCTTACTTTTAGTCCATAATTTTATTTTAAATTATATTATTATTACTTTGTGAAGCCAAATCGAAAGCTGAAAAAAAAACACAACAGCTGATAAACCTCCCTCTGGCCCCCTCCTTCCTTTTAATGTGCCCAAATAATGGACAGTGAACTTTTATGTAATATTGATAACACTGCGATAGTTGATTGCTTCCGTGTCTCCACTCCAGAAGATAATGTAACCAAGTTGGGCAACCCCAATAATCTCTTGACTCTCCTATGCCAGAATATTAGAAGCGTTCGCAAGAACTTTGATTATTTTTCTATTTTTCTATCTAGACTAGGATTTCTACCTGATATTATCATATTGACAGAATGCTGGCTCGATTCTAATTTCAGCACCGTAACTCTGTCTAATTATGACTGCCATATTTCTAAAGAATATTTAAATAAAAATGATGGTATTATTGTATTATCAAAGTGTGGTCTAACTATACAGCTACGCGAACCTAAATTTCGAGACGGTAACTGCCTACTTATCGATATTGGAACGGATTACAGTATCATAGCAATCTATCGCTCACCCTCCACCCAAAATATTTCTTGCTTCCTGGAGTCACTTGAAGAGGTAATGAGCTTGGCTAAAGGTAGCACTTGTATCATAACTGGCGATATAAACATTGATATCAAAGTGAATACTGCAGATTCAAGAGCTAACGAATATCTTAACCTAACTGCATACAGCGGCTTTATATCTGGTCACCACTTTCCTACTAGAGGACCTAGTTGCCTAGACCACATGTTACTTAAAACCAAGTCACCAGCGTGTGTCCTCGTTTGTGACTCCGACATTACTGACCATGACACAGTAATTGCTGGCATTAATAAAATCTCGAACCCCATAAAGATTCCCAAATACTACAGCAAAATTGATTACCAGGCAATATCAAAAATTATTATAGAGATGGATTGGTCTAGTATTATAACTGGTTTAGATGTTAATGATGCCACACATCGTTTCATCAACTTAATGACACAAATAATTCAAAACTGTAGCTCAAAAATAAAAGTCCGTAGTTCAGAAGCAATCCGTAAACCATGGATGACTACAGGCTTACTCAGATGTGTCCGTAAGAGAGACTTACTGCACCAAAATGCCAGGAAAAGTCCCGATAATACCACATCTCAACAGGAGTATAAAAAGTACAGAAATTATTGTAACGACATTATCAAAAAAGTAAGTGAAAAATATTATCGAGAAATGCTCATTAAAAATAAAGACAACATTAAAAAACTATGGCAAAGTGTTACGGAAATTTGCTACACCAAAAAGACTTCCAAAACAAATGCTGACATTACCAAAATTTTGGAAGATCCAGTGGAATCAGTAAACTCCGCCAATATGTTTTTTAGTTCAGTAGGCAAAAACTTGGCTGATGCCATCCTATCCGAACTAAAAGTTACTGAAAGGCAACTGGCAGACGACACGAAACTGAACAGCACTCCCGGAAACTCCTTCTTTTTTACCCCCACTGATCCGCAAGAAATAATAAAAATTATCGATAGCCTAAAAAAATGCTCAGCCCCAGGCAATGACATGATTAACAATACAATTTTAAAACAATGTAAATGGACTCTTGCCCCTGTATTAGCCCACTTATTTAATCTTAGCATGTCTACCGGTGTCTTTCCAAACTGTCTCAAAGTAGCCAATGTCTGCCCTATTTTTAAATCTGGGGACCCACTTCAAGTTACCAACTACAGACCCATCTCCCTGTTATCCTCAGTGTCTAAAATACTAGAAAAACTAGCCAATAACCGGTTGCAACAATATCTAGAAAGTAAAAAACTGCTGTCCCATAATCAATATGGCTTTCGCCAAAAAATGTCTACCGAGGATGCAGTAATAACACTTGTTGACCATGTCACTGAAAGGGTAGATTCTGGCCATAAATGTGTTGGTGTGTTCTTAGATATGGCTAAGGCTTTTGACACAGTATCTCGACCAATACTCCTGAAAAAGCTAGCGTTAATGGGAATTCGTGGTTTGGCACAGAACTGGTTTCATTCCTACCTCTCAAACCGATTGCAAAGAATAAAAGCCAAACAAGGTGAAGTAATAAGCGAGTATTCTGAAATCCACTATGGCGTGCCGCAGGGAAGCGTGCTCGGGCCGACTCTCTTCTTAGTCTACATAAACGACCTCTGTGATCTAGCAATAGATAATGCAAAAGTGCTTACTTTCGCGGATGACACCGCTATTTTATTCCATAGTAAAACTTGGCCTGGGGTCGTTGATGCAGCTCAGAGGGGTATGGCTCGAGTAATGCACTGGCTGCAGCGAAACTTACTCACCCTAAATGCTAGCAAGACGAAATACATAGCATTCAAAACAGCCAAGCGCTATGAGAGTGAAAATCCACTCCATGTCAAACTCCACTCCTGCAGGAATCCTAACAGTGATATATGCCAATGTGTCGAGATAGAACAAGTTGACAATATTAAATACCTTGGCGTCTTGATAGACTACCAATTGTCCTGGACCAAACAAATAGATGCTGTCTCTGCAAGGATCCGGAAGCTAATGTTCATTTTTAAAAAGCTAAAGAACATAGCAGACCGCTGTACTATTAGGTGTGTGTACTTAGCATTATGCCAGTCTATTTTAAATTACTGTATAGGGATATGGGGTACAGCAGCAAAGAGCCACTTGATAAAACTTGAACGAGCTCAAAGAGGCATCCTCAAGGTTGCTTATGGTAAGCCCTATCGGTATCCCACTGACAGTCTGTACGAGGAATGTAATGTTCTTAGCGTTAGACAACTCTTTGTGCTGTCTGTAGCATTGCGCTTTCATCGACAGGCACTACTTACCCAAATTCAATCTTCCAGATCCTGTAGACTGATTAAATGGGTCACACCCGCAACTCGTACAAAGTTTGCCCAAAGATCCCCTAGATATGTCGGTCCATATATCTATCAAAAATTGAACAAAATCTTGAACTTAGTTGGTTGTTCCAAGCACAATTGTAAAACTAAAATTACAAAATGGCTATCAGGTCAGGACTATGAGAAAACTGAAGCTCTCCTGATGTAAATCAGCTGCAATAACTCATCCACACATATGTCCTACAAATAAACGTACACAAGCACACCCTTACAGACAATCAATACACATCACTACATTCACTCACATCATATATAGTATATCACATACTTACTCATATCATTTTAGAACATTTACACACACACACACACACACACACACACACACACACACACGCACGCACATACACACCACACAAACAACTTTCATGAACGTAATCTTGTAAGTTTGAATTTTATTTTATTTTGTTTTCTCTGCTTGTATGTTATCTTATAACCCAACTGTTAACTACTATGTGCACCTATATGTGTCATCAACCACGAGGCTACTAGATCCCACGACACAGGGTATCCTAGTGTGGGGTCTAGGGTTACTCAATTGCACACACAGTTTATATTTTATTTTTTCAATTATATCTTGTTACTTTTAGGCTTTTGTGCTTACTATGTCTGTAAACTTGTTCATAATAAATTCTTTAATTCTTAATTCTTTAATTTAGTTAGTACTAGCTGACCCGCGCAACTTCGTCTGCGTCACATTTTCCATTATTGCTCCGCTCCTGTTTGTCATAGCGTGATAATATTTTATAGCCTACTATAACCTTCCTCGATAAATGGGCTATGTAACACTGAAAGAATTGATCAAATCGGACCAGTAGTTCCTGATATCAGCGCGTTCAACCAAACAAACAAACAAACTCTTCTACTTTATAATATTAGTATAGATTAGCATAGATGAAAAATAGATAAATCAACTTGACTCAAACGCAGACATGGGCGAAGGTCACTCTTTCAAGGAACATCTTAACACCGCGATTCAGGAAATTGACGTCACACGCCAACGCCATCTATCGAATACTGCACGCAGTTAAATAGTCCAGTCTAAGTTTGATAGGTGGCGCTATCTCAATATTTTACTTCGGAAAGACTATAATAATTATAATTTTATTAATTCACATTTTTTATTATAAGGTATGAACTGATTACGATGAAACAAAAAACTTAATATTACTACAATTTACGCACAGTTTATTGTTATGTATAAAAGTTACGTGAAGTAATAATGAGACTTAGTGCACATAACCCTAATTTTACTTCGGGAAAACTTTAAATTCAAATATCTTTTGATAGACTGAACCGATTGCAATGAAACAAAAACTAAATGTTACTCCAAGTTACGCTCAATCCTTGTGTGTAAAAGTCATCTACATTGCTTTCGCAGATTTTACGTGATGCCCGAACAAATAAACAAACAAACAGACACTAATTCTAAAAATGCTGGAAATGGGTTCTATTGGTTGTTCTTTAACACCCTAGCTATTTTTTTGGATATTTTTTTCATGTACAAAAACCACTTTTCTAGTTTTATTATATGTATAGATAGAAGATTTTGGTGTTAGTAACAATGGTGCTTACGGTATAACCGATTATGCGAATGAGTTGTGGAACAAAATGAATGACATTTATGAGCACATCAGACAATCGGGCCAGCAAATGTCTGAAAAGATGAAAACCCGTTATGACAGCAAAATGAACAATAAAGGTTTCGACAAAGGTTCACTAGTGTGATTGCACAATCCAGTTCGCAGTAAAGGGAAATCTCCTAAGCTTCAAGCTAAATGGGACGGGTCGTACCGGATTGTCACAAAAATCAATGAAGTGACCTACCGTATCCAGAAAGGTACGAGAAGTGCACTTAAAAATCGTCCATGAATCGACTGGCGCGTTATTATGGTACCGATAATGCTCGGGACGAGCATGTCTTAGGAGGGCAGTGTTACGCGCCAGAATTAATGCCAGGTACACAACGAACTACTACCGCCATCTAGTGTCGAGTAGCGAAATGAATAGAGTCACGATCTTTCTAGATATTTCGATGCTAGAAAATTCTCGATGTTTCGACACCTGGTCAGTCGGGACCGGTGTGTACCCGAACGTTCTAGATGTTTCCATACTCGAAGGTACTGGAAATAACTGTGGGACCTTAGAATAATAACGCATAGAAACCTAGTACGAGTGCAAAAAGTGAGGCAACTAAAACTTAGCCTAATCCGTCAAACTTAGCCACCAGGCCGTCAGTACTCAATGTCACGTTCCGTCGAACACAGCTCGCGAGTAAATAATTGAAAATGACAGTTTGTTGCGTGAAAGGATGTTATAGCACATCAGGAAAACAAAAAAAATGTGATAAAATAACATTTCACAACTAAGTACTCACATTCTATGCACTATTTTTACGTAAATCGATAAATAAAACAAAATTCTAATAACCTAACTTGTCATAACACAGTGTTGCTATTTGTGAGGAAAAAATACCCACATTGCTTTCATTCATGTTTTTCATTTTTGTAATTTTAAAATACAATACTTACTGTTAATTCATATCAAACCCGATGTTTTAACATTGTTTATAATTATAACCCATCAAGCATTCTAAACGCATTGAACAATATCTCATTCTTTATGCGATTTATTTCCTTTTATTTTGAAATAAATTGAATTATAGCTTCCGAAAAAATATGTCATATTACATGAAAAATCATGTTTACCTTTTCCAGTTCCCAACAACATAAAATACTTGCCTTGATAGCAAAACAGTAATGCGTCTTCCCATATTTTGTGGGTAACGGCTTAGTAATGGTATCACTGAAAGCTATATCTGTGTGCGTTAGAGGAACGTAGACACATTCGGCTCACGCACACAAAGAAAATGAAGTGGACACACGATTTTGCTCGGGTTTTGTTCTAGACGCGGCTTCTATGCGTTATTATTCTAAGGGCCTCTTTCACCACCCTTGAGTAAAGTATCGAGTAGACTAATCGCCAATTAAAGTCACCCGTAACTGCACGTGTCAATTTCACGACGTTCGAGTAGCACTAATCAATGATTAAACTGACCAGTAACTTGCCACGTCGTCTGCCAATTAGAGTCTTTACTTGACGGTTAACAAATTTTCACTATACATTTTTGGAAATATCTCGAAAACCATAAGTCCTATCAACTCAATTCTTTTTGTAAAAGTGGTTTTGGGTCAAGACCTTTATTTTAAAACTAATTTCAAAACCCTATCACTTAAAACAAAAAATCACATTTTCAATCTACGTAATTATTTACAATACAAAAACCTTACATCTAAATTAGCATTTAAACTAGATTCTAACTAAACCTATGATGCGAAAATATCCTTATAACACTAATTAGAGAATGCTAAACCTAATCTAATCTGATTCAATTATAATTCTAATTAGTTTTCCTTACAATTTCTTTGTTTGATACGGTCGCGTCCACCATTACTTGCGCCTATGGACGCAGACGGGGTCTTATCGCCGACACTAACACAGTTTGGTATTTCTGTACAAGTGAAAAGTTTGCACTTCTATCTCTTTTAACTTATCCATGAAAATTTATAAAAAAATATATTTCCTAACCAAAAACACAACAAACAATACACAAAATGAAATGACAGCTAACCTGCCAATGACGTTTGATGAGTAACATTGACGTAATATTGAACGAATGCAACGTATGATTTGTTACGTCATTCACTTAACCGGTAAGTTGTTACTTGAAGCTTTATTTTTGCTTGTGAAATTGACAGAAGATACTCGTAAGTTTTACTTGCCGATTGACTTTAATTGGGAAGTAACTAATCAACGCTTTACTTGGAGATGGTGAAAGAGGCCCTAAGTGTGGGACTATTATTGTGCGCAACGCTCGCGAATGAGTCAGTATTGAATTGGCGATACAAGCGAAACTTCGGAAGCGATCTTCAACTGCGAATTAAGTGAAGTGAAGTGTTCAGTAGTGCGATTGCGGTTTGTGTTTAGTTAGAGTGATAATTAGTGTTTTTTATTAAAGTGTCATTTTTGGTAAATTTATCGGCTGTTTTTATTGTCACGAACCCCAAACTCGTAACAATATCATTCTTGAAGACCTATCCATAGATATGATCAGTTCTAAGTATGGGGGGAACCCCCAAAGCTTATGGTTTTCTTTTTAATATTGTTTTTCTAAAAATCTTAATGCTGTTCACAGAATACATCTACTTACCAAGTTTCAACAGCATAGTTCTTATAGTTTCGGAAAAAAGTGGCTGTGACATACGGACGGACAGACAGACATGACGAATCGATAAGGGTTCCGTTTTTTGCCATTTGGCTACCGAACCCTTAAAAGAAAAATGAATGTTCTGACAAATTGAGAACCTCTTCATTTTTTCTTTTTTTTATGTTTGTTCCCCAATAGGCTAGTTTCCACCATCCACAAATTGCAAAACTATTTAGTCCGTCAGTTAGAGTATTGAAAAATAATGGACACGTACTTTTTGTTTATGTAAATCAATGAATATTGACAAAGATAAAACGCATCAAAACTCGGGAGTGGGGGCTAGTGACGTCACGACCCGCTAAAAATTATGCCAGGGCGTGACGTATCGAGAATTTTAAAAGCGTCGTAACTTCGTCAATTTTGGTTCCCGTAACAAAAGAAAAAATACGAGTCAAATATTTTTTGATAATCTAACTGACGGACTAATTAGATTTTTTCAGGACACAAGCCCATTACTCGAAGTTGGCTCAACCAATTTAGAGTTTTTTCTTTTTGTTAGATAGGGTACACTTCTCTAGTGGTCCCTTGATCACCAAGTCCGGATCTGATGATAGGATGTTGGAGAAATAGAGGGAACTCTTCAAATTTTATAGGCACACTTGAAGTGATTTGGGTAGTTTTTAGAAGAGTACTTTCTTGGAGTGGTCCCATTTCAATTTGGTGAAGATCTGATGAAGAACTTCGGAGATAGACAATGGAACTCCTAGCAAATGGACCAGGATTGCTGAAACCTTATTTCTGTCTATTGTTTACAACAGTTATTAACTTAACATCAAGGCAGCACGATGTGAAGGGGTAAGCACATCTGAACCACAAAAAAGTGAAAAGTAATTTTTTTTTATTAAAAAATCAACCTACTTCCAAAAAAAACACTACAAAGTTCAATACCTTTCATTTGTTGGTGTCAAAAACAACCAAGAACACCGACATCAAAGCTTAGGGCCTTATTAAAAGTTGTGAAATGAGAGATACCAGTACATACTGGGGAACATACCTAACGTCCTAACATCACCAAGTGCGACATGCAGAAAAAGGGGAATAAGACCCTGAGTTTAGTTTATCAAAAGAAATAGATAAATAAATAAATAATAATAATAATAGATGGTTTGTTTAGATTGAAAAATGGGCACTTACATTATTTAATTCGAACAATTATATTAGAAAAATATATTTGTTATTGTACTTACCAGCATGTCTGTAGGAGCCTTTACTGCATCCGGAAAGTGTGCATGTCTAGGTAGCCAACATGATAGAGACATGATTCCAGCTAAAGGTTCTGGATATGTCAAACCCGCATGAAGCGCTAATGCCCCTCCTTGAGAAAACCCACCCAGCAATATCCTATTGGGGGAAATGCCAGCCTGCAATATAACCAGAAAATAATGAGAAGAACTGATAAAAAGAATATCTATTTTTCATTATAAGACCACAATAACAGCTCTTTATTATTTGTACACTGTACCCGTGGCAGTCACATAGGCAGAGGTAAGTTGCCATTCAAGCCTAACTGGATATTGCTCCAGCTAAAGATAGCACATAATATATCTAAATATTTATCAAGCCAAAAATTGTCTAGCATACAGCACACCACTGGATTTTTTTAACTTAAAATTTAACATTTTCCATTTATTAGGGTATAGATGGATATCTAATTTATCCACTAAGGCTTATCTGTATGAATTGATAACCTTGATTACAACATATAATATTTTATACTTACTTTAATTTCATTAGCAATGAGACGATGTACATGATCAGTCGCTCTTAATATTCCCTCTTCGTCTTCAGGAGCCGTGGCATCGAGCGTCCGTAAATCAAACCATGATGGCATACGAAACCCTGCGTTCAATGTCACTGGCATCGTCGCGGCAGTTGGACATATCACCTTAACGTGAGGACCACGTATAGCGGCGATGGTATTTGCCCAACCATGACTGGAAGTGTAAAATCATAATTATTTTCGCCCATAAGATGACTGCCTGAAGATTATTTATAAACCTTTATCATTAAATGTGTGGAAACAGATAAAAACAGTTATACTAACCCCGTGTCACCGAGACCATGTAGAAATATAAGCTGAAATAAACATTGATTTATTTAGACAATACTTTACAAAAATCAATAATATATTTTAATTTAAAATAAATTTAGCTTACCGAAGCAGTTTGTTTGGCTGTGGCAGCAATAATTACGGGATTCGGTTCCATTATCTAAACAATACGTGAAAATCAATACTTATTCCTGCAATAGCAGAAGAGCCAACAACCGAGCCAGCCAACGTTCATACAACAAAATTTTCTCAATCTGTCAGATTGTCTGTCAGTGATTGATTGTGACATTGTGACCAATGTATGTACTCTGTGATTTTCACTGGACTTTGTCAGTGTTGCCCATAACATTTTGAAGGATATCGGATCGTCCGTTTGATACGTTCTTGTCAAGTGCGGCTCAAACATTTCAGTTGGTGGGCACTAGGCACTACTTTGCTTTCTCGCCAGGTGCCTCCGGCCTCAATAAAATCTAGTTTTGATATGACTCTTCTCAAAATAAATGGCTGATTTCAGAGCAAATTTTGTGTTGTTTTAGGTCGGCCGTTTACAAAAGGTTTCCAGGTTTTCCGATTTGGAATTCCTGGAGTCCTTATTGAAAACACACGGTTTGTTTTCGAAAGGATCATTAGGTGCTTTTCCGTTGAGGTTTGTATGTAAGGCAATCATTCAAGGTACAGTCGCCAGCACATCAAACTACAACAATATGTCAAATTTCTGTATTAGATTTTCAATTTTCATTGGGAAATTTTGATTAAGTTCAATTTTGATTGGGAAAATTTGACAGTTTCGGGTACCTTGATGAGCTGGCGTCTGTATTCAAAACACGCCGAATCTGATTTCATGATCAGGAAACCGTGCGCTTGCGGCCGGCCTAGACTAAGAGTTTGAAACGATATGCTGCAGTATTGATTTTCTGTAAATCACGCATGTCCAGATAGTAGCTATGTGTGAGGAACTACATAGCTAATAGTCAACTTGCAATGCAACAGATTTAGACGCAGGCAAGACGCAGGCGAAATAGTCGCAAATCTAAAAGTTGTAGTGAGAAAGACGCAAGTTTATCAGTAGTTTTGAGTTCGTTTTAGAAATCATGATATAATAATTTACTGGTTTACCGCAGAGTGGAAAGATAATGCGAGACTTTATTTTGGATTTTATTGAAATGTTTATTACTTATTACTGAATTTTAGGGAGTTATAGAAGGTATGTGCCCCAGTCTGCCAAGTAAATTCACAAACGCTTGCGTCTGCGGCACTATGAAAAAGCCTAATAGGACTTTGTCTGCACAAGTATTTCCAGTTTGTATTTTCACAGTTTCTTCCCCACTTTAAAAGGCTGAGCAGAAAATGCATAGTAGAAGTGATTGGCGATCGCTATAAACTACAGACACTGTCGCACTGTGTATTGAACACGGAACAGAAAAAACAGCAACACGTCCCCCGAAAAGTAGAATCTGTTGTTTTCTTTTCACTGGAGTTAAAAAGATGAAAAGTTGAAGTGTATTCAGAGGCCGGACCTTAAAGATTGATGCTATTTTTCTAAAGGAAACAATCGATTTTTTTTTCTAAATTTTGGTCTGTAAGTATTCAGAAAAAACACTCTTCTCTCTTTATTATAAAAAAAACTAGCTGTGCCCGCGACTTCGTTCGCGTGGACGTCGGAAAATGATGTGATGTGTTGCATAATACAAAATCTACGTTAGTTTACGTATCCTGATCTCTCTCAGAATTAAGAATATAGGAAGAGGGTACACTACCTAATGCAGGGCACTGTATCATCTCTACCGGTTGAAATGCTGACCAGCCCAGGTAATCTGGTACAAACCTATCTTGAATCAAAATCAACAAAACCAAACGAATGGTGGTGAATCAAGTGGATTCTTAATTTCGTCCAGCACAGTCCACAAAGAAACACATTTTCTCCGATTTTACTGACAATATTAGAGATGGGCGTTGAATCAACGAACTTGTTAATCCAACCGTCGACGTACAATTAACTATTAGACGGTTCACCGTTGATCAACGGACTGGTTGAATTTGTAGACGGATAAACTGAGACTCCATTACGTTGATGTCGACTTAACGCGACGATCGACGCGAGAACTTTGTCAGGTAATAAAGTTCATTCGTACAAAAAAATAATAACTATGAACGAACAACGAGCAAACTAATTTGACCTCTAACTCTAGTGACAAAGACTTTATAATTCTATGGGCTGAATGCCAATTTGGATTAAAAATGCATTGTGTTTTAAGAAGAAAAGGATACCAATAATGTGCTTAACGTGTGTAAAAGAGTAAGGCGATTGGCAGTTCGAACGATGCGAAGTATACCGGGTTGTATTTGTTTACTTTCATATTTATTTTAATGTTTTGATGATTTGGAGCTCTCCAAATCATTAAAACATTAGTTGTGTAAAAAGAAAGTTGCAAGGCAACGACGTCACAAATACGTCACGGAATTTGTAACGAATTGCGATTTCGCTCAAGGTTCAAGTGGTGAAAAATACTTATCGTAGGTATCGATTTTTAACCGACTTCCCAAAAAGGAGGAGGTTATCAATTCGGTTGTATGTTTTTTTTTTTTATGTTTGTTACCTCATAACTCCGACAATTATGAACCGATTTGAAAAATTCTTGTTTTATCGGAAAGGATATACTTGCAGATTGGTCCCATTTTAAATTTTTTGAAAATCGGTTACGAACTTTGGATTTTAAATCGAAATAGCTGGAACTCGTTACTTAGATGATAGTTTTATGCACTGACGTATAAATCATATGGACTTGAAACGTTTGACTATAGAAATAAACAGTTATACAAATATCTATCATATCGACGCAAACATGTCAAAAAGCGTTTTGTCTCTTTTTAACTAGCCAAGAGCTGCATATGAAAAAAGAGACATCTATATGTTTGCCAAGGACTAAATTTGGCAACCCTTTTGTGTGACGTCAAAATCAAGCCTTTGCGTGGCCGGTCGCCATTTTAGTTGCCCAAAGTACTCTGTGGTTTTATGGTAGTTGTGCTGTCAAACAGTTGTTTGCTTTTATTATTTTCGTTGTTTTAAAGATAAATACGTCGAAAGCTAGGTTTTTTTTTGTGTTCTGGCTTTGGAAAATAAGAGAAAAATCATGCCATCGTGTTGCATAATACAGTATGGTGCGAGGAATAACAAAAATCAGACTAATTTGACTCTGCACAGGTTAGTTACTAGTTTTCACTAATCCAGTTGAATATTGTAGAATTTTGTGTAATGTATTGTTACCAGACGATCTTTTAAAAGATTATTGAAACCTGTGTCATATTTGTATGGCTTATTATTACGTTATTATTTTCTTAATTTCGTTGTATTGTTTACATACAATTTTTATGTCTCAGTTAGTGATGTGCGATGTTCGCATCGCATACGATAAGTATCGATATTATTATATTGATAAAGTGTGTAAAATACATTGCAATGCTATTAACCCACAGATTTCCTGGAAATGAAATTTTCAAAAATAAATGGATAGAAGAAAAATATAAACCATAGACATAAAATGTGGCATATCTGCTCCCTGCACTTTGATGAATCTAGTTTTAACAGAACCTTCGATGTGATGAGGTTACATGATGGCGCAGTGCCCACATTGAATATGCTGGTATGTTTTTAAACAAAAATTGTATAGCAATTAGTAGGATGGTATAGATTAGAAGGTATGGATTAGTAGGATAAATTTATAATATTAGTAGGATGTAAATTATATGTATGTAAAAATAATTAAATGGTGTTGTAAATAATTATTGTTGACTTTTAATTAAAACCCAATTTCATCGGTATGTTAGAAAATATACTTAGGTGATGGAGACGTCCGTGCCAGCAGCCCATCGTGGATGCAGCGTCATTTCTTTTCTTAGATTTTGTTCCCTCCACCCTGTCTCGAATGACCTAACGCAAGGCTTTAGAATAACGCTTAGGTACATTTCATTTGAATTTTCAAAAACTTATTCGATGTACCTTGTTACTTATCCTAATAATGGCAATAGATACATATTTTGGGGGGTATGCGGTACAGAGAGTCATGTCCCGCAAACTCCCATTGATATAATAATATTAAATATTGAGAACCTCCTCCTTTTTAGAAGTCGGTTAAAAAGATAGTGATTATCTAATTTTAGTTTAGTTATTGAACAAGAGAATCGGCAACAATGTCATCCAAACTAAACATGTACGCAAAGTATTAGCCTAAATCAAAAACCGGGAAGTAGGTCACAGATAACTTTCAGATTTGTTCACATAGATAGTTATTTTGTTGTACAGACGCCAGCACATCAAATTACTCGAAACTGTCAAATTATTCCAGTCAAAATTGAACTTAATCTTTTCTTTTATAAAGTTGGAAATCTAGTAGGTACAGAAATTTGTCAGATTGTTGTAGCACGATGTGCTGGCGACTGTACAAGTGAAGCTGAGAATGTGCTAAAAATACCCGTTGAAATTGTACCGTGACATTTTGAAAACATTCTAACAATCTTTTATCGATGTTATTGTAAAGAAATATCGACATAGGCTGCCCTATTAGCCCCCATTTTATCATCCCAGCAAAGTGTAGGTAGCTACGTTTTTTTTATAGGTATGCCCAGTCCATATGATTTATACGCATTGAGATAAAAACTTTAACATTGAGTTGAATATCGATATCAGATGCGCATGTTGCTCGCAGTTACAACCCTACGAAAGGCAGCCATTTTAAGTGCCCAAGTCGGTGGTAGGTAAACACGTTTTTTTTGTAGGTATGCCCAGTCCATATGATTTATACGTCAGTGGTTTTATGTCATCCAAGTTTATGTCATCCAAGTAATCAAAATTGCGTATTTTGCTTTTCTACGATTTTGCAGTGGTGTTGTTAGGTGTCCTCACACCTAACAACACCACTGCAAAATCGTAAAATCGTACCATCGAAAATCGTATGGTATCGATTTTGCAGTGGTTTTGTTAGGTGTGGGGTACCACTAAAAAGTGAAAAATAAAAAACTTTTTACAAAAAAAATACAACCGACTTCCAAAAAAAAAACACTACAAAGTAAAAAATAACTTTAATTTCAGAAGTCGGTGTCAAAATACGAAGAAAGTAACAAAAACACCGACTTCCGAAATTTTGGAATATTTTTTCTTACATTTAATAATAACGATTTCTTTGAGAAAAGGTCAATATTGGCTCTTAGTAATTATGACCAATATTTACTTACTCCTCCAGTGGCCTGTCACTCTTCTCACTATGTTCTGTGGTGTGAACTAGCCGAAGATGCTTATCAGTATGTGATGGTAACCTGTAATTATCAAAGAAGATAGTGTTTCTAAACTTGACAAAAGCACGAACTGTGCGAAAAAGAAAAAAAAAATATGTTTGTGATTTCAGGCTAGAATATTCGTATTGGTGATTGTTACATAAACTTATCGGATCTCTCTTTTGCACTCGTCATTTAACTCAAGCTCACTAGCGCTCTTTAATTGATTAGATACGCATTCTTGACTTTTATAATCATTGCTTGTTATTTCTTGGACATACAGTGGACTTCTTTTTATATTTTGTTGAATTTTGTTACAATGGATTCAACTTTACGTGAACAAGTCATGATAAATCAATTTGTGCTAGCAGCAGGATGTGCTCAAGAACAAGCAAAACAGTTATTGCAAGCTGCACACTGGCAATTCGAGGTAAATATAAAATATATGTAAACAAACAGTATGTAATCATGAAATGGCTGCTACATATTTTGATTTACAATAGCCTTTTTAAAGATCTCATTGTTATCAAATAACGAGTAATTCATCAATAAATTGTACCCATTGTCTTTTTAGTTGTATAATTTATTATGGCATCACAGTTTACTTCATAATATTATGTTTCTGTCTATCATAGTATGTTGTTACGATACTTATATAAATGCTAGGTACTCGTTAATCTGTAAACGTCTTATTAATGATATTGACGAAATAACACGCAATAAGCGAACGGAGTTAGTAGTATAACCTTGATGTCAATTTAACAACATAAAGTTTACATGTTCATTCACTCAATTCACTGTCACCTTTCTGGGATACTGTACATTGTAAATAACTAATTAAAAACTAATTAATAATCTCAAATGCAAATCTCTTTGCAATTTTAGTTATGTCTCAATGTTTTTATTAGTAATCAAGGTTGACTATGTTTGTTTTGGTTCATTTTATTTATGTTTTTTGATAACTGCTTGCCAGTCGGTACAAAATAATTTATTAAATGCATAAGTACCTAAGAACATTCCAACAAGCTAGTGATAACTTCAGAATACCTGTGGAGTAGGAAATATTTTATTTTGTTTTTAACAGTCATTGTTTATTTATTTTGTGTGATATCTTTACATGCGCCTAGGTATTCCAATAGGGAAGGTGTATGCAGATACACTAACTCACTAGACTGGGTGATATATCAACACGCAGCCTACTAATGGAAAGGAATGCTCAAAAATCTACATATTGGTGCTATTGTATGAAAGATAGGTCAAATGATGAGTTTCCTATACAAAGTTGTAATTAAACAACAATACTTAACCGGTTGCGCCCGGAGTGGAACCATTGGTTCCACTTGACGTCACTGATATAAATCATAAGGTCATAAAAATAAAGTAAAAAATCTATTGCATCAGGCGGCCTTAACGGTTCCACCGCCCGATCTAACCGGGGAACTTCCACACATTGTTCATAGGTACAGGTTTAAAATTGGGTGGTAAAGAAAAGTTTTTTTAACCTAAATAAACCATTCTTGGTGATTTTTCTATGAGTTAACCCGAACAAAAGTAGTCTGAAAAATACATGACTTTTAAAAGTCACAACACTTTTCATGCATTACGTTAATTTGCTTTTCATAAGTAGTACTTAGTAGCTGCAAATATTCATATCAAAATTAAATATTTGCAAGTTTTTTGGGTTTTTAACCTCAGAAGGTTGTAAAGTTTCTTTATCCTTGTTAGAAACAGGATTATAGGTAGAAAGAGTTTTTTTTGACCATGTTGCTTATTTCTCTAGTCTCCAAAAAAAATTTTATGCAGCTACTTGGTAGACTGGTATGTAATGGCTGGGTACCGTAATCCTTGATAAAGAACCTTGCTAAACTGCCCAGTCTCCATCAATAAACACTTCTACAATGCAATTCTAATAAGAATAGGATCGACTTAGCGCCATATTGTGACGTCATAGCTGTCAGTTCATACCAATTAGGTAGGGTGAGCAAAGCAAGATTATTAATTTTAATTATTATTTACAAATATTTAATGAAATAAGTATTTAAATGGTATGGTTTCAAATAATTAATATTTACTTTAAATAATTACATATTATATTTAGCTAATTTACTACTACAGAACGTTTTTATATTAAATTTGATTTAGGACTTATTTAAACAAAGTAAAATAAACCGTAATTGATATGCAACTAAGTTTTCTATGCTAACCGTACTTTTCAAGAGACATTTTTCAGAAACGCATTGTACACTAATATTATAAAGTGGAAAGATTTGTTTGTTTGTTAATTTGAATTGAATAGGCTCCGAAACTACTGGACTGATTTAAAAAATTCTTTGTTAATCAGAATCCTACATTATCCCTGATGAACATAGGCAATAGAATTTGAGGATCCATATGAAAACTTCGATAATGTGTCCCAAAGTGTGAAAAAAATACCAAAAAAGATCCCTATATCGAATATGCTGCAGTAACTCACTAACTGACTATTGACAATAGAGCAAAGTGATGAACTACAGTTTTATAGAGGACATCAATATCTAAAAAAAAAGTTCACAAGGGCATGTATCTAACTATTATGGTTAAGGAATAGTGACCGGATTTGTTCAAATTATTCAATCAAAACCAGGGTTAAATGGAATAGTGGTGCTTTAAGTATCATGAAATTAGTTATTTAAATTGATTAATAATTACGATTGGTTATGTAGGTACATGTAAATAAAACTTTAAATTATTCAAATCTGACCTTTCTTTTAAAATTACAACAGGTATAAAAATACTCTAAGTAAGAAAAATGTTAGGTTAATTAGAGGGGAGATGAAGTTCGTGGAGGACCAACTAAACCGGCGCGAACGAAGTCGCGGGCGAAGTTCTAGTACTATCTAAACCTCTTTCCGTAACGGAATACTAAGATAGGATTTCCTGTTCACACGTAAAATACGCGCCTAGTCGTGGAGTTGCGGAAACCAGCCCGATTTACATACATTTACATAGAATTTCCTGAAATTCCTACAAGAATGGGAAAAACGGAATGCACGTACGCAGTCGCGAGCAAAAGCTAGTCCTGTATAAACAACTGAGAACACATCAGAGTAATAAACCCTTACCTATTTCCTTCCCTGGCGTTTGCAGGGAGCACTTGATGCTTTTGAGATTGATCACTGTCTCTGTATGATTGTAAGTGTCTGTGAGATTGTAAAAGGTTTATATAGGTACCTAGTATTTTAAATTCTACATGCATCACTATGGTGTAGTCACTAGAATCTAGATCTATGCAGTACCAATTATTTTAAATTATAATTTATTTAATTTCAGACAGCATTATCAATATTTTTTCAAGAAGTGGCTATTCCTGCTGGGGCTAATGGAATCGCAGCACCACACTACCGCCAGGTACTGCAACTAATATTGTTAGCTTGTTCCACTGGACCCTATTCATAAGGCTCCGCTGTCTGTCTGTCCGTCAGTGGGCTTTATCTCAAGAACCGGAATAGGTTGAAGTTGAAATTTTCACAGATTGTATAATTATTTTGAAAACAAATCATAAAATAAAGTTTTATGGTACGGAACCCTTCGTGTGCGTGTCCGACTCGCACTTGACCGGTTTTTAAAATTAAAGATTATCAACAACTATTTTTTAAACATGTAACAAGATATTATTCGATTTTTCAATAACTTGTGTCTTAATTTTACACTGGCTAACACGATTTTGATACCCCGCCAGCTGAAAGTTGTTAATTATTAGATATCTATTATACTAGGAGAAACTCGTTTATTATAAGGGTTCCGTACACTGAAAACAGGAGCCCCAAAGGCAAGCCTCCACTGTTCGTGAGTCCAGCTGTTTGCACAAGGCTGTATTTTTAGACCCACAATAATAGACCCTTCAAATTTTCACAGAATATGTATTATTCTAGCCGCTACAACAACCAATATTAAAAATGGAGACTTATCAAAAATAGTGTATTTTTTGGACATTTTTGCCGTTGTTTTGCATTTGCTCCATTATATTAACGGTAATACACAAAAGCATCCAACTTTGTATGTGTAAAGTACGGCCCGGTAATACATAAATAAAGCATTTATATATAGTTTAAAACATATAAAAAAATTAAATGAATCAACTGCGAGTTTATGTCGAGTACCAAGGTTTCCAATGCCTCTTATTCACACACTCTTAAAACCTTTACAAAAGTACTTGCCGTTGCCTTAGAATCATGAAACTGGCAAGAATAATTTGTTGAATAGTTCGGAATTTACGTATACGGGTTCCACTTGCACTCGCACTTGACCGATTTTTTATGTTCGATCCTTATTATGTATAATCTAAAATAATGAAGATACGCACTTTTTAAGTAATCTGCTAATTAACTTTTCTTTTAAAAAAATATCACTTTTTAATTAGTTACAATTGAAACAAGTAATGTATTGTTTGAGTCGAAAAAATTAACATCACACTACCTACAGCAATTGCGTTGGGTAGTTGAAAAACAAATTTGACACGATAGAATATTTTTGCAAACATTTCTAGAATTATTGAAAGGTAGTTAAACACATACTTATCAATTTCTTGCAAGGTATATAAAAAGTAATGTTTGTAAACTAGTGTTATATTTCTTAAATGACTAAATCAATATTTATCTGGGATCTTTTTAATATCTACTATTAACTATCCACATTTTTTTTATAACATAATGGTAGATAAACATTTGAATGTTGACTTGTAAAACCTCCAACCCAAGGTATGATTAAATTGTATAATAAAATAAAAGTAAATAAAATAAAAAGTTTATTTCAGCATACTTACAGATATACAGTAGTACACTATTATAATTTTGAACATAAGTTGAGTTAGTATTGAACATTTGCAAAAGATACTTAGATTGTTGAAGAAATCTGCATACCTTATATAGGTAAACTCTGCTTCCTAAACTAGGGTAACCTGTATTTTAGGACGCATTGATTCGGCTAATTATATCAATTAGATTAATAAAAACTTTTCAACTATGTCGACTATATCTACCAAACAATAAATAAGTTAAAAAACAATAAACAAATCAATTGAAGCTGTTGCAATAATATAGGTCAGGTAATTAAGTTATTTAGGATACTTAACTTAATTATCCTTTCATGCAGGCGATCTACTTTCAATTACCAAATGGATTAATGACCATTAAATAATAATTTCAGCAACTGATGACACCATGCAATACTCCAGCGACTCCTCCTAATTTCCCCGACGCGCTTGCGGCGTTCTCACGCCTGTCGACGACGGGCAGCCCCAGCACCGCGGGCGGCGCCCTGTGCGCGGCCGCGCCGCCCGTGTCCCCGCTCGCCACGCATCCGCCGCCGCCGCCGCCACCACCACATGTGCAAATGAACATGTTTCCTGGCACTCCAAATCCTCCGACAAATTATTCGTCAATTTCCTGCTCAACTGCCGTAAGTTCTTAGATAGTCTAATGCAACGTAATAATTTTTATAAAAAAATATATATATATTTTTTTTTAATTAGAGGAATTAGCGGGTAATCAATAGAATTTTTGTCTCCAAATTGGGGAATGTGAATAGAATTTTTTTCTCCAAATTGGGGAATGTGACTTGGATTTTCGGGGAATTTGATAAATTGATGTTGGCGACGCTTGTCTGACGTGGCGGGTTGGCAGTCGCCGCGTGCAATGCCGCGGACTCCGCCCGCATTTCAAACAAACGCCTGTTAAACCGCTTCTCCGTGAACACTCTCATAAAACGCCATAATATGTTTGCATCAAGTGTGGGCTGCCACGCCGCATGCGACACTCGACACCCCGCCTCTCCGTAAACGAGCACTTAGACGGCCGAGCCGAAGGAGAGGCTGTTCGCCGTTCTGGAGCCGAGAGACTGCGTGAACTATGCTCACTTGCATCAACATTTACTATTATTCTTTTACGGCAGAAGTTTTTAGTTGATGTAGAGCGCTACACCAGATTGCCTAGGCAGGATCGATTTGAGCGATTTCTAAAAGTTAGCAACGCCGCCTTTATCACGTAGGTATAATCTCTAAAGATAGTACGATGGTTTTTTGTATTAAATTGGTTTTTTGTTTCTCTTTTCAGATGTGCAGCGAAAACATGCCAAGATAAATTTGAAGATATTAGTTTAGGAGCATCTATAATTTATTTTTCTAATGGTGCGCAATGTGAGCTGTGGAATTGTGTATGAAATGTATATTACTTAAACACCCTATAGCAGCGTTGGTTTGCTGGACAATATTTGGGGTGCTGTACTGTAGTCAATCATGTTAAATATAATACAAAATATCGTATCTACATAATTATGTATACAGTGGTTTCAAAATGTGCACAATAAATCCTATGAATTGTGTTAGTCTTTGGTAATTGAAAATTATATTGTGATTGTAAAAAAAAATATTGTAACAGAATTGTAATGTAATCGTAAATAATTATTACTTTAATAACATAAAGAGTGAGAATTTTGCTTTAGCTTCTAAAGTTATTCGTCGTACTTCGGTAATTATGTTTTAGTCATAATGTGTAATAAAATAATATTGACACCCGCCATACCACCAGGATATACCTTACTAGACTCTTAATTCTAGTTACTTGTAATAATAAGTGTTGAAAAATACAATTTACTTTGCTCTTGAATGCTATACCTAATCCCTGATGAAATAACTGGGGTCTAAAAAATTCATTGGCTATCAATGATTATAAATTTGATAATATAATATTTTAAATCGTAGAATGCATCTAACTCGAAGATTTCCGTATTTCAAGAACGGTCGTATTCTCGTCTCAGTCTAAAACATTAAAATTTATCTTCTTTTGAGGGTTCCATACCCAAACGGATCAACCAGAGCCCTATTGCTCTCGCTCCGTCCGTCCTTCCGTCTGTCTGTCCTTCCCTCTGTTAAAAGGGATTAAAGACCCCCTTTAATCTATTTGCATTTTTTATTTATGTTTTACGCGGTGTCCTGCGTGAGCGACGAATACGACGCGACGCAAAACGACGAGACGTAATGCGACGCGATGCTATAGGTACCTACGCGACAAATGTCCTACGTGATTTTGGTCATTACTTCTCGAATCATGGAGAAGTACAGTACAATTTTGCTTGAAAGTTAAAAATTCCTATAATGTTTATGTTTTTTGTCCCACAACAATCTTCACACACTGCGGCGATCAACGCTTCTGAATCAACCATTACGTAGTTCGTGGTGTCGCATCTGGTCGCCCTCAAAACAAGTCCGCGTTACGTCGCGTCTCGCCGCAGACTGTCATATAGGCCGCATGTAGGGTATGCCGTTGAGTTGATCGCGTTCGTCGCGTTCGCAGCGTCCGCGTCGCGTCGCGTAGCGTTCGTCGCTCACGCAGGACACCGCGTTACTGACCCAGAGGCAAATATACTTCAACCTTTAACAAAATAAACGCAATACCTCTTAAGGCGCGGGACAAATACAACAGGCGTCGGCCGGAGGCGAGGCGCGGGCGCGACGCCACTTCTTTTATATTTCATACAAAATGTATAGAAGAGGTGGGGCGCAAGACACAGTATAAATATGGACAGTACGGAAACTAAGCCTAGTTGAGAATATAATTACCTACGCTCCATTGAAGCAAAAGGGTTGTCACTTTTAATGTTTTTGATTTTTTTTTACATTTTTGTTCTGTAGTGATCAATCAATCGAATTTGAATAACTAGCTTACAAATCCAATAAATAGGTAATCTCATGGCGTTGGTTAATCTCAACAAAACACGATACTTTAAAACACGGGAAACAATTTAATATTTACAAAATACACACAGCAACTTGTAGCACTAACTTTGTCATTACGGCGTTACCTTTTAAAAGTTTTGGCGGGTACGCAAGTTGCTGCTGGACGAAAGCGTTTCGGGCGCTCGGTACCTTTGCAGCCGCCATCTTGGATTCCCGTTTTGAAAGCACTATCGGCTTCAACACGCTCGTAAACCATGAAAACGACACCCATGACGAAAAAATGTATACCTATTGCAGCCGCCATCTTAGATTCACGTTTTGACATGACTCTTGGCTTCAATAACCTCGAAAACCATGGAAACGACACCCATGACGAAAAAATTGGTACGTATTGCAGCCGCCATCTTGGATTCCAACACACTGTTCTTTCTGTTCTGTTCTGGGGCCGCCCCTGTGGAACATTGGTTACGACTGGGTGCTGCGCGCCGACCTCCCTAGCAGCGTCAGCGTAGTCTGTTACGCTGACGACACGCTGGTGCTGGCACAGGGAAGGTCGTACGCGGAGGCGGCCGACGTTATGACACGCGGGGTTGCGACAGTCGTGGAGAGGATCCGGCCATTTGGTCTCGAGGTGGCGCTGAACAAGTCCGAGGCCATGTGTTTTCATGGCCGAGGTAATGCGCCACCGTCGGGATCCTCGCTGACGGTAGGAGGGGTTTCCATCGGCGTCGAGTTGACGCTGAAGTACCTAGGGCTCGTCCTCGACCGCCGGTGGAACTTCGTGGATCATTTCCGACGTTTGGCACCCAAACTGGAGCGGGCCGGGGCTGCTTTCAGGCGGCTCCTGCCCAACCTGGAGGGACGAAACGCCTCCTGCCGAAGGCTATACGCGGGGATCGTGCGGTCCATGGCCCTTTACGGGGCCCCGGTGTGGACGCGCTCTTTGACGCGGCGCGCTGCCCACTACTTGAACGCGCCCCAAAAGGTGGTAGCCGTAAGGCTGGCCCACGGGTACCGCACGATCTCGCGCGAAGCGGCGAGTCTCCTGGCCGGATTGCCGCCATGGGATCTGGAGGCGATAGACCTCGCGCGCCTGCATGAGTGCCGCGTGGAGGTACTACGCCGCCGGGGGGAAACTCCGCTGACGCGGCAAATTGTCGCGCAGCGGACAGACTTCCGGCGTGATCTCATGGCGACATGGAGACAACGACTGTCGCAACCCAGCGCAGGGCACGCCACGATAGTGGCGATAAGTCCCCTCTTTGAGGAGTGGCTAGAGAGGCACCACGGCGTCCTCACCTACCGCCTGACGCAGGTTCTCACGGACATGGATGTTTCGGGAGGTACCTGCACCGAATCGGGCGTGAGGAAACGCCCGGGTGTCACCATTGCGAGGATCGACCGGAGGACACGGTGGAACACACTGTGCAGGTGTGCCCCGCTTGGGCGGTGCACCGCCGTGTCCTCAAAGCGGCGATAGGCGGCGACCTCTCGCGTCCGGGCCTGGTCCAAGCCATGGTCCGGAGCGAGACGGAATGAGACGCTAACACATAGGCTACTTTTATCCCGATAACATACATGACTTAATGGAGACAGAGGAAGAAGTGGAAGTACAAATTTTCTGCTACCTTAGTACTTCAGATTCAAAAGTACCACGAGAACAGAAACATGTCGAAAATTTTTACTGGGCTAGAATTGTATTACGAGTGCTAAAAGATTCACAAGTACCAGGAGACCAGCAACATGTCAAATTATTTTTGGGCAAGTTTTTTTTTATTAGCAGAGCAGAAACATTTCGAAGTATTTTCGGGACTGGAATTCCGAGCGCTACAGATTCACCAGAACAGCAGAAACATATCGAGGTATTCCGGGGCCGGAATTACGAGCGCTACAGATTCACAAGTACCAGGAGAGCAGTAACATTTCGGAAGTTTTTTTGGGGCTTGATATGAGCGCTTTAGATTCACAAGTACCAGGAGATCAGAAATATGTCGAAGCAACGCTATACATTCACAAGTACCTACCAGGAGAGCAGTAACATGTCGAGGTATTTCGCCAGAAAATTACGAGCGCTACAGATAGATTAAAATACCAGGAGACCAGCAACATGTCAAATTATTTTTGGGCAAGTTTTTTTTTTATTAGCAGAGCAGAAACATTTCGAAGTATTTTCGGGACTGGAAATTGTAAATGCTATAGATTCACAAGTACCAGGAACGCAAAAACTGTTCTCTGTTCTGTGATATTTTCGGTGCCGGAATTGTGAGCGCTAAAGATTTACAAGTACTAATAAGTAATTAGTAGGATAGTAGGACTTTAAGAGTAGTCCAGTTTTTCTTGAAATTGAGATAAGACGAGATGACATGAGATGAGATGAGATTTTTCTCACCACGATCCTACTAATATTATTTAAAAAAACCAGTCCAAGTACTTTCGAAGCTGGAAATATGAGCGCTAAAGATTCACAAGTAACAGGAGAGCGGAAACATGTCGAAGTATTTTTGGGGCTGCATTTGTGAGTGCCAAAGATTCTCGAGTAGGTACCAGCAGAGCAAAAACATTTCAAAGAATTTAGGGTAGTTTCTTTCTACTGGAAAATAGATGGCTTTCATTGCAAGCGATTTAAAAGTACCAGGATAACAACAACATGTTGGAGTATTTCTGAGGCTGGAAATATGAGCGCTAAAGATGCATAAGTATTTGAGATACATTTACATACATTTTTGAGCAAGATTTTTTTTTTACCAGAAGTACAGAAACATGTCGAAGTTTTTACTGTGCTGGAATTGTGAACACTATAAGGCTCACAAGGGTACCAGGAGAGAAGAAACATATCCAAATAGTTTTGGGGCTGCTATTGTGAGCGCTAAAGTTTCACAAGTACCAGGAGACCATACGCATCAAAGTATTTCCGGGGCTTTAATTGCAAGCGGTTTGGATTCAAAGGCACCAGGTAACCAGAAACATATCGAAGTATTTCTGACTCTGATAAGGTGAACAATTAGGATTTAAAATATACCAGAAGAACAGAAACATGTTGAAGTAATATTGAGGCTAAAAATATGAGCGCCAAAGATTCACAATACCTGGAGTTGTTCAAAATATTTTGCGCAAGAATTTTTCTGGGCTGGAATGGTGAAAGCTATAGATTCACAAGTAGGTACTAAGATAGCAGAAACATGTTGAAATTTTTTCGGTGCTGAAATTGTGAGCAGTTAGTATTCAAAAGTAACAGGAGAACAGGAACATGGCGAAGTTTTTTCCGGGCTGGAAATATGAGAGCTAAAGATTTACAATTACCAGGAGACCAGAAACATGCCGCAATATTTTCGGGCCTAGAATTGTGAGAGGTTAGGATTTAAAAGTGCCGGGGGAGACCAAAAACATGTCAAAGTATTGCCAAGGCTGGAATTATGAGCGCTACAGATTTACAAGTAGATACCAGAATACCAGACAGTTGATATAATTTTTCGACCGGAATCGTGAGCGCTAAAAATTGACAAGTACCTTCCAGGGGACCACAATTATGTTGAAGTAATTTTGGGACTCCAGAACCATGAAGATGCAATTACAAGAATGACAATATGAGGCAATTAAGTTGCACACCAGTTCTAAAGTCTACGCAGACGAAGTCGCGGGAAGAAGCTAGTCACTTAATATTTTTAAGTACCTACCTACCTACATTTTGAATCCAATCCGTGGTTTATATTATGCGTGATGCTCCTCCAAACGCACAGACAAACAGAAAATAATTTCAAAAACTGATTTTTTGTGTTCTGTCATTTTTCTGACATTTCTATGTATTTTTATGCGAAAATATTCAATGTACAGACGCGGCAACTCTACGATTTTATTATATTACTAGCTTCTGCCAGCGGCTTCGCCCGCGTGAGCCCTAGGGAACATGTTCCCGGGATTAAAAGTAGCTTATGTGCTGTTCCAGACTATAATCCATCTTTGTTCTAAATTTCATTAAGATCCGTTTAGCCGTTCTGGCGTGATTGAGTAACAAACAACCAAACTTTCACATTTTCATTTTTTTTTTCATTTTTTCTTTTGATTGTAGCGTGATGAAAAGTATACTATAACCAGCTCAGGAGTATGAAAAATAATTATACCAAGTTTCGTTAAAATCCGTCGAGTAGTTTTTGTTTCTATAACGGTTATACAGACAGACAGACAGACAGACAGACAGACAAAAATTGTACTGATTGCATTTTTGGCATCAGTATCGATCCCTTATCACCCCCTGATAGTTATTTTGGAAATATATTTCATGTACAGAATTGACCTCTCTACAGATTTATTATAAGTACCTATAGATATAGATGTATAGACTAGCTGACCCACGCAACGTCGTTTGCGTCACATTTTCCATTAATTCTACAAACCTCACGGAGCCTGAGACCTTTCCAACGAATGCAAAACCGTGGATCGGTTCGTGCGTTCTGGAGTTATAGCGTCAGGAAGGAAAACCCGACTTATTTTTTTATTATAGATAGATGATTATGTGCTATAGGAAGTGTTTGTAGTTTATTATCCAGACTGCAGTAGATATCTGACTTATCATTTGTTAACTGTGAGGTGGCATGTTTCTATAAAGTTCGATAACCCTATACTTACATAGAACAGAATAAAGGCAATAGGTAACTCTTAAGAGATCATTGTACTCATGTACAACTTTTAGTATGGGACTAACCCCGAAGAAATCGTGAAAAAAATCAGCTGTCCTCAGTAAATTTTGTCGAGTTGTGCGCACATAAATGTATGAGGTACCTAATAGAATTTTTTCGCCATTTCAGTGTTAGTCGCATTTTGAAAGTTGGTCATAATTATGAGTACAATGACCCCGTTGGCGTGGGACAAATACAACAGGCGAGGCGCGGGCGCGGCTCCGGTGCAGTGCAGAACAGGCGCGCAAACGGTGTCGGAAAGACGTGGCGCGGGCGAACACAGTGGAATGTGGATGCATGCAACATGACGTCTTCTTGTGGTGCGCCGGGGGCGAGGAAGCGGCGCCCGCTCCACGCCCGCGCCCCGCCGTCTCAGTATGTCTTGCGCACAGCATAAATATGGACAGTACGGAAACTACCTATATACTGCCTGGTATGTCTATATACAAACGCTCGAAACGGCTCACTCACACCAACATGCGCACCGACGAGACTTTTCGGTGCCCGTCGCGGTACTCTCAGTAGTGAGTGCCGACTGCCGCCGGCCGCGTCAAAACGAGTTTACGAGTTTAGCCCCGCGATCTTTTTAAAAATGCTTCGAACGTATTGCGTAGTATACGGTTGTTTGAACTCGGCATGATATCGGCAAGAAAACCAAGGTTACCAACATAGCCAAAGGTTTGCCAAACTAAAGTAGCAGTGGGCAGGGCACCTGGCATGCAGGACAGATGGTCGATGGGGCTGAAAACTGTAGTGGGGCCGCGTACCGGAAGACACCACATTGGAAGGACTCTCACAAGGTGGACCGATGACTTGGTGAACATCGCCGATGGATCCGAGACGCACAACCGGTTGTTATGGCGACACTTGGGGGAGGCCTATGTCCAGTAGTGGATGACTTTCTGCTGGTATGATGATGAAAAAAACAATAAATAGCCCATTTGTAAGTAAACTCAGCATAAGTAGTCGTAGGACGACATAATTGGTATTGCACATCGGCGATCAAACAGCTACTGGCCTGCTTCTGAGCGAAATTCTGGTTCCGTGCCTCCTCGTGACTACCTTAGGCTCAATTTACACTGGCGCAGAGTCGAAGTGCATCGATGCACTTGTCTCCACTCAGTTCGGCACTGTGCTTCGTCCGATGTCGGCGCCGCGCAAATGCGCACGTCTGCGCGCGGTGACGCGCGAACCCGAGCGACCTTTGCAAGACAAGACGCGCGTCACCGAGCGTTTTGAAATTTTCGCAACACAAATTCTTACCGTATTGAGATAGAATTAAAGATGAATTTAGAACAGTTGAAAAACGTGACGCTTCGCGACGCCTCGACTCTGTGCCAGTGTGAATTGAGCCAATGGGGCGCCGATAAGGTTCTTGCCTAGGGCGCTGACAACATTTAATCCGCCCCTGCCTGGATGAAATCAAGAACTAACTTGAAGATTCATTAGTTTCTTTGTTTCATAGCTTGAAGTCTACCACCATTCGTTCGATAGTCTGTTGGTTGATTTTGATTCGAGTTAGGTATGTTACTTGACCCTGGGCTGGTCGGTATTTCAACCGGAAGAGATGATACAGTACCCTGCATTAGGTACCCTCTTCCTAGTTTCTTAATTCTGAGAGAGATCAGTAGGTCTAAACCTCTAAACACGGCCGTAGCTAGGGGGGCATTGTGGGGCAATGACCTACCTTGGAATTCTGTTCCAACAGTGGAAACAAAAAATTCCAACTCTGGGGTGTCCAGAATCACGCTCGCGCACCCCAGAGTTGGAATTTTTCGTCGGCTCTTTTCTAATTTTTTTTTAAGAGTAGGTACCACAAATAGGTAATAGCTGAGCTGATACCTATTTGTGTTTTTATTTAGATTGCTCTTTTTAGTGAAAGTAGTTAATTAATTATTTTTTTATTAAAAATTTTGGTTTTTCTTAGTTTCATTTATGTTTTGTGTTTTTTGTTTTTTTTACGCAGTTGGACCTGCGCGGTCGTCACTAAAAGCTAACTTCGGAGCGGCAAAGACAAAATAATCGTACTGTACCTAAATAAACAATTTAACTACCTACATATAATAATTTATCTTAGTTTTTGGTCATTATGTTGTGATTCCAAGGTAGGTCATTGCCCCACAATGCCCCCCTAGCTACGGCCGTGTTTAGAGGTTTAGACCTACTGATCTCTCTCAGAATTAAGAAACTAGGAAGAGGGTACCTAATGCAGGGTACTGTATCATCTCTTCCGGTTGAAATACCGACCAGCCCAGGGTCAAGTAACATACCTAACTCGAATCAAAATCAACCAACAGACTATCGAACGAATGGTGGTAGACTTCAAGCTATGAAACAAAGAAACTAATGAATCTTCAAGTTAGTTCTTGATTTCATCCAGGCAGGGGCGGATTAAATGTTGTCAGCGCCCTAGGCAAGAACCTTATCGGCGCCCCATTGGCTCAATTCACACTGGCACAGAGTCGAGGCGTCGCGAAGCGTCACGTTTTTCAACTGTTCTAAATTCATCTTTAATTCTATCTCAATACGGTAAGAATTTGTGTTGCGAAAATTTCAAAACGCTCGGTGACGCGCGTCTTGTCTTGCAAAGGTCGCTCGGGTTCGCGCGTCACCGCGCGCAGACGTGCGCATTTGCGCGTAGACGCGCGTCAGCCGGCGCCGACATCGGACGAAGCACAGTGCCGAACTGAGTGGAGACAAGTGCATCGATGCACTTCGACTCTGCGCCAGTGTAAATTGAGCCTAAGGTAGTCACGAGGAGGCACGGAACCAGAATTTCGCTCAGAAGCAGGCCAGTAGCTGTTTGATCGCCCATGTGCAATACCAATTATGTCGTCCTACGACTACTTATGCTGAGTTTACTTACAAATGGGCTATTTATTGTTTTTTTCATCATCATACCAGCAGAAAGTCATCCACTACTGGACATAGGCCTCCCCCAAGTGTCGCCATAACAACCGGTTGTGCGTCTCGGATCCATCGGCGATGTTCACCAAGTCATCGGTCCACCTTGTGAGAGTCCTTCCAATGTGGTGTCTTCCGGTACGCGGCCCCACTACAGTTTTCAGCCCCATCGACCATCTGTCCTGCATGCCATGTGCCCTGCCCACTGCTACTTTAGTTTGGCAAACCTTTGGCTATGTTGGTAACCTTGGTTTTCTTGCCGATATCATCATTCCTGATTCGATCTCGCAAGGAAACTTCAAGCATTGCCCTCTCCATTGCCTTAGAGTGACTTTATACTTCTGATGAGGCCTATTGTGAGCTACCACAATTCAGTTCCATAAGTCATCTCTGGCAACATGCACTGGTATTTAAAACAAATGCAACTAAAACCAATGTAATGTATTTTACGATAACTAATTAGTTTAATAAACAGTAGTTTATTTGTTTAATATGTCTTTATGTGGAAAGTCACATCAAGATTGTTTACTTTTTTAGTATACGGCATTTCCTCTATTAATTAAACCTTATTCAACTGCCCTGCCCAGTATAGGTACTAATTTACAATATTACAAGGTTTTAAACATTTAATAAGTATGAAATTATTCAGATTCTGGGTCAACCACTTCTGGGATCTTTTTTGCCTCTTGATTACTTGATATCTCATCCAACAATGTTGCATTATAATTTGTTTCAAGTTCCTCATTGCTTTCTATTGGACTTATAATATTTGAATGCTTGCTTCTTTTAAATATTAGCTAGAAAAAAGAAGTCAACATAAATAGAGTAGACATTATGAATGGCTGTTCTGTCAATGTTGCGAAATAAGATAATTTGATGGGAATAGCGATTGTTACATTTTATTTTATTGTCAGGCTGAGAGTAATTAAGTAATGAATGTTTGAAAGATCGTTTTCCTCTCAATGAAAGCGCACATTACCAAGTTAGAAACTTACAGAAGACAGTAACGGACATACCTACATATTTAGGAACATACCTTGTAAAACTGAGGTTTCTCATAAATCCATAATAATACAATGGAAGCAATGATCACCGTTATGGCAAAAAGTAAATAATTTGTAGAATAAGTGTAAGCATCCAAGAATATGCTATACCAACAACCTGCGCTAACACGCACCATAATTTTGTGCAGTTTATTAAAAGGTAGGTATAGTTTATTATATACGTAAATATGAACCTAATATTTTCTTCTTGTCAATGATGAAGCTACTGCGTAGTTAGGGTAGGTGGACCCTGGATTTTTTGCTGAAATTCTAAACCACTGGTTTATAAAGATAATAGTTACTAGTAATGTAAAGATAATAGTTAGGTATGTATGTTTTGGTCTGTGCTGTCAAAATATGATTTATACGTCGTGGTCACAATCCTGAGTTTGTCACTGTCATTGTCAAGTCAATTTCCACAGGCCTGCCAACCCTAAAATATAATAAATAATGATTGTATTTAGCATGCCGTATTTGGTGACGCAATCAGAAAAACAGTGATTAGTATAGTGATATCTGTGTAACATACTAATTTCTCAAGTTCAATAAACAATTTGGAACTATCTACGGGGATTTTGCTTGTTGTGATTACTAAAAACTTACTCGGAAATGGGTAATTTTCACAAAAAGTGTACCTACATTCGTGTTTCGGTTGTGTCCCTCAACTTTTGTAATTTTTTAATATTATCGGGGATTTTGCTTGTTGTGATTACTAAAAACTTACTAGGAAATGGGTCATTTTCACAAAAAGTGTACATTCGTGTTTCGGGTGTGTCCCTCAACTTTTGTAATTTTATGATGATGCAATCAAAACTACCACATATGCGTATTTTTTTCGATGGGCATCATTTGTAATGCTGTCAACGGGTTCCAACCATGAAGGTATTTACCTACCTACGCCCACAACTCTGTGCCCACCATGAAGGTATAGATAAATATGGAGTCCACACTTCGAATACCTACTTGAAGCAGAAATGAAGTATCGCTATCTCGCTCAATGTGGTCAAACCCTCTCTTTCTAAGTAGGGTGACCGTTATTCTTTTTTCTCAGGACAGCACTTGGTAAGTAGTTGCTTTCCGTTGAGTGGACAATATGTACCTATGCGTACAAATTACGTATAAAACAAGCCGTTTGTTACAGTATAAAAGTTTGAATGGTTATTTTATTATTAAAACGGATATATAGGAGATGATGTTCATGGAGTACTTAGTTAACCCGCTCCAATGAAGTCGCGGGCGAAGTGCTAGTAATTATATAAAAACACTTTCCAAATTAAAATCATTTAGTAACTATTCTTTTATACATGACTAACGATCATTGCTCTGTGTAGTTTCTGTCTCCACCCACATTAATCACTGAGTAAATTTTCTGTATGACTCATAAGTAAGCACGTATATGCTTGTTAAAAATAGTACTTGCTATTTTTTAAGCAGTATGGTTTCATGCAATTCATTGCAATAAATTGAGTTCATGATCGGATGGTTAATTTCTTGTAACAGAGGAGTAAAATGTTGTGATACAAATGATACAATATTTATTTATTTTCGATGTCATTCACTCTAACTGCCAAAATTAGCACTTGGTGTAGCCAGATCAGCTATTTTAACTATAGACTCTTCATGTGTCACTTGATATCTGAAAATTATATTAAGAACATTTGCCATAATATTTCAACTACTATATTGCTAGAAACATAATACTGTGTGTGGAGGTTCCCATTAGGTAGTTTAAAATGCACTTTCATAAAATTTCATTTTCAATGATGCAATGGATGACTACAGTTTCCTCTGAGTACTATTTTTAAGAAATAAAGAAAAAACATTGTTGGTATATTATTTTATGCTCTAAATAATTAATTATAAAATATCTAATAACAGACATTCGTTCCCCGTATGAGTATGTGTATGATTTAATGACTAAGAAACATGTTCACATTTAATATTAAAGATCCCGGAGAAAGTCCCAGATATATTCTCAATATGGTCACACTACTTCAAAATGACTTCCGATGTAAACAAAAAGATAAAATTGCACTAAGTCAATGAAAATCGATGAAAACCTATTTGATCTTTACACAGTTATCAGTATACTCATTGATTAGTATGTTGAACACATTGGTTAAGCGTTATGTGAAGTAATTCATAGAAAATACAAAGAAATATGTATAAAATGACTCAATGTCAGAAATCACGATTTAAACACTTTCACGTGAAATTGTATATCACCTCCTGGACACCACGTATTACCGCAACCATGCTCTTCACAACTGTGCACCATTTCTTTGATTATACCTTCAATTACAGACAAATATTTCAAAAGAAGCTGTGAACCGTAATGTAAACAAGCGCCATGTTGGAACATTTTTACCGACAACTTGACATATGGCGGCCAATGTTGCCACATTACCAAATCCCAAGGAAATGGGATTAAAATTCACGTTGTATGCCAATCACGATAAGCATCCGTGATCTACAATTTTAGGATTTTTTATATCAGTAATCGTAGTTCAACTATTTATTTGTAGACACATTATCTAAAAGTGTTTTACTTCAGATTCTGTTAGTTTGGTGAGTCTTTTTAAGAGGTTATAAGGAGATTTCATAAAAGAGATTTCCACACTAAGTCCACACAAGAAAGAGAAGTCGGCCACCATAGAGTGAGATAGAGTTGCGTAGGTATTTGACTCAAACAGTTGTTCCAAGTCTGGACTCCATATTTATCTATACCTTCATGGTGCCCACATACGTAGTATCTCTACGTAGTCTGTGGTGCCCACTACTAAGCCCGAAACTACGGACTTCGGGCTTAGAGAGTAGCCCCCCTGATGCAGTGAAGTTAATAATAATATTGTTTTTTTTTTTTTTTCGCTACCGCAGTGTCTCTACGTTGACGTCGTGGTGGGGCTTGCGCGTCCCGATGGACCTTAGGTCATACCTAGGGTGAGAGGCCAGACAAAGAGAGATACAATCCGCAAGGCAGTTTTGTGGCGAACTGCTGGGCAGTAGCAACCCCACGAACCTTATCTCCCGGGAGAAGTCTTGTTCCTCAATACTCAATAATTTATTGCATTCCATATGTATTACAAAGATGGTATAAAATGGTTAAAGAACAAATATGGACCCTGTCGGGCACTGCAAATAATAGGAGAGAGGAAGAGTGCTAAATAGTATGTCAAGGTATGAAATAGTATCAAAAATTATTTTAAAAATGTTAAATTGGATGTATAATTATATATATATTTACTAGGTTTGTGTTTATTGGTATTATCTTTATCATCTACGGCTTGCCTTTATTGGCTGGCCAGAGTGAAAACTGACGAGGAACAGAGCTCCCACCTCTTTCTTGCCTTAATTGGCCGGTCTGAGTGGAGATTCGCTAGAGCATACGTGCTCGGGAGAAGGATGTATAATCCAGTAAGATGCTGGTAGGGATCTTGACCGCACTTCCGGGATTGTCCTGATAGCCGTGGTATACCTATCCACTCCTCTAGCACCTCAGGCCATGTTGCCTCCTTGGCGCTACGTCACTTTGTGCTAGCGACCGTTTTCGGGGGCCCATTCATTGAGTGTGCAAGTCACCCCCTGCCATTTAAAAGCCGTGTATATTGTTAGTGGTCAGGCAGGGGCTAATAGTTCTTCTATAATAAACGATTATCAGTCCACTAAGCCACCCAAACCCATAGCGGTTCATTTTTTGTTTCCATATTCTGCAATAGTACTGCTCCAACCGGGGATTGTCCTTGGGAATACTTTCAGTGCATACAGGGATAATCGCCGGTTGGTGCCTCATTACATTTGAAATGTCTAACGGGGCCTCTGCGAGTTGGTTTCGGCCCCTCGTATGCCTACCAAAGGACCGGGTCTCCAGGGACCCGAGAAAGTAAAAAAATATTGATTTTATTTGTCGAAAATATTTTGGAGAAGACTCATAAAACAAAAAAGTATTTTGAGAAAAAAAAAGATAAATAAATGTTTGTAAATGAAAAAACAAGTAAAAAAAATCAAAGACCCGACTGCATAAGAAGTGAACTAAAAAGATGAAAACTATAAAAAAATAAGCTGTGCAATCGGAGGATCAGGTGGTCAACTAGTTCGCGAATAAGTAGGTCCCTATGTATCCTCCGACTGCACAGCATGTTTTTTTTTCTTGATTACATTTTTTTAGTTCACTTCGTAGTCAAGTTTTTGATATTTTTTTTTTTTTTTACGACGGTAAAAAATGGGTTATTTAAATAATATGTTGAACAAGGTGTAAAATTTGCATGTTTAATTTAACATTAGAATAGTTTTTTAATTTGATCTCACTTTCTTGATAATGTGCAATAGTCTTAAGAAAAAGTCTATTCCGTGACTGTCGTATTTTAATATTAATTTTACAGCGAAACGTTATTTAAGATTTTGATAATTTAGACTGTAATAATTTTATTAATGTAATTAAAAAAAGAGTTCCTAAGTTGTATCCTATTTTGTATTGAAGTACAAAATATCGGTAACCAATTATACTATTTGATTAAATCCAAACGAGTTTTATTTCTATAACCGAAAGCGGTAAGTTTCGGAATGGAATAAATTTTGTTTCCCAGGGGCAATAAATTAGTTGTATTTCAGTAAATAATCCTTATTACGAGGTTTTGTTATAATTTTCTGATAGTGAAAAGTTGTATGAATTGTAAATTTAATAAAAAAAACGGATTATAATACAAAAAAAAATCTGCATATTTATAATAGAGTGTTTTTCTGAAAATGACCCAATGACGTAGGTACCTATCTCCAACACTTCACTCCAACAGGTAGTTCCAAATTGTTCATTGATTAAGAAATTAGTACGTTACGTAAGAAGATAATATCAATCAATCTATTTTCTTATCTCTTATCATCATAGATTTAAAAGAAAAGCTAACTGACTGATCGATCAACGCACAGCCGAAACTACTGGTCGTAGGATTTCCCGACATTCCTACGAGAACGGGAAAAAACGGGATATGCGCATACGACATCGCGGGTGAAAGCTAAAAATATTAGGTCATTACATATGAAATTAGCGTTATGTATTACTTATCACTTTGATCTGAAATATCTCCTCTAGAATTCCAAATTCAAATTTATAAATTCATTTAGCTGGTACATTTAGGCTGAGTTGTACCATAGAAGAAGTTATAGTTAAAGTTTGCGTCAAATTTAACACTAACAGTAGCGCTGACTTTAACGGTTATAGTGAAATGTGTTGCACCAGCGAATTCATTAGCTTTGTTAAAGTTAAAGGGAAGAGTCAAGTCAAGAGATTATATTCAACGCGTTTGATAGTTGACGGATAATTTAACACAAACAATAACACTAACCAGCGGAAAGTGAGCGGTTACAGTTACGGTTAAAGTTATGACGTCATTTAACTATTTGTCAAATGGTGCAACTAATTTTTGGCCTAATCGATACTTTTGTAGTTTCGATGTTTGTTATTGTTAAAGTAAGATGGTGCAACCCAGCCTTAATTTTGAGTTTTGAAAACAGTAATTCATTAGTTTTTTCTTCATTATTTTTTTTCTTTGGCGTCACTTATTACCGCACAATGGAAAACATGAAATATCGGTATATTTACGAGTAGGTACGAGTTCTACCGTGGCACCAGTGCTGCAGAAACAGCTTGAAGGAATAATGATGTGTACGGCGCTGGTGTCGCAAAAGAAAACCAGGTACGTTTTTGGTTTCAACGTTTTCGTTCTGGAAATTTCGACCTGCGTTCTAACCAACCCCGTGGACGGCCGGAGACCAAAGTGGAAAATAAAGAATTGAAGACTATTGTGGAAACGGATCCATCACAAAGCACTTCAGTCTGAGATAGCTGCAGGCTTCGGGGTAAGTGATAAAACTGTATATCCACTAGAAGCAAATCGGGAAAATAAAAAAACTTGAACGATGGAAATGAATTGAGTGAATCGAACGCGTCGACTGCTGTGTTACTTTGCTCAACCGACACAATTATGAAGGGAGTTTAGATCGAATCATTACTTGTGATGTAAAGTGTATCCACTTTACATCACAAGTAATGATTCGTACGATAATCGGAAGCGCTCGTTGCAATGGCTGAACCCTGGAGACCCAGCCAAATCCTGCCCTAAACGTTTTTGGTGTTTGGTGGACTAGCGCCGGTGTCGTTGTAGTCGTAGTCGCCGGTGTCGGCCTCATGAATTGAGTGAATCGAACTTGCATACACGCGCCGACTGCTGTGTTACTTTGCTCAACCGACACAATAATGAACGGATTTTAAATCGCATCTTTACATGTGATGAAAAATGGATACTGTAGGTACGATAATCGAAAGCGCTCGTCGCAATGGCTGAACCCTGGAGACCCAGCCAAATCCTGCCCTAAATGAAAATTGACTCTGTTACTTGTGAGTGCTTGGTGGACTAGCGCCGGTGTCGTTCACTACAGCTTTCTAAAATCTGGACAAACGATTACGGCAGATATCTATTGTCAGCAACTGCAAACCATGAAGGAAGAACTAGCTGCTTAACAACCGAGATTGGTCAATCGCTCTAGGCCACTGCTGCTTCACGACAACGCAAGACCACACACTGCACAACAAACAACCACTAAGTTAAATGAGCTACAATTGGAATGTCTGCGACATCCACCGTGCTACCCGGACCTTGCTCCAACGGATTACCATTTTTTCCGGAATTTGGACAAGTTCTTACAAGAAAAAAAATTCAAATCCGATGCGGCAGTCCAAACCGCCTTCAAAGAGTTTATTGATTCTCGCCCCCATGTTTTTTTAGTAAAGGGATGAATGAACTACCTATGAGATGGCAAAAGTGCATAGATAACAACAATGCATAATTCGATTAATTAAAAATATTTTACAAAAAAAAAAAAAACTTTATATTCCTCCCGTACAAAACGCCAATTTCATAATATGTAAGGACCTAATATGTAAAAGCAGAAGCTGACTGACTGATCGACCAACGCGACGCCCAGCTGAAATTACAGGGTCATAGAAAGCTGAAGTATGAAGCTTCCTAACGGCTTGGCCACGGGGATCGGCGGTGCGAACGACGATGCGGAGAGCGAGGCCACCATTCGCGCGGCATCGTTTACATCATAGGTACATGTCACGGGCGGTCACGTTCGCCGCTGCGACCAGTAAGGAAGTCCGAGAGCGAAATGTCTGTATCAAAGTTATCTCGATATTGCTTAGTAAGTAATTTTTTAGTTCAAGACATAATATTTGGAAGAGATTGTGGAGTACCTACATGATTTGAATAGGAATCGTAAGTAGTCCTACATGGAGAATTTTATTTTAATTTCTTCCGACAATCTCTTTACTAAATGTTTATATTTATGCTGTGGGTGGCCATACTTCCAAATAGCCTTGCTAGCATTTCAGCAATAAAAGTATCCGTGTTCATTATTCGCGGCGAAAACAACTTATCTCGTTTGATCACTGCCCTAGTCACCGCGACTGCCACTCGACGCCGCCGTGGCTCTGGCTTGCGCCGTACTGATTCATGTATAAATTGTTTCACTCGCCGGCCGCGCCGCCACCGTTTCATTCCGCGTTCGACGCTCGCCCGTGACGGTCGTGCTGCTCCGCTGCTCGCCTGCCACCGTGATCCCCGTGCGCCCGCCTACGTCTCGCTTGTCGTGACGTCTTCACTCTGGTCCGAGGTTGCCTTTTTCAAGGCTAACTAACGACATCTGTTTCTTTGAGAGTTTCTCTCGAAAAACGTTTGTGCCCCTTCTGGGAAAATCCACATTTCTTGTGGTACCTGGAAGGAAACCTAGCGGTGATAACGATTCCAGGTGGTGAGGCCCCGACTCACCTACCTAGCCCCCTCAGGACTCGGTAAAAGTCGGAAGGGTGTTGGATCCGCGGCCTTGGGAGAGCTCCTAGTCGCGCCCAACACTTAACCCCGTTCTTTTTCGGCCTCTACGGTCGGTCGAAAGACTCTCGGGAGTCTTTCGAACCATAGGAACCCGCTGCACAATAAGATTGGCAGCGGGATTACAAGCTTAGGGCTCACCTTAGGCACTCATCCTCCCTGCCTTTACCCGACAGGGAGGGATTCACTCACCCCCGGGCACTCCCACCCGGGGACTTAGGGACTGCTAGGCTTTTGTAGGCCCCCCCCCCCCCGCCCCTAAGGCAAATGGTCCTCTTGCGCGGCCATTAACACCCCCCCACAATGACAGACGCTGTTATTCTAGCGTTTGTCAAGGAGGTCCTCCTAAAGGACCCCGAATTTCTCGCCAAATATGGCAAGAAAATCTCGGAGATGCGCAAGGCATCTCCAGTCATCTCAACGAACGTCACTGACACCAGTGACGCTCTTGAAAGCCCCCTTTCCCCTCCGCCTGCAGAAAAACAAGCAGCAACAAATTGGGTACCTAAACAGGCACCCAATTTAAATCAAAAATACCCCGTCCCTTCCGCGAAAAAGGTGTCAAAAGACACCGCCACCGCCCCCCCTCAAAAGCCGGCGCTTATCGCCGGCACATCAAAGAAACCGACCTCTGTCGCCGCCGCCGACAAATCCTCTATTGTTCCGAAAACAATAGACACCGCGTCCCCCGACCCCATTGTCCCGTCTTCAAAAGACATACCGATTGACATAGACACATCTGTGCCATGCTCCAACCCGCCCACTGACGCTGAAGATAGCTCTTCGGACGCCTCTTCCTCTGAGGATGACTTTCAACTAGTCACCTCAGGTGGAAAGCGGAAGAAGAAGTCCAAAGCCTCTCAAGCAAACAAGGCCAAGAAGTCAATTGTGACTTCTGACTCCCCCGCCCCCTCTGCCTCCACTGCCTCTACAGCCCAGGCAAGGCGCCCGACCAGCCCCACTCCCCCCGCCTCAGCTTCACAAAAGAAGCAACGCCCTCCACCGCCCTTGTACATCCAGGACAAGGACAAATGGACAGCCGTGTCCAAGTTGTGCGTTGATCGCAAGATCAACTTCACAAATGCTAAGGCATGTCAAGACGGCATCAAAGTCGTAGTCCCAACGGCCAATGATTACCGTGACCTAACCCGCGTCCTCCGTGAAAGGAAGATCTCCTTTCACACCTATTCCCTACCCGAAGATACGCCCACCAGAGTAGTGATAAGACGTATCCCTAAGGAGATCTCTACTAACGACGTCAAAGAAGATCTCCTCGCTCAGTCCATCCCTGTGTCCGCCGTACACCGATTGCACAAAGCAAGAGGTGGCGAGCTATACGACATGGTGCTCGTTGTATGTGACCCGACAGAGGGGCACCACCCGATTTTTAAAATAAAATCAGTGTGCAACCTCTCGGGAATCAAAATCGAGAAGCCCTTCCGCCCGACCGTAGTTGGCCAGCAGTCACCGCTGCCAACTACATGGTCACTCACAGCGTAACTGCTACGCGAAACCCAGATGCGTCAAATGCCTGGATGAGCATAGCACGAGCGACTGCCCCCGTCCTAAAGACCGCTCCCTGTGCACAGAACCTCCCAGCTGTGTACTATGCGGTCAGACCGGCCACCCTGCCAACTACCGCGGGTGCCCAAAAGCCCCTAAACTCACGCCTAAACTGGCGAAGAGTACAAGTGCCCGCCAACTGCGCGAATCCGGTATTGAGAGGATTCCCTCCTCTCAATTGCCCAACCAGCTAGCTCCACAGAGGCCCTCTCCGTGGAATCAGCTCAACCACCAAAAGGCGTTCCCGGTCTTAGTGGCTCCCTCTTCTCAGCCCATCCCAGCGCTAATGGCTAAACCCATTCCAGCGCCTTCCCCCGCACCTGCGACCACAGCTGTCCCAGCTGCTTCCCAACTTGCGCCCACTATTGCTACCCAGCCTGTGCCTCAGCGCACTGCTGCTCCGGCAATAGTACCAGCGCGTCCCACTCTCCCAACCAGCACGGTCAAGAACCCGGCGTAGGCCCCACAATCCTGGAGGCCTACAGCTTATTCATGACCCGTGCTGCGAGGTCCATGTCCGACGAGTTAAACGCGACCAGAGGAAACGATGGTCAACTTAAACTCTCCACCAAAAAGGCGCATGAGATTTTCACCGCCTATAAGTCCATTACGGACGCTCTGGACGCCATGGATGCAATTGATGACTAATTATCAATGGATAAGTCACGCATTTGCACAACCCGGCCCAGATCACTCAAACTAGGGTTTTTCAATGCCAACGGCATTAGCAACCAACGCGATGAGATCGCCAAATTCCTCCGCGACCATCAGCTAGATATCCTCCTCATACAGGAAACATTCCTAAAACCCCATCGCAACGACCCTAAAATTGCCAACTACCGCATAGTTCGCAACGATAGATCGCGTTGTCACGGCGGCGGCACTCTCATTTATTATAAAAAGGAGTTGTACTGCATCCCCCTAACCCCTCTCACACCGAGCTCTCTGCTCGAGTACTCAGCCTGTCGGCTAGGCATGACTGGTCATCAACCGATCACCATCATCTCCGCCTATTACCCACCGCCTTCGACCTCCTCTCCCTCGCCTGACGACCCTATCGCACTAGCTAGCGACTTCACCACCCTCTTTGGCTTGAGTGACTCCGTTATCTTAGCGGGAGACCTCAATGCCAAACATTCCGCGTGGAATTGTAACACCACTAATGCCAGAGGCAGAGTAGTGTACAACCTAGGCGAATCCCTTAATTACGATGTCATCGCCCCGATGACCCCCACTCATTTCCCTCACGATCCCAATCAGAACCCTGATGTCCTCGATGTGGCGTTGCTAAAGAATGTAAACCTCCGTTTGCAATCTATAGAAGCGCTACACGAACTCAATTCTGACCACCGCCCAGTGATCATGCACCTAGGCTCCCGCTCAGGTCAGCAAGGTCCCGACCAGCCTCCCCCGTCTCAAGTGATAACCGACTGGAGGAAAGTAAGCGAAAGACTGAAATCCACCACATCGACTCACTTAGACGCCATCCCCGAACACATTACCTCAGTCGCTGACACGACGGCAGCAATCGACTTGCTTACGGATCACGTACAATCCGTCCTGAACGAATGTTCAAGGGAGATTCCAGTAGCGGAAGACCACCGCTGGAAACTGCCGGACGATGTACGGAATCTGATAACCAAGAAGAACGCAGCCATCCGTGCATAGTTCTTTTCCCTGCGACGCAAACAAAGCTCACATGCGCCGCTTACAGCGTGCTGTAAAGAAACGCACTGCTGAGCTGCGTAACGAACGCTGGGATAAGACGCTAAGCGAACTCGAGCCCACTCACCTCGCCTTTTGGCAACTTCAGAGGAAATTACGATCCAAAGAAGAGGCCACAATGCCCCCTCTCACCCGCCCCGATAAGAGTGTCGCTTTCGACAACTCTGACAAAGCGGAATGTCTAGCCGATAGTCTAGAATCCCAATGCTCTCCCAGCTCTCAACCAGTAGACAAAGCTCACCTAGATATGGTGGATGCTGAAGTCGAACGTAGAGCTTCCCTCCCGCCAGTCGAAGGCCCTGATGATCCCCTACCTCCCGTCACTCCCGAAGAGGTAGAGGATATCATCAAAAGGCTTCAGCCCAGGAAAGCCCCTGGCTCCGACGGCATCACCAACAGGGTGTTCAAACTCTTCCCCGCCCAACTCATTGTGCTAATGGCGGCCATCTTCAATGGCGCATTAAGCAACAACATGTTCCCCCAAGCATGGAAACAGGCCACCGTTATCGGTATTCCCAAACCAGGCAAGCCCAAGTCTGATCCCTCCAGTTACCGTCCGATCAGTCTACTCAACGTTCTCGGTAAAATCTACGAGAGGCTTATTTACAAGCGGCTCAAAGATTATGCTGAAGCAAAGAGACTTATCCCCGACGAGCAATTTGGTTTTCGAACTAAACACTCGTGCATACAACAAGTCCACCGCATCGTAGAACATCTAAGCGCTGGCTTCCAGCGTGGCTCGATGACGGGTGCCTTGTTCTTCGACATAGCGAAAGCATTCGACAAGGTCTGGCACAATGGCTTAATCTACAAGCTTTACCAACTCGGCGTGCCGCCTTTGCACTGGGAAGGTTCCACTGTCTCACGACCGCCCGCAGCAAATTGTCACTTAAGTGCAAATTGCGACTATTTACCGCGGTCATCCGTCCCATCATGACTTACGCTTGCGCTGTGTTCGCGCACGCAAAGCCTCGTCACCTCCATAGGATGCAGACGCTCCAAAACCGTTTCCTTCGCAAGGTCACGGGAGCCCCCTACTATGTCCGCAATGAGAGTCTCCACGTAGATCTCAAATTGCCTACCATACAGCAGTTCATGAAACGCATCACTAAGCGTTTCTTTGATACTGCTGTCAAACACCACAACCCCCTCATCGCATCGGCCGCCCGATACGAACCCTCCCGCATCTCTAAGATCCGCCGCCCGAGACATACTCTAGTCACCCCCGATGACCCTATCACTCTCTTACAAGAGAGTCGCAAAGACACGAGCCAGCCCGCGCCGCTGAGCCTGTAATTTTAAATCCGCCCCCAATGCCCGATCCAGCAGTCCCTAGCTGTACCCCCCCCAGCGACGCCCTAAGCCGAGGTCCGTGCCCCACAGGGGGTGCCCTTAGCGTGTAGTCGCTTTGTTTGTAAGTTTTGAAACAAGCCTGGCTTTAATTCTATATTAAGGCCTCACAGGCAAGTCCGGTTAAGCAGAAGCCAATCTTCTCAGGTTGACCTGCGAGAGGCGTATCAAAAAAAAAAAAAGCCGCGCCGCCAGTCGCTCGTGCCGTTCGCCCGGTACATTTCGCCGGTCGCTTCGCCGTTCGCCTCTCCGCGTGGCTTGATAAGTATATTTTTATAAAAAAAAGAAGAAAAGAAAGAAACTCGCTGTGGCGAATGTCCCGTGGCCAGGCTGTAACACTTCGTAGGGGTGAACTTAAGAGAGGATTTCCCGAAATTCCTACGGAAACGGGATTAAAACAGGATATGCGCGTATGAAGTCGCGAGCGGAAGCTAGTGTATTAAATTCATAGAAATTTACCGATAAGTAGGTACCTAACCAAACCACACAAATGAGAAACTGAATACTGCCAAATGCACACATTAAACTGAGGGCAAATCCAAAACTACACATATGAAGTAAAATTTTTGGGTTAGGTACATGTAATCAGTTTACGGTCCTGGCACCCAAGCTATTGTTGACCAGTGTTATCAATTGTTTTAGCATTAAGACCCATACATTTAGGTATTAAACGTCTCCTTGGGTTATTTAAATGAATCAATCCTAACATATAAAATTCTTTGATATTGAGTGACTGACACGCACAGCCGAACTACAGAGGCTCTAAAAAAGCCACTTTAGCAGAATCATTTAAAAATAATTATATTCACCACACAACAATCTGTTAAATTTCATTTTCATCTATATTGCTAACACATTACATTCAAGGTTGATAAGGAAAATTGGTGACGGGTAGCATGATGTGCTTTCTGATGCAGCCTTTTTACACCCCCTGATCGTAGAAAGCTGATATTCGACATGTAGCTCTCCTTCACTGTGTAAGGGTAGCACTAAGAGAGGATTTCTCGAAACTCCGGGAACGGGAAAAGACGATACGCGAGTACGAAATCGCGGGCAAAAGCTAGTTCATCATCTGCCTAGCCTGTTCCCAACTATATTGGGGTCGGCTTCCAGTCAAACTGGATTTAGCTGAGTACCAGTATTTTACGTGGAGCGACTGCCTACCAGACCTCCGCAACCCATAACTTGGTAGGCACTGTACTTCATGGAAAGACTGGAGTCAGATTAACTGGCTTCTGACTATCCGTAACGACTGCCAAAGATCTACAAATGACAGCCGGGACCACCGCGGTGCTTTCCGAGGGACGGAGGAAACTCGGTATGTTAAGATGGTCACCCATCCACAGCCCAACCTTGGCAAGCGTTGCCTAACCTTGAAGATCGACCCGTGCTTTGAGCGTGCCGTGCGTGAGGTTTTTTATTATATAGCCACGAGCTAGTTAAATAGCAAAAGCTAGTTAAATAATCAAATTACATAAACTATTTTTAAAATCATTTACTATATTTTTTAGGAACTTACCACAGAAATTTAATATCTATGGTACTTACATTATTATTTTCAATCTAAATATTTGTCGGATTTATTGCATATGTTTGCAATAATAATAATAGAATGACACCAAAAAAAAATAAGTAACTAAAATCTAAAGTATAAGCTTATATTTTTTTTTTAATAGTAGAAAAACAGAAGTTTGAACACTGCTAAGTGTGAATAGTAATTAAATGACTGCATTGAAGTAATTGTAAAATTTATTTAGAGCAATTTAGATTAGGTTGGCAATACAAAAACAAGGGTCTGATTGACCAACAAATAGGTTATTCATTTTCAGTCAATGTTTTTTTTTATTATTGATAGGCATACGTTTGACCGCTATCTCACCTGATGTTAAGCGATGATGCGGTCTAAGGTGGAGCATGCCTAGAAGTAACCTATTCACTCTTGACTTAAGACTCCCAGGTTGTAGCTATCAGGAAACACAGACTCAGGCAGGGAATTCCACTCCTTAGCTGTATGCACAACAATTAATGTATTCCCAAAACGTTTTGTGCGTATAGGTGGGATGTCCACCACGTAACAGTGGCACATCGCCATACGTTTTTGTTCCCAGTAACTAGAAAATTTTAACATCAATTTTGTATTGCTCTGAGAATGAGGTTCTTATATTTGGTAAGTAGATATTTCATATAATATAGTTTAAAAGTATGTTATATGTACATCATTTCAGCCATAGATGACATTTTTTTTGGTATGTGTACCAATGTTTCAAAATAACTTGCTAATTCATCAATTGTGACATCACAGGGTGGATTGAGAGCTTGTTGAGAACAGCTGCCAGCTCTACTATGTTGTTTTGGTTCCCTATGCTCCTGTGAACTTGATACATCATGTTTCCACCATTTACTCACACTGTTTTCATTGGAGGCTACATTTTGTACATTAGCACTAGACGATATTGTCAGCTGGTTACAGTTATCGACAAGTGTGCATAAACTTAGTGGGTCACATCTCTCGACTTCTGTAAAATTTTTACTTGTTGATTCTTGGCAGTTCTCTGATTCCAATTTGATGGCAGCACTACATTTTTTTAATATATTCAATACTGGTTCTTTGAGTATCTTATTATGTTTCTTTTTATAGATTCCTGGTTTTAGTTTTTTATGTGAGGAACAAGAGCATCTTGATTCTTTAGGAAGAACAGTATTCTTAGGAAAACTTCTTTTCTCCAGTGGGTTTATATATGCATGTTCATTACTTCTATTCTTACTTATTTTTAGTGGTTCTATTTCTAATCGTCCCATTTCCAATCCTAATAATATATCTTCTTTATTCATGGTTCCAAGTTCTGCAACAAAAAATATGACTGTTGATCTGCTTAGGTTCACTAGATTAATACTATAGTTATATTAATGTTACATTACCCATCACTATTTTATCTACATCTTTATACAAAAATGTTTCTTTACACAATAATGTCATAGCTAAAAATAATTTTAAAAAATTGTCGTATTTGTTATTTACATTGACAAGCAGTTAATAGATGCTAAAAATTTAAATGTTAGCATTACTGAATTTTCTTCTGATTAGATAATTTGCACATAAACAATCTGTTTGAAGAATACTTAGTGTGCGTTTGTTTGTTCTAGAATGTAACAACAAATGGCAATGTAACCTGTGTTGTGTAAATATAACAAATAATATAATCATCGATGGTTGTGGATATATTTTCATGTTTCGTAAAGCAAAGCACAGCTTAGCTGTTATCAATGAGCAATATTGCGTATTGGCGTGCTTGAGGAATGCTTTGTTTGTTTATGGAAAACTCACCAGTAGTCTTCCTGTGCTGGTTAGAATCTTACGACACCGTTGGATAACTATGACATACGAACAATATTCACTTATATAACACTATCAGATATGTAGGATTTATTGAAAACTCAATCGTATGTTTTTCTGATATTATATTGGACATTTTATTTTGTTTACGTCATGGTCGTCATGATCACAGAACATCTATATACACAGAACACAATTATCCTAGCGGTCTATATACGTAGTATCTCTATGTAGTCTGTGGTGTCTATGTCACAGACTCACAGCACAGAGACTACAGAGGTCAGACTACAGAATCTAAGCTACATAGAGATACTAACTCACTGGTCTATGACGTCTATGATGAAGAAATAAAAATCTATGGTAGGTATATCTTTATTTTTTCTATGGTTTCGCACGGCACGGTTTGTGCATTATTTTATATCATAATATTGGGTAGTATTTAAACGCAAATCAGAAAATATCCTTTTTCTGTGCAATCAGATTCTGAATTCCCATTATAGTTACTGATTGCACAGCAAAATATTCAACTCAAAATATCACTAAACACCACTACAATTTATTTTCGCAGCGTACAGCGATTTTTCCTAAAGCAAAAGCTTTTTCATCAATCCACAGCTAATAATCTTAATTAATGCACATTAAACATGTTAACTCTTCTTCTTTTAAATATAGCTTCTATTTTTATATTATTTACAGCAGTTTGTCTAAATACGGTTCTTTTGCTTCAAATCAATACTAATAAATTCGTCGTGGACGGAGCCCCGCTTCGCGGGGCTCATACTTTTGGGTGGTTTAAGTAAAAAATAACCACGAAGGGGATGGTGGGGTCTTTGAGACCCCGCCGACCCCTTCTTACCTAACCTGTCCGAGTAGCGGTCCCGAGTCCCTAAGTTCCTGGGATAGTTATTTTGCTATGAAATATGGAAAATTTGCTGTGCAGTCAGTATTTATGCTATGTATGTAGTATTTTTGTACAAAAATAAATGTATTGCATTATGAGAAAAAAAAGTAATGTCATATTGGTGTATAATTTCGAATTATCTGCAGTTTGAGTTTTGTTAAACATTTAGTTTATCTGTAGTGAAGTAAGTTATTTGATGTAAAAAAGAATATAAATGTGATTAATGATAGGCGATTATATATTTGATATGCAATTTATAATATCCCCATAATATTTAGCCAATGTCACGTTTGGTTACTTGGTTCGAATAAAATAAAGGTACGGAAACGAAACATTCTATCCTGCTCGTCATATTAAATATGTAAATATGTACTTAAAAATTAAAAACATCGCGAGGTCATTGTAAAAAAAACAACACACCCTCCGTTCGTCACTGCGACACAGTCGCGATTATTCATACTTTTTCAGTATTAGGTCGTGTTTTTTTGCCAAAGAACTCAAAATCATAGACTAATATTGCTCAAAATGACAGCCGGGACCAACAGCTAAACGTGCTTTCCGAGGCACGGAGGAAACTCGGTATGTTAGATGGTCACCCATCCACAGACCAACCTCGGCAAGCTCAAAACTAATTAATGTAATGTTAATTTTTTACCTAGCTGAATTCTCAAGTTATCATCGAATAAGCCGTTCCTTGCAAAATGTTATAAAATGTATAAGCAAATATCTTCTTCATATTTTCTACTCTTATTTTCGAAAATCAAAGATCATAAAAATCAGTCTAGCCTTGCGTTACAAATCACGCAACGGTCTTCTGGTCTCTTCTTTAATTAATATCATAGAATAAGATCAGTATAGCAGAAAGCATTAATTAAAAAATAATTGGCGAAAAAAATATCGTCGGACGAATTGGGAAAGTGGCGTGAGACGAGTTAGGAAAGCGAGAAAGCGACTAAATATAAAAAGCGACGTATAGGTGAATGAGACTTTTTAGGGATAGCGACGAAATGACTAATGAGACGATTTGAAATCACAACCACGTTTGGAAACATTCTAGTTGCCAACAACGATTTGCTTCTTTGATTGATTAAAATACCAGGTGTCAAGTAAACTCGCTCGATTACTATAATTATATTATGTATTAGTTCCGTGCTTTTTCGTCAGTTTGCAAGTCGTGTTAGCTGTCAACGAAGTGTCAGCTGTTTTCCAGGTTTGGTGTCGTCAGTCGTCAACTCGTCATCGTCAGTGTCTATAACTGAATCGCTACTCTGAGCACTATATATAACATTTAGACATTATTTTACAAGTTTTACACCTCTTATTCTCGAAATCAACCACTAACTGGAACTGACAGAGAGGCATAGGCATACAACGAGATTAAATTAATATTTAACGTTTATGAAGTTGTTTTTTTGCTTGGTAATTAATAGAATAATGCCTTGCACTCAAAAAGATATATTTTGGATCGGCATAATATGTTTGATTAGCTTTTGTTATGGAGAACACCTGAAGTCATCATCTTCATCGAGTGAACAGAAAAATGCAATATTTACTAAACCACATTCTATATTGCATGGAATTGCATACGCCAATAACAACAATCACGATAGAGGCCTTTCAAGGCCGAAGCGAGCCAGTTTACCAAATCAGAGTGAAACTAGTTCTAGTGAATCACCTGTGAATTCTACATTAAGTTCTTCAACTGAAAGTGTAAATGTTGGTACAGAAAACAATGATAAAGAATCTTCCATACTATCAGTAGTACTTGTAAATATATCTTCATCAGCGACTCCAAATGCCTCAGCTGTGAGTCCCTCTGATGCAGCACCATTGCCTGAAAAGAGCTCTGCAGAAGATGAACACAACAGTTCCATGGCAATATTTTTTGTGCTTTGTGTGCTGGCACTAGGCATTTTATTGATTCATCTCATGCTACAAACTGGATTCTCATATCTTCCTGAGAGTGTTGTAATAGTGTTTCTTGGAGCTTTAATTGGCATGATCATCAACTTGATGTCCATAAAAAATATTGCAAACTGGAGGAAAGAAGAGGCGTTTTCACCGACTGCATTTTTCTTAGTTCTGTTGCCGCCTATTATATTTGAATCGGGTTATAATCTCCATAAGGGTAATTTTTTCCAAAATATTGGATCAATCTTATTGTTTGCCATAGTTGGAACTGCTATATCAGCATTTGTCATTGGTGCTGGAATATATTTGCTAGGCTTAGCTCAAGTAGTTTATAAACTCAGTTTTGTTGAATCATTTGCATTTGGCTCTCTGATATCAGCAGTAGACCCTGTAGCCACAGTTGCAATCTTCCATGCTCTTGATGTGGACCCAGTACTCAACATGTTGGTGTTTGGAGAGAGCATACTAAATGATGCTATTGCTATTGTGTTGACAACTGCTGTTTTGGACTCCAATGATCCTCTCATGTCCACTGGGGAAGCAATTCTTTCTGCGATCAATAGGTTTTGGTTAATGTTCTTTGCATCAGCGGGCATAGGAGTCTTGTTTGCACTTGTTAGTGCACTTTTACTGAAACATGTTGACCTGCGGAAGAACCCGTCTCTTGAATTTGGTATGATGTTGGTATTCACCTATGCTCCGTATGTGCTGGCTGAAGGCATTCATTTGTCAGGTAATTGTTTAATAAACCTTTTTGTTATTATTATAGTTGTGAATAATCAGTATGAGGTCTGAATTTAGTCTAGTAAATTAACTAATGTAGTATAATTATTTTGTTTCAGGAATAATGGCAATATTATTCTGTGGTGTAGTAATGTCTCATTACACACATTTCAACTTATCAACGGTGACACAGGTCACCATGCAGCAGACTATGAGAACACTGGCATTCATTGCTGAAACCTGTGTATTTGCTTACTTAGGATTGGCTATATTCAGGTATTGTTGTATTTAATATCATTATATTTAGTATTCAACACTGAGTGATTATATTATAATTCAGAGTTCTTGAAAATTATCAAATTTTGAAATGACAAACTTGGTGTGATACTACTAAGGTAGGCACCAAATAAACTTGCATTAACCTATCATCATCCGTGAGGCCCTAATGGGAAAAAGTTGTATTGTCTTACTATTGTTCTAATAGATTAAAGTACATCGATTGCCTTAAGGGCGCTTTCACATTTTTTCTTGAATTTTAGCGTTTTATTCGAATTTTGATGTGTGATTTTGCTTAAGATATAGCCTTATAAAAAATAAAAATATGCCTAAGACAGTTTTGTCAAAGCGCTCTTACAAAATCGAATAGCTCAGGTTGACTAAAGTTGAATACCGCGCGTCACAAGATTATATTGATTTTCGACAATTATTTAAAAATATTTACTTTACTTTTAAGTAGACCAATTTTTTTTTCAAGCAATATAGCAATGCCACCTTAATTATTAAATATTTTTTATTTGAATTTTGATTATAATTTCATAGATAAAAATTATAATTTCGTACGGAAAATTGTCAATAACTCTCAGTTTTACAGAATTTTTTTTGGTGTATTACTGTATGAATCGTAATAAATTGATTTGAACATTCCAAAGTAGAAGATACAGTTGTACCGTGGACATTTTTATAAATGATTAAATTATAATATCTTCGGTGTACCAAGGTATCAAAAGATACCCTAAAGCAACGTTTTGTGAAACATCCTTTGCGGAGTCAAGGATTTTACTGATGTACGTGAACAAATTGAAATATTTATTTAGAACACTCCCAAGATAAATGATCAAACTATCTTAGGCATATTTTCGTTTTTTTTTTAAGGCTATATCTAAAGCAAAATCACACATCAAAATTCGAATAAAACGCTAAAATTCAAGAAAAAATGTGAAAGCCCTCTTAATATACTTTTGTAGATACCCCAAAAATAAATTATGAACTGTTTTTCATTACTAGAGAATGCAAAGGATCACAAAAAAAGTTGATTCAGGAAAGCTTAATGTGTGTGTTTTCAGTTTTTGATATTAAGAAGGTTACTGCCGTTATTGCACCAGTATCTGTTGACTACCATTTGAAACTGCATATTGAAATTCTGCTGCAACCCATATATTTTTATAATACCAGCTGTCACTTAAATTAAATAACACAATGCTAGTCAATACTAAGGGTTCATACCGGTAGATCCAAATATATGAATTCTTACAAAAAATATATATTTACAGCTTTAGACACCGTGTGGAGCCAGCCCTGGTAGTTTGGAGCATAGTAATGTGTTTAGTTGGAAGAGCTGCTAATATCTTCCCACTTGCTTTACTCTGCAATAAATTCCGTGAACATAAGATAACTAAGAAAATGATGTTTATCATGTGGTTTAGTGGTAAGTAGTCTATACTTAAGGTACGGAACCCTTCGTGTGAGAGTCCGACTCGTACTTGTCGAGTTATGTAAAATATGAGGCGGCACTTAAATGTGCTAAAGCTTTGAATCTTACACTCGCTACTTTGTACGAATGGCGCATGAATTCAATGAGTGATAAAGATAACCATAGATATTCTGGAGTGACATTGGCGATGAATCTCAAAAACGTGCCAAATGCGAGTCGGACTCGCGTGCAAAGGGTGCAAAACTAATATAATTTTTGAAATTTATGTTACTTTAACACTGTAAGACTTCTTTTAGGTTTTCCTGTAATCTTTAGGTAAATAAAGAACTATTTACCTGCATTTCAAGCTCAGTAGTTTCAAAGATAAGGGGTAATTTTTCTTCTAATATCTTGAATAACTTAAAAACTGTTTATTTTAAAATCGTGAAAAAATATAATTATCAACTGTCACAATAAGCCCTTTTTAGGGTCCCGTAGCCAAATAGCAAAAAAACAGAACCCTTATAGATTCGTCATGTCTGTCTGTCTGTCCGTCCGTATGTCACAGCCACTTTTTTCCGACACTATAAGAACTATGCTGTTGAAACTTGGTAAGTAGATGTATTCTGTAAACCGCATTAAGATTTTTACACAAAAATAGAAAAAAAAAAAAACAATATATTTTGGGGTTTTTTTTCATCAAACCCATACGTGTGGGGTATCTATTGATAGGTCTTCAAAAATGATATTGAGGTTTATTATTATATATTTTATATACATATATTATTTTTTTCTAATCTGAATACTTTACGCGAGAGACACTTCCAAAGTAGTAAAATGTGCCCCCCCCCCCTGTAAGTTCTAAAACAAGAGAATGATAAATCTAGGAAAAATATATGATTTACATTACCATGTAAACTTCCACCGAAAATTGGTTCAAACGAGATCTAGTTAAGTATTTAAATTTTGTCTCTTAAATCTTTAAATTTTCTGTTTTGTCTCCCAAAAGAGACCCCCATAATCAAAATTCAGTTAATTTTGTAATGCCTCCGTGATTGGAGCACAGAATTTCATATGTGTACCAAATTCCTACAGAAACGGCCTAGTAGATTCGGAGGAATTTGACTGACAGACAGACATACGACTAATCATATTTAGGGTTCCGATTTCTACGGTTGTTCGGAACCGAAAAACTGCCTAAGTTGATAGCTATTTGGAATGATATTTACGATTTACCAAATAATTTTTATAATACATACATTTTGCTCATTGCCTTTTTTATCGGTGGTCGAATTTTAGAGATAAGGATAGTATGAAACATACGAAGGAGCTCGTAGGTACAGCAATAAACCGGCCGCATTATGTTGGTGACAAGTTAATAATGTCAGCCGCAGTTAGATAAAATTGAAACGGCCGTCTATGTTCGAATATAAGAAGCAAATACGAATAAATAATAATTACACTGTTTCACTTTACAGGATTGAGAGGAGCTATATCCTACGCTTTATCACTTCATCTGGGTTTCTCCGACGAAACTCGGCATGTGATTATTACTACAACGCTAATAATCGTCCTATTCACAACTCTATTCTTCGGTGGATCTACAATGCCTTTATTAAAGTTTTTGAGGGTAAGTATCAGAATATTTAATTAGTAGGACATCAATTCTGAACCAAGTGCCGTGGCGCTTTCGTGACGCAGCTTTAAATAATTATAATAAATGAATAGTGTCGTTTATTGTTCCACTTATTGACAAATCAAATAGGTAGGTAGAATTTTTAGATCGGTCGTTTCGCATTTTAAATTATCAATTAGTATCATTCTGTGATACTGAAATCATGAAGCAGTAAAGCTGATTTTCTGGTGAAGAGAGCGAAAAAAACCATGTGCAAGCATGAACCGTACAACCTTGGTTATGAGTTTTCGAAGATGTATGCCGTTTATGAGGTTACCTTATCAAGATGTAACTCCTTGAAAGGGTTTTAGCCTTAGAACCCCGTAAAAAGGCTCTCCCTTCAAAATGAATAACCCATTGAATGGGTTTTATTCTTAAAACCCAGTTTGTGTTCCGGAGCCACGGTGTCTCTTGCGAATAATCCCGCGACTCCGGCAGGCGTCGGCCCTTTCGGGCCCCTCTGTGTTGCTGACTCTCTTTGAGGCGCGCGTGGAACACTAACGCGCCGTCGACACGGCCTGTCGTCACTAGACGGACGGACACACACAGGCCCGCGCCTACGGTGGCCGGAGGTCACCAGGTGGCCCCCGACGCCCGCGGCGTCCACCACGGCGGCCGGGACGAGAGGGTCTCCTCTCCCGCTCCGCCACCTCCTTCGCTAGCATGACTGCTTCGCAGAAGGAGGCAACGGCGTCCCATTCCGTCTCGCTCCGGACCATGGCTTGGACCAGGGCCGGACGCGAGAGGTCGCCGCCGATCGCCGTTTCGAGGACACGGCGGTGCGCCGCCCAAGCGGGGCACACCTGCACAGTGTGCTCTACCGTGTCCTCTGGTCGATCCTCGCAGTGGTGACACCCGGGCGTTTCCTCCCGCCTGATTCGGTGCAGGAACCTCCCGAAACAACCATGTCCGGTGAGGACCTGCGTCAGGCGGTGAGGACGCCGTGGCGCCTCTCAAGCCACTCCTCAAAGAGGGGACTTACCGCCGCTATCGTGGCGTGCCCTGCGTTGGGTTGCGATAGTCGTCGTCTCCATGACGCCATGAGATCGCGCCGGAAGTTCGTCCGCTGCGCGACAATTTGCCGCGTCAGCGGAGTTTCCCCCCGGCTTAGTACCTCCGCGCGCCAATCATGCAGGCGCGCGAGGACCACCGCCTCCAGATCCCATGGCGGCAATCCGGCAAGGAGACCCGCCGCTTCGCGCGAGATCGTGCGGTACCCTCGTGTCATCCTGAGGGCCACCACCTTTTGGGGCGCGTTCAAATGGTTCGCAGCACGCTGCCTCAATGAACGCGCCCACACCGGGGCCCCGTAAAGGGCCATGGACCGCACGACCCCCGCGTATAGCCTACGGCAGGAGGCGTTCGGTCCCCCCAGGTTGGGCAGGAGCCGCCTGAAAGCAGCGCCGGCCCGCTCCAGTTTGGGGACCAAACGTCGGAAATGCTCCACGAAGTTCCATCGGCTGTCCAGGACGAGCCCCAGGTATTTCAGCGTCGATTCGACGCCGATGGAAACCCCTCCTACCGTCAGCAAGGATCCCGACGGTGGCGCATTGCCTCGGCCATGAAAACACATGGCCTCGGACTTGTGCAGCGCCACCTCGAGACCCAGTTGCCGGATCCGCTCAACGACTATCGCAACCCCGCGTGTCATAGCGTCGGCCGCCTCCGCGTACGACCCCCCTTGTGCCAGCACCAGCGTGTCGTCAGCGTAGCAAATGACGCTGATGCCACTAGGGAGGTCGGCTCGCAGCACCCAGTCGTAACCGATGTTCCACAGGGGCGGCCCCAGAACCGAGCCCTGTGGGACACCGCACGACATATAGGTTCTATACTTGAAACCTACTGAAAGGGTTACCCCTTCATTAAGAAAACCTTTATAATATAAATAGTTCTTTAAGCCATTCGAGAGCGTTACCCACATCGTATGGGTTTTTGATTAACTGCTTTTAAAAACCCTTTCAATGGGTAACCGAAATGGTCCCTGTGTACAAGGCGATAGACCGCTTTTTACTGTGACTGTACTTATAATAATGTACTGCAGTCCTGTTGTCTAACGTTTTACCCATGAGCTCCTCTGCAATGCGATTTTTATCCCTAAAGTGAGACGATAAACGGGCGTTCTATCGCGAGAAGTCAGACCATCATTACAAACAGAATTTAAAATAATACTTTTGTACAGGCTAACAAAAAAACAAAGCGCTCGAGATCATTACGTAAGCAGAAGGAAGTAAGTTTATCTAAAACAAGAGAGTGGGGCCAAGCTATAGACTCGGAACATTTATCTGAGATTACGGAAGAGGAATTAGAGGTAAGGCAATTTGTTCGTAAGAAACGCATGAACATTATTTGTTAAACACTCTCGACTCCAAAACCTTGATTGCAAGACTCCCATTAAATTTAAACTTTATCAAGGTTGAGAGTGTTGAAACCACATCAACATCTAACGGTTGAAAATTATCAAATGAAGGTCATTCCAATCAACACTGTTAATAACATAATAAATGTTCTATGATTTTGCGATTGGCTGAAACCACATACAAAAACGATTTTTATAGTTAGTAGGAAGTTTTTTGCCAATTTCTCCCGCTACAAAATATTAGTTCCAATTTTTTTTAATTATGTGGTTCAGTTGTTTCAAGAAATTCGAAAACTGGTTGTTCAGCCCATGTTATAAGTTTGAGAATACTAAACACAATTTTTTTTTTCATTTGATTCTCAAATCCTTTTATTATTTCAATTCGTATGTTTTATGATAGAACGTTTTTTTTTTAAATCTCAGTAGGTATTGCACAGTGTGTCAAAAAACCCGATTTTTGTGTTATCGTGTTTTTATTCAAGTACATAATCGATCATTTCTATAATTAATTTCTGGTACCTACGAGAGTTCAACTCCGGTTTCCCTACGACTTGTAATTCGTTTGTTTTAAATATCAAAGATTCGTAATAAAAAATCTTATTTCAAAAACAAAACTACGTATTACTTACTTGAATAAAAACACGTTGACACAAAAATGGGGTTTTTGACACACTGTGCAAATGAGATGCAATCCGTTTGAAGCTCAACAGTTTTGTGAATATTTAAACTAGGCTAATAAATTAAAAAAAAAAAAATATATATTTCATCAAAGTACTTATTTATTTTTGTTAAAACTTATTATATATTTGTGTAGGTTAATTATTCCCATGCAACGCGGCTGAAAGGTTTCGTGAGGTTAGACATGAAGTATCTGACTCCATTTTTCACCAGAAGATTCACTCACCAGGTAAGAACAGCTTTATTTAGCTTTTTACATTTATGCTCAGCTCTTTTTCCGTCCATGTTCAAGTTGTGATGTGATGTATTGCTGCTATGCCAATGTCAAACAGAAATATTATTGCATAACAAGTCGTATCCCCTATGGACTTTTGTAAAGGTATCTTCATGAACCTTAGCACTGAGTTTTGAAAAATTTAGAATTTTCAACAGTTTTCAAAATCCTTCTTTCATTATTCCTGCAAGCGAGTCCACGACAAATACAAATAGTTTCATTGAAACATTGTTTGGCCGTGTAGAACAATTTGCTGATGCAGTTATTAGTAGGTCCTCACGAAAGGGCCCACCTTTGGCACCTTTCTTCTTTGATACCAGAAACTCAAAGGCTCCGTTGTCTGCTGGAAGACCGTCTCTCTAACAGAAGTACCGTCTACCGTATACGCGGCTGCGGACTAGCCGAACGGGCCGGTCGCAGCCGCGTATGAGGGATTTGATGTCAGAGCGTATCTATGTGTACTAATATTATCAAGCTGAAGTGTTTGATTGTTTGGTTCAACGCGCTAATCCCAAGAGCTACTGGTACAAATTGAAAAAATATTGTAGTGTTTGATAGCCCATCAAATTAAATTAATTAAATTAAATTATCTTTATTTCAGACGTAAGTCCATATTTTACAAAACACATTGTTAGTAAAGTTGTTAGTAACACACACAAAAATACAAATAAAACTAGTAGGTGTTAGTAATTTGTTAGTATCTAATATCGAAAACATGTACGTACAAAAAAAAAAAAAAATATCTACTTATTTCCTATTTCTGTGCAGGTGTACACTTGCCCAGTATACAGTAAAAGGACTGTCCATTTTGCACGCTAACGTTCTGAGGACAGTGTTGGTGCTACCACGGACCCTGCTCATCATCGACGCAGTTCTTTTCCTAATGATGGAGAAGAAATCATCGATGGAAGCATCCGCAAACATTGCGGAAGCACTGCAGTACCTGGGTTTCCTCAACAGTGCCCTCAGAGCGTCATTGTACTGAACAAGCAGGGCGTTGTAAGCCCGCCGCGTAAAGTCGATCCACAGACTGCACGTGTAAAAAGACTGACAGAAGGCTCTGAAAAGTAACAGTTTTACATCTGTGGTACATCGTGCGAATCTGCGGGCCAACATATTGCAGCGGACTGCCAACGCCCTCCTTTCCCTTTCTAGGTCTTCATCGTCCCGTAGCCGCTCCGTCAGCATGTGACCCAAATATTTTACTTTAGGCACCCTCACTAGTGCCGACCCACCGATCTTAATTGGTGGCACGTTCGAGGGAGTCTTGTTCCCTGCTTTATAAACCATCAGAACACTCTTACTAGCATTATATTTGAGTCCATGCGACAGGGCATATGTTTCACAAATGCCCAATAGTCTCCTGAGGGCACTCACTGACGGGCTCAGCAGAACCATGTCATCCGCGTAACTAATATTATTAATCATTCTTCCGTCTATTGAACATCCGACCATAGCTCCGCTGAGCCCGCCAATCAGCTGGTTAACAAATAGGTTAAACAAACTCGGGGATGTCAACCCGCCTTGCCTCACACCGCACTTGAGATTGTATTCCTCACTATGCGAGTTGACCCATCTGACAGCATTCTTTTGATTACTGTACCAATACTTGAGAAGCGATACAAGCTCCCTTGGCACAGTGGTCTCCTCAAGTAGTTTATGCCACAGAATATCATAGGACACCAGGTCGAAGGCCCTCGACAGGTCAAGAAAACACGCATATACAGGTGTTTGCCTGTCGGTATAGTACCTTACAGTTTGTTTCAGACACATGATTGCCATTTCCGTTGACAGATTGGGTCTGAAGCCAAACTGCAAGTCATGTATCCGAAGGTGTTCATTCAGCTGTGCGTTCATGAGACAGTCAAGGACCTTCGCCATGGTCGTGGCCAATGATATCGGGCGATAATTGTGCTTGTCAGATGGATCCCCAGTCTTGTTCTTTATTATTGGAACTACCACAGTTTTCATCATATCATCCGGAATGAATGAATGACCTATACAAAAATTAAACAATAGACTTAAAACTCTGGGCAAATGTACACCTGCACAACGCAGATGTTCTATACTAATACCGTCGTGACCTGGTGACTTTCCAATCAAAGAAGGCTATAGGCTAACAACATAGCGCTACAACCAATAGGAGCGGAGTAGGTATTCATGAAAATGTGACGCAGACGAAGTTGCGCGGGTCTGCTAGTTCAGCAAAATGGCTCTGAAAGAGCGTGGAAAGGTTGGCCTCTATCTCAAGTCAGTCCGGCTTGACAAGTTATTACTGTTCGTCTGAGTATAGAAAGCTGGGTTGTGTGCTTATTGTTTTGCCATTCGACTTTTTCTATAGAGATGTCTAAACTGGCGCGAATAATCGCCTGACTCCTGATCGTTACCTACAATAGAATCGACGCTTCTCGCATCGCGAGGGTCGCGTCATCGTCTCATTTAACCAGAGCTAATATAATTTCATAATTATAATGCATGTTTTAAACTCTCTTGTTTCAGGAGTTGAAAGATTGTAAGAGCCAAATGACGGTTCTAACCAACCAGTGGTATCAAGCTATTAAAATATCAAATGATCGAGAAACTGATGAAGAGGAAAGTCTGCAACAAAGCTCACATTCTAATTCACAAACTAGTCTTCAGCGAGGTGTATAAAACAAATGAAAGAATCATGATAAATCGTTGAGAAATGAGATGTGATGTGATAGAATTCGCACTTTTCGTTGAACTTGACAAACATTTAAACTTCATTCAATGTATATTGAGATGTTTACGACACTATTGGTTTTAATTTCAAAAATATTACTTTAAGGTGCATAAAGTAACTTTCCCTTAATTTATTATTTATCCAAGGCAGTTTTATATTCGTTGATATTTATATAAATTACTGATCCTTTTATTTTTACAAAAAAAAAATAATATTTCTTGACATCCGGTTTGCCTATTTCATGATTATAATGTAGTCTTAGTTTTGGGGAAACATAGGTTTTATTAAATAGAGCAATTCAATTATTTAGTGAATTTTAGACAGTTGTCTGATTCAAATGATCAATTTAAATTATCTAGATGCACAGACGGCTTTTGCCATTGTATTTGATTTAAATTAAAAGTTTTTTTTTTATAGTTATTAGCTCACCAGATTTTCGACATCCATTAAGTCAGATTTACTCTGTATTTGGGAGAAACAAATCTACCTATAATGCTACTTCTAAAACTAGATAATAATAAAAAAAAAAACCCCTTGGACTCGTATATTTTGCTTTATCAAATCAATAAAAATTGGCGAAGATAAAATGCATCAAAGATCAGTAGTGGGGGTTTGTGACTGCTCTATTTGGTAAAAAGTGTACCGAAATGTGACGTCACACGAGTTTGTAACGCGCTGTAATATCTTAATTTATTGTTTACTTACGTGAAAAATTAAAACACGTGTTCAATAATATGTTTTGGAAATCTATCTGATGTAGTTGTCAGATTGTATTCTGCATGTACCCTATTGAGTCTATTATTGAGTATTTATTAATCGATTTATGCCTGGTTACTGAGGTACTTTAGCGGTCGTTTATCTGTCCGTTAATGCTATTTTCCATAACGCCAGCGGTTAGTTAGTGGTTAAAGGACAGATAAACGACCGACTGAGTACTTTAAAGATCTGGTACCAATCGAGCAGATCTGTAGATGCTTACGATGTTATTGAACGTTATACATAAAAGTTATACCACATTATATCTAGAGTATAGAGTGTCAAGCAAATATGCAAGCATCTGTCGACACTGTTTTACATCAAGTACTTAATGTGGTTTATTTCAATGGTACAATTTTAGTAACATTGCATGTTTTAGTAACACTTATTGTAACTGTAATATTAATAGTTAAATATTAGTGACTTTTACATTGTGGCTTTGGATTCACTGGCAATATTTCAGGGGAAACAAGTTTTTTTTTGTGATAAGTGCATGTAAGGGTACTCCATGGTTTTTGTAATCAAACTGGATAAGGGAATAAATGTTGGTAATATTTATGAGAATCAATCCTTTTACATTTATAGTGAATATTCCAAATGGATGTCGCAGGATAACGCCAGGGCTTAGGCCGCTCTTATTATTTATTGGACAAGGAAAAGTCCTTGTCCAATAAATAATAAGAACGGGTAATTGGAAAGTAAGAAACAAATCGATCGACAATTTCTAGGTAATATGATTCTTACAGAAGAAAAAACGCAGCATAAGCTAGTTGTATATTGTATAACAAATAATAAATCGGATCCTTTACAAAACCCCCAAACACCCTGCGAGATACTTGTTAAAGTTTGTACCTCTATTTATAGGTTTTACATTTTAAATTCTGATTCCTACTTAGTATTATTTTAGTCAAGAAATGTGATACAAGTATAATATTGAGAAAGGAATAATAGTATTATTAATTACGAAATATTTGGCGCCAAAGAATTACGTGTTGTTTAAAGCTATTTATGCATACAAATCCTATTTCAGTGCCTATAGCCAGCACTTGAGGCGTGGCCTATTCATTGCGAGACAACAACAGGCGCGGGCGTCGGAAACTATCAGAGTATCAATGATTATTATTTTTTTCAGGCTATTATAGTATTTGAATGTGTAATGTAAAAATACACATTAAATGTGATTTAGTTATAGTTAATTATATAATATGTACTTAAGTGTTGTTTAGTAGCTTTAATTCTTAATCATTTTTCGCAAAGTATTTCTTCATACTGCATTTGTAATTTTCGAATACTGAAATTATTTTCTTCTTTATTATTTTTCTAAATATAGTTGATACATGGTGTCATATTAATTTATTGTGAAATATATTTTTAAAGGAAATCTATTCTATTTAATGGCTAGTGTAAAGAAATAGCTGTTGAAATATAGCATTATTGTGTATTTTTATTTTAAATGTATAATTTTTACATTATAAAGTTAGAATTAGTACTTGCATAGCTTCAGTTCAAATAGTTAAATGATAAATCATATGCCAGGCTAAGCAGCTGTAACTATTTTTTTGTTAAGATAATACTGAAACTGACCTAATAAATGTTTGTATTATGTGCAAATACATTTTTGTTTATTTGAACCCATTAGGATCTGGATTTATTACAAAAAGTATAGTAATACATTTTAACTTCAAATTAATCTTCTTCATTTTCCAAATTAATGTGACTTCCAAACTTTCCATACAGGTGTGCTTTTAATTCACCCATTTGAGATTTGAGCTCCTCACATTTGCCTTCAAGTTCATTTATTTCATTTAGCTTCTTTAATTTGGCGTCATCTAGTGATTTCTGGAAATAGAATTGCTTTTTTAATTAAATAACAAACCTACAAGGAAACAATTCGGAATATGCATGCGTCAACAGTCGTGAAATTATTTTGTAAATACCTTCATCGGGGATGAAGTTATGTAAAGAGCTTTAAAAGATTACAATTAGAAAGAGTCAACAGTCGCATAATTATTTTTTAAATATTTTCATCAGAGATGATGTTATTATTATTAAAGCCTTTATTGCCAACAATATACATTCTTTATCTATACTAATATTATAAAACAGAAGAGTTTGTTTGTTTGGTTGAACACGCTAATCTCCGGAACTACTGGTCCGATTTGAAAAATTCTTTCAGTGTTACACGTGCATGGCTGATGCGCGCCAGGCGATGGTTACCGTACTCAGCATGCTGTGACTCATCACTATAAAAATTTCTAGCCGTACCTACAGACACACCGTTATTCGGAGGGTTCAGTAGCTCTCCTACTATAAGTAATTATGATTCTATTTTCACTGTTAGTATTATATTTCTGTCTATTTTTAAATAAACTACAACAATATTAAAAAAAATTACATGCATATTCCCTATTGCTTAATACTGATACAATTAAAAGGATAATATTGATACTTTTAGTCTAAGTAGAACTACTTGACGCAGGAAACTGATTCTTCATTGCATTATGCTTAGACTGCTCAATTCAGAAAATATAGATAGACAATGAATTTCAAATCAAAGATAGTGTGATTTCAAAACTTATTATGAGTTGCTTATCCACTGAGATAGAAATAGTGAAGCACTTCCAGTGTTTTCTATTGAGATGTCTTACAACATTCCTTTTGAGACATTGCTTTGCTTTATTTTGGAGTTAACAAAATTTTCATACAAATTTTTATAAAGCCACAAGTACCTGTTAATTGTGAAGAGCAAATAAAGTTTGTAATGTGATTGAAAACATAATGATGTTTCTTTGATGCCGTCTGTATGTATTAGATCTACACTTACCTTGAATAAATTGAAAACACATTGTACTGATTCAATTAACTATGAGATAAATGCATCATAAACCATCATTCAACATTACAGATTGACATACTAACCAAAGTATCTTCAAGCCCTTGGCAAATGAAAATTTCACCAATGAGGTATGGTATCTTTTCGCCATCATCGGCGAGACTGAGTTCTTCTACAGCTTCTTCTAAATTCTTCATATCGTTCTGTTTAAGTTTCAATTCTTCTTTGAGGTCGTCAACTTTGGCGTTTAGACGAGCGAATTTGTTTATTTTCTGCTGATCTTCGAAAGAGATGTGAACATCTGAGTCCTAGAAACACAATTAACAAGTGATCATTATTTATATCTTAACATAACCTTACACCACTGAAAACTTTAACATACTGGTTGAAAAGTGCCTTTTCCAGAATTCGCCATTGTATGTACGGATCACTGCAGTGATTTTATCAAGTTGAAGGATATATACAACTTTTTCTGTGTCACCGTCTAAAACCAAACCTTTTTAATTACACAGATGTTCTCTGTCGACCGAATCTGAAAAGCGAAAAGCGTTTAAGTGATACTGACAAAAGTACTCTGTGACACTGACAGAATTAGTTATGACAGATCGTCACTGAGTTCCACTGAAAGGCTTGACCGCACTGGGCGACGCCTCGCGGCAGCGGAGCGATGCGACACGTAAAAACACTATTATGCACAGAGTACATTATACTATATGAGTGCTATTAGGTATACCGCACTTGAACTGCAGTGCTGCGACAGTTTGCAGCAAATTTTGTCGGTCAGTCGTTTGGCAATTTCTTCTTACCAAACACGTTCTAACTTGAATAAAGTGAAGTGTGGCGTCGCTTGCTATATCGCACTAACGGCAGCGGAACTACGCGACGCGACACGGTGCATCAATTTGATGAATTGGTCAACTTTGATGCATGTGTCGCGGCTCGTAGTTACGCTGCTGCGTAGTGCGTTAAACCTCATACAATTTCTTACAAAGAATATTTGGTCGTTGCGTGTCGCGTCGCTCCGATGCCGCGAAGCGTCGCCCAGTGCGGTCAAGCCTTTATACGTCAGTGGTATAAAGGCTTGACCGCACTGTGCAAAATTTTCTCTGTAAAGTACCCTCAGTGAGGCATTCATTCGTGCTAAATATTGTCCTACGTAAACATGCTGAGCTTTCGTTTGACGTAGGTCTGATAGAGTCTGTCAAACTTACTCCTCTAATCTAAAATTAGTACGTCGACAATTCAAGTTCTTTGCCCCTGCGTTATACAATACAGTGAATAGGGTTCTGAATATTTATCCACACACTTCCCGAGAGTGTAAACGGCTCACTAGCCAATGGTTGTCCACTCTCACATACGAAGAGCTGGAAAATATAGTGAAACCCTAATTATTTTCCATACCTCCAACTCTCACGACATCTTCCTCTCACACGTTTAGGTAAAGCCACACACACACACACACACACAATCACCCCCACACCCTCTTATTAATACAGATACACTCATACATAAATTCACACACACTCACTCACTCATACGCACGCACACTGACACACTAGATTTTAAGCGTAGCGTAGTTATAATAAAGTAGATTGATAAAACCTCTTAAATTGGAACGTTGATGTCATCTCTATCCTGGAGGTGGGCGTTAATAGCCACGACACAGTTTTAACTAATGTGGCTATTATCGAACACAAATAAATTGTAACATGTGTTTTTTTTGTTCTAATGAATGAAATGAATAAAATGAAAATTACTGCCTAAAAAAAGGAGTGTTATGTTTTTGAATCGGTTACTAAAAACCAACAATATCGTTCGACCCCTAAGTGTAGGTATCTTGTTTTTGTTTATTCATACGGATATAGTAAGGTTTAGTAGTTCTTCTGTTTTTAGAATAGAATAGAATAGAATAGAACAGAACAGAACAGAACAGAACAGAATAGAATAGAATATGTACTCTTTATTATATAAGTATACCATATAAGTTACAGAAAAAAACGAAGAAGAAAACATTACATGGGGTGACACAATGGGCGGCCTTATCGCTAAGAGCGATCTTTTCAAGACAACCTTTGGATGGATTTTAAAGAAAAAGGAAATACAGTAGGTACTGTAGGTAGGTAGTCTTAGGTGTACGATATTTCGAGCTAGCTTCTCTCAGTTTTGCATTCTGCGCTCTCAAGTAGGTACAGACGCCAGCACATCAAGCTGCAACAATCTATCAAATTACTTTGTTAGATCTTCAACTTTACTACTAAAGAGATTGGGTTCAAATTTGATTAGGAAAATTTGACAGTTTCCGATAGCCTGATGTGCTGGCGACTGTACCTACTTGAATGTTTCATGCAGTTTTGTCAAAAAGTGTTTCTTTTTTAAAAACTCAAACCTAATGAGTGATGAAGTGCAAGAAGTTTCAAGCTCGCTTCCTTCCCTCTTGAATGTTGCATTCTCTGGATTCTTAAAATTTCCTGTATGAGGCAAAAAGTATGAGCTATACTTATACAGTATGCTATTATAATTATAGCGTAGTCTGAAAGCAGCTAAAGGTGTGAACCCACCGCGGTGCACGCTATGCAGTGCCACGCGGCGCATTTTAGCTATGTGGGTTTTCATTGCGAAGGTTGATAAGTTCAGACATACTTGTCCGGGTGAACTGGTGTACCATTGTCCCTTTCGTTCAATGGTGCACCATTAACTTTCTTTAACTACCTATTAGTAGATAAAATTAAAAAAATCATCTTCATGTAGCTTTGGAGACTGAGTACAAAAAACAATAAGTATTTAATAAAAGTCTAATTGTTCAATGAATAATTCAAGTTTTTTGAAACTAAAATTTTTTCCAACGGGGATATATTCTGATTCCTTTTAAGAATAGGTGAGCTATTCTTTTTAAGAATAGGAGCTATTATAGCTCCATTGAAGGAAAAAAATCTCAGATTTATAGTAAGCAACTATTATGTACCTGCATTTGCAATGTTCATACTCAAACAGAACAAAACTAACTGTTGCATAACTAATTGAAAAACACGATAAAATAAAACTTCTGGCAGATTATTGTGCATTCATCTATCAATTAAGTTCCTGATTTTTAAAATTTTTTAATATTGATATTTAGTATGTACCTAATCAATTTTATTGTTAAAGTGGCTGAAGCGGGCGTGGCTTGCGAAAGCTACTCGTTTTCGCCCCTCTGGGAAATAGTTGTGCAACAAGAGAGTAAAGTCGTTTGTTGTCTGCGAGTGCTGATTTCGAATCCTGAGTGTGGCGAGGGATTCAAAGGCACAAGATGCAAAAAACTTTGCTACACACACATAGGTACCTTTTCACTTCAGCAGCGAGAACACTTTAGGAGAAAAAAACTTTTTACAAAAAAATACAACAGACTTCCAAAAAAAAACACTACAAAGTAAAAAATAACTTTAATTTCGGAACTCGGTGTTTTTGTTAATTTGTTCGTTTTTGACACCGACTTCCGAAATTAAAGTTATTTTTTACTTTGTAGTGTTTTTTTTTTGGAAGTCGGTTGTATTTTTTTGTAAAAAGTTTTTTATTTTTCACTTTTTAGTGGTACCCCACACCTAACAACACCACTGCAAAATCGCAGAAAAGCAAAATACAAACGCACTAGTTGCCCATACGATTTTCGAAAGATCCCCTCGACTTCTCTGGGATGCCATCATCAGATCCTGGTTTCCTTATCATGGGACCATTTGGGAAGTATTCCCTTTCCAACAAAAAAATCATTTTTAAAATCGGTTGGCAAGCGACGGAGTTATGCCCAAACAAACATAAAAAAAAAAAAAAAAATACAAACATCCGAATTGAGAACCTCCTCCTTTTTGGAAAGTCGGTTAATAAAATAATAAACAGGAATAGATTGAAATAACTATTTATTGTGAATATTGTTCTCGTCGCTATATTTCACTCATATTTTACGATTATTTTAATATTTTTTAACTTATTCAACTCTTGCCAGACACGAAATTTTATTCCCGCTCTTTTATTTAAATTAAGACGTGTTCGGAAATTGCACCCATGATATTTTATTATTCAAAATATATTATTACGTAACATTTTTGAAAGTATAAATAAATATTTACAGCTTAAATATGAGTTTTATTTGTACTAAATACTTATTTTCGTTCAAATACCTACAACAATAAGTTAAAAATTCAATAAACATTTATCATTTTGCAAAATTTCTTTAGTTAGTACGAAATTCCGAACGTGTTTGTCTTTGAGGTCGAATTCAAAATCGGAACTTCGAAAGGGCTGGTCTTTGTCTCTCTCTCTTTCTAATGGCGGGAAGAAATAGAGTGTGAATGCTTCGAATTTTACCCAAGGCTATTCGCGGCTTTTTGAAAACAAAAAATAAAAAGTTACCTAGTCTCACTCAGTGAGCAAAATCGCATTTTGCTCACTGATTTCAGGCAGCAAACCCTACTAGGTACTATATGTTTGAGCTACTGAAGTGAAAATTGTATGTAATAGTCCAACGGTTCCGAGAGTGGAGACTTTCTCTTAGGAAATTTCCTTTTCGAATCTAAAACCTTAATAGTGTGTGATATTTGAAAATAAAACCCTTTTCTTTTTTCAGTAAATTGTTTATAACTTTTGCAGATTTTCGATCGGTGCTTTATTTTTTTTTAAATCATTCATATTTTTCCGAGACTGCTGAAAAAAGTTGAACAAAAAAGCACTTGCTGACTAGACTATAGGCTAAGTCATACTTCTACTAACATATGGATTGTTAAAATCTGAAATAAATAATATTTTAATTGAATTTGTATGACAATGTGGGTCTACTATGCACAAACGAAGCGTGGCTCACCGCGGTACACGGAGAGTCTACAAACGTTTTTTTGCAATGACATAGTCGTGGGTTAAAATTCGTGTATAACGTGTACCGCGTGTACAGCGTGCATGGCGTTGAGCTATGTGGGCGCCGTATGCATGCCACGTTGACTCTATATCTTCTTCTATTCTAAACATACAATAATTCTAAAGAGTCGTTTTGTACATTCAAAATAATTTATAAAAAAATAGCCAGTGTAGTCGGGGTGAGTCAGTTTGAGTAAAAGGGTTTTATTATTGGCATAAACTTTAATGATTTCGTAAAATAAAACTGATACACGTTCGATCCAGAATTACAATTCCGCCATACTCTTACTCTGGTATGACCACACACTAAAAACTAATAAGAATCTGCCAACATAACAAACAGCCAATCAGTGGCTAGAATTGTGACAGCTCGGCTGTCATAGGTCGGCGCAAGACGCATGAGCCAAAGTGCGTTTGGATACGCACTAGGGTGAGTATCGTTCAGGCGCCTTACCTCTACCCATGCGACTAGGGAGACGTTTGGATACATCCGCTATACACTCCCCCTCGGGTTCGTGAAGGCGTCCTCGCTCAGGAACCCGCTCATTGACGACAGAAACAGGCTGAATATGACGAGGGCGACCTCGGTTACGCTTTGGCATAACTGAACTGAGAGGTGCATCGTCTCTATTAACGAAAGGCGTAAGTTGGGACGCGTGGAACCTGCCTAGGATCTCGTTGGGATCACTAACATGCGACACAAGGTAAGTAGTAGGACTAGCTTTTTTAACGACCGTATAGGGACCGTCCCTCTTTGGTACAAACTTAGCTGATAATCCCTTAGCAGCGTTACTCAATACGTGCGACTTTACCAAAACTTGATCACCAACATCAAATTCCTCAGGTTTACGACCTTTGTCTGCGTAATCTTTGCTTCTGTCCTGTTCTTTCTCTACTTTATCTCTAATAAAAACTAATGAATCTAAGAACCTCTTAAGATAGGGCGTGATTTGGGGAACAAAATTATCTTTTTCCAGGACGACTCTGATATCAAAATGCGCGTCGACGGGTGAACGGAGCTCTCTTGCTAAGGTGAGAAAAGCCGGAGACACATCAGTTGTTTGGCATAATGCCGAGTTCATTGCAAACCGAACTGAAGGTAAGTGGTTTGGCCACGACGAATGCTGTGTGTCCACCAACTGGGCTAGCTGCACCTTTAGATCTCTATTTTTCCGCTCGGCCGGATTCGCCTCAGGGTGATATAAAGGTAACAGGTCCTGTGTAATTCCCAAAATATACATACACTGTTGCATGACAGAAGACACAAATTGTACGCCATTATCGGAAATAATGCGGCGAGGTAAGCCATATCTTAAAAAGTATTCCTCTATCAATGTGCGAGCACAGACTACTGAGGTGGCGTCAACAAGAGCAAAAAGCTCGACCCATCGAGTAGCTGTATCTTCTACTAGCAACACGTACCTCTCTCCCTTCTCTCCAGGTGTGAGCGGGCCAAACAAGTCAATCGCCAAGACTTCTCCCCTTTGATTTAAGACTGGAGTCTGTAAAAGACCTGAAGGCTTAAGGTTTGATGACTTGTATCGTTGGCATGTCGCGCAAGACTTAATAAAGTCGGCAACAAATCGTCTCATGCCAGGGAAGAAAAATCGCTGTGACAACTTGTGCAAGGTCCGATCAATACCTTGATGCCCAGCAATGGGAGTGTCATGGCATTCCCTCAAGACGTCAAGCCGTAAACTCACAGGAAGTACAAGCTGTGGTTCCTCATCGTCGACATCGGGGTTGTACCTATAAAGGACTCCTTGCTGCATGAAGTATCCTCGTTCGGACCAGCGTTTTTCTTCTACTGCATCATTACTTTCAAGACCACTAATAATTTTTTTTAATTCAGGGTTTTCTGACTGAGCAAGTCGGAGATCAGTAGGACTTCTAGTGGGTAAGTCAACGACGACGGAACAAACACCACACTGATCTTTACAATTTTCTTCACAAATGGGACGACTAAGTGTGTCGGCGACCACGTTGGCCTTGCCTGGAGTGTACTCGAACTGAATATTGAACTCCTGTAACTTCAGTGCCCACCGAACTAATCTACCTGACGGTGACTTCAAGCTCAACAACCATTTTAGAGGTTGATGGTCGCTGCCTACAATAATTTGTTGACCTTCAATATAACCTCTAAATCTTTCAACGGACCATACTACCGCGAGAGCTTCCCTTTCAGTAGTGCTCTAATTACGCTCGGCAGGGTTCAGAAGGCGACTTGCATACTCAATCGGCCGTTCGTCTTTACCTTCACCCTGTAACAATACTGCACCGAGAGCGTAATTGCTTGCATCTGTACGCAAGATAAACGGTTTGCTATAATCAGCTTGGACAAGTATGGGCGCAGACGTTAAGCGATTTTTAAGCTCCTGAAACGCCTGATTTTGCTCAGGGCCCCATACCCAAGTCTGATTCTTTTTTAACAGACGTGTTAGCGGTTCAGCAACATCTGAAAAGTTCATTATGAACTTTCTGAACCACGAACAGGTCTGAAGAAACGTTCTGAGGTGACGTAGCGAACTTGGTGCTTTCATGTCCGCCACAGCGCGAACTTTGTCATGATCAGGCGAAACCCCATCCTGAGTGATGACATGACCCAAGTATTTCACTTCTTCACGCGCGAAAACACATTTTTCGCGATTGGCGCGAAGATTAAACATGCGCAACCTCTGAAAAACTGCACGTAGGTCAGCTACGTGCTGATCGAATCCCTCGGATATCACGAGCAGATCATCTTGGTAAGCTAATAGAGTGACGTTCTTAAGTGAGGCGCCAGAGCGCAGTCTATCTATAAGCCGTTGAAAAGTGGATGGAGCGTTTTTCAGGTCAAACGGCATCCTTTTAAACCGGTATGTACCAAAAGGAGTCAAAAAGGCCGTTTTGTCTCTGTCGCACTCCTTGACTGGCACATTCCAAAATCCACTTCTCATATCTAAAGTACTCATGATGCAATTGCGCTTGGTAGATTGAACTAATTCGTCTATAAGCGGCATCGGGTACACGTCGGTTTTTGTAACCGCGTTAAGTTTTCGATAATCTACACAAAAACGAACTTGACCATTCTTTTTAGGCACTAACAATGCTGGTGAGCCCCATGCCGATTCGCACTCTTCTATGATATCATCAGCCAACATCTTTTCTAATTCCGCCTGCATAATCTCTTTTTTTGCAGGGGTGAGCCTATATGGAGGAACCGCAATAGGAGCGTGATCGCCGGTGTCAATAACGCGTTCTGCAAAAGTCGTCGGTTCACCTTTTAGCTCGAATACGTCCTTATTTTCAGAAAGGAATTGAGCAAGAACCTGACGCTGCTCGTCGCTAAGACGTGACGCTTCCTCGTCCCTAAGCATACTATTAATAGGCACACTTTCAACGTGATGTGCTTTTTCAAAGAGAAGATCGAACTGCTCAACATGGTCAGCAAAGTTCCATTTAGCATTACCGAAATCAATACTAATATTAAATCGTATTAAAAAATCTATACCTAAAAGACTTTAATTACTGTCCGAGTCAGGAAAAATTAAAAAACTTACAAGCCTGGTTCTACCTTCAAGAGTCACATTTACCTCGGTAGTTAGTACATTCAATAACCTACTGACACCATCTGCTATAGTTTTACATTTTCCATACGCGAGGACATTGGATGATCTTTGGCCTTTAGGAGAGCGTATAGCGTATGACCAGCAACGCAGCTTTTAGCTGCCGAATCTACCAACGCGATACCGTTTTCACCTAAAATACTAATCTTTAGCACGGGCCTAAGATAAGATCGAACTTTATTACGATCGCCGAAAAAAGGTTTCGAACCACTGGCAATTCCGCATAAATGTTGACAACCGTTAGTGTTTCTAAATTCGAGTATGTTTTTAGAGAGAAACTGAGAACCGAAAAAATGTTGACAAGAACTTGCAATATCGGAAAAATGTTGAGAGTCACTGGTAATGTCACAAAATGGCTTATAATCACTGGAAATGGGCATAAAATCGCGAACATTGCAAGATTTTGATCCGTCAGAATTACCAGATAAAGATTGACAACCATTAAACATTACCGACCGCGCCGTACTATCATTAATCTGTAACGGTGATGCGTACTCCCCCTGATCGCAAGTAGTACAAACACACACATTTGAATCAGTACACATACGACAGGTTTCTCACGAACACAAGAATAACGATTATTAACACTAACACAATTTTTATCGAAATTATCATTTAAAAACACAGAAAGAGCGTTATCATTAACGCAAGAAAACTTTTGTGAATTAAAATTATTATTCTTAAAACTACTACACGGTAAAACACAATTTTTACTAGAAACTTTCACATTTAAACATTTAGGTACACTATAATCGAAACAGTTAGTACCTACAGCGACATTAGAATTAGGAACACAAGTAACACAACTACATTTAATAACAGAATCCCCTGCGACATGCGCAGGGTTACCTCGAGCTTCTTGATAAGGATAAGACTTGCACAAGGCGCGCGGTCGCGCCCGCATCGGCAAACACCAAGCATCCTCGCGGCGGCGGCGGCGGCGGCGGCGGGGTGGGCGCTTGCGGTGGCGGCGCGTTGACCACGCAGCGTTGGTCGCCATGCACATGCACAGGGCGGGGGCGCGTGCGATGCGACTCAATGTGACCGGTCGGCACACGAGATTCACGAGTCGATGATAACGAATAGAACGACGAATGTTCTTTATTTTTCACGTTATTAGCGTTACACTTTGAACACTTCGACTTAATGACATTCGCGGCACCACAACCGTAACATTTAATGTCTTTTATGTTCTCACTCTTTCAGTTATTTTTGTTACTATTCACAAATTTTTCGCACATATCTTTTGTGTGACCGCTACGTTTGCAGTAAACACAGAACGACTTCACATTCCCTACCTTATTCGCGGTTGTGTCGCCCGTGCGACTACCGGAAGCAGAAGAGCGCTAAGCAGAACTCGAAGAGGCAGTACGCGCAGGCTCGATGGCAGCGGCGCGTGATCCTTCTTCGCGGTCAGACGACGATTTTTGCGATAGGCGGCCATGTTGTAACTCATTTAGCGAGTCTTCTACAGCTCGCGCCTTTTTTAGCAACTCGTCAAATGTTGAAACTGCAGCTCTGTCGATACGCTTGCGGATGCGGCGATCCAGCAATCCGAAGGTCATATCCAACTCGACACGTTCGCATAAATCTTCTTGAGGTAGCTTGGCAAATAAGGCTCTTACTTAAGCTATGAATAAATCCGTATTTTCTTTGCCTTGCACTAGGGAGTACAACTCTAGGTATATTCGAAAAGGCGGGCGACGTTCGCCATACGCACTTCGGAGTCTAGTTACAGCTTCATTCCATGTTTTCGTAGTGCCCTTGACGCCCTGCCACCATGTTCCCGCTGAAAAAGTAAGCAGTATCGACATACCTAAGAGAGCGTTCGAGTCGCTTATGTTTAGGCATGACTTGTAAACTTCGATGGCATCGATGAAGTTTTCCACGGATTCCTCAGGATTACCGCTGAACTTGGATGAACATTTCGAAAAGTTTGCTGTTGACTTCACGAGGGCTTCGGCAGCGCCGGCGGCGGCAGACATACCTACATCGATCGATGTTTGCGGCGTCGACGAACGAAACTCTTGACGGACTTGATTGTAAAATTCTGCTTGCGACTGTTGAATCGATGTTAACAAAGTCGTAAGGAAGTCTTGTGTCATAGTTATATTGTTCGATTGTTCAGATTCTTCTGAATTTGATTCTCTGTCGGCGGGAAGCGACTTGCGAGCCCGCGGCATTTTGCAAAACACAAGTACCTATAGTTTTCACTTGACGAACTTTTTGCAACTAACGAAAAGTTTGATCCACATAACAAAAACCACTGAAAGACACGTTGGGTGCCAAGATGTAGTCGGGGTGAGTCAGTTTGAGTAAAAGGGTTTTATTATTGGCATAAACTCCTCTCTCTCCCGTGTGGTTCACATGTGAACCAGTAATGTCAAATCGCACTTGAGCCCCGCTGGTTCACATGTGAACCGGCACACCGCGACTGATTAAAACTTTTATTTCGTGAATAGGAAGCTTTAGAATCGTTTGTCTATGAATATTCTCTATGGTGTATAAAATTTGCCAACTGTAGAAAAAAAAACATACTAAAAAAATGACACCTGACATTTCAAAAACTCTAGTCAAAAGTTTCTATGTCATGTCACGGTGATTTCGCGCCCAAGTGGTAAAGTGATTTTATTGAATTTTGTGTGTTTTTAGTGCAATATTCTAGGGTAAGTGGATAAATAATCATTTATCACTATTTCCTACAAGTATGTAGCTAGTTTTTTGCATGAAATAACATCTCAAAACTTGTTTTGTCGAGCCAACAAAAGTTACGTAGTTCCGAGTGTTCGCCAACGTCAACATTGTTATTGTTTGGGTTTCTGGCAATGTTTACAATTAAAGTAAGCATATTGTAACGATTTATAGTTAACAATGCGTTGATGAATATATAGGTAGTATTCTACAAGCTTTTCCAATTGGAATCTGTTTGATATAACTCTGATAATCGTTATCAAAATAGCGCATTGAATTACGCAATAAAAAACAACAAATGGCGCCGCGCTTTATGAAGTTTGAGCTTGAATATTGCTATAATCGGCTATAGAACTCATATAAAAGATCATTGTCATTAGATTACTCTTCTTTTCATAAGCTAGATCCCAAAAATTGGTGTAAATTGATGCAATAGTTTTGTCAGAAATAACATAAACAGCAACATAACTACATTCAGCAAGTTCTCTCATTTCAATAGGATATATATATTTCTCGAGTACTAATAAGACTTTTGTTTGTGATTTATTTCATGACGACATAATTAAGGAACTCGAAACCGTTTCAAGTGTGAGGATACAAGCTTTAGAAACGCCGCGATAACGTTTTAAGTGGCTCGGGTCAGATTACTGTTGAATGAGCGCCCGCCCGCGGGGCGATAAGGACTTGTGACGTAAGAAACGTTCCGTACGAGAGAGGTTAATGATTTCGTAAAATAAAACTGATACACGTTCGATCCAGAATTACAATTCCGCCATACTCTTACTCTGGTATGACCACACACTAAAAACCATGAAGGTATAGATAAATATGGAGTCCAGACTTGGAACAACTGTTTGAGTCAAATACCTACGCAACTCTATCTCACTCTATGGTGGCCGACTTCTCTTTCTTGTGTGGACTTAGTGTGGAAATCTCTTTTTTGAAATCTCCTTATAACCTCTTAAAAAGACTCACCAAACTAACAGAATCTGAAGTAAAACACTTTCAGATAATGTGTCTACAAATAAATAGTTGAACTACGATTACTGATATAAAAAATCCTAAAATTGTTGGTCACGGATGCTTATCGTGATTGGCAAAAAATGTGAATTTTAATCCCATTTCCTTGGGATTTGGTAATGTGGCAACATTGGCCGCCACATGTCAAGTTGTCAATTAAAATGTTCCAACATGGCGCTTGTTTACATTACGGTTCACAGCTTTGTTTGAAATATTTGTCTGTAATTGAAGGTATAATCAAAGAAATTGTGCACAGTTGTGAAGAGCACGGTTGCGGTAATACGTGGTGTCCAAAAAGTGAAATACAATTTCACGTGTAAGTGTTTAAATCGTGATTTCTGACATTGAGTCATTTTAAACATATTTCTTTGTATTTTCTATGAATTACTTCACATAACGCTTAACCAATATGTTCAGCGTACTAATAAATGAGTATACTGATAACTATGTAAAGATCAAATAGGTTCTCATCGATTTTCATTGACTTATTGTAATTCTAACTATTTGTTTACATCGGAAGTCATTTTGAAGTAGTGTGACCATATTGAGGATTTATCTGGGACTTTCTCCGGGATCTTTAATTAAATGTGAACATGTTTCTTAGTCATTATATCATACACATACTCATACGGGGAACGAATGTCTGTTATTAGATATTTTATAATTAATTATTTAGAGCATAAAATAATATACCAACAGTGTTTTTTTTATTTCCTAAAAATAGTACTCAGAGGAAACTGTGGCCATCCATTGCATCATTAGTATATAGTATAATGTACTCTGTGGCATCATTGAAAATGAAATTTCATGAAAGTGCACAAGAATTACCGGTAACTGAATCAGGCGCCGGGTCCAAGTACCGAACGGGAACCTCCATACACATTATTATGTTTTTAGCAATATAGTAGTTGAAATATTATGGCAAAAAGTTCTTTAAATATAATTTTCATATATCAAGTTCATTACATGAAGAGTCTATAGTGAAAATAGCTGATCTGGCTATACCAAGTGCTAGTTTTGGCACTTAGAGTAAATGTTATCGAAAATAAATAAATACTGTATCACAACATTTTACTCCTCTGTTACAAGAAATTAACCATCCGATCAAGAACTCAATTTATTGCAATGAATCGCATGAAACCATACTGCTTAAAAAATTACAAATACTATTTTTAACAAGCGTATACGTGCTTACTTATGAGTCATACAGAAAATATACTCAATGATTTACGTGGGTGGAGACAGAAACTACACAGAGCAATGATCGTTAGTCATGTATAAAAGAATAGTTAATAAATGATTTTAATTTGGAAAGTGTTTTTTTGTAATTTTTGAGGTTTTTATATAATTACTAGCACTTCGCCCGCAACTTCGTTGGAGCGGGTTAACTAAGTACTCCATGAACTTCATCTCCTATATATCCGTTTTAATAATAAAATAACCATTCAAACGTTTATACTGTAACAAACGGCTTGTTTTATGCGTAATTTATACGCATAGGTACATATTGTCCACTCAACAGAAAGCAACTACTTACCAAGTGCTGTCCTGAGAAAAAAGAATAATGGTCACCGTACTTAGAAAGAGTGAGATTGACCACATTGAGCGAGATAGCGATACTTCATTTCTGCTTCAAGTAGGTATTCGAAGTGTGGACTCCATATTTATCTATACCTTCATGCTAAAAACTAATAAGAATCTGCCAACATAACAAACAGCCAATCAGTGGCTAGAATTGTGACAGCTCGGCTGTCATAGGTCGGCGCAAGACGCATGAGCCAAAGTGCGTTTGGATACGCACTAGGGTGAGTATCGTTCAGGCGCCTTACCTCTACCCATGCGACCAGGGAGACGTTTGGATACATCCGCTATACCAGGAAGTTATAGAGTATAACTAACAGAACCCATTTCCATTATTTTTGGAATTTTTGTCTGTTTATCTGCTTACATGTAATAAAATAGTATTCAGCTGAATCCGGTTTGACTGGAAGGCGACCCCAATATAGTTGGGAAAAGGCTCGGCAGATAATGATGATCTGTTTAGATGTTAGGCAGAGGCGGCTCGTGACATTTATTTATGGGGGATCACAAAAAAAAAAGTAAAACTAGATCTTACCATTTATTTTATTTGTACAGAAAATCCATTCGCCGGTCTTTTTTGCGAGCGAAGACATCTATCACTTTCTTGTGAAAATCAGCTATGGAATTTTAAGCGTTTTTCAATGCTTATCATACATTGCATTGAGATGTTTTGAAATATTGTTCAGATTAAAAAAGACGCGTAAAAGATCTAGTTTTCGTACCACATTTTTGAGTAAGTGCAATTTCAGGACGTGGTGGCCCCTTAGCTTTAAGTTCGAGACGCATTTCAAGAGTCTTTTCACAATTTTAAATAAAAGACACTGTATTGTTCCATTTTTAAAACAAATGTCGCGCAAAACTATTTTTAATCCATAATTAAAAGAAAAACTGCCAAGAATATACATTCTACCCTAAAGTAACTGACTCCGAGTGTTTGTTTTCATAAGATCGGCAACACAGCGCACAGGCATACGTCTCCCGCGCGCGCCGCCTTTCGCGATTTGTAACCGCTAGGATAATTAATAGGCTAATAACCCATAGAAAATCTTCTGTTTCACGCGTCGGACTGTATCGATGTTTCTCTTTCGCACTCATTGAATACAGCTAGAAATCGCACTGAATTTTGTTTCATAGGAGCGCAACCACTGGCGCTCCACTCCACACGTTAGGCACATACAACTTGACGCCAAATGTGCACGTAGGTACTAATTAGTTTCTACTACGTTTCTAGTAAACTGCTATTATGAGTGTATTTTATAGGCATAGTAGAAATAATGTGAAATTGATAACGGAAACGGAAATCAAGGCTGTCTTTAGGATTCATTCGTCCACTGCTATGAATAACACCATCATAGTAGATCTCACAACGGTTATAAAAAAGGAAAACATATTGCATGCTGCCAGAACATACAATAAGGAGAACCGGAATAATAAATTGAACACCACCATCTTATAGATTGATGGTCCACAACTTCCGGATTACATCTCTGATAATCTGCCTTTGAAAACTAGGAAAATATTCTTCCTGGCCAGAGAATTTGCTGCTCTTCATAATTTCAAACACTGTTGGTCAGCTCATGGCAAAGTGTACATTCGCAAAGAAGACGGGGCGAAGCGGTACTGCATTAGCTCTGAAGGGGATTTATCTAAGATTGTTGAAAAATGACTAGTTTATCGATATATTATGTCTAAGGCTCTAGACAGACGGGGTGCGAAGTCAGAAGTCCTCCACGCGTGCTTGGCGGCTGCTGGTCCCTTTCGATCCGTCTGGAGGGAAGAGCAGTTGCTGGGCCGGTGCACCCTGGGCGCAACAGTAACTTTCTCCGGGGAATGAGGGGAAATGAGAATCTCCTCTTAAGCTTCGGGGAGGGTTACTGTTGCGGCTAATTTTCTGACACGGGTGGGGTCCACTGGATGGACCGACGGGGCGTTCCTTTGCGTGACCCTCTGTGTAGCAGAGGAGCAAGAGCGGGCTCGGTGTGCACTTACCCTGCCTCCGAGCAGACAGAGTTGGTGGGTCCTTCTCTGTCACCGCTGATATCGTAACCCTATCGAAGTGCAGACTGTGGTCATGTCTCGCAGCACTCATAGGACCGACGGTCTTGGCTTAACTGCCTGGACCACGAGGACGTAAACCTCTATAAAAAATACCCCGAATCCCAAGTGGCGGGAGCACCGCGAAGGGACGAATGGCTGACGGGTATTATCAGTCTCTAGTGCTTCCCTCGCCAGAGATACCTGCAGCCCTCTCTGGCGAGTAAAGCAACTTATTCTGCTTATCCTGATACACGGTCCCTGTCAGGATGGACGTATACTTACCTATTACTCGTGGGAATAAAATGGAAAATGGAAACCAAACCCAAACCACCGGTAACGGCACAATGTGTGATGAGCGGTCGGAGTCCGACGCTGCATCCAGCAGAAGCGGGAGAGGCGCGGGAGGCTCAGAGAGCTCCCGGCGCGAGAGGGCCGGGTCACTTGCGGAGATCAGCAAGTTCTTCCGCAAGCGGCCCAGGCGGGATGGCGACAAAGGGTCGTCATCCGGAGAAGAGGAGGCCTCGGCTTCGGCCAGGAAGATCCCCACCATTAGGCGTGGCGGGATCAGAGGCAAGGGGAGGGGGCCTTCGGCCTCCGAGAGGTCGGCTAAGCTGGCCGAGGAGGGGCGTCACCCGGGCTCGACAGCGTGCGAGACTGACGAGGCGGATGTGGAGGAAGCAACTGGCGGCTCCGAGGCGGAGCGTGAGGCCACATTTGCAAAGGAGGTGGAAGCCGCGCTGAAGCTGGTCGTCCAGAAGCAGAGGCCGTCCACTAGGGCGAAGGCAATGCCCGCGGCTTCCGCCTCCATCATGGCGGCAGCGGAGGCCAAATACCGGGCCTCGCAAGACGGGGAGACGGCCAGTCTGCGGGCGGACGTCGCCCGCCTTACGTCCGCCATGGAGCTTCTCCAAAAGGAGAACGCGAAGCTCCGAGCGGACTTGGCCAGCCTGCGGGAGCCCGTCCCCCGCGTGGCGCCTCAGGCGGAACAGGCGGCACAAGAACAGGCGGCACAACAACAGGCGGCACAACAACAGACGGCACAACAACAGGCGGCACAACAACAGCGGCAGCAACAGCAGCAGCAACCAAGCCGGCCCGAACCGGAAGACAACCAGATCCTGGCACTGGTCCGGAAGGAGCTCGCCGCCTTCCAGCGGCGGTTATCCGTGCTAGAGGGCATCGTCCTGCGGCCCCCCCTAGGGGCAAACAAGGAGGCTTCGGGCCCGGGGACGGTGTCCTATGCGGCTGCTGCGGCTGCCGCATCCGGACCAGGGCCGTCCAGTCGGCCCTCCGGCAGGGCCGTGTTGCCGCCCCCCCCCCCCAGCAAAGCCAGCCCCGGCAGAGCCGGCGCCAGCTGAGGCGCCTGCCAAGGCGCAAGCTAAGGGGAAGGGGAAGGGGAAAGGGAAGAAAGGCAAGGGAAAGGCGCTGCCAGCGACAGCGCCTGCTGCGAGCGGTCCTCCGCCTGCGGCCCGCCAACCACCTGCGGCACGCCAACAGCCTGCGGCACGCCAACCGCCTGCGGCACGCCAACCGCGGCAGCCGCCGCCACCGCCCTCCCAGCCCGCACAGCTCCCTACACCTCCCCCGGCTGAAGCCGAATGGCAAGTGGTCGGGGAGCAAGAGAACGGCGGAAGGCGGCCAAAAAGGCCCGAAACAAGGAGCGGCAGCGCAAGTCTCGGGCACGCAAGATCGCGGCTAGGCTCCGCGCCCCGAAAACCGCCGCTGTAGTAATTACGCTACAGCCGGAAGCGGAAAAGAGGGGCGTGTCATCTCACAGAGCTCGGGATCACCGGGGGCCTCCGGCTCAAAGTCACCGCGACGGGAGCGCGGATGCTGGAGATCCCCGGAGAAACTAGCGGCTCGTCCGCTGACGCTCTGGCTGAAAAGCTGAGAGCGTCCCTAAATGCAGACGAGGCCCGAGTGTCCAGGCCCGTTAGATGCGCAGACCTGCGCATCCTGGGTCTGGACGACTCTGTAACTGAGGAGGAAGTGGTGGTTGCCGTCGCCAGGTCCGGAGGGTGCTCTGCCGAGCAGATAAAGGCAGGCGCCCTACGTCCGGACTTCTCGGGTATGCGAACCGTTACGGTTTGCTGCCCTGTGACGGCGGCCAAAAAGATTGTGGAGGGCCGAAGGCTATTGGTGGGCTGGGTTTCAGCGCAGGTAAAGCTGCTGGAGCCCAGGCCTCTGAGGTGCTATCGTTGCCACGTGGGGCACCACGTGTCAGTTAAGTGCGCTTCGGAGGTCGACCGCAGCGGCCTCTGTTTCCGCTGCGGTCAGCCCAGTCACGTGGCCGTAACTTGCTCTGCCAAGCCGCACTGCGTTGCATGTGCGGCGGCCGGCAAGCCAGGCGACCACCGGGCTGGGAGCGCGGCCTGCGCTCCGCCCGCTCCGCCCACCAAGGCCAGATCCGGAGGTAGGGGGAGGCCCTCCGCCGCCACTGCCACCGTCTCCGCCGCAGCAGCCGTAACTGCCGCAGCCGCAACCGCCGCAGCCGCAACCGCCGCAGTCGCAACCGCCGCCACTGCCGCTATTGCCGCCACAGAGGGGCCCTCGCAGGAGGAAGCTGACATGGAATGCCAGTAACGGCCCCACTCAGCTTCCTCCAGGCGAACATCAACCACTGCGCCTGTGCTCAGCACTTGCTGATGCAGAGCATGGCGCAGTGGTCGATCAACATTGCGGTGGTCGCTGAGCCGTATTTTGTCCTACCCAGGGATGACTGGGTTGCGGACTTGAGCGGCTCAGTGACCATCATATCGTCGGCCGCCGCCGGTACCCCGACCCTTGATAGTGTCAGGAGGGGACAGGGGTGCGTCGCAGCACGGTTCAGGGAGATCGTCGTAGTAGGAGTCTACTTCTCCCCGAGCCGAACTCTCGCCGAGTTCCACAACTCTCTTGTAGAGTTGGGTGTCGTCGTCGGACACTATTCCCTACCCGTACTTGTCCTCGGGGACTTCAATGCCAAGAATTTGGCTTGGGGTTCTCGTCTGACAGACGTGCGGGGAAGGATGGTGGAAGACTGGGCTCTGGAGACAGGCCTGGTCGTCCTCAATCGGGGTTCTGTCCCCACGTGTGTGCGGATGCGGGGCGAGTCGGTGGTGGACATCTCGTTCGCCAGTCCCGCTCTGTCACCGCGGGTCATTGACTGGCGTGTCATGGAGGAGGTGGAGACCTATTCCGATCACCGGTATATCCGGTTTGACGTCTCCACCCAGACCTCAAGCGCGCCGGTCGTACAGACCCCGAGTGGTCCGCGTTGGGCTCTGAAGCAGCTGGACCGGGAGCTCCTCCTGGAAGCCTCGATCGTGCAGGCCTGGGTGACATCACCGGACAGGCCTGCCGACGTCAATCACGAGGCAGGGTGGTTCCAGGAGGCCATGTCCGACATTTGTGACGTGGCAATGCCCCGAGTCCGGCCAGGAAGAGCCCGGCGCCAGGTGTACTGGTGGTCGCGAGAGCTAGCGTCTCTGCGCGAGGCGTGCATTTCTGCGCGCCGCCGGTACGCCAGGCATCGCAGGCGCCGCATCCGTCCTCCGGATGCGGACGCCATCGAGGCGGAGCTATACGAGGGATACAGAGCTGCGAAGACCGCTCTCCGCGACGCTGTGCTGGCGACTCTCGACAGAGATCCGTGGGAGCGCCCCTACCTCATGGTGCGGAACAAGCTCCGCACGTGGGCCCCCCCACTGACGCAGAGTCTCCGGCCTCAGCTCGTGGAGGACGCGGTGAGCGCTCTGTTCCCTGCGCGAGGGGAACATCCTCCCCCGCCTATGGCTCCGCCGCCTGCGGTGCCGGAAGAGGACCAAGAGGACGACGACGACGACATCCCTGCTGTGACTGGGGTAGACCTGAGAGCGGCGGTACGGAGGCTCAAGGCCAAGAATACCGCCCCAGGGCCCGACGGCTTGCCTGGCAAAGCCTGGGCCCTGGCATTGGAGGCTCTCGGGCCTCGACTGGAGGGGCTCTTTAGCGCATGCTTGGAGAGAGGCCAGTTCCCGCTTTCTTGGAGGACCGGGAAGCTGGTACTCATCCCAAAGCCTGGGCGCCCTGCGGACTCTCCGTCCGCATTCCGGCCCGTGGTGTTGCTCGACGAGGTGGGCAAGCTCTTCGAGAGAGTCATTGCGAGCCGCCTCGCCGGGCACCTAGCGGGAACGGGGCCGGATCTTGCGGACAACCAGTTCGGTTTCCGCAAGGTGCGCTCTACGGTGGACGCCGTCATGCGCGTCAGAGCCCTCACGACGGGGGATGCGGTCTCCCGGGGTGGTGTTATCTTGGCGGTGTCTCTCGACATCGCCAACGCCTTCAACACCATGCCCTGGAGCTGCATTGGGGAGGCACTCCGGTATCATCGGGTGCCGACCTACCTTCGTCGTGTGGTCGGGGACTACCTGTCCGACAGGGCAGTTATCTACCCTAGTCACAGCGGAGAGTGGAACCGGCGAGAGATGTCGTGCGGTGTCCCACAGGGCTCGGTTCTGGGGCCGCCCCTGTGGAACATCGGTTACGACTGGGTGCTGCGAGCCGACCTCCCTAGTGGCGTCAGCGTCATTTGCTACGCTGACGACACGCTGGTGCTGGCACAAGGGGGGTCGTACGCGGAGGCGGCCGACGCTATGACACGCGGGGTTGCGATAGTCGTTGAGCGGATCCGGCAACTGGGTCTCGAGGTGGCGCTGCACAAGTCCGAGGCCATGTGTTTTCATGGCCGAGGCAATGCGCCACCGTCGGGATCCTTGCTGACGGTAGGAGGGGTTTCCATCAGCGTCGAATCGACGCTGAAATACCTGGGGCTCGTCCTGGACAGCCGATGGAACTTCGTGGAGCATTTCCGACGTTTGGTCCCCCAAACTGGAGCGGGCCGGCGCTGCTTTCAGGCGGCTCCTGCCCAACCTGGGGGGACCGAACGCCTCCTGCCGTAGGCTATACGCGGGGGTCGTGCGGTCCATGGCCCTTTACGGGGCCCCGATGTGGGCGCGTTCATTGAGGCAGCGTGCTGCGAACCATTTGAACGCGCCCCAAAAGGTGGTGGCCCTCAGGATGACACGAGGGTACCGCACGATCTCGCGCGAAGCGGCGGGTCTCCTTGCCGGATTGCCGCCATGGGATCTGGAGGCGGTGGTCCTCGCGCGCCTGCATGATTGGCGCGCGGAGGTACTAAGCCGGGGGGAAACTCCGCTGACGCGGCAAATTGTCGCGCAGCGGACGAACTTCCGGCGCGATCTCATGGCGTCATGGAGACGACGACTATCGCAACCCAACGCAGGGCACGCCACGATAGCGGCGGTAAGTCCCCTCTTTGAGGAGTGGCTTGAGAGGCGCTACGGCGTCCTCACCTACCGCCTGACACAGGTCCTCACCGGACATGGTTGTTTCGGGAGGTTCCTGCACCGAATCAGGCGGGAGGAAACGCCCGGGTGTCACCACTGCGAGGATCGACCAGAGGACACGGTAGAGCACACTGTGCAGGTGTGCCCCGCTTGGGCGGCGCACCGCCGTGTCCTCGAAACGGCGATCGGCGGCGACCTCTCGCGTCCGGCCCTGGTCCAAGCCATGGTCCGGAGCGAGACGGAATGGGACGCCGTTGCCTCCTTCTGCGAAGCAGTCATGCTAGCGAAGGAGGTGGCGGAGCGGGAGAGGAGACCCTCTCGTCCCGGCCGCCGTGGTGGACGCCGCGGGCTTCGGGGGCCACCTGGTGACCTCCGGCCACCGTAGGCGCGGGCCTGTGGACGGCGAGCTATGGGTGGCTCGCCGTCCGTCCGTCTAGTGACGACAGGCCGTGTCGACGGCGCGTTAGAGTTCCACGCGCGCCTCAAAGAGAGTCAGCAACACAGAGGGGCCCGAAAGGGCCGACGCCTGCCGGAGTCGCGGGATTATTCGCAAGAGACACCGTGGCTCCGGAACACAAAGGGCAATGAAGGAACATGGATGGGTTTTAGTCAGTAGAAGTCTGACACTCCCTCCCGCTACACCCAGAGCGGGAAGAGTCATTGGATGATTTCCCATCCCTAAAAAAAAAAAAAAAAAAAGGCTCTAGACAGACGGACCGCATTTCAACTGCGGTCCGTCTAACTTACTCGTAGATCGCTGGGTTGACACTTGCATTGTAATGTGTTCTCACATTTACATATTCTTAAATTGTTTTTTTTTTTGTAATGGCACTATGTACTTTTCTGTTTTCTTTTTAGTACCCTATTTAATTATCTCATATGTGCCAGTGTTTACACCTCTACACTCACCTAAAAACACTAACCCACACATACACATGTATACAAACACACACCACTTCTCAGCCACAAGTAAGTTACACTACACCCTACATTGCACCCAAACTGCTTTCATACTTGTATGTGCCACGATACTTTTTTGTCCTTGTTCCCTGTTTTGCGTCTCATTTATGATAAAATTTCACACTGTAATCCAAAACCTTTTACACCGCATCGTTCCTTCCTCTCTGAGCACTATCTAAGTTCGAACCACTGTTATACTTACGGTTATTATTCGATAATCTAACTAATATTCAAGAAGAACTAGATAGCGTCTCAGTGGCTGACTCTGCAACCTGCGACATAGAAGACTGCAACAAAATTGCTAGGACACACAAAAATGCACTAAAGCTTCTTTGTCAAAATATAAGAAGTATAAATAAGAACTTTATTGACTATACATCCTTACTTGACAGAAGCGCAACATCCTGGGATATAATCGTTCTCACCAAATGCTGGTTATATAATTCTCCTCCTCTGCCTATACCTACTTGTTGAATATACTTCCGCCGCTACTAGCAAAAACACCACACAAAATGAGGGAGTGGTGGTTTACTTTAGGAACCACCACCCGATTTCCGTCACAGAACACATACTTCAGGATGCAAACTGTCTCGTAGTGAAACTTAATAAAGACACAGTAATCATAGCTATATATTGCCCTCCCGCATGCCGAAATGTCTCCCCGTTCATTCAATCTTTAAACGAACTTATTATGTCTGTCTCCTCTTACATTAATATTATTGTTGTGGGTGACATCAACATAGACATTTCTGATAGTAGCAGTGACTCTCGTTCTACTGACTACCTCATGCTATGCTTGTATTTCACGGTATGTTGCCGGCACATACGCTTCCTATTCGCTAAAATAGATCGTGCCTTATCATGTCATATTAAAATCAAAACACCCAGCCTTTTCGTATGTCGCTAACACCTCAGTCACTGACCATGATACTGTTTTGTTTTTCATTCAACTTTCTAAACCCTTCAATACCATTCCATTAAAAAGTAGGACTAACCGTAAGTCTGAAGGTGATACGGAGTAGAATACGCCTGCAACTAAGCCCGAAACTACGGACGTCGGGCGTAGAGAGTAGCCCCCCTGGTACGTGACTAGTGTGAATTCCCGCAGCACCCTCAATTAATTGTACCCGACCATACCCAGTACAAACAGAGTGGGGTACATTAACGGATAGAATGGATATACTCCATATAGTTTCTTAAACAAGTAGCGCGTAAACTTGTTCTGAACGCGCTCCAACATAACAGAATACTTGGCCTCGTGTGGAGCCCATATGATCGCACTATGTTCCAGATGACTCCTGACTAGTGCATCATAGAGGACCCGGACTGTTGCAATATTGTTGAAATGTTGCGTCTGTCTCAACACAAATTCCAAGTTTCTGAACGCTCTTTTGCATATCTTAGTTATGTGATCGCGAAACTGCAGGTCAGATGTTACCGAAACCCCTAAATTCCGTACTTGTGTGACTCTTTGCAAAGGCTGCGCATCCATCACATACTCGTGAAGTAGAGGTGCTCGAGCTCGTGTGAAACTCATCACCGAGCACTTCGATACGTTGAAATAGAGCTTGTTCTCCTGACTCCATTCAACTATTCTATTTATGTCATCCTGTAAGCGATTGCAATCGGACTCACTCTCAACCAGGTCGGGTCAACTGCTAGGTGCGGGTCGCGGGTCCAAAGCTGTGCTCCCGACATATTGAATCCCGAACGCAACAAAGGATTTACGACAAGCGTAGCGAAGGAGTTAAATCAACCTTAAAGGTCGATATCCTTGAGGAGCAAACTCTACTTACTGTAAGAATGTTGTGCTCAAGTTGTGAAGAGAAGTGGCTGGCTCGGACGGCTTTCGCGGGTCACATCAAGCCCTCCTACGAACTAGCGGTTGAACAGCTCTAGGCGGTACAACCGCGCGGCTGGCCGCTTTTCCTGTTTATATTTTGTAAGCACACCGCCATTAAATGACAAGCGGTTGCATATTAAACATGAATCGCGCGGTTGATCGCCCCCGCGGATGACTGCTAGTGCGTACGTAAACACATAAAAAAGTTTGTGTTCAAGCATAAGCTGATTTATATTTTTAAATTAAACTTAACCAAAAAATATTTTTTTGTTGTGTTTTTTCTTCATATGCAATACTTAGAAAAAAACCTGTTAATAAACTTTGTTTTATTAAAAAAAATTGAGTAATTAATCAGAATGTAATTGTAACAGGCATTTGATAGAAAGAAAAAGACTGTTTAACCAAAATTAAACAACAATGTATTAATAAAAGGATTATATTCAATATAATATAACTCCTCCCCTGGCTCGAACACATGCAGAGATCCTCCTGAACATGCTGAGGATTAAGTTATCCAGCATTTTTTGGGGTAACCTGTTCCATTTTTGAATAGCGATAGCCAGTACAAATTGGTGCCCATGGTTTACTCGGAATGGTCTGACAATTCCATCAATTGGAACTGCCATATATATACATGTCTGCTTTCATGAAGCCTCCATACGGGATCAAAGGCGTTCTAAGCTTCAATAATAATACCACCCCAAAAGGACACCGATTTCCCGCCTTGCTAAACTGTTCCAGTGGCAGTTATTTGCCTTTCACGGTCTCTTGGTCTTCTCCAGACACGGGCACATCGGTTATCTGGATGAATACTGATGCACGATTCGTCAATGATGAGACAGTTTTGCCAAATGTTTTCTTCTTCAGCTTCTTCATTTGCCGAAGCATAGCCCACTGCAAACTCCGTCGTTGACGTTGCCCGGAATTCAGAGGCGCTCGCCAAGACCTCTGTACTCGTAATCCAGCCTGGAGCAAGCAATTCCGAATGGTCTGAGTGCTAACTTCTAGCTCAGAGGCGGCCCGAACTTCTGCTTTTATTTTAGTAGCGTACCAATTAACGCTACTAAAACAAAAGGGTCACGGGCTGCCAGCAATCTATTATAGCGCTTTTGGGCAGCAGTCCAAACAGTTGGGCGACCACTGCGGGGTCGGTCAGCTAAATTACCCATCCCGTGGTACCTCTGCAACGTGGTCACGACACAGGATTGGGAAATAGCAACTCTGCCTACTATTTCTCTAGTGGTGTATCCTTCGTCCCTCAAAGTTATCATTCTTGCTCGTAAAACTTCTGATAACCTCAAGGATTTTTTTTAATTACAACTTCCCGAGAAAAGTATTTTGAATCCGTGAAAATTGACTAAATCAGAATTCTGAATCAGCGTAAGCTAGGACTGAAAGCCTTTTTATATGAAAAGCAATTGATTATTTTATTAGCTGTTGCCCGCGACTTCGTACAACTATCTGTAGGCCATACAAATATTTGTTCGGTGCGGGAATCGAACCCGCGACACGCAGCGCAGCAGCCAAGCGCTCAACAACTGCGCCAACCGTGTCGTCAAACATTGTCGGCGTTGGGAGGAACACGGTTGGGTTTTAGTCAGTAAGAGTCTGACACTCCCTTCCACTTCGCCCAAGGTGGAAGGAGTCTTAATTTGATGATTTCAAATCAATAACAAAAAGGTATTTAGTCTTTATCTTTAGGTAACAGAAACTTGGAAGTTACAATTTGAATTGGGTAGGTAAGGCAACTAACTAGCTTCGCCTTTCTCACTCACGGGACGGCTTGACAGTTCAAAGGTTCCTGATTAAAAAGAAAATTTTGAGTTTGTGTTTCTGGACCCCTTACCATCACCTTCCGTCAATGTATTTTATATAGGTCCGTTGCTCAGTGCTCGTTACCGCCAGAATACCTTTCGTAGATCTTAGAAAGAGTACATGGAATTGAAGTTCTTATTTAACGGGTTCTCAGTCCCATGGACCACAGGCGCATATACTTTTTACCTACGTATGATATTTGCTGATTAAACGATTGTGTCTTCTATGTAGTAAATTCGTTTAGTTTGATAGTTTTATGGCAGTACCTAGTTGTAGAGAAGTCTCTTCACTGTTACCTGGGCAATCACCGCTATGTATCTGAGGTCTATTGTCATATGAAGTGAATGCATTACGGCAGTGTCGCGCGGCCCCACCACGCTCCGGCGACGTCGCCGGCGCCTACGACGAGCCGCGCCGCTCACTCGCGCGCACTTCTACATCGAACGTCCAACATTACGCGCGCGACACTACCAGAGCTCTACTTTTTTGTGAAGATTTAATTGCGTGATGGAGAAGGAGCATCAACCAGATTCCATGGCGACCATCACCATGAAACCGGAATACCCACCATCTGAAGTGTACAGCACGTCGGAGCCCCCACCGGTATGATAATTTCCGTTATTCTCTTTGAATAAAAGTTAAACACGTAACGTGTAGTCTTTGCTGGCGGCCCGTCACCGTCGTCGTGACTGGGAGCCGTACCTTACTTGTTTTACATATTAAGCTGGAGTTAGTATACTTGGAAAGCTGTTGTCAACTTTACAAATATAGTTTTATTTAGGTTGTGTGCCGATGAAATCGTACCCTAATAGCTCGGTGCTATTGAAATCTGTTCTCTTCCTAACTAATTGAAACTCTCGTGTTTGATAATGATCAGGTTTCTCTAGTGATAAAATATGTAATAATTGAGTGGTCCACTAAGTGCGGGATATAACTGCGGGAAAGCGCCTTTCTCTCGGACTGTTGGCAGCGAGGCCGCTGGCGCGTAGCGGCTTGTTGGTTGTTTGTAAACACGATTCAACATTGATGCTATTGGTACCTACTAAAAAGAGCCCTAATATCATCGTTTTTAATTTATTGTACTAAGGATTAATTGCCCCTTGATTGATTTTCATGAATTATCCGGTTTATTTTACGAATCAAATTTTAAGTAGAGTTTAAAAGAAGTTAAAAAGTACGCGACAGTATAGTAGTTTATTTTTAAGTTTGGGTGTCAATGGTCCGTATATATATAGATATATAGTTTGTTAATATTTCAATCGCTTTTTTATTAGGATAAAGTAGGTACATAACAACACCTGATGACGCGTAGGTATTCCCCGATGAAATAGGCAGAGGATCGGTTTGTGCGTTCGAATAGAGCCTTGAAACTTAGCACCTTCCTAAGGTACCTAAATGCTTGGTAGATATTGATTGATACCTAAGTGTAATATTTTACCTAGTAGGACATAAAGCAGAGCCAGTTTATAAACAAAAGCGCAGAATACCATGTCGTATTCCTATATGATGGGTTGTAAATTGATCGACACCTGACTCGAAACGTTTGGCAGGTTTGTAAGAGATTAATTACCAAGGGGATAAATCAGTGTACCTATTATGTCATTATGGTTGTAACTGTATCGCGAGCGTAAGGCTCTGTGTGGGCTTCTAGGGGAACTCCCTAGCGCAGTTAGGGTTCAGAGCTGACTCGTTACTATTCTAGAGTGAAGTTAAGGGTTTGACTAGTGATTCTAGCTCGCCCAAGACGAATACACCTTTACTACCGAGCTGTTTACTTTAAAGAAAATAATTATACTCTCCGGCAAGATCATACAATGCGATTTGATATTAGTATTTTTTGTTGTTTTTTTTTGTTTGAGATTGCAAAATCATCATCTACTTACCTAGCCTTTTTCCCAACTATATTGAGGTCAGCTTCCAGTCAAACCAGATTCAGTTGAATATTAGTATTTTAAGTAGAGCGGCCGCCTACCAGACCTCCACAACCCATTTACGGGGAAACACGGTAGGATTACTTTAGTCAGATTTACTGGTTTCTGACAACCAAAGGTTAAATCAGATTAATAAATAATTAATCGTTAGGTTATCATTATTGTCTTGCTTGCCTAAAATGACTTACTTTAAGGCAGTCTAATGGCTAGGTTTGTATATCAAATTATTTGAAATTTTCAAGTAGGTGGTGTGATTTTTAACTACATGCCAAAGGTGTTGCTAAATTAATTGAGTCATAAAGTGAGAGCTGTTGTATTTTTACGTCTTTTTCAGCAATCAATTCAACGACGGATATAGGTGTATGTTCAGTTTATATGAACCTATGGAACAACTCAGATATCCCTTTCCGAGAATTAAAATGTCTAGGTATGTTTATGTGGGAAAAAAACATTGTTCTATTGTGGCCATCTATTAACATAGCCTTCGCCACTTATAATAGTTATCACGCAACTTCATCATAGTCTACTAAATACCAGTTTAAATGCCTAACTAGGTATATTGTGACGTCAGAAATTGCACCTCCCTTTTATAGTAGGAAGCTAAGTACAGTAGCCACAGTAGGACCTACTCAACTAAGATGGTGCACTAGCAACATGCTTGTTGAACCCAACGTATTCTGGAGCTTATTGAAAGACTGCGTATTCAATGAAGCGCGTGAGCATTCATCGTTACATTCTTGGTTCCATTTCCATTACGCATCCAGCACCCTTGAATGATACATGGTAATGACGCACTTTGCACACTTGCATCAGAATCATCAGCATCATCATATCAGCCAACTATCCCGGTCCTGAGCAGTCCGCATACATCCACTGCCAGCCACCTTCTTTGAATCTTCGGTCCATCGTGCCGCAGGGCGACCCACACTACGTTTGCCCACACGCGGTCTCCACTTTAACACATCTGCTCCTGTGTCCGTCTGTCCGTCTACAGACATGGCCGGCATGGCATGGCATGGCATGGCCACTTCCACTTCAGTATGCTGATTATACACGCAATGTCAGTGACTTTAGTTCTCTGGCGAATGACTTCGTTGCGAATTCTATCTACCAGAGAAACCCCGATTATTGATCTCTCCATTGCACGCTGAGCAAACTTGAATTTGTTGACCAGGCCTACGGTGAGTCTCCACGTTCGGCTCTGTAAGTAATTACGAGTAGGACGCACTGGTTATAGACTTCTGGCTATGGACTGGCTATAGACTTCACTGGTTATAGATTCAAAGATATCACACAGCTTCCCGAATGCCGCCCAGCCAAAGTGAATTGTTCTGTTCGGTTATTACTAGATATTTCCTATCAACAATTTCCTATAACAATCGGTTATTAATAAATAACAAAAAATAATTCTTGCTTCGCGAGTCTACTTCTCTCTGTACTGACTTTTATGCTGGTTAAGTAAATAAAAAATAATTAATTTTTCTCATTCAGTGATGTCAATAAATACAATAAACAATAACAATAAATACTTGCTCAGTTCAGGTGTCGCTGCTGACATTAGTCCAGGAGTTACAGCACAGTGCTGACACTATCCATATTTAGATTTACTTTTCATATTTAAGTTACTTTTTTTTATAAAAAACGGGGAAACTCTTGGCCCAAATCTCACCTGATGGAAAGTGATGATTAGGCCGAAGAATTCCGTTACGAATATTTGTCTATCTTCTGGAGAGCCATTTATTTTACGTGGGGATATGTGTACTTGTATGATAAAATAATGGGAGAAAGAAAATTTGGGCAATAGGAAATAAAATAATAATGGGGGCAAGGAAAAAATTGGGAAGCCAGTAGGTTTCCGTTGCACATCTACTCATAACAAAAATTTGCAAAAAAAAAATTAGTTTATTTTACTAAACAAAAACAAAACAATGACGGACTTTAACAACAGTGTTGCCATAGCTTTCTGTTTTTAAGCCCTTTGGAGAAAACGCACTAGCTTAACCTATTTCTTCCATAAATTGCCCAATAAGAAATATTGTTGCCGTGTCGCACAACAACGCACCACTATTCACGAGAGGAGTCTTACTAACAAGTAAGAGATTACCTACTTGTGTTAGTTGGAACGACTCCCCTCGAAAAAATTGAAAATAACCGGATGAAGAACATCTTCTTCGTCCAATAATTATTCTGTTTCATTAATTTTTTTTCTCTTCTTATTAATAATTGTTCCTAGCAATGGACTGCGATAGGCCGACTTGGTTGATTGATGCTTTTTGTAAATGGCGCGGCAATTTCCATGTTGCATGGTCACTACTTCACTAGTTATTATCACGTTAGTCGTTACCTAGGGAGGTGACACTCGTTGACTCGTAGTGTTGTATCATGCCTGAATATTCGGTATTTCCACTAAGAATTAGCATACACATTGAGACTATAGGTAATATTGTAGGTACCTACGTACATTGTTGGTACATAATAAAAGATCGAGCAATTTTCAAACAATTGCTGTTCCCTCATTGCATCTTTTTTTATTTAGTTGCGTTGATTAAAACTACGATTAATATTGTATCTATAATACTTTTATCTGATGGCATGAGATGCAATCATAGCCACTGGCATTATTTTGCCAAATTGTTTGTTACTCCGATTCAGTCATTTAGTTCAGAGTGATCTTAGTTCATTTCAGTTTATGTGTTTTAAAGGAACCTTCACTTAAAAGTCGGAGGCGTAAGGCGTATAAAACCTTGAATTGTATAACTGCCGTGGAAGGTAATCAGATTAATAAGACTCTTGCTTGTTACAGGCGCAAACAGCGATAAAAGGCTTTATTAAAAATATAGTAACATGAAAACTAAAGCGCCTATGTTAATTACATATATGGAACTAAAGCTGTTCTGAATAGAATAACTTAAAAACTATGGTCCTACCTACTTACCCATCAAATATTTACTTAAGGTGTTATAAGAGAGTGTAATGACAAAATAAACATTTTTCTACAAAAATGTGCTGGAATAAAACCAACATATAAATTCTTAAACATAATGTACCTATTTAATATTTCTGTGAATTGGTATTGATATGGTTGATTGCGAGCCACCAAGCAGCTTAATATCTTATTTTTGATATCTCTGTAGTATTGGCCTGGCAAGGTGGAGCGTATTGCTGCAGCTGTGGCGCACTTACCCGCACGAGTGCGGGTATGAAAAATTGCAAAGAAAAACGCACGTGTGCGCAATATACTGCAATGTGAATCTAAAATGAAGCTGCGGTGCTGTAAGAGAATGTGTGTTGAAAAAAATATAAACGGCTACAATCTGAGTGAAATCGTCATTGGTTAAACGGTTAGTCGAGCAAGTGGACACAATAGCGCTTGCGTCACAGCGGAGCCGGACAGCTCGCAAACTAGATATTTGCACGAAATATACCTACACAGGCTTATAAAAACATAATTGTTAACACGGAACTCGCGACTAAGAATGACTGCAACGTTAACGTTTTAAAGTGGAGATTCACGTAGTTATTGCGCAGGGAGCCTTCTAGATTATGACGACGAGATGAGATTGGTACCTGCATGATGATAAAGCAAAATGTTACACAATTATCATTTGACCGTGCCGACTCGTAACTGGAACCGACTGCAATTGTTTACATGCATGACATATACTGTGCTGCAGGCACAATAAATGTCCCAAAAGCACTATTCCTAAAAGTTTCACAGTTTTCCGACAGAAATGATTTCTTGTTTGTGACTGGATAACAGGCTGTTATTTGTGAGGTCACGGTCATATGGGTACTATGGTTATGTTTATTGTAATCAGATTTCCCGTGTTATCGATGGTATATGTGTTGTATTTGACTAGGTAGACACTTTTAAAGTTATGCCAAAAACATGCCCGTTTGGTGTTGAGCTTTGGTAAGATCACGAAAGGTGCCCAAGTCACTATATGAGCGAAGTATTATGCAAGTTATGTGATGCTGTTGACAATAATGCATTGAACCAAAAATAGCTGTTAACGCGCGCTTGAAATTTTGTCCTACAAACCTTCTTAGTCGATTTCTTCGACTTGTAGTTGGCTGTTTTCTACTAAGTCTAATTGGAAGCACTAAATCGCAACAGTCCCATAGTAAATTTGTTTTTATAAGTGTAATGCAATGGCATTGTACAGTTACCTGCAATTTCCAGTTACCAATTTAAAGTTCATCTTATAGAACCTGCGTAACATTCGCACAAAGTGCGATTAGGTACGAAAGTCTGGAAAGTCATTGACCAGTCAGCTGTAGCAAACAACGCACTTCGATACGGTTTAATGAAGATGTGAAAAAATCGTAAGATTGAAATCGACATCGTTTTGTAGCGAGCTAGAGATGATGAATTTCTCAAATGCAACAGTCGGGGCACTTTCACCAGGCTCCCCCCACTCCCCCCTTCAGGGACCCGCGTGCGCCTGCGCCGACGACGGCAGCGTCCGCCCCTACCCGGCCACAGTTATGTAATTTTTGTGTGTACTTACTGGAGTTTGTTAGTAAATCACCGCTTCACTAACTACAGCTCGCTAAGGACAAAGCACTCTCAGGCTATTGCAGTTGCGCTTTGATATAATAAATTCTCATGTGTGGGAGATCTATGTTATTGTATTATAGCACAAAAATGTTCATTGTTCAAATATATAATAAGCGCCGCTGTGTACTTTCTTAAAAAGTATTCTATTTAATGTGTCTTTGGGGGAAGGTATATGTTTTGGTAAGTGAGTGTGTAGGTGTGGTATCCCTTGCTTAAATTCTTATACATAAAAAGACCCGAAACAGTCAAAGTCTTTGAATGTGTACATGAGAGCACAACGTACTTATACAGAAATAAGAATATCATTTTTGTACCGCCTAGCGCCTCTTGGATTTCACACTTCTTGAAATAGATAGGTAGTTATTTATTTCTTTTTTTTTGGATTATCGGGTCGCGGTCGTCGTTGAAAATACACCCAAGCAACGTGTTTGGTATTTAACGCGTATTTAACAATTTGCTACATTATTTTTTTCGTTCCAGGACTGTTCTTGGATCAAATAATGTGAAGGAATGATGTAGGCCTATTTCACAAATCGTAAATTATTTTGATTTTTACAACAATAAAGATATAAACCACAATTTACAATAGATCATTGTAAATATTAATTGTATACAATAGATAATATACTCACGCATGTGAAACTCTACACGTCATTCAGATCGTTTTTTCCAATGATATATAAAACTATAGATACGTTGTCCGCACTCTAAAATGACAACATGAAATGAAGCCAATTGGCCACATCGCGCTTAGTTACGCACCAACCTGTCTCGCGACACTACGTTTGTTTTGATGTCAATTTGACTATTACTTATCCTGTGACGTAACTGAAGATGTATATTTATCTCCCTCTAGCAACAGGCATCCCGCCGTACGGTGACATATTTTCTTTCCCTTTCTTCATGCGTATTAGTAGCTATCTAGTATTTTCGCCGTTTTTAAGCGCCGCGATGTTGGTTTATGACGTGTCTATATATAATACGTCATTGGTTTTTTCTCTAAAAATAGCTGAACAAGTAGGATTTGAATTTAATCGAAACCATCATTTTAAGAAAATATTGAAAACTATTGTCACTGGGTTATAATAGAAAATAAACAATCATGATTGATGAGGCCTTTATTTCACAAAGTAGGTATTGTTCTTTTTCACCTGATTCTCCGTAAGCCAACAAATAAAATTATATTGTTTATTATTTATGCATGTGGATTTATAAAAACAATTCTTTTAGTTTATTTATGTTCTACTTTAATATCACTGACTATTTCCTAAATTAATAGACGCTACGTTGAAAATAAACTCACCGGCGATAAATGTGGTCTAAGCCCTAAACGCTTGTTTGTGAACACAAGCGAGAATAGGTTTCAAGTATCTTCTTTAACAGGGTTCAGGACGGAAATCAAATAGAAAAAAAGGAACTAGAGTAATACTAGCGTGTTAAAATAAATGTCGAAAAATAAAGCTTATAATTTTAGCGTTATTTTCCGGGTATGGCCATATATGTATACATACATATATGTTGATCTTAAACAGTTTTTTTGCTAACATGTCGCCTACCTGGAAAATAATTATGAAACTGTATGATGTTACTTACTTATTATTTAGGATACTAAGTGAGTTTCTTACAATATATTAAGCCATTGTAGGACATGGCATGTTCAGCTACCGACATTACTTTGTATTTAGGGAATTCAAAATATTAATAAGTTTAAGGTTTTTGGCCGCAAAGGCTTTTCAATTACATATTTCCACAGATATTGAAACAACAATGCAAACATTTGCATGAATTTAATAGGAACTAATTCAGAGCGTTTTAAAATGGCAAGATTTTCGGGCAGGAATTCTGTTGTCTTATATTTTAATGGTAAGTAGGTATGTATGCAGGTACGCGTTGAACTCTTTATTTAAACTAAGATGACATCTCTCTTGACATACTTCGGCCGTAATTTGCGCGGAGAGTTTTTCATAAGTGCTTTTAAAATGGAAAATACACACGTTATTTTTTGCACAAAATATACAGTTTTCATAAACGATGGACGAAACTGTTGCCTCGAAATACATAGCAAATGAAGACTATTGTTTTAAATGGAAGGACGACATGAGAACACAGCCAACTAAATTAAGGTACTGAGAGTTTCAGTTTTTCTTTGTTAAAGTCAGTCTTATCGACTTCAACCTCACTTTAACATTAACTTTATTTACAAAAAATGAACCACATAGTTAGTTTAAATGCAGATTAGCAGATTCTTTAGTCTTTTCCAAAGAAAATTTGACTTTAGAATCTGCTAATCATTTTAGTACTAAAGATTTGGTAATTGCGTTTTATGAATACACCGAAATATTTTTCAGTACCATGCATAATATTTGGAAGAACATATACGTACCCTATGCTAAGTAAGGTCATTTTTGAAAAGCGTCAAATACTAGTCCTGCAGGCGACATTGATTAGGTCGTACTAATTTTTGTGGTAAAACCAAATCCATTGTGTTAATAGAATAGAATAGAATAGAATGTATTTATTTGTCAGAATATTGTACAAAGTTGTTATGTATATTATGTATTACGTCCCAAATATTCTGCCGTTTCCGGCGTACAAATACAGTTGTTAAAAATATTGGTTATCATAACATTAACACAAATTGAATAACAGTTGTGAAAGAGATTATATAATCCAAAATACAATAAAGTCAAGGAGATAAAGTACAATTTAAAGGCATTAATGACATTCATTTAGGTAGCTTTTCGTTCATAAAAACTTTGTTCTAATAATAATATTCTGAGGCTGAGAGTTTTGAAGCCATCAGTTAATTTGTTGTAGACAGTAATGGATATGCAGTATACATTATTAGAAAACAGTTTAATTGTACGCCTAGGAACAATAAGCAATGCATATACCATCCTGACATTGTTCCCCCGCAGGGATTAGCTCCGAAGTATTCTCTTAATGCAGTCGGACGCTTAGCATAGACTTAAATAATTGTCAGGTACCTCACCATTTTATAATGTCATAATCATACAGTCAAATTTATCGCAATAGTCACTAATAGTCAACAATTCTTAAGTCACATTCACCGTAAAAAAATAGTATAATAACAATATAATATGCATATAAAATTTAATAAATTGAAGTATTATGTCAAAGGGTATTATCATTTAGAAATTCACTGACAGTGTAATAGCATTTTTCAACTAGAAGTTTCGTTAATTTTTTTTTGAATAAATAAGTTGCATCGTTTTTAATGTAGGTGGGAATTTTATTGTAAATAACTGGTCCCATATGCATAATATTCTTTCTAAGTAGTGCTAATGTATCAGTACTACTGGGATATCTATATTGTAAAGGTCTTGTTAGATGACCTCAGTCAAGAAGATTATGTATAGCAGCTCTAGAACACTTACCATACAGAAGTTATCACGATCGAAATTAGAATAAAATGTTGATTTACTCCGCGTGGTGGTTTGATAGAACGATTTATTTGTATCTAAGCATAAGCAATTCAATGCAGCTACAATGCTACAGATGATGATGAATTTCGAATAAGATTCATAGCTTTGCATACTTAGTAACCTTCGTGATCTTTATAATTCAAACACGATAAAAGTGAATATTGTAAACTTCTTGTTACCTCTAGTCTAAGTAGGATACAACAGCGTTTGTATAAAGTAAAAAGCTATAGGTAGGTATAATTTACCCACTCGGAAGATTTTGGTCACAGTTTTACTTTCTGTTTGTGTATTACATAACTAACGCTTTGTTGGCGTATAAATGTTGGCTGACATGAGTCGGTTTTACACTTTTATAAAGTTTAATGCAACAGCTTTCCAAGATACATACTATTGCATTGTAGGTAGGCCAATCCATCGGCTTAACTTTTTCCCAAGGCTAGGTAGATTTATAGATCTATATCTATCTATTGATTGTGTTACGAGTAACTACAGTAAGTTTGCCCAAAAGCTACGTTGCATGGCAATGTTTACCTCTGTCCAACGTCATGTAGACCTTTGGGTAGATCTTTAAGTTGATGCAATGTCAATTAATAATGTATGTGTAACTTGCATTTGATAGGCGTACCGGCAGAGGGTGTCATCTTCAGTACAGATCGCGCGGATAGCAGCGCTGACGGTGGTGGCGGCGTCGTTCATCCTGGGCGCGTTCATCCTGGCCTCGAGCTGGGTGGCGGCGCGCGCCTCGTGCCACCAGCTGGAGCAGCTGGACGCCATGCTGGACAAGGAGCTGGCGCTCGAGGGCCGCGCCTACGGGAACGACGCCTTGCTGGCGGTAAGTACCTACTGTACATAATATTAAATATGTTATTAAAATTTCTTTACATCTTCGCGTTTTTTCAACGGAAAGCTAAGCAGACGAGTGTGAATTGGTGAATATCCTCAATTTCCATTCAGTATTTTGGTGTCACATCCTTTTTTTTTTTTAAAAGATGGGAAATCTTCAAATGACTCCTCCCGCTCTGGGTAAAGCAGGAGGGAGTGTCAGACTCCTACTGACTAAAACCCATCCGTGTTCCTCCTAATGCCCTTTGCGTTCCAGGGCCGCGGTGACTCTTTCGAACAAATTCCGCAACCCCGGCAGGCACTGGCCCTAGCGGGCCCCACTTGCTTTGCTGAGAACTCTTTGAGGGGCGCGTGGAACACAGCGCGCCGTCGACCCGGGCCTGATTCTGATCAGATGGCGAGCCACCCAATGCTCGCCGTCCGCAGGCTCACGCCTACGGTGGCCGGGAATCGCCCTGCGACTCCCGACGCCCGGGGCGTCTTCTTCTGGTGCGGCGACCGGGGCGCGAGGTCTCCCTCACGCGTTCGGCCTCCTCCTTCGCTTGCATTACTGCTTCGCAGAAGGAGGTGACCGCTTCCCATACCTCCTCGCTCCGGATCATGGCTTGAACCAGGGCCGGACGCGAGAGGTTGCCACCGCCGATCGCCTCAACGAGGACACGGCGTTGCTCCACCCACGCAGGGCAGACCTCCACCGTATGCTCCACCGTGTCCTCCGGGCGATCCTCGCAGTGTTGACACCCGGGCGTATCCTCCCGCTGAATTCGAAACAGGTACCTTCCGCAACAACCGTGTCCGGTGAGTACCTGCGTCAGGCGGAAGGTGAGGACGCCGTGGCACCGCTCTAGCCACTCCTCAAATAGGACTTATCGCCGCAATTGTGGCAGCCCAGCGCTGGGTTGCGACAGTCGCTGTCTCCATACCACCATGAGATCCTGCCGGAGCTCCGTCCGCCGTGCTGCGATTTGCAGCGGCAGGGGAGTCTCGCCCCGGCGTTGCGCCTCCACGCGCCATTCGTAAATGAGGGCCCTCGCCTCTAGATCCCATGGCGGCAGTCCGGAAAGGAGGCTCGCCGCCTCGGCAGAGACCGTGCGGTATCCCCGGGCTAGCCGGATGGCCATGACCCTCTGGGACGCGTTGAGGTAACGGGCAGGTCGCTTCTTCAAAGTAGGCGCCCACAACAGCGCCCCATAAAGGGCCATGGACCGAACGACCCCTGCGTAAAGCCTCCGGCAGGAGGCGTTTGGACCCCTAGGCAGAAGCCGCTTGAAGGCAGCCCCGGCCCGCCCCAGCCTGGGAGCCAAACGTCGGAAGTGTTCGACAAAGTTCCACCGGCTGTCGAGGACGAGACCTAGGTAAGTCATCGTCGACTCGACGCCGATGTGAATCCCTCCTACCGTTACTTGGGATGCCGATGGTGGCCTGTTCCGAGATCCATGGAAGCACATGGCTTCGGACTTGTGCAGGGCCACCTCGAGACCCAACTGCCGGAACCTCTCAACGACTATCGTAACCCCGCGTGTCATAGCGTCGGCTGACGCCTGGTGCGACCCCCCCTGGTGCGCCAGGAGCAATGTCGTCAGCATAACAAACAACGCTGGCGCCACTAGGGAGGTCGGCGCGCAGCACCCAGTCGTAGCCGATATCCCACAGGAGCGGCCCCAGAACCGAACCCTGTGGAACACCGCACGACGTCTCTCGCCGATTCCACTCTCCTAGGTGACCGGGGTAGATGACGGCTCTATCCGTCAAGTAAGCCTCGACTACGCGACGGAGGTAGGTCGGCATCCGTTGATACCGAAGTGCCTCCCTGATGCAACTCCAGGTCAGGGTATTAAAGGCATTGGCAATGTCTAGAGACACCGCCAAGACAACCCTGCCCCGGGAACCCCGTCGAGAGGGCTCTCATGGTCCACCGTCGAGCGGCTCGTGCGGAAACCGAACTGGTTCTCCGCCAGGTCCGGCCCCACCCTCATTAGGTGCCCAACGAGGCGGTTTGCAATTACTCTTTCAAAGAGCTTGCCCGCCTCATCGAGCAGCACGATGGGCCAGTAAGCGGACGGAGAGTCCGCAGGGCGCCCCGGCTTCTTAATGAGGACCAATTTACCCGCCGCGTCTTCCAACGAAGAGGGAACTGGCCCCTGTCAAAGCATGCGCTTAAAATTAAAAGCCCTCTAAGTCGAGGCCCGAGAGCCTCTGAGGCCAGGACCCAAGCTTTCCCATGAAAACCATCGGGTCCTGGGGCGGTATTTTTGGTCTTCAGCTCGTTAACCGCCACTCTCACGTCTACCTCAGTCACCTCAGGAGCATCGTCGTCGTCGTCATCGGTGTGGTCCGCATCAGGCACCGCAGGTGGCGGAGCCATAGGTGGGGGAGTATGCTCCCCTCGCGAAGGGCACAGAGCGCTCACTACGTCCTGCACCAGCTGGGGCCGGAGACTCTGCGTAAACGAGGGGGCCCAGGTGCGGAGCTTATTCCGCACCATTTTGTAAGGTCTTCCCCACGGGTCCCCGTTCAGAGACTCCAACATCTCCTTGCGAGTCAAATCCTTGGCTCGGGTAACGTGTCACATCCTAGGAGTTGATTTGTGTTATAAGGGCACTATCTCTGGTTATTGAACCCAAGCAAAAGTTCAGACTTGAAGGCCAGTTCTCAAAATAAAAAAAAAGTTCAAATCCAAGTCGCAAAATCATCTCAACGAGTAAAATTTATGGAAATTAGCGATATTTGAATTAAAGGTGTAGAATTGAAATACAGGAATTGCCCTCTGACACCTAAATACATATAGATATTAGACGAGGTTTAGCCCAATAACACCCGATTCTGTAATCGAGCCGAGGCCGGTATGATAGTCAAGCACAGCAGCATCACTAGCTAGGTAATTGCTGGTTCCTGCCCACCCAGTTTACGGAGAACCTACATTCACTGCATAAATATGGTGAGGTTAAGGCAGAACAGCATTATGTCGTGGCAGAGTGCCAGCCCTGGCTAGATCTACTTACACATCGGCTGCTTTTCCGTCACGACCTTTGCAAGTACCAGCAGGCATTATCGACACGGACATGGTACGCCGTTCGTCGGAGTTCATACATTTTAAATGTTTACTGTCAACAACATACAATAATTAGTTAGTACGTTTGTGCGTTATAATTAGAAAAGTACGTCTGAGGGCCGGCTTATGAATACGATTTGGAACTATAAACAGGTTTCTAGGATAAAATTGATTTTGACTAATACTTCAATCAGAAAGTGGGGTTTTAGGGTGAATTTCCATTAGAGCGGAGCAAGGCAGCAGAGCGGAGAAACGGAGAAATTTTAACCAATGGCATTGCATAAAATCGCCGCACCACCTGAATCACTGAAATTTTGACTGATATGATTGGTTAAAGTTTCTCCGTTTCTCAGCTCCGCTGTCTCGCTCAGCTATAATGGACAGGCACCCTAACTGGAAACCTTTAAAATACACTATTGTTCTATTTTTTTAAGTACGAAGGCCACATACATTTTGTAAAGTTACGTAATTCAGGAATGTACGCGTAATGTAGAGACTTAGACGTAAAACTAAACATTTACAATGAAAGCAATCGGGCAAAGCTTATCGATACGCAATTTGATAGGTTAATAACAATTGAGTCTTCTGAAAATAATGTATTTCAGATTTTTCTGTTTATTAAATAAATGTGAAATGAAACAAAATTCAAGGAACAGGATGAATTTGGTTTTATTGATGACACGCTTCCGCCAGCGGCTTCCCTCATGATCCCGATGGAACATACTCCCGAGATGCTATTCCAGACTATAATCTATCTCTGTTACAAATTTCATCCAGATCTGTTCAGCCGTTTCGACGTAATTGAATAACAAGCATCCATCCTAACTTTCACATTTATAATATTAGTTAGATAGTAGGAAGGATTAGTAGGAAGTAGGATTAGTAGGAAAGCCATTTTTTTTCATGTTTTTTATAGTCCCAGTTAGGTTCTTAGATAAAGAAACATTCAATAACTATCACGGAACATTTTGGAACATTCAGGGCAAGTGCTGTATGGCATGAACAACGTTTGTCAGGTTAGAATAGTACAAAATAAAAAAAGAAGTGTTTTGGAAGTGTCACGTACTTTTCGATGCGTTCTTGTTAGTTTAGTTAGGCAGGTAGTGTTGAAAACAATACGGATACTTGTTATTTAATATCAAATCAATTCGTATGTGTTAATTTAAACAAATAACAAGAAACGCTATATTTAACGTGTTTTATTATGATTAGCATTGAAGTGGCCGCAAATGAAGATATCGATCGAGACTGCAGTTCACGAAATCAAGAGAAGGCACGTTTCTCGAGACGTGCCATGCAGGCTTGCGTGACTTTCTGTAGGTATATCGCCTATTAAACCCGTTTTGTTATCTGATGTTGAATTAACGTTACATCGTCATTTAATTGATGATATTACGTTAGTTAGTCTGATTTCATCAAAAGTCAAAAACCAAACACATAGTTTGATGCCTCATTCATCAAAATCGGTTCAGTATTTCAGGCGCTATACAGTAGAACATGCATACGGCTGCCATACTTATGCAGTTAAAATCATAACCCTTCCTTTTGGCTCTGCCGTTGTCGGGTAAAAATAAAACATAACAGTTAAAAAGGCTTATGATCAGTCATTAAATGTAAGTGATTAGTGAAAGCAAGAAAGCTGTCGATTACATAATGTGGCATAATTATTACTGGTATAGTTAATGTGACAAGACTACAAGAGGCACACTGTGGTGTACTCGCGAATATTGATTTAGTCACCACAGCGCAGTTCCACACTGTTGCAATTATTTCAACATTTAATGTACACGTCGGATAGGTACAGTAATTACACTTCTTGTCAGGCTTCAGTATTAACGAATATCTTGTGTTTTTATGTAGAAAATTTTAAGAAACCTTGGATTCAACATCATTAGTAACTGAGTTTGCCACTTGACATTTTTTATCATTTTCATGTGTGGAAAACGTTGTAAAAAATGGCGATGGATAGAATAATGTGAATATAAGATGAGATAACTACTTAGTTATATTTGATGTTTAGCCGAGTTATGTAATCTTTGTAGAGATGTGTCGGTTCCTTGTACAAGCCGGTACTTAGTCGCTGTAATTGCTGTGCGTGGAGTCGTTTAACAATGTAAAGATGGCGATATCAATGCTATGGCTCGGTAACGAGTATTCACACCTATTATTATCACTTAATGATGATGGGAAATCGATCAGTTGTCTGTCAAGTCTTAACTTTCAAAGAAAACAGAGAAACATTGTATCCGTTAAAGAAAGGTTTCGTTTTCTAACAATGTGGAAGACGTAAGGTTTGCTGACATAAATAAGCCTAGTTTCGTGTATCTGTAGGTAACTGTTTTTAGTTTCATGTCAAATAATCTTAATAGTGTAGGTTAGGTATCTATCATCATCGCCTTCGATTTTGTGTACCAAATAAACTAGGTATGGCAATCGTTGTATGCAGATAACAACCGACTTCTGGGTGACCTCCATTGCTAATTATCTACGAGTAAAGATTCAAAGAAAAGGTTCACGATTTATTTCAGACGCGCACTGCCTGCGTCACATAATAATTCAATGCTCCTGTTGATCGTAGCGTGACGCTATACTGTTTGTATTGTATAGCCAATTGACTTTCTCGAGAAAAGGGCTATCCAACACTAAAACAACTTTTAATTTGTATCAGTAGTTCCTGAGATTGCGTTCAACCAAACAAACAAGCTTTTCAGCTTTTTTATATCAACAAGTACGGATGAAGATTCATATCTAAATTATTGTGTATTATTGAAGATACTTTATTAATTTTCACTATGTATTTTGTTCATCTTCCGACCTAGGCTACATTGGTATTTGAGTCGTCTTTCATATGACTGAACTGAGCTTGATTTACCACCTCTGAGCCAATTTATCATGGTAGTGTTCGCTTAGATCACCAATAAATGTGCTGCTGTACAGGCAAGGCAGGCTCGTGGTTAATGGTGGAGACTGAACGTGACACTATGCTGGCTGTGTTGTAACATGTTACTGACCGAAGCTCCGCGCGACCTAACACGCTACATGTTGTTATAGGTCCACAGTTCCAAGCGATGAGGAAATATTGTAGCGCAATATTTACTTAAATGTATGTATACTTGTATGTAACATAGGTATACATACGTTTGTAAGTTTCCTTAGAGTCGGCGAGCAGTGAAGAGGTACCGAGTTGCGTCGCGACCGGATCACCTTGAATTTCCACACAGAACATGGATGGAGTTGACTTGTGGCTTTAATCTAACGATTTCTGCGAAAGTTGATGTAGGATCTACCTAGTACCTACCTATCTACCAATTGTAGAGAGTCCGTCGCAACTGGTAAATTAAAACATTTTGTTGTTCAGCCCGAGGCTTGGTCTCTTAGTTTCTCGTGCCTTTCCGAGAACTTTGTTTAGTAAACACACTATACATTACATAAGTAGACTGTTATTTTCTCCGTTTCTTATTGTTCTCTCAAAGTCAATACGATTATTTTGACATCACAAAGATGCAATCAATTTGAATGGTTGAATGATGACTCAACGAGAAAACGAATAAAGCAGAGAGCCGTGGATTTTGTCTATTTCACTTCAAAGTTATAACCTTTGAGATAGTCATAAACCCATAACATAACAGTCTAAGTAATGTCTACCTGCAGGCGAAATACAAGCGATCAAAGGATTGCAGTGGGGTTTAGTCAAAGGTCAGCGGTGCTTCATCTAGAGAGAATTTAATGTGTACTGCACCTGGCCTGGGTCGGTGATTATGGATCTGTAGCGAAAGCGGCCGGCGACGGGTCGACGACCCCCGGACGCGCATCACTTCGTGACACATGGTACTGTCATGTCATCATGTGGACTGATGTGCGTTCAGTATGGCACGCACTCGTCACCTGACAATCAGGCGACGTATCGCTTTGGTTTCACATTGCATCCATAATATAAGATGAACGCAATATGAAACTTAAATCCGATATATCTGTGTCAACTTCATCGAAAGTTACAGCAGTGTACAGGAAAACCTATGTATAGTCATTCCGAAATAAATATTGATGTTGAAACACATCACTGTAGGTGTGTGAGTAAAGTGAATGTCGCCATACATGGCAAACAAACAGTATTCAAAAATGAAATGAGCAGGATTTCACGTTCTGCTTTGTTCATACGAGCATGACGTGTTGCCAATATTGTGGATTGCGATGAATAAGACAAAGAATAACCGTCTGTTTTAGCGTAGATGTCATTAGACTGTCTGTGAATTTTGGAAGAAAAATCAAGTTTCGAGTAATTTTTAAGTCACAACTTTACAAATAATGTTTTGAAAGATCTGTCACTCCAAAATATTTGTCAAATGGAACCAATATTTATCTACAGTTCTTGACGTATCAATAACCGTTTCGTCTGTGAATTTCCGCTAGTTAGTTTAAGTTGACCCTGCAGTTTCATAGTTTCGAAAGTCTCACATGTTACTTACTTATAAAAAATATTTTTCGATTTCCGTTAGCATGTTTCAGTTTTTTTTAAATTACCATTGCCTAACAGCTTAGTAACATAGTAATCTGCTAAATAAAATATAATATTGTACCGCGTAACAGTAACTGTTGTCTGTGTTAGTTGTATTGGGCACAGATCAGACTTTCAATAGTTTCAATGGCAGGACTTTCTTCTTCTTTGTTTTCATTCTGGCCTGTAACACATTCATAATGTTGTTTGCCACGGCGACACGATGACATGTAGCGCGTTATTCCCGGTCAGATTTCTCTACATTTGCTTGTTATTTTTGTACTGTATTGTATCTCATTGTTATGCCGAAGGTGTAACATGTTTGGTATTGGCCCTGTAAGTTAAAGCTCCGACATTTTGTACTATAGGTACCTAAGTATAACTCCACAGTAGTTGAAATTGTTGTCAAATGACATCACAGCGAAGGCGTCACTTGGACAATAGGTTCTTCCGTCGTGAATCTAAAATTAGAATTGATTTATTTACTTCAGCAATGTCATGTAAGTATTTATTTACACTGATAAGGCTTGTTAGCGATACAATTGGGAATATGCATGAAAAAAGTATTTATGATCTGAACAGTTTATCTTAAAGTATTCGAAAATATAATAGTAACTGTGAAATTAGAATCTAAATTACTCGAAAAACGAACGAGATACAATTATTTTAAACAAATATATCTGTCCCTCTCGCGAAAACGCTGTTTTCTATGGCAGCTGTATAGTCATCGTGTAATTTGACGTCACATTACATATCGGACTTCTCTTTCTAACTGTAGTCTTTGAAGCTTTATAACTTAATAAATGATGAAGGTATTTAAAAAATAATTTCATGATTGTTTACTAGAGCTAATAAGTATTTTATTTTGCAAATAAAAAAAATGCATGCATATTCCCTATTATGCGGTTAGTTCGGCCTTAAAGTCTATCATCATTACCATCCTGTCATCTGGAATTTACGCCAACGTAATGCCGATAAAGAAAGATGGAATCTTAACAAACTCGCTATTTTATGTGAACTTGACTGGTTCTGATATACTGTTAGAAGGAGTATCAACATTTTGTTAATGGACACAGGTCGTTGATCTTATTATTTAAAATCTTCCAATTGGTTACGATTTCTTCGTCGATCATACCTATCTTTGTTGATTCAACTTTGAAAGTAGTAGTTCGCATAATACCTATATAAAATTATTCGATTTTCACTGTGTTCAATCGATTAGGCTTATCTCGTCAAAATAAAAGATTAACTTTAAGAGCTCTTACACTCTTAGGTTTATCAAAATACTGCACAGCTAGACTATTCTATAATCCTACTCGCACTTAAATTCTGCTTTATCTAAGCACTTATTTTCATTTTATGAGGCCGAGGGATGGAGAATATTATTTTGTTAAAAACAAAATGACGGCTGAAATACCTAGTTTCCACAGCGCTATTTTTTCGCAAGAGTATCTACTTTTGATATTTGCTTAGCCGTCTTCAATGGGTTCAAGAATTACAAAAGCCTTCGTAATAACACGTCAGCCTCCAAAAGCTTGATAACGGTCAGTCAAACATAGGCCTGAGATAGGTACCCGTACCCCGTAGTAGCGTACTGGTCATGTTCAGGATGTGAATGGATAATCCGGACGTCGTATTGTGGCCATGGCCGTTGTTGTGGCACCCTACAATGATCCTTTAATCCAGTCAGTTCGCCCGCACCCAGAGTTGCATGTACGGGGGATGACACTTGTAATTGGAAAGCAACAGCTTATATGTAGGCCTATAAGCTTCCTATAAGTGAACAAGCAGAATAGATCACCATTTCTCTTTAGCAATGCTTCAGAAGGTTTGTAAGAAGTTGTCATTAATCTACCGTTCGTTTTGAATTTTAAATTCTCATTCTAAATTCTTCAAAATTGATATTGAGTTTTTCGTACTTCGTGTCGTAATTAAAAAAAGTTATGGCCACGAATTATTGCGTTTTAACTAAAAAGGCAATTTATGGTAATTTTTTAAATCTGTGGGTTCTCGTAACTTGAAAGCATGAACAATAAGATCATATCATTACAAAATGAATGTTAAATATTATGTGTCGACTTCTCATATTTGCGTCGTCAATGTAATTGTATGTACGTTTAATAAACTTGACTCACAGTGTTTTTGGCAATGCCGGCGAGTAGAAATGTAAACACTCAAAAGGCGTGAAGTCCTTGAGTCAGTCGCCGTGACCGATTGTATTGAAAATTAACACGTACTTGGCTTGCTCATTACAATGGGAACTTTACAATGAACACTATTGGTAGGACAGGGTCTTGATTGTTCAGTTTTATGCTCCTAATTTTTTCAGTAAAACGTTAACTTCCATTATAATTAGTTCGCTAGTCGGTACTCAACTATAATTTCGTAAAGTCCAGTGCCTCCGGAGAAGAGAGTCCTCGTTGAACGTGTGGGTAAGCCTTTTGATGGACGTTTCTTAGCACACATGGTAAGAATTGCGCATAGCTCTGAGCGAGTTCCGTTTCTGGTAACATTCGGATTTTACATGACTTACGCTCTCTGTCTGTCTGTCTATTTTTCCACTTACTTTTTCTGAGCCACTCAGCCGATTTTCTATGAATTAGCTTATCTGCGTCTATTTTTAAAGGAAAACAAAAATTACCGTACTTATGTCTAATTCATGTGCTTGACCACGTGTGTGTGTGTTGAGCGGAAGCCGGCGATTTTCCGCGCACGCGCATCACAATGATCCTCCCGCATCCGCACACCCGCGCCCGCACGCCCGCGGTCCTGCCCACTGCGCTGTCATCGTCTAATTATTGACTCGCCATAGTACTTTAATTAACATTCTTTCTGCTCGGGTGATTCCAACAAGTGCTCTTGAGATTAAATCATCATAAGACATGTTATTGCATGTATCTAGCTTCGTCTTAGGTGTAAGATGACTCGTCTCGATTCATCCATTAAGTTTTCACGAGATAGGTTGAGACACAATTAGGTTTATTGAACACCAAAATTGTACCCTTTAACTATATTGCTAATTCTAAGGGTATTATCCGTATAGTGGCAGTCTTATCGCTGTCTGCTATTAAATTTGAAACTAAGTATTTTCTTATCAATTAACAGCGTAGAGTGGACATTAAATATTTTACATTTTCTTTTATGTTTAAACAGTCCTTGATGAAACTATTCGCTAGTGGTTTCATAAGGCCACCGAGAGAAACAGAACGTTCTCTTAGGTCATAGATAGACAACAAACAACTAGCTTATTGTTCTCGAAAGACTTAATGCTATTTATTTCGCCATTCGAGTTTGCTCTGAGAAGCATTGATCGCCCTGGGGTACCTAGGCTTTACACCATAGAGTATATAACCACTAGAGAGCGTATAGGCCGATTTCTTCTAAGTACGCGGCTCACTACAGCGGGCCGGGGGACGAGGAACAACGCGCGGCTGCGATTGGTCCGTTGAAGGTCAAGTTGCATAGGTAGCCTATGGTTAGTGGTGGCACTACTTGATTAAAGAAAAATAGTCGATATCGATAAAATGGATTTTAACATTATAAAAATACTCAATCCAAACAAACAGCGCTATATCTTGTTTAAACAAAGTTTCCCTATTAACCTTATCTTTCCACTTTAATTTTAATTCTGTAATCTTCGAAAATCTTAAATGAAAACATGTATGTCAAACACACAGATGAAAAAACTGAGACCCTCCTCCTATTTTTAAAGTCGTTTAAAAGTAGTTACGTGTTTAATGTAAGCATGTGAATTGATTAAAAATTGTATTAGTTGTAATTCTATGATCATCGATAAATCGACTTCTATCATTAAACGTAACAGCACAGATTTTTACGATAAAAATACAAAGGGGAAGAAAGGGATAAAAATATAAGTATTTCCTAATGAAAGAAAGAGACTTTTCCAAAAGACATCAACGCGCGCTTCTCACAGTGTGCTCGTTCACCTAACCACCATTTTATATAGACCCCTGCAGTGGCTCATCATCTGATTCAAATCAAAAATATTTTGCGTAGTCTTTACTCTCCGATGAAAAGTTATGCCATTATTTTAGTAACAAAAGGTCTAGGAATGTTTCCCACACAAATTCACCGGGTATGAAGGCATTTTTATGCGTTATAAATTGCATAAAAATTAAAACGATTTGTAAAAACTTAGCATGCCCACAGGTCTAACAATTGGTCACAACTAAAATGGTTAGTAGTGCCGCTGACTAACATCTGAGCAAAAACACTAATAGTTTTCGTGCGTCGGGGCACTGCATGCGCAGTCAAGTGGTTTAATAGTCTTTGCTTTACACTATTGCAACCTGCCGGGAACACGGATGCTGTGTCGTTTTTCTTAGTTTAGATCTTTTTAGTGCCTGCCACTAAAAAGGGCTTTTCCAGCAGATAAATATGGTATATTATCCTTCATGTAAGTATCCTTTTCTTGCCGTAATATGTGATACCTATTAGGTGCCTAATTGTACCTACTTGCTAATCAAACATGCACGGCTATTCTCATGATAATCAAAAACTTATCTTTTCAAAGCAAATACTTGTTTTACATAAAGGTATTTGTTCATCCAGCAGCCTGTGTTCATGTTACACAGTTTCATTACAAAACTGTAAGGATTATGCCGACATTGTTTTCCCAGATTGTTCTCAACTATATAAAACAACAAAGTTAACAGTTCTGAATACCCGAAATACAGCTAAACAAAAACACACAACTCAGTCGAGAAACTTTCTTAAGAAATTAACTGGTAATCCATAGTAGGCACCACCCCACAGAAGGGCAAGTTAACTTATAGATAAGTGGATCTATATTGAGTTAATACGTAGTTGTTTTTATGACTACCCAAGTGATAGTAGCTAGGTGCCTAGTCTAACTGTGGCATGAAAAACTAATTTAAGGTTAGTTGGGCAGCGTAGGTTCAATGTTAACAAAAACTTAAAATAACGTCCAACATTGGTTGCCGGTAAAGCACGATGTACTCGTAGGTACAGTTATGGTTATATTAGTCGAGCAATTTTAAAATACATTCTATTGCTATATTGCGGAAACCGGCTTTATAGACTGATAAACGTAAATTCCGAATGCATGGAGAACTATCCAAATGTCTACCGAATCTAAGATCAGTCTTTTTTTATTTGAGATGGGTTTGCTCTGACTAGGTCAGAGATGATAGAGACAAAGTTTACGATGGAGCGAGCTTACCCAGAAGTAGCCTGTTCGGTCTAACTTTGAAAAGATTAGGGTTGTAAGCGTCAGATTGCGTCTTTTTGGCTTCAGATGATTTCGACAGTCTGCACTTTCTTTTGAGTTTACCTACTTGGTACTTATATAGCCTATATAGGGACTTATTGTTCTGTAAGGGTTGTGTAGAATCTGTTCGAGAGAGTCACAGGAACGCCCTTTGCGTGCGCATTAGGAGGAGCACGGATGGGATTTAGCCAGTACTGTAAGAGTGTGACACTTCCTTCTGCTCCGCCCAGAGCGGAAAGAGTCATTTGATTATATCCCTTCCTAAAAAAAAGTGTCATATTGTTGATTCTGTGAAGTACAAAACTACTGTGCCGAAATATTATTTGTCAATTATAATAATGATGGCCATTGATTGGCGAACATGTACCTATCATTAAGTGTGTTCGAAACTCACCTTTGTGGCCGGGCCAAACAAATTATATTCTAGTAATGTTATGACTTATGTTTTGTGTCTAATTTAATTGAAAACTAGCTGTCCCGCGCGGCTTCGCTCCCGTCAACTGGCTACCCTGCAACTTTTTTAATTTTTCTTTCATAAGAACCTTCTCCTGACAATAACAAACACAACAAAAAAAGAATTAGCGAAATCTGTTCAGCTTTTCTCGAGATTTGCGCTTAGCAACACATTCAGCGATTCATTTTTATATTGACTAGCTGACCCGCGCAACTTCGTCTGCGTCACATTTTCCATTATTGCTCCGCTTCTGTTTGTCTTAGCGTGATGATATATAGCCTATAGCCTTCCACGATAAATAGGCTATCTAACATTTAAAGAATTTTTCAAATCGGACCAGTAGTTCCTGAGATTAGCGCGTCCAACCAAACAAACAAACAAACTCTCCTGCTTTATAATAATAGTATAGATGAAAAATAAATAAATCAACTTGACTCAAATTGCAAGATACAATTTACTTCGCACTTCAATATTTAAACCAAATTCAACCAGATCTTTTTATCTAGTTAAACGAATAAGCGAACAATTTACGACGATGTTTTCAAATCAAGACCAAACCTTTCAAAGATAGAACTGCAAACACACAGTTGATCTCTAGGTATCAGTCTAAGTTTGATAGATGGCGCTATTTCAATATTTTACTTCGGAAAGACTATAATAATTATATTTTTTTTTATTATAAGGTATGAACTGATTACGATGAATCAAAAACTTAATATTACTACAATTTACCCACAGTTTATTGTTATGTATAAAAGTTACGTGAAGTAATAATGAGACTAAGTGCACATAACCCTAATTTTACTTCTGGAAAACTTTAAATTCAAATATCTTTTGATAGACTGATCCGATTGCAATGAAACAAAAACTAAATTTTACTTCAAGTTACGCTCAATCCTTGTGTACAAAAGTTATCTACATTGCTTTTGCATATTTTACGTGATGCCTGAACAAATAAACAGACAATCAGACAAACAGACAAACAGACAAAAATTTGGGGGCTGAGTCACCCGCGTCCGTAGAACCCAGATACCCTTCAGCGAATCCCTACACGTGGTCCCCGGGTGGTGCTAAACAGGTGACACTAACCGCCTCCGTGGTCTAGTGGTTAAACCACCTGATTCAGACCCAGAGGTCCCGGGTTCAATTCCCAGCGGGGGCAAATTTTTTGCTCGGTTTGGTTGGTGGTAGGACTTGTTCTAAGTCCGCCTGGCAAGCTACCACCATCATGTCTAAGTCTGTCGCCATAACAACAATGTTAACAGCATTGTTGAGTTCCGGCAGTTAGAGGTATGATAGCCAGTTCCTCTGTGTAAGAGGATTCCGGGTGAAACTCGCTTCCATCTTCGGCCTAATCATCACTTTCCATCAGGTGAGATTTGGGCCAAGAGATTCCCCGTTTTGCATAAACAAAAAAAAAGTCAGCCTTTAATGTTCCCACTGCCAGTCCAAAAGACCCCTTTCTGTTAGTAGTACAATCATTTGGTACTTTTACTTGGAAAGTTTTCCGAGAGTTTTGAAAATTGGTGATTTTATAGATTTTGATGTGCTCTTTGCGAATTTCAACTTTGCCACCTCGTATCTTTGCCGCTTGCGCCGCCATATTGGAAAAATGGAGTCAAAAAACTGTTTTTTGACAATGTCTCCTTTCTGACTCATATTACGATAAAAATAGCTTCAAAATAAATTAAACTAGAGAAAATTTTCTATAGTTCATGTTCATTCAATTTGGAAGAAATTTCTACCTGTAACATTTGATCGGTCCTGAAGAGGATGAACGATAAAAAAACGCGCCACTTACTCTACCTCATGGTAAAAAATGAGAAATGAATGGTGGAAATGAGTTTTTGGTCAGAACGAATGTTGAAGTAGACTTTGCGGCGCTCGTACGCTATAACTATTGATTCTACAAAAAAAGGTTTTACATAAATCGGTAGGAAATTTTCTCTAGTATATATAATAATAAATTAAACTAGAGAAAATTTCCTATAATTTATGTTTATGTGTTATTGTCAAAAAACTGTTTTTTGACGCCATTTTTCCAATATTGCGGCGCGAGCGGCAAAGATACGAGGTGGCAAAATTGAAATTCGTAAAGAGCGAAATCTATAAAATTACCAATTTTCAAAACTCCCGGAAATCTTTCCAAGTAACCTCATTTTTTGCACCAATTGACTGTACCTCCCTCCTCGGCCTCGTGCAGTTTACCCCATCTTACAAGTCTTCAAAATTGGTTCTACGACATGCTGACTTTCTAACGATGTTTCCCGTTGACAGTTCGAGAGCTTTGGAGATGAAATAAATAAAACAAAGCGAAGTTCTTCGATCCCACAACCTACAGCTGGTGAGTCGGAGCTGCTACCACTGGATCACTAACGCTGTCCAAGTCATTCACATACGAGCACAATTTGTATTCACGGTGCATTCATTGCTAGCTGCTACTTGTGTATTTATAAATAAAGTTGCGTATGGAATTTCAATAGCTCTGGGCTATTTTATACCATTTACGCACGCACAACTTATTACAATACACAATATTAATAGTAATTGTGACCGAAGCTCAGCGGTTTCTCTGACTGCGTTAAGGATTCTTTGTTCATAGACGATTGCTTTCTGTCTTCGCGAGAGGCGCAATTTCCTAGTTATCACGCAACGTTTGGTGCGGCAAGCAACAATAACTATTAAATGTTTAAAACGTTTCGTAAATCCAGTAAAAGTTTTGTGGGCGTAGTGCACAATGCGACAATAGTTGTCGACGTAATCGCTGTTTTCTATCAGTTGCGGTCGCAAACACTTCGCGCTCCGCTGCGCCCTGCTACTTGACAGCGCACAGAACATCATTTACACACCACGATACGAACATATCTCCGTGAAAACGGACAAGTTTTCCACGACATGTTTGGCTTCCATTACCCGCAGAAGCGCAGTACTGACAGTACCTACGACGCACTTATCTTCGAAGTTGACTAAACTCATGAACCACCTGAGTTTAATATGCAATAAATTAATTGGCGTATTTTCCTCGGATTTCAAAAGCTTGCGTAGGCGTAGCTCTCGTGGCATGCATAATTTTCAAATTGAATAGACTTCTCAACAAAGACGCAATCCATTTAGATTTGCGTACAAACTGTAAAGAGAGTCTTGATTTTTCAAGTCCTACAATCGATTGTTCGAGATTATTATAGAGGTAAGCGGCTATCTGAACTGGGATCGAACACCTTTTTCTCTTTATCGGCGTTAGCTGGATTTTCAGATTAGTAAATTACAAGGTGCACAGTTATTTACTTTAAATCCACTCGGATTTTGCCATGAACGATCGTACATACGAGTATGTAACCTACACCTACGTTATTTTATTTAATGTAGCCACAATACAAAAACTTCTTCGGTAGGTTAAGTGACCTTTGTAAGTAAATAAATGGTCAGTGACCATTCAATGAGTAACACTTTGTGATTGTTTTGAAAGCGTATCAAAACATTCAAAGGGTCCTTCAATTCATTCGTATTGTAAAACAATCGTCGTGTCCGCTAGGCCTGCAGCCTTGCACTTTGTTACATGAACGTTTTTTAAGCACATTGCATGACTGTGGCCGGCCAACTGTAGTCATTATCCAATGAGAATACAGCAATTGACATGAACAATGATGAGACGCGATACCGTGTGGGTAAATACATAGTACGTGAACATAGGCTACGTACTCGGGTTACGCAAGAGGTTGGCTGTTGGCTGCATGCTAAAGGCATCCGCCATTTTGCGATGAGCACTTTGATGGGTTTTGCGCGAAAAGTGAGCGGCGAGGTTGGCAATGCTTCAACTTTAATTTGTTGTAGAAATTACTATTTTGCAAAGGTTTCCTAAATAACTTTAAACGACTTGTACAAAAAGTGGTTACGTGGAATATAACATTGACACAGTCGCGGCAGGTTAACGTTTCTAGAACGTGCAGCGACTGCAGCGAGTCGTAAGTGCCAGTTGCCACAATAGGAGTTAAGCGTGACCTTCTTATTTCATTCGATTAACTGATTCAGGAGTTTTAGCTTGCGTAACATTATGGGGACTATGAAATGCTATCATGTGATTTAAAGGCTTTTTCTAGGCTTATTATATCTGATGAGATAGAATACCCACTCACTCTAATAGGTTTCCTGGCTATTCTAGCTCTACGTAGATTTTAAATTCATGTTATCGCGATTAGTTTGAACACATCTGGGTATTTCAGTAATGTAGTGATGTTTATACTTTCCTAGATGCGTTTGAATGTCGCTGAGGGTTTATACTACATTTTAATTTGTGGTTTATAAAATCTAAAAACAAAACCTGCAGGAAAAGATAAATGGTCGAAAAAAAATGCACAATTATAATAATACGTTGTTATCTGCTTGGGGAAATGTTTGATCTTTCACCTCTGCTTAGCTTTACGGAAACTGAAAGTTTTGCTGTCCTATTTTATTAACTTAACATCAGATTGTCTCATTTACGTATTATGTTCTTTGGTTGCATGCCAAATTGTAGGACACATAAATATATATGAGTTTTTGTGTATTTTAGGACGAGCCCCTCCCCATAAACGGTGCGCACGCGTTGCATGGCGTGCCACCGCCGTCGGCGTCGCCCGAGCCTCCCAGCCGGGCGCCCGAGCCGGCAAACCAGCTCAAAGACGACGCACTCAACCATGCCGAGTCCAAGATCGACGAAGACAAATTACAGGTGAATATGTTTTCCCACACGCTTGCCGCGTGAATACTAAGGAGTTTGCATGTCTATATTGTTCATTGCAAGATTTGTGGATAAGGATAAAGTTGATTAGAAAGAGTTCCATGAAACCAGCATCGAGTTTTATATTCAAAATAATGTAGCTTTGACAGAGACTGTATAAAGTGTTAAAATCACTTTGGTTTAAAGTCCAAACAGGGTTGATAGCACAGTGCAAATAAGCAACATGCTTCAAGTTGTACTCTCTATTCTTAGAAATTTTGGCTAAGTATTGCTTTTTGTCAGAAATTACGTTTCTCTTTTCCAAAATTCCTAGAACATACGTCACTCAGTTTTATGTTATTTGACGTAATAGTAAAAGTGCTGTCGACTCATAACTGATTGGTTAAGGCCAGCGATTGGTTTCTCTCGGTAGTTTCACGCGTGAAAGGCCTAAGAAAATTTAATTCGAGTTAGACGCAGGTCATCTACCTGCTCTAAGTTACAATTAAGAAGAAATTGTGAAAGGAGATAATTGCATTATTTACATAAGTAATTGATGAGATTAGTGCTTTGTTATGGTTTAATAATGACGTTAAAGTTACGACGTTACTTTTCTGTCTGAAGATGTAATTTTTGTAGAAATGTGCATGTGTTATTGGGTGCAAGTGTTGACGTCAGTCAGCTTTCACTACCGGCTGAGGGGGAGGGGGGGGGTGGAGGGGCGCCGGTGTGCGGTGGGAGGGAGGCAGTCGGCGACTGTTGCACCACGACCACGTGAAAGCGACCACTTTGTATTATTTATATTGCCCAGATATTGTCGAGGAACGCAAAATGACATGCAGATTACAGATATATGAATGTTTCATTCGAAACATTCATATATCTGTAATCTGCATGTCACTGTCTCTTCATAATGACCCCGTAACTCGGGCTTTCGTCTAGACATTCACGTTCATCGTCTCACTGTTATACAAGGAGTTCGCGAAACTGGTTAGCAATGCAGCGCACGCAGATGAAATCAGCAATCGTATGAGGCAGAAGCCGACAACAATACGCTGTGCCTGATATTATTTTGATACAATAATAAGATTTGCATAGACATGCTGATTCAACGATGAGCTATCTATCCGAATGTTAGTAATATTTACAAATGGAGGGCGGTGAAACAATGGTGCGCGGGCGCATTGTCTCGCGCAGGATGTCCGAACCATTGTACCGCGCAAACAGCACAGAACGAGATATTATGTTCTTGTTTCACACGACGCTTTTCTATTAAGTGTTAAATGTAATTTAAGGCATCATTTTTATGACAAAAAAATAAATCAACGTATATACATCATTCACATTGCAAGAATAATCTTTAATCAATGCAATAAATGTCGCTTTCGCTTCCTTTCCAGTGCAGGTGTTACGAAAGCGAAAGCTACCTTTCTAGGGCTGGTCGGGTCAAATTTGTGAGAGGTCAAGTTAACTCCTGAGCTTCTCATGTAATAGGTTCACTGTTAAGTAGTCTAGGCTTAACAACTAGGAAATTAATGTTTTTGATAGCATTCATTTCCGGAGTTTCTTGTTCTAATGTGGCATTACGTTACTATCATATATTGTTTATCTATTGCTTGGCTTGCACCTATAATAATAATATCTTAGTTTTAGTTATTTTTAGGCGCAATTGTATGTTTAACGTATTACCTACTGTTAGCTAAATGTATACTTTTTGTAAATGTTTTTAATTGAACAAATTTTATTATTTTTATTATTATTTTTTATTATCTATTTATTGAAAGTTGATTAGCAGACAAAAATATGTGCAATCCATCTTTTTTACTTGTTAAGTTTGTTCTGACTGACTTTCAACGCACAGTCGAAACAATTTCGACAAGAAAGCTGAAATTTGGAAATGTAGGTTTGATTTATTAACGTAAGCATACGCTGAGAAAGAATTTTTAAAAATTACTACTTTAAGGGGGAGAAATGAGAGAGGGAACTATGTATGAAAGGCATTGTTCTAGAAAATATAAATAAGAAAATCGTAGGCATCAGCTAGTTTGAAAAATAAATTCAAAGAAAATTATCGCGATAATGTTTTCGACGTTTTCAGAAAATCGACGACGAAAGGAATGACTCCCCGAACTCAGCGAGCGACGACAGCTCGGAGTCTGACAGTTCGGCGGAGGAGGAGGACGAACTGGACGCCGTGCGGCCCATGCTCAAGCTGCCCGTGCAGTTCGACCTGGACGAGCTCGCCGGCGCCTTCCTCGCCAACAACAACCAGAAGTGAGTTCACTCATCACCTTTCTTTTTTTTATTTGAGATGGGCTTGCTCTTGACTAGGTCAGAGATGACAGAGACAAAGTCGACGATGGAGCGAGCTTACCCAAAAAAGCTGGTTCACTCTAACTTAGACATAAATGTCTGCCTGCGCCTGTGTTCCCGAACGCACATAACCCTTATATTTTTAACACCATTTTTTGTTGCTAAAATTAAAAAGAAATGACTTCCCCAGAAGTTATGCTAACTACTATTGGTTTACAATTACTATTTGAAGACATGTAATAATCAAAACTTAAAGTCGATAAAAAGCTGCCAATTATACTGTCTAATACAACTATGTATATTAGAATATTAAATATTTCTTTTCTTATAAGACAAACTTGTCTAACTAGGAATATTTTCAGATTGCCAAATTGTAATAGCCGTTAAAAGGTAATTGTCCTATTGGTTGAAGTCGGACTAGGCTTGATTAGCTATTTAGGTCTGACTTAAACAATACCTAGGTAATTATAAAACAACGCCTTGGGCTAATGGGAGGAACTAAAGTTTATTTCAATGTGCGATTAGCGTAAAGAATGACATTCTTAGACAAAGCATTGCGCACTTGATGAACTAGATCGTGCAACAGTAATATTTTATTTTTTTGGTAATATTATCTCAGACGTAGGTAGTGTAGGTAAATTAACGTGCATCAGAAAGCATACGAGTAAGTGCTAATAATTTGTTGAGTTTCTAGTGTTACAAGCGCCTGTCTTGTATTAACTGCAATGGTGCAAACAATCGGGAAAGCAGTACATAAGTACCTATGCTTTTAAAAGTTGGTCACATTAATAAACTTCCAAGTTATTTCTAACAACACACTACGTAGTTAAGGCGGGTTGACATATTCTACCCTGTAGTATAAGCCTACAACTAAAACGGGCACTTATGTACGTTAGTTAATCTGGGGAGTACGCGGCGACGCGAGGATTAAACAAGACGCTGTTTGATGCGTTCGTTGTTGCGTATTATGTTCTGCTCTGACGATCGTTATGTAAGGAGCAAGGTCAAGTTCTTCAGAGATACGCAGCAAACGTTGGTTTGGATCAGTTAGTTGTACAGCCTTGCCGAAGTTGTGAAATAACATCCATTAATCATGGGTCAATTGTGTCGTAATCAATAACTAACACCGTTTCCAAATGTTTGTTTGTGGTTTTGGTTGACTTTGTTAATGCCCCAAAGATCCAATAACTTTTTCCGGCAATTAAATACTTACTAAACAAGTTCCTAATAAGTTTTAATTTTCAGGCTAGGAATCTGAGTTAGGGGAACAGGATTTAAGTAGCAAAAAACTGTTTAGTTATGAAAATGCTCGTAATCAAGAATTGGTACCAAACAACAGTTGGCCACCTAATTAACTAAATTTGAATGCGAATGAGACAACTGGAGCTGATTTTAATGAGAAGCACCGTAATAACGGACACACATCACTAGAGAGTGGACATACAAAACGGTATTAAGAACAAAAAGAGGGCACAGTGATGTTTGTATGTATTAATATTTGTCTTTAAATTGTGTCTCTGCACCACCCTAAGGTCGACTGGTAGAAAATGCCTATGGCATTAAGTCCGCCTTTGTACATTACTTGTGCATAAAGTTTTAATAAATAAATAAATAAATATTTATTATTGTAATAATAGCCGGAGTTTTCCCTAGAGCGAGTTGTTCAGTTCTTCCTGTGTTATATATATTAAAATGTTTGGAGTAGGTAGTTGTGTAACAGCGCCGGCGCTAGGCGGAAGGAGTCGCAGAAACTTGTGTAATCACATTAATACGAGCTCATTGGTAATCTGTAGGAATATGTGTGATGTGACCTAACGCGGCTAGATCGACGATGCACTCCGATGAATATTGCAGCGACCGAAGCGTTTCATTTATAGAGAGATAGGCAATCATGCTGATGTTACGAGTACATGCATCGTGATACATTCACTTTATTTTTTGTTAGTTTATCTTGTTGTAGATACACACGACTAAATCGCTAGTAGGTTATGAATTTATATATACTTAGGTTATGAATTTATGATAGACTGAGATGATGTAATAATAAAATTAGGTCATGTTATACAAAGCTACTGCCAACGCCTAACATAACAAAACTATTTGTTAAGAAATGAATGGCGGCACGTAATAACACCATTAAAGCTTGAAGTGAAGCTAATTGTAGATTTTCATCACATTTTATCTTAAAATTAACATTCTTTATATAAGTCGGTACATAAATTCAATAATTGCAATATATTACCAAATCGGTCGCAATAAAAATTCGCAGTGAAATGAGAACCCAGAAAAAGGTTTATTTTTACAGTCAGAACAAAACCTACATAAAAGGCAGCAGCCAATCAGCCGTTTTAATTATTGTCGTGTTCTAGAATGGCTGATGGTTGAAGGTTATTTAAAAAAAAGAACTAGTTCAGGTTCAACATTTTTGAGGAATAATGCTGTTTTAAATAAAATAGAAACAGTTATAAAATGGACGTATTTGTTTGTTTCCAGAGGACGCATGAACTGTGTGGTGGAGAGGCGCCGCGACGACCCCATGGAGAGACGGTTCCCCTTCAACATCCTGGGAGCGTTCGCCCCGCGCACTGCACAGGCTGAGCGCATTGCCATCATCTGCCACGGAGGCGATGAGCCAAGGTGAACCGACTCATCATTTTGTAGCAGGAAACACCCACTGCTGAACCTTTGATCGTTCTTTAAACTAAGGAGGATTTCGCAAATGTGAAATGTAGACGGATTCGTGATCAATGTATGTCGTTACATTGGAAAGTGCTGCCCATCTAAGCACATCGGTTCACATTTTGAACTCCCACGGGAGGAGAAAGTGTTGCCTCTTTAGCCAAAATCACAAAGCACTGAAATATCTCCACAATCTGATCATCAATAGATAGCTGTAGTGTAGAACTTTCTCAACAAAGGTTATGTCCTCGGTTAGGTAACCGTTCGCCTTGTGTTTCCTTCGCATTGTTTTTGTTTTCGATTACGTTAAAGACAGGTTTGTCATTTGTAGCTGACCTTTATAAAAGTAGATCAAATATATAAATACCATAAGTTATGTAATGTCGCCTCGCAGTCTTGAGCATACTGTATGTAAATAAAAAGCTGTTGCCGAGGGCTACTTACGACATATTACATATTACAGAAGGTTTATATGTTTTACTTCAACAAACCATAATAAACTGCGGCAAAAGTAACATCATTGTATAAAGTTGAACGTGTCTCTGTTACGTATAAAACATATACCTACATATAACTGACAATACGGATTAAATTCTTTTGTTGAGTGTTTTGCGTGGCTCGCATTGAAATGCGGTGGAGTGGACCGATTATTCCTGTTTCTTAGAACCTCTGAAGGCTTGGCGTTCCATTCTTCGTGCTTTATTGTAGGCACTGTGTTTATATTTTTGTAAGGCCTTCCATAAGTTTGAGATTTATACGACAAATACTTGTATGGGATGCGAAGGTCAGGCGTAGGTTTAAGTCAGGCGCCTTTGTGTACAATAATACGTTCAGCATGATAATTGAGTGACAAAAAAACCATTTTGTGTATCATTTGCTTTGAAATTTAAAAAAGAAACGTACATGTCCATTAAGTAAGCTTATATTTAAATGAATCCATCAGAGACTTAATTACCTCACTAACGCATGTCCTCAATGATGATGACAAAGTGAAAGGCTGGAAGTTCGCAATAGAAGGAGTCCCTACGAGCATAGTTGTAAAACTTTATCAAGCAGTAATACACTTGGGAGCCAGCGACTTACTTACGCAAAGTACTTTCATTATGTTGCCGATCGCAAATTCTTTAGGTCGAAATGACTATATTAACCTGAAACCATAAATTATAGATTCATTTATCAACTCATTTTGTCCTATAACTGGGCAGAGGTCTTTCCCATAGCTAGCATGTTGACTTCTCCGACCAATCTCTCGTTAGTCCGTTCATAGGTACTAAGCGGTTATTTTTATTTTTGTAAACTGAACTGTAGCCACTTTTTTGGCTGAGGTGATGTTAAAGGAAGCAGTTAGTTTTGCTCCAGCTTTGGGCACACCTCTATATTTCCACCTGCAAATGAAAATACATTTTCTACAAGCCAACCTCAAATAGAAATACTGATAGAAATATTTGGGTGAGTACCCTGAAGCTAGCCAAATCTTGGCCTCTACCCTCTCAAGTGTATAACGTACATCTTTGGGTCCAAGTCATCTCTTAACCATCCTTGGTCGGCTTTCTTAGCTTAGATAGTAGGTACAGAATGCTAAGGCAAAGTCCGTCCTTATAACGTTGTGCATGAAGAATATAAAATAAATAAATATTTAATCGCAGTACATGTTAGCCTAGGGAGGAGATGACCAAGATTTTCTTTTTAATGAGGAGCAAATATTGATCAGAATATTCCGATATAGCACAGCACGTTGTCTTGTACAGTTTAGACCACGACTGAAAAATAGAGTCGGTTAAACCTTTAAGTATTTTGGTTTGACCTGAATATTGTGTCTTTGGTTCCTTATCTAAATACATCACATACTTTAGGTATCTCTACGTACATTTTAATCGATGGAGTATGACGTCGCCCTCTGTGGCCAGTGCGAGTTTTTAATGTTCTCGAGCGCGTTAGCGTTAACGTCAAGTTGTATTGAAACTGAATGAGTGCTGTCTGGTGACAATAAATTTGAAATGAGTGAACGTTTACTAGTACGTTAAGAACTCGTACTGAGCCCTCAAGACTATGGCAGAAAAAACAAGAAGAGTTTTAGTTTTTAGACCATAACGGCTTTATGTTCCTAAAAACCCTACACGTGACAGTGATAAAACTTTGCCAAGCTTAAATACACCCACATGAGAGTCAAAGTATTACATAACTCACATAGAAATATATAACTACTTACTAAGGATTCCTGTTTGAAAGTGATAATAATTTGAACCGAAGACACGTTTTGAATTATAATTTTAGGAAGTTCAAAGTAGGATCGGATATCTTATTAGTTGAAGACAAAAGGAGTCATTAACAAATGTAAGTGACGTCTTTCATCTGGCTGCGCCTATGGCAAGCAATTGGCTAAGTGATAGTAAGCAGTAGTGGTACAAGATGTTGATATTGGTAGAATGTGATTTTTGGGTAATTGAATTTAAGGTTATTTGTTGGCCTTTGCTTATAAGTACTTATTGATTTTATTGTTTTGAATTGGCGTTTGGGTAGGCGATTACGTAGATAGGAGAAGAATAAGAGAATACGCGCTTGGTGGAAATCAACTTTAAATACCTACCTACTAAGACAAAATCTAATTGTGTCATTGTTGTTTGTGTCCCAGCCATTACGATATCAACAGTTATGTAATTTTTCATATTAATTATACTAGGGAGTAAAATAATTATACAATTTATAAACGAATACTTGATGTCCAGGCGCTTCCTGTTGCGCCTGCGTCACGCCTGCCTACCCCATCGTCGTTCCGCTGGATTTTATTTGTGAATAACATTTTTAAAGCTGCTTCCACTTAAGTGGGGTATAAAAGAACGAGCTTGGGGTTTACTATGCACTTTTCCTGCCAGGCCGTTTAAGTGCTGCTAAATTAATTTCCTGTTAATTCAAACAAAGGCGGTCTTTTAGTAGGTTTCAGTGAAAAAATCCTGTTAATTTCACGTCTTATTGTTACCAATCGTAACCATTTACTTTTCCAAAAGTTCATAGAAGAAACTTATTTGTTTTGAATCTACCTACATACACGTAGTATGAAGTACGAATCTATACTACCTATCTATACTAATATTATAAAGCAGAAGAGTTTGTTTGTTTGTTTGTTTGGTTGAACGCGCTAATCTCAGGAACTCCTGGTCCGATTTGAAAAATTCTTTCAGTGTTAGATAGGTAGCCCATTTATCGAGGAAGGCTATAGGCTATATATGTTCACACTAAGACAAAAATAGGAGCTGAGCATTAATGGAAAATGTGACGCAGACGAAGTTGCGCGGGTCTACTATTTTTAAAGAATAAGTAAGTACATGAGAACTTCTCAAACTTTACTATTTTAGTAGAGTTTGTCGACTTTAATGTCGAAGTTCTATGTGAATGATGGTTTACTGGATTTTTTCGTTTTTAGTCTATATTTCTTGAGGGTCGTTCGAAAATATTCATAGGAGATGTTTGTTTCAGACCAATGAACTTCCCGGAGCCCCAGTCGCAGGTGTTCGCCTTTCCTCTGACCGGCCCCGTGCGCCTGCCGCTGCGCCCCCAGCCTGAACGTGCGCCCGCTCCGTCTGCCGCCGGCCCAGGACCCCAGGGACCTCGCATGCCCCCAGGCTTCATGCCCCTTGCCCACCGTCAGGCGCCTTTCCCCCTACCTGTAAGTACCTAGCTATTAAAATATGCATCGGTGGGTTCTACTTAACGAGGATAACCATTCTTGGTTTGCTTAACGATATATTTAATATTCAACGTGGAATCTACTGGTTCATACAGAATAATATCCCAGAGAAAATCTTGTAACAGACTTAATATGCCCCGGAAGCTGCGTTCACCTTGTGATGAACGAGTGAAGCATCATAATGCGAACATCACAACTTTGTAATTGACCATAATAGCTTGGCTCGTCTTCCGGAGTCATAAAGAATAAATCATTATATAACTAATGAAATAATGGACGAGGAACGAGTCTGTACGTAATAAATGTAATGGCAACATGAAACGATTAGGTATACTTAGGTAGGTACAAGTCTAACTAAGTCGTAGGGTTTTGTCAAAGAGAGAAAGGGATGACTTGTGACCCTTGCCTGTAAGCGTACGTTTGATGTGGTAGAGAGGCACGTAATATGAATTGGTATTTGGGTCAAGTGAGACCGTGATTGCTGGGATTATCCTACGATCGTGACGCTTATCGACCAAGGGCTCTAACTGTTTCAGACGGCTCGATGGCGGTCTCAACGCTTTTTTCCATTCGGAAATCTCAACAGAAATAGGGTTTGAAAAAAACAAACGGAGAGAAAGGCTTTTGACCTTGAGTTTTTGATTCTAAAGAATTTCTCGTAAAAGTTGAAATAATTTCAAAATGTTCTTATTAGCAATATCGAAATGGTCGCGTGGGAAGGAGATTTTATAAGACGAAATGGACTACAAAGGACCGTTAGTAAAATTGAATTCACTGTTGGATTGGACGTGCATCCATTACACTTTACAAAAGCCATCAGGTATTGGTCTGACGAATCTCAAAATGGATTCTGTGAAAATTGGAAAAAGGATTGTGAGTCCATTAGATGGGTCCCCTATGTTGTTTCGAACGCCGCTGTTGCGACACACGCTGTTGCGAATTATTTTTCCACTGCCTCACAGGTTCGAAAGCTCATGGACTCAAATGAAGTAGTCGCGAAAGACGCTGTTTCGAAAAACATTTTCACTGCCTCATACGCTCGAATGCTTGTGATTTCGATGTATTTAGTCATAAAGTGTACAGAAAAATATTTGAAAATAAGAGACTTTGGACTGAATGGATGTACTTATATGAAAACTTATTGAGGAGCAAAGTGTCACGGAACAAAAAATCGAGAAGATTTTGGGTAATTTACCTCAGACACCACCCAAAAAGCAAACAAAGAGTTGCAGAGGATGCTATTTCAGCAATTTTGAAATAGCATTCTCTGCAACTCTTTGTTTGCTTTGTACACTTTATGACTAAATAAATCGAAATCACAAGCATTCGAGCGTATGAGACAGTGAAAATGTTTTTCGAAACAGCGTCTTTCGCGACTACTTCATTCGAGTCCATGAGCTTTCGAACCTGTGAGGCAGTGGAAAAATAATTCGCAACAGCGTGTGTCGCAACAGCGGCGTTCGAAACAACATAGGGGACCCCATTAGACAGATGACACGTAGATATCCTTTGTGTTAGTTTGAAGACGAAAGTTTTTCAGATAAAATCTACATCGGAGATTTTTCATCAAATTATTGATCTCTTCAAACGACGTGTTATGACCGACCACTGTAACACACCGGCGAAATTAAGCCCATTGTGTTCCTACAGAGTCGGTACGTGAAGTTCTTTGAGAGACGTCCGACAAATGATTTCTATTGTTATTGGCGATGCGTGTACTCGTGTGTATTTCACATTTCAGTGGTTTAGTTGTTACGTTCATGTTCAGACCACCTCATGCTTGTGGTTGAATGTATCTATGTTTTGGTTGTTAGTATATGTAAATATAATTTATTTTTCAAGGATTTTTTAATTTATTATTACCGGGCCTATTGTTTGTCTTTATGTACCTACGTTAGTACTCGTTAGATTCTATGTAGGCTCATGAATTCAGTGAAACATTTGCGTAGAAAATCTTATATTTTTTGTTGTCTAGGCAGCCAACTAATAAGGTGGAAAAGTACTAATATGGAGATGTTCGGCAGCACTATTAAAGTAATGTATTCGGGTCACAAAGCCCCTGAAGTGCTGAACAATAAAAGCGATGTGTTTCCGCACAATAAGTGCTTCACGACGAGCACCATTTATTACGTCTGTCACTGTCATGTGTTATGGCGCCATAATAATTTTATTACGTCAAGACTTAACACGATTGACGCATCTAAGTAATGATAAAATTTAATTGGCGCCAAATACTACTGAATAAAATTAATAAATGATTTACCTTCGTACGTAAATTATTACCTGTTAATTAAATAAATGTTTGTTCTAATTGTTTCCTGTAATTCTCTAGTCATCTGACATAGGTAAATATAACTAACTACATAATATAAATTTTTCTTGGTACTTATAGCTAAAAGTTACATAAGGCCTTGTAGCAGTTTGCTCACTTTACTTAATTAAATATACCATTTAAGTATTGTTTTCAGTGGATCCTTTAATGCTTAACCAGTCACATCCAGTCTAATAGGTGTTAAAGGAATCATATTAATACCTATTACCTACCGGAATCTTGTAGTATAGGTATGCCATGCAAATACAGTGTGAGTTTTTATAACGTGCACATACGAAAATGAGGGAACTAAACCCTAATTTCATCGATGTATGTATGTGTTTATTAGCTGTAAGTCCTCCATGTACTAAATAAATAAATAAATAAATAAACATTTTTTCACTTAAGTTTGTTCACAACTGTGACCTCAGTGCAAACAAAACTGTGTAACTTTTCAGTTAAATGATCTATTGCAATGAAACTCCATAATGATCGGAAGCTATTAGTCATCCTTTTAAAATGAAAATAGGGTTAATAAACTACCCTCAATTGAAAATAAACACTTACACAGTCGCTCATACAATGACAATTAGTCTAGCGCTTCTGTACTTGTCCCTAGGCACACTAAACTATGTATTGTATGTAGTATGTATTGATACAAAAATGAGTTATGTACAGCACGCACATCTCGTGAACACAGCTGAAGCTCGCAGCAGCGCATAACTTCAAGTGATTAGCGTGGAGCAGTGGCGGCCATATCTCTCGCTGACTGTGACAACTGTACGCGCGATGTCTACTACTCCACGTTTCTCTTTAATAACTAGACGGCATGAGAACACACTGATTAAAACTGCTCGTTTGTTTCATATAAATCGTTTTAACTTGATGGATTTTACACATATTATTTGCAAATGAAGTTTCACTAGGTTTTTAGTACCTGTTTTTGAAAAATGAAAAGCTTGAGATTTTCTTTAAGACTTCTTAAAATACCTCATTTCTTGGTCTAGTCGAGTCAAGTGTAACTGTTTCGCATTAAGATCTAGGTTTGAGTCCCGGGTCGGGCAAAGTGTTTTTGGGGTTTTCCATCTGAATTTAATAGCAGCCCCGAGACTGGATTAGTGCCCGGTTGATGACCAACAGTCTTGTTCCCTATTAAGTACCTACTCGGCAAAATGTGGATTTCTTTAATAGCGCGATGTTTTATTATGTAAGTACCTACTAGCTGTCTCCCGCGGCTTCATTCCCGCAATTTTTTTTTCTTTCATAAGAACCTTCTCCTGAGAATAACAAACTCAACAAAAAAAGAATTAGTGAAATCAGCCCAGCCGTTCGCGCGTGATGCCGGGACCAAGGGAAATAGGGATTCATTTTTATATCTATATTTATAAAACTAAGACGGGTTTGTTACAACACTTAAACTCGAGATCTGCCCCAACAAGCAAAGTAATCCTATAAAGAAAGATTATAAGTCTATCACTACTAATAACGTTCTTATAAAGGCATTGCGGTAGACTCCTTAACTTATAATAGCATTTGCCAAGCCTTAACATACTCAAGTGCATTAGTTTTTATATCTCGGTCTTATAGTTTGCTACAAGACTGACCTCTCAATCATTTATAGGATTTATTTTCTAGTAATAGCATTTCACAAGCACAGATATCCTCAAGACTAATTGCCTTTATATCTCAGTCTTATAGTTAACTACAAGATTATCTTTTAGGACACTTTTAGGAATAAGTCTTCTATAATTGTTTGCAGTAAGACTAAATAATCCTGAATAATATTTTGATCCAATAGTAGCATTTTCTGAGAGAAAAAGATATTGTAACATACTTGGCTAGACGACTATAAGTTTTTGTCGTCATAATCTTGCTTGAGACTTTTATCAATCTAATAGTACTTAAAAAGAGCGATATAAGATCAAAAAAGCTTATAAGTTAGTAGATTAAACACTTTATTAGTAAACGTCAGCCATTTTTTTGACATGCAGTTTAGAAAATATATTGTATTATACAGTCTTCGTCTTGAGAAAATATATTGTATTATACATATTTTATAAATAAACTGGGAATCCACACCCATTGCAGCTTTCGGATAACACAAAATGTGTTTTTGTCCAAGGCCATCTCATATTTTTAAGTAAAATCAATGATGATTTTTTCAAAACAGTCGAGATCCAGAAATGCAACCATCTTGTTAATTGAATCCTAAAAAAGAATGAAAATCAATAATTAGCTGGCAGACTTCAAGGGAACCCTAAATTATTATAAAATGGAGGCGAGTTATTTGGACAGAGACTGCTATAAGTACTAATTTACTTACAATGGTTCTATAAAGTACTTTATGAAGAGCAATTTTAAAACATGGCGAATATTCATTAGAATTAATGAAATAATTTATTTACAACAATATACTAATGTGCTATTTTTCGAAGGGCATCGTAAAAATAACTACATTGCGGTACACATTTACAGTAAATATGACTTCCCCAAGACTTCACACACTATATTTACCATACATTATTATTATGTTTAACAATAGTACAAAATAATATCTAGTAATAGCAATCTTACTTACGTTTTTATTAAATATTTATCAAAAAACAACCGGCACCACAATCCGAAGCAACAACAAAGATAACCTTTAATAAAATATACTTATAACTCATTATTAAGTACATTACTAGTGCCATATAAACAAGTTTGCTTTAGTATGATACTTATGGCAGATACTAATAAGAGCGTTTGTACTTGTAATTGTGTAGTCTCATATCAATATAGAAGCTATTGCGCTTCGTCGAGTACATTATAGGGCTTAGTAACATTTTATAAGTTGATTATAAGATAGTTATAGAAATAAACGCTTCTATAACTGCGCCCAAATCCAGCTTTGTAGCATGCTACAAGTTTCTTATAAGTAAAAATAAAAGTAGTCTTGAGATCGTTATAAGCACTGATTTTGCTAGTTGGGGCTAAACCAATTTTCGTGGTTATTGATTCGTTGGATTTGACCCCGACCCGAATAGCAGAATACATCTTAAAAACAATGAAAACTCGATAACGATATGTGCCATGAATACTTAATTGACGGGAGCGATGCCGCGGGGGACAGCTAGTATAAGAAGATTATATTATAGATAGATTATATTATAGATGTATGTAGAAGCAATGTAAACCAACAGTTAAGAGCAAGAACGAGTTTCAATTTAAAATATAGGGTCAGTCTCGGTTTGGTTGGATAGACAGAATTAAATTAGCCAATAACTTGATAACGACGTGATGAGGCTGATGCAACGCCAGGCTGCGGCGAGCCGCCAGTGTAATTCAATGAAGTCGCGCAATTTTATTTTCGCATGCAGGTAAACTATGTATAGGTTAAGGCGGAGATACATAGGAGAGTAGCTGGTTTTAAAATGAGAATCACGTCTAAACGGCTTGTCGTAATAATTTCATTTATGAAAAATTTTGAGTTTTATTCGTACAGCATACTTACTGTTATTAATTTGTACAGATATTTCTAACACGGACATAAAAACGACTATCGGACCAAAACCGCCGTGCACTTTATCGAAATTTACACTATCTCAAAGACTTAACTATCTAAATTTTGATATACTTATGTCTATTTTTTTTTTAAGTCTTAGAATACTAATATGAGTACAAAAACATACATTAGTCGCTGGCGTATGTGCCTTAAGTTAGAATTTATATAAAACGCTGATTTTGCTACACATAAACTTCGGGAATTAGTGACCACAGCCATTACTAAACACACTTTGACCAAGAAAGTACCTTCGAGAAAGAAAGTAATTAAACCATGGATAACTACTGGTCTGATAGGCTGCATCACAAATAGGGATGCGTTACATAAAAATACAAAACAAGATCCAGAAAACTAAATACTTAAACTAACCTATAAGCGCTACAGAAATTTCTGTACAAAAATCCTAAAGAAAAAGCGGAACGTCTTTATGATACAAGAGAACTGGATAAATCTGGTCATAACTCAAAGTTGCTCTGGGAAAGAATCAAGCGAGTCACCTTCACCAAAAAACCTAACAATATTCTATACAACTTTTAACCACCTCATAATCACCTGATAGAATGCTGTGACAAAGTAAACTCCTTTTTCGTCAATGTTGGCAACAATCTTGCTAATAATATTAAGTCTACTCCTCTACAACGAAAGGCAACTTCTAATACGGTACATAAAATTACACCCACCTCGTCTTTCGTCCTGGAACATACCGACACTGACGAAATCATTTCAATCATAAACTCCCTGCGGACCAACGCTGCTACTGGATGGGATGGTATATCGCCCTACTTCTTAAAAAAATACTCCACCCTACTGGCACCCATCCTATGTCATATATTTAATCTTTGTTTCGACACTGGTGTCTTCCCTGCTTCATTTAAATAGGCAATTTATCCAATTTTCAAAAGAGGGGACGGAACGTTACCAAATAACTATCGACCTATAGCAGTCCTAAGTGCGCTATCTAAGGTGTTCGAACGTTTGGTTAATAAGAGACTGGCTAATTATTTGGAGCACTATAAGCTAATATCATCTCATCAATTTGGCTTTCGCAGAAACTTATCCACATGTCACGCAGTTCACGAATTAACTAATCACGTGGTACAAAGTATTAACAATAATAAAAAGGTCCTTACTAAATTCTTAGACCTCGCAAAAGCGTTCGACACGGTCCCTGTCTCTACTTTTCTATTGAAACTTGACGGAGTGGGTGTTAGAGGCGTTCAATTAGAAATGTTCAAGAGCTACCTAACAAACCAATCGCAATTTCTCAATATAAATAATTACAATAGTCATGAACTTCCTATTCAGTATGGTGTGCCACAGGGAAGTATACTAGGGCCAACACTTTTTCTTATTTTTATTCATGAGTTATGCGACCTCAACATCCAGAATGGTAACATAATATCATTCGCGGATGATACTGCGATAACTGTTATGGCTGTTAGATGGTCTCAACTGGAAATCAGAGCACAAATCGCATTTAGCGCAGCAATAAACTGGCCCTTACACTCAATACTTCCAAAACAAACTTCCTTACATATTCAATCAGTGCGGCCACTCAACCACGCATTCCGATAACTTTAATAGCTCATTCTTGCGATAGTCATCCCCAAACTGCTTGCAACTGTCCATCATTAATCTCTGTAGACCAAATAAAATATCTGGGTGTTAATTAGACAAAACTCTAAACTTTAGGTCCCATTTAAATATTCTCACAGAAAATTGCTAATCGCACTGTCATACGCAATGTCTATTATGCCTTATGCCAATCTATAGTCACGTATTGCATTTCATGTTGGGGAGGTGCTGCTAAAACGATTTTAAAACTATTGGAGATAGCACACAGAGCAGTAATGAAAGTTGCTACCTTTCGACCTATTATTTTCCCTACTAATGAATTATACCGTCAGTGGAATATTCTAAACGTTAGACAACAGTATATTATGAAAGCAGTTCTCTTACAGCACAAAAAAAGCGCCTTACAGGTCAATCGATAAACGTAGAAAATATTTAATTTGTTCTGTCCCACGTACACGCTCTGCTTTCGTTAAAAGATTCTTTTATTTTCTTGGCCCTTCTTTATTTAATAAAATAAATAAACATTTTCCGGTATACGGCCTATCAAATTATTAATGCAAAAAAATGGTTTTCTTATTTCTTCTAGACTTCACATATGAAGAACAAGAAAACATGATTATTTAAGGTAAGTTAAATGGAGTATATGTTACACAAGTTACACAACACACGCCCACACACACCTACACACAGACATTCATACACTAATACACACATTACACACACAAATAAGTAGCTTTTAGTCACCTTTTCTTTCAAAATTGTTCTTAAAGATTATTTTTTTTAATGGTTTTATTTTAGATTTATTCGTTTTTTCCTTGTTCTTTTTTATAAAAATAGTTTAAATAAGTATCATATTTTTGTAGCAGTAAAAACCATTTATGGACGTATATTGCAATCACTTATTCTCTAATCCATGGGGGATCGGAACTGTCACTCCTTCATACAGGTTATACACTAACCTAGTTAGGAGGTCGGAACTGCACCCACTATGATTGTAGCAAATCAGTGATTTTTACTATGTGTAAATTATGTACCCATGTACTGCAATACTTTTAAATGATTAATAAAGAAAGAAAAGAAAAAAAAGAAAGAAAGTCATAAAATTGGCGGCCGTATCGCATACCATCTCTTCCAGGCAACCTGGAATGAATAAGTGATAGCCTAGACACGAAATGGGGTTGCACTTGGTGCAAATATAAAGTTAAAAAATCAAAACAAACAGAAAAACAGCATTACAATATAACTACTATAAGAGATACATGAATACATACATATTTAAGTATTATATTGAAATTACAAATAGAAAGGAATCACAAGTTTTTAAAAACAGGTAGCGATTGGGCGCCTTTAAACGATACTGGCAATGCATTCCATAGACGAGCGGCTTGGACTGTAAAATAATTGTCTACAAAAGTAGTGGATTGCGTCTACATGCAATACATAGCGAATAACAAAAATGCCAAGCTGCAGTGTGAACATACAAATAATCATGGTAAAAACATCTAAATGCTACAAATCTCAAGCCTCTCAAAACAATACCTGAGTGTGGAGTTCTCACATGACGACAGTGGAGAAATGCGGTATTATTACATTCGTTGTACACTATGTACTTCTATTTTATGTACGTTCGCATGGTTTGGAACCGGTGTGTAGTGAAGTGTATGGTACTACCTTAAAGAAAATTAAATTTCATAAAGTGTGCTGCAGTATGTTTTTTGTTTTTGAGGACATTTTTTTTCCTTTTATTTTTTTACTGTGAGTTTTTATTAAAAATATATTTTACTAGTTTAACTTAAAACAATTAAAGTCTCTTTGAAAAGATATGGAAAATTCCCTGGTCGTCAATTTTGCTCGATTTAATTGCATGTTTTCAATGAAAACTTACCTGTAGGTAGGAACCTACGGCCTACCTATATTTTATCTATATACTTATAATAAATCTGTAGAGAGGTCAATTCTGTACATGAAATATATTTCCAAAATAAATATCAGGGGGTGATTAGGGATCGATACTGATGCCAAAAATGCAATCAGTACAATTTTTGTCTGTCTGTCTGTCTGTATGTCTGTCTGTCTGTCTGTATAACCGTTATAGAAACAAAAACTACTCGACGGATTTTAATGAAACTTGGTACAATTATTATTCATACTCCTGAGCAGGTTATAGTATACTTTTCATCACGCTACAATTAATAGGAGCAGAGCAGTGAAGGGAAATGTTGGGAAAACGGGAGAAGTTACTCCATTTTTTAAGCTTCCGTCGCGTGTGCAACCTTAATGTTGAAAGCTACACAGAAATTATGTATGACGGAAATGTTTTCCTTAAAATTATATAAAATAAAAATATCCAACGACAGCATATGTCTATATTTTATGATTGACGAACAATAACACGTGTAACTCCCGATAGTTTAGCAGTTCGAAGCTTTCTGATTGTATTTGTCTACTCTTACGTTTATAAAACTCTCAGTCGTCCCTAATTAACATTAATAAAAGTTAACATTATTAACTATTCCATAAAAAAATAATCATAGAAATCGGTACAGAAACACCAAAGTTATACATGAAAAACGCTAATAATAAGCCATCGCGCGTGAATACTGAATCATGCTATAAGGATTATTTTTGTTGTCGCGAACGCACAGGCAGGCGGCTAGCTTGGCGCCTTGAGGCTAGCAAGTAGCTTCGGAAAATGGCTTACGACAGTTTGCAATATCCTTTAATAATTATAATGCCGAGGGGAAGATGGTTATAATTTCGCTTTACACCAAACGAGTAATATTATAAATGTGAAAGTTTGGTTGTTTGTTACTCAATCACGCCAGAACGGCTTAACGGATCTTAATGAAATTTAGAACAAAGATAGATTATAGTCTGGAATAGCACATAAGCTACTTTTCATCCCGGGAATATGTTCCCTAGGGATCACGCGGGCGAAGCCGCTGGCAGAAGCTAGTTGTATATAAAATTAGAAATAAACGTCATGTTCTTAATCTGGAACTCTATCGATCTATTGTAGGAACTACACAGCATCCCACACTTTCTTTTTTTGTTGCCGACATGGTTATTGTGTGAAAGCGGCGTCGGTGTTTTGATTACGTAAGTATTTACGAGAAAGAAATTATTCTGAAAAGATCAATAACTTTCTTTCATAATATCTTAAGATGTTAAACGTGTACGTACCCTACATACGTACACGTTTAACATCTTAGGAAGTACTTCAGAACGTCAGTTTCGTAGCATTTACCTCAAGGCTACATATTTGTTAGAATATTACATAGGTATCTAAATTTCACCATTTCGCGAAAATTGTCGGATTGTAAAATATAGGTACCTCAGGTGACCACGATACTTGTAAAACTAAAAGGCGTACCTTTATCGTAACATAATAATAACACATGCATCTTGGATACATATACATAAATAGGTACTTAGCTACTTATCCCTATCCATGACAAAGCATGACTGCAGAAACTGGAAAGATTGGTGAACAGACTTTTCGCAAGAACAATCGAAGTTCTTTAGTAGGTAGGTACCCAGTTTTCTGTCAGTTTGGTAGTTAATCAGGTGCGTCTCAAGGCTTTGCCCGCTGAGATCTATTTCAAATCCGCTTTATTCGTTGCCAATTATGTCAGCGGATTTGGGCTCAGTTTTTGATGAAATTGGAAGGAATTTGGACGGTCTTATTATTATTAGAAGGATTTAGTACGCCGTTTTATTTTCATTTACCATGACCACAGGATAATCTCCAGTTTTTCATGGAAATTTTTCATGATTTGACAGGCAGAGTTTATAATTGCCTAAATAAATGTAAACCTATAAAAGGTACTGCATTGTTCTAAATAATTTTATATTCGCTGATGACTTTATAATATCCCGTCTCAAAATAAACAGTGATGAGGAAATCGAGTTCGTACGTCAAAGGTTTATTTCTAGACATTGGGTATAGGTAATATTTACCCCTAGGTTTTCCCGATCTGGAACGGAAACCGTTTTTTTTTTTTTTATTCAAAACGGGGAAACTCTTGGCCCAAATCTCACCTGATGGAAAGTGATGATTAGGCCGAAGATGGAAGCGAGTTTCACCCGGAATCCTCTAACATAGAGGAACTGGCTATCATACCTCTAATTGCCGGAACACAACAATGCTGTTAACATTGTTGTTATGGCGACAGACTTAGACATGATGGTGGTAGCTTGCCAGGCGGACTTAGAAGTCCTACCACCAACCAAACCAAGCAAAAAATTTGCCCCCGCTGGGAATCGAACCCGGGACCTCTGGGTCTGAATCGGGTGGTATAACCACTAGACCACGGAGGCGGTTAGTGTCACCTGTTTAGCACCACCCGGGGACCACGTGTAGGGATTCGCTGAAGGGTATTCTCCTACGGACGCGGGTGACTCGGCCCCCAAAACTGTTATCGCTGTCAATACAGAACGTTTTAATTTCTAATAATGGGACAGGAGGGCGGGTGTATTCTTAGTACCTACTCATAATGGGTTCCTCTACGATATGACGTCACAAGTACATAATAATATATTAATTAAGTGATAACTGAGGGTGTTCTTGAGCGCGCGTGTCTCCATGAGATAAAAAGTTATAAATAGCCATTTGCTTGGTGCTGAAAACAAGCAGTTATTAGGTAGGAATGGAATTAATAAAAGTCCATCTTTTACAAGTTATGCTTCCAGGACTCAATTTAGAACAAATTGAGTAGTTCAAAGTGCAAAATATGTGGCCATGTAAGCACTTCTGAATTATTCTTCTAATTAATATTAGATAAAGAGATCAAATACTTTGTTAGTTTGGTTTGAGGAATATGCAGGACGATGAAGAAATGTTTGAAAAGGTTTTCTCTGAAAATACTAATCCAATAACACCAATTCTTTAACTGATAGAATTAAACTATTCGGTTTTCGTCGTTGGGCTCCATTTGGTTACATTTTTTTCTAGAAAACTGCACGGGAAACACCATAAGGGTTCCTTTTTACAATCATGGTTCGTAACCCTCAAAAACGAATCTCGTATACGTAATGCTGATAATACTTACCTAGTTTATGTGCAACTAGGCGTGCGCTGAACTGTAATCTTAACAAAAATCTGTGAATGTGGTCGAGGACATATAGATTACGATCACTTATTAAATACTTACCACTTACTGTACCTATTGCTAACATACGAGTGGCTACGCCTACATGTGATCTGATTAGCTAGCATTCTAGCAACCGATGTTAGCAGCGATAATAATACCCACTTAATATTTTCCTTTCGATGTCCTTCCTGTCGGCAGACTACCTACTTTAACTTCCTTTGGTGTTAAAAATACCTACGTTTTCCGTGAAACACCGTCCCGGTTTTCCAAACGTATAGAAAAGCTGCGCAAAGAGAAAGTTTCCTTCAGATCCGACCACGCGCCTTCTTCCCGTACCGAGTAAAAGAAAAACGCTTTTTGTAAAGCACCTATAATCGCGAGTTCGTTTCTATGACTACATTTCATTAGACAACCGGAAACATTTTTCCCTTAAAACTTTTTGGAGGTCGTCTATTCTTATCAGAATTGAGTAAACATAAATCGGTATATATGTAACATTTTATCTAAAAATTCCGTTATTCATGTAAGCCATCAGAAGAAAATTTTCTTGGATCTACAAAAACATCGTGATTTTCGCCTAAGCGATTTCACATTTGTAAAAGAAAAATGTGTGGTAGCAAAGTGTAAAACCGTGTAGTGTTTAGCGGACTATTTCAGTAAAAAAGGGTATTGTAGCGTGGGTCGTCCGCGTCTGACCCGCAACCCACAGCGGCAACAAAGTAGCACATCAACAATATCAGCTCATCTGATAACGCTCCACACAAACGTACAGGACTTTATGTCTCTGACAATGTCGTCTATGTATGTGGAACCAGAAGGATCGTATTCTTTTCACATCACTCCGTCACAGCCATCTGGTTTCTTCATTTTATTCACAATTATGATGAAATTTCACACGATAAAGATGCTTTTAGTGTACCCAAAGGAGCAATAATATAGCGAAAGTGCAAAAATATACGTACCTACATACAATTTTTCAAAGTTTCCCCATAAATTGCTGGCTTGCGGTTTGTTTTCGTGGTTTATCTGACACGAACAAGGTTCATAGAAATACAATTATACCTAACCTTCTACAATGTAGTTAACCAGGTATTCTGTTCAGTTAAAGTATTTTTTATGTTTAATTCTTTTTGATTTTTTATTCTGGCTTAAATTGAAACTCTCTAAAAAGAACTTAACTATGTAGCTACGCCTGGGGGAAGTCTATTTCAGTGGTGGAAGTGTTTCAGCTGAAATGTTCATGATTGCGTTACTAGAGCGTATCGTTATGTACTTGAGTTGTGTGTGAAGCATGATAGAGCAAAGCAACAAAAAAAGAAACGATGCTTAAAACTACTTACAAGACGTAAATGTGATGGGATTTGTCCCATCACAAATATATAATAATTTATTACAACGTGCAGGCAACATTCTACTGTACAAAGATGTGTGACAAAGTGACAAAAAGAACAAGTATTTTAAAAGTATTGCTACTTGTCGCTGCAGGGAACAAAAACTAGCTTGACCGGTGTCGGTCCTAAGATAAGAGTACAGCCGGTAGGTGTACCATCTATTGTACCTTCATCTTAACGTAGCTTCCTCTCAATTGACACCCCTCTATCGAAGATTATAAGTACCATAAGTCTTTAATTACATGATGATCATTATGTTTGTCGTACTCTTGCAACATCTGCTAGCACTTTATTCGTAGAAAGTTTTATCTTATAACAACTTTCTTTTATGATCAAAAGAAATTGCTCAAGTAGTTTATTAATGTTAAAGCGTAGTCAGAGGCAGTAACACAATTATATTTATTTAAAGGTACCTGCACTAATGCTAGGTTGTTGCTACATTGCTACGTTTTCGCCTGTAATACTTTCGAAGTGGCAGTGGCTCATGTAGGTACATATTTCTTGTAGGTACCCTTGAAGATGGCGTTGCGACACAATTCGTGGGCGATTAAGCTTTCTTCGCTAAAGCTTCTTTATGTATCTACTTTAAACCTAACATATTATTTCATTAACGGCAGCACCCACGCATTTCGTGCTTTACCTAACTGCTTTCAATCCCGCTCAATTTTCCCCACTAACAGAAAATTATATTTCATGTAACAATCAATCATTTTCGCAACATTAAGCTGATGTATAAACTTTGCAAGTATAGTATGTATGCGCCGATATGCGAGTATTTTAAAAGCTCCTGGGTGGCGTTGCTTGAACCGAAAATTTTGCCAAAATCAGGGTCGATCGGTCATCGCCCCGAGTCCCCAACACTGGTTGCAGCGTGCACATGTGCTTATGCAATAATGAACGTTCCGGTTTTGGGTTCACTTTACTTGTTTTATCCTTTCATTTATCATTACCGAGCACGCCAGCTAAAAAACAAGCCTACCATAAAACACGGCCATGTTGCCGAACGTTGCGTGTGACCATTTACCAAAGTGCGGATATTGACCTATTGTCTAGGGAACATTAGTAACATTAAAATGATACCTGTGAGAAAGCGGAAAGAAAGCAAGTCAGGTACTTCGGTAGTTTTTCTGTTCGCTAAAGTATTTGAGAGAGTTATTTTTCATATGAAACATATTATAAGGAGTTCAAGAAAAAATTGTTACAATAACATTTATTACAACAAAGGTAACTCCGGAATAAAATTCCTCCTCTGAGTGTAGTAGGAAAATGGGCACGTTGGCACTCAAACGATTTTCTTTATTCCCATTGCTGTTTTCATGTAATCGTTTTTCCTGTTTACCCTCCAGCGATGTTTTCTTAGTAAAAAAAACTGAACAAGTGCGAGTCGGACTTGCGCACTGAGGGTTCCGTACAAACTTGCATGTGTATAAAATAATTACAGTTCGTCTATTACGGGAATCGTGTCCAAACCAAGTATTCCATACTGAAGTTCATAATCCATTAAAACCACTATTCTCCCCTTCGTCGATGTACATCACAATAATTTCTTCGACTGCAAATATAAGTTTTAAATCGCGTTTTTTTAATGTGAATAAACTAAAACTTTTTACTTGTGCCAACACCTTGCTTCTTGTCAAATTTCATGATGGTAGACTAGACTGGACTTGTTCGACTGGAAGTACCCGAAAGGTTTTAATTTCCTTGCAAGTATTCAAATATATATGTCGTAAAAATGATGCATAAAAATCGCATCTTTTTATTGAGTTAATATACCTAGATGATAAATATTTTTGGTACCATCGAATTACGTATTTGATATTAATTAAAACCAGCTATCACGTAAACCTGAGAAAAGGAGTCGTGTCAGACCGACAGACGGACAAAGTAATCCTATAAGGGTTCTGTTTTTTTCTTTTGAGGTACGGAACCCTAAAAAGAAATGAATCGGAAACTCGCTATGTTGTTCTTAAAAATGTTTAAATGAAAAAGTTCAGCTTGTTATAATATATAACAAAATATAATGGTCTACTTGTCAAAAATCAAGATATTACAACAGAAAGTAGGTAGTAACATATTATTATTCTTCTTGGCAACTTTCAGAACGACTTTAAATTGAATTTAATTGATATATTATTTAATTGATAACTAGTCTTATCATAAAAAGACTAGAATCAATAACTTGTCGCAAAACTATAAAAAAAGTTCTATTTTGTTCACGTGTTCGCTGCTCTAGGCGGTAAAACACTAGATAGCACTGAAGTAAAACAAAATCGGGAGCTACGAGTAGTTTGATTTCTTAAAGCAATGAATGTTTTCAGAAGGCTTATTAAATTCACTAATTAAAAATTATAAACTAAAATACATGTTTCTACCTTTGCTTTTGATTTACATAAATAACTTAAACTGAATCTAACAATTGCGACTGAAACTTTTCCCTAATGAGGTAATACAATACGCGCAGATCTGTGGAATTGAACTTGATATAAAGTTTGAGTGATGTGACACTTTATCTTACTTTGCAAGGGACAAGGGTGAAGATATGAATGGAATGATTCAACTTTCAAGTCACGCGAGTTTAAATGTGTGTTGTGCGGGTTGTGTGGCCCGTGGCCCCATCCCGCCCGGGCGGACATCTCGTGGTGACAGGCGCTTCGACGCCTCACCCGGGGGGCGGTGCTGCCAGGTGTGGGGTGGGAGCCAGGCATTTGAAGTTTGGCCACGAAGGGAAGGCGCGCGAACGTAAACAAATGTAAACATTCCCGATCACAACAAACAAACGGGCGTGGAGACGTTCAGCCTCGACTCGCGCCGCGCGTCTCGCCTCTTGCGCCTCTACTCGCTCGCGGGACATCTGATAAAATTAAGTTTTGATCACCGATTGAAGGTGAAGGCCTCGTTAATCCTCCAAGATTTTGTTCTTTACCTCGCACAGTTTTTGCTTGGTTATTAATTAATCAACTCGTCTGTAGTAATGTGTTCCGTCGTCGGATAGATTAATTAGATAAGAAAGATGAATCACTACCACTATAAATATACCGATATATTAGAGTTGGTATGATAAACAACATAAACCTGCTGACACGACGTAGTATTATTATGCTAACGACAAGTGTTACATAAAACGATTTGGATGCTAAGCTATTGATTAGTTCCAGGTAATAGCGCCTTAAGTAATAACTGAGAAAAATATGCTGTTTCATGTTGTCCTTATTTAAGATCAGCCTTGTAGGAATTGGTAACAGAATCTGTAAGTACGGTTTGTATAGCACAGTTTGCATATTTAACGTAAAGCTTTGGCTTATTGATAACGATCCAGAGCCGCAAGAGTCGGATATACCAGATATTTACCACTACATAATTGCGCATTATGTGACATACGAACTATAAAGTTCCACAGAAGATACCTATGAAGAGTAAACTTATAGTCACGTTATCTCACGACGACACGTTTACTGACATGACATTTACAAGAATACACCGAAGGGGCTGTCTCGAGCTGACGCCCGGACAAGACAGCTAATGAAATAAAAGAAAAATAAATTCTTTGCCATGTTGAAACGTATCAAGTGTAGTTCGGACAGTTTGTCACGCTACCAGACAATTGAGTTTCACCCAGAGGTGGGCTTATTGCCGAGGAGCAGTTGTAATAGTTTGTACACATGCCAGGTCAAGTTCTCGTCGACTAGTTAAATATATTCTACACTTCCTCTCGAAGTAATGTGGCAATAAATATATCTACAACATCCCACGTTGATATCACTCATAGATGATTACGTCCAGCTTGATTTATGTACTGAATATAAATAATATTATTTTATATCCACATTAAGTATTTCAAATTAATAGGTTAGGCCTTGGATAGGTCAGCTCGGTATACATATAAATGCAATTTGTTTCTATCTCTATATTAATTTATGTACTTAAATATTCATTTATTCTCATATTGTAGCTTTTGTTCTGTGGCGTTTATTTTGTGGCGTTCGATTTCACAATTCGTAAAACATTCATGAGTGGTCGTCATTTGTATTCTTTAGAGTTTTGAATGTTTGGTTTATGTTGTGTTGTGATCTCCTGTGCAAGCTAGCGAGGATGTCAAAGAATAAATAACAGATCGGCACACTGAAGCAGCGCTTTAACAAGATCACGTAGAAGCGCGCTCGCCACGGCGATATTTCGACCAGATATTAATGTTTTTATTGCTTTTTGTGTCGTGCAAGCACAACAAATACAAAGTTTCAAATCGTAATATTCCACTGAAATCGTTAAAATTATTTTAATTATTCGAATACTATCAAGTAGCCCTTCAAGTATTGTTTAAAAACCTTTTTATGAAACAGATTTTACTTACTACAATGTAGGTATTCATGACGTAGGAGGAAAGTATAGGAATGCTATAATTATTATGCTAAAATTACACTTTACTCTGTATAATTCTTTCACATAGTTTTCTTTTAGATATCTACCTTGTTTGAATCATAAATCGCGAATGGCGTATGCGCAAAACTTTCTTTCGTGTTGTAGGTACAATACTACGACTAATATCAAGAAAACCGATCAATCACAGTATTTAGCTTTTCCTTATCTGAAAAAAAAAATACAAAACGTTTTCAGTACAAACTTTTACGAAGACGTCTATCTCTTATCTCTAAAGCGAAGAAAACAAATTCGTTTTAAGATAGCGCAGGGGAGCTGTTGGGTACTCTCACTCTAAATGAGCTGAGATGGATGAGAGCTGATCGCAAATGAGGTCAACTTGCAATGAAAATAATGAGCTATTTACTAACCAATTTAGCTTGACAGACAAGGAAGTATATAATCGATAATTTTATTTAAACAGATGTTTGTGCAGGCATAACGGCTGGGTCTTGTCCTGAATAGTCGTTGTACAAATAATACGTGTATGTATAGGAGTGCCAGTACCGCTGTAGCTTGTATAGCTGCGAATAGCGGGACTAGATCGTGAGAGTACCTCCTAAGACAATAATTAGGTGTCAGTCGGCCAAATCGTTCATCTCACACAGAAAGTTAACTGTACATGACGTTTTTACACGTCTGTCTGACAACTCCACTATTGTCGAGGGGAAATAAGCGTTCACCTTTGTATCTTTGAAAGGCATGAAAAGTTGAGTGACACCTTTCTAAAGAAAGGGACTCGTATTTTGCTAAAGGTATACTTAGTACCTTTCGAATACGAATATTGAATGAACGTTTAAATAATTACATTTTAGAATCTTCAAACAAAAAAACAAAATACCAAGGTTGTGTTAGTTTGTGTTTGTCACATGAATATTGTATAATGTCACTGGTTCACTAGTTTTAATGCTTTTAATTTGTAGATACTCACTTTTAATTTGTAGATACTACTCTAAATAAAAGTCAAAAATTAAAAAAAAATACAATCCATAAAAACGACTATAAGTATCTACTAACCGATATTTGATTAGATTAGAACCGATTTTGGATAGAAATCAAAGCAAATCGGAAAATGTTTGATTTTAGCAAGTATAATAAATAATTTGTTAAACATAAATTCCACTGATGAAACTTTGACAATTATAGGTCGATTTTCAGGCTAACCGAAACTGATTTGAATATTCTGCTATTCATAACCAATAGCTCGGTCAGTTTCAGTACTCATTCTGATGCTCGGACGTACTCTAGATGAAATGCGACCGCAGTCCGCAACTCCTTTGATAGTCAAAATATCTCTGACTAGTACATCTATTTAACCTATAAAAGATCAAAGGGATGTGAAAGTCGGTTTGCTAGAAACATTCAAATGTTTGCAGTAGATATCTAGGTCGATTTTAGGGTAAACCTTTAAATTCTTGCAACTATAAAATGCGTATATTTGTGTGATCTCTCCTTTGTGACGCCTTTCTTTTCACCGGTATTTTAAAAGTAAAATGTAACTTTTCCCGGACTCGCCCACATTTTTATTTTCAACAGCTAACATGTAGCATATAGCTTTCTTATGAGATCGCATAATGCTCGCATGAGGGCTGTTGTTTTTTCAATGTATCAAAAGCTCATGGTAAAACTGGTAGATCTGTATTTTTAAGTGCACGCATCTTAAATCCGGTGAATCTTGGGAAAACACTCCGTCTAGTTTATAGCCAGCATTGGATACTGATACGTAACCCGCTTCTTGAAAGTTAGATGTAGCTTAATCAGTAGCAAAATGATTATATTATCTCACCAGTAATTCATCTCACACTATAAATAGGTAAATACAGCGTAACATAAGTAAACATTCTGATTCCTTTTAATACTTAGATACTTACGTTGAAATCTGTCGTCGTAAAATATTAAGATGTTTTTATTATTGGAGTGTTTGAGTGACAGCATCTGACAGTAATTGTGTAGGAGTAGAGGGCGGAGGGTAGCTGCGCGGTGGTAGGCTGAGGGGTCTGCTCAGGGAGTGCCTACATCTTAACAGTGAGTGCCGCAGACTGCACGTCGACAGTTCGACACAACTCTGACACCTTGACGACTAGTAGCCAGTTGCCACAACACACAATAACGATATTGTCAACATTATGAGTGTCGCTTCTCTTTGTTTCGGTACGTTCTACTGATTCGACTCGTGAAACTCTCGTGAATACCACGCATAACTTTTATGAATACTGCGTATATTCCAAGCCCGGCTACGTATGAGGTTACCGTCAAGGTTCCCTGCACATATATTCGGAAGTACCCAGCCAGCTCTGATTTGAATTTTACTTAAAAATATAAACATTACCTTGGAGTTCTCAGTTAATTAATGAGGAACTTTATGTAAGACCGTATATTTTTATTATAGAAAATAACTACTCACCATTAAGTTTAGACGTGTATTCAATTTTAATAGACTGTATTAAAATTGATGCCTTCAAATTATACCAGCTGGGAAATTCGGCTAGACCGCATCAGTTCCAATAGAATACTACAAGATTAGGCAAGTTTAGAGATGAGCTACCACAGTTATTATTTATAGCTATTTATCTTGATGACTGTTCATGTAATATTATTGATATTACAAGATTAAATATTGCGTTATATTTTTGGCTACTTCGAGTTTGGTTTTCCGCTTTTTTCTTGTGTATCTAATGATGTTAACATGCTCTTACTAGCAAGCATCATCTGCTGAAGTTGTCTCAGGTGATAATTTATTTGAGCCCAGAGACGATTTGTTACGACACGGCAATAATTTTTGCAGCGTTTGTCTTCAAACATGCACTTTATGTCCAAAAGCACTTACGAAAATCTTTTTTGTATCTCATATCGTTTTTGCATCGAATAAGACAGCTTATTTAACTGCTGAATAAAGAGTCTTCAATGATTCTATGTAACTAAACTACATCATAACTCTAAAAAGTTCAATAAGCTTTAAGCTGTTAGGCACCACGAAAGTTAACATTGTTTGCAGAAATCGGAGTCCATTATCTCACAGACTGCCTTTTGATATGAAGTCAAATTAACTTTTTTCTTTATGTTCGCGACTTTCGTTTGTTTCAAGAAAGGGACAAGTTTCGATTAGAAAGTGTGTCGGTTTGATTTTCGCCACCTGTGACGATATGTGAAGTTAACCGCATTAAGATAATTATTTCCAATCGCTCGGCTTGAGCAACTATTGTTTGATTAAGTAATTACTGTAGCAGTTCAAGCATGGCTTCAGAAACTAGTCAGTGTTCAACTTTAATGTCTAAGAACAGGGCTAGCTGACACCGATTGTAGCAACTGCATTCTAACCTCGCATACATTATATTTCATTGTTCCCATTACTGAATGATAGGGTCTAATTACTGTAATACATGGAGGCACTCGGTGTGCGAGACTCTTCGTGCTTACACGCGATGTCTTGATTGTGTTATTGGTAGTTTGGTTCCTACCTATTATTATATCGCATATGTCTGCATAGTAGGTACCTATATCGTTTCAAATACTTGACAAATAAAAATATACAAGTACCTAAAAGATATCAATAGATACAAAAAATTTCTTCGACTACGTGACCTTCGTATAATAATTCTCTGACGTGAATCTGTTCACTATTAAGAATTCTATTAATCGAAGGTTTTTAATTGAAATTTTAAATTGACGATTTCCAAATACTTTGAATAAAAATAAAATTAGTTAAAAATTTTGATCTGATTATTCAGGGGTTGCGCAAAAATTATAATAACAAATTCCGACTGGAATTGATATCGAATTTGACCAAGTAAAGATTTCACGTGAATCTTACAGTTAAAATCAAAAATATGTTTAAATATTATCGTGTATTATCTAATAGTGTCTTTTACATAATTTATAATTACACTTTCGTCGTGCAATTAATACTAAATCTATTTTCTGTCAATCGTTGCAACTAAACCGTTCAGTTAACGGCATAACTTGAGCGTTCGATCACAGCCACTTCATATAAATAACATAAACTTAAACAGTCTGAGCGCGGCCGGGGGATACGCGGCGCTGAGCTAGTCTCTGTGCCATCAGCGCAGCCTTGACATTTGTGCAGGAGTGCGCGGCGGCCGGCGGCCACTAGCCCCATCTTCGGAAACGGTTATAGTTCGGCACTGGCAGGTACGGGTACCGCGCCGGCACCCTCACGTTCTCCAGGTTGTATCCCCGCCGCTGCCGAACCAGCGCGTCACTCACTTGGTTGTCCACGTTTCTTTTTGCCGGTGTCACTATACTTAACACATTCGATTCAACTAACGAATTGTCTTCAGCTATGTTGTCTACCGGCAGTGGCCTGGTGATGAGCTTCGCTCTGTTCTTGTGTGAGGCGACGAAGTCCTCGTCGAGCACGTAGGGCTGCGGGCGCCTGTGTAGCAGGTTGAACCTGGCGGCGTCGATCTCCTTCTCGTAGCCGAGGCGGGCGGGCGCGGGCGCCGCCAGCGCTGGCGCCGCGAGCGCGAGCAGGAGCGCGAGGCACGCGTGCATGATGCGGTGTGTGTCGAGAGTATGAGCCGCGCCGCAACTACACATTTTTATATATACCAGCGATCGATACTATTCGTGCCCAATTTGTGTAGGTTCTTATTTATTTTTTTGTGATCGCTATGCTCGAGACGCTCTTGAACTTGGCATCGCGTCGCGCGGGTCGCCTGGGCCCCCGGGTCCCTGCAGCGGTCGCCGCGAGCGGCTGTCCGGCGCGGTGCAATTATTCGTATAATTTGATGCACCGGTGACTACGAACGCTCATGAACCTTGTTCCACTTACATTAACCAACATTAAGTGATGTTCTCACCGGCACAAGGCGACCGTTAGGTACATAGTTAAGGTGGACCTATGTAGATTGTAATCTTTCACTACGATATCAATCGTGATTATTTTTTATTCATTTGGTTATTGGTTTTTGATTATTTGGCATACGATCCCAATTTATTAGAATGGGACCAAGATGTGCTAGGTATTTTTTATTAAACATGATTGGAAGTGTCTTTATTCTTAAACAAAGATATTATTTATGCAGTGTTTGAATGATTAAGAGATTAATTTGTGTTCAGACCACCTCAAATTGCACATTTACAGACATAGAGCACGACTTGTTCAAGGATAATGTGCCGACAACTAGTAAACAGTTAACGCAGCCACATAGTTCGTCTAACGTATATTATGTAACCTTACTTCTACTTCTTACTGATTAGTTGAGTATTTTTACAAAGAACCTTCTTGTGCTGTGGTGTAGGTTTATGCGACATAGCTGACCCGTGTCCACTTCGTTAGGCGGTATTTTTAATTAATGAGCGGGTTAATAATAGCCTATGACACTCATGAATAACGTAGCATTCTATTAGTAAAAGAATTTTCAAAATTGGTTCAGTAGATATAAATTCTCATAAATCCCGATCCCTCAGGAACTCCAGAATAAAAAGTAGCCTATGTGTTATTCTGGGTCTTCAGCTACCTACACACAAATTTCATCGTAATCGGTTCAGTAGTATTTGCGTGAAAGAGTAACAAACATCCATACATACTCACAAACTTTCCCATTTATAATATTAGTAGGATTAGTAATTAGAGATGTTGCAGTGCTCAGGTACCCACATGATTTGTCTTAAACTTATGTCTGTCGCAGTTTTCTATAATTCCCAGTAAGCATACCTAAAGAGTAAACAATAATAGACAGCCAAGATAGTTGCCAATATATTGCCATAAGGAAGTTGTTTGATAAAGATTGAAGATCCCATTGTACCTACTCCAACATTGACAATGTGGTTGAAATTAAGTGCACAATAACAGTATGTCGCACGCCAGTGACGCATTTGCAGAGAACTTGTTTGCTACTCTGATCTAGCATTATAAACTTTAATGCAATTAACATTGATTGCATTGTTGCTGAATACCTAAGAAAGAAAAATATATAATAAATAAAGAAATGCCTCTTGGCAGTCGGGTAAAAAGGGTTGCAGTGCAATAACTTCTACAAAGTTCGTAGCTATTGTTTGTAAGCAAGCGATAAAACAATAAAGCTAAAAACACGCTCACACACTTAAGTTATACTTCGCGACGTTTAAAAACTTTATATGCATGTAATCGATTTTGAAATTTAACTCTACTAACGAATATTTATAAACTTCTGGTTTCTTCATCCTTATTTGGCAGTGGAAACTAATAAAAGATTAATTGCAGCATTAATTTAAAATAGAAAGCATTCGGAACCGAACACTCGAGGCCATCTCCAAAACCAAACGTGTAGAAGCCTAGTGGTACAGTACGATATGTGCGTATGTATACAGGAAATACAGAGCCAACTGTCGACCTTCCGAGATCTGTCTTGGTCCGGTGATTACATAACACTCATTTGAGTAAATGAATAAAGATAAAATAGACGATAATGTAAACATACTTACGGTAAACTGAATAAATTTTCTACGGTTTGTAGGAAAACTTTAATATGCGTAACTTCAATGTGCTACCTACGTTTTGACGAAAGTGGTCGAGCAGCTTCGTATCTCTATCACTGCTATATTCAAATGTTTGTCTAAATGATTATGCTAATATAATGACAAATTGGAATTGTATAAAAGCTCACAGACATTTTAATTATACTTTCGATATTCATAGTTTTTCGCTTTTTATTTTCTTTAAAACAGGTGTTTAAACTGCGAGTCACCTCTTGAATAAAATATAGCCTAAACGCTATCAAAAATAAAATAAACGTCGAATAAAATGAATTACTATTGTTGCGGAAGATAAAACTCAAATATCCTAAGTTTAAAAATACACATCCGATTTACATAGTAGCCACACAGATCGAAACTCGAAATAAGTAAAGCATTTACCGGGCAAACAAACTCGTATGTAACGCATTAAAATATTAATGTTCTATTTATATTAAATGGTAATGAGTGAACAGGTTTCAGTTGGTTAGGACGGAAATCGTTTTATTGTAAACGGAAGTACAGTTAGCGTGCATGCGGATGGTGGATGTGAATGTGGCTCGAAAGGAGTGGAAGCAGCCAAGGCGAGGAGCTGCGGACGAAGCACCTCAATCGTTATCAGTCGATTGCAATGTCAATTCTGTATAAAAGTTTATTCAAAAACTTTGCAGTTGCCTAACTCGCGTGTGCTCGGAAGCATTGAATTAGATGACATTTACGTTGTTTTTTATGATTATTGAATATTTTCATTCACGATCACGATCACGATCTTTCTCTTTTAGGTATTATTGCTTGAATGTTTTGATGAGTAAATAAATCGCTTACCAATTTCTCGAAAGAGATTCTGAGTTGAGATACCCCTATTTACGAGGGAATAAGTAAAGCCTTCTTCTTCCATACATCTCATCTCCCTGTCTGGCTGGCTATTTCATATTTTACAAAATCCTACAGATAACATGCGTTATCTCCGTGGACTAATGTGTGGCAAGCAAAGCAACCATTTTTAGATTCAAAACACTCCGCGCGTTTTGATAAAATGAATTACTCGATACTTTTAATGATTGGTGAAACAGATGTGGCTGCAGGTGAGTCATCTAATAATGCGGTAAAAAATGAACAAACAACATTTATATGTAAGAAACTGGTAACAAGTGTAGATGTGTCGACGATAGGAACTAGAGCCTGTTTAAATAAATCCGTCGGCGACACTAATGACGCTAATTAATTCAATCATGCTTGTCTGCTTGATAACGAAGTGGTCGATGCCGGTTCTCTGCGATCAATTACATCTGACAATGTTCACATCGCAGCTCGTCTCCACATCGGCACAAAGACTGAGGAGCCAAGGCACAAGGATGCATGGACAATACTGTGCTCGTCGTTGCTTCCGTGTTTTTGTCTCGTTCCACATCAAGCGGCATCATCACTAGAATATTAATATTCGTTATCCTAATTCAATGTTCGTTGAGCTTCTTTGTCCACAGAACGATTAGGTTTTTGCTCGGAGATCTTTTGTTGCTCTAACATTTAGCTTGTTTCGTCTAAGTTTGGCTAGATCGGTACCGGATCAGAGTTCATGTTTCATTTTTGCATATTTAATATCAGATGCCTTTGTTGAAGCTCCATAGGCCAAGGTCTAATATTTTATCTTGACAATGTCTTGAGGAGTGATTTCTGCTCGGTGGGTGTTTATTAGTTTTGACACATCAGTGTCTGTGAGGCGTGACGCGAAGAGTTCGTCGGCTTTGTGTGGCGCGGCCGGGCAGGCGCGAGCGCGTCCTCGGATGTCAGCGGTCATTGCTTCCTGATCGCCCGTGTTTATCTCTCGAAGATGTGACGCTCCCGCTGCGTTTGCGCAACGTACGCCATGCATTATTCATAACAGACATGCATGATCGTGCCTCCATTATCCTTTGTCCCCCGATAATTTGATATTACAATGCTAATGCACTTATCACAGATAACTTGCTGTCGTTATTAGGTGATTCTGTTATTTAAATAATGGAAAGATATTTGTCGAGGTTATATTTAAAGGCCTCATAAAATATGCAATGACGTAAACTGTAATAAAGTTTATTGGGTTAATAAGTTTCAAGAAAGGATAAATATTTAAAAATTATTGTTTCTCTTCATGTCTAGATGCCTTGGGACTCGTCGGAGGAGCAGATGGGCGGACCCCGTGAGATGCGCATCCACGTCCAGCGCGTGATCGCCATCCCGGCGCCGCACAACATGCCCCCGCCGCCCGAGTCCATGGGACCCTTCGCCCCTCCCCCACCACCGCAACCTCAGGGCCATGACCAGAATGAAGTAAGTATCACAAGGGAGAGAATACTTGTAAGCGGACTTCCTGCAATCTGTTGTCGAACTAGCCTCCTCTTTGACGGATAGCAGTGCGCATCGCATGCTGATCTAGTTTGTTGAAAGTTTGAGTTTGAGAAAGAGAGAACAAGAAATTCTAGTTTGTCGGTTTTAAAAAACAATTAACTGAATGTGTAGTCAACGCAGTGAGTCGTGTACAGCCTGCAATGTATGTTAAATAAACAGCAGCAGCATAGCAGCAGACATGTTTGTGTTCGACGAACTATATTGTATTGTTTAAAAGCTTTTGTTTATTATGTAAAATGTCCCACATTGTATGGGGTTGAAAATTAACATAGTTAAAAGGTATAAATGCTAAGGGCATTATTTGCATGCCTTTTGACAATGTTCATTTTGAGCACTGAATCAATATTTACTGTTTTAAACAAAAGTTCTAGTACCATCTAGGCCTAACATATTAACTATTAACCGTAAAATATATACGTACATACTGCTTATTTACATTCTGAAATGATAACAGAGCTTATTTTAATAGCCACAAGTTAGCGCCATTAAGGTCTCTATCTGTTGGCACGTACAACTTACTTTACAGAAAAGTTTAAAACTACAGAAAGTACGTGGTCTGGATAACTTGTAATTATTAAACACACGATTATATCGGCCAAAAGAAAAATACAAAAATGCGAAGTACAGCGCTCAATGTAATGTATCAGTTTGATCTTGATTTAATTATCTTTGGAATAAATTATGGAATTCGCCACACCAATTTAAGATACACGAAGTCCAGTGTCGAGAACATGATACAAAAAAGTGCTCCGTTAGCAAGCAATTTACAAGTTCTCAAACAAGTATCGAGAGCTGTGATTGAGACGATGTTACACGGAAGCCAAAGTGTATCATTGTATGTATATGTATGGACGTGCTTCGATAATAGCACTTGCCAACAATATTGAATTATTTAAATAAACACACGTTAAGAATCTTAATTATGTAATAATAAATATGTCAGGGCGGACTCGTTACATCGTAACTTCATAACAATAAGAAAACGATTAAAATAGACTTCATTAACATGGCATTTACTACTTATCATAGATATGCTTATTTGAAATGCATGTAGAATACGTAGATCTCGTAACATCGAAATGGACTGACTATTTGTTGAAATAGTTAGCTGCTGTAGATTTTATTTCTTTGCAACTAAATTTATATAGCATATTAAAGATTGAAATTGCACGGTTGAGTATTAAGCTCATAAGCTGCGTAAAATGAAGAATCCTTACTAAAACATCTACAACAAAGTATTTACATATAAATAAACGAATGAATAAAGAATTAGCGAATTGAATAAACAAAAACCTTACATTGAGATCACTGAAGCGTTTTCTCAGTAGAGGTTAAAGAACTCGGATTGTTAGCATGGGCGCGGTCTGGGCGTCTGAACGATTGTTATACAAGTCCCTGCATCGCTGTCAAGGACTGCGTATACATTTATAAGAATTTGTATGATTGACTCCTTATTTTACTTATTTCCAGCAACCCACCGTGCTCCACCAATTCGTTCCTCAGTCTGCTCCCACACAGGAACTCGACCAGCCAGAGGTAAACCTTCAATTTCTTTGTTTTCTTTTTTTCTGGCAATGTTAGTAGTGCTCTGATCGCTTCATTCATCATCTCACAGTAGACCTAATGATTATGACATTGCTGCTTGTCAATAAACTCATCAAACACGCAGTAGTATGTACAATCGCGATTAACGATATGTTAACGATGCTATTGCTTCAACAGATAATTACCATCACTACAATACCGTAAATGTATACATACCTATATACAATGTGTATGACCACAGATAATAATATAATACTAGTGTAGTGAAACGAATGTTTTATGTCTACTCGATTAAATATCAATGCCAAATAGCTCCTTTAAACAAAATGATGATTTACGTTACCTAGCAGATCGTATTTCTCCTTATGTGTACCTACATAGGAAATACGCACCAACTTGATCTTTTAACGTACACAAGTACCATTGTGAGTTTAACGGTTTAGAGCTGATTAAGCTAAGACTGTTGTTTTTTTTATATTCTGTGTTTACGCATCATCGTATTAAGTATTTCAAGATTTTTGTATTCGTAAACATGAAGCTTGTGCAATCTTATCTAACGATTAGAATAAATTTTCTTTTCCAGTACGCGTTGGAATCCTGTGCTCTTATGACGGAATACCATGTTGTATTGTATTGGTTGTTGAATTATGAGTCGTTTGTGATGTGCAGGTACAGAAGATGCCCCTGGACGGCAATGTACAGATGAACCTGCCGTGGAACCTGAGCCCCGAGGAGTTGCACATGATCCACCGCACCGCTGAGGACGCCGCCGCCAACCAGCGCCGCGAACAACAGATCGACAATGACATGCAGGAGGTAAGGACTGATCATTGTTTATGGAGGAGAGAAGAGGGCCTAGTTTAGTAAGGATTGCATCAAAACAAAAATGTTGCTTATGAAATTTCGGAAATGCTTGCTGACGGTTTACTGTTAAGCCAGAGGGACAACTAGCTTGCAATTCCATTACATTGCGGGCTGCCGAGGTATACCGCGAGTATAACCGCTCGATCGTTCTCCGCAATGTAATTAAACATGCATGTGAGTTGCTTGCAAGTGAAGGCACGGCTCAGCACTCTACAACCTATTGTCATAACAATACTATATGACAGCAATAAATTGTCGAAGTGCGAAAATGTTTAGGATTCACATGCCAAACCCCTTTTTAGGGTTCCGAAAAAAAACGGAACCCTTATAGGATCACTCGGGTGTCTGTCTGTTCGTCTGTCTGTCTGTCTGTCCGTTTGTCACAGCCATTTCCGGATCTACTGGACCGATTCTGTTGAAAGGTATAAATTTGGACATTTGTGACGCAAACACGGACGTTTTACAAATAAATGAATTATTAGTACATACGGGGCCACTTTTGGGGGTCAAACTAGACATTGTGCGACATATCAAATGAAAGGGCTTACTTTGAGGGTTTTAATTATATTGTTTTTTGTTTTTATTATTTTAAAACAAATAGTTTTGATGTTAATCAAGAAATTAACCCAAAAATTACCATTCACCCCTTATCTTCGAAAGTAAGTAAGTATGTAAATAACATGTCAATTGGTTCGGAATTTCCCTTGCATGCGAGTCCGACTCACACTTGGCCAGTTTTTTATTTTCAGCAGTCGTTATCGCTAATAGAATATCACTTTGTCTAAAAGAAAATATATAGGTATGCTTCTTGTTAAATTCCTACAGTCTGTGAGATCGCAGACGGACCAGGAGGGCAATCGCTCTAATAAAATTCGGTTGGAATGCAACTGAACTGTAGCCATTTCACAACTTTTTTAAACATTCCGTATCGCGCTAAACGTTTGACAGAAACTTGGAACGCAACTGCATCACAACTGTAACGTTACCGCTGTCAAACAAAAAGTTGAAACAGTGCTACTTTTTCGTGACTTTTTCTCAATCGTTCGCGTTGTGTTGTTTGGATTTTGAAGGAAAATACGAAAATATTTGTAAAGGTTACGATATAGTTTTGACGCAACTTTGGTTGAAGTTTCATTAAACTTTAGCGCGATACCAAATTCCTTACAGGTGAATCGAAATTAGATCATAACTAAAACTGAATTGGAAACGAATTGGAAGCGGAACTAAACTTTTAAAATTAGCGCGATTGGCCTCCTGATCGGTGACACGTATATTCAAATCGAACAGAAAGTTTTATCGAATCCACTCGTGTTATCAGATCCTTCGATGTTAACAAATATCCCCAAATAAAAGAATAATTTTTGACAACCTACCGAATGTAACAGAGGTATTCGAAATATCTATAATTATAAAATTGTGAAACTACAGATTTCAGGTATTTATTTGGTAGCACGCGGCAATACTCACAAATATGAAATAATTGATATTTAAGTTAATGAATGTACGCAGTTTGATAGGTTTAATTAAGAGGAAAATGATGATGAAGTGGTAAGCTAATAGGTACCTGGTTATTAATTATTATCCTTGAATTGAATGTGTTGAATGACACGACACGTATTGTGTATTGTACCCGGTCGCTTGTCAGAAGGTAACGCAGACGCCTAATTGTTTATTTAATAACTGTGTACTAATACCTACTAGCTTTTATCCGCTAGGTACTGCTATAACTAGTTGCCCAGGAACCGCGATTTTTTCTAAATAAAAAGTAGAATTGGGATAGATGTTATTTACTTGGTTATTTCCCTACATTATACCCAAAAGCGTACAAATTAGATACATATGTCAGATAATATGACACAAAGTAATATTATGAATTCCGAAACACCACTCCCAGAGATTTGTTTCCTTTTGTAATGTAAAGTAGTTCAAATTAAAGCCGTTAACATTGTTATAACTAAATCAACAGGAAAAATGTTCTTTATTTAGTTTGTTGAGGCAAATACACCATTTTTGTCATTAGGTGTAGATTAGGTAGCAATAGTGGTCAATGTGGTCGTGGTCAAGGATCTTTTCGGAGCAGTGGCAAATTAATTATATGTCTATCGTTAAGCCTAAATGATGATATGTAATAAAAAGGATATTTTTAGTACAATAAAGAATCTGCAAAAAAATGAAGGTACAAGTGACTTGATGATTAACTTGTCTCATACATACCTACCTATAAAGCACAATGCTTTCAGTCACGTTAACCCATGAACTAGATACCTGGATATTAGTGAGATATGTGTGTTTCAGTGCTGTATGCGAAGTGCCAGCGAGGTGCACTATCCTTTGTTTAAATGACAATTAGACGGTTCAGCAGATCGATAGCAAACCGACTGGGGCCACCGGTTCAACTCGCAGCTCTGACCGCTATTGTGTCGTTTGTGGCAGAAACAGACTTCAAATAAAAATGACTCTTTTGCCTATTCACCGTTCTATTTATTTTGAGGCTGCGTTTTGGTCTTATTTTTCTCTTTTTCTATCCATTTATTTTATAGGTATTCGATATGTCTCATACTCTATTCTACTTATTTAGCTTTCCTTTTAAATATGCGTTGACATAAATTCCAAAAGAGTCATGGGTACTAGGTACAGGAACATTTCTTGAATGTCATTGATTAAATACAAGTGTTTGCTTACCTTGTTAATAAGTTTTGTTAGTAGATTAGATTTAAACGGCGTAAGTATCGAAGAGTTTTAATAGGTACATATATTTACTCAACTATGTCAACCTACTTAGGTAGCCGTAGATATTTTGGTACGGTATTAACAGACTGTTACTTACAGTTTTTTGTGTGACTCAAACACGTGGGTATTGCAAAATTGTTTGACCAAGTCCTGTGTCGAAGTATTCATGTAAACTTACGTTGAGATGAAATACCCGTTATAAACCGGCAATCATAGCCACAACGACCGCGAATTGCAGGAGATTAACAGTGTTGACTAGTCATGTAGTGCGAGAATATTCAATGTGTCTACTTTGTAGCACGCAGACAACCGAGGATTGGTTTTCAAGGCATTGCTATTGATATCTTGACTTTTTTCATTTGTTTTTATTATTTATTATTACTAATAACATGAAATGAACATAAGTTAGGCTTCTGTTGCGCACCCCAACCCTTGCCTTCGTGAAATCGTAAGTGATCTCAGTCACTCGCTGATTGTCTTGTCAGCAGACCTACCTTCCTACATTATACGATGCTTAAATATTATACAAGTTTATTAAATCTGAGGTTCAGTCTTACTTAAATATTCACTGGTTTTACATTAAGTAGATCCTTCCCGACTACGCTTGTGGGAGAAACACCTATATGTACCTTTACATCCTAATGTACCTACTTGGTGATTAAATATTTTATACGAAACATTATCGCAATATTTTATAAATAGAACCTCTTTTGGCTTTGTTTTGCTATATATATAGATACCTAAAATCTGTCTCAGAAATGGAGACATATTTTCGGTGACATGTTCACTTAAGTTGTAACTGGTGTAGGTGCCTACATTGTTATATGCGTTGTACATTCTTATATAGTAATCTGTAGTTTGTAAAAGGTTCGGTACCCAAGCGAGCGTATAGGCTTAGATTTTCAATACAGAAGTATTTTAGTTAATAAAAACTTGGAAGTTTGCGATGTCCCGCCGGCAGGGTTAAGCGAAAGTAAAGATTTTGTGCCATCTGGGACACGCTTGGCGATGTTGCCTACTTTCTAACTACATATATTTTGGAAACGACGAAAAAAATTAAAAGGAAATATTTGAGGACAGTTAAAAGTAAAAGGTAGGATAGGATAGATATTTTAAACGTGAATAAATCAGAAAAAAATACAAGTGTTCACAGAAAACGGTAGATAAGAAAAAGGGAGACAAAGCCTCGTTAAGGTAGGTGGGCCATTCAGATATCAGAACGAAGAAGACACACTGGTCTCATGAATTTGGAGAAACCAGGAGTCGCGAAAGAGGATAATTTGATACTTACACCGGACACTGAAATATTCAACTACTACTATTAGGGGGGGGCGGGGGTTATTTCCAACGGTTGGTTAACGTAACATACGTACGTCAAAAAGTAACGATTACGGAAGATGATAAACGTTCGATTAATAAGAAGCATTGTTTAAAAACATTTTGGTATAATTTCTTGCTCATCTCAATAGCTCAAGTCATTAACACGTGTCCTACCTAATTCACTCTATCTTTTTGTGTCATCAGAAAAACTGCTATGGAGAAATTCAAATAAATTTTACAATATTGTTCTTAGACGCAACTAAAGTAACGTTAACCAGTGCTCACACCATCTGTTTACGTAGGTAATCCTTATTTTTATGCTTGTTTTAACGCTGACATATTGTGAAACAACTAATTTTTTTGATTTAACGGTAGTTAGCAGTTTAACGTTTACGCGTGCGTTAAGTGAACGTGAAACAACCCGCCCTAAGTGTTAAGAACTTTAGAGGTTTCAGTTTGCTACTAAAATTTTGCATCAGATATCAACACATATCTGTTCCTACAAACTCACCTCATGCTCATTACCTCAACTTATTCCCAAAATGAACATATTAACTGTTGCAGGTGAAGACCATCGTGAAGACGCTGGCGGCGGCGGCGGAGGCCGAGGCGGAGGCGGAGGCGCGCGCGCAGGCTGAAGAGCAGCAAGGCGATGCGCGCGCAGAGCTCGCGCACGCACCGCGCGCCCCCCGCACTCTGCTGCTGCCGCAGGACATGCCCATGCCCTCGGACGAGAGGCCACACTGTAAGTACCACCCTTGACAACATGATCTCATTTCAGACGAAACACGTCCATAGCGGGACATAGGCTTCTTGATAACTTATCAAGAAGCGTCGCTTTAGTGGTCAGTTCATGAGAAAATACAGGATGACTTTTAATTCACTGGCAATGATTCAGGGGGTCAATAAACAAATCATATGAATTCCACCCATTTCAAGTAAAAATATATATATGTATATATAAGATCTGCTTAGTTATGTTCGCTTAACTAGATTAAATAAAAACATCATCTACATTTAACTTGCATTGCAACTTACAACTGTAACTAAACTACCAAAACAGATTTACTTATTAGAAACTTATTGATTAGTCGACCAGCAACCTTGGTCTTGGATTGAAACTGAAACCTAAATGTACCAAGCTTGCATTTGAATATTGAGAATATTAAATCTTTTGACTGAAGCTTTTCCTGGAGCGGTTTACGAACTTTGAAGGTATCATTTACAAACCTTACGTGGAATTGCCCAATTACTTCGGACAGATACCGGGAATTATATATTCCCCTTTAGTTGTTCACTGGATATCCTGAATGCGGTGAAAATCGTGGCTTTATTTTACGTGGAAAACATCCTTTCATGATATTGAAGCGAAATTCTATTCAATCTGTATTCAGAGAATTCTGCACGTTTGCAGAAATTTTCAATACAAATTTAATTTAATTTACGATATTATGATATTCTCTGAGTTGCATTATATTATTGAAGTAGCAGTACCTAGGTTTTTAAATTTCAATTACTCTGTTTAAAACAAAGAGAAATACCTACCTCGAGCGAAGAGAGCTTCAACTTGAACTGTCATTAATTAACCACGTCTGATCTGTCAAGTGCGCTCTCGTAAACATGTCTATAATATGTCTGTCTCACTGTCTGCTAAGTTAGTAAGACTTTACGTAGATATTCCTAAGCTTGTAAAAAAATTCAACTTCGTTCATTATTGATGGAACTGTAAACAACAAGAGTTTTCAAGTATTTATGATATATCGTCAAAACACAAACGAACTGTAGTAATATCAGTGATAAAACTAACAATAACAAATCCAAAAACATTAAACTTTAGATAACATTAATTATCTATTTTCATGGCCAACAGATACAATCACTTATTCAGCTAATAGAATCATAGTGTTCATCCAATGTTTCCTTAAACAAAATGAATGAATAGACACAGTCTACCACAAAAACACATGAGTCACATCAGTTCCAATAAATCTGTGCCGCGTGTACCTACAAGCTACGGACGGTAGTCAGTTGCGTCGGTTTGTAGCTGAACCGACTAGTTTGAAGTTCAGGTTAAGCAATTGTACATGCTCAACAATGAACTACAGTCATTCGTGAATAATTAAAAACTATAGTGCCAAACGAAGATTTGAGATTAAAAAATCGCTTGGCAAAATTACCCAAGAGTAGGTATATTATTATACACTAAACATAACTATTTTCTTTCAAGAAAATCATTAATTATTAATATCCTCCAATTCCAGCCTTGTAGTTGTAATAAGCGTCTCATTAAATATATTTTCGGATAATACTTACCTACGCTCAAAAGGCACGTGCAAAGAGATTTAGTTTACAATTTTATACCACGTGTCATGTCAATTTCAATCACGAGCTGTATTGTCGTCGGAATACTCAGGAACAGTGGAAATATACCTTCTGTATTGCTACTAAACTGTTCGTACATATTTAAAGTACGTAAATATGTTTCGCAATCTATGTCGAGAGATTGCGGTCGTGAGCTTCGTTAAGAAGCATTGTTTGACTAATTATATAGACCAGCATTTTAAGATCAAAAGAATTTCCGAACGAAATTATGTATACTTACTGTTAGTATGTACAGTCAACAGCACATCAAGTTAATGCAAACAGTCAAGTTTTCTCATTCGATTTTGAACTTAACCGTCAACATTTTAAGGTTTAAAACCATTGGAGAAATTTGACAGTTTTGTAAAACCCGTTGTGCTGGTGACTGTACCTACAGCGATTAGTATTAATGACTTGGTTCATACAGGTTGGAACCAATAATGTTTATTGTATTTTCCATTTAGAATTAGTCAGCAAAATCATTGCTAAGTGACGTCGCAGGCACGAGGCATCGTAGGAAATGCGTAGTACTATACAGTAACCCAGTAAAGTTGACGTCGCTGCATGTAAATTCAAGTAATTAGGTCTTTCTTGCACTGACTGATTCCTCATAATTGCTAATTAATGCAGGTCAATAGTGTTTATTGACCTGGATTGTCTCATCATGTCTTGCTCTTGATCTTGCCCTAATTTGTTTACGAGAGCATTAAGAGAATTGGTTATGGGGTATGCGAGCGTAAACGGTTCATTACTTACGGTCCCTGTCTATTTATATCGTACTGGATGACTATCGTAATACTTTATTCGATGTACTGCTTATGAAATGATACCATGTTTTATGTTTGTTGTAGATCTGCAGCCCCGCTCAGTCCGCAGCGTGGACGCGTTGGTGAACAGCGAAAAGCGCGTGAAGCGCTGCGCGTGCAGCTGCGGCCCGTAGAGGCGCACACCTTGCGCACGCGCACCACGCTACGCTAGCGCTCACGCGCTGCTCTCCGTCCATTTCCCAATTTCCCTTGTAAAAGTTAAACAAACCTGTTAGTTAACATAATAACGGCTTGTCTATAACATTTCTGTAAATAAAGTTGTTAATCCATGAGCTTCCAACGATGGTCTTTAATTACCTAACGCTGCATAGAGGTTGTATTTATGGGAAATTCTAATAATTGTTAAATAATTATAAATTTTATAGATCGTTTGCTTCATGTTTCGATGTACCTTTGAATTTCTTTTATCGACTGTCTACTTGAGAATGCAATGTAAGGGTAGTTTCTAGTTTTAACATTAGGTACGTATGTTTAGGTGCATATGTACATGTTGTAATTGTGGTAGGTGGGTAGGAGGAGGTCGGCGAGGCAATATCCATCTGCAAGATTAACTCACAAGCTCGAACACGTTCTGTTCGTTTGTTGTAAATTAGTTTTTGAGAAAATAGCTCTGATTTGTAAAGATAAGAATATTTGCATTTGTTTGGGGATAAAATAGAAATGCATTTATTTCTGAAGGGACTCTTAAACCTTGTTTGCAAACCTTGCTCCTTAATTAACTAGTGGTGATATTGTAAAATTAAAATCAAACTTGTATTCTATTATTGTGATCCTAAATTAAATTTGAACTAGTTTTATTTGGCTGAATTTTATTTGACCGCTTGTCTCGACAGACCCTGAACCTGCGCACTTACCTAAATATTTATTGTTCACGCAGAACATAAAAACGACTGAGACAAAACACAATGTATACCAATCTAAGTTACATCTGATACTCAGAGGTAGGTAAGTGAGGACACGGGACTCTTAAACCCCTTTACAAGAGTATCGATCAGCTTCCAATGACATTCGATGCGACAGAATTTCAGTAGGTATTGTCTACTTAAGTTGTATCAGTTGTGAGACGATTGGCTCCGGGATGCTTGTAACCCGAGGATGAAGTAGTTTGTGCTCACTGCGTAGAGAAGTCTCGGTGTACCTACCTCGATAATCGATCACAGTTTAGGGTCGAAGCACACTGGTACAGAGTAACGACACGAGTTACTTCACAACGTAATACACATTTGTCTATCAAGATGTCTAATCTTGATAGACAAATGTGTATTACGTTGTGCTCGTATTCGGGTGAATGCATGGTGAGTGCGAACAAACAGAAAAACATACAGCCAACTAGCAATTGCGAAATCGGTACTTACTATGGCAAGTGCATGATTGTGAATCTACGCACATGCAAGGAAATTTGGCGCTCTGCTTCAACTCGACTCTATTATGTCAGTGAACCTTGACCCTAACTCAACTTAAAGCCAGTTGAAGCTTTGTGCCGTGACGTCACATTACGCATCCAATTACTCGAAGGGACTTAGTGCGTGATGCAGTAAGTGGCGTTTTTGAAACTGGGATTTAGATAATATTTCAGTCACGATAAACAAAACACATATCTGCCTTTAAAAGGGTTAATTTGTGAGTGCCAATGCTACTAATTTTCACATATCTCAATCGCAAGCTGTCAAAAATGTATGAAAATTTTATTAAAGCTTTTTTGACAGTTTGCGACTGACATGCGAATGCGAAAGTTGTTTAAAAATTAGTACCTACAATTGGCCCTCAGATATATTTCCATTTTTTCTCATATTATAATGCAAGGAAGCTTCTATCGTTACGTTGCAGATTAAAAATGGCCTACATATAAGTAGAAGGTACTACGCGACAGATAGTTTGGGTGTACTTCGATAGGCCTGTCATTCCTGCGTGCATTCCGAACTCCAATGAGTACTCGACATATCTTCCGACAGACAGTAATTTCGTAAAGGTGTCTCAGACGCTTACACGCCCATCATAACCCCGAGGCAACAGGCTTTAGGATGAAAACAAGGGCCTCAAACTGTTACGGAATTGACTCGCAACTTGTAGAAGTGTGTTCTGGGATAATCTGGGAGAGGCAATTTATGATTGCCATTCCTTCTGTCTAAGTATTTTTATGTTTTATAAGTAAATATTCAACTGAAAAATAATAACTTAACATTGCATTACTCTAGTTACCATCGTAATCAGAAACTGTATAAGATTATAAGATCAACTGTATTGAGTGCCTGACATAGAGGTTTTTCTGGAGACCTCCGCAATGTAGGATTAAAAAAAAACATTGTTTAATTAACTCAATAGGAAAAATAAATGAACCTCTATGTGGGTACCAGTACGCTTAAGTTAATGAAATCCACAAATGTTAATTATTACTACAAAGTAGGTGCACAAAAACTGGCAATTTGATTTTAATTGAATCGTGGTGCGGTTGCGGCCAGAAACCACTAATGATTAAGTGGTTCGAACAGTCCAGAGCAGTTGGCGGGCTCAAAGAGATCTCGAAACATGGCCAGAATCCCGGGAAAAAGGGTTCACCCCGCCATAATTGCAAGCTTGGATTTAATTAAACAAACATGTTTTAACGACCGCTGTTTTAGTCATTTAACTACCAATATACATAGGTATATTTCTTTGACTTTCGAAAATGATTTTAACGATTATATGAAGAAATAATAATACTAACAAGTGTACCTGCCTTAAGACTGAAAGTAATGTCCTAGACATAGGTACTACTGCCTTGCAGATTTTATTATCTTAACAGCATTGGCATTTCTGCGTCGTTATAGCCGACATAAAAACGTCCTAGTACTCAAGTAAACAGAGAGGGGTTGCGCACACTTCTCAGACTTGTTTCCTATTTCCTTACAAACACTATTGCCCTCTGCTCAAGGGAAGCTGTTACAGGAGCCGTTTGTTAAAGTGTTAGTTCCTCGCTCAATATCGTTATGTAAGAGAATTACGAGAGGAAGGTGCTCGGTCCAATTTCCATTTCCTACTGCCAACATAATCCTACAGAATGTAACACTACAAGCATTGTATGTGACATAAAATACTATTTTGTTGTTCTGTAGATTTTATCAGAATTTTAAGAAATAAAATAAAGCTCTTACTAGGTCTGATGTACATTTCCACTATATGGATTTTCCATTTACTTAGAAATACTAAGGAAACTGCACTGGCAGACTAGCTGACGCCCGCGTCTTCGCCCGCTTGACAAATTATACACTAAAACCTTCCTCGAGAACCACTCTATCCATTGATGAAATCATCATGAAAATCGGTGTAGAACTTTTTGAGTTTATCGCGAACAGACAGACAAACGCAGCGGAGGATTTTGTTTTACAAAGTGTATATATGTAGTGATATGTGTATACAGGGAAATTGAAAAAATACCCGAAACCTCTTAGGCAGTGAAAGTACACATGATTATAAGCAACTTTTGTTTTGGTAAAACTCCGAAATCTCGAAAAAAATATCAGCTGTTTCATACAAAATGCAGTATTTAGCCAATGAAAATGTATGAAACAGCTGATATTTTTTTCGAGATTTCGGAGTTTTACCAAAACAAAAGTTGCTTATAATCATGTGTACTTTCACTGCCTAAGAGGTTTCGGGTATTTTTTCAATTTCCCTGTATATGTAGTGTGTATAATATGTAGTGATAGTGTTCATAAGGACGTATGTAAGAGTCCTGGAATATGTGGAGGTAGATATAAAGAGGATAATTATTATTACATTTCAATCATTATAAGGTCGTAGGAGTTCACTTACGTATAGACGCTTCTGCGTTTTATTGCCTGTGGAAATGAAATCAAGTAAAACGATATCTGGTGTTAAATAAATTATATTTAATTAAGGTACGAGTAATATTCGCGAGCCATGACGACAGTTACACAGTAACATTCGCTATCAGTCAAAAACACTCACACGCAATCCATTCACAAAACTGGGAAGGGGAATGTTTTAACATTTTATATTCACATTCACATCAGCTAAACTATAGTCAGGCAATGTTCTCGATGACTGAGTCTTATTGTTATAACTGAATATTATTAAAATTATGTACAAGACAAGAATCAATAAGTTCATGAGAAAACCAGAAATGTAATTAATGAGCAAAGTCATCAAGGATGTCAAACACCACAATTCCATAACGTCTTTGGAAAATAAATAAACGTTAATGGTTAAACAAAGTAAAAATGTGACGACTGCCAGGCTCCTGGCGAACTGTCGTATTTTATCGGACAGCACTCTGTACACGATAGCGATGTAAAGCCCCGTGCCGATGAAGATTAGCGGCCATCGGAACAGACTGCAGATCATCAACGTGACGTACCACTTGTGCATCAAGTCTAAGACGATTATTGCCGTGCACAGCGCGCTCACTGGTAATGGTATCAACCACGAACAAGACAGTACTCTATAAAAACTCATATGGCTTATTTTCACTAACACTATTATTAAACTATTATACATGTGTTTTATAAAAAAGAATACTAGTATTACTATTACAAAATCCATGTAAATTTGAAAGCAATATAAAATACTCTTGACTATCTCGTCTAGTGTTATATTACCTTGACAATCTAAAAACTTTAAAGTAAATACAATCCTTTTTATGAATCTTGCAAATGTTAGTTGCATTAACATTTGATTTCTATAATTTCTTCTCCATTTTTTCATCTTGATAGCTGCAGCAATTGATATTATTAACTCCAGAGTGGTCATAAACAGTTCGATCACAACAAAAGTCTGAAATATTGAATTTTCACTGTATAGCTCTTTTTCAAATTGAAAACTGGTTCGGGCACTTGCATTGGTGACGTTCTGTTGTTCTCCAGCACTTGCTGGTAACACTAAACTTCCATTGGACGTGTCTGCAGCGTCCGGCGCTAGCGTCGATAGCAAATCCGTGACATTTTCGATGTCAACACTCGATGGCACAATTTCCGTCGACATTTTGACCACATGGACGTATTTTACTATTTTACCATGAAGCACGTCTTGTGTATGTCCTGAAGCAGTGGGCTGGCTGGCGGTTCAAATGACACTGTAATGTGAAACGGGAAACAACAACTTACATAGGTATGTATTATTCATAGGTAAATGATACTACAAGTTATTGGAATTTGCGGTTAGCAGACGTCATAGCGGTGAGCGCGAAATACCCGAGTACGAGTTGCTTCCACTGATTATTGAATATACTTCATTCGTTTTCAGATCTTATACATATATATTACTGAAGAATGTGAAGAATTTAAGTCTAACAGTATACAAGATATTTATTTGGAAGCAAGTAGACGAATACGTTATTTTCTCGTTTGCAGAATTTAATATCCTGCGAGTTACCTTTGATATCACGATATTAAATGCTATTTTATATTTATTCCAACCAGGTTGCTGACTATGCAATGGTGAAATATGCGTAGCTTAACCTATTGGGTATCTAAGTGAGATAACTTTAAATAATGCAAGTGCATTTTATTATGAGAAATTACATGAAAATCATCGAGGGCATCAAGTTGGGCTTTTTGTATTATTAATTAAGGATACCTATGAATGTGTTCTGCTGACGTGACTGACTAAAAGTTACTACTTTTCCTGACAACTTTTGATTAATGAATTTCCAGAATGCCACCGCATTCTTGATAAGGTTCTAAACAGAAAGTCGAGAAAACATATACAGGGTTATTTGTAAAACACCGACAACCTTGCAGGACTGTTTTAGTATAATCAGAAACAACAACTTTTGTTCTATGACTTTTTACAAAACATTTACCAAAATTTTGATTTCGTTGTCCTATCTAACACATTACAACTCTGTATTTTGCTGTACCTACCTATAATACGCCTGGCGCGCACTGTCCTCGTAGTAATTATTTTGGGTTATTAATTATTATGCTTCGCAAAGATTACCAAACGTTTAGAGCGTTCAATTTAAATATGTTTATTTTTGTATGAAAACCTGATGAACTAAAATATGATGATTTTTTAAGAGTAATAGAACAAAAGTTGTTGATAATGCTGTTAGTAACATATTCCTGAGAGGTTGTCGGGGTTTTACAAATAACCCTGTATATTGAACATAAAATCGGATTCTTTTCTGCAATACACACACACAAAGTAAAAGTGGATGTTTAGTGACGGAAATAACTTCAACAGAAACTTGGCACTTTCCTTAAGAAGTCCTTTAACTGCGCCAGATAAACATGGCTATTGCTTCGCGTGAAGGGTCCTTGCGAAAGCGGTGCGATCAATAGGTTTAAAATATGGGTCACGTTCAGTGCGAGTCCACTCCTACTCCTACACTACGAGGCACGGAGACCAGCACAGTGCACAGTGCGCAGTGCTCACCTGCGAGCTGTGCCGGTCCTCTGTGCACACACTCTTGCTAATATTTACTACTTAGGTACTTACTGCACTCTCGATACATTCGCTATTTACTTTGTACAGGTACGCTCAGTACCATATGGCGACAAACGGCAAACAGTAGAACTCCATACTTGCGCGACATTGAGATTGAGACAGCTTAATAGTCTAGTCAACAAGTCCTTATTTGATAAACTTTTTGCAGCTCAAAAATCATCAACATGCATTTCCGAATCGAATGATACCTACCTCATTCATATTTTTCCGAGACTGCTGAAAAGAGTTGAACAAAAAAGCATTTGTTGAGTAGACTAAAATGTTTGGAGGCAAAGAATGTTTGATCCTTTTTACTAGCATATGTGTAAAGCACGCATCGTATACTGTTGGCTGGATATTCAGCATTTTCGGTCTTAAATTGTCTAAGACCATTTGAATTTAGAATTTGCCAAACAGAGTTTTCTGAATGATACTAATTTACAAAGGATGAGCTCACCAAGTTCTGTCCGGCTTTTAACTAGGACCGCAGTACGGCAGTAGTTTACGTAACTAACCTATACGTACGTACTGTACAGTTATTTCTGTTGATTGTTATTCCAATTAGTGTTTCGATGCCGATATTGTAGTCCGGATCATCCCGGCTAATCTATTAAGGCTTAAAGTCTGATTTTATTACTACAAATTAATACAATATTGTTACCATTCCAGTAACGGGAAACATTCGTAGAAATCATTTTAATCTTTATTTAATACAATTTACGGACTATGTTGACAATAGTTAACATAACTATCGATGGAATGTTCGCCTTCCACACTCCTACTTCGCAAATGAAACTATTTCCCAAACTTTTCTGCATAAGCGGATTTCAGATAGTTTCGGTGGAAGTGTTAAACCCAATTTTCAAAACTAATACGGTTAGTCTTCATTATTTCACTTCAAAAGGGATTATCTCGCATGTCTGCTTGGCTAAGGATTGTTTTGTGTGACCTAAACTACTTTCTGTTATTTAAGACTACACCCGATTGCAGTAAATGAAAACATAAAGACATAAACATGTTCTTATTATTGCAAAGTAATTGCTGTAACAACATATTAGTAGTGCCTAGTTATAGGGTAAACATAATAGTTGGCAGGAAGTGGGTTCTCGGCACTAAGTCTAACGATGCCGCAATCAGAGTCACCAGATAGAAGGTCTAATGCCTATTAACAGTGAAATAAACTACAAGAGCCTGTAGAAAAAGTTCAGAAAGAAAAAGAAAGAAATCAACGAAAAGTCAGAAATGTTTGAGATTCTCAAGCGCTACCGAAATGTCAAGTAATCAATTCCAAATATTTTGACGTTTCGACGATCGCTTTCGTTAATCTTTAGCCTAAGTGACATTATATCAGCGACAATAAATGTAAACAAAATGTATTTCAATGTCAAACACTACCAAAACATCACGTGGTCAAACCGTTACATTTCATTTTTACCATAAGGGTGCCTGTCCATTTGCGTGGAGAAACGGAGAAATATTCATCAAAATGTCAGTGAGTAACCTGGTGCGGAGATTTTATGCAAATCCATTGGTTAAATTTTCTCAGTTTCTCCGCTCCGCTGCCTCACTCCACTGTAATGGGCAGGCGCCATAGGCGCCCTTATAGTTATATTGTTCGTATTCGCATTTTAATCTGTCAAAAATGTTGGGGAATTGAGGCTTTTTTGGCAGTTTGCAACTGACATGCTAATGCGAACTTTTTTTTTTAATTTGAAGAATTGGTACTTAGATAACGATTATGGTAAAGCTGAAATGTAAAGGATTGACCACGTTGTTTTAAAAATTAAGAATTGGGCAAATACAAATTTCTTTATTTTAAATAGACCTCTTTCAGTCACTTTTAATAGTCAAGTTCTGTCTGTCAAATAGATGAAGCTAATTCTGCCGCGCTAGCGACAAGAGCAGCAAGTTGTTCTGCAGCAAAACACACTCACCGGCCCAGCACAACACAGCACATCTCCAGCGCGGCACGTTCCAAAGAGTAGATCCTATTAAGAAGAACGTGCAAGAAACTTCATGGACACTGTTTTAAACCAGTTATCAGTGTTTATAAAATCATGGTAACATTCGTTATGAATTAATTGATGAGTGAAATTATACAATGTAAAATAAAAGGGCCTCTAATAGAATGTCACTTTTTCTACAGACTTTTGTCAACAGACCAATTAACTTGCTTCCGTACATTCATCGAATGACACATAGACGTACGCACGAGCGCTACGTTTGCCTCCGCGACTAATTCATCGGGAAAGTCAAGGGAGTCACTCACTAGTAAAGAAATCGCGAATTGCCTCCAAGAAAAAAAAACACAAGTGTTACGCATAACTGGGTGACGAGCAATGACGGAAAACGAGAAGAATATTTAGGTCCCAAGAACTGAACTCCGATACTGTATGTCAGTAATACCTAATGCAACTAAACTAAATTTTAACCACTACCTATACGATATCTAATCATATTATCCTTACGAATATATACCAAATTTTACGTAAACAGGAAAACCACATTTCAATACTATTTCATTAAAATTCCGCGACTTACTATTGGTTTTCATTGAATAATGACTAGTATCCATCGTGCTTTTCCGTACGGTACTTTGAAACTAATATACACGTGTGCTAGCTTTAGCTGACGTGTGATAGTTTCCGTTTCTTCCGAATAAGTATTCTGCGGTTTCTTATGTGACGGAGTAGTGGAGTGGCCGACACTCGCCACGCTCATTTCCGGCCGCCAATCGATAATCAGATCCATTGATGTGCACTCCGCTTAGATTGGATTTGCGACCTGTAGATATGCGCCTTGCCTTGGCACGCACGTCTGCCTCAACCAAGTTATTATCCTACTTATCCTTATAATCCTCATGTCGATGTTATAATAGAACACCATTTAATTAGGTAAAGTTATTATGATTTGTACCTGCAAATATTGAAATATCGGTATATTGTTGACTAGCTGACCCGCGCAACTTCGTCTGCGTCACATTTTCCATTATTGCTCCGTTCCTATTTGTCTTAGCGTGATGATATATAGCCTATAACCTTCCTCGATAAATGGGCTATCTAACACTGAAATAATTTTTCAAATCGGTCCGGTAGTTTCGGAGCCTACTCAATTTAAACAAACAAATCTTTCCTCTTTATAATATTAGTGTAGATTAAAATTGAAGAAAAGGTCAGGTATAGTTCTGAAAACTGGGTTAATAAATATATCTATGTGTCCATCTAAATTACGTATGTAACTATTCACTCGAACATTCAAAAGTTTAACAAGTTCCACAGTATTTTCGACAGTCATCAAATATCTACATGGCATATTTAGTAATAGTTGGGCATAGTCCCAATCCAGAAACATTTTTTTCACAAAAATAGTACGCCAGATAAGAGACCACTGGTTTCTCTATTTCATTGTTTTTTTTCGGGTTTGATCGACATTTACAATTTTTGATTCCCTGCCGAATAAGTCGAAACCGATTTCAAACCACTCTCCTGAGGGACAAATGTTGCAGTCGCGTACAGTTCATCGTGTTTTCCTTTTATTACATTTCATATCTAGAGCTCAATGTTCAGAACTTGTTCGTACTATCTGCTCATTTTATCACATGTCATGTTTGATGAGTGATAACATTCAATATGTATTTTTATCGACGAATTGTAATAAAGCCTTATGATGAAGGTTGGTCCTGTTTATATTTTTTCTATGAACGTTTATCGCGTGTAATCTTCTTTGCTGCTTCTGACGTACAGTTTTATGCGAATACTCAGAATTCGTATAACTTGATGTGGATTTTATGGCGTGTGTTAATTTACGCGCTCGTAACAGCTAGAGTTGGTGTGTAATGACTGGGGAAGACAATCAGAAAGCTATCTAGTAGGTTGTTAACTTAAATGTTTACCCACATCCGACACAGACCTTTGTTGACATGGAATTTTGAAACTTTTTAGGTAGATATTATTAGGCGGGTTGATTAACTTAAAAGCTTTTACGAAAATTATACCAAATGCTGTGTTTCCGTAATTAAATAAAGGTGACATGTTATTATTTTAATAAACAAACAAAATTAGCAAAATTACATAGCTATAAATATTATTAGAAAACTGTTAGGAAGTTGACACAGATTGTCTACGATAAATTGCAAAAAATAATCCATATTCAGCTGCTAACGATAATAACTGCTGGCATCCGCGTGCGATCAAAGTGGATGAAGCAAGCAACGTTCAAATTAGTTGATTAATTGGATCTTGGACTCGTAGCTGCCGGGGCTTGATAAGGCGCAGCCGAACTGGGCACAGCGACAAACAAAAGACGGTTGCTTAAGTCACTTAGCGGACACTGGGCGGTAACATTATATAGGTTTATACATACCTAAAATACACATTGGAAAATACTGTGGCGATGGTCACGACCTTTAGCGGGGCGACTTGCGATGCCCTTCGTGAAATATGCGCGCGATTTCATGACATACCAAAACTTGTGATTATAGATGACGAGATATGGCTAAAGTGGTTGGAGGCAATACTTATACTTATTTAAACCTCTCGCGCGACAAATCGTTAGTTTTTCCGTCGCGGAAGCAATAACCGCCATACGGTCGCTTTATTAGATGAGTCGGAATGATTCGTACTCGAAACCACTTGCTTCGTATGTTTACCTGCAGTCGCTAACGCAAGCTGCTTGAGCGTGTAGGTCGAGACCAAGGGGAATAACAGGAAAACGATAAAAAAATTGGAGCGTTCAAATATTCAAAGTACATATTTTACGTACATGACTGCGTAATATTGACGTCCCAATACCTCCATTTACCAGGTAAGGTGTCATCTATGTTGTTTTACACGGACCCTAGTGCGGGACCCATCGACGTGACAAATTGCCGCAACAGACGCTTGTCACGTGCTACGTTTAAATAAACTTGAGGAAAAGTGTCACAATATAATTATAAGTAGTACTTATCACTTGTGTGGTAAGCACAAGTTCTGGACAGTGCAAATGTTCTGGATGCAGACTAAGGAGGCACTAGTGAGGTTAAAAGTCTGCTGAATGACGTCAAAGAGTTAAAATTATCCTGTTTTTATTCATTATTCTATTGTTGACATTTAAGCAGGTAAGTTGATAACCACACACACTGTAAGCTAAGGCACTTAAGTAATTTTAGTCCGGTCAATTTAGACCAAAAAAAAATTAGAGTGAAGGTGCATAAAATCACAACAAGCTGAAAATCAGGAAAATTGTTCAAAACGTAATCTATACTAATTACTATTATACTAATATAATATTATTAAGCAGAAGAGTTTGTTTGTTTATTTGGTTGAATGCGCTAATCTCAGGAACTACTGGTCCGATTTGAAAAATTGTTTCAGTGTTAGATAGCCCATTTATTGATGAAGGTTATAGGATCCTATTTGTCTTAGCGTGAACATCACGCTAAGACAAATAGGAGCGGAGCAATCATGGAAAATGTGACGCAGACGAAGTTGCGCGGGTCAGCTATTTAAAAATAAAATTTTAAAGTTCTCCATCATTTCCGTCTATGGAAAAAAAAAAACTCGAGGTCAAATGACAAAAAAATAAGTTTTTCACGGTTATCAGCAAATGGTAAGTTTTATCATAAAAATACCTTGGACAAAAATTGTAGATCATAAAATTATCTATAAAATTGTTTCAATACTTTTTTTTCCTATGAGCCACCGTTTCTGAGATATAACGATTCAAAAAGTTGTAAAAGTTGATATTATCGTCATAATATGCACGAGTACGCCACGTATATACATCTTTAGAGTTGTTATTTATGTCGATTTTTTTTTCTATCGGTCAATATAACTTATACTTAAAATATAAAACATACATAAGTTATAAACTATAAAAAATTGTTATCACCAACGGCATCCGCTTTCTTCTTTCTATGTACGGAGCTCCTAAAAAGTTGTTTTTTTTATTCAGCTTAGACAAGAAAGACGGATACTTCAAAAATTCTAGTGATTTTTGCGGAACTAACTCGGCAGAAACAGCTCGCAATATCAATGTTGCGTTTGAAGAGGGTACTGCTAATGAAGGCACCGTGCGATTTTGGTATAAACGCTTTCGTGATGGAAACTTTGATTTGAAGAACGAGCCACGTGGAATACCGCCCACACAGGTGAATAACAATGAATTGAAAGAGACGGTGGAAGCCGATCCGAGCCAAACTACTCAGGAATTAGCGGCATGATTTAAGGTTATCATTTACAATATTGAATCATTTGCGTCAAAACAGTAAAATAAAAAAATATGAAAAATGGGTACCTCATGATTTGACTGATCTGCAGAAAGAAACGCGTGTTGAAACTTGTGTTGCCTTGTTGAATCGATACAGAAATGAAGGAATATTGGATCTAATTGTGGCATGTGATAAAAAGTGGATTCTTTACGATAACCGCAAGCAAAAAAAGCAATGGCTGGCCCCAGGTCAAACGCCGCGACAGTATCCTTAAGCAAAGCTTGCCAATAAAAAGGTGGTCTCAGCATGGTGTTATTCACTATAGCTTTCTCCGATCTGGTTAAGCAATAACGGCAGATGTTTACTGTGCCGAACTCCGAACAACGATAGCAAAACTAACAGTGAAACAGCTCCGACTTATGAATCGATCTTCACCATTATTGCTCCATGATAACGCGAGAGCTCATACAGCAAGAGAAACCGTTTTAACTCTACAGGAACTGCAATTGGAAACCATTCGGCACCCTCCGTATTCGTCAGACCTTGCTCCAACGGACTACCATTTTTTTTCGTGATTTGGACAATTTTGTTGGGGGCCGAGTCACCCGCGTCCTTAGGAGAATACCCTTCAGCGAATCCCTACACGTGGTCCCCGGGTGGTGCTAAACAGGTGACACTAACCGCCTCCGTGGTCTAGTGGTTATACCACCTGATTCAGAACCAGAGGTCCCGCGTTCGATTCACAGCGGGGGCAAATTTTTCGCTCGGTTTTGTTGGTGGTAGGACTTGTTCTAACTCCGCCTGGAAAGCTACCACCATCATGTCTAAGTCTGTCGCCATAACAACAATGTTAACAGCATTGTTGTGTTCCGGCAGTTAGAGGTATGATAGCCAGTTCCTCTGTGTAAGAGGATTCTGGGTGAAACTTGCTTCCATCTTCAGCCTAATCATCACTTTCCATCAGGTGAGATTTGGGCCAAGAATTTCCCCGTTTTGTGTAAAAAAAAATGGCAGTACAAAATGCTTTCACACAGTTTGTCGAATCTAGATCACCAGAGTTCTATCGCAAAGGCATAAATGACCATCCGTGTCGTTGGAAGGCAACGGAATCGCTCTAACATAACGTCGGATATATGCACGTATTACAAAATAAATTTATTTATCCCATTTCAAGAGCACACAATTCAACAATTAATCGAGAGGTTTGCGAAACACCGTAAAGTAGTATTGACATTAACTGGTGTGTTACCTTCAAATTTTGCAGTCAGTTCTGAAATTGAAGACGCAATTTTGAAGTATTCGGCAGTGGAAAGCAGCTGTGACTATCACCTCCCCTACTCCAAAATCTGCTTTGGAATACTTGCTGAACACAACCAGTGAAAACAGACTGAACGGCTTGGCTCTCATGAATATTCACTTTCAGTAGTTTAATCTAATAAAAAAATTGCCCACAAGATACTAAAACCTGGCTACGCCCGTGGTCATTGTAATATTATGCTTCACTTTAAAGTTTTGACTATACACTACACTTTTTTGCGCATGAAAATGCATAAGCAGGACTCTGCGACGAAAATATTGGCATTTTTCGGTGATCTGGGGGGACCGCCCCTTAAAAGCGTAAATTGGTTTTTTGCAGTTTCTAGCTTTTAAAACAATGAGTAACCCACGCAAGCCGTAACTGCAGAGAGCAGTGCTCTAAAAGATATCGGCGGCGTAGGTGGTTGTAAGTCAACCCACGCTATCTGTCATTAGTTCGCATCTATGAATATTATGACAGACTATTTTTAGCCCGTGACTTTGGCCTAGGTGCTATTTTTTAGCAATATTTCAATGGTATTTTTTTTGTACACCAACCACAGAGTAGACTTTTAACACAAAGGTTGGCAGGTTGATAATGCCTTGTAGCATTAACTCAACATATGTAGGTACCTCCACTGTACATAAAGTTTAAATAAATAAATTGTTGCTTGATTCTGGTTGGAGAGCTTCTCCTCTGCAAACTTCCATACCCTCGTGTAACCCTACTTAAAAGTTATTTTACGACTTTTACTTGTTCTGCAGTGTATTTAATTAAGTTTTAAGTTGCAACTGGCAAGTTTACACTGGCTACCTATTTTACAATTCTGGGAAATAAGAAAACAACCTCAAGTGATCTACCTCTACTAAATACCTTTCAAACTTGTTTGTAACTTCATTAGTAAAGTGAAGTCAAAGTTTGTCGTCTGTCACAGCTGGATTTTTTTAGACCGCATGGTTTTCATCTTTTGATAGAAACTGTAAAAATTTTGACCATGTCTTATCTCTTAGTTTGCAATGAGAAAATCTGAAATTATTATATGTGATAGAAGTTTATGTAAAGATTACAGGAATAATAAAATAATGCATCTATATAGCACAGTTTTTCAGAAATCAGCAACAAATATTACCTACATTAGTTCCACTATCGATCAAGAGATGGCGTTGATCTAAAACTAGAGTATACACTGTTGTGTTAAAATTCTCTGAAGAATATAGGCCCCGCAGATGACAATCCTCGGTACGCCGAGGGTTTCGTACCATCATATAAAACGTGTGAGTCCGATTCGCTCTTGACCGGTGTATGTGTGTTAAATTTATTTTGATACCTAACTGGGACCTGGGACACTGAACATTTAGATAGATTGTATAATTATTATGAACTGTTAATAATATGTACATCTCTCAGCGTACTCAAATGGACTCGGAACTCGACGCCCTGGATAAGCGGGTCCGTACATTGCTTACTGCATATCGAATGCAACACCCACGGTCGTCGGTTATGCAACTGCATATCCCGCGAAAGTGTGGTAGTCGAGGCATTTTAAATGCCAAGACTCTCCACAATCGCGAGATATGTAGTCTCAGGGAATATTTCCTAGCTGTCGACGGGGGTATGCATCGAGATGTAGCGGCGGTGGACAAGGGACTCACCCCGCTCTCGTTGGCAAATGAGAACTGGCGCAAACCTGCAGTGCTTGACACTAACGATCGTAGGGCGGTATGGCAGAGTAAGAAGCTTCGCAGACGCTTTTTCCGGGCCCTACACGGGCCCGACGTAATCAACTAGCGTCCGTAGCCGTCCATAGCCGTAGCGTAGCCTGGCTGCGTTTCGGTGATCTTTTTGGAGAAACCGAAGGTTTTTTCTGTGCAATTATGGACGAAGTTATCATGACGAATAACTACCGGAGATTTATTGTGAAGGACGGTACGGTCGACATATGTCGGGCATGCCACCGTCCGGGAGAATCAATTGGCCATCTCTGCCCGGTCGATTCCGTTGACATCTCACCGTGATCACTTATTTAGGTGGAGTGAACGACAAGTGAGCTGTCATTCTTATCTTGTTTGTTTTATTTGGCAGCTCACTTGTCGTTCGCTTCGCCTGAGTGTTCACTTCGACATGTTTACTGCTGGTTGTACTCGTCTAGCTAACGGAGAATACTTGCATAGGCACAACCTTGTAGCCAGGATTATCCATCAGTAACTTGCTCTAAAATACTCTCTTGTGGTGTCGGGGGTGCCGTATTACAGGTATGCGCCCGACCCAGTTCTCGATAGTGGCAATATCAAACTGTACTGGGATCGGTCCATCATCACTGACAGGACTATTCTTGCCAATAAGCCTAATATAGTGGTGATGGACCGAATCGAGAGGCGTGCAATGATTGTAGACATAACCGTCCCGCGAGATGGGAAAATCGTGAAAGCCGAGAAAGATAAACAAATCAAATATCTTGACTTGGCTCGCGAGGTTGTCGACATGTGGGATGTGGATTCCACAATAATTGTACTGATAGTAGTGTCGGCCAATGGCTTAATAGTCACGAGCCTCGACCAACACCTCAGGAGGCAACGAGAGCGTTAGGGAGCTGGATCAAGGACTGGATTCAGAAAACGGTACTTCTGGATACGGTTCGTATTGTCAGGTGGTTCCAATCTCTGGAGACCTGACTGCCGGGAGCTTGGACCCCGTTCCCGATACCGGTGGGCTACTGTTTTAAATGTATTTTTTTGTAATATTTTTTTTTATTGAAATATTACTTAAAAATATAAACAATGAATAAGCGAAATAAAAGTAACAAACGTGAAAAGAAATCATTTGGCTTAAATGACAATGGTGATTCTATGGCCGAAGAAGCCCAGCTTGCTGACTTCTCGTAAAACTCTATGAGCGAGCACTCGAACCATGTAGGCCTAATTATTCAACCCCAAACTGCTCAAACATTTTTTTTAAAGAAAATTCAGTTGCCTCACGCTAGTAATATCTGCTGTATCGTGGGTGCGTTTAAAACATAGAATCACACGTACACAAATAGGAATAACTATCTTTAAGCCATGTAAATATTTGTTCCGTGCGGGAATCGAAACCGCAACACGCAGCGCAGTAGCGAATCACTCAACCACTGCGCCAACCGTGTCGACAAAAACAAAATTGAGCATCCACTCTAATAATATACGAACGTTATGATATATTAAGCAAAATATGAAATTAATTTTCCTTGTATTATCGGGGAACGACTTGGCAGTCAAAACTTTGGAAATCACCGTTCGAACGACCACTCGTTTGAGAATAAATTACCACAAGAAAGTTTTACGCCAAGTAATTAAGTTAGCAAGTGGCACTCAGTTAATACTAGCTTCTGCCAGCGGCTTCACCCGTGTGAACCCTAGGGAACATATTCCCGGGATGAAAAGTAGCTAGTAGCTTACATGTTATTCCAGACTATAATGTATCTCTGTTCTAAATTTCATCAAGATCAGTTTAGCCGTTCTGGCGTGATTGAGTTACAAACATCCAAACTTTCGCATTTATGATATTAGTCGGATAGTTACAGGTTAGATATTTGTGATAAAATTAGGGCTTACTCGACGATCTAACAACTACATGAGCGGTTCAAGTGTCGGGAGAAGCTCTTTAGATGCATGCTCGACTGGCAGATGTACCTAGGTACTGGGAGTTATTAACTATGTGCACATATGTATGACACCACTTAACTCTGAGAATAATACTTCTTCGTTTGCGTAGGTTTAGTAGGCAGCCCACAAACTTCATCTTCTATACCTCCCTCTTTATATGTAACTAGCTGACCCACGCAACTTCGTCTGCGTCACATTTTCCATTAATGCTCGTCTCTTTTTAGTCTTAGCGTGATGATATGTAGCCTATAGCCTTCCTCGATAAATGGGCTATCTAATACTGAAACAATTTTTCAAATCGGACCAGTAGTTGCTGAGATTACCCCCTACATACAAACTTACAAAATTACAAACATACAAACTTACAAACAAATGTTACCTCTTTATAATATTAGTATAGATGTGTAAATTACTGATTTATAGACTCAACGTAGGGCAGTTCGCTCTAACCACACATTTTGTTACTAAGAGCATTTTATACCCATCGTAACTTCTAAACGAAATGATAGATTTGAATAATTTAACGTGTAATTTACATGTACATAATCAACCTTAATTATCAAACCATTTAAATGGATGAGGATTAATATCATAATACCAAAGTCACCACTATTTCATTACAACCGGGTTTTGATTGAATTATTTGCGCAAAAAGCGGTTATTGCGACTTAACCATAATAGTTAGAATCACACTCTTGCAGACTTTTTATAGGTCATAATGAGTACTTTGATTATTAACAAATTATTTTTATGTGTCATCAATAGTTTTCACAGCACAAGCCAAATTATGAATTTTATGGGCAAAATTTTGCTACTTTGGGTTACCTTGTTGAAATTTTCTTAAGAACCTATATTTTTTTTGAAAATTTGCTCATCAGGGATAATGTTGGATTTCTAATGGTGAAATAATTTTTCAAATCGGTCTTATAGTTTCGGAGCCTATTAATTTCAAACAAACAAATATTTCCTCTATGTGATATTATTTAAGTGTAGATCCAGGTACTTATTGGTTTTACAGAAGCGCGATTTATTAAACATGTCGAAATGAACACTTAGGCGAAGTGAATGACAAGTGAGCTGTCAAACAGTACAAACAAGATAGTGAGCTATCAAACCGTACAAACAAGATAGATAGACAAGATAGAGTGAACGACAGCTCACTTGTCGTTCACTCCACCTAAGTGTACACGGTGAGATGTCGACAGAATCGACCGGCAGGATTGTGTTAGAACTTAGAAAGAAAGAAAGAAAGAATATTTATTCAGTACATACATAAAACACGCACGGTACATGGTAAAACTTAAAAATAATAAATAATGGTAGGTATGCTAAACTAAGTGCGTGTCTCAGGGCTGCACTAAAAAGGTCCATACTTACATAGTGACGTACAACGTGTCAGATTACAAATGATATCCATGGCTATTGGTATTATATAAAGAATATCCGCTATATCTGCTAGTACTGTAGGATGAATGAATATGGAGTTACAATTAGTCACAATATTTTTATAGGAAGGAGTAGCATTATACGGTTGAATTTCGTCTATAAAATAGTCATTAAAAGCTTGTGCAATTAGTCGAGGTTTATATATTTTATTGTCATTTATTTTTACATATTCAGGTACATTTTCTCTAGGATAGTTAATCTTATTTTTATTGATAATATTCCAAGTCGCTTTAGATTTATTCCTGGCCGAATTTATGTGAAAGATTTTTGGGTCAATGTGATTATTTTCTTTAAACGAGCAGTATATTGCTTTAGTAAAAATTTTAAAAAAAAGTCTTTAACAACAAAAAGGTTTTTTTTAATACGTTTTTCGTCGATAAAATTAAGTATAGTTTCCCTCATTTTCATATGTGCACATTAAAAAGACTCACACTGTATAAACCTTGAAGAAGGTAATGTAAGTTGGAGGTTGTATTAGTTTAATATAAAAAAATGCAAGCAGAAAAAATATATAAATCGCGTATCTTTTTATATTTTCAGTGAAATACGTCGCCATGACCAGCAGAACACCCTGCACGTGCTCTGTATTGTGAATTTTCTTCGAAATGTGCTGAAAATTTTCCGTTCTATTTGTAAATTTTCTATGGAAGATAATGTTGCTACGAGGACTGCTACGAAACGCTACGGTTGCTACGCCCCGCTACGAACGCTACGTCGACTTTCAATCAGCCAATTTTAAATTAGATTATTAATATACTTACATATTAAAGTTGGATAAAACAAAAGGGTGCATACTACATACAATATTTACTTAAAATAAATTAATGGTCAAATACTTTTTAGTAACAAGCTTTTATACATCTGTATTAGTTTTCGTGCATTTGATACCCATACTGTGGTAGTGCAGAAAAAATAGCTAGTCCGCGATCTTGGATGATCCGCCATATTGGAATTAGAATGACGTCACATAACTAAGCATGTATACCAAATTTTAGCTCAATCGGTTAAAGATAACTGATTAAAAGTTCAGTTTTAGCTTGTAATAAATGCAGTTAACGATCGACCAATGGTTTTGTCTGCAGTTTACAGGGGCGTTGTGCGACTTACTATTTTGCATTTATCGGTACATATTCCTTAAGTGATTGTTAGTGTTCGTATTGCTTGTATTTTATTTACTTAACAAAAAAGCTCGATATTTCCTTGTTAACTTTTCTATCAACAACTAAGAGGTAGTAAGCCCTTTCTATTATCCTTATAAGTTAACTACAACATAATCCCTATAGTATTTATTTTCACACATTTTTATCAACAATACGAAAATGACTTCAGGTAAGTTTCCAGTTGCTAAAAGATTTCTCTCTTGTGTTTGTACACAACTTGAAAATGGAAAGTCTGCATCTCGTAAAGTGCTTAAACATGTTTTTTTCTTAAGTTACATAATGTAGTTCGATCTTATGTGCCACGCAGGTATCAGCTTATGTTAATAAACGTACTTTGTGTCAAGAATTGGAACTGATAAGTGGTTTCCAAAAGACATTCAAACAGTAAAGTAATGATAACATTTACTTCGCGCTTAAACCCTTATGTAGTTCTGGAAAAAAGGTTAAAAAAATATATGTAAAAATATATGTTATGGCAATAAAGCTTCCAAGTGAATGGCCATAAATCAATAACATGATAGAGTTGTAAACAGAAGTTAGTGATTAAAAGAGGTTTGAGATCACCTGTCGCGTACACGATCAACAGGAAGGCACCCGGGCGAGGCTCGCAGGAGCGGAGAGGACGCCAGTCGCCGCCCAGCCGCCCCAAGCGCCGCACGTGTCCTCGCGAGCGCCGCCCTGCACCACGGCACGGTACTCGACTCACTTACGCCTCATCACGTACCAAATTCATTATCCCCAGTTTTGAACATCACAATAAACAACAAACATCTTTTCCGAAAACCTTTTAAACATTCTCGCAAATTAAGTTCGAATATCGGAAAAGAACTGAGATCGTTCGAAGTTTACAGAGTGCCAACGGATAGCGAAGGATTCTCCGCGCCCTCATCATGTATTTCGCTTGAGACAGGTAAGTTTTAAGAAACATTAAGTGGCAATTTATATATCACAAGTAGTTTTCTTTAGAAAACAATATTGTTTTTGTTTATATAACGTCTTATGTGTAAGCAAGCAATGTACGTATCTGTTTTACAACTTTTTATTTGCATGTTTATCGTCTCAATGAATATAATATTATTTATTGTTTTTTTAATATATATTTTTATATATGTATATATAGATATATATATATATAAAATCAATTATATATGATATGCATTCTACACACAATAAAATGCGGTGCATAATAAATAACAACATACTTTACATACATCAAACGTACACAAAGAAAAAAAAACCTATGTACATTCTCTTCATTTACAAATAAAACATTCTCTTGGTGAAGACATTTTATTGTTTGTACTTCACAAGTTTTTCGATGAAATCGTATGAAATACTTGTTTATATTGTATTACGTACTTTCATGACAAACAGGAAAAGCTGGACGTGCCTTGGATCTCTGATATTCTTTTGCACCGACCTCAGTCATGTAAGTGTACGTAGGTTTGGTTCGAATGCCAAAATGTGAAGGCCGCGGCTGCTAGCCACTTAATTTCAGTTTTGCATTCGTTCCGCTCATTGACGTGACTGCACACTTTAATTTGTAGTAGCCGCAACCACACATTAGTACCTTGTGCCAACAATCTAGCCTTAATTCACACAAAGATGAATGGTAAAGTTGTTCTAAAAGTAAAGTGCATGCCAAACAGAACGCTTGCCGCGTTGTTGCAAACATACACCGAACAATGAATTGAAGGTTTCTGTAAAGCTCGTTTTAAAGTTTTGGCAGAAATCGTCGATGAAAGCCACGTACATAGCTACGTTTTTTTTAATTATTCGTCCGCCGTTCCATTGCTGACTATTCTCATTTATGAAACACGTCGGGGTGGGTGACTGTCGGAAAATCCGGACTCTCAATTAGAATACGCGCAAAAAATTGCAATTTGATACTATTCAAATCACAATGGACGGAAAATATTTTCATTCAGAATATAATTTACATATTTCCACGAGCTAATTAGCTGTGATAATTTTGGTTGAATCTCACTAATCTTCCGATCTGGGAATTAGATTACATCTCGCGGATATTATCACCGTATGATTGAGTTTAGTTTAGACTCGGTAAGTACTTCATAATTTGTTAGGTACGAAGTTTGTGGGATAGATAGGATGATAATGATGATGAATATTACATACAGTCCAAATCAGACTCACCTTTCCGCCCTTACCCCATAAATCTTCCATCTGCATCTCTATCATCCGTCCTAAGTATTATTTACCCCTTCTAGAGTTACTATTAAATCATCGTTTTTTACACAAAACATCGATTGATTCAATTCTTTTACTATTGGCCAGCTAGTAACTTCCCTACCTGGATTTTGCTTAATGTTATTCCTCACTAAGGTACACACATCAATCAGTGTGCCGTGACATGGGTGTAACCGATCTTACAAACTTGGGCACCGAATAGGGCTGCCAAGGACCCAGAGAATTGTTTGATGTTCCTTGGACCCAATAACATTTCGTAATTTCCGCTTTGCCATCTATAGTGTTACAGATATTAATTGGGATTTTCCTGAAACTAAGATTACATGGGAAGCCGCTGTGGCTATAACTGGATTCAAAGGACAGTTCCGAGTATCAATAGTTACTCGGAAAACATCAAAGTGATTCTTAAATTCTGCGTACCTATTGGTGAAACAGCTCACAACAGTCCAATGTCTCTTTGTGCTTTTTCCTCTGAGGGCTTACATAATTCCACTGTATTTTGTTTTCCGTTTAGGCTACGTTGTACTATTGCAAGGAAAGGTTTTTTCAACAAAAAGCAGACGTATTTTTGATTTATTTGGCTCAAACTCATGAAAAACGCGAGTTATGTCGATCTTCAGGACAGGAATTGTCTGTGGTTTGTCAACATAGACTCGAAATATCATGTAACGCCTCAGAAAGTAGTCGAGCGGTGTTAGATCACATGATCTCGGGGCCTGTTGATGTCACCATCACGTGAGGTGACGAAGCCTTCGAACTTCTCATCCAAAAAATGTTTGATGAATTTGTTCTCTAAATGCAAAAAAGTCACGGACCGATGGCCGGACGGACAGCGGAGGCTTAGTACTAGGGTTCCGTTAGTTACCATTTGGGTACGGAACCCTAAAAGCTAGGCTGTTTAGCAGGACCTCTCTTCTTCAAAAAATCTACGAGTCTTAATTTCGGACATAAAATTTAGTACAAAATGTAAATTTTATTTATTGAAAAATAATTAAAATTAATAAAGTATGTTGTAAAATGTCGTAATTATGTTGGCATGTCATTATAGTTTCGCGGCTCCATAATGGTATCGACTTCAGTTCGGACTTCTACATATTCCTCGTCGACCGCTCTGACAGATTTTAAATTGCACCGAAATGTTCATATTTGCTTATAAAGTCGCAAATAAATTATAGTATTTTCGATAACAAATATAAGTTTTTACAGGTCACATTAGATGTAGAAAATAGAACAGAACCTAATATGACATTCCTGGCGTAGTTACTTCAATACATTGTAGCGAAGGAGGCTTCTTTGAAAGGGTTTACAACATGCCACAGACCTTTAATGTACTTTGCCTGAAGTTTTCAATTCTTTTTAGAGATAATGAAGCCTTGTAACTCCATTATTGTATCCGAGCCTAACTATAAGAAATGTGCGGTGTCTTTGTTGAAGCCTCGACAAAGATTGCTCACGATTTTCACAAAACATTTTATGATATTTTTTTATGTTGTAATGTATCAAAATTATTATGGTATAAACTTACATTTTACTTTTTAGGTATATGTGTGTATATGCTTTTTTTTTTTTTTTTTTTTTTTTTTTTAGGGATGGGAAATCATCCAATGACTCCTCCCGCTCTGGGTGTAGCGGGAGGGAGTGTCAGACTTCTACTGACTAAAACCCATCCATGTTCCTTCATTGCCCTTTGTGTTCCGGAGCCACGGTGTCTCTTGCGAATAATCCCGCGACTCCGGCAGGATGTGTGTATATGCTTAAGTTCTATTTATTAGCATTTGTGTTAATAAATTCAATATTGGTCTGTGGATCGGTAGTTTCCTCCGTGCCACGGAAAGCACGTTAAGCTGTTGGTCCCGGCTGTCATTTGGAGATCTTTGGCAGTCGTTACGGATAGTCAGAAGCCAGAAAGTCTGACACCAATCTTGCCGAGGAGTACCGTGTTACCCAGTTAATGGGTTGTGGAGGTTTGGTAGGCAGCCGCTCCACGTAAAATACTGGTATTCAGCTGAATCCGGTTTGACTGGAAGCCGACCCCAATATAGTTGGGAAAAGGTTAGGCAGATGCTGATGTGTTAATTAATTCAATGGATTTATTAGAGAATCGAATTTTTTATGCTATGATATCTTAGTTTGTTGTTAGTTTAGTGTTTTTATTAGCAAATTTTATTATAAAATAAATTATTAAATATTTTCTTAGTGCTCCCTCATTAGCTTATCGATGAAGAATATCCTAAAGTAATAAAAAAGGTCGGTAATCCGAGCGTCTATTTGAACAATTTTAAGATTACTGTATTTTATGAAATGAAAAAAGATTCTTGCTAATAAAACATGTTTATTTTCAATTGAGGGTAGTTTATTAACATTATTTTCATTTTATAAGGATGGCTAATTACTTCCTATCATCGTAGAGTTTGTTTCATTACAACAGATCATTTAGTTGAAAAGTTACACAGTTTTGTTTGCACTGGGGTCACAGTTGTGAACAAACTTTCAAAATCAATAAAAAAAAGATTATGAGTCACAATCACACTACCGTAAGAAAAGCGAAGCGAATAGTATTGCATTATGTATTAACGTGAAGGTCCATAAGTTAAAAATAAGCAGAATATTATTTTTTTGATGAACTGATGTATGATGTATGATGATGTCATGCATGACATAATATACACAATGTCAAGAATGTAGGTTGAAAATACCAGCTATATATATTTTTTTGTAAATATTTTTTCAGGCAATATTCCGTTTCATTTTATCATGTAGGTGCAATTATATTTAATCTCTTATAATAAACTCGGCCCTCAGATTGCCAAAATCCGTAGAATGTTTAGGCATTGGTTTATAATAAATAATCTATTGATTGAAACCAGTCTCATTCTTTTACATCTAGGCCCAAGATTATTTGGAAGCAGTTCCGTCTCCTTTGGGGGACAAGGCTTTATAAAATTCCACTGCAATAAAAACTGATTTTCAAAATTTAGCAATTAATATAAAAGATCTGACTATAATATATATATTGATTATCATAAAACTCATTCGTTTCTTATATCGATTGAAACGTGCTGTAGCTATATAGCCGTGCGCTAAGCTTCAACACTCATTGGATAACCTTTCGTTCCGAGTCCTACCAGATATTTTCATCTCTCGTAATCAAATTGTCTGCTTCCTTATGGAATTTTGACGAATTCAAGCTTCGACGGTTTCTGTGTTGTGTACTTTGCGCGTGGGTGAGCTCTCTGTGAGTGAGTTACAGCTTTCCAAAAATATTACTGCTTCAAGAGAAATACGTAATTTAAATATATTTTGGATTCGCGTAGATAAAACGAGCTTGTGTTATGTTTCCTCCGCATATTTAATGTTGGTTTCATCCGCGGTTCACTCGCGTGGTAATGTTTTCTTGCAAAATATTACTGAAAGCTCTGTAAATACATGCATACATGAGATCATGCGTTACAAAAAAAGTAATGAAACTGAATTCTAAAACAGTGTTGTCACAAACCTTGATCACTGTCAAGTAGGTATTGAATATCATAGCTATCTATTTTTCAGTTAATAGAGTAAAGTATGCAAGAGACGTAAAACATACTCTGTTGTCACACGAAGTAAAAAAGTGAAGTTATAGGCTAGCGTTTTAACTATCAGCCGATCATCATTTCGCGTCAGGTCAAGTCAGGTGGAATATTTGGAGCAAATACAAGGCTAAAATAAAAAGAATAGCGCTTTTAAGTCTTCAAAACACAAGTCCGAATTTTAAAGAGAATCTAGTTTAGATGCCACTTTAAGCACGGCAACGATTGAAAAAGAAGCAGAGAGATGGACGTCGCAATTTACATGAAAGTTTATTTGCCAAGTCTGCGTTGGACGCGAAGTGGAGGCTTTAATTAAACGAGCCGCAGGAAGACCCAGCTGACTCAAAAGATTATTTTGTAATTTATTTTATTAATATATTTGTATTCAGTTGTACCGAAACTTTTTCCTCAGTTTTTGAAAGTCTGTTTGTGTTTCGGTGTGAAACTCGATATTGTGTACGTCAGCGGCAGCATCATAATTATTATTCATCATTCTCCAGCCTAAAGCAGAATCGATGAGATCTAGTTGATGTGCCAGCTTATCGAAGAACATAGCTACATTGTCATAAAAGTACGACCTCTAACGTTGCTAGCCCAAATTAGCATTGAAATTGTGTTTGGTATCCTAACGTCACATCATCCTGGCATCTCGTTTGCGACGTTGAATCTTTTACAACTCTACAAAAACTGCTTTCACATTACCTACCTACGGGTGAAAGTTCGTACTTAATTTGCTTGGTATATGTACGAGTAGGATGTAGGTCTGCACTTGTCCGACCTCTACACATAAACGGTTCCGAAGTTTTCATATGTCTTTCCGATTGCCTCCCGTCGAGAGGTTATATACAGAGGTTGTTCGAGCTATTGATTAAGCGACCTTTGTTTCCTGGACCTTAATTTTCTGATGAATGGACTGTTGTGTCCCAATTTTTCAGTGAGAGTATTGTTTTACGTTGTGCAAATAATGTAGGCACGTTCATTAATTCATTCATGTTGTTAACAACGGTTATTGTTTTCATCAGGATAGGAAAAAAAATCTCGAGGAAACCACGAGATTTTTTAAAGGGCCTTATTTAAACCTACTTTATTCATTTTTACTCAATTAGATTTTAATCATCATCTTGAAAGTCCCATACAAATCATCGTGTTCATAAGTCTGGATGGAAGTTCCTACCTTTTGATGCAAGTAGACAAACTTTGTCATTGCCACAGCATAGGTGGAATGGACGCTCGAGCCTTAGGTGCTGCCGTTGTGGAGCCTATAGATTGCAATAATCAAACGGAAGAATTTTAGCACGCATACTTGATAATGAATAAAATTCAAACAGAGTATTAAAAATTTGTTACTAATCGTCGATTTTCGTGGTTGCAAGAATGTGGTTTTGATATCGTCGTAGTGGTGGGTTAATATTCGTGTATAGCGTTTGCCGCGTGCACAACGTGTATGGTATTGACAACGTTGAGCTACGTGGGCACCATATTCGAGCAAGCCACACGTGTGCCAATGATGTCAATTGATGCGTAGCGTGTCCGTAGGTTGCGTTGGAAACAATCTCATACATTTTCATGCAAGGCGAGGCCATCCGCCGCGGTTGTGTTTCTGGGTTGTCTTGGTTATTACATATATTTAAATAGTCTGTAAAATTGAACATATTTACTGATTTGCCATATATGTACCATGAAGGTTCTATCTGTAGGCGGAAAGTCGCTAATAAAGCTGTTTTACTTCAATTGTAATTTGTAAATACAACGCGGAATGAATGCGCAGGTTCGTCAATGACTGACTTACTACAATAAAGCAACTTAGAGCTTTTAAGATATTTCATTGTAAAACAATATTCTCGACGATTGCTTTGCTATTCGCTATCTCCGAGGTGCTCAGATCCGTTCGGTGTTATTTTATCAAAGTACACCTTCGTTTTGTTCCTCGGAATAATTAATTCTATTGTTCAATCTACTTCGCTGAGAATGACACAATTTTGTTACCAGTGAAGTGAAGTCTTCTCACATGGAATTATATAGCAAATGGGGAATTATACATTTAGGATGTGCCGTAGAAGGAAAGCAGCCCCAGAGCTATGAATAGTAGGCATTTGTTTTATTGATAGAGCTTTTGCTAGTGGCTACGCCCGCGAGATCCCTAGAGATACAAATAGCCTATGTGTTATTACGGACTTATAATCTATCTTTGTGCCTAATTTCATAAAGAACATTTCAGTTGTTCTGACGTGAAAGAGTTATAAAAATTCACCCATCCATCCTCACAAACTTTCGCATAATTTATAATATTGAAATTAGAAGGAAGCACGATTTGGACTACCTTTTGCCCGCCACTTCGTACGCAAATTGTCTATGCTCATTTTTGGCCGTTCCTCCAGGAATATCAGGAAATCCTCTCATAGTGGTCCCCGATGCTCCCCAACACTGCTGTTTTTGTGCGTCTATCGGTCCCTCAGACACTCAGTAATGGAAGATTTTATTGATTTATGAGCTATATGAGCACTTCACAATTGTTGAGGATTAAGAGAGCTTTCCGAATGTTTCCCAGATTTCATGAGGATACCAATGATGGATACAGATATGTATAATCGTGGGCTTTTATTTAATTCATAGTTGATGTTCAAAAAACTGTCTATATTGTTTGATTCTGTTTGTAGTATTCTGTTCATTTATGTGCTTTACGGCAATTTAAAATTCTTGCTACAAAATTACAAGGAATATTCTTAATTGGATAGTAAATTCCATAGCAACGAAAACGGAATGTTTTCTCCAATAATATAATTTATATTAAAATACAGCTATTACAAAAAATCGGACAAACAATTAATTGAAACAAAAAGTCGGTTCAGTCTCGTTCAGCTTTCAGAAAGGTTTGATAAAATTGGATATTTTTATCGTGTAAACTCAAACCCAATAAAAAATTCGATTTAATTAAAATCTTTATTTCGATTCCATTGGCTTACATAGGCACCTGTGAGACGAGAGACTATCTATCTATTTATGAAAGCACACTCACTTTTGAGAACAAATGAATGAAATTATCTGACGAACTTTGACGTTCATTTTGAATGTTACCTTGGATGACCGAGCTTGGGCTCAAGCTTCTCTTCCCATCCGCATGATGCAGGACTCGGAGTATGCAAAATTTTGGCTTTCACATCTTCAGGCCACGGGACTGAGGAATTAATCAGGAATATCCTGGCTTCCACACTGGTTGATTTTTATGTGCCGTGCTTCACCGTTGCTATCTATCGATGCCTGGATACTCGCTTGCCCAAATACTGACCGACCTGACAACCCATCTTCCTAGAGGTGGTGGGACGAGCCGCTCTGCAGAGTAGTTCAGAATAACTTACCGTCCACGTCTGTTACTACTGCTGAGCGTGCGCGTCTGCTGGCTGTGGGAAAATGGGAGTCGGGGTTTTGGCTTCATGCACTACCGCCGCCGAAGCTAGGCAGTTTGTTCGACAAAACCACTGTCCGCCTCGCTGCTTCTTTACGTTTAGGAGCCCTTGTTGCTCTCCTCATTACTGTCACTGTGGGCAAGTTGTCAACAGCCTCGGGCACCACGGCCTTTCTTGTAGCTGCAGTGCGGGCCGTTTTGCGTGACACGCTAGTTTAAATGACATTATCCGTCGAGCTCTCATCACCGTCGGCGTATAAGCCGTATTAGAATCCAATGGCTTGGCACGTGACGATGGAAAAAGACCGGACGGCATGTCTTTGTTTTCTTGGAAGATGGGTAGGTAGGCCTTTAGTGTGCGACGCAACTTGTGTCGATACTCTTGCTCCATCCCATCTTTCTAGTTCATCGTGTTGAAACCCTAGAGACCTGGGCCCTTGTGCTCACAGCCAAGAAATTTCGAAACGGCTGATTGACACTTCCTGTGACCCAAGAGCTCGCACGTTGCTATTCAACGTGGTAATGCGCCACTTGGGTACATTATCAGCTGACAGCATTAAGGACGAATTGTTTTATGCTATATTTTGTTAGTTTAGTGTATTTGTTAATTTTAGTTATTAACATAAATAAAAATAATATATGAATAAAATGGCTTATCTATTTGCTAAGTATATTGACCCGTCGAACGAAGATATTTTTTCGAAATATTTGCTTTGTTTAGTAATAGTGTAAAATATCTGTATTACGTACGATAACCTGCCAGAAACTTACTTTTTTATGATCATAATGTTATACTAAAGTTTTGATTAAGCGGGACCTACAATAAGCCCTCAGCATAGATACCTATAATCACTTCAATTATAATCTCCGATCCCTTCAAGCATATCAGTCTCAGTGGCCAATTGCAACTGATTTTAACCAAGTACGGATAAGTTATTTTACGTGCACAAGTTTATGCACAATCACGGGTAAACTTTGACGATACGATCGATCGGGGGGAGATCAGAAGCTTTACGTGCTTTCCGAGGCATGGGGGTGTCACACTACCAAGTTTCAATAGATAATCACAGTACCTCTATTTGCCCAGAAAACCTCCCGCTTGGGTCTAGTGCTACCGCACGGATTTCAGACGAGTCCTCAGTATTAACGTCGATGCATTAAGAGCGTGTATTCCGTCCACTAGCGCCGCCAATCGTTTTTTATTAATAGTGGTAAATTTAAGACACGTAGATAAAAAACCGCTCTGTAGTGCACTGAAGACATGTATCTATTATTTTTTGACAGCTATTTTTAATACATAACTCATGGCTAAATAGCCAAAACGACAATTATTGCTAAAAGTGGCCACTTTTAGCAAAAACATCGACTTTGGCAACTATTTATGTTCTAAAGTACAAAACATAACTCTCAAAACATAATAAATACATTTCTTCAGTGCACTACAGAGCGGTTTTTTATCTACGTGTCTTAAATTTACCACAAATAATAGAAAACGATTGGCGGCGCTAGTGGACGGAATACACGCTCTTAAATTCTGTACCTCCGCCCGCGACCCCTCATGACACGACGATGTTATACGATGTCCTGCCGATAACCGCCGACTTCTTTGCAGAATAAAAATACAACCGTGCAAAATATTTGCAGTTGATCTACTGAACTGCTTTTGCTAAAATTTTACAGACATGTTTTTTTTTAAAGCACAATGTCATCATCATCTGCCTAGCCTTTTCCCGACTATATTGGTGTCGGCTTCCAGTCAAACCGGATTTAGCTGAGTACCAGTATTTTACGTGGAGCGGCTGCCTACTTGACCTCCACAACCCATTAACTGGGTAAACACGGTACTTCATGGAAAGACTGGAGTCAAATTAATTGGCTATGTGAAAAAAGTAAGTTAGCATAGTAATAACAGAAAAAAATTGAACGTATTCCATAAAATGTCGAAATCAAAGCATTTATTACATAGATCCCTATAGTTACACTATTATGGTTGCTTCTATATGTAAGAATAATTTATTTATGTACCTACACACAAGAAACTAAAAAATAACTTTAATTTCGGAAGTCGGTGTTTTTGTTAGTTTCTTCGTATTTTGACACCGATTTCCGAAATTACAGTTATTTTTTACTTTGTAGTGTTTTTTTTTTTGAAGTCGGTTATTTATTTTTTGGAAAAAGTTTTTTATTTTTCACTTTTTGTGGTACCTCACACTTAACAACACCACTGTAAAATCGCAGAAAACTACAAACAAAATACGGGATTTCGATTACTTGGATGTCATAAAACTATCATCCAAGTACACTCGGTTCCAAAAATAACGGGTCAGTCACATAAACCCGAATATCTCCCGAACTACGTATGCCATCCTAATGAAACGAAGACTGTTCAATTGAGAATTTAATTATACAGATAAAAAATAAAATAAAACTTAGTTACACCCACAATATTAATCTTAAATTAAAAAAAAACTAAAGTAGTCATATTTTTCTTAAGATTACATTTTTTTTATGATTGTTTTTTTGCTGTTTTTCATCACTTTCTTCATTTAATACTTTGTATTGCCTCCACGAGCTCTTCTGACAGCTTCCAGGCGATTAGGCATGCTGTACACCAAATTTCGGAGCCGGTGCTGAGGAATACCTTCCCATTCCTCCACCAGTGCTTGTATGAGCTCGGGAAGCGTGATTGGTGGGGGGTTTCGACCTTTCACGCATCTCTGAAGCTCGTCCCAGGCGTGCTCGATGGGGTTTAAGTCCGGGCTTCGCGCTGGCCACTGCATGAGTTCGATACCGACCTCTTCAAGGTAGTCATGTACAATTCTGGCGGTATGGGGACGCGCATTATCATGCATTAATATGCCATGCCGGTCCATCCTGGCCATGAAAGGACCTACATGTTCATTGAGGATCTCTTCCACGTACCTCTCTGCATTTAGAGTTCCATTTTGAATGAGCACCAGCTCGGTGCGGGCCTCAGCAGAAATCCCAGCCCAAACTTGTACGGAGCCTCCACCGTACGCCACTTTTTCCTCCACACACGCTTGATGGAAGCGCTCCCCTGGTCTTCTGTACACCAACTGCCTACCATCATGCTTATAAAGCATGAATTTAGACTCGTCCGTGAACATTACCCTAGACCAATCGTCTAGTGTCCAGTTTAGGTGTTCGCGCACGTATCTCTGTCTTGCAATTCGATGTCCCCGTTCCAGTTTGGGGCCATTTGCGGGCCTCAATGGTTTCAAATTTGCTTCAGCAAGACGTCTTCTTACTGTTTGAGCGCTTAAATTGCCACCTCCAAAGCGAATAAAGTGAGTTTTTAGACCAACAGCAGTTTGAAAACGATTTCGGAGCATTGTAGCCACCAGTTGTCTGTCTTCCCTGGCCGTTGTGCATCTTGTTCTGCCATTTCCTGGTCTTCTAAGGTGTGATCCGGTCTCTTGGTACCGCTGGACTACCCGCTGAACAGTCGACAAAGATACACCAATGTTTCTGGCTGTTTCACGCTGGCTCCGCCCAAGTTCCAAAAAAGTTAGGATTCTGGTACATTCCTCTAGCGTGACTGCCATGCTTCACCTCACAGAATAATAATTATGCACGTGGAAGACGTTCACGATATTTTTTTTTGTGACAGAATAGAAATGGAAAGCATCCATAATGACATGAAACAAAAATTTTGTTTTTAAAAATAGTCATTTTTTTAAATTTTGTTTTTCTAATGAAGTTTTTTTCATCAACCAGTTTAAATAATATGCTATTAGAAGCGCAACAAAAAATCTTTATTCTGTTTTTTATTTCATTGATCTAGCTTTTACAGTTCTGGAGGTATTTCAATTTTTGTGACTGACCCGTAATTTTTGGAACCGAGTGTAGACGAATTCCAGCTATTTCGATTTAAAATCCAAAGTTCGTAACCGATTTTGATAAAATTTCAATGGGACCAATCTACAAGTATAATAATCCTTTCAGATAAAACAAGAATTTTTCAAATCGGTTCATAATTGTCGGAGTTATGAGGTAACAAACATAAAAAAGGAAGTCGGTTAAAAAAAGAAAAAGTATACAGAGAAAAGAGCACAAAGGTACAGCTTATTTCATATGAAATTTCTTATAGCAGACCTGCGACAGGTGAGTGGGAAAAGAAACATAGACACAGTGTGTAGAAACAAAGAACGAAACTAAAAATAATGTATAACAAGTATAGATAACGTAATAACAATAATAAGCTGCAGAAGTTCCAGTTAAGAGATACACTTACAAAAAGTAAAAATGGGGGGCCATAGCATAAAAACATAGGCACTTTTTCAAAATGTCTAATTTCATTACTATTTAAGTCCAGTCTTCATTCCTCTTTATTTTCGCCAATTTAACAAATAAAATAGTACAATATTTATTTAGTAAGAGAGTGAGAGTAATAAGGAAATTGTTTTGCAGCTATTTTGATAACCGTAAGCAGTACGTACAACTCGCCGGTTACCGCTCTGAACCATATGTTACACAGTCTGGTGTGAGTCAAGGAAGTACAGGGGGTCCAACCCAATTCCTTATCATGGTCAATGACTTGCCGAGGGTCATTGAGACGGCGAAATGCCTCATGTTTGCGGACGATCTCAAGATTTATATGGGTATAGGAACTGCGGCTGACTGTGATGCGCTCCAGCGGGATATCGACAATGTGGTTGCCTGGAGTAGCCGTAACCGTCTAGAATTTAATACCTCTAAGTGTAAGACGATAACATTTTCACGTAGTCGCTCACCGCACGTCTATATACGTACAGCGTGTCGGGCACCCCGCTCGAGCGCGTCACGACGATCTGCGATCTTGGTGTCATGCTGGACACCGAGCTGACCTTCAATGACCACATTACTGATCTGTGTAAGCGGGCACACCAATCCCTCGGGTTTGTCTTGAGGCAGTCGGCTCGGTTCACTAGCAGGCATGCAATTGTTGCAATTTATTTCGCATTTGTCCGCAGCAAGCTCGAATTTAATTCAATTGTATGGGATCCACACGAGGAAAAGTATAAACTCCTTTTGGAGCGAGTACAGCGTAAGTTCTGTAGGTACCTATATAAAAAAATATATGGGTATTATCCCTACTTGTATCCTTCTCTGTTTGTGTCAGGAATGGTGGGTATTGATACCCTCGAGTTGAGACGTAAATGTGCACTCCTTTTGCATTTCTTTCTGCTGCTAAACGGCAAAATTGACAATCCTGCGGCTTTGTCGCGTTGTGGACTATTTGCGCCAGCCCAATACACGCGACTACGCTCACGCCCTCTGCTAGCGGCTCCCAGAGTTCGGACTCGTACCGCACAATACGCGGCAACAAACCAAGCGGTGTCTTTGCTCAACACACTGACTGCTCAGAATCCGGATGTAGATGTATTCCACTCCAACGTGCGTCAATTCTTGAAAATTTGTAAGGATTGTTTTAGTACTTAGATTATTTTGACTATTTTTTATTATTTTGATTTTTTATTATTTTGATTTTTTATTTTTTTTATTATTGTTTTGATTATTTTCTATTGTTTTTTTATGATTTTGATTATTTTTTAGTGACTATTTTTTAATATTGTGATTATTTTTTATTATTTTGATTATTTTTTATTACTTTTGATTATTTTTGATTGTTTTTTGATTATTTTTTATTGATTATTTTTAATTATTTTAATTATTGTACCATTTTTATTATTATTTTTGATTATCCCATTGATTTTGTTGACTCTCTGCACGTGTTGGTTTTTACTGTGAGTGCAGAGAGTAATTGAAATAAAATAAATAAATAAATAAATTAAGGACAAAAAGAACTAAGAACATGAGTAAGCCATTATTAGTTTTCCAAAACTACAAAACCATTGTTAGATTATAAACCATAACTAAAACTTTCCTTAATACCCTAAACCTACCAACAATTATAACCTAAATTAGCCGAAATACGTTGATAATTTAACTATACCATACTATGTACGTAAATAACTAACTGTAAAAATTAGAAATTATTCGTTATCATGACGCATGACGTAAGTAGTTTGAATTATCCAGGAGCGAGCGCAGTCCGAGCCTTGTCCCAGGGTCGGTGCGAAATGGAACGGCGATATTGTTTTTATAGTAAACATTATTAACTAGGTGTTTCATAAATCTAATGCATTATTTATTTTTATGTTACCCATCAGCATGACGACTTTTTTAAAGAAATATATCGCGTTTAGCGGTTTATGTCGGGTACCTTAAGTGGGCCGCCTTTGAAAGACGACTTAAATGGCACCGTGTATATTTTAACTGTTACGCTTATACCTACTGTAACTATATTCTGTTGTTGTTTTGCGGCTAACAGATTTGTGGTGCGACAGCTAAAATATAAATTTATCGAATAAAATATTCAAAAACATTTTTGGAATTATCTCCTCAGATACTTTAATTTGATACCCAACATGACTATGTCACGAAAAATTTAAGGTGAATTGGTTGAAAATAAACTTTATAAATCGTTCATCATCATTTATTATTTTATTTTATTTTACGTGACTCCCACCAGGTCGGAGGACCTGGTCCTCCTAGTGGAAAGCCTTCCAATGCTGCATCGCGGTCACCACTCCAGAACTTTTAGCCTCATTGACCACTATATACCATGACGCAAACGAAGTTGCGTCATGATATATGGTCAGTGATATCAGGTCAGCTAGTATTAATTACTAGTTGACCCGCGCAACTTCGTCTGCCTCACATTTTCCAGTACTGCTCCGCTCCTATTTGTCTTAGCGTGATGATATAGTTTATAACCTTCCTCGATAAATGGGCTATCTAACACTGAAAGAATTTTTCAAATCGGACCAGTAGTTCCTGAGATTAGCGCGTTCAACCAAACAAACAAACAGACAAACAAACTCATAATATTATAGTATAGATATATAATATAATATAGTATTTTATTTTATTTTATTTGTTAGGGATAAAAAACAGTTACATGAAAATCTTAACTAAAGAGTCTTAAACTAGCACAAGACTTATAGTATATAGTATATATAGTATAGATTATGTAGTTCGCCGACTTTCGTTATTTTCATTTTCACAATATGGCGGCTCGTCGATTTTATTGCTACCCTTAGATCTGTTTTTTGATTTATTACAACGAGTCTGGGTTAGTCAGACCAGCCAAAGTCTATCTCTAGGTAGGTACAAGATGTATCTTTATTCTGATAGCATAGGTAAAGATCAAAGTAGAAAAACAGAACCTACTTAAAAGCAGATTTTTTTCTGTTTGACTGTTGTTGTTTAAGCGGAATCGAGACCTGTGAGTAAAAAAATCGTATTGAAGACATAAAGGATCCTCTAAGGTGGAACTCCGCAGGTCCTGATCCTGTGATGACTATAGGTCATGGCACATTATAATGACACCGCAATGGCACAGCAGCAGCACAGCGTCGCCTCGAATTTAGCCTACGGTTAGCCGCCAGCGCGATAGCTACGCGTCGTCTGCGAGGTGCAAGCTCGCTGTTTGCACCGGCCACGAAGTGCAAGCTTGCCATACGCGCAAGGCGAGGCGCGAGGGTCGATGGTGGTGCAAGTCGCCCGCCACCATCGCTCCTCGCTAGCGAATCGGCGTCAATGCTCGCTTATAGTGCACGGTTTGAGTTGCATGTTAGCGGCAAGCGCGCTGACTGCCTGCTGCAGGCTTTTTCATATTGTCATGAAATATGATTAACAACACAAAATTCAATTATCTTAATTTGAAAGACAAGTAAATGGCTGGTTTGGAGCGGTGCCGTTACGGTGTCGGTATAGTGCGCCATGATAACTGATAAATCAGTCTTGAAACATGGGAGATGTAATAGAGAGTTGGTTTGTTTTGATCTTTGCATCTACATAATTATATCAAAATTATGGATAAACTAGCTGTCCCCCACGGCTTCGGTCCCGTCAACTGGCAACTTTCTTATTTTCCCCTTATTGAACCCTATTCTCAGATGCCAATAATGTCAACAAATCCAATGTTTTTTCAATTAAAATTATTTGAATTAAAACAATAATATACTATCAACATAAATTTTGCCTCAACTTCTGAATTTTCGTGAGTGTCATCTTTTTCCTGCTGTTCCTTTTATTGGCCATTTATATTTTAAACAACTGTGCCGCGATTTTTTTCATAAAAAGTGTCAATGGTCTGGCTCCGAACACGTCCCGTGGGACTCTGTGGGGTTTAAAGGCAAGCTATTCTACTTATATTCGCTGTTTATTAAAAACTAGCTGACCCACGCAACTTCGTCTGCGTCACATTTTCCCTGAATTTCGTTTGCTACAAACCTCACGGAGCCCGAGACCTTTCCAACGAATGCAAAACCGTGGAAATCGGTTCGTGCGTTCTGGAGTTATAGCGTCAGGAAGGAAAACCCGAATTATTTTTATATTATAGATATATTATTAGAAAATTCAAAAATCTAGCCGTATTTGGCCCTCCAAAATACGATTACCTTTCAGTTCGTACAATTTTCAAATTGTTTTGTGCCGTAATTAGGAAATGAGATTGAGAATGGTTTTTCAAAGGACATTGCTCATCGCCCATACATCGTTCGCCTCAGAACCAACAGAGACGTGAATTTACTATCTGTGTTTTAAATAATGCATATGTTCGACTGAAACTAAATTAAAATCACGGACACTTGTCAGAATTGTAAAATGTCCATATTGATTTCGGATTTTGAGGTTATAAAACATACCAAACAATAGAAACATACCAAATGGACTAAGATCCCAGAGCTGCCAGACTTTTTATCTCAACAAAAAATGTATAGAGTAGTGTTACTATGTTCTTCTAACATAAGCGTGGTAAGTTAGGTCGACGGCCGATTCCCTGGTATCAGGTGCCAAATACATTAGGTACATCAAAGTGTCAACTGTCATTTCATCGACTGTCAGTGTCAATAGTGTTCGTGTCATACAGCGCTTTAATCGCTTTACTCTTTTTGTAGGTAACTAAAAATCTTACAGCGCTGAGAGTGCTTTGTTTCATTTTAAAATAATGGCGCCGGGTTATAAAACCTAAGTGAGTTACTTTTTAAAATGGTTCCGTAATTAAAAAGTGTCCGTTCTATTCTAATCAGTAAAAAAAGGCAAAGGAGAGGTCATTCTGAAGGTTGACATCAAAAATGCTTTTAATTCTGTTAATAGGGACACCTTGCTGGCAGAATCTAAAAAAGAAATACCTCAAATTTTCAGTTTTCTTTGGCAATGCTATAGACAACCATCTAAATTACTTTACCAGGACAACCTTTTGGAATCCGCTGTTGGCTGTCAACAAGGTGATCCCCTCGGGCCAGTGATCTTTAGTTTAGCTATTCATCCAATTATTCGAAAGCTAAATTCAAAATTTAATGTTTGGTATCTCGATGATGGAACCCTTGGTGGCGATGTAATTTCGGTATTAGATGATCTACAATTTTTAAAAACTCAGTTTCAATCCATAGGACTTGATCTGAATTTTTCTAAATGTGAATTATTTTTATCTGACAGTTCTGACCGACAACTCATTCTTTCAAAATTCAACGCAATAGCCCCTGAAATCAAAATAATGAATAAAACCTCTCTTCGCCTCCTTGGGTCGCCAATCTTTGAGAATTCTTTTCCTAATTTTGTTGATGAAAAAATTCAAAATTTCAATGATGTTTCGGAAAGATTGTCAAAAATTAACATGCATTCGGCCATCACCATAATTCGCTACTGCTGTTTCGGCCCTAAATTATCATATTTTCTTCGTGCTTCCCATCTATGGAAGCACCCTCACCTTCTGGAAAAAATGGACGAAATTATAAAGCAAACGCTGTCATCAATTTTAAATGTGGCCATGGACGACCGAGTTTGGGCTCAAGCCACTCTACCCATCCGCATGGGAGGCCTTGGCGTCCGCAAAATTACCAGTATTAGTTTACCGGCTTTTATATCCTCGGTTCACGGCACTGAAAAATTAGTCAGGAATATCCTAGCTTCTACACTGACTGATTTTGATGTGCCGTACTTTACCGAGGCTATAAATGCCTGGAGACTCGCTTGCCCGAATCAAAATTTACCCGACAACCCATCATACCAGAGACAGTGGGATGAGCCGCTCTGCAGAGGAGTTCAGAATAACCTAATTGCCTCTGCTGCCACTTCTGCGGAGCGTGCACGCCTGCTGGCTGTGGGTGAGTGGGAGTCGGGCCTCTGGCTTCACGCACTACCGTCGTCGAACATAGGCACCTTGTTCGACGATACTACTTTCCGCCTCGCTGCTTCCCTTCGCTTAGGCGCATCCTGTTGTTCTCCTCATCGCTGCCACTGTGGCGAAGCTGTCAACAGCCTCGGGCACCACGGCCTGTCATGCAGTCGAAGTGCGGGTCGCATAGCACGGCACGCAAATATCAACGACATTATCCGACGTGCTCTTGTCGCCGTCGGCGTGCCAGCCGTATTAGAACCCATTGGCCTGGCACGCGACGATGGCAAAAGACCGGACGGTATGTCTTTATTTCCATGGAAGATGGGTAGGCCTTTAGTGTGGGACGCTACTTGTGTCGATACTCTTGCGCCATCCCATCTTCCTAGCTCGTCGTGCTGTGCTGGTTCTGCGGCTTCGGCTGCTGAAAACCTCAAACGGCGGAAATATAGTAGCCTTATTGGCAACTACATTTTTGAGCCGTTTGGGGTTGAAACTCTTGGACCGTGGGGTCCGAGTGCTCACGTCCTATTTAAAGATCTTGCAAAACGCTTAGTTGACGCTTCGCGTGACCCAAGAGCTGGCTTTTACCTTGGACAGAGGATAAGCATTGCCATACAACGTGGCAATGCAGCCAGTCTTTTGGGCTCACTTCCAGTCGATAGCGATGGGGACGAATTTTTTGATGCCATTTTTTAGTTAGGAGTTTTTTTTTTCTATTTTAAGTGTATATAGTTTGTTCTTTAAATACATCAGTAAAATGTAATTGAAAAAAAAACTAGGAATAATGGTAAAGGTTTCGCATGTGTTGATACACAGGACACTTTTTACCATGTCTTTTACCCTTTTTCTATATTTTTGTTTGATCGGGAAAATTATATTATTTCGTATCTTCACTTTCACTTGCCACTGGAAAGGATGTATTCCTGACATATATTTTTTTCCGGGCTTATTACTATTTTGACTATTTCCAAATTGATTCTCAAACAGCCAAAATTCGGATAACAGGCCGTTAATTACTTGACACTCATTCGCCACTACAAAGCGAGCGCGATCATAATGAACTTACGGTATTAATTAAAGTCACGCATAGATAATACTCCTTCAGAACTTAGTTTTACACGTATGATTATGGAAACATGTGTTTTAAACGCATTATTTGAATTCAATTTTGAAAACCACGATGCTGCTTTTGATTTACATAAATTAATTTTAGTCATGCCATCTACTCATAAATGTTGACTATGTTGTTTTCTGCTGAAATGGACAACAAGTTTGTTCTTGCTGTCCAAGGCTCAAAATGTTTACAGTACCCACCCATACATCATTGTAATCATTGTTCTATTGACAAAGATAAATCATGAGAAGTGTGTTGGGCATCGTGTTTATATTGCGTGGTTGGAAGCGAGACATAATGTCAGCTTACCTACCGGTCATTACTATAAAAACATGGCGTGAATTCTTGCTCTTTTCACGAGTAGTCTAAGGGGATGACTCTTTAGTTGTCGGAGCCGGACAGACCAGTGCCTGCCCGAGTGGCGAGAGTCACTCGGTTTCATATCTTTAGAAAGAAAAAAAAAAACATTTATTTGACGACAGTCAACGTAAATACTAGAGCGGTTTGATAAGTCAGTGAGTATTTGAACTTCTCGCGCAATAACTTTAAATGCATCAGTGCTGCCGTCAATTACCATCTATTAATAGGCTGCTGACAAATTTTTAGCCAGCTACGTCATTTATTTTGTGTTTAACTGCCAGTGAAAGCAGATAACCTCTGGAATTTAAACAAAAATGGAAAAAAGCGAATTTTATGTGCTGATTAAGCTTAATTTTTTGCGTAAAAACACCATCAACGACACCAAGCATAGGCTAGATAAATACTATCGGGACCCAGCAATATAAATTTCATTTGTTGGTTTACTGAGTTCAGTACTGTTGTGGTCGTATCAGCACAAGTGACGCCAACGTTCAGGTCGCCCAAAAAAGGTCGTCACGGCAGAAATCGTCGATAAAATCCATGGAATGATATTGGACGATCGGAGAAGGAAAGTGCGTGAGGTGACTGAAGCTGTAGGCATCTCAACTGAGCGGGTATCAAATTTTACATAAATGTTTGAATATGAAAAAACTATCCGCGCAATGGGTGCCACGATTGCTCACACTCGACCATAAGCGAAACCATGTGACTACTTGAAAGAGTGGTTTGGCAATGTTCAACCATAATCCGAACGAGTTTTTGCAATTTTTTATAACCCTTGATGAAATATGTAAACAGCACAACACACCTAATACCAGGGAACAATCAAAACAGTGGGCTTCTCGAGGTGAACTTCACCAAAGAAAGCCAAATTGTGTATGTCGGCCACCAAATGAGATGATGATTCAAAATAATTGGGGCTCTTACAGCCACACTTTTGAATACACACGGTGTCTTCATATCAATTACTTTAGTAAAGGTAAAAAAACAAATATTATTTAGAGCTTTTAAACAGATTTTATATTGATTCGAAGCAAAAACGACTGTAAAAAGTGTTGTTCTATCACAAATATGCACGCGTGCACACGTGTTTAGTCACCATGGCAAAAAATCATAAATTGGGCTACGAACTGCCACCCCATCTAGCATATTCTACAGATTTAGCCCCCAGCGACTATTTCCTCTTTCAAAACCCAAAGAAATGGCTAGGTGGTAAGAGATTTGGTCCGAACGAACAGGTCATCACTGAAACAAACCACCTACTTTAAAAGCCTCGACAAAACCTCTTTTTTGACAGGAATATAAAAATTTGAAAAACGCTGGACTAAATGTATCGAGTTAAAAAAAGATAAGATTATGGAATAAAACGTTTTTTGCCGAAAAAAAAATATTTTATCAAAAAGACACGTCGCACTATCAAGTGCGATGTTTAAATTTTTGATGAATAACTCATTTTAACAAAATGAAAAGCGGGCGAGCTGAGAGTGGCCCTGGGGCAGAGCGCAGCCATCTGGGGAACCCGCCTTAATTTGTTCATTAACCCTTGAACAGGAGGCGACCCGTTTGCTAAATTCACACTTTTAGCTATAGTTAGGTACTTACGACTTTCTCAGCGCAAAATGACTTTCGATGTCAAAGCCTTTCTGTGATCTTTAGTATTTTGCCCTCACTAACTATGCAAGTGATACAGACCCCTATTAGTCAGGTAAGGTACAAGACACATGTAGGGATATTGTGTGCTTATCAAGTTTTTAGTATGGGTGGGTTATAAGATCGAATAAGTCGAGAATGGTGTCCCTAAGTTACTACTGAACTACAGAAGATACATATCTGTTCGGTGTAGGTACTGAACTATTTAAAAAGATTATACGTATAACTAAACTATAGTACCAATATAATTTTATACGCTTAACCTAGGTACCTCTTATTGCAAATTGCAATAAGACACAACAGAACAAAAGCAAGCCAGTTCCTTTCTGTACATATGGAACAGTTTAGTGTCACGAGATTGATACCTTTCGAATTTTTTCCCAAAAATACTTGAGGATCGCTTTCAAACTTATCTACTTCGAGCAGTAATGGATTTGCTGTTAAAGACGCAATAAATTTTTGCTCAAGTTGATTCATTTATAATTCAAATACTCGAGTCTAACTTTTTAATGAAAGTATCCGAGTAGCAAACGATGAGAATGTCATATAAATTACAAGATAATTGATTTTATTTAACTCCTTTACCTACACTGGCTCCGATCCCTACATTTAAACGATGACAAAATTACATAAACACAGAATATTTGTAATAGTGATTGGTGTTGTGACAGTGTTAATGAATAGATTATGAGATAAATTGGCAAATAATAGAGCGGCTATCCTATTCAATGCAGGCCTCACCGCGTTGGTCGTAATAGCGTGGTACGTTTAAACAAAGCCCTGCCTAATCAAAGCCCAGTAGGCTGTATTGTAGGGCGCTGGCCGGGGTCACCTCCCTATATTGTTGGTACTGAGCAGACGGGATTATGGCGGAGCATCAGGCGTAGTGCAGAGTGAACACTCGGTGAGCAGGGCGGGTGGGGTCGCGGAGGTGGACGTGATCGTGTGGCCACAATGCATCGCGAGTTTTTTTAGCGGCCAGTAGAAACTAAAAGTTGAAAGCACACATTTGAATAGACGATCGCTAGCCCGCGGGCCGCTCCCACACATCGTGCTAGACGCTTAAGATAGACAGTTAAGTATAGCAAACGACGGTTTCATTATAATCTTGATACGCGTAAACTTTATCACCCTCACAAGCTTCTGACCCTGTCCGAGGCCTTGGACATAGAGCTTAATGGATTTACAGCTAGTTAGCCGCAAATATACCCCGGACCTCCTTGTTTACTTACAGAAGGGCCACTTTTTATAATTATTTGCACAACGTTTTTCAGCTCACTAATTAATTTGGCTAAAGCTTTATCAACAGAAATTAATGAACGGTGGCAGGTATTTAAAAAATAATTACATGGTATGAAATTCCTAAGCTTGCTATGAAGGGAAAGCTAGGTTGTTTTCCGAGAATTATACTATTCTCGCTGGAATGGTGAATTTTCCCAAGTAAACACGCAGTTCTCGTGTAAAAAAACGTTGCTTTTACTTGTCTGTACCCAATTTTTCAATGCAATTTACATTTTCAATGGAATATGCGATGATATCTAAAAATAATAATCTAATGCCTTGCCTTGTCTTTATTCTAATGCCTTGTTGCATTAAGTCCGCCCATGTACCACTATTGTGCATAAAGTCTAAATAAATAAATAAATATCTAGAGATAATACGGACTACGGACCTAGTCATAATACGGAATATGCATGTTAGTTTTTTTCAATATGAATTTAATACCTACTTATGAAGTAAAGTAAAAAAAAAACTTATCTTCATCAGCGAAACTGCTAAGATGATAATTAGAAAGAGTGTAACGTTACATTTTACAGGGGGAGCCTGTGAAATGTGAGGTCACATATAGCACTCACCTACCTAGGAGGGGAATGCGTGCTAAAAGGGAAAAAGACAAATAAATAGTATTAAGATTCAATGACTTAAACACAACTTATACCAGAACGGCTGGTGAATGAAAAAGGATGAGTGGACATGAGATGAGAATGAAGTCTTCGATGAAGAACCGGAGGACTGGAGGGTCGTCACTCTTTAGAGGGCTGGAGAGGATGGGCCGAGAAACGTCTTCATCCCAGGCTCGTTCAGCCCAGGCATCAAGGTGTCCTTTAAATGCGGCAAGGAGAGAGGCCGACTTATCAGGTTCCGAGGAGGTAAACTTAGAACTGTCCTCTAAGTCTACTCTTAATAAATTATTATTATTATTTTTTTTTCATTTATTCGTATAACAATTTACATTGTGTTGAATATATAGGTACACATACAATTTATAAACAAATACAAAGGACTATGAATGATTAATTAACCTTCCAAGGTAAATTCATTGTGCAAAAAATTTAAAACAGTGAGCATCAAATGTCAGAAAGGTATACAATGTCAAAAAAAAAAAAATTCAAAATAATGTCCAAGTTTTCAAAAATATTGTCTAAAGTACCATAAATTAATGTCAAAAATTCAATAAAAAATAAAAATTGAGTCATTTGTTATTATGTCACATTAATTCCGATATATTATACATTCATTTTTCTAATAAAAAGGTTTTTAATTTTGTTTTAAACAAGTGGGTGTTATAAACCAGGATCTTTAGCTCAGAAGATATTTCTACAGCTTGGTACTTCGAGCAATGCCCTACTATATTAAATTTTGGTGCTATCTGTTGCTTAAAATTTTTTCTTCGCGTGGTCTCTCTGATCTCACGTTCTACTTGTGATTCAAACTCATGCAGATACTTAGCAAAATGACTTAAGAGGACTAATATATATAGACTGGGTACCGTTAATATTCCTAATTTTTTAAAGTACTCTCTGCATGAGATATGTTGTGCAATTCTGACTATTGTCCTTATGGCTCGTTTCTGCAAAATAAACGCTCTCTGCCAGTTATAACTGTTTCCCCAAAGCATGATGCTGTACCTTATCCTAGACTCGATCAGGGCATAATATACAGCTTTTAACTGTTCTATGTTCAGTTCATCCCTAAGGCTCCTAAGTGCGTAACATGCTGACGAGATGGATGATTCAATAACAGCCAGCTCCGATTTCCAATTTAAATACGAGTCTATGTATAATCCCCAAGAATTTAACCTTGTCCACTAATTCAACCCTGTCTCCGTTTATTTGTATGTCTAAGTTGTCATTATTGCGAGTCGTGGTCTTAAATAACATGAGGTTAGTTTTAACGGTATTTAGCAATAAGTCATTAGTTCTAAACCATTTGTCAATCTTTTTTATAATTGTATTAGTATTTAATGTCAAATTTTCCATGTCTTTTGCCCCAATTACCATGTTTGTGTCATCTGCGAAAACAACAAGCTTATCGTTCGGCTGAGTTTTGTTCATGAAGTTGAGTAAGTCATTTGTAAAAATAACATATAGTGGAGGTCCTAAAATTGAGCCTTGAGGCACACCCCGTCTCACATATGTCATTTTAGACTTACAGATCACTTCATGATTTTTCTCGTCTATACTTTTTATTTCTACATACATTCGTCTATTTTGTAAGTACGAAGCCATAAGTTGTAATGCCTTGCCTCTTATACCATAATGTTCGAGTTTCATAAGAAGGAGTTCTAAATCAATTGTGTCAAAAGCGGAACTGAGGTCAACAAATAGTCCAGATACTTTCAATTTTTCATTTAATTTACTAACTATGTCATTTACTAAAGCGTTAATTGCATCTGAGGTGCCCACACCTTTCTGGTAACCAAATTGTCTCGGATTGATAATTTTGTTAATGCCTAAGTGTACCATCAGTCTCGTTTTAATTATTTTTTCGCAGAGTTTTGATAAGGTAGGTAATAAAGATATGGGGCGATAATTTTTCGGATCGGTAGTAATTCCCTTTTTGTGTATTGGAATCACCTTGGCCAATTTGAACTGGTCAGGAAAAATTGCCTTTTCGATGCATTTATTGTAGAAATCAGAAAGAGGAAAAGCTAATATCTCTATGTTCTCCTTTATTATCGATATTGGTACGTCGTCGAAGCCGCAAGAATGTTTATTTGCCATTTTGCTAACCAGCTTAGCTAAGGAGAGAGGCCGACTTCTCTGGTTCCAAGGAGGTAAACTGTCCTCTCAGTCTACTCTTAAGAAACTTTTCCCGACTTGTTGCTGATCTCAGCTCCAAACGTAGACTGACCATTTTTTTACGACGGCTCTCAGATGAAGGCTCGCTGTTATTTTGAATTTGATATGAGAAGTATTTCTAGAATTTGATGGAAAAGAAAAATGGACTTTAAGAGGTCTGATAACAATTTCATAAGCGACCTAAAACTCCTAGCTAACTTCAGAATAGAATTAAAAAGAAAACTAGGCTTGTCCAACTGACATAACACAAGAAATGTAAACAAAGCATTGAAGATAGTTAATTTGCAGAAAAACTTAGAAAATACTAGTTAAAAAGATCCTAGGAATCAAGTTATGCTTAGTCAGTCAAGTTATGTTAGCTATGCAGCTATGTATTAATTTATCTAGGAAGTTTATAGAGAGCGTAAGTACAAACAATAAGACACACACTACAAGAGAAGTCCGACTTGGCCTCTGACGTCAAAGGCCATGATGTCCATACGCCTAACATAGACAACAGCGTTTTCGAGAGAGGGACATCATATATTTGTCACTAAGCTATAGCAATCCAGAGCTAGGCGAGGCATCTCCAATCGCACGCCATTTATCCTCAGCTACTCTCATCCAGCTGCTGTCAGACACCCTGTCAATACTCACTCCATTTAGGGCTACTTTACCTTAGCTCTAGCGTAGCTAGTTCTTGAGTAGAGGCGAATAGGAAACGTAATTAGGTTGTCAAGAACACCTCTACCCCAGCGGTCATCTGTTAGTGTAAAGCACAATAAATAAATAATACTTCAGAATGAGGGACGGAGGTAAAATAATGAATTTTCTCAATAAAAAATCTTATAGTGTCCATAAAATGTAACAAAAGGCATCCTTTTGAGAAAAATCTCTGAGAGAATAAAAAGTTTATGGCTTGGATTTATAACATGAAAATATTGCAGCTTTTATAAACCCCGTCTTTAATTTTTAATAGCTATCAGATTAGATTCTTTGTGTTAGGTACATCAATCGCTAGGTAGTTCTTACAAGGTAAAATAATAGTTATTAAGGCGCCCATGTATTTTGTTCCGTTTTAAAAATCAGATTTATTTTATGAGTTTATATTGTGAATTTACTATAAGGTTATAAAAGAATTATAAATTATTTTAAAAAGTAGATAGTGCATAACAGGATTGGAAAGTGAAGAATTCTGCAATTGTTCGCTAATTTCAGCTCCTGAAAAAAAAACTCATTTTTAAACGGAATTTTAGGTAACTCTGAACGGTGTAAATAATTAATCATTCCGGTAAAACCTACGCTGACATTAAAGCTCGGCAACGGAAACGTTTTAGTACTAAAACAATTTTGCTTTAACAGCCAGTGGCCGGTATTGTTTCGAGCCTCAGTTCCGTGATTGTTTTCCGTGTGCTGTGTTTTCCAATACACACATAATGTTTTTATCTACAGAATCTTGATGTGCGCTCGTTTGTTTACTTTAATACAACTACAAACTTAAATAACGACTATTTACCTTCTTATCCTTTATCTAAATTATATTTTTGACTATAAAAAAAAAAAAATCTCCAACAAAATTGATTTGCTTATTCATGATCAGCCTAATGAATAAAGTTGAAGATTTACTTGGTTATCATTAACAAAAAACCGATCATAGTTCTACACATAGTCATGTGCAGAACTATGCCTGACACCGTCCGACCTCGAACAATTGTTGTTCATACAAAGCCTTCCCTGGCCAGTGGAAATGTGCAGATTTCATAATAATGAACACGAACAGCAATATCCCTTCACGTCCATGTTCTGATACAGGTTTCAATAACACAGTTCACTGTTAGACGGAGGTCTGGCAACCTGTCACTGTTCCCCACTAACAGGGTGCAATGTTTCATTATTTCCACTACAACATGAACGCCATTTATTCAAACACCGCATTTGTGCCAAACGTGGGTTAAAGAAGTGTTTCGCCTTAATTGAAACTCAGTTTAAGCCGTCAAGGATAATAAGCCTGATTGTATGTGTGTAATGTGCCGACGACGACTCGGTGAAAGGAATTAGGGACTGTCAGTTATTTTATGTGACGTAGATATACATTTGAAATGTTTTGATTCACGTTTATGTTTGTTTGTTTCAGGTGAAGTGTACAAATCTACACTAGTGAGTGGATCGCATCAATGAGTGTACTGTGAACGTTTAGAACGGAACAGTGAAATGAGTGTCATTGGTTGACTGGACAGTGATTCAAATGAGTGTTTCATAAACCTGAGTGGTGTTCCGTAGCCATGAGTTTCTTGACGTCGTTGGGGCAGTACGTGGCGGGCGTGGCGGACAGCGTGGCCGGGCTGGCGCTGTCGCCGCGCCGCGCGCCCCCCTCGCGCCACCGTTCCGCCGAGGAATCGCAGGCGCACCCGCCGCCACCATCCACTGCCACCATGAGAGGTAACTAAACTCGTATTTGTAAGGCGATTCGTTAACTTGAAGTAACTTATGCATACCTACTTATTTCTTGCAAATATGAAGCTTTCATGGAATAAATACGTTTACAGCAAATATAACATTTCAAACCAAATGATAAAAAATAATTTATTATTTCATAATGTAGGCCGCAAAATTAATTTACATTTTGGATTTCGAGGACCACACTACGTAGAGTCAGAGTAGATACCTTTTCAGCTGACCCACCTTTGACTTTGTTATCTCAAGTTTTAAAGACGAATTTTACGTTGACGCCCACTTCAAATTCCGTGAATTTTTAGCGTGCGTGCGTGTTGTTGTTGTAACCTACTATTTAAAATCTGGCATGCCTAGAGGCAAGCAAAAGCTATATTGTAATAATGATCATAAATAACCCCCATAATTTGAAAAGAGCTGACACTCGCTGTCTTTGACCTTTATAACTTCAAGCAAAATATGAAGGGAGTCCTCCTTAAAATGGGTATACAACGTACGCATGTCCTAAAGTGGTGTGAAGAACTTTAACAACAAGAACAGAAAGGAAGTTTTACAAAGAAAACCTAATAATTGTAAAATTATTTCAAACAAATAATTGGAATGCTCACTGAAAATGTCGGCAAATAGTGCAAATATTTGCAATACTAGATTATTGGTATTTATCTATATATATTTTATTCAGAAAACAAGACAACGTTTGGCCCACAGTATCTGTAAGTAGCACTTAATACTGAATTAATACCTACATTCAGAAGAAATTTACAACCAGTTACAATAAAATCACTAGCGAAATTAATTGAAATGTAAAAATTTTAATATGAAAAAATATTTGAAATTACTGAAAAATTACAACGAATAAAATACAGAATTGATATGACTATCAACTAATGAAATGCGATCCTTTCCGTTCATTTTTTTTTCTACCCATAATCTTGTATTTCAATTTAAACTACATAAAATTAAATAAATAAATTTCAAACATGCATTCGTTTCCACATACCTTCGCATTGTTCGCATTTTTCATGTCGATAGTTGAAGGTTTTATAATTATGCCTCTTTTGTTTTTAAATCGGACAAGTACTGAGGCCTTAGTGTGAGTTTTTTCGACGCACGTTCAAACGCGTTCGATTGCGAGCGCGTTAGAATTTGGTATGGGAATTTAGTTATAGTGCCACCTGGTGGTCACTCGTAGAACCTAATTTCCCATACTAAATTCTAACGCGCTCGCAATCGAACGCGTTCGATCGTTAGTCGAAAAAACTCACACTAAGGCCTCTGGATGATGGTTTATTCCAAACTTGGTAAACAGCCGGCAGGTTTATAAGCTAACAAATTCATAAAGACCTCAAAGTTGTTATGTGCCAGATTTGAAAGTGTGTCGTCGGAAACATTCCTCTCGGCAGGCCTGGAACTTTGAAAGAAAATGTTCAACTTGGTAAAATTAAAAATTGTCCCTACTTACGCATTAGTTTTGAACAGACTAATTAAAACTTAGTCGGTTATGATGTTTGAGACGAGACATCGTAGGTATCGTTCGAACAAGTGTGACCAATTTTGGAAGAAGGCATATCAATATTATCACGACCTCAAATAATTGGTTCATCTTTTTAGGAGTTACGGTGCCACAAAATGTACATATAGGTTTACCCACGATATTTTTGGTCGGAGGTTAAAATATTCGGTCATCCTAACGGTAGATTAATACTTTTTACCTAGAATAACAAACAGGATGGTTTACGAGTGTGATTGGCATTGGTTACAATTTTATAGTCGGTAGAAAACTGCTATTTAGACTAACATGGTCTCGTATGGAATGTAGTTAAGTAAGATTAGGGTAACGGTATAGGTAGGAGATTGTACCTACACCCATATTTTGCCAGTTATGTCCTATGTAATAGGGGGCAAATCTATTATTATCATCAAACGAGTACATACCCTAACTCCGAGTCGCTAATCAGAAATTCTAGAAGAATTCAATAAGACTATGACCCCAGTCGGACCCAGGACCTCGAGTACTTTTTTAAATCCCCCTTTCTTTTTAAGGAAAGAAAAGAAAGAAAGAAAGAAAAATGTTTATTAAGGAAAGGAGGGGGGGGGTTTAGGGGTTTGTTTAAGGATGGGAAATCATCAAATGACTCCTCCGAATCTGGTTGGAGCAGAAGGTAGTGTCAGACTTTTACTGACTAAAACCCATCCATGTTCTTTCTCGTGCCCTTTACGTTACAGGGCCGCGGTAACTCTTTCGAACAAATTCCGAAACCCTAGCAGGCAATGAGCCTAGCGGGCCCCGTCTACGATGCAAACATATCTTTGAGGCGTGCGTGGAACACAACGCGCAGTCAACCCGGGCCTGGTTCCACCCAATACTCGCCATCCGCAGGCCCAAGGCTACGGTGGCCCGGAATCGCCCTGCAACTCCCGACGCCAACGGGAGTTTTCTTCTATTGCGGCGGCAGGGGCGTGAGTTTTCCCTCTCTTTTACGCGTTCAGCATCCAGCTCCTTCGCTAGCATTACTGCTTTGCAGAAAGAGGTGATCGCTTCCCATGCCTCTTCACTCCAGTCCATGGATTGAACTAGGGCCGGACGCGAGAGGTCGCTGCCACCGAACGCCTCGACGAGGACACGGCGGAGCTCCGCCCAAGCAGGGAACTTATCGGCAGGATTGTGGCTTGCCCAATTGTAATCACCCTAAGTCACTATCACTACAAAACTATTACAGAAGAAAGTCTATCAGCAGTCGGTTTTCACCAATGGACATTGTTCCTCGTGAACCACTCTGGTTAACGGGTTTAGGTGTGTAATTCATTTAGGTTTTGGGTAACTTCTGAAATATGACGATGATTGTTGAAGATGTCGCAAAAAATCATATCGACATCAATATGTAACGGAAGAATACTAAAATATAAAATTCTTCCGTTACTGACTGATTGAGTGAGTGAGTGAGTGACTAAGAGACAACGTGCAGCCGGAACTACTGGTCGTAGAAAAATCTAATTTGGCATGTAGGTTCCTTAGGGAGTGTATGAGAGCACTAAGCGAAGATTTACCGAAATTCTTACGGGAACGGGGAAAAAGCGGGATATGCGCGTGTAAAGCCGCAGGCAAAAGCTACGAAGCCGGGGTTTGGTTGTTAGTTGTTTGATAATAATGAATGTATTGTCCGTACTCAGGGTTCCCTCGCGTGGTGCCAACGGAGGGCGCATCAGCACTGAGCGCGCGGCGCCGCACGCTGGACTGCCTGGCGCCCGCCCCGCCCCCCCGCCGAGGCGGCTCCCTGCGCGTGCCCCGCAACCAGCAGCCGCCGGAGAAGCCCACCATGGCCTTTTGCAAGAGGCGCCTCTCCTGGCCTGAAGTTGATAACTCCGTCAATTCTGGGTAAGCCTCTGTAACATTTTTTCATCGTGGCGAAGTTCAAGAGCTAGAGCGAAAGTAATTTACCTACTACAGTTAATTTAAAAAGTGAGTCGTAAGTTTAGGTATTTGTTAGTTAATCACGGCTTACGGCTAACCTGATTCAGATAAAATTTGAAACAAGACAAGAACAATAATAAACTTTTCATCTCAGAAAGTGTTCTCGGGGAAATTTTCGACCTTCAAGCGGGTGACATCGCTGGCACAAGATCATCATCTGCCTAGCCTTTTCCCAACTATATTAGGGTCGGCTTCCAGTCAACCGGATTCAGCTGAATACCAGTATTTTACGTGGAGCGGCTGCCTACTAGACCTCCACAACCCATTAACTGGGTAACACGGTACTCCTTGGCAAGACTGGTTTCAGATTTTCTGGCTTCTGACTATCCGTAACGTCTGCCAAAGATCTCCAAATGACAGCCGGGACCAACAGCTCGTGCTTTCCGAGGCACGTAAGAAACTCGGTATGTTAAGATGGTCACCCATCCACAGACCAACCTCGACAAGCGTTGCTTAACCTTGAAGATCGACCTGTGCGGCTGTTATTATTTAGCCACGAGCTCCACTTTTTCCAGCTGTCTTAGGTTTTTTTTTACTATTTATATAGGCATACGTTTGACCATTATCTCATCTGACCTGATGTTAAGCGATGATGCGGTCTAAGATGGACCATGGTTGTCTTTTACCCTAACCGGTTGCAGCCGAGTTCTAGTATCCTAAAAGTAACGACTGTTTATCTGACCTTTACAAGCCTGTAATTTGGTACCCCGATACCTATCCGCTAAGACTGGTGTCCGATTATCTGGTTTCTGACTACTGTAACGAATGTCAAAGTCAAAATAAGACAGTAAGGATCAACAGCCTTCTTTCCAATTCACGGAAAAGTTCAGGTGGAATGGAGGGTCACCCATCCGAGGATTAGGCTCGGCCAGCATTGCTCAACTTTGAAGATTGACGTGTAGAATGGTAATACTTAGCCAAGAGGTCCTCACTAGCAAAAGCTACTCCAAAGAATAATTCCAAAAAACTTAAATTAACTTTATTTCACCAAATCCGTATTTGTTGGCTCTTAAGCCGCCGCTCAACAAAGGCTATCAAGACAAATAATGATATTGGGGAAATCACAGGCTCTCGAAGGATATTAACGTGTTTCCACGGAAAGGGGAATTGCAAATTAGCGGTAACTCCTCACGGCCCTGAGACGAAACATGTCACGAATAGAGATTAGTTGTCCGCTGAACCAAACACTTAAGAACGTACAGCAGTAGAACAAATTTTTCTTACGTTTGTCGCACGTGAACGAATTTGTAAAGAACTTCAAATTATTTTAAACGATAAATTCAAATGATGTGCAACGAACCCCTCAGATACGATAAATTTTCCTTTATACGCAATTCAAAGGCTTAAACATATTCAAAGGTATGACGCTCGCAATAAGTATTAATCTAAAGAAATACATTGTGTTAAATAAGATGTGAGCAATGTGATGTCGTTAAATGAATCGATTTACCAGCGGGAGCTCCATTTGGGAGAATAGAAAACTTGATTAAACCAGCGGGTGCCTTATTTATGCTGCCACTTCAAATGAAATGTAATCATTTTTTACCTTTATAGAAAAGTTCACGAGATCAGATGCGCCTTACTTATCTGTATGAATGAATACGAAAATGAAAAAGCTTGACTTAACGTTTATTTTCATGCTTTATCAAACTTTCAACATTTTATCGCGTTTATCTAATGAAATCCATTAAGCGTTGAGGCAAGTCCATATGCTACACAACGGTAACTTAATTCATTACGCCCTTGATAAGGCTTATCAGTGCAAAGCGGCAACATTCAAGAAACCGCTTTTGTGAAAGGTACCTCTACCTAACAAAGTCAGCGTTAGTTTCAGATAGAAAGTTTTTAGTGGCGGCGGGTTCGCTCCCCCCATTAGCGCAGTGTCTTGACATAAGTTGACACGAGAGGTTTTCAATTAGATAAAAGCTGGCAACAGTGGCGCAATGATTGTAAAGTAAAAGGCACGGGATGAGGGGTAGTACGTAGCTCCGTAGGCGTCGAAGGGGGGTGCGAGGAGGGCGGGCGCGCGCGGGGACACGTGCAAGGACGTGCAACAGGTCGCCAGCTGACCTACTTAAAATAATATTTTTAATCAGTGGATATGTTTATTGATTTGCGACGTGATATATGCCCATAACATACTTCGCCAGCGAAACTGATATAAATATAAACTTTCGGGCGGACGGACAGAGGAGAAGCAGGTTTAGTTTACTAAGACCCCTGCACTGTCCGTTCTCTGTAACGGTTACAATTCAGATACGGGACCCAAGAAACGTGTTAAAAATTACGTTCTATAGATGTGGGCCTTGCAACTTAATTTAAAATTAAATAAGAAGATTCTTAATTTTATTTTATTACTCATAATATTTTGTTGTTATAGCGGTAATATAAATACACAATCTATGTTTCAACTTTTTGCTTAATTCGGGAACAGAACCCTTGAATCATGGCGCGGTCTGAGTGGGGAGGGTCGTGGGGGTCATGACGCCCCCCAACACTGTAGGCTCACGTCAAATTGACAAACCTTCCTATAGACAAATCACAAACATTAAATCTACAATTAACCGGCGTGGGTACAAAAAATTTCGAGCTTGCTTCGCTTGCTCTTCAATTCTTAGTTGTGCACAAGTCGACAACATTACTTTTATGTCTGTATTAATACTAAACAGAAGATCTTTACCTATCCAAGGTAAAACCTATCCAAGAAAATTTCTAGCTCGCTTTTGCATTCTCATTATTATGCAAGTTTTATTTTAAAAACAACTAATTCGATGATTGAAATTGATGGTAAATAAAAAATGTAACCTATCTATCTACACCCATATTCCGAGGGGGGTGCTAAAATTTTCGAGCTCACTTCACTCGCTGCAACATCCATATTTTTCAAAGAACATCTGTATGATCCGATGAACTATTTTTAGCCGGCGCTCTTCACCTGTTCTAGCATCCTTAGCTTTTCAGTTTACGCATAAATGCATAATTGACATAGAAAACATCTGTACTATGTGTGATAAGAAGAAAACCTAGCAATTCTGAGTCAAGGAACTAAATTTCGCTATCACTCCGCTCGCTCGAGCATCCTCAGCTTTTCGGTTAAGTCAACAAAAAAAACATGTGTAGGTATACCGCGTGTATCTGACATCGACGCTCAAACGATTTCCATGGGTCCGGGGCATGATTCTGGACACCCTAGACTTAGAATTTTTCGTCGGCTTTTTTCTCATTTTTTCATTTTTTTCAAGGGTTTTTTTACTAATAGACTGCTCATAATCGTTATTCTGACCTAACCCAATGAGATTTTTAATAAAAAAATAATTAATTAACTACTTTCACTAAAAAGAGCAATCTGAATAAAACCACAAATAGATATCATCTCAGCTGAGCTGATACTTTGTGGTACTCTTGAAAAAAATGAGAAAAGAACCGACGAAAAATTCCAACACTGGAATTTACATTTACAACACTGTCCAGAATCATGCCCTGGACCCATGGAAATCGTTTGTGCGTCGATGTCAGATACACGCGGTAATATATAGATGTACTAGAGGCCGCCCGTGACTTCGTCCGCGTATAAATTCTCGTTATTCCCGTGTAAATCCCGATCCCTCGGGAATTCCGGGATAAAAAGTAGCCTATGTATTATTCTGGGTCTTTAGCTACCTACATACGAAATTTCATCGTAATCCGTCCAGTAGTTTTTTCGTGAAAGGGTAACAAACATACATACACATACACATACATCCATCCTCACAAACTTTCGCATTTATAATATTAGTAGGATAATAAGAAACAAAACTAGCGTTTTTGAGTCAACGACAAAATTATTTCGGGCTCGCTTCGCTCGACCCACCATCCTTTGCTATCTGATTTTCGCTTATGTCGATAAAAAAAACATGTGTTTACGGGTATGAGAAGAAAAAAATGGCGTTTCTGAGTCAAGGAACTAAATTTTGTCGGGCTCGAAATAAAAACAAAATCTATTGTATCCGAAACAAGGTATCGCTCACTCTTTGACGCTACAGAAGTCGAACAACAACCATCTACATATTATTTTGTGTTATGATAGAAAAAAAACAAAGGTATCCGAGACGAGGTTCTAAAAATTTTCGACCTCGCTTCGCTCGCTCATGCGTTCTAGGTTCTTTTCGGGCTAACGCATTTCTGCAAAAAAAAATCTACAAAAAACATAACCCACTTCCAAACAAAACACTACAAAATATCAAATTACTTTAATTTCGGAAGTCGGTGTTTTTTGGTTTTGTTTCTTTGTTTTTAACACCGATTTGATCGACGACGACGTTGGTTATATTTTTTGTAAAACGGTTTTGCATTCTAGCTTTAAAAGCCCGTAAAAAAACAATTCAGTTTGGCTCAGTAGGTACTTTTTATTTTAGGAGCATAGTCAAACTGAATAATTTTTTTACGGGACCAAATGGCAAGTATGCGTCCAACTAAAAAAGAATCATTGGATCAGAAATCTCGGAGGAATCCGTCGGTGTACATCTATACTTAATATTATAAAGCAGAAGAAAGAAAAGTTTGCAGAAAGTTTGTTTGTTTGTACGATTTGAAAAAATATTTCAGTGTTAGATAGCCCATTTGTCGAGGAAGGCTATAGGCTATATATCATCACGCTAAGACCAATAGGAGCGGAGCAATAATGAAAAATGTTACGCAGACGACGTTGCACGGGTCAGCTAGTGTATAATAAAAATAACCGAAAAAATACCCGCCGAATTAAGAACCTCCCTTTTTTTGGAAATCGGTTAAAAATACCCACAAAATTTTGAACCTCCTCCTTTTCGGAAGTCGGTTAAAAAGACACTAACGAAACCCATCTGAGGTGCTTCAAATTTCACCCCAGTTTTTTCTGCGAGAACTGTTGCCAGGGGTCATAACGTCAATTCAAATAAGAGTTTGTAGTCCCATAGTCGTCTCTCAAGTTGTTTTTTGAGTTTTTTCCTTTTTTGTGCAAAAATCCCTTATTTTCTTGTCTTAATTTAGGTAGGTAGGTAATTTTCATGTGATCTGATCCCACCCAAAATGTATGGCTACGACTGCGCCTGCCTTGAATTCTACTTATTTCGACTTTTCTTCATGTCAAATTACGCTACCAAAAACCATTCTAACCGTGTTATTCTCTCTTTATTTATTAAATACACTAAACTTACTATAAATTAACAAATATACTAAACTAACGAAAAACTAAAATATAGCGTAAAAAAATTCGCCCTCAACGCTTTCAGCTGGTAACGTACCCAAGAGGCTGGCGGCATTGCCACGTTGAATGGCAATGCTTAATCTTTGCCCAAAGTAAAAGCCAGCCCTTGGGTCACGGGAAGTGTCCACCAGCCGTTTCGAAATTCCTTTGAAAAGGCTGCAGCACAAGGGCCACACGGCCCTAGAAATAATATAATTTCTAACCGTTGACTGATATTGTAATCTACGTTATTGAAGGTCTAGGCGCACTGCAGTGCGCCAGGCCTAGTTCCAGCCTAATGCACGCAGTGTGTACATAACACGAAACATTTCTAGCAGTTTTTACATAACATTGACCAAAAAGTGAAGATTTTGCTACTGTCTCACTGACTGACTCATCAAAATTATGGGGCACTTCCAATCATGCTAGAAAGTTCAAATTTTGTGTGAAGATAGGTCTTAGACTACAATTAAAGGAAAAAATCGGAAAGAGTATTTTTTTAAAGATAAAAGGTTGAAATCAGGTCAGACCTCATAAGGTAATAATCAAAAAAAACATCGAAAATAATAAGAAAAAATTTAAAATGATCGAAATTATAATCATTTACTTGAAAAATAAAACGTGATTGGAGATCCCTCAAAAAACAAAAAATGTGAAAACAGGTCAAGTTCCTCTCCCCATAAATTTGGCCTTTAAAAGTGGTGAGATCAATTATAAGCAAAGCATTTCAGAACTTCAGAATAGTCCATAATTCAACATGTGTCTTTTTAGAACACCAGTGAACATAGAGCTTGGATCTTTCATTATTTTTATACGGTCAGGAAAGATCCAAGCTCTCTAATCGCATTCTTGTTTTTTGGGGTAGATATATAAAACAGGTCATGGAGCCTTCCTTATCATCGACTGAGCCAAGAGCAGCCAGGCGAGTGCCTTAAATGCAACTAACGGCTTCCACACCATGGACCAGTTACCAGCTGTAATGCCATAGATCCATAGGTACAAGTATTTCACTTACCTTCATGGAAATGGGCTACTAAATAGCTAACTTGTATAATGGTAAGGTTTTATTTCCTTAGTATTAATCATTACATTCATAATCCAATTAGGTATTCATTTAAAAATATATAGATACTAGCTGACCCACGCAACTTCGTCTGCGTCATATTTTCCATTAATGCTCGGCTCCTTTTAGTCTTAGCGTGATGATATATAGCCTATAACCTTCCCGGATAAATGGGCTATCTAATACTGAAAGAATTTTTCAAATCGGACCAGTAGTTCCTGAGATTACCCCCTACATACAAACTTACAAACATACAAACTTACAAACAAACGTTACCTCTTTATAATATTAGTATAGACAACGAAACTACCAATCTTTCTAAAATATAATTTTAAATCCAATGATTCTATTTTTTCTTAAAAAAATCAGTTCCAACAATTTTGCTTTATTCATTGTATGAAAATTCACTCGAGTTGCTACAATTATTTTATCGTGTTCGCAACGTAAACATGAAATTATCTCTTTTTTATAGACTTCGGAAAATATGAACATTGTAAGTAATACGAATAACAACATACACCATTTTTCTCGGTAAACAGACATAAATGAGAACAGAGGAAAATTCCGCGGATGGTTTACACTTCACTTGTGCGTGGTGAATGGCGCTGACAGAAATAAAAAGGTGGAAAAAGGGAAGAGGGATGAGTGAATCAATACAAATATTTATAAATAACTACATGGGATGTTACAAGATAATACGTACATAAGGAAACAATGTTTGTGCGACAGACGGTAACGAAGGTCTCTGGGATGACCGGAACTTTCGCGGATAGTTGCTTGTCCACCATAGAGGTGGAACCATAGACAAAGATAACGCTACACCGAATGAGAATAAATACGTGCTCATTTAAATGTATTCACAATAGACCTGTTGACAGGTCATTGGTACTCAAAGTCAACCTTACTCAAAGTCGTATAGTTCGAGACTACGCACAGTTAATAGTTAGTAAGCGATATGCTTGGTCTAATGAACTTTCTTCTGAAGGTTGATTCGGTTAGACGGTATTGTGTTACGTACACACTTATTATGGAGATGGGCTGTGTGGCCGCGCCGTTGAGCGTTAACCGACAGATTAGGCCAAACACTAATCTGAATGAACCTTCGGTATCCAGTTACAACTGCTCGTTAAACCGGTAAACAACGAAACACTTAAGTTCCTCATATTCTAGGACCGTAGTTTAAATTATCATAAGACGCATTCAAGTTCTTGAAATTTTAATACCATGCATAGCTAAACAGGTATATAAGCTGTTAGATATTAACTTTTCCTAGGAATACCTAGCGAGCGGACTTAGTTCTTTCGTTGTAAATTTCCCGAGAGAGTATAGTCATGTATCACTGCGAAAGTTTTGAGAATCGTTTCATTTTAAAATATTTGCATGTTTACTTCATTATTCAAATTCTTTGGAATAACAAGCAGTGTCCTTTATTTTTATGAATTTATTTTAAAGGCGCGCCCGGCCCACACGTTTGGATCTAATAGATGAATAAATATATGGTTTACCTTTAAGAAGAAGGAAAATTACCTTTTCATAATAGTGTTAAGGTATTTTTCCTGCTTTTTGAGCGTGTTTACAGACACAAATCTCGTCTGTGATTACAGAAGTAAGAGTCGAATTCGTGATAAGTATAATAGTCCCGTAACTACGGCAGGCGTAGGCCCTTTCGGGCCCGTCTGTGTGCCGACTCTGAACACGAACGCGCCGTCAACACGGCCTGTCGTCACAAGACGGACGAACGGCGACCTAACCATAGCTCATCGTCCACAAGCCCGCGCCTACGGTGGCCGGAGGTCACCAGGTGGCCGCCGCGGGCGTCGGAGGCCACCTGGCCTCATGACCTCCGGGGACGAGAGGTTCTCTCCCTCTCCCATTCCGCCACCTCCTTCGCTAGCATAATTGCTTCGCAGAAGGAGGTGAAAGCGTCCCATTCCGTCTCGTTCCGGACCATGGATTGAACCAGGGCCGGACGCGAGAGGTCGTCGCCGATCGCCGCTTCGAGGACACGGCGGTGCTCCGCCCAAGCGGGGCAAACCTGCACAGTGTGCTCCACCGTGTCCTCCGGTCGATCCTCGCAGTGGCGACACCCAGGCGTTTCCTCCCACCCGATTCGGTGCAGGTACCTCCCGAAACACCCGTGCCGGTGAGGACCTGCGTCAGGCGGAAGGTTAGGACGCCGTGGCGCCTCTCAAGCCACTCCTCAAAGAGGGGACTTATCGCCACTATCGTGGCGTGCCCTGCACTGGTTTACGAGTCGTCGTCTCCATGTCGCCTTGAGATCGTTCCGGAAGTCTGTCCGCTGAGCGACAATTCGCCGCGGCAGCGGAGTTTCCCCCCGGCGTAGTACCTCTGCGCGCCATTCATGCAGGCGCGCGAGGACTATCGCGTCCAGATCCCATGGCGGCAATCCGGCAAGGAGACACGCCGCCCCGCGTGAGATCGTGCGGTAGCCGCGGGCCAGCCTTACGGCTACCACCTTTTGAGGCGCATTCAAATAATGGGCAGCGCACTGCCTCAAGGAACGCGCCCACAACGGGGCCCCGTAAAGAGCCATGGACCGCACGATCCCCGCGTAGAGCCGTTTTGTCCCCCCCCCCCAAAGGGGGGAGGGGGGGCCTCTTTCAGGACCTGCCTGAAAGCAGCCCCAACCCGTTCCAGTTTGGGGGCCAAACGGCGGAAATGCTTCTACCGGCTGTCGAGGACGAGCCCTAGGTATTGCAGCGTCAACTGGACGCCGTTGGGAACCCCTCCTACCGTCAACAAGGATCCCGACAGTGGCGCATTCCGAGGCCCATGAAAGCACATGGCCTCGGACTTGTGCAACGCCACCTCGAGATCCAATTGCCGGATCCTCTCTACGACTATCGCAACCCCGCGTGTCATCATTTCGGCCGTCGCCTCGTACGACCCCCCCTGTGCCAGCACTAGCGTGTCGTCAGCGTAGCAGACCACGCTGACGCGACTAGGGAGGTCGGCGCCCAGTACCCAGTCGTAACCGATGTTCCACAGAGGCGGCCCCAGAACCGATCCCTGTAGGACACCGCACGACATCTCTCGACGGTTCCACTCTCCGCGGTGTCCGGGGTAGATGACTGCCCTGTCGGACAGGTAGTCCCAGACAGAGCGCCCCTTGCGGAAACCAAACTGGTGTTCCGCAAGATCCGGCCCTGTTCCCACTAGGTGCTCGGCGAGGCGGTTTGCAATGACTTTCAAAGAGCTTGCCCACCTCGTCGAGCAGCACCACGGGCCGGAATGCGGACGGAGAGTCCGCAGGGCGCCCAGGCTTCCGGGTGAGGAACAGCTTCCCCGTCTTTCAAGGAAGCGAAAACTGGCCTCTCTCCATGCATGCGCTGAGCCCCTCCAATCGAGGCCCGAGAGCCTCCGAGGCCAGGGCCCAGGCTTTGCCAGGCAAGCCGTCGGGCCCTGGGTCGGTATTCTTGGCCTTGAGCCTGCGTACCGCCACCCTCAGGTCTACCTCACTGCCGGGATGTCGTTGTCGTCCTCTTGGTGGTCCGCTTCTCGCGAAGGGAGCAGGGCGCTCACCACGTCCTCCACGAGCTGAGGCCGGAGACTCTGCGTCAGCGGGGGGGGGGGGGGTAATAAGCCGCATCCTTGCTGCAATATTATTTTAGTAGATAGTATGTTCCTGTCTATCAATTGATTATCAGCTCGTTTACGTCTAGTGCCGGGCGCGGGCCTCCCTTGCCACGACTATGAATGGATGACCATTTGTTGTAAACGTGGTCACGCAACCTCCTTGAAGCCTTCAAACCTCCGTAGTTCGCCGCAGTAGTTAGCAATGTTGCCGAATTAAATCCTCTTTAATCTTAATGAAAATTATTCAATACGAGCTTTTGCCCGCGACTTCGTACGTGCACACCTGGTTTTTCCCGTTTCTGCAGGAACTTCAAGAAATCGTCTCTTAGTGCTCCCCTACACTCCCTACGAACCTACATGCCAAATTTCAGCTTTCTACGACCAGAAATTTCAGCTGTGCGTTATCTGTCAGTCACTCAGTAACGGAAGAATTTTATATTTTAGAAAGGATGAATCTCTATTTCATCGGCCATTGCATCACGCGTGAACGGCTGGACCGATTTCACAAATTATTTTTTTGTTTTGTTTATTTCGGTCAGGACAACAGTTGATATGAAAGAAAAAAATGAGAAAGCTGCAGTTTACGGGAGCGATGCGACAGGGCACAGCTAGTGTCGCCGTGTCCTCGAAGCGGCGATAGGCGGCGACCTCTCGCGTCCGGCCCTGGTCCAAGCCATGGTCCGGAGCGAGACGGAATGGGACGCCGTCACCTCCTTCTGCGAAGCAGTCATGCTAGCGAAGGAGGTGGCGGAGTGGGAGAGGGAGAGAACCTCTCGTCCCGGCCGCCGTGGTAGTCGCCGCGGGCGTCGGAGGCCACCTGGTGACCTCCGGCCACCGTAGGCGCGGGCCTATGGAAGGTGAGCTATGGGCAGCTCGCCGTCCGTCCGTCTTATGACGACAGGCCGTGTCGGCGGCGCGTTCGTGTTCCACGCGCGCCTCAAAGAGAGTCAGCATTGGGAGGGGCCCGAAAGGTCCGACGCCTGCCGAAGTCGCGGGACTAGTAGAGATACCGTGGCTCCGGAACACAAAGGGCACTGAAGTAACATGGATGGGTTTTGATTTCCCATCCCTAAAAAAAAGGGGACAGTTAGTACTTTTTAAATTCCGTTGTTCAAAGATCCAGTTTACCAGTTACCAAAAGTTTTTTCGTAACAAACAGTTCGATCTACAAAATTTTCAGGCTGTTTTTTTTAAATGAAGGTTTGATATTCCAAAAAAAAGTAAGCTTCGCCCAACGAGTTTTCCCACACTACCACTAAAAAGGTTGTTACTATTTTCTATGTTGACTTTATAAACTAAAACAAAAATGTTATCATTAGGGTTCTGTACCAAAACGGTAAAAAGGAACCCTTTGGGTGTGACTAAGTCTGTCCATCTCTCACAGCTGGATATCTCAAGAGCTGCTAATGCTACCAACTTGAAATTTGCAACCGTTTTAGATGACGTTTGTTTAAACTAAGTATTTTGCAAATAAGAAAGAAATTAAAATTATTTTATTTTAACAGTGACTGAAAGTTATTCTTCAAAATTCAAATTGGGGCTACAAGGGCATGTGGCGTATCATGTGAAAGAGTCTTTCTTTTTTTTAGGCATGGTTTTTCGACTATTGACGAAAAATTCAAAAATATTGACCATGCTCCCCCTTATCTCCGAAGATTGCATAGAGACAAATCTGGAATAATTCTGTCATAGAAGTTTATTTAAAGATTACAGGAAAAATAAAACGATGTCTATAAATAGCACACTTTTTCAGAAATCTTCAACAAAACTTACATTAGTTCCACTATCAGTCAAGGTATGGAAATGATCTAAAACTGCAATATACACTGAATGTAGACCTTGACGGAGAAAATTAAAAAAAAAAAACACGTTTTATTGTGATGGTACGGAGCGCGAGTCCGACGCGCTCTTGACTGGGTTTTTAAAGAAATGTACATCTACATATTTTGAAGAAAAGGTGACGAGAAGGCAGAATGCTCTAAGTATCTTTTGCTTCACGTTGACATTCTTTTTGAGTGTACCATGTGTGTCCCTACAAATTATTATAAAAGCAAACATATTTCTGTAGGGGTCTGGGTAAAGAGGTTTACATAATATTATGATGAAATTTAAGCTACACATGAAAGGAAAGCTACATCCATAGTTTTCGTCGAGACTGCTATAAAGTTGGAACACGTTCACTCGTCCAGCCAGCATGTTGTATTGTGGGGAATGTGTGAGAGTGTTCGCAAACTGACCGTCACGCACATGTCGCGCGTTTCCGATACGCGTGGGCCGGCCTTTATGTCACCTTTATGTCCATTGTACCCTGCCCTAAACCCGGCAAGCCTCTAACTATTAAATAAAAACCTCTGTGTTACAAGTTACGAAAAGGTCCCGAATCAATTCTGATTTAATAGTATTGATTGTGCCCTTTAGATTCTGTGTTTTTACGGTTTATTTTACGCATTCTCATATTTTGCTAAAAATGAAAACCTAAAACGTGGTTTGGGTTGTCTTTGAACAGCAACTTACTTATTAACGTAATTTTTTAAATCAACATTACTGACTTAATAAAAGTGGACAGCACATTTAGAACCCTTTCACGAGAACGACATTATTCACATTATTTTTGATATAGGTACACTAATCTATAAGTATCGAATTTTCAGTGTAACTCTGACACCCTAATAGGGTTCAGTGAGGGTGTCAGCAAAGTTCCGTGCCCCGTATTGATTGCCGACATCAATCAGAAGCAACTTGTTGTTTTCCATTTCGGCAGTAAATCACAACACCTTTGCTTGAAGGTCAATGGTACCTGCTTTGTATCGTATGAGTTACGAGGACATGTTATAAGTTTATAACGTGGATTAAAACTTATTTTTAATGGAAACGAGTTCTTATTGCAATCCGAGTAGTCTTTTCCCAACTACGTTAGGGTTGGTTTCAAGTCCAATCGGATGCAGCTGATTTGACCAGTATTTTAAAATAGAGTGAATACCTATCTGACCTACAGAACCCAGTACCTAGGTATCACGAGACAAATTGGTTTCGATACCGTATCGAACGGCTGTCAACGATCTTGATGTGACAACCGGGAATAAGGCCCTGACGTGCTTTCCGAGGCCTGGAAAGCATCCAAGTCCGTCTATACCACCCTGTGCGGTATGCGACTATAATATTGATAACGAGTTCTTAAAGTTCAAATTAAAATAATGTGATCGTATCAAACTATTTCTGTGAAATCGCCTATTAAGACTAGACTGAGCTAGTAACTTTTTACAGATTCAAAAAAATGCTGACAAATAAAGTTTTCCGCAGTACCTACACTAAACCTGATTATTTCACTAGCAGATTCCTTATTTCTTATAGATAAGTAGATACAGTATGTCTACGACATATATGCAATAATTGAAACCACAAGTAACACTTGTCCACAGAAGTATAAATAAATTGTTATAAATTTAAAAAAACGTAAATGAAAAAAAATAAGTTTTCAAACAAAATAAATATGAAAATAAATTTAGTAAAAGTAAATCACCCTATTTAGAAAACGTACCTTGACCTCGACTGACCTCGAGAAGTGCGGCAACAATGCTCACGCGGCGGCGTTTTGATTTATCTAATATCTTTGCCAATTGCGATGAAATTCACTATGGTTATTTTTCACCCGTTCTTTTTTACTTCGTGATAAGTTGATTACTGAACTAATCTAAATAAATTCTGTCATAGCACAAGATGGATTAAAACTTAAATTTTCTCATGTTCAAAATGTTTTTGAATGCACAAGTGACATCGCCGAACAATGTTGTCCCGAACCTTGCCCAACAAATTTCGACCAGGATCCGAGTGTTTATTTCACCGTAAAAAACAAGTACGTAGGTATGTACAAATAAAATTAAAAACACAATTTACACACACTAAGGTCAAGTACCTACTCAGTGTCTATTTCACTGTAAGAAAATAATTAAACTAATACATACAAGTAAATAACAAAAATCACGTAAAACAATGCGTGTACTTAAGTACCTATCAAATCTTTGCGAAATGCACACACGCTATCCCGGAAGACTCGCGGTGAACTGACAAAACTTACATCCGTACTGGCAAAAAATAAAAGTCATAGGTAAATAGGGTAAACAATGTAATAATTATCTTTTATCGATACTTTTCTACAATTACTTATCTAATAAAGACTTAATACGCAATCAAGGCATTACAATACTAGTACTATTTTTAATAACCGTATTTAACAGTGAAGTGATAGTTAAATTTATTGGACTTTTAAAATAAATTTTAATTTTTGTACGTTTCGACTTACGAAACTACCGTAGGTACTACCTAGATAGTGAGTAATGTAGAAAACGGGTGAGTACGTTTTTTTAATAGGATGTTTCTTCCTAAAATGTAAACATTAATACATTATTTTTTATCTCTAAATCCTCTCAATTATAATTTTTAATCAGAATAGGTAGGTAGGTACATAGTGGTGCTATAATAATTCTAAACTAACCGTGTCCTTTAAAATTATAACATCTTTTTTGCTAACCGATCATTATTCTCTTCAAAAGACAATGAGAGAAAGCTGATAATATTGTCGATAACTGTGTCCAACCCTACGCGTCGAGCGCGCGCGCAACCCGCTCCCCGCGCCCCTCCTCGCCAAAAGCCGAAGGCCTTTGAAAAAGCCGACACACGCGTGCCGCGTCCTTCTGTACTAAGCCGACAAACGAACCGCACCGCGCCAGCGTGGCAACGTTGCTTTTCAATGTTCAAGGATTCAAGTTCATTGTACTATTAACCTACTGTTGCAATTCTACAGAGTGTTCAAATTTGCTTTAAATTAAAACTCGACTTTTTGACAAAACTACTGGACCGATTTCGTTACTTTTTTGTATAGCGTTATCAAATACCATAACTAGTATGTGGTTTCAAGGATTGCATATATGTCGTAGACATACGGTATAAACAATTTAATCATTGGCTCATTGGCTCGAGCAGACGATTTTTTATTCACTTGCATAAACATATTATATTGGAAAATGACCTCCATCAAAAGCTTAGACGTCTAAAAATACAATTTAAATTTTTGAAATCATCAAGTTTTATTTTAATGTACTCCTTTGATTACAGGATGCCTAATCTTGATTTTGCAGTTATAAAATACTACTGTACAGTTTACTCTTTTATTGTAGTTTCACGTTAACTTAGTTAGGTAAGTTACCATGAAATAAAAATACAAATTGTAGCATTGGTGTCAGACTTATATTAATATAAATACTTTGACGAGTACTCAGCCGTTTACCATCAATAATACCCCAGCCAAATATTTCGTCTTATCCGTAGCACCACACTCGTATGTATTTATAAAAGTAAATAAATAATGCGAATTGGTATACGTGATAAATGCTCCACTGGACCGATTTAGGGATTATGGACGAATCACGAAATATAGATATTTAGATAGGTACCAGTAAATACAGAATAAGCAACGATCTGAGTAAGTACTGTTATTATGATCAGCGATACTCTAGAAAAAGTAATGAGTAAAAAGTTTCATGGTCACTAACATTAGAATAGCGGGATTGTACCCTGTACCTTTTTATTTGCGAGTTTCCGATATTTCAGCGCAGTTGCAAGCGCCTTGATCACGGAGCATGGTAGCAATCCCGTTATTAATTACTATTCTAATGAGTAAAAAGGTTTCATGTCATAATAAGAAAATCTTAACATGATCGTCTAGATCTTCAAAGTAATTTCAAGTTTCTTTTGAGAGTAATTTAAAGCCTATTAGTATTTTAAATCAGTTGGTACAAGTTCTTTGAGCAATTTAAATTCGTAATAATTAGACTTGTGAAACAGTCGTTCAAAACAAATAAAGATCTCGGAGTTCGATAAATGTTTAAGAATAATCATTTAATTAAATTTTACATTTACGGTTAAGTGACTTTTATCTAAATATAGACGTAATTACAGAGCTCTCTGTCTTTGTAAATTAGAAAAAGAATTTGTCTGGCTATCTTTGGAAAATAAGAAAAAGAAAAGGTCGGTGGCTTTGCAAGATATCAAATGCACCACGTATAAGCCAAAATATAACGCAATTAGCATCTCAGCACATGAATTTACACAATTTCACGCCAACAAATTCTACCGAGGGTTGAGTTAGCTACCTCGACAAGGATAATTATTGCGTTTGGCTGCAGTGAAGTTTACTCATGCTCCTGCCCTGGGGCCCGAGTCTGCTATTTTTATAAATTTGTCATTCCGACACGATCCCATTGTCATGCCATTGTCATTTTGCTAAAAGTTCGTAATCTGCTAAATTCATAATGGCAGTGCGGTCACTGGCGCGTCAATGGTCTCGTAACAGAATTGCGGTAGGAATGCCGTGTTACCATTATTATAAAAACGAGCTAAATTTGAGCGTTTATTCATGTCAAATTTTATTTATATTCAGTTTCACATATTATTATTAGTGTTATAAGCAATCTGAAGTAGTGAGAAGTTCGTAAATACTAAATGGCTTTCTTTCAATGGCGTGTCAGTGGTTGATCATTGGAATGTCATAATGACGCCATTATGATGTCATTATGTTAGTAGATTACCAAACTTGTCAAAATCAACCATTTTGAAATCAGTGATCGACCACTCTGACACTATTGTAATAGCAGACTCGGGCCCCTGTTGTAATGCTCTAACCGCCCGTTGTGTCTTTAGGAAGTGACGGAGGGCCCTCTTAGTAACGCAGACTACACTGTGACAGTATAGCTACGTAAATTTGCACACATTAAAATTTAAGTATGTACTCCTCATTTGAATCTAATTCACTTCAAGTTGATAGTATACAATATTCTTCATGTTGCTTTTTTTTTTTTTTTTACACAATACGGGGAAACTCTTGGCCCAAATCTCACCTGATGGAAAGTGATGATTAGGCCGAAGATGGAAGCGAGTTTCACCCGGAATCCTCTTACACAGAGGAACTGGCTATCATACCTCTAATTGCCGGAACACAACAATGCTGTTAACATTGTTGTTATGGCGACAGACTTAGACATGATGGTGGTAGCTTGCCAGGCGGACTTAGAACAAGTCCTACCACCAACCAAACCGAGCAAAAAATTTGCCCCCGCTGGGAATCGAACCCGGGACCTCTGGGTCTGAATCAGGTGGTATAACCACTAGACCACGGAGGCGGTTAGTGTCACCTGTTTAGCACCACCCGGGGACCACGTGTAGGGATTCGCTGAAGGGTATTCTCCTACGGACGCGGGTGACTCGGCCCCCAAAAATAATTGCTGATGGATAATTAAGCTTTAGTCACTTAGCTTTATTAAATAGTTAATTAAGGAGTGTCTTACGGAACAAAGACTGTTCTGTGACAACACACGAATCAGCCCCTAGGTAGCCTATAATAGACCCTCGTCTCTGACACTCGAGCCCACATACATATTGTGCTAATTTTGAATTTTTGTGCAGGGTTCAAGACACAGACGGATCGTATTTCGAGAACTTCACGGCGCTGTCGTGGCGGCACGAGAACCGTCGCCTGGCCGCGTTGCGGCTGGTGGAAGCCCGGTCGGAGAGGGCGCCGCCTGCGCCGCACGACCTGGGCCTGCCAAGCGTGTCCGCACAGCTGTCGCACAAGGAGCATGAACATCTATACACAGAGGTATGTTCCTATAACTCATTAGTTACTTTAGTTGACATTGCCCATCCTGATATTTTACAGTTGTCATGACAACGTCATTAAGGTACCAATCATGCCAAGTTTCTGGTTCTTCACGTTAAACGACATTGGGAACCGTCCCTATTATAATAGTTTCGAATGGGGTGACACACTCAAAGCTTTGTGTAGATGGCGCTAAGATCGACCGTACCTTGTTTACTTTTTGTGACAAGTATCTGTTCGCTATATTTCGAGTTTTTAAGTGATAAATAGTTCCAAAATGTACTCATTTATGACTGTGCCTCAACTGAAATTTGAGCTTCGAAAAAGAAATGCTTCAGTTGCCGGTAAAAAGGCTGATTTGATTGAAAGGTAAACACTTAAAATATTTTAGGTTATAATTGTTTTTTTTAATGTTTTTTGTGTTATTTGGCTAATTATCTTGTTTTAATTTATAAATTGGAAGCGTATGATCGAAACCAGAACTTTGGTGCCGACTGCGACGTCCAAGACGACATCATATACCAGCGTCCACCCTGTGATACATTCAGAGATATAAATGCGGATTCTCCACTTCCCATCATCACCAGACAGGCAATCCAAGAATATTCTGATAGGTACATGAATCCATGTGTTAATCAAATGGTTAGAAAGCTCTCCATACTAACAGTGACTTTATAGGATACTGTTTGATTCGATCACAGTATCTATCTGAATCCAATTTGTTTGCAGCTGTAAAACTCAGCCTAAAGGACAGCATTTATATGAATGTCGCAATCTTTATTTACTTTTCCCGAATTAGTCCTCTTCCTTGAAATGCACTGCACACAATCGTGCCGTAACACTTGCCTTGAAGTTTTTAATGCGTAAGGCAGACTCCCATTGTTTTCTGCGTTTGCTATTCTTAGGAAACAAATGCACTCCCCTATTCTTACAATTGAACGCGCTACATTGAGGCATTATTACATTAATTGCGGCAAATAGTGACGATAAACAAAAACGATTGAAGAAATCCATAAGATTTGACAGCTCTTATGTCAAAGCGGGGTACAGTCGATTCTGCGCCCTCTGTCGTGATAAAAAGTTAGTTTTTCTCTCAATTTGTAACAGTAATAAATTAGTCCTAACTTTTCTTATTCAGAAAACACATCTAGTTGCTAGCTAAACCGTTAAAAAAACTTTATACAAAAAAATGCATCCGACTTAACCGACTTCCAAAAAAAAAACTCGGTGTTTTTGTTACTTTCTTCGCATTTTGACACTGACTTCCGAAATTAAAGTTATTTTTTACTTTGTAGTGTTTTTTTTTGGAAGTCGGTTGTATTTTTTAGTAAAAAGTTTTTTATTTTTCACTTTTTTTTGGTACCCCACACCACTGCAAAATCGCAGAAAAGCAAAATACGCAATTTCGATGACATAAAACCATCATCCAAGTAGACGAATTCCAGCTATTTATATTTAAAATCCAAAGTTCGTAACCGATTTTGATAAAATTTAAATGGGACCAATCTGCAAGTATATCCTTTCCGATAAAACAAGAATTTTTCAAAACGGTTCATAATATTGTCGGAGTTATGAGGTAACAAACATTAAAAAAAAATACAACCGAATTGAGAACCTCCTCCTTTTTGGGAAGTCGGTTAAAAAGGAAATGTTTCAACAAAGTTACCTGGGTAAATCATACCGAGGCTTGTTTTCATGCCAATGACCTTGTGCATATAAACTGGTGCGGGAGTGATTTAGACGCGGATTATTACCGGACGCTTATTATTTTTTTTAAGAATAATACATATTTTTAAAAGTAACAAACGCTAATCATTTTTGTTTGTATTGCAAAGCTCTAGATATATTTTTATACTCTTTTGATATCTAATAATTACGGAACAAAATGATTTTATCTCAACAATTTGGAGGTGATATGGTAGATTTTTTATAGTTAAACCAAATTAACGTATCATATCATGATACATTAATTTGGTTTAATTATAATTTTAGACTACTTACTATTATTTTTTTTCGATGTAATTTCTCTGTAAATGCCGACGAAAAGCTGCTTCATCTGCACACATTTTTAGCTTATTTCGAGAGAGTAGCCTTAAACTTTAAATTCTACAATATATTCGTCAAAGTCATTCATTGTAATCGTACCTAAGTTTTTTAATAAATCCAAGTTGAAAGTAAAGGTGACCCGAGAAAGTGCGAGAACCCAGGGGTCGTTAAATCTGTTGTATATGTATTGTACGTACGTACATTCTACAAAGATTTACAATGCCTTTGTAGATAGGTATTGGTCAAATTATAAGCTTAGCTTTGTCTCAGACATCAGACGCTGCTTTGCCTTTGCATCTGTAGGTATCTATCTGTTGTGAGTTTTTATATTTCAATTTTTTTTTTATTTGTTATGTTTCAATCATGCTATTTTTGAATTCATAATTCTTTGGGATTCTATTTAAAACGACTCGAAGTGTGAACCCGAACTGTACACAAATATTACTCCAAATAGTTTATTTGAAATAGAGCACTATTAAATTGAGTAGCTGCGGTTGCAGAAAAAACACACCAATGTTATCTTAGGTAACAAACATATGATACATTATGTTGGTTTATGTACATATTGTAAATATTTTTGTACTGACAAAATAATAGTTAATATATATAATACACAAATGCTAAAAATAATGTAATAAAAACCTAATGTAGCGTAGTTAATAACGTGGCAGTCTGTAATCCATAATATGTCATGGTTAATATGCGTGAATGGAATAATTGGCACATTATTCGACTAATTTGCATGCATTTTTTTTTTTTTTTTTTTAGGGATGGGAAATCATCCAATGACTCCTCCCGCTCTGGGTGTAGCGGGAGGGAGTGTCAGACTTCTACTGACTAAAACCCATCCATGTTCCTTCATTGCCCTTTGTGTTCCGGAGCCACGGTGTCTCTTGCGAATAATCCCGCGACTCCGGCAGGCGTCGGCCCTTTCGGGCCCCTCTTAAGAGTTGCTTGCGTTACGGTAGGATGAGGAATTTAAATGATGCGTTTGGCTAACTTATAGAGGTTGTAAGTATTTATTTATGTATTTTAATTAACTTATTTATGTACACACAATTTACTTAAAAATAAATTTTGTACAGAGAAAAGAGCACAAAGATATTATGCCTTTAAGGATACAATTAGTGCTGAGTGCACTAAAATTTTTAATGAGAAAAGAGTACCAAAACAGCTCAATCGTCTGATGTAGGATTTAGTCTAAATAATTTACCTAAACTACTGGCTATGGACGAGGACACTGAAAGTATTCTTTTAATCGTCTGACTCTTTCTTTCCAAAATTCTGATTCAAGCTAGATGAAAAGGTCTAAAAATGTATTCGTCGAAGAGGACATTCACAATGATAATTCGTAATGCTTTTTATGCACACCTAAATACCTAGTACAAAATGTATGCGGCGGTTTTTTTCACTTACCCAGTAATAAAACAGTAGATAATGTAAGAACAAAAGAAGGTAGAATATCCACCCTAATTGAATACTTTGTCTCTTATGTAACTATCTTGGGGCATGCAAAGTTGTCTTCAGCGTCACACACATTCCGTCACGTCAGCTTTTTCGTTACGGAGTCAGTTCAAAAGGTGATACTTAATATGGTGGAGGTAGCACGTGCGCACGTTTTACCCGAATATCCGTTTTCTTCTCGGATATATTGTACCTTACATGATACAATGTGGAAGCAAATTGCCAGCCGTCGCGGATTTAATGTTATCCAGTGTGCAAGTAGTCATTTATTAAGCTCTAAGACGATGTAAAAGACCAGCTATGATTTCGAGGATAAGCGTCGGCATCGTACAGTGATTGCGTTTGGCCAGTTTTGTGTCCATAACTTAGTACTAGTACTTGCTCGTAATATTTAGTCCTACCAATATACAATTCAGTGTTTTTCGATATTCGTCATAGCTTCGGATTTGGCCATGAAGGCACACTTTACAAATTCACCTGTATATTCACTATCATAAATTTTAGTGTGGCAGTTTGCACTACTTTTACCTCAGCAAACTTGCAAGATGTGTTTGCCTGATTCGTCATCTTGTAAATATTTGTCTCACCAGGTGCTGTACTGCATCGAGAACGCAGTAGGAGCACCGGCTCCGGATGGACAATTTGCAGCTTACAAAGAAGAGGTGGTGGAACATGCCCGCCGCGCGTTCCGGGTGTCTCCAGAAGTGCACGCACGCGCCATGCGCTCCGCCGGCAGCGAGCGACCGCCCACAGTCGTGCTCGGCTGCTCTGTCATCGAGGCCGATGGTCTTGAGGCTAAAGATGCCAATGGTAAGCCATTATGAAAATAACTAGGGTAGTACAATTAACCATAACCATCCTCTGCCTCCTGCCTTTATCGCAATCTGTTTTGTGTCGACATAACATGTCTTTTTCTTCAATATTAGATATTATTATATTGCTTTTGACCCCTGAAATTAGAATTTGCTTCAGTTAAATTTAAAATATCTTGGTAAAAACTTAGAACTTAGTAACCAAACATTACTCATGATTAAGAATTGATGAATGGGCTAATGCCGAAAAGTTTTCCGTCGGTAAGGTGAGGAAAGTAAACCAACGTTTAATAGAAGCTCGCTTGTTGCTCACACGCCGCTCTTTATGTGGCCTTAAATCATATTCATAAGTGATGAGTGTCGCCTTGAATACATTTCATGACGTCCCCTCGGTCGACTCGCTCGAGGCGACATTTGGAACATTTGTAGTAATAAAACATCTGTAATGTTTATGATGTTTTTGTTTTTCTGCTTGACATTCACATAAAACTCATATACTCTACAATGTATTCACTTTTTATGACACACTTAATAAATCACAATTCTTTGCGTCTATAGTAGGTACGTTGTCGCTAAACAACTAAAGAAAGCTTTGCCTAACTGTCACTTGGAAAATAAATATATCCAACCCACACACCTTGTGAACAGCTTTTGAAGAAAGGCAATGGAAAACGCTTAGGTATTATTTTCAATATTCTACTATCGTTGGTAGGAAATTATATTAGTGAGGCGAGTAAATGCGGAAATTACTTAAAATGTTTGCGTGAACATCAACGTCGGGAAAATAAAAATTAAATTGTGTAGCAAATAATGTCTGCGGCGCGTAGTGGGGCTGGCGTGCTCACAGCTACGCTTGTTATATTGAATTACGCGCAAACGCTCGCCCCGCGACCAGCGCGCCGACACCACTCACAATCACGACAAATGACATCACATTATGCAGTAAATGCTCCAAACTGGGGTTGTTTCTTCTTAATTCTAAAATAATGTTTCCATAAAACAACCACATTTTCTGTAAAATAAATGCTGCTACCAGTGAAAGTTAAAATCAAATTTCTATTCAAGCAAAACTTTGTTTCGACAGCTTTGCAAACAGCTAGTAAAGTTGAAAGGTATTCAATTACGCTTTTCTGAGTTTCGAAAACCGCATATTATACCTACATATCGAATGTTGCGGTGAAAACGAAGCGAAAAGGCCATTTTAATTAGTTTTGTCCAAGATTTTTTGCTCTGAGACGATGTTTCTTAGAATAATATTTGTTTAGTCTCAGCTGAAAAGAGGCTCTCCATCTTTTTATTTGGCGTTGACTAAACGAATATCTATCTATAAGGTATTTGATGGACGAGTATCAGCAAGTTACACGAATATAACACAAGTAATGAAATAATCTATGTTGAGACGGGACCTTGGTAGTTTTTTCTTTACAATGCCTAATGAATCACAAATGAAACACTTTCTATGCATCTTAGGGCGGGTTGTTTCACTTTCACTTAACGCACGCGTAAACGTTAAAAATGGTGCTAACTATCGTCAATTAAAAAAATGAGTTGTTTCTTTAATTAGGCATTGTAAAGAAAAAACTACCAAGGTCTCGTCTCACCCGTCTTTTTGATTCCTCAATAGCAGTTCTTCCGATGATACAAAAAAGGGTAGAATGCAAAAAGGTATTTAGGTAGACCTGTTAATAATTTGAGCTATTAGGATGAGCAGGAATTTATACCAAAATGCTTTGAAACAACGCTTTTTATTTAACGAACGTTAACCATCTTCCGTAATCGTTATTTTTTGACGTACGTATATTACATTAACCAACCGTTTGAAACAACCCGCCCTAAGCCCGTAATTTACAAAATGTTTAAAATTGCGCGAATTCCGTTGCTACGTCTCCTTGCTACGCCTTCGCTACGCACCTATGTATGTAGCTACGCCGTAGCACACACCGCTACAATAGTTTCCTTTAGCCATAGGTTTTATAGAGTAGTGGTGGAAGAGTTTAGTAAAGTTACTGTTAGACACTTAAGCTTTCATTTCTTTCGTTATCATGTTGGTAGAGTAGTTATTCCATCCATCACAAATGGCTCTAAATATAACCTAGAAATATTTAATATTTTCATTGAGAAACCATATTTCTTTATATTGAACTGGTATGAAACCCTTTAAAAGGCGGCACCTTGTACCATCTAGGGTTCAGTGACCCGTACTGCATGCTGGGGATCCAGCCAGCCTCACTGCCAGCGTCTCCACGCGCTTCAGAAGACGAGGGACGCAAACACGGCTTTCGGCTAAGCTTCAAGCGACGGGATGGCCGTCAGCAGCGGGACAGCCTCGGCAGGCTGCCGGCTCGCTACATACGAGCCACTAGTGTCAGGCAACACACGCTGTCGCCCAAGTGGAACGAGACATTCAAATTGTAAGTGTTTTACGTTCAATAATTAATCAAATCAAATTACACTCATTTATATGCACAAGTATGAGATTATTTTGGTCTATCTATCCTAACTTAAAAATCTGAATTCGAAAGTGAGTTTGTTCATTTGTAACGCTTTCACGTCTAAATTGCCGAACTGCTTTTAATGAATTTTGGTGCATAAATGAAAAGGTTACGCGAGTGAAGCCGTGGACAAAAGATAGTAGACAGTACCCAATAAATACGTAAAAGCAATCTATCAATATTGATAAATAGTGTTTTTCCTAGCGATATCGACGACATATCGTCGGACGTGCTGCACCTGGATATCTGGGACCACGACGACGAGAGCTCGGTGCTGGACGCCGTGTCGCGCCTCAACGAGGTGCGCGGCGTGCGCGGCCTCGGACGCTTCTTCAAGCAAGTCTGCCAAAGCGCACGCCAAGGCAGCCAAGATGACTTTCTAGGTAACTTGTAACTTCCACATTCTAATCAAACTTTTGAAATGTCCTCTCTGTTTTACACCTAGCGGACGTCTGGAGCTGATCTTACTATAACACTGTCTTTGTTTTAAGAAACTTTTAAGCTTTGAACCAACAATTATTAAAACTTTAAAGTTATAAGTACTGTTCCAGGAACATTAAACTTTTAGTTTCACGAAAGCCTCTGCTAAATCATTTTAAACGTGATACACAGGGTTTTTCCTTTTCATTAAATATAATGGTGAAAGACGAAGCCTCTAATGGAGCTTTTTATCATAAAACATTATATTGTATTTAAACAATCTATTCGCCGCCCTTACATTCATGAATCTTGAGTCCTATATGATCTTGATTAAGATAGATTTTAAGTAAATTCTATTGCAGAATTTTATTTACAACACCGAAGTTTCTATCATGAGTATTTCGGTTTGTATTATCAAGACATTTATGATGTAACTTTCGACAGCTCAGAACTCTGTTAAATGTTGACCTAACCTTTGGAATTTAGTCTATTAGTGAAGTACTGATTAATTATTCACTTTCTGTTTTAAGTACTAACGAGGTAAGTACCCACAACTATAAGCAATATAATTTCGACGAACACTTTTAACTTTCTTTCTAGTTTGTTGATAGTAAAACCCACACAGTACACAAAGCAAACATCATAAATTATGAAAATATTATTCCGTACCCGACAATTTGGGGCAAACGCCAACACGTTTAGTCCTTACGTGTGATTGATTTGATTTCTTAGTATAGATGAAGAAGTGTTAGTGAGTTATTTTAACAGTGACAACACATACAATCCCCTTGATGCGTAGCGACTGATGAATTATATGGATAATTTTACTATAAAATTTAAACCACAGATTGCTTACGCCTAATTATTTAAGATTTAGCAAGTATTATCACTTTAGCTTAAGTAAGAATACTAATATGAGTGTTATCAAAAAAATAAAAAATGAAACAAAAATCAAAAATGTTTATTTCGTTATTACACGTTATACAATGTGATACAGTTGGTGGCGTTCCCCTTTTAAGCATGTAGATGCCTGTACCAGGAGGCGCCCGCTCTTTTATATCATACGAGTGTAATAAGTTACAAAACAAAGGTATGAATTCATAATTAAAAGACTAATACTAGTTTTATTATAAGTCTGTTGATCTGTGTCTGTGTCTCTGTGTGTGTGTGTGATTGTGTATTTGTGAGGTAGTGGGTGTGTGTGCGTGGCAGGTTGATTTATACTGAAAGTGGTTTGTGTAAGTAGGAAAAGTCTAATATATATCTATTTGTTAGCAGATTTTCTGTTTTATCATAAAATAACTTGTTTATCCAGTTAAACAGCAACGATTTGCATTCCTGAAACGGTTTAGTATACATACCCATTTCTTTATTATCAAAAGTGCACAAACATTACTTTTCTTAAACTATTGAAAAAAATTGAATCGTGCGATTCTATGAACCTGTGCTATGAAGTGAGCTCAGTCCACATAAACAAGATGGAATTATAGTTCACTTCGTGCTCACTCCACCTAACACGGTGAAATGTTAGCAGAGTAGACCGGTAGGAATAACAATACCTATACTTAATTAACAATCAAAGTTAGAAACTAACCGCTAGTAATATCCTGATTAATAATCCTTAGGCGCTAGACAAACTGCCAGTCTATTAGAATGCGGTAGTGAAAATGTCAAAGTATAAAGTGATTGATCACGTGGCATTTCGACAGCGAATGTCAACATTTTTAACGATTGACAATCGCCTTAACCACTTTACCGCTGACAGAATGGCACTTGTCTAGAACCTCTTAGGTACGTGATCAACCCCTAATATCTTGGCATTTTGTCGATCGCCATTGCTAATAGAATGGCTCTATATCGCCTTTCTATTCTGGCATTTTGACAGTTACAATCACAATCGCGAATGACACTTTATAGACATATCGGTGAAACAGACTGTAGTAGATATGTAAACTTTTCTCGTGGCAACACGCCGGTTTAATTACTGAGGTTTACCAAGAGATTAGTGTTTACGAAAAGAAAAACTGAAAAATCGGCCAAGTCCGTGTCGGGCCCCGCGCAGTGTAGGGTTCCGAGCCCGTTATCAGACTATTATAGAACGATTCTGTTTTTCTTTTACACATTATAAACTATATATACTTCATCTTAGTCATTTTAAAGGCTTTATTCTAAGGATTTTGATATTTGGTACAAAAATATAAGTTCAACGACAATTGCAGCTAAAAAAATTAAGTTATCTTAACCGTTATAATTTTTACATTAAAGTTCTTAAAATGCACTATCATCATGATTTTTTTCAGATTTTTCAAGCTAGCAGTTTACCTTTTAGAGGAACTCTGGAACAAAAATTTGCACTTTAAAGTTTAATATTTCGTTATTGGAACATTAAATCGAAAAATAATAAAAGTGACTCTTAAGTAATTTTAAGACCTATTCAACAATACCCCACACGGGGTAGACGAAGAAAAAAAAAATCATCCCCACTTCACATGTAAAAAAAATTTATATTGTAGATTTTGTTTTTATTTTATTTTATTTCTTTTTCGGCCGTAATTGATATACACTTACACACCCTTATAAAATTACATCTTTCTAGTGCTAACGGTCTCTTAATAAAACCTCCAACAGACGGACATGAGGAAACTTCTTCGTTCCGTGTCCGGACTCGGAACCCTAAAAACGGTACCTACAAGCGATCGTGATGCCACAGAGTACAAATTCTATAGAATAAAATATTTATGGGAGTGACACTCACCGCAGTCTAAGTAATATATGAACACAGCCTAATAGTGTTCACGTGAAATAATTGACTTGAAACTAAGCTACGTGCAGTCTGTATTGCAGTTTCAAAGAACAAACTGTCCGACACACTAATAAGTTCGTGTGTGTTACCATTTCAATGAGTTTGTGTGGGATCAAATAATAATGTGGTATCTGTGTGCTTGTATTTTGGTTTCACTACATAAGTTTAATATTTACATCTTATAACATAAAGATTAATTAATAATCGTTTAACGAGAAACAAAGTTTTAATGATAGTAATACATGAGAAAGTCCAGGGCGCACGTCAGCAGGTATATGTATATATATATATTTATAATATAGTCTTTTATAACCAAACTACCTTCTGCCAGCGGCTTCACCCGCGTGATGCCTAGAGAACATATTCCCGGGATAAAAAGTAGCTAGCTATGTGCTATTCCAGACTATAATCTACCTCTGTTTCAAATTTCATCAAGATCCGTTCAGACGTTCTGGCATGATTTAGTAACAAACATCCAAACTTTCGCATATTTATAATATAAGTTAGAAGTTAGATTAGATAGGTGATTCCATCGGTATGAGTCCGTTTTTCATTTTACCGAATCTTGTTAGGTTTCTGGAACAGGAATGTGAAATTGTGGTATAATCTTTTTGACTATATGATCTAGTATACAACTGAAGGAATACGCGATATGAAGAAATTTACTCGATAGAAAAAAATTACGAAGTTCGAAATATCTTTTTACCTTTTTTGCTACAAGACGCAACGCTTTAGATTGATCCTATGAAAATTACTTTGAAACATATAAAATAACCTTATCGAGGTTGCAACTGAACAGATTTTAATTTAATAATACTTAAGTTTTTTTTATTCCCCCTAATCTCCTATTATCGTCATCTCATCTTTTGCCTTGCAAAAGTATTTGCGTCTCTCTCGTTTGTTCAGTTCTTCAGGTGCTCCGTGGAGCTCTTGCACGCAGGAAATAAAATAGAAAAACCAAAAAAATCTACGTCATTGGGAGTTCCTACCTGAAGGCGACAATACGAGACGCGTTTTCCAGGAAATGAATAGCAATGGCTTGAAGAAAATTTTTTTGGGGGCCGAGTCACCCGCGTCCGTAGGAGAATACCCTTCAGCGAATCCCTACACGTGGTCCCCGGGTGGTGCTAAACAGGTGACACTAACCGCCTCCGTGGTCTAGTGGTTATACCACCTGATTCAGACCCAGAGGTCCCGGGTTCGATTCCCAGCGGGGGCAAATTTTTTGCTCGGTTTGGTTGGTGGTAGGACTTGTTCTAAGTCCGCCTGGCAAGCTACCACCATCATATCTAAGTCTGTCGCCATAACAACAATGTTAACAGCATTGTTGTGTTCCGGCAGTTAGAGGTATGATAGCCAGTTCCTCTGTGTAAGAGGATTCCGGGTGAAACTCGCTTCCATCTTCGGCCTAATTATCACTTTCCATCAGGTGAGATTTGGGCCAAGAGTTTCCCCGTTTCGCATAAAAAAAAAAAAAAAAAAAATTATGACTAACTGATTTTTTACAACTGCTCTTCTCCATACCTCCCGAGTGCTAAAAAGTCCCTAGTGCTATCTCTACGCACAATTATTGTGGTCATGTTCTTAAAAAGTCTATTGAATTAGTAGTTTTCACAATAATTTGGGGACATACAAAACATGATATAAATTACCAACGACTGTCAAAAATAAACAATTAATTATTTGTCTGTGTTCAATATTTTATTTTATTCTACGTCTAAAAGCATTGTTTATAAAAGTGCAGTTTTTTGTTAATATTTTGACAGAAGTTTATGAAGTCTGTGTGCGAGCAACACTGAATCGGCGCGGTTCGATATTTCGAACTTTCCACGTGGAAACATGCGGGGACCGCGAGGGTCGCGCGCACACCGTAAGGCGTATCTATACTAAAGACATATGGAGTATCCTAACCTATCGTAAGCGTATATTTTTGTAACACGTGCACTAGGTACCACATCATGTAAATCAAGTATATAATTACAACTATCTACTTTAATGTGGCTAACCGCAGATCGAACATATCCTGCTTTGGTTCTGCAATGCGCAACCGTTACTGAGACGCTACTATATACCTAATAGCTGATGCCCACGGCTTTGCCCGCTTGCTATATTATATGCTTAAGCCTTCCTCGAAGACCACTCTATCCATTGGTGAAAAAGCATGAAAATCGGAGCAGTAGTTTTTGAGTTTATCGTGAACAAACAGACGCGGCGTAGTACTTTAATATGTAGTGATATATTGACAAGCTTTTACCCTTGATTGGTTCACTTCCGTCGCGTATTTTTATTTGTTGGTATGAAATGCAACTTTTGACACACTCTTCCATTAGTAAAATAATTCCTCTTATTAATATTAGTTTAAAGTACCTTTCTACCCACTATCTCGAAGTATATAACAAGTATAACCAATATCGACCAAAGCGAAGAAGCTCAGAAAAACAAGAGCTATACAAATAAGGTATTTATCTATTTGTCTACAAAGAGCGACTTGTAAAGTGTTCCCTGGGGCTCCACGGAGGCCGACACGCGACCTAAACTCATCACACCTTGCTTAAATTACCTTACTTTACTTAGTATCGAAAAAGTATTGATCGTGTATATTTTTAACATTACTTTGAGATAAAATGGTAAATTACACAAAACACTCGGTAGGTAAAGCTAAGCTAAGTAAGTTATATAGTGCCAGGGCTGGCCTTACGGGCCTGTGAACGACGAGCTATGGGTGGCTTGCCGTCCGTCCGTCTAGTGACGACAGGCCGTATCGACGGCGCGTTAGTGTTCCAGTCAGTAGAAGTCTGACACTCCCTCCCGCTCCACCCAGAGTGGGAGGAGTCATTGGATGATTACCCATCCCTAAAAAAAAAAACTGGCCTTGACCATCTAAACGCCCCGGGCGAGTCATGCATTTGGAACCGTTTATATTCCAAATCATAATTAAAATACTTACGTTATTTTGAAAAACCATTTCAGTATACCCCCCCCCCATAGCTTCAGCCCAAAGACCCTTTTTTTTTTTGGGATGGGAAATCATCCAATGACTCCTCCCGCTCTGGGTGTAGCGGGAGGGAGTGTCAGACTTCTACTGACTAAAACCCATCCATGTTCCTTCGCCCTTTGTGTTCCGGAGCCACGGTGTCTCTTACGAATAATCCCGCGACTAGCCCGAAGACCCTTACGTGATAATTTTTCCATCGGCAGTTTTTTTTCTGGTAAGCTAATAAATAATAAGGATATAATTCAAGAAGATTGTGATTTTGAATAAAGTTTAAGATTTCGATGGGTGCTGCCTAAATGTCTTGGAGATTGTGTTGTCGACCTAAAATTTCAGCGCACAACCAATTATCGAACTAGGTACTAAAATTATGCAGCGTGCCCTGTTCTCCCAGCGCCTCTAGTTGCCGACGCGACGCCCCGGGCGGCTACTTACGATATTTTAGTTAAAAGGTGACTATTGCCGGCTCGCAAAAAGTCACCTTTTAACCAAAATATCGGTACTAAAATACTGGTTATGAAGCTAATGATTTTTTCTCACTATTTAGTGCAGTGTTTACACTTATAAGGGACAGCAAAATAAAAGCACCAACACCACTCGACTTATAGACAATTCAAAGGAGAGGCCTACCTAAATAAAAGAAAATCTACATAAACCAAATAGCTGTAACGCAGATTGATGAATGTAGCCGAAAGATTAAGTGTAATTGATAGGAAACCTAATGAACATGTGCGATGAGACAGCCAGACGAACTTATTTCAGTATCAGTCAATTGTTCTATTCACACAGTTAGTTACAAGGTTTCATGAAATTAGGCAGGTATTAATTTCTTCCAGCTATATGTATTTAGGTACCGTCAAAACTATTTTTGATGGTTTCTTTAAATTTACAAGGTAAAGGAATGATTACAGTGCTTATTTATTAATAGAGATGCATGGCTAATTGGTGTAAAATTAATTAATGTTGTAATAATTATCTATAGTGCGCAAAATCAAAAGACGAATGGGTGGAGTTTATATAGTTTAAACTATAGTATTGTGAGCAAGTGCGTTTTACACAGAGCTGGCTGGGGACCAGCCATTAATCATATTAAGTACAGTTTTTATTCAATCCCCATAATGCCTCACAAAGACAGCGAAGCAGTTAGTTGACAAATTACGTTTTTTATGGACAAGGAACACGCAACATACTCTACAGCACTAATAAAGCTGTGTTTACAAAAAAACTCATGAAAGTTTATGATGAACGTGTAGTCTAATACAGTGTTTGAATTCAAATGAGAGGTGAAAATTGCTCCCTTGAATTCGAGGCAATGGAGGCTAAATCGAACTGCGCGTTGGTATGGGCGCCGAATGGAACCTCGTATCTCGGGTCACGTCCACCGCCATACGTCAATGTTTGAATAGCGTAATACCCACTCACGCACTCATTCCACATAAATCTGTTTATGGTAGTATGAGGGTAATCTGATAACATTGCACTGCTCTTGTGGCATCGTCACCCCTTTGACGTCAAGTGTCTGACTTGTGACTTGTTGATGAGAGTCGATCGATACCAAGCCGATGTACTCTGTAGGTCATGTAACTCTTGTTTGTCTCAAAAAATATAATAAACTTCGTCGATTACATAAGTGCTTAAATTGCGAGTTTTTTTAATGTACCAATCACTGTATAGGATCTCATCTATTAATTGATAACTATCTAATGCTCGCGAATTTGTGCGCGCATATCCCGTTTTTCCCGTTCTCGTAAGAATTTCGGGATAAATTATACATATAAATCTTCCTTTTGAATCACTCTATCTATTGCTGAAAACTGCATTAAAATCCGTAGAGCAGTTTTAAAGATCTATGCGAACAGACAGAAGCGACTTCATTTTATAATATGTAAAGAAAACAAAAGAAAATATAATGCAACTAACTATTATATGTAACGACGACCAGATTTTATTCATTTAGACACAATTAAACGTCACATACTCGCAGCGATGCCAATCCATATGGCAGCAGTCCGGAGCGACAAATCCAAATCCCGCTTTTCAATGATGACATTTTCAATAAAATCTCTTTTTTAGGCTTAGAGATGAAATGTGAATTCGTCGAACAACTGGATATGATGAATTGATGGATCAGAGAGCACCTATCCAAGTCCACTGAATACTCTTTATTAATTTTCCAGCGAATTCCAGTTGTGTCGATTTACTTTATTTCAAATTTATTTGTTTTTCATTGTTGTCGAATTCAATAAGTTCAACATACATCACTCGAGCACTCTATATGTAAACCGGGATCCAACATTTTACATTTTTCATGAAGATTTCACCAAGCACGAACGTCTTTATAATGACATTCATATAATTGAAAAGGCTGTTGATTTTACTACGTTAATATCCCATTTCGATTTAACACTAACGGCTTTTACATCAAGGGAAGACAGGTAAAATATAATAATATCAGGCAGCGATACAAAGCTTCACAATATTAATGCATCAATTTAATTTCCTCTTTTTGTAAACGTAATCGGCTTATATGAAGCCTTCGCTGCAGAAATCTGTTGTTTATTTTTTTCAAAACAATTTAAATATACCTCACCAAGACTGTGCCGCTACTCTACAAATAAAAGCAAATATTTTGGTACTAGAAAATGTTTGAAATTCTCAACTTTGAAATGGAAACATAACTTCGTTAACTTTGCAAATAAAACAAGAAAGATTTAAAAGTGTGGGCTGTTTTATGTTTGATATTTTCTGTAACATAATTTGACTTTTTAGATTAGATCGATCAACTTTTTTCAGTAGTATTGGCAGATCACAACCACCCGACATTTTAACATACCTACCTACTGGATATTCTGATTTAAATTAAAAGTAAGGTCCATAAATCAGAGTTATCTTTATTTCGAACCCGGGGTCATTTAGGATGGAATATTTGTTATTTAACTTCGTGTTAGCAACCTGACTCTAAGTTAAGAGATGATTTCGTTTGCGCAATTGGGCCTTAGGCATGATTTGATGCTCGTTCAGGTTGCGTGAACATCCCTCTCCGTGAGATTCCGTCGACTGGCCAAGAGGCCTGGTACAAGCTGGAGGCTCGCTCTCAGCGCTCGTCCGTGCAGGGCCGCATCCGCCTGCGCCTGTGGCTGTCGGCCCGGGAGGCGGGCCGCCACGATGATGACAACTGGCAACAGGTAACCACGTAATTCAACGTCACGTTTCCAGCTCGACAATTTGCCAATGCAGTGAGCGACGGTTCTTTGAATCCATTTATTTTTTCCAAACGTCCTCATGGTAAAATATCCCTTAAGTATCCCTTTAGTATCACTCTGTTTGTTACAGCACACCTTTGAGCACCATATCCGACTCGCAATTGTCGGTTTTTTTTTTAATTTAAATTGGAACACTTGACTGTCTTTTTAAAAGCTTTTATTTGTTGGTTATATTAGCTTCCAGAATCTAATTCTAGCGTTAGAAATGTGTTTGCTAAATATAGAAATTAATTTTGAAAGCTTCATATCTATGTTGCGTTATGTGTCCGGGGTAACTGAATTAATTTTAAAAAATATATCCTCTGGGATTTCAAATTAATGGTTTCCAGGTTGCCTGGAGGAGATCGCGAAATGTGATAAGGCCGCCCATTGTACATAATGTATTTTAGTTTGTACTTTTCTTTTCATGTTTTATCGGGTTACAATTAAGTATATAATAAATAAATACCTATACGTAATTGTTTCTGTCTACATAGTTAATTGACTACAGAGATAGCCTTTATATAAGTACATTAACGTTTAATAATTTCCTATTGTATGTTTTTCCTTCCTTGGATTATGAGGAAACCGAAGGTGTGATGAAACCCTAATGCAAATAATTAATTAGCATAGGGGTCATTATTCACAAAAATCGAGCACGAAAGTTTGATATCATTATAATGTAAAATGCATTGTTTCTCTTCTTTTGTGAATCCAATAATTATAATTTTAATTATTCCTTGACAACAATATGGTGATCGCATCAGCACTACAATCGACACTGTTGTGCTCCTCATTTGCACATTGATATATTCACAGAGTTGTCCGCTGGCGCTAAGCAAATAAACGTCTGCAACACAAAAGTATTCTGTAACTCAAATAGAGCATCTCTCATTTGTATTCATCGTTAGTTTGTTGCCTAGGAGATCAACGGAGCATTTTCAATAAAATGTATCATAATTCAAGGCAGTTTTGTTACTCTAGACAAAAAAAGGCGTATTTATTAGACTCTATGCGTAGAGCAAAACAGACGTGAAATCGAAAACCAGAGCAATTTTCTTCTCTGTCCGATCACAATAGTACTTTTCTAAGATGTGATTCTCTTCTTGCTTCGTTTAGCTTAATTTCATACTTCAGTAACTCTGATATTAATAACGGTGCCTTCTTAATATCGCAGAAAATTCTTGGCTTAACAAGCTTTAATAAATGAACAATAAAGATAATCGCTCTGACGCGGATTATATCAATATTGCTGATCCACGGAGCTACTGCACCGTGCATAAAACATTTTATTGGCTTTTTCAGCGAACCATTAGTTGATGTGTGATGTATAGGTGTACAGGCCGGCTTTGTAGCTTCAAATATAGCGTTATCGTCAGCGCCGAGCCGCGTGTCGATCACGCTTCACCGCCCATGTTGTTATTTTGGATCATACTGCCTCTTTTATTTGCTTAACAACCCATACTGATATAGATTTATCAGCTACAATGTCAAGTTATGATTAGCTTTGAATTTCCTATCACTCTCGTCTTTAATAGAAATTATACCTTTTCTGGAACACTTATAACAATTATTTATGGTCTGCATTATGATTACACCGTGCTAAAGACGCAAATAGCTACGTATCCACACCAAAAATTGTTTTGTATTCCCTTTAAGAATGTCAAAAACATCGCCACAATATCGAGAATCAATATTAATATTAGTAATGATTCCCAACTAACTGTGTTACCTCACATTACGACTACTTCATTTACACACGTATTAGTATTTCAACTAGAGGCACCTTCTCGTATTTATAATAACTTAGATAAGAATCAATTTCCATTTAAGAATCTCTCACCGTCTCGCTAAAGATTCTCCAGTGCCTCGATAACGTATTCAAAGTATTCAGTGACTGAATCTCTCTGTTAGCCCCGCGTAATCAACTGAGCGAACGACTGAAGCGAAATTGCGATTACACGATAAATCCAATTTATTCCTCATAGGTGCTTTTTTCAGTGTGTCTCAGTCAGTGGGACTGGCTTTTGTACGCTTCAAAAGTTCTCACAAACTCATTTTATTATTTAGGTTTTGAGCTTTATTTATTTCTGATATATCTCATGTAAATGAAAAGGGTCGTTAAAGCAGAGTAAAGTCAATCAGACTCAGCTTTACGCATTTTACTCTTGGAACTCTCTACTTTATGACTAAAGTGTTTACTCGAACGAGCTGACTAAAAGAGTTTTCTAGATTTATTTTTATTATATACTAACGAAGTTGTAAAATTACAGCTTGTAAAGGTATTTTGTCCATACGTTTGTAAAAAATGCAATCATTAGATGACTGTACCATCGACTCGAAGAAGACTAGGAAACTATAATGCTCTACTAAAGCAATTCATTGTTATTGGTAAGGTGCGTCAACACGAGCGCCTGTTCGGCGTGCTGCTGGCTCACGAGGTGGAGCTGCAACGTGCTGCAGCTGCAGCCGCAGCCGCTGCCGCTGCAGCAGCCGCTGCGGCCGGGCAGCCCGAACCCAGCGCCGCGACGCCTACGCCGCCGTGGGACGGAGACCTGTGCGGAGCTGCGCAGACGCTGCTGCACCAACATGCCATACAAGGCGATCTAAGCGCGCTTCAGGCATCTATTGCACGCTTTGCAGCAGCTTGCAGGCTCAACGCTGATGCTCCGCTTGATCCTAAGTAAGTATTCATCTGACTACACCCATAGGTCTTTCTGAAAAGCAGGGCATTCATAAAAATTTATAAAGTCTTTTTTACAAACATACACAACTATTTCACACGGTGCCATTTTAGTCGTCTTAAAACGGCAGCCCACTTCAACTGTCCAATGACACATTGAGTATAGGACGCCGGTGGTAAGTTTGTTTTGCTTTCCGAACCCTTCCTCAGTTCCTGATGGTAAGCTTTTCTCCTCTTTATAAGAGTATCACAGCTGCTGCTAGCATTATCATACCACCTAAGCACCGGTCTCTACGGTATTCCAATGAATTTCCTTTGCTGAAGGTACATGCACAAGCTGCTGATCGAGCTGGAGCGCGCATGGTGCGCGTGCGAGGCGATCTCGGGCGGCGGCAGTGGGGACTCGGGTTCGGGCGCGTCTCGCGACGAGGAGCGCTGGCTGGCCGACTGCTTCGGCGAGTACGTGGAGCGCGCGCTGCACCAGCTGCGTCTGCACCGTGACCTGTACCCCGTGCTGCACCAGTACAGCATTAACAAGTTAGTTACATAAGTAGTACTTATCTATTTGAAAACGTGGTACCTGCTAGTTTTGTAAATTTTTGTAGGTTACTTAGTAATGTGTTGATAGCTTATGAAAAATGTTAAATAGGACACTTTTTTCTATTGACGAAAAATTCCTTGTTTTAATCTATAATAAGAATACTCACTGTTATAAGTCGTCATTTTGAATAATATGAAAAAAACAATGTATTAAAGAAAAGCTTATTTCTTGAATTTCGTAAAGGTAAAGTAAAAATTAGTTTGGTTTCTAAGCTACTGACGTATTAGCGCACGGGTGACTTTTTGTCTCCGTGATAGTACATTTCTCTCTTTCGCAATTGTGAAGTGCAGAGAGAAATATACTGTCACCTTGACAAAAGTCACCAGTGCGTTAGTCTATTACAAATTGTGCAAACGGTACACGCGATACCATTTTGTAAAGCAACTCTGACCATGTTTAATAATGATGACCACTCTCATGCATTCTCAGATTTATTTGATTGGTAGCATATTTCAATGTAAGTATTAGGTTATTAGTACGTATATCTATTTCATGTAACCGACAAACCACTGCTGCATTGTGTTGGCAATACCTAGATTTAACTTTAAAGCATACACTCCTTTGCAAAAAAAACGGCACCTTACAGTTATTGGCTCTTTTATGGATCATGTTATATTACTATTTTTAGTATGTCATTAGCTTAGATGACTAGAAATTTCTTATTATCAATGAGAATCTAGTTTTTAACTCTCAAATCTTGAAATCAGTGTTTTAGTCAATGTTAACAGAGAGCCGTGTTAAATGAGCACTTTTATGAGTAAAATTAAGTTAAGATTACGAGTATTTTTATGGTACCTATTTTAATAAACAATGATATTACAAAATAAAAATTAATAACGAGTATGACCTCCCCTTGCAGCGATTACGGCATGTAACCGTCTTGGCATGCTTCCCACCAGACTTTTGATGGAATGTGTTCCCAACTCAGCCGAGATCACACGTCTAAACTCCCTGATGTTTTGTGGAGGTGTTTGGACAGATCGTACTCGCCTTTTTAGGAGGTCCAAGACGTGCTCAATGGGGTTAAGGCCGGGGCTCCGCGGTGACCAATCCAAACGATGAATACTGACCTCTTGCGTATGAGCATCTACGTCACCAGAACGATGGGTCCGAGCATTATCGTCCATGTTAATGGCATCTTCACCAATTACAGTCAGTGCCGGTTGTGCATGTTGACTAAGGATTACTTATATACCCCATTGCCCATTGCACACTTGTTTTGGTGGTGGTTTTTTTCAAAACACACGCGTACAAACATAGCGTTCCCCTGGTCTTCGTAACACTCGCCAACGTCGGTCCTTTCCATGCAGACAAATTCGAGCCTCATCGGAGAAGAGTACGCTACTCCAGTTACCTAGTGTCCAAGATGGGCAATTTCTAACGAACCTCAATCGAGCGATCCGGTGCTCACGTAGTAACTTGGAGGCCTGCGCTGATCGCCGACTGCGTATAACAGCCGCTGAAAGCTTCTTCTTCACAGTCCATAGGCTAACTTGTGCTCCGCGTACCTCTTTCAGCTTTATTTTGAGGTCTATGTAGCTGCATTTGCGGTTCCTCAGCGCCTGAGTTACTAAAAAGCGGACGTCTCGCGGTTTTGTGCAACGTTTTCTCCCCGAAACCTGTCTTCTCTGAACGGTAACTGTCTCTTGGTATAGAGTCCAGGTTCTTTGGACGGTTAAACGACTCACGTTTAACCTCTGTGAGACGTCACATTGGCTACACCCCTCTTCCAGCAGCGCTATAATTTTACTAGCTCATATTGCTTTTTTCGCTATTACAATAAATACAAAGATATCCGTTTAAAGTCACAATAAGGCAGGATAACGCGACAAACTTAAATTATTCTATTAAAAATAACGAGAAGTTAAATTTAGTTGCCTGCAGTGGCGTAGCTACCAAGGGGCTAGGCGGGGCAGTGCCCCAGGGCCCCCAAGCTCAGGGGGCCCCAGAAACCTGATTAACAAACCTCTTAATGAAGTTGGCCTGGTATTATCTTTTAGAAACTATTTTCGGCGCGTATTACAACAAAGTTATAGCCGGACCACAGACGTGAGTGCGCGCCTGGGCTAAACAATAGCTAGCTTGGACAGACGGGAATGGTAGAGTGCAGTCTAGAAGCAGTTCACAAACTTTCGCATTTATTAAAATTCCGGTACTGATTGAGTGACTGAAAAATTCTTTCAGTGTTAGATAGCCCATTTATTGAGGAAGGTTATAGGCTATATATCATCACGCTAGGACAAATAGGAGCGGAGCAGTAATGGAAAATGTAACGCAAACGAAGTTGCGCGGGTCAGCTAGTTTTATATAAATTGATTGATAAAACCTAAACAGTTTAGGGGCCCCAGTTGTTTTTTTGCCCCAGGGCCCAGGGTCACCTAGCTACGCTACTGGTTGCCTGATACCCTTTTAACCGCAAACCCGCATAAATAAAAAGTCACAAACTGAAAAAGGGTAGGTACACAATATTTAAAGAAAACATAATTTATGAATTAGGAATTAACTCTTTTTTCAAACTCAGACTCTTTATTAAGTGCCATTAATATATAGATTGGCTATTAAAACCTCTCTAGAACCTACCAATAATGTTGAAAAAAGCGTTTCCAAACGTCTTTTATAATGCGCAAAGCAAAGGAGGAAAACTCTCTGCCTGCGTCTGTGTTTCCGAACACTTACAACCCTAAACTCTTCAAAGTTTGGGTCCACACACAAACAGGCTCCTTCTGGGTAAGCTCGCTCCATCGTAGACTTTGTCCCTGCCATCTCAGACCAAGACTAGAGTCAAGAGCAAACACATCACAAATAAAAAAATCGTAGACTTTGTCTCTGCTATCTCTGACCAAGACTAAATTAAAATATATATATATAAATACTAGCAGTCCCGCGCAACTTCGTCCGCGTCACATTTTTTATGAATGCTCCGCTCCTATTGGTCGTAGCGTGATGTTATAAACTATCCTATCTCTCAAGTTGGATCGAACTGCACATGGTGTGCGAATTTTATTATAATCGGTTAAGTGGTTTAGGAGTCCATTGAGGACAAACATTGTGACACGAGATTTATATATATTAAGATATAAAAAGAGAATAAAACAAAAAAAAACAAACAAAACCGCCCGTTTTCTTGCAAAGGTGTTTTAGGCTATATCGGAATTGAATGGGTACTTTCCATTCCTATTTAGTCTCTCAAAGCGGGATCTTACACGCACGAGATTCGATTTACTTGTGCTCGTGGCATCTTTCTAGATAAAACCTTTTATTCCGACTGTACTTCGATATCTAACACTACCAACGAAATTAAGATCACGTAAATTCAACGGTAATTTTATCTACTAATAGAATTATATTTTTTTAGTTCTATTTTATTCAGATCGTGCAGTCTTTTTTAAATAAGGTTTTTTCCTAATTATAAACCCTTGATCTGCATTTAATTATTCATCAAGGTTTAAAATATCACACCTGTTTTCGTAATTAATCTGAGGAGTAATTCTCGCATTTTAAGGAGCGTTGGAATTTGCATAGCAATCGCAAACTCTCAAAATTACTTATCTAAAGTTTCCCAACATTTTGACAAGATTTTGACAGATATTGTCGCTGAGAAGGCGCAGGAGGCTTGAAGTTAAACGCTTACAGTAAGTACGAGAATTGGCCTAAAGTAATTATGAATATAACTATTTGAAATAAACAAGAATCTATTTCCATTCTTTTGTTAGTCATCAATTTCCTCCGATATTATTTATACCTGAGTCTGAATGATACTTCCATAATAGAGTCTCATCTCGACTCTTTTAACGACTTTATTAAACCGCCCGTGAAGCACCGGAAGTGCTTTCCTTTCTGCTCTGCTCATGGAATCAATATGTATGTATGTATGTATGTATGTATGTAAATCGGGCTGGTTTCCGCAACTCCACGACTAGGCGCGTATTTTGCGTGTAGGTGGGACAAATGTGTCACTCGATCCACCCCAGCTCCCCAAGGAAGGCCAGTAACGCCTTGGTGTTACTAACTATCTCACAGAGGGTACCTGGGTTACCGAAGTACTTGGCCCTGTAATCCGCGACTACCGGGCAGCTTAGAAGCAGGTGTGCTGCTGTCTCATCTTCCTCCATACAAGCTCTGCACAGTGGGCTGTCGGTGGCTCCTATGGCATAGAGGTGTTTATTAAAAGTCCCGTGGCCAGTTGTTACGGCTGTGACTGAACGCAACTGTTGTTTTGTTAGTCTTAGGGCTTGTTTTGTGAAACGGCCATTTATAGAGGGAAGTGCCTCTTTGGCCTGCCTACACTCACCATGGTCAGCCCATAGCTTGTGATGTTTGTTTCCGGTGCGTTTCCTTACCAGACTGCGAAGATACCCGAAAGGCAGCGGCACGATGGGCTCAGGTCCAATCGTCGTCATGCTCGAACCCCTTCTGGCTAGCTCATCTGCTGCATCGTTGCCTCGGGATTCGCTGTGTCCTTTGATCCATTGAATGGTTACTTTGTTGTGTCTACCAACCTGGTTGAGACGCTGGTGACACTCGAGAATCAGCCCAGAGTTCGCTGTGTGGCTGTTCAGGGCTTGCAGGACGGCCATGCTGTCCGAAAGTATGCGTATTGAATGGTCCTTAACTTCCCTGGTTAGGATGGCTGATGCCGCCAGAGAAATGCCCATGCATTCAGCTTGGAACACTGTGTTGTGGACCCCCAATGGTGTGGCTATGTGGACGTTGAGATCCTCTGAGAAGACTCCCGCACCAGTGCCTGTACCTGTTTTCGATCCATCTGTGAAGATTCTCAGCTCTGCAGGGCATAGGCCCTCGCAACGATGATCCTCATACAATTGGATTTTGTATTTTTTATCAAATAAGAACTGCTTGGGTACCCGGTCATTGATTGCTTTAGTTATGGGGAGTTCATTATTGAGCTCCTCGAGCAGAGACGTGTGTTGTGTTTCTCTCTTACCCCAGAGATCCAGTGTTTTAAGGCGTACTGCTGCCATCGTCGCTTCCTGTTGTATAAACAAGTGTAGCGGGGGCAGTCCCAACATGGCTTCCAGTGCCGCAGTCGGAGTAGTTCGCATGCAGCCCGTCATCGCCATGCAGGCTAGCCTTTGCATGTGTTGTAGCTTGTTTATGGCTGTAACTAATTTTGTGCGTGGCCACCACACAAGAGCCCCATACGTTATCATGGGCCGAATTACTGCGCTGTACAACCATAGTATTATTTTGGGAGATAGGCCCCACCTCTTCCCTATCATTTTCCTGCATTGCCAGAAGGTAATGCAAGCCCTGTTTAGCTTGTAGTCTAGATGAGGGCTCCAGTTTAATTTACAATCTAGTATGACGCCTAGATACTTTACCTCGTTAGACAACTGGAGTTCTGTGTTAAAGAGCTTAGGTAGCCGATAGTGACCTAGTGCTCGCTTTTGAGTGAACATGACTAATTCAGTCTTAGTGGGATTAACTGACAGATCATATTCTTCACACCATCGCTCCACGATGCGTAGTGCTTGTTGAGTGAGGTTGCAGATCGTTCCAGTTACCTTCCCTGGCACGAGGATTGCGAGGTCGTCTGCATACCCTATTGTGTAGTAACGATGTGCGTTGAGTTTGGTGATAAGGTCATTAATCACCAAATTCCACAGAAGAGGGGAGATCACTCCTCCCTGCGGGCAGCCTCTGGCTATCAAGGCCAATTGCTGCTCCTCCTCAAGGCGAACTACTCGTTTGCTTAACATATTAGTAATCCAGTCAGTTAGTACCTGCTCTACACCGTGTCTGGAGAGGGCGGCTCTAATGCTGGAAAAGTTTGTCTTGTCGAAGGCTCCTTCGGTGTCTATAAAGGTGCCCAGGCAGGAACCTTTCTGGTGAATTGCTTCCTCAATCTGGCCGACCACCAGATGAAGAGCTGACTCTGTTGACTTACCCGAGCTGTATGCGTGCTGGTTACCATGCAGTGGTATTGCTTTTAAGGCGCCATCTCGTAGTTCCCTTTCACACAGTCTTTCCATTGTCTTCAGTAAGAACGAGGTCAGACTTATAGGTCTATAGGATTTGGCGCTTGTGTAGTCACTCTTGCCTGGCTTCGGAATGAATATGACTTTCACTTCCCTCCATCCCTTAGGAACGTATCTGAAGGCCAGGCACGCTCGCATTAAGGGCACCAGTCTTGTAGCAACAGCGGTACCTCCCCACTGTAGTAGGGCTGGGAACACACCATCGGGACCTGGTGCCTTGAAAGGTTGGAAGCTTTTGATGGCCCACTGAAGTTTTTCCAGTGTAATCATCTTCTCTGCGTAATGCCACTCATGTTCTGATGGTGTTTGGATGACGTCTAGCCAATCATTTACCTGTGTGAATACGCTGCCTGGGAAGTGAGTTTCCACTAGGAGGCGTTTCGCTTCTTCAGGCGTCGTGGTCAGCGTATTGTCGGGTTTCCGGAGTGTGGCGACTTCAGGTGTGTCCTGTTTCGCCAGTATTTTCCTTACCCTGTTTGCTTGTTGGCATGATTCAATGCTACCACAGAATTTACGCCATCCTGAAGTCCTCATGAATCTGATGCATTTCTTGTAGCTAACAAGGAGTAACAAGGAGCTGGATTTGGCCGCGTAATAGGCGTCCCAGTCCTCATCACTACATGTATTCATGGCTCTGTTCAGAGCCTTCCTTACCTTACCGCGTTTGCGTTCTAGCTTCGCGCCCCACCACGGTTGTTTGCCTGGTGTGTCGCGCGGAATCGTTTCCGGACAGGCGATATGGTAGCTGTTTATCAGCGATTCGGTGAGTTGTAGTACTTGCGAGTCGATCTGCGCCGTGTCCGCAAGAGAACCCGAATCGTCTTGTATTGCAAGCCGTGAGGCGAGGTTGCGCGTGTATACCGCTCTATCCGTGTTGCGTGGATTGCGCCTAGGTTGCTTAGGTGGTATACAGACCTGGATGTCGAAACGGATCCACCTGTGGTCTGAGCAGGAAGCCTCATTTGAGACCTGCCACCCAGTGATGAGTTCCGCTGCTCCCTCCGTTGCCAGAGTGAGGTCTATGATAGTACGACTGCGTCTGGTTACGAAAGTTGGTTCCGAACCCGTGTTTAGTAGGGACAAGTTAGTTGTGAACAAATAATCAACTAATGCCTTACCCCTTTCATTCTGCGTCGCCATCCTCCACAGTGGATGGTGTGCGTTTGCGTCAGTCCCGATGACAACCTCATCCCCGCTGCCTTCACAGTGTTTGATGAGGCGGTCAAGGTCGTGTGGGGGCGGTGCCTCCGCTTCAGGCATGTAAACCGAGGCGAAGACGACGGCCATCCCTGTGGCTCCACGCTGCATAAACAGCCTAGCTGCAGAGACATCTCTGCAACAGAAGTCACTTAAGAGCTGTGCTTTAAGGTTACCTGTGACATATATGCACGATCTAGGGTGATCATGGTCTGCAGTAACAAGGAGCTTACCACCGAGATTGGACAGTCCTCGTATGTGGCCACCCCTAATCCACGGCTCCTGGATCAGGGCTATGGCCGTGTGTTGAACCTCCAGCCACTTGCGTAGTTGAGCCGTCGCGGTCTGGCTGTGGTGGAGGTTAGCCTGCACGACTTTACAGGCCGACGAAAGGGACGCCATCGCAGGCGAGACCCTCCTCGTCACCCTCCAGTCGCAGCCCGGCAAACAGGTCGCCCTCGTCGAAACCGTCCCCACCCGGGTCAGAAGCCGGGGACAACATTACGTCGTCCAGCTCCCCCCCCGTTGAAGGGACGGCATCCACGATGGCGGCAGGGGCGGCCGACACTGCTTCTCCAGCAGGTTCAGCCGCAGTTGCTTCCGGGTTGTTTAGCGGGGAGATGGTCTCCCTTGCGTCTTCCAGCAGCTGCTTCGTTGTGGGGTCCCAACCCCGAGGGACATCGACGAACCGTCCATTCGGCCCCTGAAACCTCACGTACACCGACCCCAAACCAATTGAGAGTCTGGATCTCCGCCTGGCTCCTGACGACTAGCGAGGTGCTAGCCGGGAGAGCCAGTTTGGAGACTGTCTCCTTTAGCCAGGCTAAAGTGTGGTCATTCCCGCACCACAGCTTAAGGACTCCACCGGCGAACAGCGGCTTCGCTTTGAAGGTCGGCCCTGGTGTGTCCTGCGTAGCGGAGCAGGCCTCAGTGATGATCTGCTTGTGGATGGCAGCTAAGACCTGGTCCGATACTCCCTGGCTGATGAAACCCCTCCGGTCGCAGGTTATCGCGACGTTCAGGGACGCACTGGCAGCTTGGGCGTAGCTTCTGTTGGCAACCCGTTGGGACCGGTCAAGCCGCGGCCGCTTGTGCTCTCCACGGGGCGAAAACGTCTCGTTGAGGGCCCGCTTGGCCACAGTCTGATCGTTCCCATCGGGTTGCTGCGTCGTGGTTGCCATCTTGGCCGGAACTCCTGCGGATTTAGGTGGCGATTGAATGGGTATTGGTCGGCTAGTGCCGGCCGCAGCCCACAACCGCTTCCCTTCAGAGAAGTTCAACTTACCTCGCTTGGTCGTTTTATCCGAGCTGGAGGCAGCAACCTGCTTGTTTTGGGGGGCTCTTCGTCCCCGCTTGCTTTCCTGACGCCGCTCCTTTCGCGTCAGCCTTTCCCTGCTCTTACCCTGGCTTGCGGGAGCTGCTGGACCTGAAGGGTCCGAACCAGAACAGGAGCAATGGGCTTGTGGATTTGATTTTTTGCCCTTGCCCTTACCTTTGCCCTTGCGGGCATGCACTAGCCAGGCGCTCGAGAACACGTCCTCGATGCTGCCTGCCGTCTCCGTTTGACCGGAGACTGCTACAACCTGGGATGTGGCCTGTAGAGCCACAGGAGGAGGAGGAGGAGAAGGGTGTTTGGGAAGGCTACTTCCGACAGAGGTTTTACCCGTCTCCGTTTTCGCCTTTGTGTGTAAAGGATCGGTACTGGTCCCATGCAGCGCCGTTCTCCTTTGCTTGGAGTGGGACTTTTTGGTCTTAGTTGCGGTTTTCGCCACAACCGGACCGACACCCGCGCTGGCGCCCGCGGCGTGAACCGCAGGACATCCAGGGGCAAGCGAGGCACCAGAGGCACCTCGCTTAGGAGCTTTGCCAGCTTTCGCCGACTCCACTCCTGCGGTGTTTTTAGTTGGCTTCAATTCGTCCATACTAAAAAGAAAAACACTTTCATCTTCCTGGCTCCCACCCTCCATGGAGCCCGCACCTGGGAACGTCGCACTGAGTGCGAACGTTAGGACTACCAGGAAGATATAGGTGCGCAAGGCTGGTTTACAGCGCGACATCGGGTGCTCGATCGGGTTGGCAACTAATCAACCCTCACTTACACCGTCAGCATGGCCTTTACCTACCGCTTTGGCCGCCCAAGGGCGACCTCAGCGGACCCCACGCACCTCACCTGTGACCCTCTGACGGGACACTGTGGCCATTTCCCTACCCCTGGCTAGAGGGTAGGGCCACCGTTTCGCTTGAAATCCAGACCAAAGAGGGCGTGTTGCCTCACGGACACATTACCGCCAGTGCCGATCGGCTCAACCCCCCAGGACTCCTTCATCCCCGCTTACGGCGCTCGACTGCGCAGGTCCTAGCGCAGGTGACTAAATTCTCCTACCCGCCATCAGCTGAGTTTAGTGACGGCCGAGCCCGCAACCACTTCGTCACAGAAGGGTCACAGTTAGGAGAGGAGTTGGGAGGGGTAATAGATAGGAAAAAGGGTTAAAGGGGATTTAGGATGAGGAATGAGTGGTTAGCCCGCCACTCTACGGGTCGCCCGGTGGTTTCAGTTACGTCTATTTCATAAGGAATTAGACCTATAACGGGGTGGCAACCTCGGGAAGGTATGACTACCGGACTTGCCTTGAGGATCTACACGACTGTTGCGCTCCCCCTCAAGACCACGCCACCTTTTCGTCTCTGAAGGAGACGTAAAGGTAGGCCTGCATCTATACTACCAAGCAAAGCAAAGCAAAGCGTGTCGTTGTGCAACCGCAAAAGCATACATACAGACCCTCCCCATGGAATCAATATTTTCCACTACCTATAGTTCAGATTTGACGGGCTGTTACGTGTTGCATGCAACGTCAACCTCAGAAATAAACAAAATAAATACCATTTTTCTTGACAAGTTAACAATAAAATCTACCATTGTAATCTTTAGGGTGTTGGAATAATTGATAGGAGCAGGTAAACATAAGGAATACGAGTTGGGTCGGACTCCGTCGGCATTAATTTACCTAACTACGATAAAATGTCGCTTATGATTTATTCGGATTATTAATTACACGACACCGCTACCTGTGTTTCCACTAATCATATTCAAAGCATAAATTACTAGAATATGTTGGGTACTAAACAGTTTACCTCATAATACGGAATGAAATCTTATTCATTTGTAGTAACTGCTGTACCTATCATTATAATGTAAGTAGATATTATGTAGTAGGTAGGTAAAGTAACGTGTAATACGGAGTTGAAAGATAATATCTTGTATACCATTGCCAATAATCACAATAATATTGATTACGGCATTTATATGAATATACCTACCTACAATTAAAGGAACAGCAAATAATGGTCCAAAATGTGCACTTGTCAACCTCTGGTTGTACCTCTGTTTATTGCTGATATTATACAGTACAAGTTCTTCTTATTGACGTTTAAATCTCCAGAATAATACGATTATGAACTACCAACAATGAGACTAGGGAATTTCATTGGGTATAGAAATCAGAAATCATTTATTTATTTGCAAACATGGGTAATATACATTGATGTTTTTTTTTATTAAGAGTAATAATGTTATCCATGTTTAACCATCACATGGGTATGCAAATATATTGTAATGTAATAACTAAATACAAAATAAAATATGTCAGCCTTGTTAGTCGTAGCTGTCATGAAATAATAATATTAATATGACAAACTAAATTAAAATGAAAAAAGTCAACAAATCAAGTAACAAACAAATATAAATTACTAACAAATACATTAATGATAAAATATTAATTACAAAATAATACATAACAGTCAAATTTAAAATTAATAACAAATCTAGTTCAAAATAATTCATAAAATTAGCACTGGTTTCTTTCTGCCCAATATAATAAATCGGATGTAGTAGGCCTTTAGCATCTTTCATTTAAATAATCATTAATAATGATAGTAGCATTTCGCAACTAAAAATTCGTGAAGGTTTTTTTTAAATTGATCCATATTTTAAATTCAGGTAGCTTATTATAGATTTTAGGTGACGTGCCAAGATTTTTTTTATTAAAAATAGCTAAAAAAAAGTCAGAAATCAGAAAAAGTGAGAAATCGATAAAGTTTCCTGTGGTTGATTGCAGAGCAAGCCGCTCTGTCGCTAATGGGTGTCAAAGGCGTAAGGTAGCATGCACGGCATTGTTCTCCTCTCAGCTAGTCACAACAAACTGCAATTACCAATCCGTCTGTAAGAGCGGTGATTGTACACATTTCTCCTCTGACAGTTCATTTATAGCGGCTATTCTGAGGCTTAGCATGTTCAACATTCGACGTATATGAATAAACCAGTGTAACGTGACTGAGGATAAGCTTTCCAAAGTGAAAAAAATATCCAATTAGGTTGAGTGGGCACTTCCAAGATTACCTGCTTCAAGAACAAACAATATTTCTTTTCTTTATTATATTCGTGGAGACGCGGTGAAGTATTAGAAAGCCAATGTTTTACATGAAGAGTAGCCATTTAATAGCCTTTTATTGGCAGTTTAAGGCTTGGTATTAAGTTCTTTAACTTTAGCCGTATTGATCTACGCTTACTATATGCGGGTATTTGAACTTGTAATTGGACACGATAGCAGTTTTCTAGTTTAAAAATAATGTATGCGCTATTTCTAGCCGGATGCATGGCTTTGTTAGGTGCCCGCGTCAGTCGCCTAGCTCGTTGTCTAATAGTCAACCGTTCGATATTGCGAACGCTAAAGTTGCACTCAGTTGTCACTACCAATTAAGTTCAAGGATTCATGTAAAAATATAGAGAGGTACACAAAGATTGCTATTGGATAGCATTATCATTTAAATGGATCTCGTAACTTTAAATTAAGTTATTGTCTTTAGGTTGGAGTATCTGCTGCGATGCTTGAGCCAGCTTTCACAAATGAAGGCTTTCTGGCGATGCTGCCCCTTTAACAAGGAAATCAGGCAAGTGGAACCATCCCATTCCTCCAACAGACATTTTATTGTTGTGTAGGATGTTGTTTCAGGAATCGTGTAAAATCAATTCTGCGAATATTATAGATGAGTATTTATTTGATACAGTCAAGTGCAATACGGTTCTATGCTTTTCAAATTTAGAAAACAAAAGTTTATTTTTTTAATTAATTAATTTGAACATAGTATAAAAATAGTTGGATGAATATTTGAAAATATTTGCACCACATTTGCACGATTACCTACTTAATAATGTAAGCTATACCTACCTAATTATATGCCACAGAAAAACTTCAGACTGGAGCATAAGACAAGCGTAAATTATTCGGAAGAGACAGCGCGGCTTCATAGTTCCCGGAGTATTTTTCGCGAGATTAAAGTCAGCTTTTCACCCTCGCCAAATGAGTTGGGGGAAAGGATCTAGCACAGCATTTTCTAAATAATTGCCTTTGCAAATGGGGACGTTATATAGCTGTGAAAATGAATCTGTGTGGTGTAGCCAGATTAGACTTTTTAAGACTGCTTTGTTTTAAACTTTGAGATTGTGATTCGATGCGGAAGTATTTTGAAAAAGTTTGAAATTTTATTTTTCCTACGCTGGTAAATTCTTTATATAATAGTTAAAACTTAAAATGTATAAAGGACAGACTTATGTAATAATATGAAACAGAAGTTTTCTTCTTTATTGACTCTTAAATCTAGTAGGCATATGTGCCATTATTTTTGAAACCAGGACACAAAGGCTGCGTTAGTTGAGCAATAAAACAACAATAACTGTTACAATAGGAGCGAGATCGTGAGCGCGCTCCGCAAGGGTACGTCGGAGTGGTACGAGGCGCTCTGCGGACAGGACACGCACTCGGAGCGCGGGGAGGACCTCGTCAACCTCATCACGCTCATACAAATCGACTTGCAGCAAGGACTCACCTACTACCACCCGCTGTTTGAAACGTGAGTTTACTTTTTTTTTTAAGGCATTAAGGCAGTGAGCATCTTTAGGAATGCTATATAGTCTAAGATCCGTCTGAGGACCGACCACCTCTAAGGTCGGCCTGTATACCTACAGATCCTGTAGATACTATTACAAAACCAAAATATTTCAGCATTCGAGTTTCAGTTGAAAAAAAAGTATGACATAAAGCCCCAGTAATTGATCTTTTACTTTAGCAACGACGATAAAACCTCTTTGGACGTAAAATTAATGTAAGAAACATTTCAGTTCACCCTTGATTTATCTTGACATTAGCTTGAACCTACGCTTTTAATCTTCTGGCTCGTACTCTTATCTACGAGTCTAATTGCGGCTCAAAAGCTAACAGCCGGAACCAAAGCCCTTTGCCTAAGTTCCAAATAAGCGGTCTCCGCCGAGGACACTTGAGACAAATTCGTCAAAATTTTCCTCCTTCAATTGATTTAATCAAGGTTTAATTACAGTTTATTATTGTAGAAAAAAGGAAAGTCCTTTGGTATGTGTTAATATTTATTTATTGATGTTCAACCGCGGGTGTCCATTGTGCCCGCGCCCATTCTTCACGATCATCAAGTGAAAGGAACTGTGGGAGGGAATTGGTCGAGTCCCCAGCGATTTGTGCTCATATGTATTTTCTTTTGTACGGAATTTCACATGCCTTTCTGTTGCAGGACCAATAACGTGCCGTACTTCAGCATAGTTTTCAACCAGATAGACAAAATGGTAAGTGGACAACTTGGTTACGTCTCGTTGGCTGTAACCGGCCTGGCACACTCGTATTCAATTAATGTTAAAAGCTGGATTTACTGTTACTAAATTTGACTAAACCTATTACGGGTAGACTCTCGCTATACCTTCGTTAATTGGTAAACAATGTTTATTTGTTGACTGAGCTTTTTTACATTATTTAATAATTTGACTTAGGCGTACCATATTAATATATTAGTAAATGTATTCCGACGGTATACGTATATATACAACTGCACTATAATGTACACTTTTTTGTAAACATGTTATTTCAATAAATTTTTATTTAATTTTTATTTATTTTTTTATTTATTTTTATTTACTTACTACTAAAATATGTAAGTGAAATTAAGCGCGATTAGCCTAGCTAACTACCTTGGTCGAAGGATGCACAACAGCTGGTGTTTCCCATTGTGCATAAATAACGCCACAAGTGCATTCCGCGCTTCTTTCCCATCAACCATATGCTTACCTTCATTATACCTTGCATATTGAAATACTTATGGGAACCGGGTCATTGGAAATAGCGAGGCTTTCAGCTTTTGTAAAAATTACAAACAACACTTTGATTCATGGAGAAGCATGTATATAAAGCGCATTATTTTATCGTAGTCCATCGAATGAAAAAAGGGTAATAGGGAAATACTGATAGAAACTTTCAGATAATGTTGTCAGCCATCAACAATTTATGGACTCACTTTACCCCTGAAATTTAACTCATGCGTTTCCCATCCCTATCATCCTTGATTGGTTATGAGGCGAAAAAATGCATCAACTCATGTCGTTCACAAAGCCAAATATAATTTAAGCACAAAAAATGTGGTTGTTCGTAATTTTTAAGTGTTCATGAAAACTTGACTTGTTTAACTACACACGTTACATAGGTAACAACAAAGATTAATATCGGCAACCCTGTTAGTTAAAGAGATTACTTTCAAAATCCCTCTGGTGTATTAGGATCCTCTTCCGAAATACCTCTTGGTAAACGGGATTAGATACGAGCAAAATATACATAGTAGATAAAATAAAGGTTCTTTTTTAGCTATCAGAAGATGTGAGGCAATGCGTGGAACACTGGGTGGTCGAAGGCTGGTGTGGCGTCGTAGAAGAACCCATGTACGACGAACATGGAAACGGTGGTAAGCTAACGAATCACTACAGAACTACTAAACAAAGTTCATCCGACGGAACCGTCTATCCGTCTATGTTTATGCGATAAATTATAAAACTACCGTTCGGATTTTCATAGAGTTTGTACCGGATGGAGTGATTCATGAGGAAGAATTAGTTAAGTGTATAATTTTCTAAGGTTTTGTGTAAATTGGCTAAACATTAAAGATGATTGTTGAAGATATTGCAAAAACCATTTCGACTGGCAGCTTATTTTTATATGCTCTACTACCCGTAGCAGAAGCTGGATGGGTTGCTAGTACATAATTACTAGCTTTTGCCCGCAACTATCCCGCGCATATCGCGTTTTTTCTGTTCCCGTATACAGACTCTTTAGCTTTATTATATTAAGTATAGATAAAGTATGTTACAATTATAACCACAAATCCTATGTTGCTTGTAGGTATGCACGCAACAATTTTGGCCAACAATCATCTCAAGGGTTTTCTATTTATTACATGAATGGTCCCAGACTATATCCAAGTACAGCGGTGCTATCGATAAAATGTCTGGCGAAATCTACATGGCATCTACCTCGGTAACCTTTTTGGTAAAATATTCGAGCAAAATATTATACGCTTTTGAACAGCATTTTTGCACGTGGTGCATTCAGAATTTTTATCAATTGAATTTAATTTTTCCAAAATAAAAATTCCCCAGACCCGCCAACTGGCGGCACTCACCAAGCCATTGAAAAACAAATATTGAGCATCCCTTCACTGACCTATTCAAATAGCAACGGTGCTCCCCATACACACCGAATTCCGTATTCTTTAACGAAAAGGCCGAAATGCTCATATATTTTTAATGTAAAACGTATTAAAATTAAACTGACTGCTATAAATACTTGTGGCCAAAGGTCACTGAAAGATGCAGGCTTCAAAAGGTCAGCGTGGCCGGTATATTAATTTAACTTATGTCTATATTTAGGTTGTAATAGTTATTTTCGACACATTTGCTCAAAAACATGCATTTACAAAGCCTGTATTCATTGTTCGAAAGTTCAAAATTACGAACCATACAATGGAGCGTGCGGTAAAGTAGGTACTCTCACCTAAGTACCTACTTTACCGCACGCTCCGATGTATAGCGCCGAACGCATTATTTATGGTATTTTTTTAAATGTCCATAAACAATATAATTATAAGAATTCAATCCGTCTGCATCCGTCAGCAAAAAACACTTCTGTCTGCGTCTACGTAGAGATGCTGATGGAAACGTTTTTTTAGCGAAGAAATTTTTGTTCAGAAGGTTTGTAGCACTTTAATATTGAAGAAAACTGAGACAATAGTTGTAGTTCTAATTACCCGACTCATGTTTTTTTCGAGTTTATTTATATGTATGATGTATGTATATTTCTGTGGCACACTCTGTAGCCTAACCCTGTGGCTTGATAGATTTTAGCTTGAAAGGTGTCGTTAGATTCGTCTAAATAGTGAGAATGATACTGGATAGGTATATAAAAATTAAAATATCTGAGCTGTGCCATTTAAATGACTTCAACTTTTTTTAACCTATCGAGTGGGGTATCAATATCCACTCGTGTGTCATACAACGTTTTTCGACACATTATACAGGGAAATTGAAAAAATACCCGAAACCTCTTAGGCAGTGAAAGTACACATGATTATAAAGCAACTTTTGTTTTGGTAAAACTCCGAAATCTCGAAAAAAATATCAGCTGTTTCATACAAAATGCAGTATTTAGCCAATGAAAATTTATGAAACAGCTGATATTTTTTTCGAGATTTCGGAGTTTTACCAAAACAAAAGTTGCTTATAATCATGTGTACTTTCACTGCCTAAGAGGTTTCGGGTATTTTTTCAATTTCCCTGTATAAATAGATAATAAAACAAACTTTTTCATTATCTATTAAAAATTTCTATTAAAAATTATTGTGGCAGGTATATTAATTTAACTTATGTCTATATTTAGGTTGTAATAGTTATTTTCGACACATTTGCTCAAAAATGCATTTACGAAGCCTGTATTCATTTTTCGAAAGTTAAAAATTACGGACCATACAATGAAGCGTGAACCCACTTTACCGCACGCTCCATTGTATGATCCGTAATTTTGAACTTTCGTACAATTTATACAGGCTTCGTAAAGGCGTTTTTTGAGCAAATGTGTCGAAAATTATTTTTTTGAGAAAGTGTGTTGTAAATTAATAAACTAGAGTCAAGCGAGATATTACGGAAACATCTGGCGCTCGTAAGCTTTGAAAAATGTATTATTAAATATTTTGCTAAACCTGGAAAATGATTAGTTTTAATGTAACGGTAAAATGTAAATGAAGAAATTGCCCGTTTTAATTCTGCGGTAATATAACTGATTTGGGAAGCTTAAACTTTGTGATGTCATCTTTGTAAGCTCGACTATCAGATCGATTGCTGTGAGAGTCGTGCTTACCTATTAGGCTATAGCATCAGTTGGCCAACCAAGTCTTGATGATGTGTTGGATGACCGACCGGTGACTGCTCTTTATAATGTGACATTCTCTGTGTCTGCTGTCAGGTCCTTGGTCAAAAAAGTTTCAGACACCTTTAAAGAGTCAAATTGTTTTAACAGAAATTATTTATTTCAATAAGACGTAGAAGGAATTTATTTAGGTTTTTCTTAGGATCGTACTTATAACGTTTATTTTAATTTTTTTGGCCAGTTACCAACCAACCACGAGACAGACCTTAGATTATTAGCCGAATCCATGATATTACTAACACTTTCTTGGGAAAATTATAATAATTCATTGAAATATTAAGTTTTGTAGTGCACTACATAAAATTATGGTTGCTGTAAGAAAACCTAACTATGGATTAAGCTCGCCTATGTATTTGTATGGTCTTGTATGCAATAAAAAAAAGCTTGCCCTCTCCAACAGTATGCCTGGTGACGATAGCGAAGACGCTCCCATTTGAAGTGCTATCGGCTGTTCGAGAGCTTTGCGCCGCGGCGTCGCTCGCGCCGCAGCCACAGACGCACCCCCACGCACCGCACGACCCCCCACCACAGCTGTTGGATGCATACCTGTAAGTATCTCTTATTTACCTGTCACCTACTGATACTTCGTAAGCAAGAAACTCTAGAATAGTGACCAGTGTAGTAGTAGTAGTGAAAAGTGACTGTACTGTACTTATATGGTGTACCTACATCATAAAGAGTATTCTATTCTATTCTATGACCTGCGAACGCTATCATGATTTAATTGTCAGAGAAACGGATCTGTGCAGGACCAATAGCACTATCCATTTAAAGAAACGGTTTCATGACGACACTGATGCATCATAGTTAGGGGCCAGGGATCCTTTTCTAAACATTTAATTTTACAGAGCACTATAATATTAAACTAGTGCCAGAAACACAATGACAGAAATATTTTCACCGTTTTTTTTATATCGAGATTTTCCGGACAATATTATTTCCCTATGTGCGATTCCAGGTTAAATTCTAACCGTCCTAAATTCTATTTAAATCTGTCCACGTCCAGTCGTCACGGACTCACGGCATAATTGAGTAACGAACTTTCCCATTTATCATATTAGTGCGATCAGAAATCTGTTCGGAGATTATATTACGGTGAATCGATTAAGTGTTTCAGGAAGTTGTTCGAGTCTCGTATTTACAGTTGATCAAAGTGTCAGAAATAGAACCTACAGCTACCTAGCAAGTATCTCGTTACTAGACAGGCAGCCAAGAGTCTCGTCACGCAACCGTGCATGCATGTATGTCCTATCATGTGTTCCTATGTTTGAAGAATGCAGCGCTATTTCCCAGATAAGGACATGAATTACCTACGCTACTATCCATCCTACTGTCAAACTGTGCTAAATTCTCGAATATCCTCCAATAGCTAAAAGATTCACGGTAATACGATCTCCTGATCTGTCACAGCAAATGAAAGGACCTTTAACGTTAATCCGTTTCCCGGCTACCGGCTAGTTTACCGACACACAGACTGCTAGTGACAAATGATTGATTAAAATCCGAACACAATGATACAGGAGCCCGTTCCCAAATGAAATTGGATTTGATAAACAGATTTTGATGTTTGTAGCTCTTTTCTAAAATTTTTGTACGTTTTCACTTCTGTCGCTACGAGTTATACGGGAATTATTTTATTACTGGTGTTGTAAAAAGATTGGCCAATCAGCAGAAATGGTTGCGTGTTGATGGTACATACCCTGGCATGTCTGTTGTAACGAATCTTTTTTTAACCGAATTCCCAAAAAGGAGGAGGTTATCAATTCGGTTGTATGTTTTTTTTCTTTTTTTTTTTATGTTTGTTACCTCATAACTCCGACAATTATAAACCGATTTGAAAAATTCTTGTTTTATCTGAAAGGATATACTTGCAGATTGGTCCCATTGAAATCATATCAAAATCGGTTACGAACTTAGGATTTTAAATCGAAATACCTGGAATTTGACTATTTAGATGATGATTGATATTTTGATAATCGAAATTGCGTATTTTGCTTTTCTGCGATTTTGCAGTGGTGTTGTTAGGTGTGGGGCACCACTAAAAAGTGAAAAAATAAAAAGCTTTTTACAAAAAAATACAACCGACTTCAAACAAAAAAACACTACAAAGTAAAAAATAACTTTAATTTCGGAAGTCGGTGTCAAAATACGAAGAAAGTAACAAAACACCGACTTCCGAAATTAAAGTTATTTTTTACTTTGTAGTGTTTTTTTTTTGAAGTCGGTTGTATTTTTTTTGTATAGCCTACTGTACTAGAAGTAGCTTTGACTGTGAACCAAAATCAAGTATGTAACCTGTCTACCTGAGAATGGTTAAATTACAATAACTTAAATTTCTTCAAATTTTGCCAAGCTACATAAATGGAAATCAAAGAAAACATCAAAGATATTAATATTACATCAGAACATCGTGTTCACGTATAGTTGAAACCGCAAAAACTACATCACATAAAATATTCATTGCAACGAAAAACAGAGGGCTTTATTTATTTCGTCGAATGCGAGCGCAGAATAAACCAAAAGCTTCGTCAATATTCAATGTTGTGTAGTTGTATTTAGCTTTTGTATCTTGGGTCGGTTCGCAGTAATTAAACTGTCAATTCCAAACTAACTAGCTCGACTGTGCTTTTAATATCTATGTAGTGCACCTACCTAGGTGCTCCTTTAGCTTTGTTATGAAACCTCACTAGGCTTTGAGGTAGTCGTTAAAGTCTTTGTCATAATGTTCTACGTATTAGTTTCTGTTCAAGTACTTACTAGTCTTGTTAATTAACAAGTCTTATCAAAAGCTCAACGGATTAAGTAAAGGAGTAGGTAGCTCCTCGCAGTGTTCATGTTGCGCAACTCGGTAATTAGTGGTAATTAGCAGAAAGCGTGAACGCGGTTGATGATAGCGGGAGGACCGACTTCGTTTTTGTATGGTAATGTATCTGTGGCCGCAGGTGGTTCGAGCCGCTGATCGATCGCTGGCTTGCCGTCACCAAAACTATGGCGTTGCAAAGAGTCCGGGCAGCTGTCGAACTTGGTAAGTCTCGCGTCATTTCTTATTTGTTACTTGGAGCATTACTTGTACCACATTCATTTCCAGATATGTCTAACGGTATATGGGTTAATCCCGGGAGACGCGTGAAGGAAAAACTCCAAAATAATAAAAAAACCTAACTCGTAGTTGGCATCTTAATACTTAGATACTACTATTACCTACATACATAGTCATATCCCAGTACGTTTATTAAGTACTTAGCTGTCTTTTTATTTTAGAAAGGAAATTTACAGCTTTAGATGACAGATAGATATAAAATTGTTGATCTATCTGTTACCTTTTCTAATTTAGAGTAGGTACTACCTACTTATAAAAATCACCTGTTGAGTTTACATCGCAAGACAGATTTACGTAGTGTCACAAATGCACGAGACTAGAAATCACTTAAAACATTTTTTATAAAAATTAGTACAATATTCGTAACCTACATTTTTACTACTCACACGAAATCCTACAAGTGGGCAATAAATGTATCATACACCTATTAAATTATTACAATTATACGGAAACACTTTTATGTAAATGCGTATAACACGAATAACGACAATCGAGTTAATTGCTCGTAAACACACATATTGTGAGCTGTGAGTTACGAGTCGTAATTAAAATGATAGAATTAAAACACGTACTTACGTAAGAGTTCTTTAAGTAGGTTCACTTCAGGAAATTTGGGAAACTCAAACCGCTATCCAATGATTAGTAGAAAACCTCAATGTTGCAACCTGTCGATCCTTATCAAATTAAAATATAACTTAGCAGGGAGTAAAAAGAAGTGATTTTCGAAAGAGGCAGTATAATTGTTGCGAAGGCAAAAGGCGAAGGTTCACACCCGCGCAGGGCGGCCGCCATTTAGATAAACATCGAACTCTAACTGTGCCATAACACGAAACCTTTTATTGGACCGAAACAAATAAAGGACTGCTTGTAAATTGTTAATATACGTATAGATGACATATTTAAACCCTGCCCCGTCTTCAAAAATTAACGTCAAGATTCTTATGAAGGTAACCTACCTTAAATCTGAATTGCTAAACGTAAACTCTTCATTGTGTGTCCCAGTGCCGAAATACCTATGAACAATTGAACATGGCCAGTGCTTTCTTATTCCCTTATGCATGAGTATAAGTATTAAGTATTTATGAAAAGATTAAACGTCTAAAGCTGCCATTTATTGGTCCAATAAGAAATCCGATATCAAAGTAAATTACCAATTATAGGGGTCGTATCAAATTACAATTGTTAAAGGTTTACCCAATCTCTAATTGATCCTTAACCGACGGTCATATCGAGTTCGTAGAATTCGTTATTACCCAATTGTAATGCCTTGAGCTTTATTGTTTCATTTTTATCGTTCAAAACAATAATCTTGTTTGTTTTTTTTTTTTATTTAGATACATTCACTCATGTAGTTTTCATTATCTTGGAAGATAACATCGCATAAAATTTCATTGTATCGTAGCAGAAGCATAAAGGGAAAGAGAAATGACTTGAAGTGTATTTCTAGCTTTTATTCATTTTGATGCTGCCGAGTGAGTTTAGTAGAGTACCAAGAATATTGTATTTGCTTATGAAATAAAAGTAAAAGAGTTATTGTTTGCAGACCGACCCGTGGAAGGCGAGCACCTCGTGAAACACAGCACATCGTCAGTGGACACCGCCGCTTGGTGAGTTTACTCAAAAGAAATACCAATACTCAATGGATAAACTTTATACAATCCTATATCAGCATGTATATAATTTTTATACGAATATCATGCGAGAAAATCCCGCCTGCTATGATTTTCAGGTCACGTACCTGTTTGAGGGTTAGGTATTCAATACGCATTACCTGCCATATCGGCTTTTAACACTAACATTTTTATCAATAACCAGTTTGCCGTGTCGTTCTATATACCAACAGACGAGGATAGAACCAAGAGCACTTCTCTCCAGGATTTTTTGCATAATTAAATGAAACAATTTAGCAAGCTCTTCCGACGTAATTGCCTGTAACACAAAATACGGAGAAATAATCGGACAAGCAATAAAAATTAGAGCATATAATATACAGAGAACGTGGAAATGTTTAAAAGCCTTTCTCGCTTCGAAGCTTTTACTTTAGTGCTTTCAACAGGTAATTTTAGGAAAACGTACCGTATAAATATCAAGCAAACAAAGTTAAATTTATCATTTAGATAACTCAAATTAACTTGTGGAAGTAGGCATAGGTATATGTATAGTAGGTACCTATAGTCCAACGTTAGCGTCACATATTTAACTTTGTCACTGTTATCTGGCTAAAAATGAACAGGGCGGTCCGTGCCCTTGTTTAAATAAGCTTTTTGTGCATGAGGTGAGCGTGTGTCGGACTTTCGTAACTTTTTGCTTTTATGTTATATTTGTGTTATTAAGTCTGTAAATAAGTCCATTACATCACTGTCCCGTATGAAGTGTACCTAATACGATTTGTATGAATAATGTAGTGAGCTGAGAACTGTAGTGGGAGAATGCAGTAGTATGAGGCCATGTATCGATCTTAGCTTTGATAAAGAGTCTCTCTAAAGGTGTTAAAACGATATAAGAAAACACTAGGCTACTTGGTCCAAGTATACACTACGTTTGCCGTCCAACAAAATTGAAGTTTTAACTGCTGTATTTTCTAGCATATTGGAAATAATAATTGAAGTTTTAACTGCTGTATTTTCTAGCATATTGGAAATAATAAAATAGTATATCCGGTTGTAGTTTTTGTTTTTAATGTGTAGGTAATTTATCGTGGAGATCCATACGTATGTATCTGTTTGCCAGATTAACATTCTTTCGCGTACCTTGTTTTATGCTAATTTGTTTTCTTCATCGAATCCATACTTCTCTATTAGTCGTCCTCTCAGTAGTCACCCGCTTTCTTGCTAGCTCATCTTTCACACAGCCTATTAACCATCGTTACTGATCTTCCTCTACTCTTATTCAGCCTCTTTCTTTATACCTTCGCATCATATGTAAATGCCCTTCATATAACTTTACAGTTAGGCGACGCAACATTCAGGCGTCGTCAAAAACATAAAGTCACTGATCCTCATTCTGTAAATTTTTTTCGACTGTGTAGTCTATACCACATGCGCCTGGTATGGCGCTCAGTGGGTGGTGCCGAGGAGTGTACTGCTGGCGGCAGCGTACGACTGCTGGAGGCGGCCTGCGCCACCGCACTACACTATGCAGATCTCGTGCACGGCGCGCTCGCAGACCAGGGCTACTATGAGAACCATGGTATGTGCCTAAACTTACCTATGAACTCAATTTTTTGATTTATAGTATTCCGAACATCCGTGAGAATCGGAACCCTCACACGATCACTCGGTTGTCATCTGTTCAGTAGATTTGAACAGATTCTATCGAAATTTGGTACAACTAAGGATTTCTATGACCCAAACATGGAAATGGAGTTTGGGGGACACTTTTGGGGGTCAAACAAAAAAATAAAATAAAAAACAGTTTTAAAACTTTTTCGTGTGACACAAATGAAAGGGCTTTATGTGAAGGGTTTAGTTGTATTTTTTTCATAATTTTAAAATAAATAATTTTGGAGTTATTCAAGAAATTAGACCGAAAATTACCATACCATGTATGTATATTACCAGGTATGTTCATTTTTATCTCCGAAACTGCTGAGACAAAACTTTCGAAAATAAAATGCAGATTTAAAGTTCTTTATCGATAGATTACAGGAAAACCTATAGAAGTCCATAGTGTTCAATTAACTTGTTACATAAATGAAATTGGTTTGGAACCCACGCGAGTCCGACTCGCACTTGGCCAGTTTTTTATTTTGATTTTATGTTTGCTAAGGGTAAACGTGCTACTTTTCATCAACGTCATCTAGGTTCTGTCAGATTCAGAGTGCTAAAATGACCGCTAACAGGCCTAAATTTCCCACATACTACATGCTGACCACGACTGCTCGAAATTAAATTGACAAGAGCGTACAGACTGAGAAGAGGAGAGAGCTTCTGCCTGCTGGCCCTGCGGAACTATTGATAGGTACCTACGCGTTTGACCACTGTCTCGCCTCGCAAGGAGCACGCTTGCCTAAAGTAACCTATTCACTCTTGACTTAAAGACTCGTAGGGAGTAGCTATTAGGCATAGGACAGACTCCGGCAGAGAATTCCACTCCTTAGTTGTTTTGTGCTTGTGGGTGGGATGTCCAACATATACCTACCGATGGCGCATCGCTCTTCGTCTTGTGGTCCGATGCTATGCAATTCCGTCACACATTCCCCAAAATGCAACCGATTGAAAACCGACATGCTAGCAACTTGCTTTTGATAAAGTTTGAGCAGCTGTTCCGGCATAAAGAACCCGTCTTACGTTTGCTAACGTCCCCATCTTTTTTGCAGCAACTTGAGCTTTTGCCTCTTTGAAAGGGCGAAAATTGAGGGTAGATTTTAACGTAACCCCAAGAAGCTCAAATTGGTCGGTTATTGGCACGGTTACACCACGGAAAGATGGAACTGGGTGGAGTTGTCTCCTTTTGGCGGAAAAAAGACACGCTTGGGTCTTAGCAGCATTGAACTTGACTAGATTGGCATCTCCCCGTTCAGAGACAGCCTGTAAAAAGTGGAAATTATATTTAATTTTTCCTACTCCTCCGTTTAATTTATTCCGCAACAGCCTAGTGCTGTCGTCTGCATACCCAAAGGTACGGGGTTTAAGCAGATCATTAATATGCAGCAATAACAGGGTTGCCGAAAGCACCGACCCCTGAGGAACCCCGGAATTAATATCTTGCAGTCCAGACGAGCAGCCATCTATGACCACTCGGATAGACCGATCCTTAAAGAAATCTGCAATCTAATCACACAAACCGGCGGGCAGACCGATGGAAGGAAGCTTACTAATAAGGCTATCGTGCTAGACCCTGTCGAAGGCCTTCGAGATGTTAAGGGAGACCGGATGTGAATGGCATACGCTAGAAGATCCCCAGTTTACCGATTTCGACGGAACCCGTATTGTCGCTCACTTAGAATATCAAAGGTATGCATATATATTTTAGCATTCAGCACGTTACCGAGATGGGTCCGTAATTTGCTGGGTCAGCTCGACTACCCTTCTTGGGTACAGGCTGCACGTTACGACGCTTAACGCTTGTTTTTAAGCCATCGGCAATTTTTGGTCTCCAACTAATTGCGAAATAATCGTGTCAAGATCGGAGAAAACTCAGGCGCAAGTCTTCAGAACAATTGCCGGTATCCCGTCAGGGCCACTAACCCTGGGTAGCAGAGGTACAATTACGATACGACGTCTGACGCACAGCCGATCTGCGTCACGGAAAGGAACAACTGGTTACTCAGGTGGTAGATGGACTGCGACGAGATTTGAGTGCAGACCTCGAATGTTGCTTTGTGAGAGTGGGAGTGCTGCCGCTGCACAGCGATTTAATTTCTGTTTCTTTTCATGAGTTTGATTAATGGAAGGAGAGGAGAAGTAAGTGAAATGTGGTTCCATGCCGCTAATCTTCAGGCACACTCTGACCGGACGTCATCACTTGGGGACTAGTCTGGAGACGGGGGATGTCCGAGCCCCACCGGTACTGTCCATCGGGCCTTCTCGTCTGGTCGGCAACCAGCACGATGATGCATTCCGGGAATTTTCGACAATTGGCGGGAACACACTACTTGGGCCCCCAACTACCTGCGGTTAGCCAGCGGCGCACCGTGCTTCGGATCCCGCTACCCTCGGCGACTAGTCTCCCGATACGCCCATGTCAGCGCATGCCTGGTTGGTGTGCCTGCACTGGAACAGCACTACCCGAGGACCTCGTGTAGGGACTAACAATGGGTATTTTCCTACGGAAGAAGAAGCCTAGGTGCTATTCCACATATAATCTAACTCTGTGCCAATTCCATCTAAATTGGCTCAACCGTTCGAGCATGATTGAGTAACAAACAGCCATCCAAACTTTCGCATTTATAATAGCAGTAAAATAATTCCCCACGTTCGAAAGCAATAGTAAAATCGAAATCTCGTTGAGATAAACTGGATCGCTTTTTCCGACTCACTGCGTTTGAGTTTAGTATCAACATTGCGTGTTTTCCGCATATCCCGCCTATGCTAAAGTCTCATTAAATCACTGCAATTGCATCTGAACGTGTGTGGAATGTAGCTTTTAGGCGTTGCATCGAGCCACAATGTTATAATCGGGGATAAGTGATTCTACAACTAGCATGTCTGCTGATGCCGAAAATCATCAAGAACTTATAAAGTTCTTTCGGAATGAGTTTAACAAGTACGCTGAAGTTCGCAAGCACCAGGCTCTTTATGATTTCTAACAAATGTATAAGAAAATCTGAACACAGTGACACGAAACTGTCCCTAACACTCAACTAAAGTATTGCATTATTTGTTGATGTTCTCACTAATACGAACGACCATAATAATGTGTAAGTTCTATAGGTACATTTATAAGTTCTATAGGTATACAAATTTCGTTCAATTTGCAGTCACTCTTACATAAACTCTCATCACAGGTCAAAATAAAACGACAGAAGAAATCTGCACGATCGTGAACAACTTGGAATATGTGCGGCGCTCGCTAGCCGAGTACGACGACGAACACATGTAAGTGCGAGCTAATCTCTGGACCGTGAATATTGCGCTCTACACCCACGACACGACACGCTGTGAAGCACAAACTTCATAAATTCCACACAAACAAATATAAGTCTTACGAACACCGATTCAAAGCTTATATCAGCATACACTTTGTTTTACTAGTCTAACTTACAGAAATTGTCATGCAGCGATTGATAGAACATAAAACGCTCAGCTGCACAGGATCTTCATCCAAGCTGATAATAATAACAGCATATATGTCTGTCGTATCGGTGATGTTATTTATTTAGTTGCCCTTAAGGTGCTGAAACGTTAAACGTATTTTGCTACGGAAGAACAAACAAGCTTCAGAGTGAAGGAAAGCCTTTAGCCGGGAGTTACAACCCTAAACTACAAATTGTTTAATAATGTTGTTATTGTAACTGAATAGCTTTGCGTAAGCTCCTAAGCATTTGTTTGTACGCAAAACATTCAGTTTCACGCGTCACACAGCCATTCCAAAGTTTTAGTGGTCCCTAAGAACAAATCGCATCGGGATATAGCCATCTCGTGTTAATGGCCTAACTTGTCCTGAATAAAATGCTTGAGAAAATCTTTCCACATTTTACGACGTAGTACATCAGCAAGTACTTTCAAGTTGGAACGTAAATACTTACCACGAAGTTGCCTATAAATCTTAATTAAAACTACAACAACTTGAGAACTATCGCAGTTTTAGTTAAACTCAATCAAAAGTTAGTACATTACGAATTTACGATGCTTATAAATCAATTGATAGCAATTATAAACAATATCAAATAAGCAATGATGAATATATAACGTGAATTGCAGAATGTTTTGTGTTAAACACATGTTGATACGTGAGCGTTTGCATTTCAATGTGTGTACTGACATACCAATTACCGATTTCAGATGCATGTCATAACTTCTGATACGTGTTAATTAACATTTCAATGTAAATAAAATGAACAGTGAATTTTAATATATTGTATCGCTCTATAGTTTATATCAGTGTCTTTTTTTACCGTCTCGGGGCATTACTCATTTTACATAGCTAAAGCTCGTTAACACTATCGCAGGGACGTGTAACTTGCAAAATACGCGTTAATTAATGGAACTCCTTAGAAAATGCACACATATTCTGGGTAACATGATCACAAAAGGATGAAATTGTAGCTTGAACGACGAGAACGCACGCCAGCTGGTGCGCGGCGCGCTCGGCACGCTGGACGCGCGAGCGGTTCGCGCTGCGGCGCCGCTTGCCGCGCGGGCACGACCTCCACTCAGGAAGGCTGTGTTCCATCTCGCATGGTCGCCTGACACGCTGCCCACAACACAGGTCAGTTATTTTGTAGGTTTTACAAATTTGAATTCACGACTCGTTATGACTGACTTATCCGAAAAGGGATGAACCTTGCATAATGCTGACGGCGGTTTAACTGTAATCTGTTTCATCTATCACGAGCAAACAAGATTCGGCTAGACTGCAAGAGCGATCACCGATCCAAGGACCTAGAGAATACGTAGCTATTCTTCTTTCAGTCTGCAATGTTCTCTTCCTAATGTAGGTACTTCAATGACACTACTGAGAAACACAATCATGTAATTTGGGGGCAGGCTATAACTCCTCTGCTGGAGTTCCTGGACCAGCACCTGTCGTCGCTGAACACGTGGCTGCTACCGCGCGCCTTCCTGCGCGCGCTGGCGGGCTGCTGGAGCGGCGTGCTCAAGGAAGTGTCATCGCAGGCGGACGCGGGCGGCGCCGAGCGCCCGCGCGTCTACCATCACAGGCTTAGGGAGGCCCTCGATCTTTTAGCTGAATTTTTCCATGCAGAAGGAAAAGGTTTGATAATTTAAGTCTGATATTAAATAATTGATTTGATTAATTTATTGTATGCTTTACTGTACAGCTCATAATAAGAACAGAGTAAAAATGTAGATAAACCAGTTTACAATAAGCGGTCTTATCGCACTGGGTAATATCCCACAGAACTAAAGGAGATAATAGATTTAGTGCTGTCAGTGTTCTAACATAATATACATAGTAACTGTCAAGAAAAACTAACCTGATCAAAGAGTTAACAATTACACAATAAAGTTACTTAGCAGGCAACCGTTCCATAACAGTCACTTAGCCAAGAGTGATATCAACAAAGAAACACTTCAAAATAAAATATTTCGTAGATTACTTGTTAGAATGTACGAGAGTTGGAACGAGGAGTTAGGAACTCTCGGGCGGAGGTCGTCAGAGGCTTAGTTGGTAAACAATGGTTAATCGATATCTATTTAGGTCTCCCGATGTCGGAGGTGCACAATACGGAGTGGTTCCGTGTGGAACAAAGGATGGAATATCACCAGGCGCCCACCGAGAAACTGTTGGAGCTGTGGCTCGCTGATAGACTGGCTGAACAAGCGCGCACACCGCTGCCCTCGCGTTATGGCTCTATACTTGTTCGGTCAGTATGATTCTGTTGAAATATTATTATTAGCAAAATTCTAGATTATGTTATAAGATTTAATACCATAATTTATGTACGTTAAACAAAACCCATGTAAGCTTCCCAAATATTTTATTAACAGCTTTGTTCGTCTAATTTGTATCCTTTATATTCCTGTCAGTATATTTTTCTTACTTAGTTTACTACCATTTACTCTCTAAAACTTGGTCTCTTCGTTTTATGTATAAAAGGTTACGCTCCATCGCTCTTTGTCATGTTAGTAATTTGGATCGAGTACATTTCGCCGAATACACAAGTTTGACGAGCCACTGAGCCATAGCAACCCGCACTTTTTCAAGCTTTTCTTTATTACTTTTGTGTTTGTTTCATAACAAGTTTTTTTGTACTGTTTGTAAAAAAGGCTTTATTTAAGTATGTTTTGTAAGACCAACATTGTTAAAATGTTTTCAGATAATGTTATCACAACATTTTGGTGTTAAATTTTTGGGTATACTTTACTGGGGTTCTGCGAGCCAAACAAGAAAGGGGCATTTAAAATATCATTAATTTGTCCGACAGCCTCATTTCTCTCAGTTCACAGTCAAGATTGTTTTAATTCAAAATGGACAAAAGCATTGAGCGGAAGCCTTTCCATTTGTGTGTAAAAGAACAAAGAATAAATTCATAGAATTTCGTAAAAAAATATCATAAAGCCATATCTATCGTCGGTCGGGCTTTTTATTGGAAAAATATTGTTTGTTTGAGCTTAAATTTTCATTCCGTACTCGCATTTTAGAAGGGTATACAATATCAGTTTCTGTACTAGGGAGGAGATGCTAGCATCCTATATATAATGTGTTTTGTTACAAAAACAAAAAAAAATATTATTATTTATTATTATTATTATTATTTTTTATTATTATTATTATTATTTCAAATTATAAAAACTTAATTAATAAATCAAACAAGCTTATACTTTTTACTTTACTTTTTACTTACGAATAAAGCGAGCCCATTTGGAACCACACGGGCCCAACCGGCTAAACTATCTCTGTCTCGTGCTAAGTCAAAGTTTAAATTCGTGTATTTGCTGTAGAACCTGATCTACTTCTTCTGAACAACTGCTTTACACAAATAATTAGCGAAATATCATCCAGGTGTAGAAAATAACGTTAAAGCATTATTAAATTAAATCTGAGTTCAAAACATATTGAAGTATAGTCCACTCTGTGACTATTACTATGTACCTCTAGGTACCTACACTTTCTACGAGTAACTCGATCTAGAACTCTTTTACAACTCTTTTGAAATGGATATCGGAAGATTAATAAGAACTTCGAGACCTGAACCATTTCGCACTTGACCGGCTTTTTATTCGTATTTAGTTTCAACTTTCTTGAAGTACCTTATCTTGTTCGAGTTACTAGCAGTACCTATTCATATAAATTGACGGATAAAAGGAAGGATTACCTAGTTGTTTTATTCCCTTTAACGATCTTTGCGACCATGAAGCTTCTGAGAATTTAATTGAAAGAGGAGTTTGTTTTTAATGCGTTTAAATCCTGTTTATTGTACCTACCTAACGCTTACTAGATGTAGGTATTTATACGAGTGTACGCGGTACGCCGATCAGAATTAATCCCTTTTAGTAACCAAAAGTTGCAATTACTCATATTCCTGATTCTCAATACTCTGTTTGTAGGAGCAGTCAAGATTAATATTTTCTTTATATTTAGTGTGTACTTCAACCACGACTCGCTGTGCGTGGAAGTGCTGTCTGCGCGCGACGTGATTCCGCTGGACCCGAACGGCTTAAGCGACCCCTTCGTCGTGCTCGAGCTCGTGCCCAAACGACTGTTCCCGAAGGCTCACGAACAAACCACCAATGTGCAAAAGGTCAGCCATGGAGAGAAGTTAGCATTCATTCAATTGGTACTAAATCTTAGAACCTTAAGAGTTCTTAGAGAAATTGGAAGTTCTTACCTCTTGAAATACTATATGGAACTCTTATAGGATCACTCGGTTGCCTGTGTGTCAAAGCCAATTTTTTCAGAATGTACTGAACCGATTCAGTTTTACACAAATATCGTGTGTTCCGAAATATAACCCAGTATAGGTACTGGCCAGGGGGGCTACTCTCTAAGCCCAAAGTCTGTAGTTTCGGGCTTAGTTGCGGGCGTATTCTACTCCGTATCACCTAACCACTAAGAATTAATGACGACACCGGGTAATCGTTAGTCCGTAAGTGATACGGAGTCAACTAAGCCCGAAACTACGAACTTCGGGCTTAGAAAGTAAGTCCCCAGTGCTTATGATGTCATGATATTGTACTGGTGCGACAAGTGTGACGATTATAGTATATCTAACGGGCGTGTGTGCAGCAATCAGACTTTTAGGGTTTTTTTTTAATTATTTGTAATATTTGCATTAATGATTGTTGTAAACGAGCACAAATACTATTCTCAGTATGGGGTCAATTTATGACGTCAACGCACTGGCCACTATATTTCGAAACGAATCAACAGTATGATGTCGGATTCATGACGTCATGATCGCCTGTGTCCCAAATATGGCAGTCACTTTTTGGAGGATAAAATAAAACAATTGAAACCAAAGTTTTATTATCATCACATGACATAAGATTTTCGTATTTTTTTTAACTATTTTAAAATAAATGAATTTAAAATTATTCAAGGAATTACATTAAAAAAGTTTAACTTAATCTTTGCCTGGTCTTGTCTGAACTGAAACAACAAGAGCACCCGTACACTATCACAAACAGAACTCTCGGGAACTATTTGAGCTCAATATATCTTAAGAGCATAGCACGCTCACATCGTCGGTGATGACGAAACAAAACGTGTCCAGAAAACGCTGAACCCCGTGTGGGACGAGTGCTTCGAGTTCGGCGTGTCTCTGGAGGCTTGTCGCTGGCCGGGCGCGGCGCTGGCGCTGTCGGTGTGGGACCGCGACGTGCTGACGGCGGACGACTTCGCGGGCGAGGCCTTCGTGTCGCTGGCGCGCGTGCCCGGCGTCAACTGCCACGCGCCGCCCGACCCGCTGCGCCCCATCGAGCTGCCGCTCATGCAGCTGCACGACCGCAGTCAGTACTAACCTGCATTGAACTATATTACTAGCGTAGTAGTATCTCAGTAGTACTTACATGCTTTACTGCTTTTGTCGATAGGCCCGAATTAGACCACAACCTTACCTGTGTGCCAGTTCAAAACCTGATAGTCCACTACATTGAATCCAGTGGTTGCCCATTGACAATTTCTATGAAAAGCTCGTCAACATTTAATTAACCAGTTATCAACGAAATGTGTCCCAAGAATGCCAGCGTATTGATGATTCTGAATAATTTCCTGTTACTTAATGTCATAATTAATAACTCCAATAATGATTTCCTAAGTATCTTCATAGTCCTTTATGAAGTTGGCCTTTGATGTTTTCTGTAAAATTAATCAAGCTCGTCTTCTCGTTATATTCAGTTCAATAACTTACACTAAATAATTTTCATTCTGGAAACGATTATGTTGACACTTTCCAGTACTTTATGCTAACTTCGTTTGCAGATCACCCCATCATACAAATCCTGGAGTCACGCACCACGGATAAACTGGCCATTGACTTCGTCAAGAAACAAAAGTTAAGATTCGCTGAGCAGTAAGCTGTCCGACAAGTTAAGATTCGCTGAGCAGTAAGCTGTCCGACAAGTTTCAAGTATCTGTTTCTTACTATATTTATTTCGTTATTTCTATTTACGCACAACGTCCATTAAAATTATGACAATATTTACAAAATTTTACAAAAGGGATTCGATATTTTCTAAATAACACTTTAGTTATTGAGTACATACCTATTTATTATGATTAAGATGTATAAAAGTCATCAGTATTAACATATTACAAAGACTGTGTAATTAATTCTTCTACTCACGAGAGAATATGTATGTATAAAGTATTGTGTATGTGTAATTTCAATGCATTTTATATGTGTATAGAATTAGTACGCACCCTCGGAGCTTATGTCCCTAGTCGTTAGTCTCTATTAGAAGTTCCCGACCAAGTACTTTAAGTCCCATCGTTACAATGTCATACGAGCTGCTGTCTCCATCAACACCCGCCTTCTTCTTTACCTGCATGGACTTTACTGTTGCGCACTTTTCAAACCAAAATCATTATTACAGTGTTAATTGTAAAAATACGTAGCATTATCAACATTACATGTTATATATCAATATATAGTCGTAATTCAATTCACATAACATAATGACGAATAAGTATGTCACTCGAATAGTATTTGATCCTCAAATTTAAATGTTTAGTATGTAATTAACAGTATTAATTCTGAATATTTCCGATGAGTACATATTATTAATTATTCCTAGATGTTGATGTCTCAATGTGTTGCTGCCTTATCTCTGCTGATTGTGAACTTACTAGAATGCATGAACCTGATGCTTTTAACATTTAATTCTTAGGTAATAATTATTATCATTACGCATTGATTTACATATTGTATCCCGTATGATTTCAAAGTGTTTTACGATTTGTTACAAACCACAATCAGACCGTGCGTATTTCACAGCTCGAGGATTAGTAAGTAATAAATCTTTTAAAAATATATTGTGTACAAAATTTTTATAAAAGTTTATGCGTATTAAACGAGCTTTTTATTAACAACCGTCGCATCTATTACTTAATGAATATATTATAATTTTAAATATATTATAATATATATGGAATGCATTGTCTTCGACGACTGATTTTTCATCGTTAGATTTAATTGTATGAGATATATTTTATAACTATACGTGACGTATGTACACTGTGTATACAAGTATATTATTGTAATAGATGATGTATTGATGTTTTAAATTAGCAAATGAATATTATATATACCTACTTTATACATGTAACAATTAGTATAAAGGAATGTTAAAGTTATTTGAGATGGATTTGTATTTAAAAGAGGAGAGTGATTCGTGTTTAAGGGATGAAAGGATGTGGCAGATTAATGACATGTATTTTCAGAAGAGTGATCCAAGTTATAAAGTAGTAGGCAGCCTCTCAGCGGTGCGACACACTCACTTTATAGAATGAAGAAACCGAAACGGAATACAGCATCAAGGGTCCGGTTGGCCACAGTAGATATAATTCAAAATCTTAATTTTAAAATTAATGTGTGACCGTAAATTATTCAATAAGATAACCATTCGTATAATAGATGATGTTGTAAACTTTCTGTGCTCCTGTGTACCAACACACTGTAGTTGAAATTGTGATTAATGGATACTTACTCCGCATCTAATAGAAACCTCGAAACGTCATATCCAGTGCTACCCTAACCATATCGCTGAGCTTTTCACGTCTACCTAAGATATATGTATTTTAAACTTTATACCTTCGCAACGCGGCCACCGCGTCGAGATGCCAATCTTAGTAATCGATGCAGTCGCGCTATGCCACGCTGTTTTTGATACATTGGTAAAACCTACTTATATACATTTAATAGGCATATGATAACAAAATTTATGATCCTTTGGCTATACAAGACCATACAAAAAGTCAATTATTTAAAATAGGCTATTCAAAAACAACATATTTTACATTCAAGATATATATATTTTATAAAGTATTAAATTAAACTAAAAAACTCATGAAAGAAGTCATGTGCCACCGACAGTCGACTTTTTTTTATATAAAATCATAATATACAAAAACTTTTTATAAACTTTTCACAACCACTTTTTAAAGTAGAAAGTGGGCAAGAAATATTTGCGATTATAATATGATGTCAACGCACTTCACGCAGTCATGTTACATTTCTTGCTACGAAACTATTGTCTGCTTGTCTAATTTATTCTATCTCATATCTGTATCATTTAATGTGTGTTATTGACGTTACGCAAAACCTGTTTAGAAATATAAGAAAACATTAGTGTTGATATTGATGTACCCATTTTACATATCTAATTGTGTAACTTATAGGAATCCGCTAAACCTAACCCCACTGTATTCTGGAACAGATTCATTCAAAAGCATACATTGAACTCGTACTATTGACACTTGTGTTCCTGGCTTTAATAAACTCTAAAACTAAATTGATATTTTAGTTTTATTTGGCCTATTTAAAACTCTCTCTTATCCTACGATGTGATTAAATTCTCTTGCAATATATCTACCAAATACTGGGAAAAACTTGATGTTTTGGCATTTTATATAACATCCATCATATACTTTTTTTTAGAATATTATGGCTCAAGACGAATGTCATGATTTTGACCTGGTTTCTAAATTGCCAATTAATAAACCTTCAAGATTGCTATTTGTTCGTCAAATTTTTAAAACTTTGCTTCTTACAAGTCTGTCGGTAGACTTAGAAAAACGGGCCTTGAAAGGCTCACTCATAATATTAATGAATACAATTAGCTGATAATTGTCTACTGACGCAACTTCGACCTGCTAATGGGAATAGTTTGGTTAGATACTTATGTTTTAATGGTCCCATAGTTATATGAGACTACAATCAATAAGCCCACTTTATAAAGCGGTTGAGACTAGTTTCCTCGTTAACAAACTTTATGAACCCTATCACGAACTAGCACGACTGCCACCCGATTTATCTGCTTCCACAGATTCGCGATAAATTGGAGAATCCCATTCAAGTCGCCGTTTAATGAATACCTAGTTTAAATGAAGAAAATATCGGAGCGAGACGTGAAAGTCTTCGCCATTATTGTTGATTATAAATGGTTTCGGGACTTGAGATACAAAATTTTTTTAACCGACTTCCAAAAAAGAGGAGCTTCTCAATTCGGTGCGTATTTTTAAGTGTGTACACCGATTACTCCGAGGTTTCTGATACGATTTCTGTGTTTTTTTTTTTATTTCGATGTAGCATACTTGCCGTTTGGTCCCATAACGTTTCTAGCGATGGCGTGCGTAGACGATGACGTCGTCCAAGTTTCAACACATAAAAGTGAAAAATAAAACTTTTTTCTTCCAACTTCCAAAAAAAAAGTGTAAAATAACATTAATTTCGGACGTCGGTGTTAAAAACCAAAGGAACAAAACCAAAAACACCGACTTCCGAAATTAGAATTAGTTACATTTTTAAGAAGGTGTCGATTGTGAACAAATTATTTTCAGGTTTAGAGTGTAATATCACCGACACCGTGTATGTTGCAGAGAGAACTTGAGCATCACTATTTACATCATTCAATACTTCAAGCGTCGATGCTAGAAGGCAAGTCATTTGATTTATTTTCACTTAGCTAAAGTTTTTTTCTAATTGATTAGACATGTGGTTCCTATATAAAAAGTAGAAGCACGGTATACGATCTCTTTATGTTGTAAGCATCAGCATGCCATTGTTCGAATAAGTGGAAACAACTGAACTGCAACCTCGTCTATAAAGACTTGAGGAAGCGACCGGAAATGGAAATGGAATTTTGAGTGCTATCCGGAATCACCACATACTCAGAATGCTCACTTGTAAGTACTGTATATTCATATTGTAGTTAAGAAACAATAACTAAGAATCGATTGATATTCGCCATTGCCGTGTGTGGTAAGAACTTATGTACTTATAGTATTATCCACCTTTGTTCTTCTTTGAATTATTCTTTTGTGGATTCTAAGATAATTCAACATGGTTTCATGGCCTCGGCCTTTTTAGTTTGATTCTGAGTTTCTAAAGTGGTTGGTGGTGCAACGAGCTTTAGTGACAAGCTTATCCACAACACATCCTGTTACCTTATCATCAGCTGGCGTTTGCCTTATTGTAAGTTTTCTATTAAAATTCCTGCAACAAATACTAATTAAGGGTTTATGTAAATTCTTTAAAAGATCTATATAAATAAAGTTGATCCAAACTGTAAATCTAAATAAAGAGTATTAAATTTTAAGCTGCCACCAATTTCGTAAAGGGTAAGAATAGCCCTAAGGCCTTATCCCTTTTACATGGAATTCTCGGTACGCTGGGCAGTAGAATAGAATAGAATAGTAGGGCGTCCGCTGTATTTTAGGCACGCAATCAGGTAGACGACTCGACTCACCTATAAATTATATATCTTTATATATTATATATATACAATTCTACTGTACGTGTGTATGTCACTGAACTCCTCCTAAACGGCTGGACCTATTTGATTTTTTTTTGTATGTGTTTGGGTGGCGCCCTAGATGGTTTAGATTCACAAATCAGCAGGTTTTTATGTTAAAAAAAAAAAAAGAATGTTGCCAGTTGACGGGAGCAAAGCCGCGAGAGACGGCTAGTTTCTTATAATAGGAGAGTATCATGCCCATAAAGTTTCTAAATAGGGTTGTACCATACAGTGTAAGCTGTCATCCGGCAGGTCAAAAGTGAGGAGGAAACAAGATAATAAATTAGATTAGTAGTTAGGTCGTGGCTCCATGATCGTTACAAAGTGAGCTTGTTTGCGGTCATGGGCGAACTGCAGCAGTTTATTGTGTTAACTCGTGTCTCCAACTAACTAAATAATTAGATCTTGACAGGATATGCCGCATACTACACTACATTATGCATTCCGAATGTAATTAGGGTCCATGTTCGAGGTTTATGATTCAGTTATACGGGAAGCGGGGAGTTGTTAGGGACTCAGAAATAACAAGAATAGGAAATGTTGGGAGGAGAGAACAAAATACGCGCTATTTATAAAACTCGAAGAAAAATAATTTGCACCTACGGACAACGCTACTAGCTACACTTTGGACCTTAACAAATATTCGTAAGCGACCAAGTTATTACGTGTCATTGTGAAATGTGACTTTTATTTTTAATTGATAAAATACTCAATTAATAGATTGTTTATTCATTAAGCGCGCACTATCTAGTAGGTCCTACCTACACCTTCTATGATAATCATCTTTATCCCTCGATAAGATAAATATGAATATCATATAAGTATTTCGACCATTCCAGTGCCTAAACAAAGACTTACGTAATTATGGTGTTATAAAACATTTTGTTTTTGAGCATTATTACGTAAGTAGACAGGTTACATACACTGATTAAATAAAGCCAAAAGGACTAAAACGTAAATTGTAGACCCAGCAAAAATAAATGTTTACTTAAGATTTAATAGCTAAACGTTTATGTTGAAGCTAATAGGGCGCGAAGTCTTCTGAAAACGCTCCATCAAAATAAAGTCGCAGGTATTGCCGATGTAGCTACATGTCTAGCAGGTGCGGGTAGAGCCAGTAATGGCTTTCGATCAATCAATAAACTCAGCTGTCGGTGGAAATGAAAAACCTGCCAGCTGCATGTTCCGCTACATAGAATAAGATTTCGTTGTCAACAAACATGTTGGGACAGCGGACAAATTGTAGATCTTTCCAACACACTGACTATAATAGGTACATACCTACTTACATAGAATTATCTTCGTTGTATACGAAAAAACAACGTACATAATAAATGAAGGGTGTGAAGATCACAATCAAATCAGTGTAATCGCAATCTACGATAACCAACTTATTTTTCTACGTTTTTAATCTTTAATAGTACACTACAATTTGTAATTTACAATTGTTTTTTCTTACTTTTGCTAGCTTTATGTATAATTTATTGAGAGGTCCTAGAACTGACTTTATTCTGTTTTTTTTCAACCCTTTCTAAGTCCATTTCGCTAACACGTCGTTCGTGGCGCTTGTCGTACGCGCTGGTAAGACAGGGTATTTATATGCAGATCACTTTAATATGCTAATATCCTATGAACCTGCTCTCTATGTATGCTTCTAAGAAACCCTTGTAAACTTGTTTAAAGTTTCTTTACGTAGCGCGTCCTCTAAAAAATGTAATAAGCAAAGGTAGGTAGGTACCGCCTGTGGACGGTGAGCTATGGGTGGCTCGCCGTCCGTCCGTCTTCTGACGACAGGCCGTGTCGACGGCGCGTTCGTGTTCCACGCGCGCCTCAAAGAAAGTCAGCACACAGAGGGGCCCGATAGGGGCGACGCCTGCCGGAGCCGCGGGACTATTCGAAAGAGATACCGTGACTCCGGAACACAAAGGGCACATGAAGGAACATGGATGGGTTTTAGTCAGTAGAAGTCTGACACTACCTCCCGCTCGGGAAGTCATTTGGTGACTTCCCATCACAAAAAAAAAGGTAGGTAGGTACCGTTAGTTTCTTTAGTACCTAATTAGCCATATTTTCTGTCAATCTAAAACAGGAAATATGTTTTATATACAGCAAGGACTTTATATTTACTCTACCCCGACGAAGCGATGGGAAGACTAGTTTTTGTATTATCTTTTCAGGAAATTGTAAAGAGAATAACCTTACGTTTACCAGCCCTAAGAACAGCATTAATAATAAGACTAGTAAACATGAGGTATGATAGTTGATAAAATAGACGGACCAGGGATACGATAAGTAAACTTAATATCAGGTCATGAAAGCGGAATATTTCACAGTATGCACATGATCACGTCATCCGGCATTTGCCGGAGAAGCCGCGGCCTCGCCTCGCTCGCCTCACTCGCTCCCGCTGACCGCGCCGTCCGCTGAATTATAATAAGCTCCATATCGACTAACTTTTCACAGAAATTGCCAGTAAAAGATTGCTACATTCAAAATGAACTTGCAATCAAGCCAACCTTTTAAGGTTTTGAAAAACAAGACTTGATGGAAAATTTATTTCTGTTTTAATCAGGCCCTGTTTCAGGAGTTGGTTTATTTATTTATGCACAAATGAATCCAACTAATAAATATAAATTCTCAAGTACCAGGAGACCAGTAATATTCCGAAGTATATTCGGTTTTTTTCGCGAAACGCTTAAGTCAGCTGGTACAAAGAACGTATTCGTGTACTGAATTAAAACCTTTATTGTGGTAGGATTTTACCCACTACACAAATCGCATGAAAGTTAAACTAAAAGGAAGGAACTACTGAAACAGTTTCTAAGTACTAATTAAATTCAGCGAGCAAAAGAAACCGCTGAAGAAAACGTTAGAAAAGAAAACCGTTCTTTAATTATATTTATCGTGGGCTAAAGTAAACGTAGTGAAAATTGCCGGGTGTTAGGGGACTACGGAGTGGTATAAATGTAATTTGAGTCTGTAAATACGTACTTGTTCTTTAAGCTCAGTGGCCCAGTCTATTCAGTCTCGCTGTAGCGCCAGCGCCGGCGCGGGATGCTCTCCGCGAACGCAGTACAACTCCATTGAATAAAAGCTTTAATTAAAATGTACCTACCTAGGTATTCTTAGCTTGATTCGACAGTATCCTTACTTTTCTCATAAAATAAATGCGTCTTCTACGGCGTTGCCTTGTGATAGGTACCTACTAGGTGCGTTATCGACCCGTTTGTAGCCATGTGCAACAATAACTCGTAAAATATCTCCTGATTATTGTATACCTACCTATTAGGTACTTATTACAAGATAATTTACTACGAGTGTGACACGCACACGCCACATTCGTCAGAGCAGATATTACGTACTATTAGATACACGGTAACTTGAAATACCTATCCTCTAAAGTCTAACCTATACAATCTCCTTGTATGATGATGAATGATTAGACTAGGTTCACCTAGGAAGGAGTAGTAAGATCTGTTTATAAAAGGAACGGAACAATTACACCGCAACAACACGCTACCTGCACTATACACTCGAAGCTTAATGGCCTAAGCTCATTGGAAATTGTTAGATTCCTCTGTTAGCTAATGAGCACTTAGGACATTAAAATTCTTATTTGTCACCCATTAAGAATTTGAAGCAGGTAACTCAATATTATAGGTAGGTACAATTAAAGTCACAAAGATTATAAAAATATTACAAGCTTATAATTAGTTTTTTTATACAACTTGTTTTACATAGCAATACCTAGTAGAGATACGTAACCACTGACCAATCATTACATTATTTGATTACATGACAGTAGGTAGGTAATTATAAAGTAAAGGGATATTTTTGTGGCAGTGCCGCAGTTGCTAGTTAGCGCGGGCGGCAGCTGGCGCCGCGCGGTGCCGGGGTTATCGGCAGGCGCGTGCGCGACGCCCGGCGACGCATAAATATCATCGCCCGCTGACAACCGGCTTCAGTCCTCTCAGTGCGTCACGTATTCACACATTACTCAAAATGGTTCGCAGTGCTCTGAGCGAAGATAGTTGTGGTTACTGCAGCGCCTGCGTGCGGGCCCGTCTGAGTGCCGCACGGGGCAGGTGCCCTGAACCTTCGGAGTGCGCCTACAAGCATATTCTGGAGTCATACAGTCCAAGTGGGAAGCCGGGGAAGGTGCCGGAGACGCCGAAGTCAGCGTGTGACTCGTGCAGGTGGACGTCGCACGCGCAGTTCCCGGAGACGCCGCCCTCGTCCAGCGACCTCAGCCTGGAGTGGAGCTCGCGCTCGTCGCAGGCCTCCCGCACGCGCCGCCGCAAGAGATAGCGCAGCGTGACAGTGTTGAACACACCACTCGAGTTTTCATCTAGGGATGCAACCCTCTACAGCGTCGGTAGCCGACGTAACGCTTGACGACGTCACGGTGGCCCTCCATGCCACCGCCACTCCAATTGTGATATTATAATGTATACTAGTGTTCATTAAATTATTATATCAATCACATCTGTGTTTTAATAATCACATCTTTTACCAATTATTTTTGCAAAGTTTTATGGTAACGCCCTTAAACGCTCCCAGTCGACATGAATTGTTTTATAGGTCTATGAAGCAGCTGTGTCATAATAAACAAGTGATGGTTGTGAAAAATGTAATGAACTAGTCTATCCATAGGTACTAATATTATATAGGGTCAAAGTAACTCTGTCTGACTGTAACCTTTTCACGTCTTAACAGCAGAAGGGATTTAGATGAAACTTGGCACACGAGTAGACCATGTCCCTGAATGAACATAGGATACCTGTCCATTTTCGTCCCAGTAGTATACTCCCTTGGCATAATTTTCAAGTTTCAAGCGGGCGAAGCCGCTGGCAGGATCTAGTTTTCTAACCTATGTTTAATAAACTTACCGTCTTACAGTAGATATAGTAATTTTGCATCCTCTTTGCAACAATAAAATGCTGACAATATGTGATTGCCGGCAATATATTGTCACATCCTGCCAGGAAGCCGAGCGTCATAAATTATAATAACTGATAGGATTGACGCTCGTAAATCACAAACATCCAGAACGGATGCTAACATTGAAGTTCAGGTACAAAGGTCAATGTGTGTCTGGCGTAGTGTCATGTTGTCCCATCCTACACCGGTCCTTTAAGGTCAAGCCAGACCAAGGTCAGAATCATTGTTGAGACGAGGGCATTGAAAGGTTTCAATTTAAGTAGGTACACTACCTACCTTAATTACACATACATAATATTATATTGGCAAATCCATGGTCACACCCCAATAGGTAACTACCTATCTGCCTTTTACGTATGCATGTGGTCTACCTACCAATATGTAGGTACCTACCACTTTGTTGTAAAACCCTGGTAACAGGCAAAGTAAATAAATAACTATAGCTAGATATAAATACTATCAAAATCAATTATTGTCACTTGGCTTTTGCAGCTAACCATGAAGTTATTTTCCTTATTTATTGTCACGTTATCATGAGCGATTCGATACACATGCTCACAATGAAACTGCTATTTGAATGGTTAAAATAAGAACCTACTCAGGTAGATACTAAATCCCTACCTACTTAATCTATTCAACTACCTATCCTTTCGTACTAAACTAATCCTACTAATATTATAAATAGCTAATAACTCATAGGCTATTTATATATCCCGGGACTCACCGGGAGTATGTTCTCTAGGGATCACGCAGGCGAAACCGCTGGCAGAAGCTAGTAGGTAGATAATATAATAAATGCGAAGGTTTGTGAGGATGGATGGGTGTTTGTTACCACAGAAATATTTACATTTATTATATCTATGTTTGTTACTCTTTCACGTCAGAACGCCTGAAAGGATTGTCATGAAATTTGGCACAGATGTAGATTATAGTCTGAAATAACACATAGGCTTTTCATCTCGGGAGTATGTTCCTTAAAGATCACGCGGGTGAAGCCGCTAGCAGAAGCTAGTGTAATAAAAAAGCTCAATTACCTTACGTTTACCTGACAACTACATGACCTCTGATTGGCTTTATAATGGCAACCTAACCAACCAAGTCCATTTTTAGGGTTCCGTTGCCAAATGGCAAAAAACGGAATCCTTATAGATTCGTCATGTCTGTCTGTCTGTCCGTCCGTCCGTATGTCACAGCCACTTTTTTCCGAAACTATAAGAACTATGCTGTTGAAACTTGGTAAGTAGAAGTATTCTGTGAACCGCATTAAGATTTTCACACAAAAATAGAAAAAAAAACAATGAATATTGGAGGTCCCCATACTTAGAACTGAAACTCAAATTTTTTTTTTCTTTGTACCCATACCTGTCGGGTATCTACGAATAGGTCTTCGAAAATGATATTGAGGTTTCCAATATCATTTTTTTCTAAACTGAAAGGTATGCGCGAGAGACACTTCCAAAGTGGTAAAATGTGTGCCCCCCCCCTTAACTTCTAAAATAAGAGAGATAAAACTAAAAAAAAATATATGATGTACATTACCATGTACCTAAACTTCCACGAGATCTAGTAAGTAGATTTTTTTTAATACGTCATAAATCGTAAACCGCAACTTTTGCTTTTGCTGCTACCCACAGGTTTGTACGGAACCCTCGGTGCGCGAGTCCGACTCGTACTTGGCCGGTTTTTTTATTTTGAGTAATCTTCCCACGAAATTAATTGCATTAGGTTGTCACTACAAGTGTTGAACCGAAAGTGTAATAAATGTGTCCGATAGAGACAGGTCACACCGTCACAGGTCAGCTTATACAATTAAATCCCGTAACAGATAATCTAAGTAAGTCATTAATTGTACGCATTTAGGTATTCTATCTTTTTTTTTACGGAAGGAGTCATTTGATGATAATATGACTACTTCCGTTCTTACTGTCTAAAACCCACCCGTCCAAATGCCCTTTGCATTCCAAGGATTCTACCTAACTTACAAAACATGGCGCTTATCCCTGAAAGGATAGGCAGAGGTGTTTTGTACTCTAAGTAGACATCTATCTGCATACATGATACGAGTATTGTGTAACCTGAGAAGGCATGGTGGAAGTGTAAATCACGACCAGTCCCTGGACAAAACATTACTTGAAGTCTTCACACACTGGAAGGATGATTGCGCGTGTACAATGTGCATAAAATGAACGAAATGTAGCACTACCCAGCTACTACGACACAGACCTACGTTGCTGTTACAACACGGGCCTACGTTACTGCTAAACACAGGCCTAAATTGTTACTACGACACAGTCTCTACGACGTGGGACTACGACGATCGATACTACACGATCAACGCTGGCGCTATGCATGCAATTCGTCGCCACGAAGAGACGTACAGTTTTGGGTTTTTAGTTGTTTAGGCTCTTGGAAAACTTATCGTACTCGGCTCCACGCGGGTTTACGCTATTGCAACACAGGCCTACGCGGCTGCTACGGGGCCTACGCTGCTATGAAGCTGGCCTACGCAGCTGCTACGCGGGCCTACGCTGCTACCAAGCTGGCCTACGCTGCTGCTACGCGGGCCTACTCTGCCGCCACTCTAGCCTGCGCTAGTACTACGCAGAATCCACGCTGTGTGTAAGTACAATAAACGACAAGCTTATGCTCGGTTACTACGTGGAGTCTACGCTGTGGATAGAATGTTTTGGTACATATATTAATCTTGATGGACTTTCGGAGACTCGCAATTTAGCAATCGTGTTTAAATGTTATTGAGGTTCCTAGGTCCAAATCACGAATCACTAAGGAAAGTAAACAGCTTCCATATCCTGCGATGGGCATGATTAGGGCCGGCCTTAATCATCTAAGCGCCCAGGGTTAGTCATGCATTTGGCGCCCGTTATTTAAATTTTATTGCAATATAATTATGTAAATTGGAAGATCCAATAAAATAACAATAACTAATTTTGAAAAATTAGTAGCTTATACAGGAATTATGTCCGCTATTTTGCAGTTTTTGGTTTTAGTTTGGCGAACTGTACATAATTAACGTTAAGAAAAACTGCTATAGCTTGTTAGCTAAATTCGCAGTGATATCCAAGGATAATTTTTGAAGATTGTGCTTTTGAATAAAATTTTAGGTTTCGATAGGTGTTTATTGTAATATGATAATTGTGAAGATTGTAAGATTATCTTTGCATTTTATAGACTCATTAAATAATGTAACCATGATTTTGTAAACAGTCAGTGTTTAAAAGAGTGTCCATGGAGTTTCTTGCACGTTCTTCTCCATAGGATCTACTCTTTGGAACGTGCAACTGCCGCGCTGGAGATAGGGTCGGTGAGTTAGTTTTGTTGCAGAATAACTTGCTACTCTTGTCGCTAGCGCGGCAGAAATAGCTTCATCTATTTGACTGACAGACCTTGACTATTAAAAAGGGCCTGTTAACTGGTCTATTTGAAATAAAGGATTTTGTATTTTTGTATTTGTTGCCGACCTGAAATTTTATCGCTCAACAAATCACCATCAATGTCTGTGTTTTTATTTATTATTTATTTTTTTCGTGATGAGTTTGCTCTTGACTCTAAGCTTGGTCAGAGATGACAGAGACAAAGTCTACGATGGAGCGAGCTTACCCAGAAATAGCATGTTCACTCTAACTTTGAAGAGATTAGGGTTGTAAGCGTTCGGAAACACAGACGCAGGCAGAGAGTTAAACTCTGTCCTGTACGCATTATAAAAGACTTTTGGAAACGCTTAGTGCGAATTGGTGGAATAGCAACTAGGCAGGGATGGTAAGTTGCAGTGCGTCTGGATGTAGGATGGTAGAAGGGGGCTGGTGGGATGAGGTTGTGGGAGTTCTTGGGCCCACTCACCGAAGTACAATCTGTAGAAGACCGACAAGCAGGCAAAAGTTTTTGCTCAGGTTTGTCGCACTTTAATATTGAGGGAACAATGAGACAATAGATGTAGTTCTAATTACCCGACTGTTACACTGATGTTTTTTTCGAGTGTATTTATGTATGATGTATATTTCTTTGGCACACTCTGTAGCCTAACCCGGTGGCTTGATAGATTTTAGCTTGAGAGGTGTCGTTAGATTCGTCTTAATAGTGAGAATGATACTGGATAGGTATATGAAAATTAAAATATCTGAGCTTCGGTGCCATTTTAATGACTTCAACATTTTTTAACCTATCGAGAGGGGTATCAATTTAAAGGGCTCGAGGAGACAATTTAAAAAATGTAACTTACTAAAATGTATGAAAAAATAAATGATTTGGTAAAAAAAATCCGACTCGTACAATATATAATACAATTCACAATATATATAATTATACTTAAAAGTTTCACGCAGACGCAGACGCATACGGAAGCGCGTTCTTATTTTAAAAACGCACACGTTTCCCCATATGCAGATTCGCTCCATTTTCAATTAGAAACGTCAAAGATAGTTGCGACTTTTAATTATAATATTAATTAGAATATGTGCTCAAGCGAGGAATCCGATATAAATATGGAATCTACTCCACCTGATAACTTGCATGAGGCGCCAATTGCAGAAAATGGTCTCTTGCCGCCAAAATCGCAAGAACGCTATAAGTAATGATTAACAATAATTTTTCATAGATAATGAAAAAGTTTGTTTCATTATCTTTTAATATATAATGTGTCGATAAAAGTTGTATATTGAGACGCGTGCGGATATTGGTATTTACAAACTCGTGAGTATGGTAAGCCCGAGACGATTGTAAAGACCAACTTACCGCACTTGTATTATAAATAACTATTTCAAACATGTACCTATGTAATGCAAATAGGCATTTATGAATGAATGGCAAAGGAGATTATATTAAAATGGCACAATTATATATCAGACGTAGGGACATTGCCCTCGGATCAGACGAACGCTGCTGATAAACATTTTGAAATAAGTTGGTATCTATTGTTATGTTTTAGATACACAAATGACAGTGAGACCTAATGAGATCTGAAGAGACGTAGGTTCTTATTGGTTATCAGGTAAAGCTTTTCATTTAGGTAGGTACCCAGTTTCCGAAATAGCCACGTTTTAAAGTGACGTTATCTCATTTCTAGAGAGCCACGCGAAGAAACCCTAACTAATATTTATAAATGCGGAATTATTCTCCCAAAAGTCTCTTCTTAGTCCTCACATCGTAAAAGGAAGTCTGGGCAAAATTAAATGTGATTCGTCCCAAGTTAAAGGTTACCGACACAGCCCCAAGGATCGCTAGTTGAAGTGGCAATGGGCCGTGGGCGGGGCACTTTGCTCGCTGATCAAATGGCCAATGGGGCTGGAAAGTTCTGGAATGGCGACCGTGCACCGGAGGACGCAGCGTGAGAAGCAGCCTCCCGACAGACAAGATGGACCGATGAACTGGTAAGAGTCGCGGTTAGTCGATGGATGCGAAATGCACAAGACCGGTTGTGTTGGCAACACTTGAGGGGGGCCTATGTCCAGCTGCTGTGGACGTCTTTCTACTGACCACTATTTTCAGCTGTGCGCTGATATGTCAGCCAATCAGTTTTATATATGGAACATATTATAGATAGATTTGCACCAGTGCGAAGCCGGGGCAAATTGCTAAATTAATACTTTCCAAAATCATATCTTATTTGTGTGTTTATTAATTTATCGGATTATTCAGATAGTAAGTATGAGAAACCGCCAGTAACGAGATCTTTTGTTTGACAGACCTCTTTAAAATAGGACGACCTTTGCCATGAATTTATCAATTTACTTGATGTTAATTAAACTTTTGACTTTATCAACTTTAATGTCACACATACTTTTGTTTACCTAGTTTAAAAGAAATGATAATTATCCGACTTCTTCGAAAAAGAGGACTTATGTTCGGTTGCATGTATTTTTTTATATGTATGTTCACCGATTTCTCCGCCAGTTGTGGAATGATTTTAAAAATTCTTTTTGTATTCGAAAGCCTATAATCCTGAGATGGTCCCATTATCACCAAGTCAGAATCTGATGATGGGATCCTATGAAAATCGAGAGAGAAACCCTCAAATATGGGCACATACAATGTTTTACATAAACTTTCTGACACATCAGACACTTAAGTGTACGGTAGTCATCATCTCATGTTGTTGTGCTGATGATGGAAGGTATCCCATGGGGCATGCTGGTGATCCCATGAAAAATGTTTGTTCAGCGATATTTTCGCCAATTGTGAACCGATTTGGATGATTCTTTTTTGTTTGGAAGAGTATTTTCCCGGACTGGTCCCATTTCAATTTGGTGAAGAACTTCGGAGGTAGGCAACGGAACTCTTCAATAAATGGGTGGGGATTGCTGAAATTGCATGTCTGTTTATTGTTTACACCACCTTATATCATAATATCACGGCGGTACGCTGTGAATGGGTATGCAGATACCCCAAAAAGTAAAAAAAAAAATACAATCTACTTCCAAAAACCAAACGCTACAAAAAAATACAACCGACTTCTAAAAAAAACACTACAAAGTAAAAAATAACTTTAATTTCGGAAGTCGGTGTTTTTGTTACTTTCTTCGTATTTTGACACCGACTTCCGAAATTAAAGTTATTTTTTACTTTGTAGTGTTTTTTTTAGAAGTCGGTTGTATTTTTTTGTAAAAAGTTTTTTATTTTTCACTTTTTAGTGGTGCCCCACACCTAACAACACCACTACAAAATCGCAGAAAAGCAAAATACGCAATTTCGATTATCAAAGAATCATTTAAATAGTCAAATTCCAGCTATTTCGATTTAAAATCCAAAGTTCGTAACCGATTTTGATATGATTTAAATGGGACCAATCTGCAAGTATATCCTTTCAGATATAACCAAAAATTTTCAAATCGGTTCATAATTGTCAGAGTTATGAGGTAACAAACATAAAAAAAAAAAAAAAAAAGACATACAACCGAATTGATAACCTCCTCCTTTTTGGGAAGTCGGTTAAAAACTTAAAATAACTTTAATTTCGGAAATCGATGTCAAAAACGATAAAAATAACCAAAAACAAAAGTTATTGTTACGAACTAAGTTTCAGCTATCGCATAGTGTTTTTATAACAAGTAAATAGGTACGTTTCAGTCCGATTGACACCATAACAATACTTTTCAAATAGAAAATTAATAAAATAATACTTTCATTATGATAACTACTACTATCTACTATCTAATGTTATAAGCAGACTTAGCCAGCATTCATATTAAGTTTACACAATCTGACTCGCGCCACTTAGTCTGTGTCACATTTTTTGGTCGTAGCGTGATGTTAGGTATATTATAAAATAGCCTATAGCCTTCCTTGATAAATGGGATATCTAATACTAAAATATATTTAGGTGTTTGAGCCTTCGCTTGACCCACTGGTGAGTAAACATCCTGGATTTTACATGTGGCACTGTTTTGTACCAATGAGCGCCCTCTATGTCACGTGGGGGGAGGCTACTGTCGTTGTACTAGTAAATTGTCTTCGGCAGACGACGTGTCGCCTGTACCAACAGCCGACATCGTCTACGGAACTTAAAGTCCAAACGACGTCGTCTACCCAGGCGACATGCACTCAGACTATCTCGCCATCGCATTCTGCTCTTGTCACATTGCTTGAGCTTGCGCTTGTCTGCTTGCAGATGACAAATACGATGAGAGAGCTGGCAAACTGACGTCCGCCTACTGCCGATGAAAGTTGTTACCCTGCTAGCTGGCGAGACTGGGTGGTAAATGCCGTCAGCTACAAGGATTGAGCGCAACCTTGGCGTCTGACACCGAAACAAGGCTAGGCTTCGCAATACTGACTGTGCGCCTAGCCTAAATTGTCCGCTGTGGGAAATCGCTCAGTGAACGCTGTCACGCCGTGGCCAATCGGTTTAGCTCTTATTTACAAACTGATATCCATTATGGCGAAAGATCATCCAGGCAAAATGGATTTCATCACTTAACATCACGAAAGGAAACTTCGGACGCTTTGAAAGCTGAGGCCGAAGAAGACAATGCTACATCTGGTTCATCACGTGCTTCCAAGAGAAATTGCAGTCCTGAACCACAACCAAATCCTAAAGTCCCTAGAACCACAGATAGCTTGTCAGCGGAATCCTTAAAGAACCTGCTAAAAGCGCCAACAAAATGAAATTTTGGGATGACTGTGTAAACTACTTATGGCTTAACGCATCCGCTACCATCGACTTCGCGGACTGAAATTGATGCACCTTCGGAGACAGACTCGACAGCTGACAAACAGAGGAAGTTTGGAACGAAGGATGGTGCCTTAGGGGAGAAATAACGGGAAGATGTAGAAGAATAGTTCCTTCTTGACTTTGTACTTGAGACGAAAGAGAGTGATGGAAAAATCAGCACAGCATCTGAAAAATTAGTGGAAGAACTGTCAAAAACTGGAATTTGACGGTTGGTAAAACATTGATACGCGGATTTCCAGAAACAATCCAGGGAACGCCGGTTTTTACTGCGCTTGAACTAAATGGACATTTGGCAACGGTTTCACCTCAGTCAAGTGGCAACTAGTCTTAGTTCTTGAAAAAATGGACCAGTGCTTAGGAGCCATGCCCATGGCTTGTTGCAACAGCGTAAAAAATGTATAGATGCCCGTACCAGCGCGCCTCCGGAAGTTAAGCGTACTTCACAAAAAACCTGGTCATGAAAGACAAAGCTTTCGCTTTCGCCCGCGGCATCGTGCACTGCCCCCCCCCCCCAGGTTTGGGAGGAGCCACGACAGGGAGTCGGCGGCCTTCAGCAGGCGCCGCTGAAGTGCGGGCCGAAGCGCCACCTGCTGTCCAGTATCAGGCCCAGATATTTCATCTAGGCCTTAACCTCCACCCGGATGCCCTCCACGACCATGTGGGCATCCGGAGGGCAGCGCTGCCGAGGCCCGTGGAAGAACACAGTCTCGGTCTTGTTCAGCGCCACCCTCAACCCCAGGCGGCGGATCCTTCCTGCGACCAAGAATCCGCCAGCCGAGGCCAGACAGGCCGCCTCCCTAAAGTTCCTCCCCCGGGCAGTGAGCGTGTCATCCGCGTATCAGATGACACTCGTGCCACGGAGGAGGGCTCCCCGCAGGAGCCAATCGAATCCGATGTTCCACAGGAGGGGCAGACATTCCCAACACCTGCTCTTCCGCGTGTCCTACGATACTTAGAGACGAGCACAGGAGTATATCTATTAGTAGTACCCAAATGGGAGAAGATCTTCTGCTGGCCCGGTTTTATTGATTCCTGGCCCGACGAAAACAAAAAGCTGCTCGAGTCCTTATGGCGAAAATCCACAATAAAACTTATAAGTCCGCTTGGGAAAGATGGCGAAAGTGGTCCCAGACTCAGAATAACTGCAATACCTTAAACCCAGGTCCAAACAGTCTGGCTAAGTTCATTTGTCACTTACATATGAAAATAGGGCTAGTGCCTAGTACTATAACCGTCCATAAATCGCCCATCTCGTACTTTTATTCCTCATACTTGATCTTTCTTTCATTCAAACTCATTAAAATTTGCATCTTTTATGGGTGGGATTCCCATCTATGATATTGTTTATATCTATATTAGTTACTTTATTATTTCTTTATGTATATTTATTTCGGGTGTTACAATTGAAAACTGGAACACAGGTTTTATTTTCAAACTTTTCTCTATAACATTACTTATCTCTATGCTTACGTCTATTTTACAATTTGTTTTATATTCTACACTAGCTGTCCCCCGCGGCTTCGCTCCCGTAGTATTCATTGCACATATTGAGTTTTCATTGTTTTTAAGATGTATTCTGCTATTCGAAAGACCACGAAAATTGGTTCAGCAGATCTCGAGTTATAAGTGTTGTAACAAACCCGTCTTTATTTATTTATTCATTTATTTATTATATACTTTATTGTACACCTCATAACAAATACAGGAAAAACTTTGATCAAAACAAGTGTACAATGGGCGGTCTTATCGCACAGGGCAATCTCTTACAGACAACCTTTGGATGGTTTTATATAAATATATTACTTACTACACAATTACTTTTTCTTATTTCTATCGCTATTTTATGGTAAAAACTACTAACACAGGTACAATGAGGGGGGAAAACAGAAATAACTTTTTATTATAATAAAAAAAAATCTCTCACTGTCTTAACTTATTCAAATTTTTGTTTCCTTACATCTACTATTTACAAGAGGCAGTACAATCTTAACTATTATTAACAGAACTAAATAATGATTAACTAATGTATTAACTGGGTAGCAAATTGCTTTATTATGCAAATTTATACATTAGGGTGAATTTCAACAAATGCCATTTTTTTATCATATCGGTGAACTTTTTCTTTTATATTTTTTTAGTGTATTTTTCAGGCTTTACGTTATCTTTAGGATATTTAAATATCCCCAAATATCATCAACGTATCATTTAAGACTAAGGAGAAAATTCAGTTTGAATTCAGGTTTCCACCGATATGACAAACCGGCACCGATTATTTTTTTTGTACACCGATATGATAAGTTTATCCACCGAAATGATGTACATATCCAGCGATATGATAATATATCCACCTTTGAACATCAAAAAGGAAATAGTTAGTAGGTACCTATATATTTTTACAAGGGTGACTTAGAACTGAAGACCTGAACTCTTATGTAAGTCTCAGGGTCTTATGTAAGTAGATCACATTCAAAGAGAACTGAGTTCTTAGAAATTCAATTAAAATATATTTTTTAAAATTATATACCTATGTTAAACCTAAAGGTTTAACAATAAACATTTGTATACTTAACGAAATGATAAAACGACTCACCGAGATGATAAAATGATCTACCGATATGATAAAGCAATCCACCGATGTGACAAAACTGTGCGTTGACCATAAATCAAAACACCGATATTAGATATAAGACACCGATTGATTTTTTCTTATCATTTCGGTGTAAATTTTCACATCGGTGGTAATAAAGACCACCGATTACAGCGATATGAGAACAGCGACGTGAGAAATTACACACTTTTTAGAAAATTTGAAAAAATGCATAATATCTAGGATGAATTCAATTACAGTTAATGAAGCTAATTCACTTAATACCTCTGTTAGAACCAAACAACAATAATAAAACTACTCATTACACTGGAAAAATGCAACCACCGATAGTATAAAATAATTGTCCGGGAGCAACTGAAATGGCGTACTTACGTTGTTGGCAGGAATATGCAGCGATTTGACACACGTCTATCCTGACTGTGCACTAGCACACACAAACGAGGGAAATTAAATTGGGGTGCGGACGCTGTCAGACTCGTCAATTTAAAGTTAGGTTTAAATTACTTTTGTCCAGCGATATGAGAACATTTTGCAAGACAAGTACGTTTGTGCCTCTCAGTAATAATAATCGTTAATTATGTAATAAAATATGCTATTATTAACTAATTTACAAATTTTTACACAAAAGTCGAGGAACATATATTATCTCTGTCCTTTCTAGCTATGATTTCCGAAAGGGAATTCGGATAAATTTTTATATCTAACGTGAACTCCAACCTCTGCCTCTCGCGATCATGGGCCGGGCAGTCCAGAAAGACGTGGAGAACAGACTCCAAACACGCAGGATCGCAGATGCACGATGGACTCTCCTTGCACTTGAAACGATGCAAGTACTCGGAGAATCCACCGCGTGCCCCGTCGAAACCTGAGTGAGAAATCTGTCCACCTTTTTTTATTATTTTTTACTATTGATAGGCATACGTTTGACCGCTATCACACCTGATGTTAAGCGACGATGCGGTCTAAGGTGGAGCACGCTTGCCTAGAAGTAACCTATTCATTCTTGACTTAAAGTCTCCCAGGTTGTAGCTATCAGGAAACACAGACTCAGGCAGCGAATTCCACTCCTTAGCTGTACGCACAATAAATGTATTCCCAAAACGTTTTGTGCGAATAGGTGGGAAGTCCACCATGTACCGGTGGCGCATCGCCGTACGTCTTGTGGTCCGATGGTGGAACGGGCTTGGCGGAATTAAATTATGCAATTCCGTCGCACACTCCCCAAAATGTAACCGAAAACCGACCGGCCAGCAACTCGGCGTCGATGCTCAAGACTTTGGAGCTTCGATTCGATGAGCCTATCATTGCCAATGATCCTCTTGGCTGGTTTTTCAATTGACTCGAGGGCATCAAGCTGGTATCTGGCAGATCCGTCCCAAAGATGAGAGCGATCGAACTTGCGCTTGATACAGTTTAAGAAGCTGTTCCGGCGTGAAGTACCGTCTCACCTTTGCCAGGATCCCCAACTTTCCAGCTGCCACTAGAGCCTTGGCCTCTATGAAAGGGCCAAAATTGAGGGTAGATGATAACGTAACACCAAAAAGCTCAAGTCTGTCGGTTATCGGCAGGGTTACACCGCGGAGAGATGGAGCAGGGTGAAATTGGCTCCTTATAGCGGAAATGAGACACGCTTGGGTCTTAGCCGCATTGAACTTGACCAGATTGGCATCGCCGCATTCAGAGACAGCCTGTGATGACACGTTCAAGCGCTCAACCATAAGCTCCCGGAGAGACCGGGTCTGTGACCCACCAGCTCGTGCGTGGGACACGTATCTCTCAGCAACAGTGCTCTACCGATGATCCGGAATGCGGCAGGGAAAAACACCTTGGTGACACCAGCCGTTTCGCTGGCACGATACCGCTGGTTCCATTCATCAAGCGATTGCATACGAATGCTCCGCCTAATGAATGAAACCGGGCAGGTGTCGTAATCAAAAACGCGTTCTAACTTCAGCGCAACCTCCTTGGCCAGATGGTCGGCCCACTCATTCCCCTCTAGTCCTGCGTGGGCTTTGATCCAGAACAAACTGACACGTTTGTCGTGGAGCAGAGCCCTTCGCAGATGTCCCCGCGCCTCGACAACCAGGAGATGGAGGGCTTTCGGATTTTTAAGCGTGAGTGATAAATCCCGACTGATCCGGCCAAGTGGTCCGCGGCCATCCGCGTCGCCCGGCATATCGCCAGGAGTTCCGCTTGGTATACCGTACAGTAGGACGGCAAAGCAAGCTAGAGGGTTTTGGTTTCGGCGGCGCCACTTTGCCCTCAATCTTGCTGCCGTCTATAAAGGTGTAAAAGGTATGGCGCAGTTCGCGTTATATTGCTCCTGGTCTTCCAAGCACTTGAACTCCAGGTCGATATGACAGGCGGGGTGCGGAGACCTCAGAGCCGAGCTCATCCGCTCCACCTCCTCAAAATCAAAATCAAGAAACATTTACTTCTTCAGCAAAAGTAACACGAACAGAATTAGTGATTGGAGCCTCCCTTAAGCAAAGTAGATAATGCCTGTATTGGGAGACTCCGCTCTTTCATATCATCAATCAATATTTCTATATATATAAACTAACAATATTTGTGTGAGTATGTGAGTATATTGGCACAGATACTGTGATATTGGTCAATTTATAAGTTCCGAGGTTAAAAACAGCTGTTACGGATTTCCGCAAGGTAGTATTTTAGGCCCTACGTTGTTTTTAATTTACATAAATGACCTGTGCAGCTTGACGCTCAAAAATGGTATCATTCTGTCATATGCTGATGACACGGCTCTATGTTCTCAGCTAAATCAAGAATCAAGGTTTTTGAACACGCTCAGAATGGTTTCATTATTGTATCTAATTGGCTTCATAATAGTCTTTTAACATTAAATTTAGATAAAACAAAATACATTTTATTTACGATTAGAAAAAATAACCTTCCGCATACTAACTTAAACATTTTCGCACATATTATTGTAGAACTTACGCTGACAACGCATGCACTTGTTCCACCTTAGTTAAAGCTGACTATGTTAAATATCTGGATGTTACGATTGACACAAATCGAAATTTTCGTAAACATATCGATGTACTATGAAGCAGAGTGCGGAAATTAATATACATTTTCAAATACTTACGTAACGTTGCCAATTATGATTCAATTAAGGGGGTTTATTTGGCTTTGTGTCAGTCCATTCTAACACATTGCATAACTTCCTGGGGTGGTGCTGCGAAGTCGATTATACTTCCTCTGGAACGAGCTCAAAGAGCAGTTCTAAAGGTTGCTACATTTCGCTCTTTTCGATTTCCCACACACCAGCTTTACATAGCATGTAAGGTACTAACAGTACGTCAATTAGCTATTCTAAACATCATACTGCATCAGCACACTGAACTACCTTATGAACGAGTACCTTCAGGCAAGAGACGAAAAGATTTGGTTTGTATTAAGTCTCAAATCAAATATGCTTTTGCACATATTTTTTTTGTGTTTTTAGGACCTTACCTTTATAACAAGCTCAACAAGGTGCTCAAAATATATAGTTTAAATTATAAAAAATGTAGTTCTACGCTTGCGGAATATTTATCGAAACTCAATTACATTGACACAGAAAAATTGATAGAAGTCTTAGCACGATAATTGTTATTTAATATTACTTAGTTTTTATTTATTTTGGTTAATTTTGAAAAAGTTTCTATTCATCTTTGTAAAGTTTGCTTATTTTTATAGTCGATTAAGATCTATTATTATATTGATTTAGTTTACATATTTATCTGACCAATTTAAATTGCGATGAAGTGTTGGCCTGAAACACAGGTATAAATAAACATAGTTCGGGCAGGTCGCTACATATATTTTAAGTTCCTAGTTAAATATCTTGTACTTACTTGTAGTTAATTTTAGCCGTAAGCTAGATTTAAGATATCCATCAATTACGTAAGATCTTTACTATATATTATCATTTTGTGACTATTTATACACATTTTACTGTTAAAAAATATGAATAAATTGATTTGAAACTGAATTGATTTGATTTGATGTGTTTGTGTAATTGTGCATGTGTGTGTGTGAGCAGGTTTGTGTGTGTGTAAAATATGTGTATCCACCGCACTATCACTATCCCAAAAACACTTAAACTGTTGCACTCAATTGCAAGCAAAGGCAACCATTCAGAGTACTTTTATATGTATGGCAACCAGAACGGACAGAACAAGCATCATGATACAAGTGTTAACAGTGCTTCTGTTTCGTCATAGTTTAAAAGTTTTATCCAATTAATTAAAGAATTTTTGCATTCATAGTATTGTTTTGTATTAATGTCTATTTCCTTAAAATCTATACTAATATTATAAAGCAGAAGAGTTTGTTTGTTTGTTTGTTTGGTTGAACGCGCTAATCTCAGGAACCACTGGTCCGATTTGAAAAATTCTTTCAGTATTAGATAGCCCATTTATCGAGGAAGGCTATAGGCTATATATCATCACGCTAAGACCAATAGGAGCGGAGCAGTAATGAAAAATGTTACGCAGACGACGTTGCACGGGTCTGCTAGTATATCCATAAATGGGCTGAACGTTTTTGTAATTGAATTCTAGCAAACCGAGTTCGTGAATGGGGAATTTGTGCAATATTGTCCTTTCGTCTTTTTGTTAATTTGGAAGAGTCGAACGGTAAAGTTTTGTGCATTTTCAAGATAGTCTGTATAATATATAATTTTCTTACAGAGAGCAGATCACTGATCTGAAATAGTTCGTCTGTGTGGAATCTCAATTTCTTAAAATACATAATTTTTATTAAAGCGCGTTGTGCCCGTTCAACATCAATTAATTTTGATTTACTAGCCCCTCCCCAAACAGGGCTGCAGTACGTTAAAACTGACTGTACTAGAGTAATATATATTTCGTTCAGAAGGTTTTTTTTTGAATTGTGGCGAGTATGGAAATATTTTGGGACGACATGTCGCAAAGAGTTTAATAACCAGCTAAGCTTTCTGACTCTGATTGTAACTTGTTCGAGATGTTGATACCAAGATAGCCTTTGGTCAACAACCACTCCTAAGTATTTCGTATGAGTTACTTTATCTATTGTTGGACATTTGCAATTTAGATTATTTATAGTCACAATGATGAATTTTTAATTTAAAGTGTTCGTCAGGCTGAGTACGGTTATTTATACTAAAACATATAAAGTTGGTTTTTGAGGTGTTCAATGTGAGTAAATTACTTTTTAACCAATTGGCTATTAAAGCCATAACCAACTCAGCATAGTCTTTGACCTCTTTCCAGGACTTCTCAGAAAATACAACAGCTGTATCACCGGCGTAAGTGAAAATTTTAGCATTTTTGATGGTTAAGTTGCAGAGGTCATTAATATAGGTCAAAAATAATGTTGGACCTAGTACGCTTCCTTGAGGCACACCGAATGATACTTGTGCGTCTTCACTAATATAGTCACCAACTCTTACTCTCTGTTTTCTAATTGACCTCCTGATCCCCCCCTATTACCCGCTGGGGCACCCCACTCCTCGCCTCGTATAAGATCGCGGCTTCGCGAACACGGAGCCTCACGAAGGTCAAGGGGGAGTATCCGAGCCAGCAACAGTGCCGAGTTCAAAGAGGTAGTTCGGTATACCCTGCATAGCTTCTGCGCGAAGCCCCGCTGGACCACGTTCAGCTGCTTGTGGATATCGAGCTTGTCCACGGCTGATGCCCAGACGGCAGCCGCATACAAGATCACGGGCTCAACCACCGCTCTATAAATAGTGCGGATTACTTCAGGATTTAGACCCCAGCTGGCCTTAGCCGCACGGGCCAGCGGTCACAGAGTACTACTATAATACTGGTAGAAGGCGATGGCGCGCTTGCAGACGTTCGCAAAGTGGATATTGAAGGTGAGTTTTCGGTCTATGACGACCCCCAGCAGCTTGATCTCGTTCGCCAGGATAATGTCAACCCCACCCAAATGAAGACGCGGGGTGTCATACCTCAGTTTGTGCGTCACAACCATAGCATATGTCTTGTGAGGCGCAAAAAGAAGTTTATTAGATGCACCCCACGCCCTCACACGCTCGAGGGCGGCATTGACCCGAAGTTCGATCTCGAGGGCCGTCTCACCCTCGAACACCAACACCACATTGTCGGCAAATGCCTGCGCGTAGTCACCTTTGGCCTCCAACTCCTGAAGTAGTGGATCCAGGAGCAGGTTCCACAAAATCGGCCCGACCCCTCGGATAGACCCCTGCACGCAACCCTTCCCGGTGTCTCTTACATGCTCCTCCCCCAAGTATCTCACACTAGCACGCCTGTCGCTCAGCTAGTCTATTCTGTAAATAACCATTTCGATATTGACTTCACCTGAGTGACTAAGCTAGGCTTACAAAGTGAACTTTATTTCACACATCATAAGGTCTTATATTTATACGAATTTGAAACTCACCTCGGATTCCGCTGTCGAGACACGAAAATGTTGTTACAGAATAGCACTGCAGGTAACTGCCCAAGAGCGGGCACTTTTCCTCAGCCAGCCTGACACTAATCTTGGGCCACCAAGCGTTGTTTCTTTGTCCAGTGAAACCAGAACAACAATCCTCCTCCTCTCCAGATTGTGTCTGATAGAGGGCGTCCTCGGTACTTCGCTGGGGCATAAAGCCAAACTGGCGAGTAGTTAGCTTGGGCGCTAGATGGTATTGTAGCTTGGCGACGAGCATTTTCTCCAAGATTTTCCCAAGCACCGGAAGGAGCCCGATCGGATGATACGACTTGGGAGTCGTGTAGGTGGCCTTGCCCGGCTATCGCCACTCAGGTTGGAAGTTGTCGCCTAATGAGGTTCACAAGTTGAATCTTGTGTTTTGGATTGAAGCGCTTATAACCGTATCAGAACCTCGCAGGTCAAGTCAAAATAACCTTACAAGTATTTTCATAACTACACGAGGGAAAGTTGGTCCTGCCTCCAGCACCGTTATAGCCACATGGGGAAGAACAATCTTTTAGGATGTTCATATTCAGGATTCAACCGGCAGCCTTCGGTCAGCTGTTAATAGCGCCAATTGGAAGAATAATATAGACCTAGATGAAATAATGAAGCGAGATAACTGTAAATACAGGCGTGCCTTTTTAACGCAAAAAGGAGTCGTTTCGGTGTGAAGCGATCGCCCTGGACAGCTTTTAACCCTATACAAAGCACAATTCTAATCCTGTATATTGCAGCCACCTTTGGGATGGCTCAGCTAAGTACTAGCTAGGCACGCTTGACTTGGTGGATTCATTGGCGTCGAAATACTGGCGGATGCTAAGCTACACAGCTTGGCTCATCGCCGCAAGGTTGCCTGCTTGTCGGTCTTCAACATATTATACTTGGTGAGTGTGCCCAATAACTCCGCCAGTTCCTCTGTGTAAGAGGATTCCGGGTGAAACTCGCTTCCATCTTCGGCCTAATCATCACTTTCCATCAGGTGAGATTTAGGCCAAGAGTTTCCCCGTTTTGCATAAAAAAAAAAAAAAAAAAAAAACATCCAGACGCACTGCAAGCGACCATCTTTACCTTGATGCTATTCCACCGATTCGCACTAAGCGTTTCCAAACTTCTTTAATAATGCGCACAGCAAAAGAGTGGAACTCTCTGCCTGCGTCTGTGTTCTCAGTCATGTGTCATGTTTTTAAAGTCAGAGTGAACAGGCTCTTTCTGGGTAAGCTCGCTTCATCGTAGGCTTTGTCTCTGTCATCTCTGACCTTAGACTTGAGTCAACAGCAAACCCATCACAAATAAAAAAAAAATCAATCATTGATTACATTTTATTGTTTGAAAAATGGAGAAAATACTCAAAAATATTTAAATTTTCGAAAAAATTACCAATTTTTTTTTTAATTTTAGATATTTAAGGAAAAACATACATTTAATAAATTATTTTGATTATTAATTTCAAACTTTTAGTTAAAATTATAATTAACAAAATTGTATAAATGTAAATATTTGTATTCTACCCTTTGGGGTGAAAATGGTGTTAAAATGGTGTTATTTTCAATTCGAACTAGTAGGTAGTTCCCGAGATTAGCGCGTTAAACCAAACAAACAAACTCTATAATACCAATTAGTACAGATTGTTTGTGCCTAAACTAAATAAATAATTATTTATGTATAGTTTCTTCGATACAAACATATATTAACGGGTTCTTTACTAAATTACCTTCATCGGAATAACTCGAACATCTTTTGTGAAAAACAAGTCAAAAGGCTTAGAATAATAACGCATAGAAGCCGCGTCTAGAACAAAACCCGAGCAAAATCGTGTGTCCACTTCACTTTCTTTGTGTGCGTGAGCCGAATGTGTCTACGTTCCTCTAACGCACACAGATATAGCTTTCAGTGATACCATTACCAAGCCGTTACCCGCAAAATATGGGAAGACGCATTACTATTTTGCTATCAAGGCAAGTATTTTATGTTGTTGGGAACTGGAAAAGGTAAACAGGATTTTTTATGTAATATGACATATTATTTCGGAATGTTTAATTCAATTTATTTAAAAACTAGCTTCTGCCAGCGGCTTCACCCGCGTGATCCCTAGGGAACATATTTCCGGTATAGAAAGTAGCTTATGTGCTATTCCAGACTATAATCTATCTTTGTTCTAAATTTCATTAAGATCCGTTAAGCTGTTCTGGCGTGATTGAGTAACAAACAACCAAACTTTCACATTTTTAATATTACTCGTTTGTTGTAAAGCGAAATTATAACCATCTTCCCCTCGACATTATAATTATTAAAGGATATTTCAAACTGTCGTAAGCCGTTTTCTGAAGCTACTCGCATGTCTCTAGGCGCCAAGCTAGCCGCCTGCCTGTGCGTTAGCGACCACAAAAATAATCCTTATAGCATGATTCAGTATTCACGCGCTATGGCTTATTATTAGCGTTTTTCATGTATAACTTTGGTGTTTCTATACCGATTTCTATGATTCTTTTTTTAGGGAATAGTTAATAATGTTAACTTTTTTATTGTTAAATAAGGACGAACTTTTATAATTGTTAATTAGGGACAAATACAATCAGAAAGTTTCGAACTGCTAAGCTATCGGGAGTTACACGTGTTATTGTTCGTCAATCATAAAAGATAGACATATGCTGTCGTTGGATATTTTTTATATAATTTTAGGGAGAACATTTCCGTCATACATGATTTATGTGTAGCTTTCACCATTAGGTTGCACACGCGACGGAAGCTTAAAAAATGGAGTAACTTCCCCCGTTTTCCCAACATTTCCCTTCACTGCTCTGCTCCTATTGATTATAGCGTGATGAAAAGTACTATACTATAACCTGCTCAGGAGTATGAATAATAATTGTACCAAGTTTCATTAAAATCCGTCGAGTAGTTTTTGTTTCTATAACGGTTATACAGACAGACAGACTGACAGGCAGACAGACAGACAAAAATTGTACTGATTGCATTTTTGGCGTCAGTATCGATCCCTAATCACCCCCTGATAGTTATTTTGGAAATATATTTCATGTACAGAATTGACCTCAATGTTGAATGAATTGTTCAATGCGTTTAGAATGCTTGATGGGTTATAATTATAATCAATGTTAAAACATCGGGTTTGATATGAATTAACAGTAAGTATTGTATTTTAAAATTACAAAAATGAAAAACATGAATGAAAGCAATGTGGGTATTTTTTTCCTCACAAATAGCAACACTGTGTTATGACAAGTTAGGTTATTAGAATTTTGTTTTATTTATCGATTTACGTAAAAATAGTGCATAGAATGTGAGTACGTATTTGTGAAATGTTATTTTATCACATTTTTTTTTGTTTTCCTGATGTGCTATAACATCCTTTCACGCAACAAACTGTCATTTTCAATTATTTACTCGCGAGCTGTGTTCGACGGAACGTGACCTTGAGTACTGATGGCTAAGTTTGACGGATTGACGGATTAGGCTAAGTTTTAGTTTCCTCACTTTTTGCACTCGTACTAGGTTTCTATGCGTTATTATTCTAAGTCAAAAGGATATCGAAGTTCGATTTTATTCTAGTACATAATGGTAGGTCTTTATGTAAATGTAAATAACAAAATACGGATAAAAATAACTGAATAATTATCTATAGGCATGGCCACTAGTGCTTCGAATATATTCGATAAGCTTGATGGAATACTTCATTTAGGGCAACAAGTGATTTAAAAACTGTTGCCTTAGCAACGATTATAATGTAAGTGCCCTCGTTTGGTTTGTAATGAAAGGATAAGGAGATGAATGCGTGGAGTGCGTGATATGTGTGTGATGAGTGTTCGAACCAAGATAAAATAAGAGCCAAGAAAAGGTTTTCTTTACGTTATCTAATTTGCTCAATTTTAAATAAGATAAAATAAAAACCGGTCAAGAGCGAGTCAGATTTGCATACAAAGGGTTCAGTACCATAAACTTTAACTTTATATTGTAATAGCGGTATAAATGCCCACCTATTACGGTTCTTGAGATACAGCCCGCTAACAGATAGACGGACGGACAAAGCTCAGATATAGGGTTCCGTTGATTACCCTTTGGGTGCGGAACCCTAAAAAAGGAAATCAAACAAGGATATTGAAATTTTAAAGCATTATGAAGGTAATTCGTAGATATCAGTGTCTAATCAAAACAGAATTGTATAAGCCGTTGGTCAAACTGTTAGCTGAGCGGTGCCACAGATGCGACTGCCGTGCGAAGTTGTTAAAAAGTGGCGGATACAGGATTGTTGGGTTAGGGGGATTGACCCTGCTTGGGGTTTTAGCAAAGTTTACACCAAATAAAAAAACCGGCCAAGTGCGAGTCCGACTCGCACACGGTTCCTAACAAAAAAAACGCCCTCTTGATTTTTTATTTCTTGTAATAGCGGCAATAAAATATATACACAATGAAATACACACTTTGTGAAGATCTCAACTGTCTACTTATTATGGTTCTTGAGGTACAGCCTGCTGACAGACATGACATTCCTCAGTGACTTCGTTAGGTTGAAGACTACTAAAGATATGTCGGAATTCGTTGATTGGGGGGGGGGGGGGGGGGGGCTAGAATCCCTTGAACCCCCGTCCTTCCTGGATCTGCCAGTGTTTTTTGAAGCATGGGAAAAATACGTTCTGGGTCATCAGATCAAATTAAGAAATTTCCAGATATGTATCTATTTAATTGATAATTATTTACAAAAGTGCTATGTACAGTACATTCAAATATCTACACCGTATAACACAAATGTTTCGTAGAAAAGCAAGAGGTAGCCATTTCATAGGTTGATATTTTACATAAATACAATACAATACAACAATCATAAGTCACTCCATTCACTTAACATTTTTTTTCAGTCTCACTAAGTTTTATCATTTTACATTACAACCATTTAATTTACCATTCCATTTTAAGCAAAATATACGTAAAATAGTGACAGTTTCATCATTTCAATTGTACAAGTTAACTTTAAAAACTGGAAGTTTAAAAGGGTAATCATTATTTTATTCTTTTCATTAGCTACTCTAGGTAACAATGTGAAGTGCCTATTGAACTTCATTAGCAATAGTTCGCTGACATAAATATTTAACATACTTAACTATGACGGCGGAAAACTTAACAGGTTTTATTTAATTTACGGCCCCACAATCCACAAGGAATTAAGTACACACATAAGACGATGGTATAAAAAGAAGTATTGAGTAATCCATACTTTGTTTAGCTGTGGAATATCTACGTTAATGCCCACGAAAGGAAAAATACATTGAAAATTACGTAACCATTTTAGGTCTATCGGTAGGCAAATTTGGTTTATCCGTAGGTTACTTTTAGGGATAAAGGGAAAACGATGTAAATTGTTTATCATTCAAAATTATTTGTCATTTTAAGTTATTATTAAACGTCCCATGGAAAGACCGTATACTTATAGTAGGTAAAGTACCTACTTATTTTGTAAATAATTTATAAGATACTTTAAATACCGAAAATATACATTGATTTTACTATGTAGGAATTTTCTAGTAGCTAAAAAGTTTGTCTTGGTTATATATGTATAAGTAGGTTTAGGTATTTAAGGTTGAAATGGCTTTTGCCTATTGCAAAATTAATAATTGGAAATGTCGGCAATAATAAGCAAATAAGTTCGAAAAAAAAATCTACCTTTGATTAAGGGGCCAGACATGACCTTTCAACGAGGTGAGTGCAAGCCTGCAACCTTAGAATAATAACGTCTGCAACTTTCCTGTAGGCGGGTTCTGGTGGACAATTCAGGATTGATATAAAGAGCGCCTTTTTATGTTAATAAAGCTGTACTTAGAACGTAATCCATTAAGAATTACTCGTAGAAATTATTTCCTTGAGAGTGTATTTAGAGACCCGCTAGACCGTATTTGGCTGTCTAAATATCGGTCACAACAACCTACTTACCTAAGTTATTTTTAAAAGTAAAGTTAGCCGGCAGAAAGAGGGATTTATAGGAGAACCATTAAGTAATAGTAGCACTTAGAATAATAACGCATAGAAGCCGCGTCTAGAACAAAACCCGAGCAAAATCGTGTGTCCACTTCATTTTCTTTGTGCGCCTGAGCCGAATGTGTCTACGTTCCTCTAACGCACACAGATATAGCTTTCAGTGATACCATTACCAAGCCGTTACCCACAAAATATGGGAAGACGCATTACTATTGTGCTATCAAGGCAAGTATTTTATGTTGTTGGGAACTGGAAAAGGTAAACATGATTTTTCATGTAATATGACATATTTTTTCGGAAGGTTTAATTCAATTTATTTCAAAATAAAAGGAAATAAATCGCATAAAGAATGAGATATTGTTCAATGCGTTTAGAATGCTTGATGGGTTATAATTAAAATCAATGTTAAAACATCGGGTTTGATATGAATTAACAGTAAGTATTGTATTTTAAAATTACAAAAATGAAAAACATGAATGAAAGCAATGTGGGTATTTTTTCCTAACAAATAGCAACACTGTGTTATGGCAAGTTAGCTTATTAGAATTTTGTTTTATTTATCGATTTACGTAAAAATAGTGCATAGAATGTGAGTACTTATTTGTGAAATGTTATTTTATCACATTCTTTTTGTTTTCCTGATGTGCTATAACATCCTTTCACGCAACAAACTGTCATTTTCAATTATTTACTCGCGATCTGTGTTCGACGGAACGTGACCTTGAGTACTGACGGCTAAGTTTCACGGATTGACGGATTAGGCTAAGTTTTAGTTGCCTCACTTTTTGCACTCGTACTAGGTTTCTATGCGTTATTATTCTAAGTAGTAGCAAGAGTCGTTACAAAAAGGTACTCGGGCGATATCCATTATGTTTAGTCTAGTAGTAGTCATAAAGTAGGTACCTTTAATCTGTAGCTAATTAGACTAGGTTCCAGTTTCGTTTTTGTGCTTTGGGGCAAATTACAAAAATTGTGTTATTCTTAAAATTGCGAATTAAATGTTACTAAGGCAAAATATGACAGCATACTTATTCGCAATTTTTTGAGTAATAATCAATTTTTGTAATTACCCTCCAAAACAGTTTACGGATACATGTGCTGCCATCTCTGTTTTGCGTCAGGTATTACGTAAGCGGTTAGTGCGACACGGTGACTGCGAAAGTGATGTTGGGAGGCGTGGCGGGGGGGAGCGTGGGCAGCGGCGGCGTGGGGTACACGCGGCACGGCGCGCCCGCCGGCGGGCCCAGCATGCCCAGCAGCAGGTACGACACCAGCGAGCCCGACAGCAGCCCGCCGTTGTACGACAACGTCATCATGTTACCTGGCAATACGAGGGGGCATTGTGAGAAAAAAAAACTAAGACTCAAGTAATTTGGGCAAGCAACAACACCCACATCACAAGTTGGAATATTTTTAGCGATACTTAACTCCAAAAATGTATGTAAAAGTAAGATTGTTACACAAAACGTTCCATGGCAGCGTGGCTAGCACGACCCGTGAGAGGAACCCGTACCTCTTTCTACAGGCTATAAATAACGAAATAAATCTAAGGAACAATACAATTTTATTCTTACCTGCGATCTCGCGATGCTCACGGCCGACACGAGACGGCGCCATTATCATAGGTACGGAGCCAAAGAGGCCATTTGTGAAACCTAGCACCACGGAGAATAATATTGGGTAGACCTGAAAAAAAACATTAACATCAACTAACAAAAAAACAAAAAAATAAGGAATGATGATAGCACTTCTTCATAGTTTATTTTTATATTTTGTTGTTTAAGGGCTGTTTTTTAATAAAAAAAATAAAAAAATATAATAATCAACGTTTATTTTTCACCACAATATTTAACAGAAGCAGTAACATATTTAATTGGCAAGTAGTACAATATTGAAAATATTGTGGGGACTGGTGCCTAAGCTAGGCCAATGGCCTGTGTTTTAGGTCACCAGGGGCCCGAGTCTGCTATTACAATAGTGTCAGAATGGTCGATCACTGATTTCAAAATGGTTGATTTTGACAAGTTTGGTAATCTACTAACATAATGGTATCATAATGGCGTCATTATGACATTCCAATGATCAACCACTGACACGCCATTGAAAGAAAGCCATATGAATGGTAATCTCGTACACAATGACAGATTTAGTTTTTACGAACTTCTCACTACTTCAGATTGCTAATAAATAATATGTAAAACTCTCTGGCATGAATAAATGCTCAAATTTAGCTCGGTTTTATAATAATGGCAATACGGCATTCCTACCGCAATTCTATTACGAGACCACTGACGTCCCAGTGACCGGCCACTGACGTGCCAGTGACCGTGCCATTATGAATTTTGCAGATTACGAACTTTTAGCAAAATGACAATGGCATGACAATGGGATCGTGTCGGAATGACAAATTTATAAAAATAGCAGACTCGGGCCCTGGTCTCCACACCGTATTAATATGTCTAATAGCTTACGTACTAGTGCCAAAAAACAATAAGGAATACTGTGATGTGAATGGGAGTAAAAGTAGTAGTGAGGAGAGTTTTGTTTGTGATGTGTTGTGTAAGTTTGTTGTATCGTGTGTAAGGTTGTGCGTTATTTGTTTGTGTCAAATAAATTAATGTTACATAAATTGAAAGAAAAACTTAATATGAAAAGGAGTAGGTACCTAAGGGTATAAAAATTAACGTGCTAAGATATAATGCCAAGAATGTCTTCAGTGTCCTCATATTATGATAGGTTTAGAAGCCAACTGGTGAGTTTGTATTTAAATTGTTGCTTGGTTAAGGCGTATATGTCAATTTGGCTATTCACTTTGTTGTAGAAACGTCCACTTAGAGCAGTGTAATGACGACTTGCACATCGTACATAGTCCAATAACTCTAACCAGAGGAATAAAAATGGCCGTTTGACAGATTTTGTATGGAAAATATGTCAATATGACTTTAATTCTTCGAATAAAAGTTGTCTGAATATTGAAAAATCGGGCTTAAGTGTATTTTATTTTGTATGGGCTACTGTCGCGTGAAATAAAGGAATAATAATAATAAATATTATATTAGAAATATTTAAAACTATCTAAAATAAATTAAAAGATGAATAAACAGAATGAAATAATAGCAGAATAATCAAATACGTACGTCTCCAACAATATGTGGTGAATGCCTAGGAGCAGCGCACAGCAACATCAGAGGAACAAGAAGCAACCGAAGACCGCTCGCCATCAGAAGCTGACTGCGACTCCACTCATAAGGCCAGGCAGCCGCGATCTACAAACGAAAAATTTATTCATAACCAGCTGTCCCCCGCGGCTTCGCTCCCGTCATTTTTTTCTCTCATAAGAACCTTCTCGTGACAGTAACAAACACAAAAAAAAAGAATTAGTGAAATCAGTCCAGCCGTCCACGCGTTATACCGGGACCAAGGGAAATAACGATTACTTTTTATATATAAGACTAGCTGTCCCCCGCGGCTTCGCTCCCGCATGTTTTTTCTGTCATAAGAATCTTCTCCTCAGAATATAGAACACAACAAAAAAGAATTAGTGAAATCGGCCTATCCCGTTCGCGCGCGATGGGACCAAGGGAAATAGGGATTATAATTATATATTATAAGAAGAGAAAAGATCATTTACTGTGAATAAAAAAAGTTAAGGTTGCAAATAAAAATACCCCAATACCACACACTCACAGTACTGGCTGGTGTTCGCGAAATTTGTTGGATATAAAAATAAATTTAAAAAAATATGGTATCTTAAATCTTTAGTGCCAAATGCACAAAGTTTGAGATAGAAAACGTAACTTCCTTTACTTACTAGATAACTTTTTTTTAATTTCCTTTAAAAAACGTTGCCCCACACCAGGATTTTCTTCTGTATCGTGGATGATTCTACAAACATTTATATTCACAAACACAAACAGCCAGACCCTGATCAATCTGTAGGCCATACAAAATGATCCATGCAGGAATCGAACCGACGACATGCATCGCAGCAGCCAATCGCTCAACCACTGCGTCGTTTTAAAGTTTTAATTAATTTTCAAAGAGTATTTAATTAATTTAGGAAAAAATATTTTTTTAAGCACATATCACAATAGCATGATAAGCTATAACAAATTAGCCAGGCGCTTACTTTTCCAATGAAGTCGAAGAGGTTGAAGGCGGACATAAGTATGATGGGCATCCAGGTTCCAAGGCGGCAAGAGGGCACCTCGGATGCGATGCCAGGGTACAGGCTAAGTGTCGTGAAGTACACCAACCCAATCGACACCATGTAAGGGTAGATAGCACGAGCCACCGCCCAGCGGGCCAAAACTCCGCCTGTAAAAAGAGACGAGATACCACGTATGTAAGTCAATTGGGCGTAGCAAATAGATAAGTACCTAGGTATGTTGTCAATTTTCAAAACTTGCACAGTAACTTACACTTAATATGTACGTAGTTTCAGCACATCCGGTCTGACCAAACTGTATTGGTGTCCAAGTCTACGAGGAAACTACATCATCACGTCACAGAATATAATAGGTATACCTAAAATGTGTAGTATTTCCGATGATCATACGACCGAAGGATGGGAATAATTTGCAGATGTCTCTGTTTCTGCTTGTACGATCTCGGTTAAGGTACGTATAGATACGTTTCGATTAGGTCTCTAAATTGATATAAATACTAAAAGTTTCATCGAGTGGAGCGAGGCATGTGCGTTTTGAATTGAATATTATAATATACTAGCTGTCCCCCGCGGCTTAAACCAAAAAGAAATAGCCCAGCCGTTGTCGAGTTTTAGCGAGACTAACGAACAGCAATTCATTTTTATATATGTATAAGAAAGACTAGCGGTCCCGTGCCCTCTTTGCTGGATGGAATTTTTCGGGTTAATATGAAACCTATGACTTACTATTGGTAAAAAAAATTCAAAATCAGTTCAGTGGATCCCCTGCAACCCCACAAACATAGAATGATAATAAACAAGGATATATTATGCCCGATAGACTTGAAATTGTATCGGACTACACGTGCACTTTAGTAAAAGCAATAGATACGCAGTCGCGCACACACCCACTTTTCATAAAATAGAACCTACTACACAATCAATTACTCGTATAAACCTGATCCCATCAAACCCAGCGTACATACACTCTTGGATAAAATGTTATTAAGTTGTTACGTTTGAACGCTCTCCAGGAAGTCGGTCTTTCAGGCGACTCAAAGACGACGTCTTCTACTTTGTAGGAAGGTCGAGGGGTTCGAAGAGCTGACGAGGGCTCTGACGCGACACTGTCCGGGAAGGGCTCCACAGCGCCCTCTGCCGGGGCGGGGACGACGGCTGTCGGCGAGTACACGGGGTTGGCGAAGCTGAATGCGTTGGTCTCGATTTCTCCTGCAATGCACGGTTATATATAAGCATGAGATGTTTTTTTTCAAACGGTAATCTAGCGATAAGTGTCAGTGCTTTACAAATAATATAGGTTAAGAAATGTTTAAATAAATGTTACAAATCGGTGTTACCTTGTCCAGTTGTTGAGAGTACAGGACTCTGTAGTTTTAAGACGCCATAGCTGGCTTCTCCGGCCTCGCTCTCCATCTAAAATAATACTAAGTACAGAATTACAATTTTAGGACAGTGCAATAGGACACCGACACAAGACTTCTTTTTAGTGGTTGTTATTTCATTAATTTTTTTTAATTTAATTTAAAGTAAAGCCTATATAAACGAACAAGAACATTAGAGTTATCTTTGGATGTGTATATGTAGTACCTATAGTGTCAGTACTTCCAGTCGAATTTTTCTTAATTTGTTTGTACTGTGAAAACTTGTTATTGGCCTTGTATTTTAGAAAAAGTAACCATGCTGTGTACCTAATTAGCTGTAAGTTTTCCAAATATAATATTATAAAATAAACTTAACAAAATACTGCGTGAAATCTCTTGCTACTTATTTTTGTTTCAATTAAAAGTAAACATAACTTTCAAGTTGAAAACCAAAACGAATCATTTTTTTTTCGCTTTTGTGATACTAAATTTATCACAAACTCTTGAGTTGACATAGGATTAATATAAAAATAGTCGTCAATCTTATTTTATTTTATTTTATTATGTTAGGGTGGCTTACAGCTATTAATGCGGGGTTAATAGTAAGCTAATTCACAACAAGCCATTTACAAGCCTCCACAGTTAACAAAAGAGTAGGTATTGTTGTGTTATTGTGTTGTTGTGTGTGTATCTTACCAAAGTAGCATCTTCATTCGGGTTCAAGTGCAGCTGAATGCGCCTCCTGTGTCGCGACTCGTTGGTCAGCCGCAGATAGTGCTGCACGAGGGGATGGCGCATCATGACATGATGCAGCATTGAGTGCCCCAGCAGGATCAGTATAGAGAACACGAAGAACATGAAGGTACTTCGTTGCGGCTGGCGGAAACCGTACTTGGTAACAATGCGGTCTACTGACACCCAAAAGCCAGCGGCACCTGGGAATTTAAATAATGTAATTTCGAAGAATAAATCTACAGTGATAACAGCATGAGCGCCACGTATATCTATTCAAACAGCACATTCAGTGCCGGATTAACCACATAGCAAGAGTAGCATTGCTACGGGCCCCGCGCATTGGGGGGCCCCGCACTTGGACTTACAAAAACCTGTCACTATAAACCATGGATCTATCTCACACACTAGTCCCCCTAATTCCCAATATACTGCGACAGCCGTTGGCTGCGTATGAAGTCACTAATTTGATTTGGTTTGGTTATTTTGTTACGGTAAGGGTGGGTCATACTTCGCGCATAAGACTCGTTTTCTTATGCTACCTACCATGCCGTCTGAAATCTAAACAGCTCCAGTTCTATACGGACAATGTAGGCAAAACCAAAAAAATATGGGATTATATATTATATATATATAATCCGTGAGAAATGATGGATGAGAACTATAATTGTTCTAATTGGATATTTTCGTTTTCACTTTACGAAGGTTTTAGGTTACGTTAGACCCCCCTTTAGGCAGTGCTCACACCTTTCGCTGCCGGCCGTAGTCCATGCTATGGTCGACGGCGAGGAGTCCTGGGGCGCGGTGGACTCCTTCTGCGAAACAGTTAGCGCGTAGAAGGAGGCGGTGGAAAGGGAGAGAGAGATCTCGACGGCCCTCCCGGCCCGCAGCAGGCGCACCGGGCGTCGGAGGAGGGCATACGCTGCCCTCTCCCGGCCCCCCTAACTGGGTCCAGGGGCGGCAGACTTGGGTATGTCCGTCGCCCCCCATTCATCCGGACCCGAGGCGGCGGCGCGTGGTGTTCCAGTGCGCCCTTCTTTGACGTCGCGGGGGGAGTCTAACACCTCACTACCTCCGCTGAACCGAGGTGGCCCGTAGAGGCGGGCCGGCACCAGCTGGGGATTACGGAAGTCGCATCAGTTCCCGCGATCCCCGGCGTAGGTGGGATGGGTTGGGAGGACATCCATGAGGATTTCCCACCATACAAAAAAGGGGGGGGGCTTGGTAAAAACTTGCAACAGACCTTGAGCTGGCTTAATCCGGCACTGAACACAGTGCGACCAGCCTGTATATTTTTATTGTAGTCCTTACAGAACTTTAAAATAAATCCTGAATGGTACAAACGATCATACCTTACACTTTCCTCGCATGAGACCATGTATGCAAGTGAGTAGTCAGTACGCAAGTTTAAAAATAGCTTGAATTATTTAATCTTCTCCATTGATAACATAACTTACTTTCGCCCGCCATCACCGCCTGGGTATACCTTGGCGGCAAGCAGCCTGTGAAGCCGTAGTACGAAGCCTGCTGCACAGTACAGCCGAACGCGACCACCCCGATGGCGACCAAGTTGATAGTGTAGGAGACGCGCGTCGAGAACCCGTCCCAGCCGATGTTGCACACTGCCACGAACAACATCGTCGCTAAGGATACTAGGATACCTGGAAGTTTACATAATATGGATTGTAGAGATGTTGTACAACTTAGTTTGCATATAGAAAACATAATGAATGACAAGCTAGTAATTGTATTCGGGCAAACCCATCAACAATTTTTTACGACTGAATAAATCGTACAGCAAATACTTATTTATGTTTTGAATGAGACAAGTGAAAATCACGAAACAGAGAAGAGAAATATCATCAGTTGGGATTAAATGTCATATTGTGAAAATTACTGTTTTGTTGCTTAGAATCTCTGTAACAGAATCAGAGTTTTATATAACACCACTTTTTCTTATTGGCATCATGGGTTACCTTTCATAAGGTCGAAAATTATTAAACAAAAATAAAACTTTTCAACTATTATCGTTTCGATTTTTGTACTTCATAGAAGTCACATCTGCTCACTTGTCGTTCACTCCACCTAAGGGTGAGATGGCAACAGACTCGACACACATGCAATATGCAGCAAGCATTGTTACTGTTACGGCTCCGGCGCTGCAGGGTTTGGGCAGCCCCACGCGAGCTTATCATCGCAGATGGTTTTAATACTCACCACCTGCTCCTCAGCTCGCGGGCTGCCCCACCCCTCCGCGCCTACGCGGGCTTTAATTACACTCAAGGATTAGGGCAGACAAGACTATTTGAAGTCGGTTTTGCAGCTATTCGTTTTTGTCACTAAATGTTCTAGCGCAACATTTTTACTTTTTATGACACTATTTTAATTTAATATTGAAAATGTTACCAAGCGGCTATATATTTGTGACCAAATAATATTCCGTGAAATGTTGTTTCGGTGTGGTGAAAACATGGCAAATAAATTATTTGGCAAACGAAAAAAGTTCAAAAGAGGCTTCGGCCATAAGTAAAAAGTTGTTATGTAGGTAAGTCGGAGAAATGTAGGTCGGTAAAATATTACCTATGACACAAGATACTTCAATGATCTAAAAATATGTCAAATTATGCATATAGCAAACAAGACGTCGGTCAATAGTTTTAGGTAAAAAAAAAAATTGTATATAAAAATAATCGGAAAATGATCGGTTTACGGCATCATGCCATCCCAAACTTACCGAAAGTGATCCTAGTGTTGTAAGTAAACAGATCGAGCAGGAGGTTGTTGAGGCAGACGGCGACACACGCGGAAGCTATGTAGACAGTGGACATGTCGAACATTATCGTGGTGTTGGGGTAGTGCATCTGGAAGTAGTCTACTGCCATGATGAAACTGGAATGTTAGAACGAGAGAGGTGATATAAAAGCATCACAGCTGAAGGGAAAAGAGGGTTTATTGGGTGCCAAAACCTGCGGGTTATTGGCACCCAACAAACTTGTGTTCGATGTTGGCGCCCAACAAACCCTTTTGGCTCCATTTAGTGGCGCCCAACCAACTAATAATCCTGTTGTTTCCGCAAAGGCAAGTTTAAGAAATATTTGCATTTGAAATATTGTGAAAATTCACTTCGTCCAGGGGTCTTCCAGTCAAATTTATAGCTTAAATAGTTCATCGATAAAAAAGCATTTTTACAATTTATTTTTTATTAACAGTTAACCACCTAGAAGAAGCCGAATCAATGAAACTCGATGAGTCCTGGAGAAATATTCAATCGTTGATCATGCAACGAAATTATCTAATCAAAAAGAACAGCGGAGGAGGAAAAATACATAATTTTCATTTCCCTCCTTATCATGCAGGGCACACAAAACAGAAAGGTTAGTTACCTGTTAAAGGGCAGTAAGAAGGCAGCGCCTGCGACAAAGAGCGTCAGGTAGACGGAGTTGTACCGGTCCGGCGGCGGCGCCCCCGGGTCCGGCATGCTCGACAGTGGCTCGCCCCTTGCAGCCCGGATCGCCTCGATGCGGGCGTACCCGCGACCTAGCGTCTCGTTCATTTTGCCAAGCTTACGACACCACTCACATCTACATCGTTTATTTACTTATGAATCTCAAGTTGATTGCTACAACTGATGTTCTAGCCAACACGTTCATTTAATATTGTGTTCAAAATAAAGGATTCGCATGTTCGTTTATTGTTGCGTCATAATCTTTTGTTTTAAAGTATATAAGAATCAATTAATCACACCTACACACATCGCGAGAATTCAGTGGTAAGATGTTACCTAACGTTAGATGCACTGATTATTTATTTATTTTGCATTTGACTTCGTTAAAGTTATTCGTTTGTTTTGAATGGTTTTGTTTTCAAGGTATTTAATATTCACTGTGTTATAAACAATATACTTCACCGGCGCTCTTGACAGTGTCGGAAGAAAATCTGCGACGCATGCGCGATACACATTGATTTTCAGTGAGGAGACTTGGCGACCCTCGCCCCCGTAGAGCGAGTACAATATCTTTGTTTTATCTGTAGCCATCATAAGTAGCAGTTGAAACTTACTAAGCTTCAAACTATGTACCATGAAGTGCTTTGTAATCTTTTGCCTGTTAGTATATTCATACCTTTTTTTTTTAGGGATGGGAAATCATCCAATGACTCCTCCCGCTCTGGGTGGAACGGGAGGGAGAGTCAGACTTCTACTGACTAAAACCCACCCATGTTCCTTCATTGCCCTTTGTGTTCCGGAGCCACGGTATCTCTTTCGAATAATCCCGCGACTCCGGCAGAGTATATTCATACCTATTTAATTAATACATGCTCGAAATTTCTACCCTTTACTGGTGCGTTTAACAGATGTTTAAATTTGTTTGAGTTAAAGTAGGTACCTAGTACTTAAAATCACATCGGAAAAAATGAGATTTGGCTGTTTAATAAAGATAGGTAGGTAGGTACAAGCTATTCAAAAAGTACGAAGTTTCACAATAACTCTTTAGGTGTCGTCAATAAAACAAGTTGTGCGGGTGTTAACGACCTTTAATTAACAAAGCCGTACATTCACATTCAATCGGTTTTGTTCCGTTCATTGTAAGTCATTATTATCACGATTTAATACTGATGATGTAAAACTATTAAATGTTACATTCTGGGTTCAAAAACTACTTTAAAAGATTTGGCTGACAGTGAGAGACCGTCATTAGGTTCAACAGAAGGAACGCTGTCGCCATCTGGTATCTTCAATCGGAACCTTTGAAGAATATGAGTCAGGAACATGAACAGTTCAGAACGGGCTAACCCTTCGCCTATGCAACGTCTTCTTCCTAGAAAACAAATTAAGAGTGATTAAACTGTCATCCGTGAGCAGCAGTTGACACTCTATATAGGTACGGAACCCTAATAAACGTAGGGAGAAGTTTATGTGAACTAATTTTATAAGACCCGTTTCTAGTAGAAAATTTGAAACCTTTAAGTCTCAGATACGGTAACACAAAACGTTTCGTTTTAACATAAATTCAAGTGTCATAACAACTAAACATAGGAAATTGAAAAGGATTCTTTAATTCTCGCTTATAAAGAGCCAACCTATTCCAAAAGGCATGAGCCATTCGTCTTGAATCAGATTTCCTTCTTTGGTGACGAATCTCTCTGGTCGAAATGCTTCGGGATCCTTCCAGTGGCCACCGTTGTGAAGATCGAACATAGACAATAGGATGAACGTGCCCTGGGAAATATAGAACCTTATTAGAGAGTAATTAACGTGCAATCCAATTAAATAGTGAAACCTCCGCTTCTATAAATGATTAAATAATTTATTGAATTAAGTTGTTAATCGCTTTTTTTCTAAATAATGATGTCTTAAAACAAAGCAAATAATGCTAATGAATGATTAAAAGTCAAGGTACAGTTTCTCATTGTACTGATAATGAAGAGCATGAGAAAGGGCCATTTCTGATCTCAGTTCGCGTCAACATTTTCTTACACAGAAAATGATCGATTTAAAAGTAGGAAATAAAACACAGCTATATACAGTAGGTAAGCACTGCCGTCTAAAGACAAGAGGACACAAAAGAAAGTAACTGAGGCCGGAAATCGGTTACTACGTTTAGCGTCGATACCTACGTCCTTTTCTCTTATGACGGCAGAGTACATTACCTTGGGTATGATATAATTGCCGAGCCGTGCATCGTCGAGGGCCATATGTGGGATGCCCATAGCCGCGACGCTTGAAATGCGGAGTGACTCCAGGAGCACCGCTTCAGTATACACCATCCTTTACAGAACATTCTTTAAATCAACAACTTATACCCAGATTCCTAAGTCCTGAGTGAACTTACAAAAGCTTAAGGTCTCGAAACGAATATATAAATTCCGTTTAAAATATCTGCGGCATCGATGCCAAAGCCATGTTTAGGAGTAAGGTACGAGACGACTTATAACCTTTATTTCATAATAAAACCGCGCGATACTGATGTTTTCAGATAAAGAAGAGGGTAAACAAGGGTTTTTCACACCACTCTTAATCTTAAAGTTCAGCGAAAGCGTTGACACGTGACGCGTGCACGTTTTGTTGACGTCGCGTCGCCCGAATAAATCCATACATTGCACCGTATCCATCCAAAATAAAAAAAAAACAAATGAACCTGGATCTATCGCTAAGCGCGGGCAGTCGCAGAGGACCGATGACGTCATCGATCTCGCGGTGTAACCTTCGCTGTACGTCATCGTTGCACACGATATGGAGGAGCATGAACACGGCCGTGTTGGACACTGTTTCCATGCCGGCCTCTAGTAGGTCTAGGCACACCACTTGTAGTTCCTCTTCTGTAACTGAAGATGAAGGTCATGTTATATTTATGCTCATTGCACTATCGTATCGCCTTTGGACAAGCTTGTTAGAGAGAGCCGAGAATAAATAATAGATGTAGTAGGTACTGAATGACTTATAAAACATTGTCTTTAGATTTTGGGGTTCTAAATAAATAATCAACATTTAAAAACCGGCCAAGTGCGAGTCGGACTCTCACACGAAGGGTTCAGTACCAAATCTGAAAAAAAACTGGACAAGTGAGAGTCAGACTCGCCAATCGAGGGTTCCGTACAAATTTGTATGTACATATTTATTATGAACTAGCTGTCCCCCCGCGGCTTCGCTCCCGTCAACTGGCTACCCGGCAATTTTCTTATTTTTTCTTCTTTAAGAACCTTCTCCTGACAATAAAAAACATAACAAAAAGAATTAGCGAAATCGGTTCAGCTGTTATCGAGATTTGCGCTTAGCAAAACATTCAGCGAGATAGTTCAGGAACCGAGTCTCGGATTTTTTCCGGGCTTTCAAACTTTTTCCTATACCTACTTGTGGTATAAGACGGTGTTACTTGAGGTTATGGTAGTTCTAGATCAAAGCAAATTAAAATACCCTATAATCTTGAGAGTGTCGAAATATACGTTTTTTGAGGCATAAACGGCCATATCAAAGTGTAAAAAGTGTAAAGTGCAGATTCTGTTCAAACCGATAAATATGATTTAATTAGGTAGTAATGGTGTCTAATTATGAAGACATGTACTTAATTAACGAGATTACTTATTAAAATAAAATTAAACAAATTAGGGTGTCATTTCAAGTAATTGATGTCAAGTTGACATTTGAGTAGCCCATGATGGAGATAAAACATGATGTTTGTTATTCGACATGTTTTTTGCGTCAACGTTATCTATTGGAAGATAATTGGCCTTTATTTTTAATTAGCTTTTCTAGTGGCTACGTTTGCTTGAAATTAGAATATAATCCCACGTGAACGCACTAGTAGAGGTGCAAATTAATAAGAAATGCATGTCAGTTCTGTGACACAATTTTTTTTTCCTGCTTTTCCATCTCTCTTTTCCTTTTTTTTTCGATGTCCTAATCTAGATCAAGGTCTGAGTTTTGGGGAATGATTGATCAACAAACATCCAATCATGCAGACGCATTTACAGGCTATTCACTATTTACTAGATACGTACAGAATTGATCTTTGCATTCCATCTGTTCAATGAGAAAGGCATCGATGACGTCCCGCGGGTTGCTGACGTCGAGGCTTTGTTGATGTTGCTCTATGGTTTCCTGTTGATAACGCATTTGTAACAAAGTGAATTAAACTATACATTCGTTCTGATTGTAGGAAGTGTTCTCGGCCTCGGATAGACTACTATTATGTCATTAAAAAGAATAATTAATTTATTCTTTCAATTTTACCATTCTCTTTCGATAGCTGCTTTGTACGTCGTTAACGGGGGCTAATCATATGTTGTTATAATGTACAAATAAATCAAAGACTGCAAGACAAAGAAGCAAATGAAGGGAGAGCTAAGTTCCGACGTGCAGTAAACAATTGGCGCTGCATTGGTAAATTATAGGCCAACTATAACATAAGATACAAATGACGTTATTGTAACACAATAACAAAAAAATAAACCTGTCAACACTATCCAGAGTTTCTTACGCAAAACACCCGTCCGTGGACTAAATAACAGCTTATCTTATTTGCTGAGATACGTTGTTATTTTGAACTTGACCTCGCCATCTTATCATTTTTTCGTATCAACTCACCCTCAAGAACTCGTGTAAAGACTTGTGGATGGAGCTCAGTTCGGTGTATCCTGACAGGCCAGGTAGCACGTGCCTGATGAAGGGCATAAAATTCAGGATGCCTCCACTCATGTCCACTGCTCGAAACAGTCTCATTATCAAATCACATAATAATTTGAGCTTTCTGTCTTCTAAATCGTATCTGGAATTCATAAATTAATAATTTAGCAACTCATTAAAATAGTTTCAAGTTATACATAAATACCGCCACATACATAAATATGTATGTGGCGGTATTTTTGCCACCAATCTATTTCTGATGGCTCTAAGTAGAAGTGATATGTGACCCTCCTCATTGTTTCTCATCGTCGGCCGCGGTCATACCCCGGTTAATTTTTTCATACAGAAAGATTTTAGCACCCTGTTAGCAGTTGAATCTTTTGTACTACATGGATGTAGTAATTAAAAAAAAAATGGTATCCCGTTCTATACTAATATAGTAGATACAAACAAAAAATATGGTGGTGGCTACTATATTACATAGTTTACCTTTGTATACATACAATAATTTGATGTATTAATTTATTTTTACCATGAAATATATAATAGTAACCACTCCTTATCTAAATAAATATTTCACATAACATCTCTTTTTTGTCCTTTTCAATAAAGTATTAAGTACTAGCTACCGCCCACTGCGTCGCTCGCGAAAAAAGTGTCGTAATTACAGCCGTATATACTTCAAAATGTTACTGGTCTCCTGGTAATTGAAAATCTTCGGTATTAACAATTCCAGCCTAAAAAATACTTTGAAATTTTCTAGTCTACTGGCACTTGTTCATCATAAAGGTGAATGCTCCAACCAGTCCGCGAAATTCAAACTTACGTTTTTTGCAATTTGCAGACCAGTGGTTTCTCTAGGTTGTATGTTGATTAAAATATTATTCGCGGCTGTAAGACATATGTAGTTACAGAATTATATATAATCATCATAATCATCAATTACAATCATTTCATAATAATATAAAGGTGTTACCTTTTCCCAGCGACCAGCCTCCACAGTATATTGACAATCGTGATATTAAACATGCTATTGACTAGTATCGGTTGCCCGGCGTCGCCCATCCGCAGTTTGACGAGGGCTCTGCACTCCTCGCTGATATAGTTCTCCATGAACCGGGTGTTGTAGCCAAAGCTCTTCAAGTACTTTAGTACGATGCGCCGTGTCTTGCTCCAAGAGGCTCCGTCATTGAATACGATCCCTATAAAATACATAAATTGATTTTTTTAGAATGAATCACCTCTACTGCTTACAAACTTTTTTATAAAAACAAAACCGGCTTTCAAATTAAAAACACTAGTAGGTGAAATGACTTATAAAGGACTTTTAACAAAGTTTTTAGTACTAAGACGACATGAGGAGCTCGTGGCTAAATATTAACAGCCGCGCAGGTCGATCATCAATGGTCTGTGGATGGGTGACCATATTAACATACCGAGTTTCCTTCAAATCTCAAATTGTTTATTGCAATCCATAATGTACACAAACAGGTGGTAAAATTAATAATTAGAAACAATTGTGGACCCTCGGGCACAGCACAACTTTAAATAATTAGGAGAGAGGAAGAGCGCTTTTTATAATTATTGTTATTTTATATTTGTTTTCTTGCTTCATATTTTCCGCCAATTTGTTATATATTTTGATCGACATAGAATTTGGACTAGAAGCATGTAACTTAAGGCGGGACAGAGGCAAATTTATCCTGTTTTTATGGCGCAGTGAATGGCTCATTTGTATGTCTCCCCGTGTGTTGTAGGATTCTGGGAATATGCGGACCAGTTTACACAACTCCAGGATATAAATGCTGACTAATGTGAAAATTTTATGTTTTTGAACATAAGGCTTGCAACTATCTGTCTGTTCTATATTGGTAATTATTCGTGATAGCTTTTTTTGTAGGATAAATACGGAGGAAGCGTCTGTGCTATTTCCCCACAAGATGATGCCATAGGTTCCTGCCTCAGGAAGAACGTTATGCTGTTGGTCCCGGCTCTCATTTGGAGATCTTTGGCAGAAAATCTGACACCAGTCTTGCCAAGGAGAACCGTGTTACCCAGTTAATGGGTTGTGGAGGTCTGGTAGGCAGCCGCTCCACGTAAAATACTGGTTTTCAGCTAAATACGGTTTGACTGGAAGCCGACCCCAATATAGTTGGGAAACTACCGTGTATGTCAAATACCTACGTAGGTTTCAACCACGTAGATGAAATCTCAAGTGACATTTTTATAAGAGATCAATATTTAAATTAGACAACAGTGGTGCGTCATTCGATATTCTAAAACATTGTGAAATATTTATCTTGGACCGAAATTACAAATAGGAAATAATTAAAATGCTTACCGAGCTTTTTACCGAAGGATCTCATCATAAAAAAAAATCCATCAGGTCTGCCGTCGAAAACTTCGCGAGTGGACACCTCTTTTATCAAGTCCTTCCCGGAAACGATCACAACGTTGATGAGCCCTAGTCTCAAGCCAAGCACGTTCCCGTACACGCGAGCCCAGGACCGCCATAACATATGGTGGGGAATACAAGACCTCAAGCTAAATGCCACGGATAACAAGTTCCCCAAAAGCGGCAATGGTGTTGGTCCTAAAAATGTACAATTGATTTAATATGTTGTAAAATATTAATTTATCAAAGACATGACTAAAACTCAACCTGGAGGATAGAGTCGGGGTCTTCTGAACTTCTGCTTTAACAAATAGAAGAGGAAGAACACTGAGAACGCTACGAGGGCCCACATCGTGCCTGCCTACAACCACCAACTGAACCAACTGAAGTCATGTCCTGAATACGTCCCTACTTATTGTATGCACAATGGGCGTTTCAAAAGATCAAATCTCTAATGTTTGAATATGTTATAGGTTCTAATTTGAATTTCCTCATGCTTATTCAGGTATTCCTTGTCCTAATTGAAACCCATTATATATAGTAATTTCAGACGAAATTGACAGTTAATTATTTAACATTGTTGATAAGCGTTTAGGCACCAATTTGTGTCGCTATGTACGAAGTAGGTACGTTATTGATAACACAGAATACCTGTAGGTATATGTATCGAAGTGTTAAATTAAATTGCATCTCGCCACTCCGTCCATTTATTTCATTTTGAAGATATCTTAGTTTGGACTTGGGTTCAATCGTAGAATCAGACATTATCACGATGACGCCACCGCATTTCATTTTGCGTCATTTAAAATTATAAAATGCAGCCATGTCATGAAATATTTGGTCTTTTTTGTGTTCGAAGCATTCTTAAAAATATTTTTATTTTACGGTTCCGAACAAAAAACGGAACCCTTATAGGAGGACTCAGTTGTCTGTCTGTCCGTGTGTCACAGCCAGTTTTCTCCGGATCTATTCTGGACCAATTCTGTTGAAATTTGGTATAAATATAGACTTTTGTGACCCAAACATGGACGCGTTACGTAAATAAATAAACTTAAACTTTACTTTATAAAGCTGCACAGCTTGGCTCATGCCTGATTGTCGGTCTTCTACAGATTATACTTTGGGAAGTGTGCCCAACCTCACCACGACCTTATCCCACCGGCCCCCTTCTACCATCGGATATCCAGACGCACTGCAAGTTACCATCCCTACGTACCTTGTTTTTATTCCACCAATTCGCACTAATCGTTTCCAATTGACTTTCATAATGCGCACAGTAAAGGAGTGGACGGGCTACTTCTGGGTAAGCTCGCCCCGTCGTAGACTTTATCTCTGTTATCTCAGACCTAGACTAGAGTCAAGAGCAAAACCATCTCAAATAAAAAAAATATAGAAAATTTAAAAAAAAAGTTTTTCAAACTGTATCGTGTCACATATCAAATGAAAGGGCTTACTGTGAGGGTTTTAATTATCTATACTAATATTATAAAGAGGTAAAATTTGTTTGTAAGTTTGTATGTTTGTAAGTTTGTATGTAGGGGGTAATCTCAGGAACTACTGGTCCGATTTGAAAAATTCTTTCAGTGTTAGATAGCCCATTTATCGAGGAAGGTTATAGGCTATATGTCATCACGCTAAGACAAATAGGAGCGGAGCAGTAATGGAAAACGTGACGCAAACGAAGTTGCGTGGGTCAGCTAGTATTTTATATGGTTTTTAAAATAAAAAGTTTTGAAGTCATTCAAGAAATAAGACCAAAAATGACCATTGCCACCTTTTCTCCGAAACTACTGAACCTAAAATTTTGAAAATAATGCAGATATTAGTTCTATTACAATAGATTACAGGATACTAAGAAGTCTGTAGTTTTATAATAACACTAGCTGACCCGCGCAAATTCGTTTACGTCACCTTTTCCTTTAATGCTCTGCTCCTATATGTCTTAGCGTGATGATATATAGCCTATAACCTTTCTCGATAAATGGGCTATCTAACACTGATAGAATTTTTCAAATCGGACCCGTAGTTCCTGAGATTACCCCCTACATACAAACATACAAACAAATGTAACCTCTTCTCATCGGCACGGAATCTTGGCCAAGCGCGTATTTCGCGATAACAAGAGCTTTAAGTGTTTCCTATGATTATTTATTATGAAGGTTGGTCTAAAAAATGTTTACCTTTAGTTCAAGAGGGTAATTTATCATGTTTGAGTGTAATATGACGTTATTTTCAAGTTTTAGTTGAACCCGGTCATCTGAGCGACTAAGTTGCTGTTTTAAATTTGTGTTTTGTGAAAGTTTATTGTTAGGTTATTCAATTATTGTGATATCGTACTGTTACTTCAATAACTAAAGGTGATTTAATTCCAATAAAAATGCCATTAACACCATCACAGCTTGCACAAGCTGTATAATTGATCGAACAAGGGCTGACACAGCGAGAAGTTGCTGTTATACTGAATGTACCACGATCATCGATGCAGTATGCGCTGAAACGATACCAGGAGACACTACTCCCGCAGACCAGGCAGCGGAGGCGTCAGATGCACATCAGCCCGGGATGACCGCTTTATTGTCCTGGAAATTTTGAGAAACCGCTACCTCACCGCTGTCGAGATACGCTAGCGACTCCAGTTCACAAGAGGTGTCAATGTTAGTGAACGTACAGTGAGAAGACGAATGGAGGAAGTGAATTTAAAAGCTCGTAGACCAGCACGCGGCCCAGAACTTCTCAGAAGTCACCGAGTAGCTCGACTTCGATTCGCACGAGAACACGTCAACTGGACCCATGAGCAGTGGGCTCGAGTACTGTTCACAGATGAGTGTCGAATCGCTTTACGAGCTCCAGATGGTCGGCAGCGAGTATGGAGAAGAAGAGGAGAGCTGTTTTTACCCATTACCACCACACACACTGTTAGTTTTCATGGAGGCTCTATAATGGTTTGGGGAGGAATAAGTTCCGATGCACGTACGGAGTTAGTTATCGTCGATAACCGATTAACGGCAACACGATACATCGAGGTAATTCTTCAGGAACACGTGTTACCATATTCAGGGTTTATTGGGTTTGAAAAATTGCTCCAAATGCACGATAACGCGCGCCCACACGTTGCACATTGCGTGGAGGAATACCTTACAGAGGTTGGTATTCAAAAATTGCAGTGGCCAGCTCGTAGTCCAGACTTAAATGCAATAGAGCATATCTGGGACATGCTTAAAAGAAAAATAAAGTCCTCCTCCAACCCGCCTGAAACTCTGAACCAGCTTCGAAATGCAGCACTGACCGCTTGGGAAAGCATACCACAAGTTGAGATCAGAAACATCATCCAAAGTATGCCAGAACGAATGCAAGCTGTTATCGGGGATAATTTAAGATTTAATTAAATAGGAGGAAACACCCGATATTAAAATGCAAACACAACGAAGACTTTTTGGTTATTTTTCATTTTGTGTTCTTTTTAAATTGACAGTGTTAAAACCAATATTTTTGTGAAACTGCTTATTTTTTTAAATATTACTGCTGGTGCATCATTTTTTCAATAACTGAGTTACAAAACCATAAAAAACCCTAATTTAGTGCATAAACCCATTATATAGTGAAAATTAAATATTTAAATAGAAATTATCGGTAAGTTATTGGTGGCCAAGTTTCCGTGCCGGTGAGTGTATTAGTATAGATATAGATGTTAAAAAAATTAAATCGTTTTGGAACCCTTTGCACGCGAGTCCGACTCATACTTGGCCAGTTTTTTAGATTATATTTTCTTAATCGTAATCATATCATTTTTAATATCCCATACAAATCCATATAGATCCCATACAAATTCAATAGTTTCCAATGTCTGCCTTATTGAGAAAAAATCGTTTCCAATTTGACGCGATATTTTACAATCTAACGGTGTCTGCTATTTTCCGGTGTCAAATATGCACTTTTGGGGTTATTCACGAGTCGTAGTGAAACAAAAAAATAATGCTTTCAAAACCAACATTAGTGGATCTTACGTAAGTTTTTGTTGTATTTACCAAGTATCATAATACTAGCTCACCCACGCAAATTTGCCTGCGTCCATTGATATATAAAAAGATTTGTATATATCAATGCCTGCGTCATATTTTTTAATAGTCCGCTCAGAGAAATGGGCTAAACAACACTAAAATATTTCTCAATTCGATCCAGTTGTTCCTGAGATTAGTGCCTTCAACCAAGCAAACAAACTCTTCATCATTATAATAGTACTTATGGATTTTTTAGCAGTCCCCCGACGTGATCACGCTTGGGCCATATTCGTAGTTACAACGTGTTACGGAATAAAAGCAATACTATTATTTTTTACGATCTGTCTAGCCACTGCCCGCGCGTGCTTATGTCGAAGGAACATACTCCCGGGATAAAAAGTATCCTATGTGTTATTCCAGACTATAATCTACCTATGTGCCAAATTTCTTCAAGATCCGTTCAGCCGTTCAAGGTCAAAAACATTATAGTATACCCTTCCAAATATTCAAACTTTCGCATTCTTAATATTACTACATATAGTATAGTTTTACACTAGGCACCTGTACGGGCACTAGCTCCGCACACTGAGATGTATTCTGTAGTTGGACGAATCACTCGGGATGTGTACAGGAAAATAAACTCACTGTTTTGTGTCCGATAATGATTGACAATTTATTAGGTAAAACAATAAATTATATAATACCAAAAGTAGGTGACTTGTGGCGGGCGTAATAACCTAGTCAGCAAATACACATAAATCGGTGAGTTAGCAACTGCTTGTTCAGGTAAAAACTAAAACAATAGAAATCATGTGGCGATGCTCGTACATCCTGCCGACTATAAAAATACAAATAACAAGTAAAAATGCATTATCTTAAAGGTAAGTAAAGTATGTAAGGCTAGCTATTATTAGGGCGACGTTTCGCGATCCACCTTGTTGCGGTTAGGAAGATGTCCTGTGACCTCTTCTAGTTCTTCTTTTGTCTTTTGTTTTCTTATATTTTATTTTAAGCAATAACTTTCTATTTTTTTACAGTAACATAAGATAAATTCAGGATTGTGTCCAAGTCAACGGCTCACTAACTCCTATAATACAAGCTTGACTTAGTTTAGGAGTTAGAGAATCCCATAGTTGTATTCAACAGCGTACAACCTCTAAATTTAAGATTTAAAATTGTTACAAGACTAGACTAAGAAGTTGCTGTACCTACCTTAATGGAAATAAAAAAAATTATTAATATTATTTAAAATTATTTATTAGTTCCGGGAAATCTGTTTGTTCGGCATTTGTTTGCCCTTCCGTTGGACGATCCCTTGTATGACTTGGGACCATCTCAATCTCTTCCTTGTGTGCCGGCGTGGCTGTTCTGTTTCCATGAAGTAGACGAAGGCAGCGTGCTCGACTCTGGACGTATCCCCATATGCTGAGTATTGTTGCACAGGTTATCATACAGCCGTACAGGACGTAGAGTGATGTTGCTCCGCCTCCACGGAATTAACCATTTGTATGTCCTGTTGTTCTTTAACCAGCACAATTTTTCTCTTCAGACTCTTTAGTTGTTCTTCATGTGTTTCAAGTTCCATATTTGTTATAGTACTATTGCTTGTTAATATTTCGTTAAGGTCTATCTGTGGTACGTAGATCTCTTGCTCATTTCCTAATTCAATACTGCTTTGCATATTGTAGTTATAGTGCATGAATCAGATGTTTTTCGCCGCGCATCATGCAACCAGTCGCTAAGGTAATTATGCCTGTATTTTGTAATGTCTGTGACGTAATTCCAGCAGGACAGAAAATGCGCATAGTGCATTCCTCGCAACACGTAAACAACCAAGCCCCCTTGCTGTGTAGTTTTTTCCATTCATTGCTGCAACTTGATACCTCAATGCGGCAGGTTGTTACTCCTCGATTGTTTATTATGTCTGCTTCGCACATTTTTGTGGCTGTTTTTATACCGTATATAGGTAAGTCAAGGTTGCACAGCAGCAGCTGATTTGTGTTTACTTGTGCGCATGATGAGAGGTGTTGTTGATCCAGTGGTATCATCATGTCCAGCTTCAAGTTAATGGCGATGTATTTAGTTGTTGGTATTATGTTAACCATGGAGGCTCCCTTTATGTTGCGGATTGGGATGACTTCCGTTAATTCGTACTGTTCGTCTGCTACTTAAGGGGTTTTTTACTTCGAATATGATGTAATACAATACAATTCAATTTATTTCTCAAACTTCATTTGTACATTACATCAATGTGGTCTCGACCCCTGAACTAGGACAACCTGTATGACAGGGGTCGAGGTTCATCCGGTTACATGGATCAGATTGAGGAATTTATAGACAGCGATTACTGCAGCTTATATTTAGAGGCACAATGGTTTGCTTAAAGCAGAACACTAAATACAAAAAAAAAAAAAAAGTTAACAATGAATTAATCTTCGGTTTGTTTTCCTTGCACGCTTGCTAGTTTATACATTTAAAGCAGAATACTAAATACAAAAAAAGAAAAAAAAAGTTAACAATGAATTAATCTTCGGTTAGTTTTCCTTGCACACTTGCTAGTTTATACATTTCCCGGATACACTTGAACTTGTTTGAGCAGGGGAGAGATAATCCTTTTGGGACTTGTCCTGATATGATGTTCAACTGTTTTTCGAATGCATCTGGTTTCAGTAGGTGAGTGTCGACCTTGCCATGGCGAAGATGTGTAATTAGGCTGATCAACATGTCTTGTATTCTCCGCAAGTTTGCTACCATCATGTTAGCGGCGAGTGCAGTGGCAGTAAGGAAAGTTGCTTGCTCTTGTTCGGTTTTCAGTTGTTGCAGCGAGTCTCTGAGACTTTTGTTGATGACAATGAACTGTCGGTTCATTACTTGCTCGTTCCTCTTCAGGAGGTTATATTCTCCTTCGATTATGAAAGTATGTTGTTTGTACAGATTGTACAAGTGGTCTTCGTTGCTGTGTAGTAATTTGATGTCCTTGTTGTATTTTTCGGCGAATTTGTCATCAAGTACACCAAAGAGAGAGTTGGCAATGTTTCCAATTCCGTTTATGAGATCTCGCTTGCTGCGTATTCCGTGGTCGGATTGTAGTACTTCGTTGTAGTGTTTGAGCTCGTTTAGTTCGTGCTCGAGTTGTGTGGATATAGTCAAGTACGCTATATTTCGTTGGCAAAGTCCGTGTAGTTGCTGGACATATTGCTCAACGGCAGAAATGCTTTTCCAGTAAGTCGACATGTTATAGTACACCACCAGTCTCCATTCGTCTTGTATTATCTGTAAGTCTGCGGCTTTGTCAAAGTATACTAGATGGGTCGGGTCTAGGGTTGTTACATTAACGAGTTGTGGCTTGGCCGGTGTCACACACGTAACCATGAGTACTAGTAATGTGCTTAGGTACTTGAGGACATTACAGCTGGAAACACCCTTCAGTTCCTGTCTTGGGCTCATCCGACGTTGTCGTTGTGATGTTGATGCGGTCCCGTTGCTCTGGCTGGCAAAGGATCCGATCCCCGACACAGTTGAGTTTTGGTTGCGTCGCGGAAGGCCAAGTCGTTGCACAGCAGATTCTGTTATAAGGTTCAGTTGGGAGCCTTGGTCTAGAAGACATCTGAGTACGGTGTGCGTGTTGTTGTTCGTCACGTTGTCGGTCAGTCGGCTTGACGACAGAGTCGCTGACGAAGTATCACGGGCTAGGTCATGTAGCGTGGTGTGATGTGTGCCGTTACACACTTTGCATCTTTTTTGCGAGTTGCATTTCTTTCCGTTGTGTGGATACATGCAGTTTTTGCAAATGTTCAATTGCTCAATTGTCCTAATTTTTATGTCTGGCGTCATTTCTTGAAACTCTTTGCAGTGTAGCAAGATGTGGCTTGTTTTGCAAACTGGACAATTTCTGTCGGAGCTTGTATGGTTTGCCTTGGGGTGGCGCCTGTATCTGTTGTACGCATCCCTTTGCACTGTTGTCGTCGAGGCCCCTTTATTTGGGAAGACGTCGGCGTCTGTTTGTTTGTTGGGTTTATTTGTTTTCTTCACAACGGATTTGAGCGCCGTAAACTTTCCCTCGACGAACTGGATGAATTCCTTGAAGTCGCGAAGTCCTCTTGGATTTTTCCTCACCTCCATGTAGTCGGAGTAGGTCTGAGTGTCCAGTTTCGCCTTCAGGATGTGCACAATCGGGTCCCATGTTGTCGTGTCGATGCCCAAGTTACGCAACGCGTGCACGGTTTCGAGACTGGTGTCGTGTAGGCGCTTCAACTCGTAAGCGTTTTGGTGTTGAATCGTATGTTGACTCATCAAAACTTGCATTTGTTTGGTGAAGAGCATCTGCAAGTTATTGTACCTATGGTGGAGTATTTCCCAGCAGGAGTCGTAGTTGCTTTCGGAAACTGGCAGATGTTGCACAAGGCGCTCAGCCTCTCCTTTTAGCTTCCCTTTCAGGTGTTGCATCTTCTGCCCCTTCGAGAGGGAAGGGTTGTTGTGAATAGCCGCGATATATAGATCGAGGAATGTCGGCCATTGTGTGTAATTACCCGAGAACATCGGTATTTCGATCCTAGGCGCGCTGTCCCGTTGTTGGACAGCGTGGTTGAGTTTGCGGTTGAGGCTTCGCTTCGCGTTGTCGTACGTTTCTTCATACTGCGAGAACTCAAGCTCGTAGTTTATGTCGCTACCGACGAGAATGTTATCGAGCTGCCCAGTCGCTCTCCAGCGAGATTCGAGGATCCTGAGCTTGTCTTCTATCTCCCGTTTTTCAATAATGTCAGCGGTACACAAGTTGCTGGTGAAACGGGAGAAGGCTCTGAAGTTGGTTGCTTGTTGCCTTTTGAGTTCGTCCGATCTTGACAGGGCTCCAGTGTTCTTGATCTCTTCTTCGTGGGGACTCGCGAGTTCCGCAGTGCTTGTAGGCCATGTTTGCAGCTTATGTTGTATGTTCGAGTAGTCCGCCTTGACCCTGTCGTACACTTTTATATGTCGGTCCGATCCATGGCGCCCTGCAGCACGCCATGATTCATTTCGAACTCATTCCAGTGCGCCTGGAGAGTATCCAGTCTGCCCCGGATGTATGTTGCGGTTTTGTGGTCAGGGCCATCCTTTCCGAAGTTGACACCAATTTTCCGGATGCCCTCTGCGATGATTCCCTGCCGCTTGAGAAGTTCTTGTTGTCTAGCGTCCATAATTGTTGCACGGATATGTATGCGTGTTGTGGATGGACGTTAGCTCTGTTGACTTCACTGCTGAGACGTTGTAGGTAATTCCCGAATCACCAAACGTTGATTTTTCCCGTGGCGATCGCAGGGTGCGAAGGAATCTCTCCGTACAGTATTGTGCGCCTTCTCAATCTGACTGGGGCGATCCGCTTGTGGAAGACCAGTCAAACCGATTCGCTATCGTAAGTAGAAACACTTCGTACCTGCTCGACTTCCAGGACTGTTTGCTCCAGTAGTGGCGATCCGGCTCGAAGGACCAAAAATGTACGGGCACTAGCTCCGCACACTGAGATGTATTCTGTAGTTGGACGAATCACTCGGGATGTGTACAGGAAAATAAACTCACTGTTTTGTGTCCGATAATGATTGACAATTTATTAGGTAAAACAATAAATTATATAATACCAAAAGTAGGTGACTTGTGGCGGGCGTAATAACCTAGTCAGCAAATACACATAAATCGGTGAGTTAGCAACTGCTTGTTCAGGTAAAAACTAAAACAATTGAAATCATGTGGCGATGCTCGTACAGCACCCTACTATATAACATCGTAGGTATACCAATAAAGCATCTGTTACCAATGCATTCAATTTTCTGATTCATGAATAGAAAACGTGATCACAATATTTTTAAAACCTATTCATTAGGACCATTTAAATGAGTCTAAGCATGAAACGAGTGCTGTAAGTGAGGAGTCGGGTATCCTATAGATACCGAGTTATGATGAAGCATCAGGTCAAAGTTACTGGTCTACCTATAATCTGTTCAAAGAAACCATTCCAGTGAGCCCAAACACGACACCTCTGCTGTAACTACGTGATTAGTTTGTTATTCTGCAGCGGTCAAGGATACCATGTTCTTGCAATCACAGAATACCAAAGGATATTGCTACGCGTCCGTACATCGTTTGCCTAAGAACCAATGGAGACGTGAATTTACTTTCTGTGTTCTAAATAATGCATATATTCGACTGAAACTAAGTAAATTAAAATAATGGACACTTTTCAGAATTGTAAAAATCTAAAATGCTTACGAATTTTGAGGTTATAGGTAATTACACTTTCTCAAACATGCTTGGAAATGTGAGGATTATTTTGACAACCTTCTTCGAGATAAATCAAAATTATTGCCGTACTGGCCGAGCAGCTCCAGCGGCCGGCAAAAGTTGTATGAAAATCCATAATATATCTATCGTGTTTTGCTGCCAAATAAATTACATACTAAACTCATATCTATCGTGTAATTTAAAAATGAAACGATCTTATATTGCGAAAAATGGCAACCAAGGAGGTAACTTATCAAATGTTTTATAATTTCGAACGGGCTTGCAAACAGAAAGCTTATTATTGAAATAAAAAATTAACACTTTTACGCGGGAATTATTATTGTTGTTGGTTGTTCGACATTGATTTTGAAAAATGATTGTATTTTAAATTTCCGCGCATTTTTTGAGAAAAGTACTATACAAGCCTTGGCCTACGTCTAGAAAAGCCAAAAGGTAGACGCCCACGACTGTTAGTTAAAGATGTACCATCTTCAATGGATGATGGCGCTTTTCTAAATGCGCTTTACCGCCAAAATATTAAAGATGAGCTGCAAATAAAAGAGGAAGACTTTATAAAGTCTACCAAAATTATCCGTAGGCGCACGTTAGATAACGGTCGTAAATGGATCGGGATAGAAATAGAGCCTGCCGTACGTAAGCACTTAGTGTCTACCAAGGATAAATTATTTATTGATTGGGCCACCTGCCGTTTTATTGATGATGTCGAAGTTGCCCGGTGTTTACATTGTCAACAGTTCGGTCACGTTAAGAAACACTGCGTTAATAAAGAACCTACCTGTGCTAATTGTTCAGAGACACACGAAACAAATGACCCGCACAAGGACGACTTAAATTTTAAACCGACTTGCTTGGCGTGTAAACGCTTTAGAAAACCCTGTGATCATCGCTGCGGATCTCAAGAGTGTACTACCTACAAACTGAAACTCGAACAATTGATCCTAAACAGCAACTATTAATAATGGATAGTTTAACCATATGACAATTAAACCTACATAACGATAGGGTGGTGACATCTGAGCTGGATAAATTGATTGTGGATTATAATCTAGATATAGTACCTGCACAGGATTGTACAGCTGGGCAACAATTCGCGAGCCGGAATTTATGTTTCGCGTTTTTCGAGCTTTTATAAAAAAAAAACTATTTATAAAAATTTGTATATAAATAAATTTTTTATCTATCTATCTTCTATCTATACTTATAATAAATCTGTAGAGAGGTCAATTCTGTACATGAAACATATTTCCAAAATAACTATCAGGGGGTGATTAGGGATCGATACTGATGCCAAAAATGCAATCAGTAAAATTTTTGTCTGTCTGTCTGTCTGTCTGTCTGTCTGTCTGTCTGTCTGTCTGTATAACCGTTATAGAAACAAAAACTACTCGACGAATTTTAACGAAACTTGGTACAATTATTTTTCATACTCCTGAGCTGGTTATAGTATACTTTTCATCACGCTACAATCAATAGGAGCAGAGCAGTGAAGGGAAATGTTGGGAAAACGGGAGAAGTTACTCCATTTTTTAAGCTTCAGTCGCGTGTGCAACCTTAATGGCTAAAGCTACACAGAAATCATGTATGACGGAAATGTTTTCCTTAAAATTATATAAAAAATATCCCACGACAGCATATGTCTATTTTTTATGATTGACGCACAATAACATGTGTAACTGCCGTTAGCTTAGCAGTTCGAAGCTTTCTGATTATATTTGTCTACTGTTACGTTTATAACAATCTCAGTCATCCCTAATTAAAAAAGTTAACATTATAAACTTTTTCATAAAAAAGAGTCATAGAAATCGGTACAGAAACACCAAAGTTATACATGAAATACGCTAATAATAATAAGCCATCGCGCGTGAATACTGAATCATGCTTTAAGGATTATTTTTGTATAATGTCGTGAACGCACAGGCAGGCGGCTTGCTTGGCACCTAGAGGCTAGCGAGTAGCTTCGTAAAACGGCTTACGACAGTTTGCAATATCCTTTAATATAATATCGAGGGGAAGATGATTATAATTTCGCTTTACACCAAACGAGTAATATTATAAATGTGAAAGTTTGGTTGTTTGTTACTCAATCACGCCAGAACGGCTAAACGGATCTTAATGAAATTTAGAACAAAGATAGATTATAGTCTGGAATAGCACATGAGCTACTTTTCATCCCGGGAATATGTTCCCAAGGGATCACGCGGGCGAAGCCGCTGGCAGAAGCTAGTAGTTTTATAATTTTATTTTAAGTTACATCTATTTGTAATCTCATGACACCCCATTGCGCCGTGGCGGAAGTGTCATCGCTTACCTTTAAGGTTTACGTTGTGAGCTGCTACTTTCAGTATTCAGACCCTGTTACTCCTCATATACATACTCTCCGTCACGTCTTGCGGTCGCTCGCAGGCTGCAAAGTTATAGTTGGTGCTGACGTAAATGCATCTTCTTCCCTGTGGTATGGCAAAGTTCGGGCCACTGATTACAAACGACGTTGTGCTGTTGAAGATTTTATTGCTGAGATGAACTTATCAATTCATAACACCCCAGATGCACCACCTACTTTTTGTAGCCAATTGGGCGAATCTTGTATTGACGTCACACTTTCTAGTGCAGACGTACGCCTGGATAGGTGGCGTGTTCTTCCTGACGCGTCTTGTAGTGATCATCGCCTGATCGTGTACGAATTTGTTCCTTTGTTTACTCATGGTTCCTCACACTTAATTGGAAATTTTAGATATAAAAGTAAGGGCGCGAATTGGGAATTTTTTAGCTCACTTTTTGCTTGTCATGCCAAAGACTTCATTCGCGATGGACTGTCAGCTGAGGAAAGTGCTGACATAATGTCAGACACCTTCACTTACTGTGCTGACATAGCTATCGGTCGTGCATCTATGACCAATATTCGTAGATGTGATTGGTGGAGGGACTACCTTGTTGAACAACGTAAAAGCTATCGCAGAGCGCGTAGACAGCTTAATAAGCTTAAAAAACGTAATGTTACTGGAGACCTCCTTAATTATGCTTTAAGTACTTTTAGGGTTGCCAAGTCTCGCTACAGATCATCGGTTGAAAAATCTAAGGGTAATTTACTCCAGAAAGTTGTTGATAAACTTGATAAGGAGGGTCCGTGGGCTCCTTTGTATCACGAGTTTAAGGCCAATAGATCGGTCGACCTTGCATACGTTCAGAACATTAAAGTAAATAATAAACATACCACCGGCATCGAACAAACAACTGATATTCTGCTTGATTCTCTTATACCAGACGATTCCTCAGTAAATGATAATGAATACCATCAGCAGATCAGAGCGTGGGCCGCAGTACCACCTGAATCACCAGAGTCAGACCTTCCGTCCACTGACGAATTCATAAACGTTGTCAAGAGACTACCTCTCGACAAATCATCCGGTGAAGATAAAATATCTAATAGAATGATTATAGAAGCGTGTAAAACAGCGAGTGACGCGATATTATCAGTATATATCCGATGCATTGCGGAAGGTATTTTTCCTCGAATATGGCGACAAGGCTTTATACGCGTTATTCCGAAGAGTGGCGACAAGCCCCCAGACGACCCTAAGTCATACTGGCCCATAACACTACTCCCATCTTTGGGAAAACTTTTAGAGCGACTGATTGTTCCGCGCTTGTTACCGAACGGACCTAAATTTCATAAAAATCAATACGGTTTTACTATTGGAAAATCCACTGTAGATGCGGCACTATCTGTCCGTAAAATTGTCAACTCATCGGAACATAAATACGTGGTTGGAATCCTGCTCGACATTTCTGGCGCTTTTGATAACGCATGGTGGCCGATGTTACTACTTAAAATGAAAACCCGTGGTTGCTACAAAAACATCTATAAAATGATTTGTTCGTACTTTCTAAATGGCTCCGCGAAACTCAAACTTGGACATCATTTCATTACTAAGTCTCTAACCATGGGATGTCCTCAGGGCTCAGTTATCGGTCCATATATATGGAATTTTGGCTACGATGATTTCCTAGCGCTTCCGCTCCCGTACGGCTGTTCATTAAGAGGGCCCTTCCCGATCCGTCCATCGTCAACGCAAGCATGGTTGAAAAGCTTGTTGTTTCATCTAGCGCAGTGTATGAAAACTAACAAGCAATGAGAAAGCGATAACAATGAACGAAATATAGTGTTCGAAACTTTCATAAAACTTGTTCCAGGTAATACGTGTTTTTGAATAAGCCTTACAAGTTTGTGATAAAAGTATTTGTCTTTTAGAATCTCCATTACGTGTGCAAGGTTTCTATCAAGATATTTTCTTTAGTTTTACAATAATGAGTACACTATGAACGGCCAAAGTTCAGGTAAAATTTGTGCAAAACAGCCGATTTTCGGAGGCTTATACTGAATTTGTTAGTACAAATTTTTATTTTTTGCTTTGATAGAAACCTAGATATTGTGCGCAAGACATTTATTAGTAAAACAATAAAAGATAGATTTATGTTTCAACGGCATAATCACGTATGAGCGTTTGTATGAAAAGTATGACGGGTTGGCCGCTCTTAACCGGTTACGCGGACGATGGCTTGCTGCCCATTCAGGCAAGTACTCGGGCTGGACTCGAGAACTTGGCTGACACATGCCTATGTTTAACATCACAGTGGGGCGATCGAAACCGTCTGACCTTTGCACCGCATAAAACCTATCAACTTCTTTTAAAAGGAAACCTTAAATCCTGGTCCAGCATTAAATTTAATAACGTACCCGTTAAACGGAAAGAATCCGTGTGCTACTTCGGTATGCTACTAGAAAGGAACTTTTCATTTATTGAGCATATAAAAACAGTAGGAGAAAAAGCAAAAAAGAACTTCTACGCCTTGACGAGAATATCTAAGGCTACTTGGGGCCTATCATTTCAAACCTTAAAAACTATTTATGGGGCTACTTACTTGGGTTGTATGTGCTACGGGGCACCTGTCTGGGCCGATAAGGCCACCATAGGGGCGGTTCGACGTAAATTACTTCAAAACCAGCGTTTGGCTTTGATATTCTTGTGCAAGGCGTATAGGACGGTTAGTACTGAAGCCTTACCAGTGCTGGCGGGTGTTCTCCCAGTAGATCTGGAGGTGCAGCGGCGTGCTGCAATGTACTACTATGCTAGAAAGATCACGGACCCAGAGTTTTTACCGCAGCGCGACCGTGCTAAAATCTCTAGATTACTAAAACCCAAGACTGATGGCAACTTTAAGAGTAAATTATTTTCCTTTAGGCTTGTGGCTTCACCTTTATGTCAATGTTCTACAGCTGAACTTGAATACGAACAATCTGCACATCACGTCTTATGGGAGTGTATTCTTTGGCAGACTGAACGTAATATTATATATGTTAAATAGTATTCAGGTTACATCTGGGGTAGTTTACTATACGGACCTTGTAGAAACCAGAACAAATTACCGTGCGTTCAGGCGATTTTGCCATACCTATTACTGGAATCAAAAGTAGCTCACAATTTAGGACCCATTAATTTCAGTTTTAATTTATAATCCGTGGTGCTTCGCAACTGGGCTTAACCCAGTTGTATATGTCCCTTGGTGCCTATTGGCCTAACTCAAATCTGTCTCCTGCTTGATAAGGAGGGAAGTGGAAATTATATTTATTTTTTCCTACTCCTCCGCTGTACTTTCTGATTAATTTCGATGCGGGATCCAAGACAGTTGAATCGTTTCTCCGGGACTCGTCGGGCTTCATTAGCTCGGCGTTTTTCTGGTGGTCGCCACTGTTGATTCTGGCTTTCAGGAGTTGCAGTGGTTGGGAATGTGTGGTGGGCTTGTCCCAAAAAAAAAAATACAAGCCTTGGCCACTACTAGGCATTGATGGACGAATGTGTGCCTCGGCTATGCCTCGTCTCACATCCTACACGTCTTCCATCAATGCCTCTTTTGCTGGCCTCTGCAGTAATGTACTAGATTGGTTTGTTGCCAATATATTGTTTCACCAACAAAATGTGTGGTATAGAGTAGTGTTAGTATGTTCTTTATGTCAGTGTCGATGTTGCTCGCGTCACACAGCGCTGCTAACCGCTTTATTAGGTATTTTTGTATCTAAAAATCTTACTTGTAAATCAAGCGCTGAGCTTTGTTTCACTTTGAAAATAATGGCGCCGGGTATTTAAGCCGAAATGAATTATTTACTTTTTAAAATGTTTTCGTAATTATAAAGTGTCCGTTCTATTCTAATAATTAAAATGTAAATTAAAAAAATAAAAGAAGGAGTTATGGTATTGGTTTGGTATTGGAATTGGTTCAGCTGTTTAGGAGCCAGTGGAGCAACAATGCCACAGACAGACACAGATACTGTAAAGGTACGTCTAACTTAAAGTTATAACACCCCTCTTTTAGATCAGGGGTTAAAGATTGTTGCTGTTAAGATGTTTTGGAGGATTGTTAATATAATGATATTGTTAATGATATTATTTTTAAAACAGGAATTCGGGTAGAACATGACCTAGATTAAGATTCCATTATTTATCCCGGTAGTACCTATGTTCCAGAGCGGGGATACCTGCTCATACTTTTCGAATAACACGTGGCCCAAGCCGTTGGCAGTATCTAATAGGTACGTGAATGTTCTTTTCCAGTAGTTTTTTTAGTTATTTATGTATCAGGAAAATACAATAGACCTTATTTAATGTACCTACATGTTGATGTTGATACCTAATTATGCATTCATTAGTATCGGATCTATCTAAGCATATTAATCACCAGCGCTGGTAGGTATACTGACCGCAGAGAAGTCAACAAAGTTTTGATTGCGTCAGTCAAACTCTACACCGGATATATTCTATAATAGTAAAAAAGGATTTGCTGAGAACTCAAATATGACACACATTGATATCTAGACAAAATTATTTTTCTAAACAAGTTTTGCGTAACAAATGCGTGCGTACGTAGTAAAGAGAGCCGTAATTATCGAGAACAATATTTATTTATGTGTCTAGAAGTTTCAACTGTCTGACGTTAATGTAACGTAAAACCACAGTGGTTTTTACGAGCGATAAGCTAAACGGCAGCACTGAGGCGTTGGACCTCAAAACTCGAACAGTATTACAAAAATAGCCAACCATTCTCTTTGATATTACTTAGCAGATTCTTAATTCGAATTTAAGTAGCGGATTTCAAACGATGATTGGCAGAGATTGCCTAGTAGGCCAGTCACCGTAGACAAATAGAGATAATTGGACCATCCTGATTTTTTAGGTGATCGTTAGCATAGATGTCAGTAGTGTCATCCCAATTTTTCAACCTCGAAAGACATGTGCTAACTGCGTGGTGCTCAGAAAACTTCTTAATTTTCGATTAAACGGTGCTTCTACGGAGAAAGGTAATCGGAATACTTTTAAAGTAGACGAAATTTGCTACAATTTAACTGGTACACTGTAATATACACTTTAATATTGTTGACGTACATCACTTCAAACATAGCAATTTTTTTCCAAAAAGTTCGAAATTTAAGTTTTAGGTTTAAAGTTGGGATAGGCTATATCGTTACATAACCATATATTATTATTTTTGCATAAAAACTTCAAAGAACACTTCAATGACTACACGGTGACGTATAAATTACTCATGTAAACTTTTCCGTCGTGAAACTATAGGTAATTTTTAAAGACTCACTCTACAAGGATAGTCGTAAGAGATGAAGTCGTAAGTAAACCAGTTGATTCAACGGTTTAACTTTTTTATGTTCAGAAAAGTAACTAGTTACAGTCAACATCGATTTCATAGTCTTAATTCACGTTCTCTATACTAAAACTGTTAGTATTAGTAGATTTTGTTTAGGGGATCATGGCTGAAAATCCATAACTTCGGTACCTACTCAAAAATAGTCACCTAAGTCATTAACTTCGAACATACTGACAATTACAAGGAATTTTTTGGGAAGCTCTTTTAACTGGTATAACTTATGGTTATTATGAACTGAACAAAAACCTTAACTTTGGAGTAAAATTTTCCACATTTTAAGGTCATTATCTCCAAACGGACCCTAAATTACAAATAAATAAATAAATAATATCCTTGGACATTTCACACAACGCCATATAGTCCCAAGCTAAGCAACCTAATGCTTGTGTTATGGTAACGATATGGCTGATAAACTACTTATATACATTTTTTTTTGTAAATACATACATATTATAGATAGAAAAACACCCAGACTCGGAACAAATACTTGTAGGTCGTACAAATATTTGTTCCGTGCGGGAATCGAACCCGCGACATGTTGCGCAGCAGTCAATCGCTCAACCACTGCGCCAACCGTGTCGTCAAATAATAGTTATGTTTATAGCAAACCTCCTTTTTAATAGCTCTTTCAAACGGTGACTATAATGATGCTAAGGGGCGCTAAAAATCCTTAACTCCTGAATTCAAAATTATTTGTCCATTCAAGTTTAATTTCATTTATTAATTCGAACGAATTTACAATTGAGAAACTCGAATAAATAGCACATGATCTTCTAGAAAAGGGGCTTTCCAACCGTAAATGTCTTAAAGTTATTGAACATTCGGGTATCTTCCCATAGTTGGATGATCATTTTCTATGGTTATTGAAAATATTAATTTATATTAAGCCGTGTTTCTGTTGCAGAAGTCAACTGAGGTCCCGTGAGCACGTAACGTAAATAATTTCTCTTAATTTTCTTCCATATTTGAATAGTCTCATAATACGTGCAATATTTAAGATCGATAAATTAATAATATATTTTTAATTGTACTCGATTTAATTAAATATGATAAGAAACTTTTTCCACTGAGCTATCTAACATTTATTTCGAAAGTCCAGCAAAAAAATGGGGCTCTGACCATTTTTTAAACTAAAATTTAGATTTTTTTGTGAAAAATGGTTCGTGTTTGATGTGCTATGTTATCTTGGTTGCACTCAATTGTAGCAAATTTTATCTATTTTTCTGGTTTTCTTTTTAGGTAGAATTTACCGTTTAGGAAGATATAATAAGCTAAAGTCTGAAAAATGACTGAACATTTTAAAATTTTGAACTTTGAAGTTTTCAGACCGGGAGGAGTCATTTGACGATTTCCCATCCTTAAAAAAAGAGATTGCCTATGGGCTAAGGCATTATCTACCGGTCAACTTCTGGGTTCTAAATTATTATTTATTTGTTAAAGAATATAAACGATTCGATTTTTTTATCATGTCTTACTGCAAGTTCGATTTACACGAACCTATGTTGTTGTTAGTACCTATATCCTAGATAACTAACGAATTAACGATGAGCGAGAACGTCATATTCAAATGTAGACGTTATGATGGGGTTTGGAAGATGCATAGATAAATTAGAAATATTTTAGTTTAAGGCGACGTTGCAGTACTGTGTGTAGGTATGAAGGCACGACCTCACCCCCCGCAAAAACGCGATGAGTGTCGGCAGCGAGACGAACGTAGCGCCGCGCGGTGGGGCATTTAGCGTGTGATGGTTTGTGATGCTCCTCTAAAGAGCCTTTAAACTACATGTCCATTTTTCAAACCACAATACTGTATCCACTACCTACTGAACGTAAATCAAAATAAGTCAAAGTTCGGGTTAACCCATTATCTTTTATCATTGTCTTTCACAAAAACAAACAACATACAATAATGAAATGCGTAGAAAGAACTTTGATAAAACAAACTAACGCTTTTACGCATTATTATCATTTTCTAAGTAGGCCCTAGAAATAAATAATGTGTCATCCAACATTACTTATTATTTGTCATGTGTCCGTTTGTACGAGTTGGTATCTACTAGGTCATTATTGTTATCCGTTTAATCTTCAGGGGGGGCTTGTCATAATAATACCAGAATTGTATAAAGTAGGTAGGTACTTGTCGTAATGAAATGGAACCTAATTAACTCTATAGTAAAAACTAGCACTTCGCCCGCGACTTCGTCTACACATTAGTAGTAGTAGAAGATTTCCCTCCTTTTCTCTCCTTAAAGATTGATTTTCCTGAAATCCCGTTTTTAGTGTCTCACATAAAACGATTCCTCCCGCTCTGGACGGAGCTGAAGGGCTTGTTTGCCTCTCTGACTAAAACCCACCCGTGTTCTTCTAAACTTCTTCTTTTCATTCCAAGACCGCTGTGTTACACACATGTGGCCACTTATTCCCTACTTATCTCTCCTCACCTATGTCATAAAAAGAAGCCATGAGCAAAATTTTTTTTCCTGGACTTATTAGTTTCGACCGTGCGTTGATATGGAGGAGTCAAAGGTTTAAGCTGAAAACCAGCTAGCCAACCAGCTAGAAAACCAACTAGGGCACCTAAGCATAATGCTGACGCTTGAACCTTTTGCTTCCGGTATTATAGTTTTGTGTATGTACTAATACTACTAGCTGTAATACTGGAGACAATAAACGTTATTCTATTCTATTCTATATGTTAGTCAATCCCAGTTGCCCTTTTATATTCGATAGGTATAGGTAGCTTTTGCCCATGATTTCGTACGCGCATATCCCGTTCCGGTAGGAATCTCGGGAAGTCTCTATCGGATAGTGCTCTCCAACACTCTTCAAGGAAGCTACATGCCATTTTTTTTACTTTTTAGTACTACTAGCTTCGGCTGTGCGTCTGTAAGCCGCTCAGTAACGGAAGATTTTTATACCTACACCTACATTTAAGTATTGATTGGGACGAATAAGGAAATCACAATTTCCTAACACAACACACAATTTTTGTTTTGATAAACACGTTGATTTTAATCAGTGTCTCCGTTGGTATGTTATTGTGTAACTAACAATGCCAAGAAAAACAAGTAAGTGAATATTGGGATAAAATCTTAGATTTATAAAACCGATTTGCATTGATAAGGTTTATTAGAATATTTTTATTAAGTATAGCATATCTCAAATGACACGACATTTTGAGAAAAGGTCAATTACACCGGTATTCAGTTATTATATTCTTATAGTAGGTATCAAATATATTTTCATGTTTAGTGCCAAGTATTGCATAATAAGGAGAGAGAAAAGGCACAGCTCTATTTCTTATTGAGCACTTCTTCCTCTAACATATTATATACAACGCGTAGCAGAATAAATGCAATACCTTAAAAGGAGTCATTACACTTATCATTATTAACAAATTTTTCTATGTGTCCGACTGCTCCATACATTTCTGCGCGCATAACTCAACAATATTGATCCCCATAAATAAAAATAAATAACTCATTTATTGCAGATATATCGAATCCATAGTTTGTTAGTAAAATGCAAACTTAAAAAACTAATGTGTAATGTTAAAAGAAAAAGAAAAAATAAGAAAAAGAAAGAAAGATGAAAGATGAAAAAAGAAAAAAAATGAAGAAAGATGTTCATAATGATGAGTAGGTAGGTACAATTATTATACCTTTTATGGTAGGTAAATCGCTTATTCTGTTACACGTTGTATAAGCATCTCTTTTTCTGTCAGCCAGAACTAGTGAACTGCCCCACTTCTGGGCAAATTCTCCATTGATTGATTCCTTCTGTTTCTCTCTTTGTTCTTCCCACCAATTTCTGTCTTAAGTGTGTAAAATAAATTATTCATAATATTGGAAATAGTTTGTAAATATTGTTGTTGTTTAAATTCTTATAACTAGATGTAGATAGGTACCTCACCCCGGAAATAAAGACGGTTAAGAGGGCGTAGCGAGTAATATCGACTACTCCGCTTATCTCCACCTTGTGAACATAGGTCTCTTACTATTTACGCCACAAAGCTTAGTTTTCCGCCTTCCGCATTTAGTGTATCCTAGACCCTAGTCAGCTTTTGGTCCACCTAGCCAAATACCTATACCTAAGTCTTACGGTTATCAAATGAGTATTTTTAAGGCACTTGTCCCACCGCGAGGAAGCAATTAGCTTTCGACTATTTGCTCGATGATGAAAGGAACAAAAGATATCTCGTGGGAGTAAAACAGACATATACTTGCATATTCGAAAGCTGGCTGTTCATAATGCCGGCGAGCGGCTCTTAGGCGGCTCCTCTAGTTGATCGCAGCGACACTCGCTCGGCGATGCTCGCTTGGTGGTCAGAACTCACCAACCTACGGTAATTTATACGTATAGTGCGGGCCAGAGCAGTATTGTCAGTAAAAGCCTGTCGCACTCGCGTCAAAACTTTTCACTCGCTGCTCGCCAACTCGTTTCGAGTTTGAAGCTTTACTATCTACCCGCTGGTCGCCGGCGGTGAGACAAGTGCCTAAATCAAGAACTTACCTATCGCTTGTAAAGTAGAGACACTGCTTTAATTGGGCAGCATTCTAAAATCCTGGAAGCATTGAATTAATCGATTTTTGATCCAAGCATCAATCTTTGTTGCCGTGCTAAAATGTGGTAGGTGCTTACTGCCAATGTATTTAGCTGCGCTAACTTAGTGGTGTACAAATATTTGTAGTTTATCTCTGTACGATGTTCATTAACTCTCAATTAATTCAGTGGGTGACCGAAATTAAGTACTCAGTGGCAAGAAGCTGACGACAATATTAAGGACAGGATATTTTGCGTTTCCCTAATACTTAGGTATCTACGTTTAAGGCCGGAATTATAATAAGTTGGTATCCTTGAACTAAGAATTTCTAAAAACTATTTGCACAGCCTTATCAGATGTCGACAGGACTTGGTTTATTTAGTTTGAATGTCTAGGACTATGATATTATTTTAACGTTTGTTTGTTTGTTCTATTATATCATTATTTTATTCGCAGACAATAATTTTCTCTACATCGCACTAAAACTCGTGACTTTACAAACTCCTATCTATACCCGGAACAAAAAAATGTAGGTACATACATAGGACCTCATAAATAAATAAAATTGTTTTGCACTAAAATTAAACCCGCACCCGACTGACTCAGACACAGCCCGATTTGCTGCCGTCAAATAAATTCATAAAAGAAAACATAAATCAATTAAAAACTACACTTTCAAAAGGTAAAAACAAAATGATGTAACATTTGACCGAGTGCAATCACAAGTACCTACCTACTGAAAAAGTCGTAAAAACAAAATCTTAATTTAAATAATTAAAAAAATAGATTAAACGCTTATTTTTCATCGATAAGCGAGGACGTACCCGTCCACTGATCACTGGCTGAAACTAACACACCCAGTGAACTTGTACCACGATAACTGTATATTCAAAGCGACCACTGACTCAGTGTATAAAACTCACGAAGGCAATCGTCCGGCGCATTACATGCTCGGACATCAACCAATAAACACCTACGCTAAATTTTTTATTAATAACAGTCGATTGAATAAGTGCAGTGATGGCTCCTATTAACGCAAATGACATAAATGACGCGAAGGCTTTTGTGCCGGCGAAGAAAGTTTTACCTGAAGTCGAAACGGACGGTGCCAATGGAAATGGAAATGGGAATTCGACTAAAGGGTATGTACCAGAGGTACTCTGTCGAGTTGTTTACAAATACTCAGGTCTAGTGTTGTTGTAGTTCAAGTTGTATGTCCTGTATTTCAAAGAATATATTTCTAGTGTTTAATAACAAATAAGTTGATTGTAATTTAATTTCTAATTAAACAGTTGATCTAATATTAAACTTGCCCACTACTTTTTAAACAATTTGCAAAGCAATTAGGTTAGCAATTTGCAAACCAATCAATTTTGATCAATCAATGACGTGCCTTTCACCAAGGCTTCCCGCCAAACTTGTACCTAACCGTTTTCCATTCATCAGAACTTATAGATAATTTCTAGAGAGATCTATTGTGACTCTAACGATTCAATAGACGTTAACAAGGGTTAAACGATAAATGAAACAATAATAACAATCAATCGCAGTGTTCACAAACTTCTCCATCCTTGAGAATTATCCGATCTATCAATTACCTACTTACATCAACAGACCGATAATTGTATACGGTCGTGTTCTTAGCTAGCGCTACAACTTCTAGAATAGTTGGACTATTGCGTGAAAACCTTATCTAATTATTGTTTGACAACTACTTTGATCTTCTCACTCAATTTACTGAAAAGCTAGCACTCTATTTACGCAGGGGGACACCAGCAAAGCGCATGATTCGTCATAATTATTGCGAAAACAATATTACTCAACAGCTGTAGGAAGTTGCTCATACAGCAATAAAAAAAATCTAAAACCAGATTCAAGGAAGAATTATAATGAACGAGTTTTTTCCTCGACCGAATGGCTCTGTACTGTAATGACTACAATCATCTCGGCGCCGACACGAACGCCCGGAGAGATGCAGTTTTCGAATTACGTGCAATTGACAAGCGTGTGGGGAGTCCGTAGGCTGCGATTGTTGATGACAAGTTACAAGAACTCTGACGTAGGTACATGAGATACGACAGGACTTTTTTCATTCTAGGAAATCTATAAGTAGATTAGATGCAACCTGCTGATGTAATCGTAAGTTACTCTATAATAGTGTGTTTTTATAAACGTGATTTAAAAACGGATATCAGAAGTATTTTTACTGTGGGGGCGTGTTAAGTTATCTCGGAATTATCTTGACTGATAATGGTTAAGATAAAACTACGAGTAAACAATGTCTACAGTTCTGATAAAAATTAAAAGACTGCGCCAAATTCTGCGCTGGCGTTATTAATAGGTATGGTTTTTTTTAATTAAACGAAGAGCTTGAAACATTAAAACATTGTTTAGGTATAGAAAACTGACATAGAAATTATATCAACGTGGTAAAGTACCTAGATTACCGATTAACAATAATATCTGGGTTATAGAAGTTTTAGTGTTATCAAATCAATTTCCTTTCTAAGAAAACGCCCTTAACCATTAAACAGGTCTAAGCAAATAAAATGATTAAAATGATAAGTGTAGACTATGTTCTTTTTTTCACGAGTATTACAATGATTTAGGCGTTTAGGAACTTAGGAAGCCCTACTACAGGCGTCACCGTTAAATCAGTAGATTATAAGTTTGACTTTAATTTTGGCAAACCAAGTTTCACATACTAAATCCAACTGTAAACGAACCTCACATGTTTTCGCATAAATTATGCCAAGTGCATTAACTTACTGGCGTGGCGATCAGTAGTCGGCGATTGCTGTCGAGTTCACATAAATTAGGCCGAGTCACGATGCAATTCAGCAACGCTTGCAATGGAACAGTGTCATAAACAATAATTGATCTTCTTATGGATCTGGCCATGTAGGAATCAGATAATGTAGGTAGCTGTTTAAATGCTATAAATATCCATTTATAGCATTTAAACAGCGCCCTACCCCTTATTGAAAGGCCATCTTTATCTTCCTTTCTTCGATTGCGTTACTAGCATCCTGGTGTTTCATGATGATGACGTCCATTTGCATCTTGTTTCAGATACTCTTACGAAACGCTGCTCGAGATCGCAAACTTTTTGCTGTCTCGCATATCGGTGAAACCACACATCGGCATTATTTGCGGCTCTGGGATGGGTTCGTATTGGAAAGAGGGTATATATTATTCACGCTACTAATAACTTACGAAGTTATGCAAAGGGAACCAACTAAATACAAGATGACAAAGACTCGCTTTTCACGAAACCTTAAACTAGAATTGTTTTCCTTCCAAAAAAAAAGTTTAATGAGTTAAAACGATTTCATGCATATAGGTAAAGCTTGGTGGTGGTTATTTGATTATTTCAATAATGTTTAGTGAAATCTTCACTTTGCATAACTACGTCCAGCCAAAGTAATGAGTCAAATTGCCCACTTGTTTGGTTAAATTGTTAACTAGCCGGACTCAAACGAGCATTTTCTACTTTTTCTGGCAATGCTGTGATGCAGGTGTCTATAAGCGGCGGTTAACCGCTTTCCATCAGCTGATTCGTCGACAATGGAAAATGATTCAGATCAAATTATTGTTTTGCAAGCAAAAATATGGGTAGACTGACTCTTTACTCAAAAGAGCACTTCCATAAAATTTAGTAAAAAAGTGACGCAACTACAATTTATGACTGTTATCTTCCACAGGATCTCTGGCTGAGACCATCACAGATTCAGAATCTATCTTATACGAAGACATCCCGAACTTCCCCATGAGCACAGTCGAGGGTCACCATGGTCAGCTGGTGTTTGGCAAGATCAATGGGATCCCGGTGGTAGCAATGCAGGGACGATTCCACTACTATGAGGGATACCCATTGTGGAAGGTATGTAAATATGGATTTATGAACGCAGTTTTGGTTCAAGTCTGATAAAAGGATGTTTTGCTGCAAGTCTACACAAGGACTTTTATGATACTCCGTATTTGTGTCTCCTTTTTTTTTAGGGATGGGAAATCATCAAATGACTTCTCCCGCTTTGGGCGGAGCGGAAGGGAACGCCAGAATTTTACTGACTAAAACCCATCCATGTTCCTTCATTGCCCTTTGTGTTCCGGAACCGCGGTATTTCTTTCGAATAGTCCCGCAACTCCGGCAGGTGTAGGCCCTTTTGGGCCCCTCTGTGAACTGACTCTCTTTGAGGCGCGCGTGGAACACGAACGCGCCGTCGACACGGCCTGTCGTCATAAGACGGACGGACGGCCAGCTACCCATAGCTCACCGTCTACAGGCCCGCGCCTACGGTGGCCGGAGGCCACCAGGTGGCCTCCGATGCCCGCGACGATATTTGTGTCTCCTTGGTTCATTATGTGGGTCTAGGGAGCTATTTCTAGAGCTTCAAAATAGCAAATAATAGTGTTCAACGTCATACAAATAAAAAAGTAAATAACATCATTAAAATAATGTTTCTCTTCTTGATCAAGAGCCGATATCAATGATGTAACACTTCCTAAAGTCTTACGATCATCCCTATCTACTAAACTACGTCTATAAACAAATATTCTTGTAATCTACGGAAAATTCTCGTCGTCGACTTACTCGTATCTGGATGTGGCTGATGCAAAGCGTTCTCGACCCCCAGCAGTGGGGTTATCTCTTGTTGTGAGCATTACAATGGAGAGTAACGGACACGTTAAGATAAAAACCGCGATCGACGCTCTTGTTCTTTTTATGACCGTTTAATATGTCATGAATATAAAACGCAGAAGCATTAAATAAAATAAATCTCAGCAGAAAACGACTGACATACTTTAGTTTCTTGCCAACTGAAGTAATTTTTAGTGTACGAGCATTCCGACCCATAAGGAAACCTTTATATGCAAACAAAGATGTGCAAAAGGATCACTGCACCTTATTCATCTCGGTGATTGATATCACCCTGGGCCATCAGACCCAGAAGCCTGCTGGACTTATGTGTCATAGGTCCAGCATGTTAAACAATTAACTTTCCTACCTCTATAAAAGCCTTCGGGAAAATTAACGACCGGGGTATTCCCATTTTGCACACCTTGTGTCCTGTTATGCGGTTAGATACCAATTAAACGAAAAAATAATTGTAAACATATAGCTCACGTGTGCCTCACGTTGATTGAAGATAAAAGTCTATTAGATCATGCAGGAATACGTTTGCGCGAATTGGTCAATGAAATTCTGCCAACAGTGGACCATCATCTATTGAATTACATTGTTTAACACAGCAGCTGTTCACGCGTTATCAACATGTTTTGTCATATCAGTATTCTCTACGAAATATTAATATGAATGAGCATAATAATGTAATGAACTATATGTCAGATTACTCAGAAACTCTATAGTATAATAGGCTTCAAAATGCACTGCAATTCCCGCAAAAAACGTGGATACCAAAATTAAAGTTACAGTGTATTTCTGCTATCATACGTAGTTACACCACATTATTCTGAAGATTAACGATAAAATTAACTGGGTTTACATGAAAATTTAAGACAACGCATTAATGATGACTATTTTCATAAATTCCAGTGTTGCCTACCAGTTCGTGTGATGAAGCTCATCGGTATCAAAGCTTTGATCGCTACCAACGCGGCTGGAGGCCTGAACCCTTCGTACAAAATTGGAGACATCATGATCGTGAGAGACCACATCAACATGATGGGATTCGCCGGCAACAACCCCCTGCACGGGCCCAACGACGAGAGGTTCGGGCCTCGCTTCCCTCCCATGAGCAAAGCGTACAACTATGAATACAGAAAAGTTGCCCGAGAGGTAAGTTGAAGACTAGGCATCAAGTTGTTATCTGAGCGTTATCTACCGTTAATGACATTGTCACGGGGGGTAATGTCAGATATAAATATACGTAACACCGTTACACATTTTCTCGCACGTGAGTTTTAATCTTTGGCTTTGTGACCCGCAATGTGCGTCTTTCTAAAGGCAGATGCAGCTAAAGATTTCAGATAACTCATACCCAATCAGTTCCTTTGTCATCCTTTAAAATTGTTTTGTGAATACCCGGGTTTCATTAACATAACTAGAGCCAAGGTTATCAGGGGTCGCGAGTACGATTTACAACTTGACGCACATCAAAATCAGCTGCGTAATGTCGTATGCGACACCTTCCTGTTTGCCTAGTTAGGGCACTTGATAGGTACATTTGTGCTTAAAAGTAGAAAACTGGTTTGGTCATTATTTACAACATCGAGAAGAACATTGACATTTCACATTTTATTACAAGAAATAAAATTGCAGATGACTTTTAATTAAACGACACGTTTTAAGACGTTTTTATATTGTAGACCTATTTATGGGGTGGATTAAACGACTGGAGATTAAATTATATCTATAAAAATGATTAAATTCGTTTTAACGATAAATTGTCTTGACAACAGTAGATAAAAGGCATGGGCTTAATCTAAATATAAGATTTGTCAATTATTCTGTACTCGTTGATGCCCGCGGCTTCGCCCGCTTGACAAGTAATATACCTACCTAATAAAATCTTCCTCGAGAACCACTCTATACATTGGTGAAAACAGCATGAAAATCGGTGCAGTAGTGTTTGAGTTTATCGGGAACAGACAGACAGATAGACGCGGCGGAGGACTTTGTTGTATAATATGTGGTGACAGTGATGGGTACATCAGTTTAGATACTAGTTAGATAGCTAAACGATACAGGTATTGAATTATCGCGAAGTTAATAAAATACATGTTGAGCCGGCCATGATGATACGATACAGGTGGCGGGTTTTCCCAAAATTCACGGAACAACGTGCAAACAGATTATAGAACTAGCATAGTAGACCTAGTACGTTAGTATGAGTAGGCAGAGCTTGATAAGACGATAATACTAAAATCCCCATTTCTTTTAGAGTCACAAAATTGCGTGTTGGGTTATTTTTTCGCCCAAAAGCGGAGCAACAGATCGACTTGATTTAAGAGATCCTTCCTTTTTGACCTATGGGCCCTATTGGTCACTCCCACTCCAGCCGGGCGGGCCAGCCCGGCTGGAGTGGAGAGTGACCAATAGTGACTTAGCTATAGTTTCTTTTGATCCTGGAAAAACGCACGGTTCTGTGGGAAAGACCGCGGCTAATAATACGCGTATGAATCATTGGGTAAATGATCCTTTCTTGCTTGCAGATAGCGAAAGAGTTGAACATAGACAACATAGTGCGTGAGGGCGTGTACACGTGTCTCGGAGGACCCAACTTCGAGACCGTCGCAGAACTGAACATGCTGAAGATGGTCGGAGTCGACGCCGTCGGCATGTCTACCGTTCACGAGGTAAAAGCATTAAGCATAGCTACAGACTTTTATATACCGTCTCGTTACCCTCGTGCAATTGTGCGACTCTTGAGCGGAAATTAGCGAAACGTGGGCTATGTGGATGTGTAAAACTTGAAATGGTATCTATACATTGGCTTCCTCCATAAGAAATCATAGCGAATAGTGGCAGCTCTGGGTACTATTCCATCATAACGACATGAGCCATGTCAGCCTTCAAATAGAGCTTATGACCACTACCCAGATTCGGACTACCTAAGACAGCAACGATATCTTTTTTATTCCAGGTAATCACGGCAAGACACTGTGATTTAAACGTGTTCGCTTTATCTCTCATTACCAACGAATGTGTGACGAGCTATGAGAACAACGACGAGGCCAACCACGAAGAGGTCCTGGACGTAGGGCGCATGCGCCAAGACATCCTGCGCAAGTTCGTCAGCAAGCTAGTCGAGAGGTTCGCACAGATCGCCATCAACCCCTGAACACAAGCAATTTCCGAACTGAATATCAAACATACTCTACACTCATAGAAACTCAGGCCCGCAATGATGAACTCATTCCTCAACGGTTGTCTTGTCACAATGTTCACAGAATATCAACAAATTGTAGAGTTAAATCAAATGTTTTGGCGTAATTGGCGGCCATTTTGATTTATAGAGATCTTCTATTTCCAATTCCCGAGTATCGTCCAGACGAGTTTTTATTATGATAAGCATATTTATGTGTAGACGTTAAAATACGTTTAGATAGGTCAATTTATAAATGTTTAAGTACTATAAGCTGTTACAAAGTGTTTTTTTATACAAATGTAACAAAAGTAAGTATAGGTAAATAATGATTAGGTACCTAATTGCTATTACATTAAGTTAGGCTATCAAAAAGATCTTTTGTTCTGTTGTGTTCAAATTTAAGAATAAGAACAAGAAAAAAAAACATATTTTTGTAATAAAACTATTCTAAAAAATCTGTTGCTTGTATTTTACCTCTAGCGTTCAGAACCAGAAATTCAGACTGCAGCAAATGCCATAAAAGTCTCCTACTTAAAACGAGGTCTAGTGGTATATAGGTACCTAAGCTATATACCTAAATGCCGGTCGATTCTGTAAACATGTCGAAGTAAACACTTAGGCTTTTACTTGGTATGTGTTTGTCTTGGTCAGAGATGACAGAGACAAAGTCTACGATGGAGCGAGCTTACCCAGAAGTAGCCTGTTCACTCTAACTTTGAAAAGATTAGGGTTGTAAGCATTCGGAAACACAAACGCAGGCAAAGAGTTCCACTCCTTTGCTGTGCGCATTATGAAAGACGCTTGGAAGCGCTTAGTGCGAATTGGTGGAATAGCAACAAGGTAGGGATGGCAAGTTGCAGTGCGTCTGGATGTCCGATGGTAGAAGGGGGCTGGTGGGATGAGGTCGTGGAGTTCCTGGGCACACTCTCCGAAGTACAATCTGTAGCAGACCGACAAGCAGGCAACCTTGCGGCGATGAGCCAAGCTGTGTAGCTTGGTATTCACCAGTTTTACGTCACCAATGAGCCTCTTAGCTCTGCGTTCCACCGAGTCAAGCGCGGCAAGCTGATACTTAGCTGAGCCATCCCAAAGGTGGCTGCAATACTCCATGCAGGATCGGACTTGTGCTTTATAAAGAGTTAAAAGCTGCTCAGGCTTGAAGTATCGCTTCACCCTATTTAGGATGCCCAGCTTTTTGGCCGCAGTTTGGGCTTTGCACTCAATGGTGGCGCCGAAGTTGAGACTGGATGACAGCTCCATGCCTAGGAGCTCGAGCCGATCAGTCACTGGAATAGATGCACCCCGAAAAATAGGCGTTTGGTTGAAACATCTCCTTTTTGCGGTAAAGAGACACACCTGTGTTTTGGTGGCGTTAAAAGAGACCAGATTGTCGTCACCCCACTGGGAGACAAAGCTTAAGGTCAAATTTTTCCGCTCTACCATGGCCTCTCTCAAAGAACGAACTTCATCTCCGCCGGTTGTGGCGCCGGACAAGTATCTCTCTGTAACCGTACTGTCATCTGAGTACCCAACAAGACCAGGCTGAAGTAGGTCATTGATGTGCAGCAGGAAAAGAGTTGCAGAGAGAACAGACCCCTGAGGAACACCGGCATCAATAGCCATGAGGTCAGAGGAGCAGCCGTCAACAACTACTCGGATCGACCGTTCTCTAAGTAAGTCCAATATCCAGCTGCAAAAACCAGCTGGGATGCCATATGCAGGAAGCTTGCTGAGCAGACTTGCGTGCCAGACCCTGTCAAAAGCCTTCGAGATATCGAGAGACACAGCAAGTGCTTCGCCCCAATAGTGCGTGACATACACAAGAAGATCGCCAGTAGACCGTCCCCGGCGAAAGCCATATTGACGGTCACTGAGGAGATCATTGTCTTCAAGGTAAGTCAGCAACTTACTGTTCAATACCCTTTCCATAACCTTGCAAAGGATGGAGGTAATGGCGATTGGTCTGTAATGAGCAGGGTCTTCACGGTTACCCTTTTTGGGCACCAGTTGCACATTTGCAAGCTTCCAGGATTTTGGCACCGTTCTTTTTTCAAGAGAGAGGCGGAACAGGCGTGTCAGCACAGGAGGCAGTTCTGGCGAACATTGCCTTAACACTTTTGCTGGAATGCCGTCAGGCCCGCTGGCCTTATTCACGTCTAGACTGCACAATACTCTTCGGCAGGGCCTGATTAACCCTTAGGCTAATTAGGCTGCAGCCTAGGGCGCGAGGATCGGGGGGGGCGCGCTGAAATCGTGTCTTCGCATGCACTAATCTAGTCTATCATTGCATCTACCTTACATATTTCAACTAGACCGAGACAACACAAACTAAATGCGCTTGAGAGTCCCTGATTTTATCAATAAATTTAGAAATTTTTAAAAGCGCGGTTGGATCAAACATTGCCTTGTTACTCGAATCGGTAGGTGGTCGAGCGAGCGAGTGGGTGAGCTGGCTACAGAGTGCTTAGTGCGAGTTTTGTTTAATCCGCCTCGCGATAACGGGCGTAAATTTTAACTTTGTTTTGTATGGGAAATTCGGAATGTAAACAGTGCAACCTAGTTCTCGCGTTTGCCGCTAAATGACTCTGTATCGTATTCTATTCTTTATCCTTTTAGGTTGCACTGTTTAAATTCCCATACAAAACAATCTGCACATATACGCGCGTTTCTGTTCTATGAGGCGAAATAAACAAAACCCGCACTAGGCACTCGGCGCAGCTTGCCGCGCGCAATAGAACACATTGACATGGGCAACGATGTGCGGGGACTCCCCGGTACTTTGCCTTTATGTACGATTATTTTTTTTGGATGGTAAAATCATCAAATGAGTCCTCCCGCCCTGGGTGGGGCGGAAGGGACTGTCAGACTTTTACTGGCTAAAATCCACCCGTGTTCCTTCGGATGCCCTTTACGTTCTGGGGCCACGGTATCCTGTTTAGAAAATCCCGCGACCCCAGCAGGCTGCCTTTATGTACGGTCAGCATAAAAAAAAAATGGTTTGCCACCTGAAGGTTGAATGTCATGCAGATTAAAGGACAACTTTAATTCGCTTGCAAATCGATCTGAAAACTTTTGTAGGTATTATGAACCAAGTTAGAATTTTCACACTACTACTCTACACACTACTTTTTAGGCCGTCCGTAATACACCTGGCGAGGGCGCGTCCTCGTAATTAGCTTATGGCGGTCAGAACTCTTGATCAGTCGCTGCTCTTCGGACCTCTATATTGCGGACTGCGATCTCCGGCATCGAAGAATCACAACGAGGTAAAGTTGGTGGTTGCTTAGAGCCAGCGTCCAGACGTGAATTGCTTGCAAAAAGAGATGCAAACAAATTTGCTTTCTCATTTGCAGAGTGAGCCAGCGACCCATCAGGTTTCAACATTGGAGGCAAAGTGGATCGACAGAAGTTCGTTTCGACGGCTTTCGATAGCGACCAGAACTGCTTACTACCCGGGGGTGTGATGCTAGTTTGGCCCCAATACGTCCAACATGGTCAAAACGTGCCCTTCTAGAACCCGCTTGCAGAACTTGGTGGCAGAAAAGGCTCCCTTCTTGCGAATCCTACGTGCTTTGACCTTTCGGTCGCGGGCCTTGATCCACGCTTGGTAAGCAGACACTTTACGGGCCTCAACGAGGGCGCATTCTGCATTATACCAAGGCCGCGATTTGTGACCGCGCGGAATATCGGAGAATGGAATAAAATACTCCATCCCCTGCCGAATCACGTCCGAAATCACGTTAGCACAGCACGAGGGGTCATCCGAGGAGAAGCACACTTGCCGCCAAGGATAAGACGCAAAAAAGTGCCGCATCTCATCCCAATCTGCTGACTCGTATCGCCATACTCGTCTAGTGCCCCTGGGGCTCTCATCGGGAGGAGAGCAGTACGATACGGATTTCACCAGACAGTGGTCAGACGTTCCCAGCGGAGCTGAGACCGATACTGAATGACTATCCGGATCAGTTGTCAGCAGAAGGTCCAAGCAATTGGGTGTATGGGCGTCAACATCCGGTACACGCGTTGCCACATTCACCAGCTGGGTTAGATCTAGCGTTAAAGCAAACTTGCGTGCCTCTAACCCGGCGTGGTCAGTTTTCTGGAACGGGAACAACCACTATTTATGGTGGGCGTTGAAGTCCCCCAGAAAAATGAGCTTCGCTGTTGGGTACCGTTGTTGGGCTACGTCAGTCGACTCCACGAGGGAATTAAATAGCGCAGTAGTCTCCTGATCACCGCTGTGCGATCGGTATACGCCGATGTAGATTGATTTCTCCACGCCAGTGTCTACAAGCAGCCAAATGCCAGAAAAACCCGATTTCTCAAAGCAACGGAGACGACGACAACAAATGTCATCGCGGACGTACACACAGACCCCAGCTTGCTTCTTGAATTTGTGTTCTAGAGAGTAGCCTGGGTAGTTGAGGTACGCCACGTCCGACGGGGTTGTTATCTTCGTCTCCGTTAGGAAAAACAGGTGCGGCTTCTCGGTTTCTAGGTGGTGATGAACCGGATCGAGATTGGAGTGCAACCCCCTGATTTTAGTGAGGTGCACTTTAATTGGGAGGAAGTGCAGCCATTGTTTCACCTTATTTTTCTTAACTTTGTTCATAGATGTAGTGTGAGTAGGTGGGGAAAAATTCAAACTGTCGAGGCGCTGCTCAGTAGACCAAGTGAAATACTAAAGCTAATCAAACAGTTCATTCCCAGTCGCCCTCGCGGGGATTGCCACCGGAGGCAAATGGGAATAAAAAAATCCCAGTCGCCACCGGTGGTGACTGGGAAGTCATTGCCCCCACTTCAGTTTAACTATACATTGCTTTGTTTCTTGTAAAGAATAAAAAAATAAGAAAATTTATTCCGAACCTGCATCAATCTTTGATGATAACATTGAAATAAAGTTTTCAACATATACTTTGTTATTTTACTTTTTAAATCATGCGTATCTAAATGTTAAACGGAAATATAAAAATAATGTAGGTACCTATGTGTTATTGAATAAACTCATTTTTATTAAAACATATAACTGGAGTGTGTGTTTAGAATAATTCATTAATAATAATAATATAATATCCTTGGACATTTCACACAACGCCATATAGTCCCAAGCTAAGCAACCTAATGCTTGTGTTATGGTAACGAGATGGCTGATAAACTACATAAATACATTCTTTTTTTTTTTTTTTTTGTAAATACATACATATTATAGATAGAAAAACACCCAGACTCAGAACAAATACATGTAGGTCGTACAAATATTTGTTCCGTGCGGGAATCGAACCCGCGACATGCTGCGCAGCAGTCAATCGTTCAACCACCTCGCCAACCGTGTCGTCATTATCGTCGTTAAGAAAACTAATTAAAAATATTATTAGGATAGTCGCCATGACAGATAACATTTCGTGACGTCATCTGACAGCCACACTATAAAAGGACTGTTCTGCGAATAAATCGGTCATTTTGTCGGTCGCTCTCGAAGGGTAAGGTTGTCAGGTGATCGTTACGATTTGCTATTTGTCGTTATTTAAATTTGTACTAGAATAATTGAAATTAACGGTTGTTTGCTATTGTGATTTTGTTAAATTTAATTAATTAGTAAAATCTAGGTGTTTATTGTTTTTTTTTTTTATTTATCTCGACTTCTGGTTCCTAAAATCAGAAGTGGGATAGGCCTGTGCCCATTTTTAACAAAAAAAAAAAGAAAGTAAGACAGCCGTTAATTTAAAATTTCATTATGCCTCGACCATCCCGTTCGCGAAGTAAATCCAACGAGACTTCACCTAGAGTACGAAGCCGACAAAACAAATCACGTCGACGTCACCGTGATTCAAAGTCCCGTCGCCCCCGGTCTCATAGTCGTGATAGTTCCGTAAAACAGGCGTTGAGTGCAATTATGACGCGATTAAATGCTATTGAGGAAAGTACCGCGAGTGTTTCATGTACACCAGTGCCATCAGCTCATGACAGCACACCTCAACAGGATGAACTGGATAATAGTGCGCCAGCTGCAGCAAAAGTACTGGCGGATGCGCTTGTCGCTATACGATCTAAGCCGCAAAATTATTACGTGTCCAACTTTGATCCTGCTATCCACAACTTTGAGGTGTGGTGTGATGAGGTGGAGCGCGCCAGGTTAGTGAATCATTGGACTGATTTAGAATGTTTATCGCGAGTTGCTAATTGTCTTAAGGGTGACGCAAGGTCCTGGTTAAATGAATGGAGCACGAATGATCGTTCGTGGTCTAATTTTTCAAAACAATTTATGTCTCTTTGTCCGCGAAAACTTGATTACGCTAACATACTCTTTGAAGCTATCAACACGACTTCTGAAAAATTTCCAACCTATGCGGAATATGCTCGCCGTTCTTTATTGCGACTACGCATTCTCTGAACTGATGGTTCAAATAGTTATACGCGGCATAAGCGACGCGCAAGTTCGTGGAGCGGCTGCGAATGCCGATCTTACAACGGAAAATATCGTTTCGTTCTTAGCAATTTACGTCAAGCCTAGTCGCGGTAAAATTGACAACCGCGTATCTTCTAATAGCAGTGTAGCAAAGAAACGAAGTCTTGACAACCCCGGAATTAAATGTTATTCTTGCAACCAGGCTGGCCACAAAAGTTTTAACTGTCCTAAAAAGAGTAAGGGTTCTGACGATAATTCAACAAAAATTACTTGTACCTTTTGTAAAAAGAAAGGTCACAAAGAAAGCGAATGTTTTGCAAAATTACGATCTGAGGGACAAAATAAAAATCAAAAGAAAGTCAACCTCTGTAAAGAGCTGTCAACCCCAACTGGCAATAATGACATTAGTACTGCAGTGATACAGGGCATACCAGTAGATATTTTGATAGATAGTGGCGCTATCAATGTGTCCTTAATATCTTCTGACATTATTAAATTCTTCTCCTGCCTCCGTAAACCAATTCATTGTGTTTTGAAAGGAATTAGTTACGACGGAATCATAGCTCGTGAATACGTTACGCTTACAGTTGAATTTAACCTCTGGCGGACCGCCGGGTGAAATTTCACCCAGCAAGTGAGTATTTCTGTTGAGCCCCGCTGGGTCCAATTGGACCCAGCACACCGCGACTGATTAAAACTTTATTTTCGTGTTTAGTAAGCTTTAGAATCGTTTGTCTACGAATATTCTCTATGGCGTATAAAATTTACCGACTCTAGAAAAAAAAACATACTAAAAAGATGACACCTGACATTTCTAAAACTCTTGTCAAAAGTTTCTATGTCTCGGTGATTTCGCGCGCAATGGTGAAGTTATTTTAGTGAATTTTGTGTGTTTTTAGTGCAATATTCTAAGGTAAGTGGATAAATAATCATTTATCACTATTTCCTACAAGTATGTAGCTAGTTTTTTAGCATCGCGCTTGAAGTAGATTTTGTTATTGTACCGGCTTCCTGTATGAATACGCCAATCGTAATCGGTACAGATGTCTTAAATAGGGATGGAGTAACTTTTGTTAGGACTAAAAATAGGCAATATTTGACACATTCCTCTCAAGTATCAAAAGTAAATGCTGTTGAATCCGAATCTAAAGTGAACACACCTCTTCAAGGTGATGATTTAAGGACCCTACTAGCGGTAATAGACGATTTCTTACCTTATTTAATATCTGGCACCGCTATTACAACGGTTCAAACAGGAAAAATGCAAATCAATCTGACTAGTGATGTTCCCGTAGCCTATTATCCTTACCGATTGTCATATCAGGAAAAATTAAAGGTACGCGAAATAATTAAAGACTTATTAGATAAAAAAATTATTAGGGAGTCCAATTCTGAGTATGCAAGCCCCATCATTCTAGTTAAAAAGAAGGACGGTGCAGACAGAATGTGTGTAGATTTTCGGGCGTTAAATCGTATTACAGTTAAAGATCGCTACCCTCTTCCTTTAATAGAAGACCACATAGACCGACTTGGTAGCTCGAAATACTTTACTGGCCTTGATATGGCCTCGGGCTTCCACCAGATACCAATTGAAGATGGCTCAATACATAAAACTGGATTCGTTACACCGGAGGGGCACTACGAATATTTAAAAATGCCTTTCGGTTTATGTAATGCCCCGACAGTATATCAAAGGATTATCAATAAAACACTTCGAAAATTAATCGAATCTGGAAATGTCTTAGTGTATATAGATGACGTGCTCCTAATGAGCATGACGGTTCACGAGGGCATCACATTATTGAGTGAAGTTCTCGAAACACTTTCTCGGGCTGGGTTTTCGATTAATCTTCGAAAGTGCTCATTTCTAACTACCGAGGTAGAGTATCTTGGCAGAGTAATCAGTCATGGTCAGGTTAGGCCGAGCACTCGAAAGATCGAGGCGTTAAAAAATACACCTACACCAAGTAACGTTAGACAAGTCAGACAATTTTTGGGCTTAGCGGGATATTTTCGGCGGTATATCCAAGGTTATGCGACAAAAACTGCTAGTATCTCACAGCTCACGAAGAAAAACGCAAAATTTGAATGGGGACCTGCACAAGAGCAAGTCTGCCAAGATCTTTTAAATCAATTGACAAGTGAACCGATACTTGTAATTTTTGATCCAACACTACCCACTGAATTGCACACAGATGCAAGTAGTGTAGGTTATGGGGCCGTTTTAATGCAGGTACACGGGGAGGGCAATAAACGCGTGGTTGCATATTTCAGCAAGGTTACCCAGGGCGCTGAAAGCAGATACCACTCTTATTGTTGGAAACGCTAGCGGTCGTCAAGGCACTGCAGAATTTTAGACATTATTTGATTGGCATTAAATTCAAAATCGTAACGGACTGCAATGCCTTGAAGGCCACTGAGCGCAAAAAGGATCTGCTTCCACGTGTGGCTCGCTGGTGGATTTATTTGCAAGATTTTGTTTTCACTATAGAATACCGAAAAGGTGTGATGATGTCTCATGCCGATTATTTGAGCAGGAATCCACCAGTTGTGCAGGTAAACCAGATTGATAGGCCGCTGAACTGGGCACAAATGGCCCAGGCAGCTGACAATGAGACCAAGGATCTCATACAAAAATTAAATGACGGGTACTTAGATGCACGTCGTTATGTGAGTCAAAATGATTTACTATATTACCGTTATTCACCGGTTGGCGAAGAATCAAGGCTTTTGTGTTTCGTCCCTAAGGGACACCGGCTCAGTCTTTTACGATTATTCCACGATGAGCATGAGCACATCGGTGCTGATAAACCCTTGATTTGATTTTAAAACATTTCTGGTTTCCCGGTCTCAAACAATTTGTAAGCAAATACACCTCGCACTGCCTAATTTGCATTTCCAAGAAACGAGTTCCTAGGGCTCCACATCAACCTATTACTTCATGGGAAAAGTCTGAAGTCCCGTTCGATACAATACATGTTGATGTGTTAGGCCCACTGCCGGAATCAAACGGCTATAAATTCGTCTTTGTGTTGGTGGATTCGTTTACAAAATTTTGCCTACTTTACCCCATATATCGCCAAGACACAAGTGAACTTAAACGCGTTTTTAATAACGCAATATCTCTATTCGGTGTCCCTAAATTAATAGTTTCCGACCGCGGTCGCATGTTTGAAGCCGCGGGTTTTACTACCTGGGTGTCAGAATTAGGCTCTACCCTTCACCATATAACTCCCGAAATGCACCATGCCAATGGTCAAGCCGAGCGTTATGTGCGAACTGTATTAAATTTAATTCGTATTGAAAGTCGTAATAAAAATGTATCTTGGTCTGATTCACTATGGAAAATCCAACTCGTTTTAAATATTACGAAACAAAAGACTACCCAATTGTCAGCATTGAATTTATTAATTGGCACTAATGCGACCACTCCTGTGATCCGTGCGCTGATCCGAGACGTGGCAGTCGAAAATGCGCACCCTAACCGCGAAGCATGGCGAGAAATCTGCAGGAGCCGAGCAAAGGTTCTGCTTAAGGCAAATCAAGATAAACAAGATTCCCATGTCAATCGTCACCGACACCCTCCTAGAGTTTATAAGATTGATGATCTCGTATTCGTCATAAAGTACTCCCAATCAACGGGAAAACTCGACTCTGGAATGCGAGGTCCTTACCGTGTCATAAAAGTTTTGCCGAGTAATCGCTATGAGCTCAAACTGTTGGGTGGTGCTCGTGGCAAAACCACACAAGCGGCAGCCCAATATATGGTGCCATGGAAGGGAGAGTGGTGTCCTGAGAGTTGTGCAGCTTTCTTTGAAAGTAAGTCAAATATCTAACTGTTGTTTGTTTCAGCTATTTAATAACGGGTTACGCATAATATGTATCCGGCTGGAAATGAAAAACTTGTTCTGAGTGGTTATTAGTTACTAGCTTCTGCCAGCGGCTTCGCCCGCGTGATCTCTAGGGAACATGTTCCCGGGATTAAAAGTAGCTATTCCAGACTATAATCTATCTTTGTTCTAAATTTCATTAAGATCCGTTAAGCCGTTCTGGCGTGATTGAGTAACAAACAACCAAACTTTTACATTTTCATTTTTTTTTTCATTTTTTCTATTGATTGTAGCGTGATGAAAAGTATACTATAACCAGCTCAGGAGTATGAAAAATAATTATACCAAGTTTCGTTAAAATCCGTCGAGTAGTTTTTGTTTCTATAACGGTTATACAGACAGACAGACAGACAGACAGACAAAAAATTTACTGATTGCACTTTTGGCATCAGTATCGATCCCTAATCACCCCCTGATAGTTATTTTGGAAATATATTTCATGTACAGAATTGACCTCTCTACAGATTTATTATTGACCTCTCTACAGATTTATTACTAGCTTTTGCCCGCGACTTCGTACGCGCATATCCCGTTTTCTCCCGTTCCCGTAGGAATTTCGGGAAATCCTCTCTTAGAGCTCCCCTAAACTCCCCAAGGACCCTATGTGCAGCTTCATACGACCAGTCAGTAGTCTTGGTTGTGTTGTTGCGTTATCTGTCAGTCGTTCACTCAGTAACGGAAGAATTATTTATTATTATTTATTTATTATTTATTAACCAAAAAAAAACCAAACAATTTTATAAACCAAATGAAAATAAAACTAATACCTATAAAAAAGTGAACGTAAATTAGCCAAAACTTATAAAGCTATCGGTATCTAAAAATCTATGCGTACTTCACCTAAAAAGAAATAAAATGTAAACTATTAATAATTTGTAGTTTGAACGAATATTTAATTAAACACTACCAAAATAACTTATACCTATTTTATAAAATAATAACAAAAGGAATCTTAAAATAACGCGTAATAATAATCTTAATATTAGCGACCACAGGCGCGACCGATTCTCGAACGTTCGCGACCGGCCGCACTGCGCGCTTGGCGCCTAGCTGCTAGGGCGGTCGCGAACGTTCGAGAATGTTCGTTTTACGAAGCTACTCGCTAGGTGACTCGCTAGCCTCTAGGCGCCAAGCAAGCTGCCTGCCTGTGCGTTCGCGACCTTAGACAAAAATAATCCATAAAGCATGATTCAGTATTCACGCGCGATGGCTTATTATTAGCGTATTTCATGTATAACTTTGGTGTTTCTATACCAATTTCTATGATTATTTTTTATGGAATAGTTAACAATGTTAACTTTTTTAATTAGGGATGACTGAGAGTGTTATAAACGTAAGAGTAGACAAATATAATCAGAAAGCTTCGAACTGCTAAGCTATCGGGAGTTACACGTGTTATTGTGCGTCAATCATAAAAGATAGACATATGCTGTCGTGGAATATTTTTTACATAATTTTAAGGAGAACATTTCCGTCATACATGATTTCTGTGTAGCTTTAACCATTAAGGTTGCACACGCGACGGAAGCTTAAAAAATGGAGTAACTTCTCCCGTTTTCCCAACATTTCCTTTCACTGCTCTGCTCCTATTAATTGTAGCGTGATGAAAAGTATACTATAACCTGCTCAGGAGTATGAAGAATAATTGTACCAAGTTTCGTTAAAATCCGTCGAGTAGTTTTTGTTTCTATAACGGTTATACAGACAGACAGACAGACAGACAGACAGACAGACAGACAAAAAAATTACTGATTGCATTTTTGGCATCAGTATCGATCCCTAATCACCCCCTGATAGTTATTTTGGAAATATATTTCATGTACAGAATTGACCTCTCTACAGATTTATTATAAGTATAGATTAAAATAACGCGTAATAATAATCTTAATATTAGCGACCACAGGCGCGACCGATTCTCGAACGTTCGCGACCGGCCGCACTGCGCGCTTGGCGCCTAGCTGCTAGGGCGGTCGCGAACGTTCGAGAATGTTCGTTTTACGAAGCTACTCGCTAGGTGACTCGCTAGCCTCTAGGCGCCAAGCAAGCTGCCTGCCTGTGCGTTCGCGACCTTAGACAAAAATAATCCATAAAGCATGATTCAGTATTCACGCGCGATGGCTTATTATTAGCGTATTTCATGTATAACTTTGGTGTTTCTATACCAATTTCTATGATTATTTTTTATGGAATAGTTAACAATGTTAACTTTTTTAATTAGGGATGACTGAGAGTGTTATAAACGTAAGAGTAGACAAATATAATCAGAAAGCTTCGAACTGCTAAGCTATCGGGAGTTACACGTGTTATTGTGCGTCAATCATAAAAGATAGACATATGCTGTCGTGGAATATTTTTTACATAATTTTAAGGAGAACATTTCCGTCATACATGATTTCTGTGTAGCTTTAACCATTAAGGTTGCACACGCGACGGAAGCTTAAAAAATGGAGTAACTTCTCCCGTTTTCCCAACATTTCCTTTCACTGCTCTGCTCCTATTAATTGTAGCGTGATGAAAAGTATACTATAACCTGCTCAGGAGTATGAAGAATAATTGTACCAAGTTTCGTTAAAATCCGTCGAGTAGTTTTTGTTTCTATAACGGTTATACAGACAGACAGACAGACAGACAGACAGACAGACAGACAAAAAAATTACTGATTGCATTTTTGGCATCAGTATCGATCCCTAATCACCCCCTGATAGTTATTTTGGAAATATATTTCATGTACAGAATTGACCTCTCTACAGATTTATTATAAGTATAGATATAGATATAGATGATACCCGAATGGAAAGGCCAATCAGTTATGTTGCTCACTAGAGCACACAACTAGAGCCCTGCAGACACATATTATGTATGTGTATTGGACATTGGTCCTGCAGACACAATTGAGTATGTGTATTGGACATTGGTCCTGCAGACACAATTGAGTATGTGTATTGGACTTTTAGGTCCTGCAGACACATATTTTATACTAGCTTCTGCCAGCGGCTTCGCCCGCGTGATCCCTAGGGAACATATTCCCGGGATGAAAAGTAACTTATGTGCTATTCCAGACTATAATCTATCTTTGTTCTAAATTTCATTAAGATCCGTTAAGCCGTTCTGGCGTGATTGAGTAACAAACAACCAAACTTTCACATTTATAATATTACTCGTTTGGTGTAAAGCGAAATTATAACCATCTTCCCCTCGACATTATAATTATTAAAGGATATTGCAAACTGTCGTAAGCCGTTTTCCGAAGCTACTCGCTAGCCTCTAGGCGCCAAACTAGCCGCCTGCCTGTGCGTTCGCGACCACAAAAATAATCCCTAGCATGATTCATTCACGCGCGATGGCTTATTATTAGCGTTTTTCATGTATAACTTTGGTGTTTCTATACCGATTTCTATGATTCTTTTTTTATGGAATAGTTAATAATGTTAACTTTTATTAATGTTAATTAGGGACGACTGAGAGTTTTATGAACGTAAGAGTAGACAAATACAATCAGAAAGCTTCGAACTGCTAAGCTATCTAGGAGTTACACGTGTTATTGTTCGTCAATCATAAAAGATAGACATATGCTGTCGTTGGATATTTTTTATATAATTTTAAGGAGAACATTTCCGTCATACATGATTTCTGTGTAGATTTCACCATTAAGGTTGCACACGCGACGGAAGCTTAAAAAATGGAGTAACTTCTCCCGTTTTCCCAACATTTCCTTTCACTGCTCTGCTCCTATTAATTGTAGCGTGATGAAAAGTATACTATAACCTGCTCAGGAGTATGAAGAATAATTGTACCAAGTTTCGTTAAAATCCGTCGAGTAGTTTTTGTTTCTATAACGGTTATACAGACAGACAGACAGACAGACAGACAGACAGACAGACAAAAAAATTACTGATTGCATTTTTGGCATCAGTATCGATCCCTAATCACCCCCTGATAGTTATTTTGGAAATATATTTCATGTACAGAATTGACCTCTCTACAGATTTATTATAAGTATAGATATAGATGATACCCGAATGGAAAGGCCAATCAGTTATGTTGCTCACTAGAGCACACAACTAGAGCCCTGCAGACACATATTATGTATGTGTATTGGACATTGGTCCTGCAGACACAATTGAGTATGTGTATTGGACATTGGTCCTGCAGACACAATTGAGTATGTGTATTGGACTTTTAGGTCCTGCAGACACATATTTTATACTAGCTTCTGCCAGCGGCTTCGCCCGCGTGATCCCTAGGGAACATATTCCCGGGATGAAAAGTAACTTATGTGCTATTCCAGACTATAATCTATCTTTGTTCTAAATTTCATTAAGATCCGTTAAGCCGTTCTGGCGTGATTGAGTAACAAACAACCAAACTTTCACATTTATAATATTACTCGTTTGGTGTAAAGCGAAATTATAACCATCTTCCCCTCGACATTATAATTATTAAAGGATATTGCAAACTGTCGTAAGCCGTTTTCCGAAGCTACTCGCTAGCCTCTAGGCGCCAAACTAGCCGCCTGCCTGTGCGTTCGCGACCACAAAAATAATCCCTAGCATGATTCATTCACGCGCGATGGCTTATTATTAGCGTTTTTCATGTATAACTTTGGTGTTTCTATACCGATTTCTATGATTCTTTTTTTATGGAATAGTTAATAATGTTAACTTTTATTAATGTTAATTAGGGACGACTGAGAGTTTTATGAACGTAAGAGTAGACAAATACAATCAGAAAGCTTCGAACTGCTAAGCTATCTAGGAGTTACACGTGTTATTGTTCGTCAATCATAAAAGATAGACATATGCTGTCGTTGGATATTTTTTATATAATTTTAAGGAGAACATTTCCGTCATACATGATTTCTGTGTAGATTTCACCATTAAGGTTGCACACGCGACGGAAGCTTAAAAAATGGAGTAACTTCTCCCGTTTTCCCAACATTTCCCTTCACTGCTCTGCTCCTATTGATTGTAGCGTGATGAAAAGTATACTATAACCTGCTCAGGAGTATGAATAATAATTGTACCAAGTTTCATTAAAATCCGTCGAGTAGTTTTTGTTTCTATAACGGTTATACAGACAGACAGACAGACAGACAGACAGACCGACAGACAGACAGACAAAAATTGCACTGATTGCATTTTTGGCATCAGTATCGATCCCTAATCACCCCCTGATAGTTATTTTGGAAATATATTTCATGTACAGAATTGACCTCTCTACAGATTTATTATAAGTATAGATAGATGTGTATTGGACAATAGTCCTGCAGACACTTATTGTGTATGTGAACGCTATCTGAACGCTAGTTCTGTAGACACATAGTGTGCCCATGTCTTTTGGACTAAAACACAAGTGTGGTGTTGTTCTTGGACGCTAACGTTGTAGGAGATCAAAAAGGTGTTTATGTGTGTGGAATGGTTTGATGATGATGAGTAATTAGAAGTTATGAGAGGAGGTTTCAGGGAAAACGGAAACTAGTCTCTGATTTATAGTTAAAACAGTTTAATCACACACAGTGTTACATTTAAGAAAGTTCGGATAAGTATTCGCGGACAATAATGGCGCGTGGCGTCACTACGACTTGCGCGGGAAGTGGAAATATGGCACGTACGAGTGCCTTGCGCGTAAGCAGCGGACTGGCGATGCGCCGCGCGCATCGTTCACACGTTTGCAACCGCCACGCGGGAAAGAGAGAGCGATACATCCTATTCTGTATATCGCAGCGGCACACGACCGCGACGCGCAAGGCACTCGTACACGTACGAGTCGTACGTGCCATATTTCCACTTCCCGCGCAAGTCGTAGTGACGCCACGCGCCATTATTGTCCGCGAATACTTATCCGAACTTTCTTTCTTTTTTCATGTAACACTGTGTGTGATTAAACTGTTTTTAACTATAAATCAGAGACTAGTTTCCGTTTTCCCTGAAACCTCCTCTCATATGTGGCTGGACGTCCGCGTTTTCTTTTAGGATGAACGGGTTTCGGTATGGAGTCGTCCCTACCTCGGTAACGTGTGATATCTTCCGAATGATATTTCCCTACCTCAATTTGTGGCTGTTCTGTGCTCGCGATAGTATATGTGGTTGGGCTTACCTTTTTAGTTATCTGGTAAGGGCCATCTCGACGAGGGTAGAACTTGGAAGTACGGTCTTTTAACCCTTTGCTTAACAAATGAGATTTCAGCATGACTAAATCACCTACCTCGAAGGCGTCAGATGGTCGGCGCGAAGCGTCGGCGTACTGCTTCGTCTTATCCTGCTGCTTCTCGACGCGTTCCCGAACAGCTGACAGTGAATGCAAGAAGTTTTCGAGGTAAGGGGACACTTGTGGGACAAAGTTTTCTTTGGCTGTGATGGCACGAAGATCGTGTACGACCTCTGTGGGTGACCGCATCTCTACCAAAAGTCAAATAAGCCGGTGACTTGCCCGTTGTGCGACATTTCACGCTATTGAGAGCAAAACGGATCACTGGTAACTTCTTTGGCCAAGAGGTGTGGTCATCTGCCACGAGATGGGCCAGCATTGCCTTAAGGTCACGGTTTTTTCGCTCGGCAGGGTTAGCTTGTGGATGATACAGTGGGACAAAATTTTGTTTGATGTCTAAGACTGACATGCATTGTCGCATCACTGCGGAAACGAACTGGACACCGTTGTCTGAAATAATCCTGCGAGGCAAACCGAACCGCATGAAATATTCCTCGATGAGGACATGAGCACAGGCCTCAGCTGTTGCCTCCTTTAGAGCAAACAGCTCCGTCCATCGAGTAGCAGTGTCTACGACGAGAAAGATCCACCGCTCCCCCTGGTCTCCTTCCGGCAGTGGGCCGAACAAGTCCATGGCCAACACCTCGTTCCGCTGGCTCATGACTGGTGTTTGGAGTAGGCCTGGAGGTTTGGTGTTGTTAGCCTTATATCGCTGACAGTGGATGCAAGCTAAGACATAATCAGTGATTATTCTCCGCATCCCTGTGAAATAATACAGCTGTGCTACCTTCTGGTATGTCCGATCGATGCCTGGATGACCAGCTGTTTGAGAGTCGTGTAACTCCTTCAAAATAGCTGCAACTTGGCCAGCAGGTATGACTAATTGCGGGGATTCGCTATCGGAGTCCGGATTGAAACGGTACAGAACTCCTTGATCCATGAGGTAACCCCTTTCTAACCATCTCTTAGATGCAACATCATCAGGTCCTTCTAGCTCTTTAACAATCTTATCCACTTCAGGGTCCGAAGTTTGTTCTAGGCGAAGCTGACTAGGTGTCTTGGCGGGTAGATCGCAGATAACGGAACAGACACCGCAACTGTCACTCGTATCACTAGAACAAATCGGTCTACTCAGCGTGTCTGCAACGACATTAGCCTTCCCTGGAGTATATTGGAATTGGATATCAAAAGATTGGAGCTTCAGAGCCCAACGGACTAATCTACCTGCTGGTGATTTAAGTGATAGCAACCAGCGTAGAGGCTGATGATCACTGCCAATCACGACTGGTTGACCGTCGAGGTAAGACCGAAAACGCTCCACCGCCCACACTACAGCGAGAGCTTCCCGCTCTGTAGTAGAATAGTTGCGCTCAGCTGCGTTGAGGAGTCGGCTGGCATATTCGATAGGCCTTTCCTGATTACCGTCGCCCTGTAATAAAACAGCGCCTAAGGCGTAGTTACTTGCGTCAGTTCGCAGAATGAAGGGACGACTGAAATCGGCTTGCACCAGTATTGGAGCTGTGGTCAAAAGACTCTTCAGCTCATTAAACGCTTGGGTCTGCTCTGAGCCCCAAGACCAGACTTGACTTTTCCTGGTCAAGCGAGTCAATGGTTCAGCGACTTTTGAGAAGTTAGGTATGAATTTTCTGAACCATGAACATGTTTGTAAAAAGGTTCTCAGATGTTTCAGATTACCTGGTACCTTCATCTCAAGGACAGCACTCACCTTCCCTGGGTCGGTGGAAACACCTTTTTGTGTTATAACGTGACCTAGATATTTAACGCTTTCTCGAGCAAAAGCGCACTTCTCCCTATTTACATGGAGGTTAAACTCGGTCAGACGTTTAAAAACTGCCTCGAGGTCTTGCAGATGCTGTTGGTATCCCTGAGATATAACCAACAGATCATCCAGATATGCTAATAAAGTTACATCTTGTAAAGCAGAGCAGGATCGTAGACGATCGATAAGACGCTGAAAAGTGGCTGGCGCGTTGCGGAGACCAAACGGCATTCTTTTAAATCGGTAAGTACCTAAAGGACAGACAAAAGCTGTTTTGTCCCTGTCAGCTTCCCTAACCTTCACCTGCCAGTATGATGATCGAAGGTCTAGCGTACTCATGTAGCAGTCTCGTTTTGTGCTCTGAAGTAACTCGTCGATGCGTGGCATCGGATATGTGTCAGCTTTGGTGACTGCATTCAAACGCCTGTAGTCGACGCAGAAGCGGATACCACCGTTGGACTTCGGCACCATCAGCGCCGGTGAACACCAAGCCGATTCACATTCTTCTATAATCTCGTCTTGTAACATCTTACCTATTTCAGCTTTCATCAGCTCCTTTTTCGAAGGGTTAAGCCGGTAAGGAGGAACAGCAATAGGAGGGTGCTCACCTGTATCAATGCGGTGTTCCGCATACGGTGTTGGACCTCCCCCTGCTTTAAAGACGGGTGCGTGCCTGGTGAGAACGGCAGCGAGCGCTTGTCGCTCAGCTGGTTTAAGGTGAGTACCTTCATCGTCCCTAAGTATATCTGTGGAGGCGCAGGACACGTCACGCGAGGTAGGTTCGAAGTACAAGTTATATTTGACTGTATCAAAGTTACTGAAATACCAGACTTCTTTGAAAAAATCTATAACTACTCCCGCGGCGGTTATAAAATCGATACCTAACAACGTCTCGTTATTTGTCGAGTCTGGAAAAATTAAAAAAGGAATCGTTATAACTGCCGTTTCTAAGCACACGTCTAACGTGGTAGTAAGTACATCCATCGTACGGATTACACCGTCGGCAAGCTTAACTTCGCGTGTCGAAGAGCTGAAGAGATGACCTTGACGTAGAAGGAGAGTATATAGCGTATAACCCGCAATGCAATGTTTGGCAGCCGTGTCTATCAACGCGGTGCCGGTAAACCCTAAAATTGAAATATTAAAAATTGGTCGTAAATCGCGACCAAAAGAGGGTCCCGAACGATCGTTACACAAACATGCATCGGTTAAACATAAATGGGTATTCGAATTTACATTATTACAAAAAAAATTACGCGAACATTTTTGGCCATCGTCCTTTACATTATTACAAGAAATATTTCGACAACATATTTGCCCATTATCCTTTTCATTATTACAAGAAATATTAATACGAGAACATTTTTGCCCATTATCCTTTACATCATTACAAGAAATATTGCGAGAACATTGTTGAACATTATTAGATAAAGATTGTGGGATAATATTGGCCCTTTGTATGGGACACGAAACACTGTTATTATCACTTTCACACACAGCATTATTATTATAGTTATCAATAGAGTAAAAAGAGTCAGACGCGCGAGATTTAATCGAATAAAAACTTTGACCACTAGGTTGTTTATCACTCTCACCTGGATTCTGCACCGCCTGTAACTTACGGCATTGTTCCTTGACGTGGCCGAACTTCCTGCAGTAAGCACAGGTAGGCCGTTGCCTCCTTGTGGAGTCCTGCTTCGGTGGAAAAGGCGCGGGGGGCGCGGCTGGAACAAGCGCGGGCGGAGCGGGTGGGCCCTGCAACGGCGCAGCGGCGGCGGGCGCGCCGCTGTAGGTGTGCGTGCGTGCGGGGGCGCTGTCGCGCGCGCGGACACGGCTGTTATCACGAGCGCCAACGTTATCACGCGAGGCGGATTGTGTAGACTGCGTTGATGTTGACGGCGGTTGTGTTCGCCGCTCACTCGCCGCGTGTGTCATGACGGTTTTTTCGTCGAAGGAATCTTCCACATGCCGTGCGTGGCGGAGTAAATCATGGAAGTTATGACATTCTTCTCTGCGTAATCTTTTCTTAATTCTACTGTGCAGGAGACCGTACGTCATATCTATCTGCGCCGACTCAGAACAATCACCCTTGGGCAAGCGAGCGAAAAGGGCGCGAATGCGCGCCACGAATATGTCGGTGTTCTCTTTGTCCTGCGGCGTGGCAAATATTTCAAGGTATATTCGATGAGGCGGTCTGCGGTCACCAAAGGCACTTATCAAGTTATCCTTGGCTTCTAGCCATGAAGACACAGAGTATTTTATGCCTTGCCACCAAGTCGCCGCTTCGTCCTTGAATAAGTAGGCTAAACCGCGTATGATGTTTGAGTCCGTAACTTGCGCGCAGTCGCTATATGCTTCTATAGCGTCTATGAAAGCTTCGACCGACTCCTTCGGTCGGCCGGAGAAGGTTGCTTTGCAGCGGGCTAGGGTATTGTGCCCCTGTAGTGCGAGTGATTCCGGGGTGGATGCATTCACCCGCGACACCGAGGTGAGCAACTCCCTGAATGCTTCTGTTTGAGAGCGCTGGAGAGAAGCAATAATCATCTCCACGTTTTCATTAGAGAACGTAGCGTTGGCATCGGCGCGCGGTGAAGAGAACGCGTCGTCGCCATCTTGGCTGGCGGACGCCGCTGGCGGTGTGTTTGGTCGCGAGAGGACGGGTAATGCGTCGTTTGCATCATCTCTCCGAGTCAAACTAGCCGCTCTACTCCTTGTCACAGGCATTTTAGTTCGTCACTGCAAAACGTTCACTATTTAGACACTATGCACTAGGTACCTACTATTGTCACACGAAAAACACGTTGGAGCGCCACATATGAGAGGAGGTTTCAGGGAAAACGGAAACTAGTCTCTGATTTATAGTTAAAACAGTTTAATCACACACAGTGTTACATTTAAGAAAGTTCGGATAAGTATTCGCGGACAATAATGGCGCGTGGCGTCACTACGACTTGCGCGGGAAGTGGAAATATGGCACGTACGAGTGCCTTGCGCGTAAGCAGCGGACTGGCGATGCGCCGCGCGCATCGTTCACACGTTTGCAACCGCCACGCGGGAAAGAGAGAGCGATACATCCTATTCTGTATATCGCAGCGGCACACGACCGCGGGACGCTCTTATTGGACGACTCGCGGGTCTCTGGGTTGCTATAAAGTACAATAAGAAAAATAAGTGTGTTTCAACTGAATGAGGGCCTTGACTGTGAGATGAATGAAAGGATAGGAATTTACTCCTTAATTTATGCTAACAAATTTCTACTTTTCTTCTTAGATTCCTATGAGGATGACATGGATAATGCTGAAGCGGGGCCTTCCTCAGCTCCTGAGGATCCCATGGCTAATTGCGGTGAAAATACAGACGAAGATGTGCCCGAGGACGGCGCACGGTCAGGAGAGGCCGTATTAGGATAGTCGCCATGACAGATAACATTTCGTGACGTCATCTGACAGCCACACTATAAAAGGACTGTTCTGCGAATAAATCGGTCATTTTGTCGGTCGCTCTCGAAGGGTAAGGTTGTCAGGTGATCGTTACGATTTGCTATTTGTCGTTATTTAAATTTGTACTAGAATAATTGAAATTAACGGTTGTTTGCTATTGTGATTTTGTTAAATTTAATTACAATTTAATTAATTAGTAAAATCTAGGTGTTTATTGTTTTTATTTTTATTTATCTCGACTTCTGGTTCCTAAAAATATTATAACAAAACACCGTTAACCACAGATATATGATTTCTATTTAGTTACGTTACTCATATACCTAAGTAGTAGTCATCAATCATATTATGTAGTATTCTGTCTCAGTTATCCTTTTGTCCTTGAGAAACTTTACGGAGATAAAAAATAAATAAGAACTGTAATGGAAACGACATAAAGTCTAAATCAGCATGCTTGATGTTACTTAGAACGGGTGCAGCGATAAGAAAAACAATGGATATTCACCCTCTCAACCAACAAAGCCACTTGGGGTAAAATAAATAGGAACTTAGGTGTATTTTGATGGTACAGGTACTAGAATATTTTTGTTATAATATTTTTATTATTTATTTTTATCTTTAGCCCAAAACTTTAAGCAAATTAGTGATTGAAATTGATGACTAATTTTAAATATTAAATATTCCAGAAATATATAGGTATATATGTGGGTGTTATAAGGTTATACAAATGGTAAATTAATTAGAGGCAGGTTTATGATAAGTTGCCTCATCCTTTTATTCTCTACGATGGAGAAAGCAATGTTCAGCGAAACTGAACTGGAGGCTATGACTTCCCAGGCACCGCCGGTGGCGACTGGGAATTTTTATTCCCATATGCCTCCGGTGGCAATCCCCGTGAGGGCAACTTGGAATAAACGACTGGTCTTAAGTAGCCACATTTTCCAGGAAAAACTGAGTATACTTAGGTGAATATAATGATAATGGTAGGGTACAAATCGTCCTGCCGGAGTTGCGGGACTACTCGAATGAGATACCGTGGCTCCGGAACACCAAGGGCACATGAAGGAACATGGATGGGTTTTAGTCAGTAGAAGTCTGACACCTGACACTCCCTGAGCTCCGCCCAGAGCGGGGGAAGTCATTTGATGATTTCCCATCCCTAAAAAAAAAAGGGTACAAATCGTACAAATGCGCGAGTAAGTAAGTACCTAGTTGACTACAATGCCAATACCATGTCTACTTATGTGTTGCCAGTACGGACACTAGAAAGTACTTAATCGAAAATAAGGAGTGTCGAACTAGGTGAAGCCGAACGGAAGTTTTAGCTGGTTAGAGTAAAACTTAAGTGTAGCCAGACCGACCAGACGAAGTCGCCCCATTATTAACTTGCTTTAATCGGCTAGGACTATTCTCAGCTGGTAGCGATGAGATGAAGTGTCGCCGTATAGAACAATGAGAAGCCAGTCAGAACAAGATCACCCGGTATAAACTAGATATAAGCCGCAAGAACTAGGCTTAGCTTAAAGTGTAGCCGGATAGAGTGGGACTCAGACCATTGATTTTCAACTAAAAATTATTTAAATTTTACTTGAGCTCTGATTCTTCTCCGATTTTAGTGGCTATTGTTGCTGACCGTACGTGCGGTTAGCTGAAAATATGGATAGAATAATAAAAAAATACATGTATTTCTTTTTGTTTTTATTAGTTATCTAAAAATAATTTAATTATATACATAATATTTTATTCAAAATAACTTTAAATACCGAAGAGAGAAGAGATTACACAAACAAATGCACTTTTAAAATCATCATTTAGTCTGATCCGGATGTTTAAAACACTACATTATTTACTAACCATCGACACCTCACTTATTTTAACAATTTTCTAATTAATAGGATGTTTCTTCGGCCAGAGGTGGGCCACTTCTTTGCAAGCCTCGTCAATATCTGCGTATTTGTATTTGAATCCATATTCTAGAACTTTTCTTGGTACGACGTATTGCCCTTTAGTCATTATCATCGCTCTCTCATGGTGGAGCAACAAATTCAAAACGGTCTCGGGTACTGGCAGAAAGGCAGGTCTCCTCAAAGCTTTGGCGAATGACTGAAAATAATAAACATCGTATTTAATTTAAACATATATCATAGAAACTTATTCGACCCTATCGACTCCCTTCAAATGACAGGATTATGTACATACAGCAGTTATTCTACAATGAATAGAATCAATATCGTATAAAACCTGGGGCGGCAGAATGCTTGGAACTGCGCAGACGCACGCCGCCTATGGCAGTCTGACGCATTTACATCTTGGGATGAGCAATAATAACATGCTCTTCTAACCTGCTACTCCTAAGTCCTTTTCTGTCAAAAGAATACCTAATCTATGTAAAGAGGGTGCTAAAATTCTTCAGATTGCTTTTCACACACTTTACAGGATGTGTAAAGCCCTCTGTTGGTGGTTTCTTCAGAAAAAGAATAGGGGAATATCCATGTCAACAGGACACATAAATATGGGTTTTTATTCATGCTGTACATATATTTATTTTAAACAATATGGCAATAAATTTATTTTATGAGTAGCAATAAATTAATGCAATTTTCTGTTAGAGTACCCAATTCCGGGTGCTACTTGTCTGTGTGTAATATGTGTAATGTAAGTTATCCTAACGAAAATTGAATTTGAACTTTTTGGAGTCACAACTCTCAGACCAACAAAAAAAGGTGCTTACTTTAGTAAAATCATCGTTGGTGATAACTTGCGGTGCCACGCCGTTCAGCACACCGATGACAGATTCATTTTCGATCGCAAATTGTATGAGTCGCGTAAGGTCGTCTATGTGGATCCACGGCAGGTACTGCTTGCCGCTGCCGATGCGGCCGCCCAGCCCAAGAAAGAACGGGGGGAACATGTTCTTGATCATACCTCCCCAGCGACCCAGCACAGCTCCAGAACGAATTATTACCTGTTGGGAGATATTCAATACTAATTTAGTTTACAGTAAATTTCATATTTTCTAAATACATACACAATTAAGGCTTTTTATGTAAACATTGCAACCGTTTTTAAAGTAAAGTTTGAGAAATAATTAACATCAAATACTTGATTCAGAAATTGGAGTATTTCAGAAAATTACATTGATGTCTTTATCCGTTGCTTGGGTTTATTTATTACTTGCTTCGCTCGCATTAAAGGCTACTTTACAGAGATAGATGAAGATGGTATAACCATCTTCAGGGTCTCATCTATCTCTGTACTAAAATTCACTTAGCATTTATAATATTGCTACCTGATGCCCGTGGCCTCACCCGCTTGACAGATTATATACTAAAACCTTCCTGGAGAACCACTCCACCCATTGGTGAAAAAAGCATAAAAGTCGGTCTAGTAGTTTTTGAGTTTATCGCGAACAGACAGACAGACCCGGCGGAGGACTTTGTTTTGTAATATGTAGTGATAGTTGGGATTAATGTAAAGTCTGACATTGCCAACCCGACTTGAGCTACTATTATAGTAAAAATATATTTCATATTATTTTGGTATATACTTACAAGCCTTACAGGTGGATCTACATGAGCAGCTTTTTCCCACTCAACAGTGAGTCTAGAGAAAAAGTCATGACCTGTGGTGGGACTGCTTTCATCATACTGGTTAATCTCTGAAGGTTCATAAGCTCCCACGCCAGTGACCACGACGTAAACCTTTGGCTTGTCATTGCTTTGGTTTATCGCTTTAGCCAGGGCTTTGGTAGTGTAGACTCGGGAATTTTGGACATTTTGTTTAAACCTGAAAATAATTAATTTCAAACGTCATGTTTTTTACAGCTTGTTGCAGGTATTCTGCATGCAGGCTTCATACTATGACCACTAAATAGTCATATCTGGGTAAAATATTTCATATTAAAATATTATTAGTATTGATAACTTAAGAGGCAGAAGTTGTTTTGAAGAAAGAATGACGAAAATGAATTAAAAGAAAAGATGCCAATCTAGAATTGGTTAATATATTACTTGATATTATATTACCCAGGTGTCCAGGATTTTGTAAAGTCCATGAATTGCTGGCCCGCACAATTGACAACAGCTAATGACCTTTTGGGCAAGCCTGACTGCTCCAGTATTGTCCAGGAGATGTTATTGGTGGCTGGCATGCGGGCGACATTGGAAACATTGTAGCCCTTTGAAGTAAGAAGTTCCCTTAAATGACTTCCAATGAAGCCTGTGCCACCACCTGAAATAAAAGTCAGTAATATGCACATGTTATTTGCAGTCATAAGGGATAATGTTTGGTATGAAGTATCTTTCAATTAGTAGTAAGTGAATAACTGCTTTATTTTTTACACAAAAAATGTATCTTACATGTATTTAATTTGATTTCATTGGAGAGTAACACACTAATATTTCATTCAGTGTAAATTTTCTAGCCTGTCAAGCCATACATCTGTATGTATGGCTTGACAGGCTAGAAAATTTACCATACAGCTATACTTTTAGATTTTGGTACCCATGGTTTATGGTAAGCACTATATAAACTTGCCATAAAGTACATTGACCTTTCCCTAATATCCCTTTATACCCAAACAATAAATTATGGATAGACAACTTTATCTCTTTATTTCTAATTTTGATTTTAACATAGTCAATAAATGTTTGGGATTGATGACCATTACTGCACACATATCAGGCACCTACCATAGTCGTCAGAAAGGAGGATTTTTGTTGAGAAAAGATATTCATCAAGTCTAAAAATCTGATTGTGATGTTTGGTGAAATTATAATGTTATAAATAAAATAGTTAACTACAAGTTACTGTAATTATCCTCAGCTAATGTAAGGTGGAGGAGGACGAGTAGGTATAAAAAAATATAATAAAATAAAAATGTAAAGGTATCGATTTATATCGTTGCCTATGGCGGATAATTATCTGAATGCTCACCTACCTACCGGCGCAATGTTATGGGCAGTGGGCTGGTATTTAAAACCTACTTTCAGGTTTTACTGCTCGATGGAAAATGGTGGATGATTAAATTTATTACCTCAAATAAATTATGAAAACCGTACATACCAACTATGACTTTTCTGCTTGCCATTATTTAGAATTATATAACCAACGAAGACACTGATACATTTGTCACTAACAGAAGTTTTATTTAAAAAAAAAAACGAAGAAAAGACAGAAAGTTAGTTAATTCCAATCAATTAATGTTTTATTTATGTGATAGTCGCAACAATTGTTTTTCTTTATTTTTGTTCTTTGATTTTCAAGCTCACAGCCACTCACACCTCAAAGCAGTCACAGCTGATATTGACAGTGACATGATGACAGGACACTGGACAGTGGACAGGTGGACAGCTTAGAGTGCCTAACTATAACCAAAGTACTCTGTGGTGCCTAATACAGTACAGTCAATACCTATGACAGATATTGAATTGACAAGCAAAATATATTTTATGGTATTTTTATTTTTCAATAAAAAAAACTATACATGTAAAAAAAGTATTTTCAAGTTTACAAAAAAAAAAGTGTACATTATGGTGCAGTAGTATAATATTAATTTAGGTCTACATTAGGATTATAATTAGACAAATATGAGTTTACAGTCAAAAATAGAACTCTGAATATAATGTATTGCGTTGCCTGATCTAGGTTTACTTAGACCTGTATTTCAGGCCACCTCTCTGCTAGGTTATTGTGTTCTGTGCTGCGAAAGTACCGACGCTCATCAAGCTACAACAATCTGTCAAATTTCTATAATGGATTCTCAACTTTATCTACAAAACTATAAGGTTCAAGATTGATTGTGAAAATTTGACAGTTTCGGGTAGCTTGATGTGCTGGTGACTGTACTTAAGAACTGGGAAAGCCATTGAATTAAATAAAAATAAAATATTTTAAAGCTGACCCACGCTACTTCGTCTGCGTCACATTTTCCTATAATGCTCGGCTCCTTTTAGTCTTAGCGTGATGATATGTAGCTAGCCTTCCTCGATAAATGGGCTATCTAATACCTACAAAAAGAATTTTTCAAATCGGACCAGTAGTTCCTGAAATTACCCCCTACATACAAACTTACAAACAAATGTTACCACTTTATAACATTAGTATAGATAGGTATACCGTACAGACAACCGTAGATGCAACTAAATAAAAAAATTAAAAAATAATCTTACGTATTTATGGCATCGAAAAATTCGTCCGCATCGCTAGCCACTGATACTGTGCCCAAAAGGCTGGCAGCATTGCGTTGTATGGCAATGCTTATCCTTTGGCTGAAATAAAAGCCAGCCCATGGTTCACGTGAAGTGTTATAAGTACTTAGACCCCACGACCCGAGAGTTTCAACCTTATATGAAAATTTATTGTAACTACCAACGAGGTTATTATATTTCCGCCGCTTGAGGTTCTCTGCAGCTGCGGCGACAGCGCCAGCACACAACGAAGAGCTAGGAAGATGGAATTGCGCCAGAGTATCGACGCAAGTAGCGTCCCACACTAAAGGCCTGACAAATTCGCCACAGTGGCAGCGATGAGGACAACAACAAAGAGCGCCATGACGATGAAGGTGCCTATGTTCGACGATGGTAGTGCGTAAAGCCCATAAGAGTCCCGAATTCCTTTAACCCACAGCCAGCAGGCGAGCACGCTCCAGCAGTGTGTAATACTCCAAAATATCCGCACGTGTATCATATTATAACGTTTTACCAAACTTCTGGTTTTTAGACATCAATCAAAAAGTCGTAACAATCTTTGCAATATAAAAATTACTTGAATTTGCTTATCCTCCTTGCTTATCGCTAAGTACACTTTTAGGCTACGCAACAGTCGGATAAAAGGTAGTTGTTGATTCAATAAAAATAGAACTACATCGTAATTACGTGTTATCTTTTATTATATTCTACTTTAGAACGGAACTTCAAAATATTTGATTTTCGGACGTTCCATTTTTAATTACTTGAATATTAAATTAAATGAGCTTTAGTTTTATGTGGCGATCATTTTTAATCTGTGGTATTCGCGATTGCGCCCCGCCATGGAAAGTTGGACTCATGCAGCAATATGATTTTTATAAATAACTTATCTTCGCAGGCCACGTGGGCGGCCGGTATGCCACAACTTTCGCGCCTAATTTGTTGTTATAATAATATAATATAATATCCTTGTACATTAATTTCAGTCAACGCCATATAGTTCCAAGCTAAGCAACCTAATGCTTGTGTTATGGTAACGAGATGGCTGATAAACTACCTATATACATTTTTTTTTTTGTAAATACATACATATTATTACGTTAGTAATATAGTTCAATGCATATTTATAGATAGACAAACACCCAGACTCGGAACAAACACATGTAGGTCGTACCAACTATTTGTTCCGTGTGGGAATCGAACCCGCGACATGCTGCGCAGCAGTCAATCGCTCAACCACTGCGCCAACCGTGTCATTATTATTTGACCGTTATTGGCGTTTCAGTATAAGGGATGTAATAGCACGCCACCGCGTGTGGCCAACTCGCCCACAAAGCGCGCGAAAATGCTTGCAGCTGGGAACGCATTTTCGCGCGCTTTTGCTACCGGTATCCACGCGTACTCGATATGTCGAGCGGATTCTTCTGAATCGAATGAGAAAATAATATATTTGTCTCCAAATGTTGGAATTATTTTCAAGAGCAAGGCCATCAGATATTTTGCGAAAGCCAGAACACCAACTCAGTAAAACAAAACTGTGATCACAGAAATATACTGGTTCGCAGACGATGTGTACATTGTTACGAAAGGCTTCGAGCTACGGGGTCACAGAACACAATAACCTAGCGGCTAGACGACGACTCGTGACGTACTAAGAGCTATCGGCTTAGTTTTAGTGCAGGTGTGTGCGTGAGCCTGATTGGGCTCAGTCGGAATAAATAGAAAGAGTGGACTGTATTAAAATAGGTGTATTCAGAAAAGACAAGGAAATGCCCGTAGCGGAGCGCGTCTAGGAGCTGAGTGTGGTGGCGAACGCGCCGCGGTCGCCATGTCCCGGGTTCGGCACCCCGACCCCGCGCAGTCCCCGCGGTCGTCCATGACGCGCATATGTGATGCGCGGACAAGCCTGTGTGTTTACTTGCATCGGCTTAGTTTTGTGACTTCACTTGTTTGTTCGCGGTGCGCCGTCTTTCTTTTTTGTTGGTCTGAGTTTCGACATCGAAAGTATGCAGTCCAGCGTATTTAAATAATACAGGTCAGTGAATTTAGATGGATGTCTATAACGTTGCCAAAATAAAAGCAAAAGCATTGACAATTACACCACAAAAGCGATTTCGTGTGACATTAATTAAGTGATTTGCTGCTGATTTTACAAGTTCTAAACACAGGAACGTATAATTCGTGATGAGAGACAAGAGCGAAGAGCATGGTAGTTTAGGTGTGGTGTGTGCGTGAGCGTGTATGTTTGCTTGCAGGAGCACGGAGCACGGTCTGAGAGGTAGAAATTGATAAGCTCTTTTTTTAAGTCGGTTAAAAATCACACAATGTTTCACAAACCACATAACTAAAACTTCCTATATTATCTAACAATAATTAAAACATCAGACCGTATAATCATAGATAATACACTATGCTACGTATAATATAATACGTCACCGGAAAATAGCAGACACCGTAAGATTGTAAAATAACGCGTGAAATAGCAAACTCATTTTTCTCCATAGGACACGAATAGGTATATCGGAAACTGCTGAATTTGGATAGAATGTATTGTATACAAAATGATTTGTTCATAATACATTATATCGAGAAATTATAATTTTAAGATAGATTCTGACGGAGTTTGCCATTTTCCGGTGACATAAAAAATTACATCTGGCTAAAGCGTCCTCCAAGCGTCCTCCAGACTACTCGCGACGTTCATGTGGCAACTGCCGTTGAAATGTGTACTTTCGTATAATGAAAATACGTGCGTGTTTATTATGGCTGACGCGAACAGAAGTGAGCCGAGTAGTGTGGTTAGACGCTTCGTGTTCGAACTTCGTGACACTTCGAGTCCTTTGACTCGGGCGCAAAAACCGACAATAACTGGAAGTCGCCCGAGGCGAGGCGAAGTTGCACGAGGCGAAGCGAAGTGCCCCTTTACACTATCATATTCGCTCAACTTCGATCACCTTCGGGAATAGTGTGGAGGACGCTCAGACTACACTTCGGTACGCGTCGAGCCACAGTAAATACGCACGTATTTTTATTACGCGAGAGTACACATTGCAACGGCAGTTGCCACTGCATTATGCCTATCGTGAGGGGAACGGGTGACTGAGCTCCTCGAGAAGTTGCTCGAGTGTGTGGACACGACGACACGTACTTCGGACTTCGGTCAACTTCGGAGAGTGTACTACGTCGAAGTAACTTCGGGAATAGTGTGGAGGACGTTTAATTTAATATTCACACGCGTGCGTAGGAAAATAAAAAAAATGTACGTCAAACTTGGAAACGTCAAACTTGTTACAATATTTTTGATTCGATTCCATAGAGTATTTATAAGAGCCTCTATATACGTAGTATCTCTATGTAGTCTGTGCTTATAAGACTGTTCGATTCTTTGTTATGGTTAGGTAATAGGTCGATGCCGCTAGGATAAATTGTGTTCTGTGGGTCGATGTGATTTATAATATTATTTTGTTGTATGGTGTCATGGTTAATTGTAAAATTCGAAGACAATAAATTTGAATAATGATATCACTTTACGTTGAAAATGGCATTGCTTACGTATGGAATTCTGAAGGTAGTAAAAGTTATAATAGGAACACATGAAATAAAATATATTTTATTTAATTGTCTTTTGCGATACTAATGTTAAATTTTTAACTTAGATTGGTACACTCTACGAGCGAGTCATCGAATATGCGGTTCACTAATTGGTTCCATACCGTCGTTTCCAAGGCAAAATGAGTTTTTAGGTATGTGCCATGGACCCTATTATATTGTTAAAATATAGTTTAGTGACCCATTCTGATGTCATAACAATTATATTTCATATTTTTGTAGGATTACCAATGGCTTTGACATCAGAAGAAGCAGCATTGTTAGTAGAAAAGGGTGTTTGTGAGTTGTTTGAATTACCAATCTATACCAGAAAACCTACTGATGAAGAAAAGCTGATAATTAAAGACCTGGAACAAAAGTAAATTTCAGTACCAAGGCATCAATGGGGCTCATCAAAATGAATGAGTATTTTATACATGATGGCTAGGCTAGTTAAACACATGTGCACAATACGCTTCCATGTCTGAAACAAGGATGTGACATATTAACAGCATTCCACTTATACTATGTTGCTATATAATAGACTTTCATTATCAAAGTATATTTTGGTTGGTGGTTTACATAATACAAACACAATTGTTTTATTTTACAGTGTTTTAGCAGAACAAACTGAAGCTTTGAAGAAGCGGAAAATAGATCAGTTGTCACAAAAAATAGATATCATAATTGCTGGGAAGAGGCAAAAGCTGCTGTCCAAAGGAGTAACTGGTACTGCAGTCTGATAAATATTGACATGTACTGCTAAACTAACTTTTGCATCTCTCTTCCAAATCTGCATACCACCAAATTTAATTATGTACAATACTGTATAGTATAGTGCTTTAAGTAACTAAATAGATGTAGGTATAAAACATAACATAAATTAACAAATCTGTTTCTTAAATGGCACAGGTTTGGTGAAAAAATTTTTGCCAATTTTTTTTTGACTTATGTAATACCTATGTATATTTTCTTAATACCATTTTTTTAAGCATGGGAATTCTTGAGTTCAGATAAGCTAGAGATTAGTATATAAATATGATTAAATCATTTCTTTTACAGATGTTCAGTTAGACAAACAAACATTATTACAAGAAGAAATAAATAAATTGCCAAAACTAGCTCCAGCACATGTTCTAATGCACTTGCCAACTGAACATTACATAGCCACAGGTATTATTGATACATTAATTTTCAAATAACAGACCAGTGGGTCTAAAATGGCCTCTTAAGTAGTCAGCCAGCACATCAAGTTACTTATCCCAAAACTGTCATATTTTACCAATCAACTAAACCTAATGTTTCAGCGATAAAGATGAAACCGAAATTCAACAGATTGATGTATGATAAATGTTATGATTCTACTAAAGTGGCCTTTTTACACTCACAGACAATAACTCTTCTTAATTATTAATAATTCACCTTTATTGTTACAGAAAAGAAAAATGTTAATATAGATGTTTTAAAACCAAGTGTTGTAGAAGGAAAAGATGCTATCAAATACAGAATTTTTAAGAACTTATGGGAAAAAAGACATCATATAACAAACGGATCAAAGTTTGGTTGTGACTACCTTTTATACCCTGGTAAATACAATACAAAATAACGTTTTTAACTTATTTTCTGCAGCTGCCAAGGCTTATATAGAGTCATTATTATAATAAACTAGCTGTCCCACGGGTTTCACTCCTGTTTTACCCGCACAGTTCCCCTTCCTGTGGGATTTCCGAGATAAAAATTATCTATCCTATGTCCGTCTCCTGGTTCTAAGCTACCTCCCCACCAATTTTCAGCCAAATCGGTTCAGCCGTTCTTGAATTATAAATAGTGTAACTAACACGACTTTCTTTTATATACAGGGAAATTGAAAAAATACCCGAAACCTCTTAGGCAGTGAAAGTACACATGATTATAAGCAACTTTTGTTTTGGTAAAACTCCGAAATCTCGAAAAAAATATCAGCTGTTTCATACAAAATGCAGTATTTAGCCAATGTATTTTTTTCGAGATTTCGGAGTTTTACCAAAACAAAAGTTGCTTATAATCATGTGTACTTTCACTGCCTAAGAGGTTTCGGGTATTTTTTCAATTTCCCTGTATATAGACTAGCTGTCCCCCGCGACTTCGCTCCCGTTTAACCCGCATAGTTCCCGTTCCCGTGGGATTTCCGGGATAAAAGCTATCCTATGTCCGTCTCCTGGTTCTAAGCTACCTCCCAACCAATTTTCAGCCAAATCGGTTCAGCCGTTCATGAGTTATAAATAGTGTAACAAACACGACTTTCTTTTATATATATACTAGATCCCCCGCGCCTTCGTTTCCGTTTACCCGCATGGTTCCCGTTCCCGTGGGATTTTCACGTTCCCGTGGTTTTCCGGGATAAAAATCTAGCCTTTGCCCGTCTCCTGGTTCTAAGCTACCTCCCCACCAATTTTCAGCTAAATCGATTCAGACTTTCTTGAGTTATAAATAGTGTAACGAACACGACTTTCTTTTATATATAACTAGCTGTACCCCGCGGCTTCGCTCCCGTCAACTGGCTACCTGTCTACCTACCTACCTACCCCGCTACTCTCTTACTCTTACTCACAGACAATTTGTATTTGACTAATGTCAATATTTATACGATACAAACGTCACTCAATTGTTTTGCCTTCCCGAAACCTCTCCACTAACACTTCAACTTTATGGAATGGTTTTAAAGTTCAAATTGACTTTAAAGTAATAATACGAATCTTTTGTATGGGAGTATAAAAAAGTGTTGTTTTTAGTCTTTTTCAGGCAATTTTTATATTTTTTCTCTCCGTAAGAACCATCCTCGTACTTCAAAGAATATTCTAAAAAAAGGATTGGCCAAATTGGTCCAGGCGTTGTTGAGTTATGCGCTTACCAACACATTTAGCTATTCATTTTTATATTATAGAAGTAGCTGTCCCGCGCAACTTCGTCTGCGTCACATTTTCCGCTCCTAAATAATATTGCAACAAAAAATTTAGATTTAAACTATCCTATCTCTCAAGTTGGATCGAACTGCACATGGTGTGCGAATTTTATTATAATCGGTTAAGTGGTTTAGGAGTCCATTGAGGACAAACATTGTGACACGAGATTTATATATATTAAGGATATAGATTGCAAGCAATATGAACAAACCTTCAAGACATCACGGGCACTACATGCAGTCAAAGTTTAAAAAAAAAGCCTATTTATTTTAATATTAATTCATAATTGATAGGTCTTTACTTTAATTAAAATAAAAACCTAAGTCTTTATTTTAATTTATATTCATTATCTATTGATTAAAATTTCAGGAGATCCCGTGAGATTTCATGCAACATACATGGTGCGATGTATTTATGACCAAACTACCACCATCAGCCCTGCAGAGTTTGTAGCATTTGGAAGACTTTCAGTAGCGGTAAACAAACTAGCTGTTTTCGCCTTTTGCAATGCTCATGGGAAAATCGAATATCAAACACTTCAGTGGCACGATAATGTCACGTAAATAATAATAAAAAATACAATTTCACTTTTATTTTTTCCTTACCTGTATTTGTGTAATTTATAAAATAAAGGTTAGTTATTTTGACGCTATCACCAAGCGAACCACCTCAAAGACATGTACTGGTATATGCCTTTCCCGAGGCTCTCTTCAGCGACCGGTTCTGGGCTTCTCGTGGGGGTACTCTTGCAGCCCTCATGGTCATTGGTTTTGACCTTGTAGGAGGCTTTCCAACCCAGTGTCTTTCGGTATGCGCCGCTCCAGAAACTGTTGGCTATCTACCTGCCTTTTGGAAAAATATAATGAACTCCTTGGTCAAGTGGTCCAGAAGCGCGATTGCGCAGAATGGGTTCCATGCCCAGGTCCATATTGTGAAAATTAAAGGAGGTTTCATAATATGTAACTTGTTTTAGTAGTAACAAGCTTATCGACAATACTATTCATGCCCATCAGTCATCGTGCCGATAATCCACTTGCAACACAATAGAACGTATAGTAGAAGGACGTGTTCTCGACTGACCCGAAACCGTTGGTGATAAAGAGGGTTTCGGTCAATGACGTATTTATATATCATTGGTTTCGGTAAGGAGTTAGAATAAGTTCAAAACATCTTTGGGTTCATCTATTTAAACATTTTATTCAACTAAAAAAAAACAAAACAAACTCTTATATAGGTACCTGGAATTTCAGCGGTTTTTTTGACAATATTGTCGAAGTCGGAAAAAATATTTTGGGCCTCATGTTCCGCCAGACAACGTCTGTAGATCTTATAAATCTTCGAATGGTTTTATTCATGACTAGCTGACCCGCGCAACTTCGTCTGCATCACATTTTCCATTATTGCTCCGCTCCTATTTGTCTTAGCGTGATGATATATATTTGGCTAACAAACGGTGATTAAAATAGGTAAAACGTAAAAATCTATACTCATTTTAAAGCAGAAGAGTTCGTTTGGTTGAACGCGCTAATCTCAAGAACTACTGGTCCGATTTGAAAAATTCTTTCAGTGTTAGATAACCCATTTATCGAGGAAGGTTATAGGCTACATATTATCACGCTAAGACTAAAAGGAACCGAGTATTAATCTATACTAATATTATAAATAGGTAACATTTGTTTGTAAGTTTGTATGTAGGGGGTAATCTCAGGAACTACTGGTCCGATTTGAAAAATTCTTTCAGTATTAATTATCCCATGTATCGAGGAAGGATATAGGCTACATATCATCACGCTAAGACTAAAAGGAGCCGAGCATTAATGGAAATTGTGACGCGGACAAAGTTGCGTGGGTCAGCTAGTTTTTAATAGACTTACAAACTTACAAACAAATGTTACCTCTTTATAATATTAGTATAGATGTGTTTTTTTCTTCCTCTCGGTTTGTTTTTTCTTTATAATTATTGCACCTACCATGCTGTCTCTGCACCATCCTAAGGTCGACTGGTAGAAAACTTATTAGTCTTACAGTGTCTTTACTTGTGCATAAAGTTTTAGTAAATAAATAAACGTGAAAGCTTCGGTTTGTCCGTCAATCACGCAAAAACGGCTAAAGGGATTTGGATGGCACGCATGTAGTATACATCCTGGAATAACATATTAGGCTACTTTTTATACCGATAACTAACATGGCTTAATGAAAGTAGAGGAAGAAGTGGAAATCCAGAGGTGCTGCTGCCTTAGTACCTACTTCAGATTCAAAAGTACCAGGAGAACAGAAACGTCAAAGTTTTTTACCAGGCTGGAATAAAAGAGTGCTAAAAAAGCACATGTACCAGGAAACCACATTTTGGAATATCTCCGGGGTTGGAATTGTGAGCATTGAAGATTCACAAGTACCTAAGTATCTAGCAGGTGACCAGAAACATAAAAATAATAATAATAATAAAAATATTTATTTCATAAATCAAGAACACATTGCACTGCATACACAAATTTTCAATTTTTACATTTGTCACATTAAAGCACAACTAGTAGACTCTACCCACTAGGTCTAGCCTGTATCTTAAGGGATAGGGTTCAGCCATTTAAGTAGGTACAGTAAACGATTGACATACTATAACAAGTAAAACAGTGTCGATGTTACATATTAACTAAACTAAAGTTATAGGTAGTCTATGAAATGAGTAAGTAAGTGTGTTGTGTATGTGTTTGCGTGTAAAAGTGTTAGTATGTGTGCATGTGTGTGTCTGTGTGTATATGTGAGTCTGTGCACATGTGTGTGTCTGTGTGCGTGCATTACGAGATGTGTGCTAGAAGGTCCTCCGGACCGCATTGCCGTGTACTCGCAGTGGATCGCTGCGGCAAGAGTACTCGGTCCCCCGCATCGGCAGCGACAGCTCCGTCCAGTGTTGTGGACGAGCTCGGCAGCAGCTGCAGGAAAGTGGCCACCAGAGGGCGCCACTTGCATCCGGCTCGAAGGACCAATGTTTAGTACCTACCGCACACGGAGGCTCGTACCCGGCACTTGAAGGGTTGATCTAATTCCGTTGTTAGATAATCCTGTTGTAGTAGCCATTGAGTGATTTTTTGTTTTAGTGTGTGTCTGTTTAAATCAAGTATGTTAAGTATTTTGTGTAGTTTCTTATATATATAAGGGCCTGTGACGTAAAATTGGCGTTTGGCGAATGTAGTTTTATGTGTTACGCCGGATGGGACATTTGTGCGTTTTTTTGGGTTTGAGCTGGTGAAGACAGAGTGCAATATGAAAAGCTGTCGAACCGTTAAAACCTTACATTCATCATAAAGTTGTCCAGTTGGGTATAGGTACGGTTTCTTAGACATGACTTTTAGTACCGCTCTCTGAGCTCGCTCCACCCTAAGGAGATTTGTTTTAATAGCACCACCCCATGCAGTAATGCAATATCCGATAATCGACTGACACAGTGCAAAATAGACCATTTTTAATGTGTTTATGTCAGCCGATTCTCTTAGAGATTTAAAAACATGGCGCATTGCAATATCAAAATGTTTTTTCTCGGCCAGATTCTCAGAGATTCTCAAGTACCAGGAAACCAGATGTCGAAGTATTAGGCTGTTTGAGCAATAGTATAGAAGACTAGCTTCCTCCCGCGACTTCGTCTGCGTAGACTTTAGAATTGCCGCGCAACTTTTTGCCTCATTGTCCTTGGAATTGCATCTTCATGATTCAGGTATCCAGACATTGTGAGTCTGCGGTGCAGCTGAAAGTAAGATTTCAGCCCCAAAATTACTTTGACATGTTTGTGATCTCGTGGTAGACCCTTGTGAATCTTAAGCGCTCATATTTGCAGCCTCGAAAATACTCCGACATGTTTTTGTTCTCCTGGTATTATTGATCCAAGCTACTCATAATTCCTGCACGGAAAAAAACTACATGTTTTTGGTCCCCTGGTACTTTTGAATCGCTTGCAATGAAAGCCATCTTCTTTCCAGTAAAAAAACCTACCCTAAGTATTTTGACATGTTTCTGTTCCATGGGTGGTACTCGATAATCTATGGCACTCATAAATTCAGCCCCGAAAATACTTCGACATGTTTCTGCACTCCTGGTACTTTTGAATCTTTAGCGCTCATATTTCCAGCCTCGAAAGTACTTCGACATGTTTTTTCTCCTGGACTATTGATCCAAGCCACTCATAATTCTTGCATGGAAAAAGCGACGACATGTTTTGTCGAATTAAAGCCCCAGTAAAACTTTGACATGTTTCTGATCTCCTAGTAATTTTGATTCTTTAGCGCTCATAATTCCGGCCCCGAAAATACATCGACATGTTTCTGCTCTCCGGATACTTGTGAAGTTTCCAGCCCTGAAAAAAATTCGGCATGTTTCTGGTCCCCTGGTACATGTGAATCTATAGCGCTCGTAATTCCGGCCCCGGAATGCCTCGACATGTTTTTTGCTGTCCTGGTACTTGTGAGTCTATAGCGTTCGTTATTCCGGCCCCGGAATGCTTCGACATTTTCCTGGTCTCCTGGTACTTGGGAATCAATAGCGCTCATAATTCCAGCCCCAAAGAACTTCGACATGTTCCTGCTATCCTGGTATTTGTGAATCTGTAGCGCTCATCAATATGGCCGCGGTTTACCTCGACATATTTCTGCTCTCCTGGTACTTGAAAATCTATAGCGTTCACAATTTCCAGCCCCGAAAATAAACTTCGACATGTTTCTGTTCTCTTGGAATTTTATAAACTTAACTGTTCACAATTCCGGCATCGAATATAAATTGACATGTTCCTGCTCTCCTAGTACTAATGAAAATATAGAGTGTTCACAATTCCAGCGCGGAAAATGCTTCGACATATTTCTGATATCCGGGTACTTTTGAATCTAAAGCGCTCATAATTCAAGCCCCGAAAAAACTTCCGAGATGTTTCTGCTTTCCTGGTACTTGTGAATCTGTAGCGCTTGTTATTCCGGCCCCAGAATACCCTTGACTCGACATGTTTCTGCTCTCCTAAAATCTATAGCGTTCACAATTTCCAGCCCCGAAAATAAACTTCGACATGTTTCTGTTCTCTTGGAATTTTTTAAACTTAACTGTTCACAATTCCGGCATCGAATATAAATTGACATGTTCCTGCTCTCCTAGTACTAATGAAAATATAGAGTGTTCACAATTCCAGCGCGGAAAATGCTTCGACATATTTCTGATCTCCGGGTACTTTTGAATCAAAAGCGCTCATAATTCAAGCCCCGAAAAAACTTCCGAGATGTTTCTGCTTTCCTGGTACTTGTGAATCTGTAGCGCTTGTAATTCCGGCCCCAGAATACCCTTGACTCGACATGTTTCTGCTCTCCTGGTACTTGTGAATCTGTAGCTCTCGGAATTCCAGTCCCGAAAATACTTTGACACGTTTCTGCTCCACTAATAAAAAAAAATCTTGCCAAATAATAATTTGACATGTTGCTGGTCTCCTGTTTCTTGTGAATCTTTTAGGACTCGTAATAAAATTCAAGCCGGGTAAAAAAAATTGACATGTTTCTGTTCTCCTGGTACTTTTGAATCTGAAGTACTAAGGCAGCAGCAGCTTTGGACTTCCACTTCTTCCTCTGTCTCCATGAAGTCTTGTATGTTACCGAGATAAAACGTAGCCTATGTGTTATTCCAGGATGTGACCTACATATGTGCCAAATTTCATCCAAATCCCTTCAGCCGTTTTTGCATGATTGACGGACAAACATACAAACTTTCACATCCTACTATCCTACTAATATTATAAATGAAAGCCAATCTATTTTCCAGCAAAAAAAAAACCTGACCAAAAATACTTTTAAATATGTCTGCTCTCCTGGTACTCGAGAATCTTTGGCGCTCACAAATTCAGACCCGAAAATATTTCGACATGTTTATGCTCTCCTGGTACTTGTGAATCAGAAGTACTAAGGCAGCAGAAACGTCTGATTTCCACTTCCTCCTCCGCCGCCATTAAGCTATGCCTTTTATCGGGATAAAAAGTAGCCTATGTGTTATTCCAGGATGTGAACTATATGCGTGCCAAATTTCATTCAAATCCCATCAGCCATTTTTGCGTGATTGACGAACAAACATACAAACATACAAACATACAAACATACAAACATACAAACTTTCACATTTATAATATTAGTAGGATATAGATTCACCAAGTACCAGGAGCGTAGAAACATATCAAAAAGTATGCTTTGGGCTGGAATTGTGAGGGGAAAAGGAGGGGTAAAGTCACAGAGATAGAAAATATATGTCTATTGGTAAAGTTCACGGAGACAAGAAACAAGTTGAAGTATTTCCGGGGCCGGAATTGGGAGTGGTCAAGATTCAAAAATATCAGGAGAGCAGAAACATGTCGAAGTATTTCTGGGGCTAGAATATTTTTATTTGTAAATACACAATAACGGCCCGATCAGAATAATCAGCATGAACCGTGCAAAAGCTAAAACTATACTATTTTATAGTGTTAGTAGGATTACACATTTTGATCTAATTTGATTTTTCTGGGGTTAGAATGGGGGCTATCGCGTTTGAATTTACCGCTAGAGGCGCTGGTGTAGCGTGAGGTCTTCGTAATGTCAAATTTCATTGTTGGTTGGCTTTTGAGTCGAGTTTATTATTTAGGTATTTGTTTAGATTTTTGTGAATATTTTGCTAAAATAGCCCGACTATAGCAGATTTAAGTTACGTTTCTACCGACCACTGCATTGAACTTTCATTTTTGTTGGAAATACGTATATTATCTCCTTCGTTTTTCCGTTGTAATGAGTCCACGTAACACTGCAACACTGTATAAGTTGTGTAATAAATCGCACGTTTACGGCATCATACATTACTTTTATCCTAACTTTGTTCAATGCGCATAATGCTATGATTAAGGACCTCACTCGACAGTGGCGCCAACTGGTGAGTAGAAAAACGGTAGACCCCATTGTGAGTATTGTGACCGCTAAAGGTCAACAAGTAGGTACCAGGGGACCAGTAACATTTCGAAGTATATCCGGATCCGGCTGTAATTGCGACACTCTTTTCGTGAGCGAAGCCGCGGGCGGAAGCTAGTACAAAATAAAGAAAGAAAAGATAAGTAGGTGGCTACCTACTCGTCTCGTTTATTTGTAGGTAACTGTTTACCTACGTTAACAGTTACCTACAAATAAACGAATGGGTAATTGTGTAAGTCTACTTACTACCTATCACATTTTATTTTATTTGGTTGTAATGTAATGTTGGTGCTTGTCAATTAACAAAAGTCAACTGTAACTGTGACACTTCATGCTGAATATCACGAAATCTTTCAAGGTACAAGAAATGAAACGCAACATCGCCGTATTACCGTATATGTCAAAAACGAAAGCAACAAAGATATCGAATAAAAATCTTTGTATTTTTGTGAACATATTTAAAATTAAAGATGGATGACCCAGAATTAGACAAGATTAGACAACAGCGGCTTGCTCAACTACAGTCTCAACATGGGGTGAGTGTGAATCATAGATAGAGGTTATGTTTAGTTCGATACCTCTCAACCTGCTTCGATTTCTGGAACTAATTATTTTTATATTTCTTAATTTCACAAATAAAAGGCATTTTTATGTTATTTCAAACTCAATTAATGTATTTCAGGGAACCGGCGACCCCAATCATGCTAAACAACAGGAAGAAAGAATGCAGCAAATGGAGGAAGCTAAACACACAATTCTTGCACAAGCACTTAGTCAAGACGCCAGAGCAAGACGTAATAACATAATATTTATCAATTTACTCATATGACACACGTCACATTCATAAGTTATTTATGTAGTATGTTAGTAAGTATATTGCTTATCATGACAGGGTCATTATAATAATCTTACTTACCTATGCTTTTCTTTGCAGTGAACACAATCAAACTCAGTAGACCAGAAAAGGGTGCCATGGTTGAAAATATGATCTGCAGAATGGCCCAGATGGGCCAGGTTCGTAATAAAATAACAGAACCAGAACTCATTCAACTGCTTGAGTCTCTCAACCAACAGATGCCCAAATCCAACAGCACTGTGAAGTTTGACAGAAGGAGGGCCGCTCTTGACTCAGATGATGATGATTTGTAGCACTGCATAAGTTAACCCAAATTATGCTGTTACTGGAATGCCTTAACAATTATTAAATGCTTATTTATCTTTACAATCATTTTATTTTCTTGTCATACATTTATAACTGAAATGTTTTTTATAAAGTGATGGAGAAATATAATTTTTTGTACTGAACAACAATAATATTGTTATACATACACATATGAATATAAGTTGTGTCACATTTTATATCTGTTAGGAACTCCATATCATTATAATGTCAATGTAATGCCTTCTTATAAAGATCCCTACCTAATCCTAATAAAGATAATGTTTTTTTCAATATGCAAGGCAATCCAGTGCGAATTAACAGATAAGAAAGGGATTAAAACGATTGTTTAGGTAAGTAGTTAGAAAAAAAATAAGGAACTAAAAATTGAGTTTTATTAGGTACTTAATATTATTGATAATACAGATTCTCGCGCGAATGATATGTGTGATGAGAGGGATTAAGTATAGTTTGGAATAGCACATAGGCGTACCTACTTTTTATCCTTGTGGTAATTTCCTAGAATAATGCGGACGAGACTGCTGGAAAAACCTAGTAAATGATAAGGTTTGGTCTGCCTTAGGCAATAGGTACTAACTTAGTTACATAACGAATCATGGAGAATAGAAATACAGGGTAGCTATGGGTGTCATGGAGACGACGACTATCGCAACCCAGCGCAGGGCACGCCACAATAGTGGCGATAAGTCCCCTCTTTGAGGAGTGGCTTGAGAGGCGCCACGGTATCCTCACCTTCCGCCTTACGCAGGTCCTCATCGGACATGGATGTTTCGGGAGGTTCCTGCACCGAATCGGGCGGGAGGAAACGCCCGGGTGTCACCACTGCGAGGATCGACCGGAGGACACGGTAGAGCACACTGTGCAGGTGTGCCCCGCTTGGGCGGCGCACCGCCGTGTCCTCGAAACGGCGATCGGCGGCGACCTCTTGCGTCCGGCCCTGGTCCAAGCCATGGTCCGGAGCGAGACGGAATGGGACGCCGTTGCCTCCTTCTGCGAAGCAGTCATGCTAGCGAAGGAGGTGGCGGAGCGGGAGAGGAGACCCTCTCGTCCCGGCCGCCGTGGTAGACGCCGCGGGCGTCGGGGGCCACCACCTGGTGACCTCCGGGCACCGTAGGCGCGGGCCTGTGGACGGCGAGCTATGGGTGGCTCGCCGTCCGTCCGTCTAGTGACGACAGGCCGTGTCGACGGCGCGTTAGTGTTCCACGCGCGCCTCAAAGAGAGTCAGCAACACTGAGGGGCCCGAAAGGGCCGACGCCTGCCGGAGTCGCGGGATTATTCCCAAGAGACACCGTGGCTCCGGAACACAAAGGGCAATGAAGGAACATGGATGGGTTTTAGTCAGTAGAAGTCTGACACTCCATCCCGCTACACCCAGAGCGGAAGGAGTCACTGGATGATTTCCCATCCCTAAAAAAAAAAAGGGTAGCTATGGGTAGCTAGCTTCATTTTTTTAACAAACATGAGCTCACATACACAAACAGCCATTGCCAGACTCGGAACAAATGTCGGTAGGCCCACGAGTCGTGGGTTTGATTCCCACAAGGAATAAATATTTGTGTGTCGTGGGCCACGACACACTCAAATAATAGAGGTGTCGCGGCGCGTCGCCCTCAGGGGAACGCGCGCGTCTCGGGCTCCGCGTAACCGGGAGTCGGGACGGACGATCTGGCCAGGATCGACGCCCCGCTCCCAGTAGAAAGAGAGAGAGAGAGAGAGAGAGAGAGCGAGAGCGAGAGCACGAAACGCGTCGGCGGCGTATGCGTGCTAATCGATCCCTTGGAGCTGCCGCTTTTATGAGTGCTAATCGATCCCTTGGAGCTGCCGCTTTTATGCGTGCTAATCGATCCCTTGGAGCTGCCGCTTTTATGCGTGCTAATCGATCCTTTGGGGCTGCCGCTTTTATGCGTGCTAATCGATCCCTTGGAGCTGCCGCTTTTATGCGTGCTAATCGATCCCTTGGAGCTGCCGCTTTCATGCGTGCTAATCGATCCCTTGGAGTTGCCGCTTTTATGCGTGCTAATCGATCCCTTGGTGCTATAGTCTACTAGGTATGAAAGCGGCATCAAGACGACCTTGACTCCCTTGGAGTTGCAGCTTCGAGCATGCTAATCGACTCCCTTGGAGCTAAGTCTACCGTATTTACTCATCAATATTATACATACAACAGCAGATTATTTTGTGTTAACAAGAGTGAGCATCACAGAACCATAACGGGTTAAAATTCTATAATCTAAGTAATTAGGTAGGGAATCACTGCACTATTTTCAAGCGCTACCACTTAGCTTTATTTCTTTCAGATGAGTCGCTACCAAGCTGGACGCTCCCATCAGCACCAAACATTGCTTCTTTACCAGAATTCACCAGTTACACTATTGCGCTCACATTGAACTAGACACTAGACGGCCGAATGGCCGTCATACTCGTCCACTTTGCTCCTTTTACCCGGTACAGTACGAATAATCTAAGTTTACCCATGCGAAGTACGTCGCAATCGATTGCGCAGGATGTCAATTTGACAAGAAACATAGAAAAGCGCATGCGCGGGTACGTCGCGTATGCAGTCTCAGTCATTCGTATACGTTTGATGCATACTTGTGCCTCGCTTCCTCAATGCAATACGACTGTTGGTGCGAAAAGTGTTAAACGTTGTTTTAATTATTCTGGTTTTTTCTTACTGTTTGACTTGTATTTTGTGTTTTCTTGTAGTGTAGGTATGTGTTTGTTGTGTTACTTTGTGATCGTGTTATTGTTATTGCATGCATTTTTTCATAATTCAAATATAACACGTACACAAAAAAAACATAATCTACGAACGTAACACTTTTCTACGCGATGGGACCTGCGCGGTCGTCACTAACAGCCAACTTCGCATGGGTAAAGTTAGAATATTCGTACTGTAAAAGGCGGCAAAGAACCACAGATTACCTATTGATACTAAGTGAGCGTCATAACCATGAACTAAATAAATGATTTATACGTCAGTGACTAAAGTACTCTTTATCTGTGACGATCTCTTTGGGTTCGGTGTTGCCAGTAAATCGCCTCATGCTGACTAGTTTGTTACACGTTTCGCCCTAATAATATTAATTTTACTCAGTTACCTGTTTAATTCGCCGACTACACGCCGCGACAAGAGGGTTATAGGTAAGTAAGTTTGGGATAAAATAATAGTACCTACGTATAGATTATATTGATAATATAGTACCTATATGTAGTGATTGAGTTATGTTCGTAGGTACCAAACTATCAACATTAATCGTCACCATCCAATTTAAATAACTTGGCAAGCGCTTATTTTGAATTTTGCACTCGTCTCCGAGCTACAATTGGGAAATTCCTGATCCAAAAACAATGCGTCACATAGGAATCGAACCCAGGAATTCGTTGTGCGACCACTAGACCTACGATGTAGGTAGTCATTTATAATTAGTAGGTAGGTACATTGTCAGGGCCGTAAGGTCTAAACTAAGTCTTATAAATGGGTCCGGCTCACTTAAAGTTCTTTACCCGAAATTGTTCTTCCTAATGATTTGTAATCCGAATGATCACTCTTCCTAAAATTTTTCATCCTAAAGTTTTCATTCATACTATTTGTAGTGCTATATACCTACCAGCGATGTTCATAACACTCATGTTTCCGAAAATTGTAATTATTAATAAGTATATCGCTTCGCTCGCTCGGCTCGCGCGTAGTTGGTCACAGTTCTAACCTAACCTATGGATATCTTTGCAGGTACACACCCTTAGAATAATAACGCATAGAAACCTAGTACGAGTGCAAAAAGTGAGGCAACTAAAACTTAGCCTAATCCGTCAAACTTAGCCACCAGGCCGTCAGTACTCAATGTCACGTTCCGTCGAACACAGCTCGCAAAATGACAGTTTGTTGCGTGAAAGGATGTTATAGCACATCAGGAAAATAAAAAAATGTGATGAAATAACATTTCACAAATAAGTACTCACATTCTATGCACTATTTTTACGTAAATCGATAAATAAAACAAAATTCTAATAACCTAACTTGTCATAACACAGTGTTGCTATTTGTGAGGAAAAAATACCCACGCTTTCATTCATGTTTTTCATTTTTGTAATTTTAAAATACAATACTTACTGTTAATTCATATCAAACCCGATGTTTTAACATTGTTTATAATTATAACCCATCAAGCATTCTAAACGCATTGAACAATATCTCATTCTTTATGCGATTTATTTCCTTTTATTTTGAAATAAATTGAATTATACCTTCCGAAAAAATATGTCATATTACATGAAAAATCATGTTTACCTTTTCCAGTTCCCAACAACATAAAATACTTGCCTTGATAGCAAAATAGTAATGCGTCTTCCCATATTTTGTGGGTAACGGCTTAGTAATGGTATCACTGAAAGCTATATCTGTGTGCGTTAGAGGAACGTAGACACATTCGGCTCACGCACACAAAGAAAATGAAGTGGACACACGATTTTGCTCGGGTTTTGTTCTAGACGCGGCTTCTATGCGTTATTATTCTAAGTACACACCGCTATAAATAAAAGAAAAAGAAATCTAAACAAAAAAGATATGACTTTGAATAATAGTGTAAAAGACGGTTATGTTGAGAAAATATAGGAAAACAAATAAAAGTACCTATACCTAATAAATTGTTTATTGCTACCCACTGACATTATGAAGTTGAATGCTTCGGAATTATGAACATTAGAGACAGAGTAGTTAGGAATTGTGATTGTTAGGATGAACCTTAGAATAATAACGCATAGAAGCCGCGTCTAGAACAAAACCCGAGCAAAATCGTGTGTCCACTTCATTTTCTTTGTGTGCGTGAGCCGAATGTGTCTACGTTCCTCTAACGCACACAGATATAGCTTTCAGTGATACCATAACTAAGCCGTTACCCACAAAATATGGGAAGACGCATTACTATTTTGCTATCAAGGCAAGTATTTTATGTTGTTGGGAACTGGAAAAGGTAAACATGATTTTTCATGTAATATGACATATTTTTTCGGAAGGTATAATTCAATTTTTTTTTCAAAATAAAAGGAAATAAATCGCATAAAGAATGAGATATTGTTCAATGCGTTTAGAATGCTTGATGGGTTATAATTATAAACAATGTTAAAACATCTGGTTTGATATGAATTAACAGTAAGTATTGTATTTTAAAATTACAAAAATGAAAAACATGAATGAAAGCAATGTGGGTATTTTTTCCTCACAAATAGCAACACTGTGTTATGACAAGTTAGGTTATTAGAATTTTGTTTTTATTTATCGATTTACGTAAAAATAGTGCATAGAATGTGAGTACTTATTTGTGAAATGTTATTTTATCACATTTTTTTTGTTTTCCTGATGTGCTATAACATCCTTTCACGCAACAAACTGTCATTTTCAATTATTTACTCGCGAGCTGTGTTCGACGGAACGTGACATTGAGTACTGACGGCCTGGCGGCTAAGTTTGACGGATTAGGCTAAGTTTTAGTTGCCTCACTTTTTGCACTCGTACTAGGTTTCTATGCGTTATTATTCTAAGGGATGAACATTTTCGGATTTCCAATTATCGGAGTTGAAAATTTAGGTGAACTTTGGCGCACCCCTTAATTATAAATTACCTAACTAGCAGAATACGGAAATTTATCTTTGTGGTTCAATATCTTCGATCTATTCACTCCAAGCAACTACTAGGTACTATATATTTTATTCTTTGGAGGTATTACAGTAAACCTCTCCTTTTGTGATACCTGACCCAAGTCACACTCAATAGCAAGAGGAAAATGATCAGATCACTGAACGGTATGCTCCACCCAGATATTAACTACTAATTGTAGGCAGCGCTGCTTTGTTACTACACAGTCAGGTCCAGGTCCAACCATCTCACACACCCGTGTATCTCAGTCACAAAAGTATAAGCTTTGGATTCATTCAGCAAGTTTACCTACATCAGATGTCCATTGTTGGTCTCTACAAAAATCTAGCTCTAAAAAGTTCCTTCGGATGCGCATTAATATCGCCTATTAAAAAGACGTTAGCAATGTCTCCGTTCTCCTCTATGATTGAGCTAACCCTAGCCAAGCACTGAGTAAACTCAGGCAGGTTATCAATACAATTAACAGGCATACTTATATACTAAAAACTATCACAGATACATCACCGATCGTTAATTTCACTGCTGCTAATCGCACGTCTCCACAGTCTATTACACTCACTGAGTCAAAAGCTTTCTTCCTCTACAGTATAGCGTTACCACCATAAGGCCTTCCCCTCCGGCGACCCGCCACAGTGTCCACCGCCTATGTGCCGATGCCTCCGAACTCAACATTGGCGTTATGTAATAAGTCCAGATCATGAGGAAGCAGTCATATCTCCTGCAGAGCTATTAAGTCTGTCTTTTTGCATATATAACGAACTCCCTCAATAGACCTCCCTCAATAGACTTATGCCAATCGCTCCTGACTTATTGCATCACCTCATGAGGTGGAACGTTTAAAACTAACCTTTTAGCACTTGAAAGGGCTGAAAGGGCAGTCCTTAAAGTTGCACTATTCTTTCCTTTCCGACATCCCACTGTAGAAGTTAATAAGTCCTCTAAAGTCCTCTCTATTCGGCAGCTTTGTATTCTCCACGTTGGTTTGAAGCAACGAGCTCTCATGTCAAAATTATGATGGATATTTTTATAAAAGGAATTTTTATAAAAATATCCATCATAATTTTGACATGAGAAGCAGAAGAAGTAGGTATGTCAACCTAAATCAGTAAAAACCAACCCAAAGAAAACAACTTAAAAGAAAAATAACTGACTGGCTTATCACTTCAAATTATAGGTACCCAAATTGAAGATCTTTTCAAAATCATAACCTAACAAAATGTTCCCTTTGCAACGATCACACAATTCCCTCATACTACACTCAGACTCAGCCCAAACACCGCTCACATTCACGAAAATCCTTGCATGTTTTCTTATGGCCGATTTTTCAATATTCAGATAAATTTTATCACAGGAGTAAAAATGCAGGTTTGACGGCTTTTACTTTGAAAATATGTCAAACAGCCATTTTTATTCTTCAGTTAGGGATTATGTTGAAGAATCAGCCATTAATAAATAATTTTATGTCACTGTTTTTATTTTTTGTAAATCGAATTAATATATTATAGGATATGTCATACTTAGAAAGAAAGAAAGAAAGTGTTGTTAGTTACACTATCTATCTATTCAATTCTATTATTAAATATTATTAATATAATAAAATCGTAGAGTTGCCGTGTCTGAACATTGTATATTTTCGCATAAAAAATACATAGAAATGTCAGAAAAATGACATAGAACACAAAAAAGCAGTTTTTGAAATTCTTTTCTGTTTGTCTGTTTGTCTGTGCGTTTGGAGGAGCATCACGCTTAAACCACTGATTGGATTCAAAATTTAGGTACTTCAAAATATTAAGTGATAACCGGAGTAACATTTAGTGTTTATTTCATCAAAATCGACCCACACAATCAAAAGATATCGAATTTTAAAGTTTACGAAGAAACTTCATTGAGCGCTAAAATAGGTTGTTTTCATCGAGACTTCAGATACTTGCAATGCCATCTATTGAGAAAATTTGTAATAAGAAATGTGTGAAAAGACCCTGAAACAATGTATTTTTGAGTTATTTTTTAATTAAACTTAAAATGTAGCAAAAAAAAAGAGAATGTAAATTTCATTACATTATCATTATTATTTATCGTAACGTGTAAGCTTCTAAGTTCGAACTTATGAGTTTAATAAAGACAGTTCAGTTACGTTAAAGATCGATAGATGGCGTTGTACTTATGCCGCGTTTTTGTGAATCGCGGTGGTAAGATTCTCCGCTAAGCTTCTAAGTTCGAACTTATGAGTTAAAAGTCAGTTCAGATACGTTGTAGTCAGTTCAGATACGTTGTATGGTATAGCTATGGAAGTATGGGTTTGAATGACTAGATTTTTTTTCGAATTATTGGGAAGGGGAGAGTAGACTTGGGTCGTACTTGCAAAATCGAGTACCAGGGCTTCCAGTACGTCTACCTTAAGAAACTAGGGCTCGGGATACTTTCAAGTATTTTATATTTGGATAGGAAATTGACCCGTAAGTTTCTAGGAATAAGGAGCACAATCGCGTTTTCAATTATATACCTACTTTTTTACGACGATTCAAGTTTCTACTTCTATTTCATCCAATAGCCCTGTTGGAAGAAAAAATACTTGCATGGGTAATTGAACCCTGACCTATTATTAACAAGGAGCACAATCGCGTTTACAAATAAATACTTGCAAAGACAAACCATTGAAGTAAAAATACTTATTATATACGAAATTGTTCCGTAGACTGTTACAAATAAGGATCACAATCGCGTATACAAGTAAATGACGAAATTGTTCCGTAGGCTGTTACAATAAGGAGCATGACCGCATTTCCGAAAACTAACGCAGTTATTGAACTATTGAAGATTGTATTGAAAAACTACGTAGAATTTATGAATTTTGTAAATTAAATACCGCTACTCAGTCAGACCAGGTGGTAGGTAAGAAGCACGGTATTAAATTAATAGTGAACGAAACTATTCCTTCCTACTTAAAAATAGGCTTAGGACTGTCAGCTGGGAAATATAATATTATTATTATGATTATTCAATGATTTTATTCAGTGGTCTACAATCAGCAATATTGTCAGTAAAAATCGGAGAAAATGTGTTTCTTTTTGGACTGTGCTGGACGAAACTAGGTATCAACTTGATTCACCACCATTCGTTCGACAGTCGGTTTTGTTGATTTTGATTCAAGATTAGTTTGTACCAGGAGATTAGGTACCTGGACTGGTCGGCATTTCAACCGATAGAAATGATACAGTGCCCTGCATTAGGTACCGTCTTCATAATTATATTCTTAATTCGAGAGAGAGATCAGAATACGTAACTGAACGTAAATTTTGTATATGCAATCTATACTAATATTATAAAGCAGAAGAGTTTGTTTGTTTGTTTGGTTGTACGCGCTAATCTCAGGAACTACTGGTCCGATTTGAAAAATTCTTTCAGTGTTAGATAGCTCATTTATTGAAGAAGGTTAAAGGCTATATATCATCACGCTAAGACAAATAGGAGCGGAGCAGTAATGGAAAATGTGACGCAGACGAAGTTGCGCGGGTCAGCTAGTTTATAATAACTCAAGAACGGCTTAATCGATTTGGCTGAAAATTGGTTGGGAGGTAGCTTAGAACCAGGAGACGGACATAGGATAGATATCCCAGAAACTCCACGGGAACGGGAACTATGCGGGTTAAATGGGAGCGAAGCCGCGGGGAACAGCTAGTATCTAATAAATGGGAATTTCATCGTCTCCAGTACCTACAAAAATTATAATGTTATGGTTGTTAAGCGGGCCTGGTGACCTGACATACAGGTTTTGTAAAAAACCGTTAGTTAAGACACCAGTAGTCTCCCACAAATCTTCTATAATATAAAAATTAATCGCTGAATGTGTTGCTTAGCGCAAATCTAGAGAACAGCTGAACCGATTTCGCTAATTCTTTTTTTTTTGTGTTTGTTATTATCAGGAGTATAGTCGTGGTACTTAAAGCACAGAGAAAACACCAACTATCGCGTGTAAAACTGTTTACTGGAATGCAAATTACAGAGTGGATTACAATCCTTAGGACTTTAGTGCAATTTAAGGTGGAAGCTCCAGGGTAGCCCGCAAAATTCAAATATTTTTATGTTTTTGCAATTTGCCGGTTAGTGTGAAAATGTGTGTTAAAAAATATACGGTTCGCGATCGTGAAGAGCATTCACCTAAAGGATTATAACCATTTAAATCATCAATATAACCCTCTAAGTGCATATAACTCGATTGAATGTAATTTCGTGAAAAAGTCATTCAATCGAGTTCTATGAACTTAGAGGGTTATATTGATAATTAAAATGGGTATAAATCTTTAGATAAATATGCGTTACGGCCGCGAATTGCATTTTGTTCAACATACAGCGTCACACTGACCGGCAAATAGCAAAAAACATATTTGAACATATTTGAATTTCGCGGGCTACCCTGGCGCATCCACCTCAATAAAAAGCCGCCTCGCGAAGCGCCGCAGTCGAGCGCGTGCGCGATTGAGGCAGACTCACTAAAATAACATGGCGGCCGGAACTCGGATACGTGAACATTGTACATCTAGTGTAGCGCTCTACCGTAACTAGTCACGTAGCCGAGCCGGCAAACGACGTGTTCTAGAGGTGCGGGGAGTAGCTAAATGGCGTAGCGCTATAGGAGAATATTTCTATGTAAAAAAAATATATAAGAAATTTGGCAGTTGACGGGAGCGAAACTGCGGGGGACAGCAAGTTAATTATACAACTGTGTCTGTAGACTATCTACTTAATAACTTTTACTGTAATTTTTGGAAATTATATTAAGTTGATAAATTATCCAAGTTCAATAATTAAGTATTGAGCTTGCTTCGCAAGGTTTTGCATTTTACACTCTCAAGTGCACTTTTGTGAATAGGTCAAACAACTTTCTTCTATTTCATTGAAAATCAAACCTAATGAGATAGATTGCAAAAATAATTCAAGCTCTTTGCTCGCTCTTGAATTTTACGCTATCTCAGTTTTTACGTATGAGGCAAAAATATACGTCTATTTAGATGTTATTGAGGAAATCAAACCTATCTGATAAAGGTTACAAAAATGTTTGAGCCCGGGATGCGGGGAGCTTCGAGTCCTGAGCCTTCTGATTATGACTGGCCTAAAATTCCACTTTTGATCATGCACACTTAGGGGCCAGGTCGCCCTTTGAAAAAGCCAATGCGTAGTAGACTAACGTATGTGAATATTACACAATTAAAACAATATCACATATTCGTCCATTCTTTGGAATAGCAAGCTCATGACTTATATGGTTAGTGTAAAGGGCGAATATTAATTTTGCTATTAGCGGTTATAATAGCTAGATCGGGCCCTGTAAGTACATTGTTCCTTTTATTTAATTTAAAAAAATGATGTTTTGTTGGTTGCCTTTCGTTGCAGACTGTAGGTACCTTCTTTTATTTCTAGATTGGCACCTACCTATAAACTTGCACCGTAACGATTTTATAATAGCATTAATTACTTATTACATTTTGGGATTGTTTCGTATCGCTATCGAAGCTTAACGAAATCTTAATCTTAATTCTAAAGAAGTTATAAAAGGCGGAACATTATTTTTCACAAAGATTAGTTGCCAGCTGCATGTGAGCAATGTTTCGTGCAGGGTTGTTAGTGGTGATAGCCACATGTGTGGCTCTGGCAGCAGATAGGAGCTCTCCCCATGCTGATCACATTCAGGAACTGTTGAAAAATATCAACACGCGGTTTTCAGATAACGTGTTTGAAGATGCGAACTTAGATGTGGTGAGAGTTAAATTGTGTTCAAAAACGAAATAGTGGTCCTACTCCCTTCTCCGAGTTTACCTATGTCTAGGTGTTTATTCAAATTCCAATTTTAAGTGTACGTACCTATCCTATACTCATACATAGGTCCGTGATATATGTATACTTGGGTAGATAGGCGTGTGTATTTTTGCTCAGCTGGCTTGCTGCTAAATATCTATCTTTATTAGCATTTTCATCTCCGTTGCCTTCTGTTCCGACTACCCCAATGGAGAGTCATGTTTTCTATTATAATCATGATCATTAAAATTCAGCTCTAAGGATGATAACAGTTTATCTAGGGTCCATAAACTACGTACCTACCTGTTAGATTTTTCAGAACTTTGCTTCTTGGTATGATCTTTTTCAAAATCTATTCAAAACTACGTTGTATAACGTGGGATGGTCATTCCTTCGTCTTGTCCTCGCGCTATCGTTCTCTTTGCTCCTATTTCTCGCGTAGGTATTCTTTATTATTATTCATCCTTCAGGTCTTCCTCTTCAGGAAGATCTTTACTTATTTTGGGAAGGCACAACACGTCTCTTCCTTGCCATCATCCATCACATAATTTAATCTATGTCCACTTCCAGACACTTTTCTACTACCTATCCCAACCTTAATTTCAAATTGTACTCATTTTCTATTTGACCTTCATTTATGTAATTAATAAATAATTTATGTTTTATTTCAGCCTGATCTGATCAGAAAGTATCGTTATCCAGTTGAAGTTCACAATGTGACGACCTCGGATGGTTATATTTTGCAAATGCACCGCATCCCTTACGGGCGAGACGCCAACAATGTTCCGAATAAGAATAGATCTGTAATTTTCGTGATGCATGGCATACTTTGTTCTTCTGCTGACTTTGTTTTGATGGGTCCTGGCTCTGGTTTAGGTAATTATTTGAATCTAAAAAACTAACACTGCGTATTGTTTTTAAGAAAGTTGGCATCTATCTATGAATGGAATTATTTTGATTTCTAAACTACTTTTTCGTGTTATAAAAGGTACTACACAGTAGGAGTATCTAAATAAAAAAAATAGAGCGTACCTATATTAACTAAACAAAGCTCACTCACACTTAGACCTCACAATTAAGCGTGAATCTAGGTACCTACATGAAATTAATTAAAACCAGGGTGTTTAAAAAGGCCCCTTTAGCAGAATCATAATATTAAACCATACATTAATCTGTCAAATTTTTATTTTCATCTTTATCGCTAAAACATTAGGTTTAAGGTTGATTCGGAAAATTTGACTGTGACGGGTAACGTGTGCTTTCTGATTCTGCTAAAGTGGCCTTTTTAGACCCACAGTTATTTTTCTAGCATACATCCTTGCTGAGGAAGGATTCGATGTCTGGATGGGTAACGCTCGTGGTAACTACTACTCTCGTAAGCACGTTACTTTGAACCCTGATGCTATACTGGACACAACTTTCTGGCAGTTCTCTTATGATGAAATAGGAAACATAGACTTGCCCACTATGATCGATTACGCATTAGCGGTGTCAGGACAAGAGAGGCTGCACTACGTGGGTCACTCGCAGGGCACTACGACCTTCTTCGTGATGGGATCCATGCAACCAGCGTATAACGACAAGATTATTTCGATGCATGCCCTGGCTCCAGTAGCTTATATGGCACACAACAAAAACCTTCTTTTGAATGCTTTGGCGCCTTTTTCTAATAATGTTGAAGTAAGTTCATTAAAAGTACGAGTACCTATATGCGTAGGTAATTCCCTTATGTGTTGATAATTTTTGTTTGATTTGTTTTACTTGACTTTTTAGACTCTCGCCTCCTTGGTCGGCATCGGTGAGTTGTTGCCTAACACTATTATCATGACATGGGCTGGCGAAGCATTATGCCGTGATGAAGTAGTGTTCCAGCCAATTTGCAGTAACATTTTGTTTTTGGTTGGTGGATGGGACGAATCCCAACTTAATGAGGCAAGTAAAGACGATTCAAGTTGGTTTAATAAATAGCTACTTAGTGTAGTTATTTGGGATCTAGTTTACCGATTCCGATGTGTATTCATGTTTGCAGACCATGATGCCCGTAATTTTCGGTCACACACCGGCTGGTATATCAGTAAAACAGCTCGCACATTATGGACAAGGAATCGCGGAGAAAGGCTTCCGTCGCTACGACCAGGGTTCTTCACTAGCTAATTATATTAAGTATGGGTCCACCACTCCTCCGTCTTATGATTTGTCTAAAGTTACCGCTCCTGTATTTCTTCATTATTCATCGAGTGATCCACTGGCAGAAGTTGCAGATGTTGATACACTGTACAACGAACTAGTTGGTACGACGGTGAGCAAGTTTCTGGTTTCTTGGAGCAGCTTTAGTCATATTGATTTCATGTATGGTATCAACGCTAAGGAATTAGTTTACGATACAGTTATCAAACTTATTAAATCTATGGACGCCTAAGTATTTGATGATTATGTACAATGAATTTGATTTTATAAATGGAAATACAAACAAAACCCACTCTTTTTTTTTTGTATTATTTAGGTACCTTATTTTTCGCGAAAACCATAGAGCCTTCACTTTCATAAATCATATTAGAGACGGCAGCCAAAAATGACGAAGAAACAGCGCAAAACTCCTCCTTGGTCAGTGGTTTGTTTGTTGAATCTCACTTCCATTAGTCCATTTCAACAAAAGTGTGTAACTATCCGCTGAATACTGACAATGACCGAATATGAAGGATTACTGCTGCTATCATAATATTGTTTTTATTACCAAATGGATTTACCTAATATAAAAAAAAATGGTGGTAGGTAAATTAAACGTTGATGGTTGTAGGTATGCGCTCTTTGTCGTATTTTGTTTTTGCTTACCAAGTGACCGGGCTGATGACGCCAAACAACTGAGCGATTACTTTCAGGATATCCACTCGACGGGTTAATTTGCCAACGGTATCAGCTGATCCTCAACGCCTCAACTCGGTCCAGTCAGTATTCTTTGTACCTACCTATGATTTTTGAACTGAAAACTACTTTAGCGGCGTTGAGCACTTTTCTTGGGATGGGTATAAAATGTAAAACTCGCGTCAGGACACGTGACCTGATCGAAAATTCGTAAGAAAAACTCGCGTCAGGACACGTGACCTGATCGAAAATTCGTAAGAAAAACTCGCGTCAGGACACGTGACCTGATCGAAAATTCGTAAGACGGATTATTCAAAAATGCACAACGTTAATGTTCAAGTTTTCACTTCTGCCGGCACTCTTGGAGTGCAACCCGTTGTTTTTCTTACTGAGTTACTGCAACGCACACTAATATTAGCATCGTAAGGGCATTGCGTCGCTTCGGGACTAGGGCAGAGTCTGGTAATTTTCTTTTCTTTCAGTTCATTTTTGTGCCTTATCGACCCCTCGTTGCATGCGCGGCGCGGCGTTATCTAGCCGTCGCGGTAGTCTAATCCACATGCCTGAGGTCGTGCTCCGCTCAGGTTACGTGCGTTGTATTGTCGCTGATCCGTCAACACTAATATTATAAAGAGTAAAACCTTGTTTGTTTGAATTGAATAGGCTCCGAAACCACTGGACCGATTTGAAAAATTGCCGGCATCAATGCCGTCATGGGAAAAACCAACGGAGCAAATCTACATCGGTATAAAAAGAACCGCGACGCCATCTATCCAACTGGCGGCGAACTAAAAATCCTACATCGCACAAGCAGAGTTTATCATGCGATTTTAACATTATATAGGTACATCAACCGAATATCAACTATCGGGCACTCACTTTTCAATGGAGGTTTGTGGGAATTTACTCTCTGTACCGCATCCCTCCAAGGCCCTACGTTTAGTCTATTAATAGGCAATTAACACGTCACCCTTTATATAGGTATAGGAGCAGATAGGAGATTCAGTTCATGGAATAGGTACCTACTAAACCCACGCGAACGATGTCGCGGGCGAAGTGCTAGTCGTAAAATATAGCTACTACTGAGTGACTATTCGACAACGGTAAAAAGCTAGCCTAAAATAGAATAGTTGGATATTCAATAGAAGAAATAATATTTTTTATTTTCGGAAGGTACCTACTATACCTGTACTGTCAAATCAATATTTTGTAATCTTTAACTTATTCACTTATGTGAAAAAAATAACAAACAGTTATAAGGCAATTAAACAATACCACAAGCCAAATAAGTAGTACCCGGTACCTAGTCATTTCGATTCCTACTTATTGCAATGAAAGAACACGATGCAGACCAATCCACTGAGAAGTAAAGAGATAGACAGGGAAAATAATAGTTAAAGGTCGACTTAATACACATGGAAGTGCCTTTATTTCCGTGATTATGTTTATAACTATAAGCCTTAATTACTGTAAGCGTTAAATATAATTCACCATTGGTTGTAGCAATATTTTCGTTCACAATGTTGCCATCCACCCTACTGTTATAGTAATCATACAACAGCATGGCTGTTGCATGACTGCGAGTGTCTGTATGAGCATCCGGGTACTTGCCTACATTTTCTAGTTAAATTTTATACGATCAATCTCCTCATCACTCTAAAGACCCGTTTCCTGTCATGCGTGGTTTCACCCGCCCGCGGATCTCGTCCGCATGCGGGTGATAATAGCACGCCCCTGGCCACACGCAGGACGCCAATGACTCTTACCTAGTGGTAAAGTCGTAACTAGCCATACTTGTAGTAGGTAACCTAGTAAAACACTGATGTAATGTAGGTTCCAACATTACCCAAGTACATTGGGCCCATATCTCCAAACAGTATGATGACATGGTAATTCAACTACGAAATTTGGAAGCGGAACGAAAAGCTGACCGCTCTTACATTAATCAGCTTGAAGAGAGAGTGGAAAACCTCGAACGCATGATGAATTCGTCTAAAATTGAGATTAAAAACATCCCACAAAAGCAGGGCGAAACAAAGGAAGACTTATGTAATATAATCACAGAAACTGCAAGCGTCCTGGAAACACACCTGCAGCGCCAAGATATAAAAGACGTCTACCGTTTAAAGAAAAAGGATGGCGTTTCCACTATCATGGTTGACTTCACTACCACATCACCAAAGGATAGTACAATGAGGAACCTACGACAGTTTAACAAAAATAATAGCCAAAATAAACTGAATACTACTCACATTAACAAGGAAGGTCCATCAAAACCAATATATATTACTGAAATCCTGACCCTCAAAGCACAACGTCTTTATTACCTTGCTAGAAACTTTGCTAAGGACAACGGCTACAAATTTTGTTGGACGTCATTCGGAAAAGTTTTTCTACGTAAAACTGATGGCGGTAAGCAAGTTTTGATTAAGAGCGAATCGGACATTACTAACCTTCGTCTGGACAAATGACTAGCGATTATCTCAGGTTTTTTCTATTGTAATATTAACATAATTACCTGTTATCTACTGATGTTTGTTATAATAATGTTAGTTATTTATAATGTTTTATCTGTCCAACCCAAAACCACACTTTTTCTGTGCGCACTGCTACACAATTACACATTTCACTTTCACACACACAATCATAAATACCAATTAATGCATCGCACAAATAGAATTGCAATACCAAGTGACAAGTCCAGTCCTGAAATATTCCAAGCATTCCATTATTACAAATATTTATTTGATGAAACACCAATTATATGTGACATAATTTTCAATTATTTTCCCAATGGCTAATAATTCCAATACAATTTTATTCGATTTAGACACTATCTCTGTGGCAAATAGCTATTTTTGTGACCCTGAAACTTGTAACTCTGTGTTACATAACACTGCAAAGTCCTTGAAAATCATAACACAAAACATTCGCAGTATTTACAAGAACTTCGATAATCTTCAGGCACAACTAGCCAGATTCTCCTTTGACATCGACGTTATAATCCTTACTGAATGCTGGCTCAATGAACACAAACCTATTCCTATTATTGATAACTACGAATCTTTTTCATCCAAGACCAGGCATAATCAAAATGGTGGCATCGTTATTTATGTCAGAAAAAATATAAAATGCACTGTTGAAGAACCTGACTCAAATGACGCTAGTTTTCTATTGCTTCAAGTATACCCTGATATTAACATATTAGCTGTGTATAGATCCCCATCTGTACACTGCACAAATAGCTTTCTCACTTCGTTGGACGCGATCATACGTCCTATCAAAGCTAAACATATAATTATTGCCGGAGACATCAATATCGATATTAAATCGAACAACACTGACAGAAATAGCGCGGCTTACCTTAATCTAACAGCAGAACTAGGGCTGCTTCCAGCACACACTTATCCAACGAGGCTTGCAAACTGTCTGGATCATATTATGGTAAACACATCCTATTCTGCTGCGGCCTTTGTGATAGATTCAACCGTGACTGATCACGCCTCAGTCCTCTTAAGTCTTTGTTGCCGAAATCCTGACATTGGCAGAAATAATGTGTACAAGAAAGTAGATTATGATGCTGCGCTTGCACACTTGCAAGCTGTTGATTTTTCCTTTATCAACAGTGATTCTGACGCAAATGAATCCGCCGCTCTTTTTGTTGAACATCTTTCGAGTGCATTAACACTACACTCGATTATAATTTCTCGACCCTGTAGGAAAAGATTGCTTAAACCCTGGCTTACCCCTGGGTTACTGCGATGTATCCGCCATAGAGATAAACTGCACAAAACTCATACTAAAGACCCACAAAATACATCTGCTGAACTGATATACAAAAGATACAGAAACTTTTGTAACGGTCTCCTGAAAAAGATAAAGAGGAATTACGAAAAATCTTTACTAGAAAATAAAAACTGTACTAAAGATAAATGGAAGGCTGTCAAATCTATTATCAGTGCCTCAAACCATAAAACCGCTGGGGACCACCTTTTATTACCACAGAAAAGTGGTTCAAGTCCTGTAAATGAGATAAACACCTACTTCTCTAATATTGGTAAACTGCTAGCAGATAAAATAAAATCACCTCAAAATAATTATAAATTTGATATAACCCCCATCCCAAATTCAATAGTGCTACTTCCGCCAGACGAAGTCGAAGTTGAAGCGTTGATTATGAATCTCAAGAATGACTGTGCTACTGGTTGGGATTCAATCTCCACCAAGTTTCTTAAATTAGCTAGACACATTATCGTCCCTCATCTAACAAAACTCATTGAGATCTGTCTTACCCAGGGTATTTTTCCGAAAGTCTTCAAGAAGTCCCTTATTACTCCTGTCCACAAGGGGGGAAAGAAAGACGATGTTGGAAACTACAGGCCCATCTCAGTTCTTACTACTTTATCAAAAATATTAGGAAAGGTTCTAAACAAAAGGCTCACAAACTTTCTGCAACACAATAAGATACTGTCAGAAGCCCAGTTTGGCTTTAGGTCGGGAAAAAGCACTGAAGATGCCGTAAAACAATTGGTAGATCACGTCACGCTGAAACTAGACCAAAAACAGAAATGCGTCGGCATATTTCTCGATCTGGCCAAGGCTTTCGACACCGTCATGATTTCTCTCCTTGTGGACAAGTTAGATAAGATTGGTATTCGCGGAAACGCTCTAAACATTTTTAAAGATTTTCTCTGTGACCGTACGCAAAGAGTTAAAATAAAAGAACACGTTAGCTCTGATGCTGAGGTTACCTATGGCGTCCCACAAGGTAGTATTCTTGGCCCAAGCCTCTTCTTGATTTACATAAATGACCTGTGTCAGCTGTCACTTGTAAATGGCAAGATCGTTACCTATGCTGACGATACGGCATTAATATTTCATGGAGGGACCTGGGACGAAGTTCGACGAAGCGCCGATCTGGGACTGCATAGGGTAAGCCACTGGCTGAGAGCTAACCGACTCACTTTGAACCTTTCGAAATCCACATTCCTACAATTCTCTTTTTCTAAAATTAAACCTGCCAATTTAGATATTAGATTGCATGACTGCAACTTGACTTCTTCAACGCTATGCGCATGCTCTACAATCACTAAGTCTACACATGTAAAATACCTTGGTGTGACTCTAGATGAAAAACTTTGCTGGCGACAGCACATAGAGCTCACCTCAACGCGGATAAGAAAACTGATTTGGGCATTTAAAAAACTTAAACACGTAGCAGACTTCGAACTCCTTCGCACTGTGTACTATGCGCTCGTGCAGTCAGTCGTGGGATATTGCGTAACTGTATGGGGTGGCGGGTGCAAGACTTTTATGATTCATTTGGAACGTCTCTGCTAAAAGTTATGACTTTCAGACCCTTTAGATTTCCCACCAAAGTCTTATACGAGAAGTGTGAAGTACTCACAGTAAGGCAGAATTATATTCTGCAAGTAGTTTATAAGCAGCACTGTATTACCCCTTATAATGCACAAAGTAATAAGAAGCGCACTATAAAAAACGTTTGCTTACCTTTACGCTGTCACACGGCGTCTGCTAGGCGACAGCGGGTATATCTTGCCGCTTTTCTTTATAATAAATTAAACAAAATCCTAAACATAAATCCCCTTACGACTCCTGACTTAAAAAAGAAAGTAAAAATCTGGTTACTGACACAGGACTACAACGCAACTGAATATTTACTGCAATCAACATAAATATATAAGAACAATGATATTCACACACATACACACTCACACACACACACACACCCCATACACACACACACCCACTCACACACACGCCCACATGCACATTGACATACCTGCACCCTTAATTCTAATATTATTTTGGTCATCCTAGCTGAATTGTAATTTATTATAATTTGATTACAAACTTTTATTTTTGTATTACCATTATTATTTAAAAAATTAATATTGTTTTAAATTCAATTATTAATCTAAATTTTAATCCTGATTTTATTCTAATTTTATTTTCTAATTACATTTTTTGCCTAAGTAATTAAATGTTGAATAATAACTATTGAACTTAATTTTAAATACATAATTATTGTAATTTTTGTCACCATTTTGATGCTTAAAACTTGCTCAATTGTAACCAAAACGGAAGAAGTCACTGGCTCCTGAAATACAGGTACTCTAACCTAGCTCTGGGGCCAGGGTCTCACATTTTTTTAACGTGTTTTTATGCCAATAAAAGATTTATTTATATATTTATTTATTTATTTCAGTCAAACCGGATTCAGCTGAATACCAGTATTTTATGAAGAACGGCTGCCTATCAGACCTCTACAATCCATTAACTGGATAACACGGTTACTTCTTGGCAAGACTGGACTGGACTTTCAGGCTTATGAAAATCCGTACCTAACGGCTGCCAAAGATCTACAAATGACAGCCGGAGTCAACAACTTAAAGTAACCCAAGATAATCCTTTAGCTAAATAAATGATTACTTGCTTACTTAGCTTATACACTTAGTGGACATAGGCCTCCCCCAAGTGTCGCCACAGCAACCGATCCTGTGCGTCTCGCTTCCATCGGCTACTCACAACCACACACAGAGTAGATACAGCGGAACTGTTTTCATCACTGACTCGGAGATGAAATCATAAGGTCAATTATAATCGTACTTAAAAAGCGTTCAAATTCAAGACACATTATCGTCTGGGCGACAAACAATGACAAAAACTTGTAAAAATGTAAGATGTGTTTTGTGTGTCTTGGCGTACAGCCCGAGTACGTGCTATCCGGGTGCGAGAGGCATTCTTCTTCAGTGTTATTACTACTGTGACGCGCGGGTCTTTCAAACTAGGAAAACCCTCTTTTTTAATTGTTTTCTATAGAGTTTTTTGTTTAAGTTTTTCAGTATCGGGAAAATATGAATGAGGTGTCATTCGATTCGGAAGAGGGTGTACTACCTACTAGGATGATTTTTGAAAAAAATAGTACCGCTCGAAATAACTGCAAAGTTATAAAAAAAATAATGAAAAAAGAAAAAATAATTTGTTTCTTTTTTTCAAATAAGTATCTAAAAATTCATTTATGATGATGAAATGTAACAAAACATTTGAATCGAGGAGGAAATTTCCTAAGAACAAGTCTTAGCTCTCGGAACTGTAGGACTTTTATCTATAACTTTCCCAGAGAGCTGAAGAATAGGCAAAGCAGGTGTACTAGCGCTCACTGGGTAATTGCGCTCAACTTTTTATCTTTGGAAAAATGGAACATAGTAACACGCCCCGTCGCATAGAGTACGGGGATGGGTGCCTCTAACAGGCAGTCAGCTGGAGGCAAGTGTGTTTCTCTGTATCCGGCCGCACTGATCTCCCAGATTTTTAATACTTATTTAATGATTGGTGAAACTTTTTTAATTTACCTATACTAATTTATGATAATGTAACCAATATTAAACAATTGTAAGTAGGTATATAAATGTTTGAATATTTCAAGTTAAATTCAAAACGTCCTTTTGGGGTAACGCTCACCTGAGAGCCATTACATTCTAACTTATTTTTTTTTATATGCTCAAAAATCATCAAAATCGGTGGACTTTGATGATTTTTGACTCTTAACTCTATTGCCCCTCACTTTGGGTTAGTACCCTAACCAAAAGTTAGGGGCAATAGAGTTAAAATCTGTTTTTTTAATTCCTACTGCTTATACTTAACTCAAATATAAATACGTTTGGTGCATGTGTAATGTAAATATTGATTACTGAATAGTTAAAGAACTTGTTATTTTTTGAAATTTTGAAGTAAAGTTAATATTTTGAAAAATACAGCGTATTTTCCTTATGTGAACGCCATTCCCTCTCCTTACCCTACCACCGAAAACGGGTACTTTGGCTTTTGCAAGTCATGCCCGCTTTGCCCACTTAAACAATAAAATTAAGGAAGATTCTTGGCAACCGGTTGCGAAAAATATACTTACTTACGAGTACTAATTAATTATTTTACACATATCGATACCCACATGACATATTATACCATTTACCAGATTTTAAGATTGATTGTTGTGTTATCGAGGCTTATTGACTTTTTATCTTAATAGTACAGAAGTTATAAAAGCCGTAACCTAACATAGTTCACAATGAGTAGTTACCAGCTGCATGTGAACAATGTTACGTGGAGGTTTGTTAGTGGTCCTAGTCACGACATGCGTGGCTTTGGTGGACGCCAGGAGTTCGCCCCAAGCTGACAGCATTCAGGAATTGCTGAAGAACATAGACGAACGTTATTCGGATAATGTATTTGAAGACGCAAACTTAAATGTGGTGAGTGAGAGCTATGTTTGACAAAATAATGTTAATTCTGCTCCTGTGTTTTCCACCTCCAAGTCTTCATATTTTGTCATTTTCATTGCAGCCTGATCTGATCAGAAAATATCGTTATCCAGTTGAAGTCCACAATGTAACGACCGAGGATGGCTATATCTTGCAAATGCACCGTATCCCTCATGGACGAGACGCCAACAATGTTCCGAATCAGAGAAGACCGGTTGTCTTCGTGATGCATGGTCTACTCTGTTCCTCTGCTGATTTTGTTATTATGGGCCCTGGCTCTGGTTTAGGTAAGAACCACAATCTATACCTTAGTTCGTAAAGTTAAAATGATAGATAGATAAAACCTACCTAAGTCTTTTTTGTCACCAGCTTTTTGAAATTGTGGTTATGGAGTGTTTCGCCATCAATCATGGTTTCAGCTCTCACACAATAACAATCGACAGAGGGAGGTTGTGGGTCACTCCTGCTTTTTGACAAGGTGTTTATTTACGACATACAGTCAGTTACTGTTTAGTTATTTAACTCTCAAGTCAACAACAACTTTCTGTTTTCCAGCATACATCCTTGCCGAGGAAGGATTCGACGTCTGGATGGGCAACGCGCGTGGTAACCACTACTCACGTAGACACATCAGATTGAACCCTGATGCTTTACTAAGCACGGCGTTCTGGAGGTTCTCTTGGGATGAAGTGGGAAATATAGACTTGCCCACCATGATCGATTATGCCTTGGAAGTGTCTGGAGAACAGAGGTTGCACTATGTGGGACACTCGCAGGGCACTACGGCTTTCTTCGTGATGGGTTCCATGCGACCTGCTTTCAACTCCAAGATAATTTCAATGCACGCACTAGCTCCAGTAGCCTACATGGCCAACAATCGAAACCTTCTTTTGAATATTTTGGCCCCTTTTGCTAATAATATTGAAGTAAGTTCATCAGCTAGCGAACGTCTCTCTTTATATATCTTATTTTAATATACATAAGTACTTTTCATACTTCGATTCGAAGTATTTGATTTGAATAACTAATTTTCTTTGATTTTTTTTAGAGCCTTGCCGCCATTATCGGCGTCGGTGAGTTTATGCCCCAAAGTATTGTCTTCACGTGGGCAGGTCAAGCCTTATGCCGCGATGAAGTAGTATTCCAGCCATTATGCAGTAACATCATGTTTTTGATTGGTGGATGGAACGAAGACCAGCATAACTCTGTAAGCAGACAATGATACCTACTCTATACTTCAGACTTGTTATACAGGATGCTTCAGAAGTTTCATAGGACCAAAAGGGGCAAGGGTCATATTTAAGGGTATAGGGATTTTATAGGTATATCAAATTACTTTCAAATCTGATGCAGTTGTTAGCATCAAATCTACTACTCACTACCCTACTATTTTTTAAGATCCTACTGTAATTTGTTATGCTGGGCAACATATATAGTATATACACTTCTGGGCAAGTGTCTATGTTGCTGCCTTAGCGGTTCATCTGGTTTATGGTCTATCTATGGCGGGAACACCCAAATACTCCGAAACACTTTTTTCCGAATTTCGATGTTCTAATTTTCATAATACCTAAGAATTATTTAATGTCTTTTATTAAACTTCACGAAATACTATTTTAATGAAAGTCGTAAAATTAAATGCGATTTGTTTGTTTTCCGATTTTCATATGTTCGAAGAATCAAATTTAAAAAATTACATTTCATGATTCCGAGGTTCTCTCTATCAGGTAGAATATAGATGTTCCGAAATTTATTTGGCATAACACACTAGGCATAATTTAAAATTTTTAAAGATTAAAGAAATAGAATATTTGTAAACATTTTCAACCTTTAGGTATTAAAAATTGTCTACAGTCTATATGTTGTGCTACAAAAGCAAGTGACAGAATCGAATCGCTGTAAAACCGACTCCACGCAGTCTTGTCTGCTCTACCTCTAGAGTGCCTTAGTGCATTTAAGCCCGCGTAATCGTGGAGGGGCGTGGCTGCCCGCGAGCTGAGGAGCAGGTGTTATAACGCCTGTCGCAAGCTGCGGTGGTGAGCGTTAAAACCATCTGCGACGATAAGTTCGCGAGGGACCGCCGGAGCTTCGCAGCGCCGGACCCGTGGCAGAAACCATGCCTGCTGCATGTTCCATGCTGAGCTCGTTTGCATACTGCATGTTTGGTGTATGCTTATTGCGTATTGGTTGCATGCTTGTTTGCATGTTGCATGGTTCTTTGTATGCTGTATGCTTCTTGCATGCATTGTGTATGCTTGTTTGCATAGTTTTGCCTTTTAATGCAAATGCAAAACGCATCTGTCATTAGCTTTTTTAATTCTGCCTCCTCATACTAAACATAATTATGTAGTGTAGCTAATACTTCTCTCTGACTAGCAATTGTGTTTATTTGTCTTGCTATTCAGTTTTATAAGGTGTTTTTATTTCGGAATTCTAATTAATCAACACTCTAATAATCAGAATTTCGTATTTTTGATATTTCAAATTATAAAGTCGAAATTTTTGTTAATCAATCTGTTGAATTATTATTCGTATTAATATTGTTTATACTATTCTCAAAATACCGAGTGGTATTTTGAGAATAGTATAAACGTTAGGAATATTGAAATTTCGGTATTATAAGATAGGATGAACAATACATCGGTATTGTTATATTAGGAATTTTGAACTATTCGGAATTATGAAAATTGGTATTTTGATGTTCGTATTTGTTACTGATGGAATAAAGTTTTTCGTATTTTTGTAGTGTACCCATCTATGGCGCATCGTCCGGCACACGCTGGCCATCATATAATCTAGGTCCAGGCTCTATTGACTATTCTACTAGCAATGTGATCCACCACCATTATCTTTAATTATGAAATACATAACGGGTTCTATATCGGATGCCCACCAATTCTCTCATTACTTAAATTATTGATCCTAAATAATAGAAGTACCTTTATAATTTTTTGACGCCATATTTTAGTTAGGGGTTTTATTTTCTATTTTAAGTGTAGGTATATAGTTTGTCCTTTAAATATAGCTTGGTATACTAACAGTGAAAATAGTACCTTTGTTAGGATTTGCATCTGCAAAAGTTAAAAACAAACGTATTTTTATGTTTGCAGACAATGATGCCTGCTATCTTCGGTCACACACCGGCTGGGTCGTCAGTAAGACAGCTTGCTCACTATGGTCAAGGAATCTCAGGCGGAGGCTTCCGTCGCTACGACCAGGGCTCTCGACTATCTAACTACAGAACGTATGGATCCTTCAGTCCTCCGCGTTATGACTTATCTAAAGTAACCACTCCAGTGTTCCTGCATTACTCAGACAGCGACCCCTTGGCACATGTCAACGATGTTGATAGATTGTTCAGAGAATTAGGTAGACCGATAGGTAAGTTCCGGGTTCCAATGCGCAGCTTCAGCCATATTGACTTTATGTATGGCATCAATGCAAAGCAATTAGTCTACGACAGAGTAATCAATCTTATTAAAGCTATGGACGCCAACGCATTCGAAGGCATTGAAGATTTCGAAGGAATGGAAGGACTCGAAGATAAAGTTTAATGCATTTGACGATCATGTTTAATCCTCCAATTATAAAACTATGAAAAATAAAAATGTCTTTTGTTTTGTCACAACTCGTGATTGTGAAATGTGATTATCTCAATTTGAAGTCAAGCCTATCTTTTGCATATATATCATACGAATAGCTGCTTTTCGCTCTGGGGTAGTCGGTGGGTTCTATTAAAATCTTAGGTACTCACTAAAACAACACGATGTTCTTCGATTAATTTTGGCTGGGCAGCTTGCGTAGTTTATCACGCTCCTTTGGCCCCGCTTGATATCAAAATTTCTGAAACGCTAATTATCAGTTAACTAGCCTGCAGAGGACGGACGTCAGACGCTCCATCCGAAATAAAGATTAGAAGAGACAACTCTCAAAGCTGAAACTATAAAAGGGATTTACTATACCTACTCTGTCTATGTGTATAATTACTATGAAAAGATTATAATAATTGAACTTATCTTATCTAGGGTATCTGTAATGCGTATGTAGGTACCTACTTAATAATTTGAATTATTGGTTTGATATTGTATAGAATTGATTGGTTGGTTATTATTTATAGCAAGGACACAGAAAAGGGAAAATGTTATTACGGGAGCTATTTCAAAAATAAGCTATGATAACGAATGGAAGCTCAAAGCAATGAGCGCATTCGCCTACTACCGCCGCGTCTAAGTTGGGTACCTACTCTTTTTAGGGTTACGTACCAAAATGGTAAAAATTAAACTTAGTGGTGTGACTAAGTCTGTCCGTCTGTCACAGCTGGATATCTCAATATAAACTAATGCTATCAACTTGAAATTTGGAATAGTTTTAGATGACGTTAGTTCAACTATTACTAACAAACTAATATTTATTAAATAAGAAATAAATAAAAATGTACCTATGTATTTTTTATTGCAACAGCAACTGCAAGGGATTCTTAAAAATTATAAGTAAGGCTACTAGGGCATGTGGGGTAGGTAATATAAGAGCGCCTTTTGTACATGCTCAAACATTTTATAATTTTTTTTAGGCCGTTGTTTTTTTTTTTGGAAAAACGATGAGCAAGAATTGAAATTAGAATGGCAAAATTTCTATCCACGCCCTGCCCATCTTTGGTGTAAAAGGTTTAGATGCGCAAAGAAATGCGTGGCGAGAATTAAAATATTTGTTAGTACAATATTGAAATGTATTCTCGCTGTACAAATAGTTTTATTTACTGTCAAACGGAATTACAAATCTCGCACAGCCCATTGAGGACCGGCTCGGTCTCTCCCCGTCAAGCGCTGACCCGCGAGGTCTAGCGCTAGCACGCGCCGGCTCGCTCCGACCATCGTGAGATATTGCTGCATAGGGTAATAGCTCTACGCAACCATGCACATTATATGGTAAAAAGTACCTAAAAATGTTTTATTTTTATTTAAAAATCTTTACATATTATTTTAATTCGTAAAGTGCTTATGAACTGAACTAATTACCTTACGCGCGCGGGACTCGGCTGGCCGGGCGGCGCGTGACAATGCGAGGTGGGATGGCCTTTTTTTTAAGGATGGGAAATCTTCAAATGACTCCTCCCGCTCAGGGCAAAGCAGGAGGGATGGTCAGACTCTTACTGACTAAAACCCATTCGTGTTCCTCCTAATGCCCTTTGCGTTCCAGAGCCGCGGTGACTCTTTCGAACAAATTTCGCAGCCCCGGCAGGGTGAGGGATGGCCTGCGCTTGACAGCGCGAACCAGCGCGTGATAGCGCGAGCCGGCACGACACACATTTTTTGGTGAAAAAGGGTAAGCGTGATTTCAATACACTTCAATCTCATCCACGCCTCGCCTCGCCGGAATAAAATCACCTCGACTTGATTACCTTATGCTTGAGGGCCGCAGTGACTCTTTCGAACAAATTCCGCAACCCACTCTGAGGTGGAAGTTCCTGCAAACGGTAGCAAGTTGTACGACAGCGCACAAACTTTTTATTGCAGCTGATTTAATCCAACTTCAGTTTGTTTATGTACGAAGCTGAACATGTCCTTCCTAAGTCACAGAGTTAGTCTACTTCTAAAGCTAATTTAATTGAACTTCATAGCTTGTTGGAAAGACTTCGTGGATACGTAGCGAACGTAGAAAAATATTGTATGCTTTGTATCCTAGTCCACCGATTAGTACCGAAACTGACATAACGGCTGTAGGACTGAAAAAGAGATAAGCTTTACTCGCGGCTTCATTTCGGTTAAAGTGACCTATAACCGTCCTTACAAAAATTCATTACAAAACGAAAAAGAAGTTTCTTGCATGGGAGCCCCCTTTAATTATTATTATTTGTTGTTATAGCGGCTGCCTACCTAACCTATTACAGTTTTTGAGATACAGCCGGCTGACAGACGGACGGACGCGGGACGGACGGATAGCGGGGGCTTAGTTATAGGGTTCCGTTGGTCATCCATCGGGCTCAGAACCCTAAAAAGAAAACAAACTCACTTTCACATTTATAATACTATCGCTAGGACCATATTTATTTCAGCTATAATAACTAGCTGTTACAAACAACTTTTTTCATGAACTAGTACTATATTCTCACTAATCACAACTACTCTGTTACACAGAGTTGTATAAATTATTGTTAAAGATCATATTGATTCCATAATAATATTATAGCTTTTTTTGTAATACTGCGACACTTTTGTGGATGGTTAAACTATAACAAAATTAATAAGAAAACATTAATGTTTTGCCAGTCAAATAAATCATTCCTCAGGAATGCCTACGCCGTTAAAGCTAGCTCGTTGCACGCGTAGCGTAGTCAACTTATGATGAGATGGTTTAGCCTGTGGGCCCTGTGGCTACCGCCCTCGTACGTAATACGGTAATAAAATTCAAAAAATTCAAAATTCAAGCATTTATTTCAATTAAACCATTTACAGGCACTTTTGAATTGTCAAGGTCGGTCGGTCCAAAAAGTTGAAGCTATTTGCACGTTCCAAAGCGTAGATCTCTATGGAGAAGAACGTGCAAGAAACTCCACGGACACTCTTTTAAAAATAATATTTTTTTACAAAGATTTATTTACATCGGGTTGAAATTATACATACATGTGAGAACGATGTAAAAGACGAGCAGGATAAAAGCGTCCGGAATAAAAGAGGAACAATTCAAAGAAATAATTAAAATTAACAATGGCAGCTAAGAAATGACCAGTCCCGACTGACGGCGCCCGTTCACGAACATGACGCATGCGCCAGCACCATTCGGCTCAACCATTTTGAAGGGAGCCAAATGATCCAACGCATACGCCACCATCAGCTAGACTTTTGAGTGAGCATGACACTCCCAACCGCCAGGGTACATTCAAGTCAAAAACATACCTAAAACTGATAATTAAAGTTAAAGGTACACAGTACTCACACATGTGCTGTTAATGGCTGAAATTATACAATGCTAAGTAAGTTGATTCTAACAATGCAAATTTTTCTTACAATCTTCAGCCGGTCCAACAATGTTTCCGAACTATTTACAGATTAGTTTGGGCTCCCTAGTGGCTGTGGAGCAGGACCAGCATTCAGCCAAGCATTTTTATCTTCAATATAATCCCCCAACTTATAATATGCTTGCCTGCATAGTGTGCGTTTAATACAAGACTTGAATTTCGTCTCATTTAGTTCTAATATATGGGGAGGTATCTTATTATAACATTTTAAACAGTACCCCATGAAAGATGAGGCTACTTTAGCCAGTCTGAAGCCTGGTTGAACTAACTGGTCCCTATTTCTAGTACCATAATTATGTCTCTCGCCTCTTTTACTAAAAAGATGTAAATTCTTTCTGACATACATGATGTTTTCGTAAATGTATTGACAAGGTACCGTCATGATGTTAATAATCTTAAACAGTTCCCTGAGAGAATCGCGCCGGCGGAGATTATATATCGCTTTGATGGCTCTTTTCTGCAGAATAAAAATAGACTCGATGTCTGCAGCCCGTCCCCATAGTAAAATACCGTAAGACATGATACTGTGAAAGTAACTAAAATATACCAGTCTCGCGGTATCGACATCCGTTAGTTGGCGGATTTTTCTAACAGCATATGCTGCTGAACTTAGCCGTCCGGAAAGAGATGTTATATGAGGGCCCCATTGTAGCCTGGGGTCAAGCGTAATTCCCAGGAAAACCGTTTTATCGACGAATTCTAGTTTTTCCTTGTTCAATAATATGTCACAATCACTGCTTTTGACATTAGGTAAGGCAAATCTTATGCACTTTGTTTTCTTTTCATTTAGAACTAAATTATTCGCCGTGAACCAATTTTGGACTTGCATTAGGGCATTATTTATGTCATTAACATTGTTCGTCCTTCTATTTATCTTAAAAATTAAAGAGGTATCGTCAGCAAACAACACCATATCAAGATTTTGTTGCAATAAATAAGGTAAATCATTAATATAAACCAAAAATAAGAAAGGACCCAAAATAGAGCCTTGGGGGACGCCCATTTTTACGTTTAATCCCGACGAATTGACACCGTTTATGTGAACTAATTGCTGTCTATCATTCAAATAAGATTTGACTAAGTTTAACGCTGTTTTGCCTAGTCCGTAATGCCCGAGCTTCAGGAGTAATGTATCGTGATCAACACAATCAAACGCCTTAGAGAGATCACAAAAGACACCTATGGCATCCTGTGCGTCCTCCCACGCATTAAAGATATGCTTTAGTAAGGTGACACCAGCGTCCGTTGTACAACGTCCTTTGGTGAAACCATACTGTTTATCATGTAAGATGTTATTCGTGTTAAAATGACTGAGCATCTGATTTAGCATTACTTTTTCAAATACCTTACTAAACACTGGCAACACGGACACTGGTCTATAATTATTGGTGTCTTTACTATCCCCAGATTTAAAAAGTGGTATCACTTTACTGAATTTCATTAGGTCCGGAAAGACTCCTTGATCGACACACAAATTAAATATTAAAGCTAAGTACGGCGCTACAGTCTCGATAATTGAGGTACAAACCTTGATAGACAATCCCCATAGATCTTCGGTCAATTTAATTTTGATTTGTTTAAAAGCTTTTATTACTACTATGAAGTTTATATGTTTAAAATTAAATTCAGTCGCGCAGGCTGATACGTTTGCCTGTAATAAATCAAAAGCAAGCGAAGGCGAGGAATTTAAGGCTTCAGTAGTTTTAACAGGGATACTTGTAAAGAAATTTACAAATTCTTGAGCAACTTCTTTGTTATCGCTAATAAGTCCGTGAGGCGTCTGCAATCTGTAATCAGTGTTATGTTTTTTGTTCCTATTTGTTTCATTATTTATAATTTTCCAAACCGTTTTTATTTTATTGTCTGCTGTTTTTACCTTATTGCTTATGTATAAAGCCTGCTTATGTATAAATACTGTGGGGTAATGACGTAACACAAAAGGAATAGCAATGCATTTATTTTCACTTTGTTCGACAACAACATTCATTGCGTTAGTTACGTTGTCGAGACGATGTTTTGTTTCTAATCAAAGGAGTGATGGAAGGAATCCTATTTTTTCTGGTCTTTTCTTTACTTCGATTGCAATGTTTGAAGTAAAGAACCAATTGGCGTACAGTGGCTTTTTAGGGTTCCATACCCAAAGGGTAACCAACGGAACCCTATTATTAAGTCTCTAGTAATAGCAATAAGTTGTTGGAATTTTGCTCAGATTGTGTATTTCTATTGCCGCTATAACAACAAATAATAAAAATTATGGTTTATGTGTGTGAGTCCGACTCATACTTACGCGGTTTTCTATAACTGTCTCGCTTCAGGGCAAATCCTATTTCTCACTTTTGGATGGCATTGTATATTTCAGTGGGTGGAAAAATAATTCAAGAAGTTTTCCTACGACTATTATCGTTAGAAAATATCGTGAAGATAGCTGATAATGACGTTCTTACCTACCCATCGTGGCGTAAGTTGTTATCAGCTCGGCATCGCTGGCCCCGTGCGTGGTCACAAGCGCGGTCCATCCATCCGTCTAGAAAACGGGACTGAGGAACACAGTTTTTGCGCAAACAATTGGGCATATTATAATGATGTCCTGTCTACTCATGACCGTTTTTGTGAAGATTTTCGTTCCCGAATTTCGATTTGGAGGGTTAAATAATTACAGTTTAAGTTTATAGCGAGATTGACATCGTCTCTTTTCGAAATATGCTCTGCATTTCCATGACCGGCTGATTGGTGTGATCAGCCGGTCGACTCTTTAGTGCGATTCTGAAAACATCTCACAGCGTATGCTTAGGTAAAGTGAATATGTTTGTATCAAGTCAGACAAACAAGATGGAATAACAATGCCCTACATAATCAGTACTAAGTTTGCACTGTGTCTTCACCGTGAAATGTTACGAGAAAGTGAATTATCATTCCACCTTGATTGAATGGATTGACGTTTTCAGATTGCGAGATGTTAACAGAATCGCCTCGGGACGAGCTAGTGAACCCGTTGGTAGCCCACTTGTTGTCCAAGGTATTAGAGAGCGATGTGGCAGAATTTCTCATGAATACATAAACTCACCCAGCGTGCGAAATCACGCCTATTCCTCAGAAGCGCTGAACCGCTCCGGCTTCGTGTCTGCGTTTGGCTTAGTGCGTGTTCAAATAATAGATGAATGGGCCAGTCGGTCTTTCTACCTTTATGTTGATAGAATTATAATACAAGTCCGGCAAGAACTATTTATAAATAAGTACAATTGCAATAGTTCGCACCGATACGATGGAAGAAGAACAAATGAATGTGTAAATCAGCCTATAGAAACTGCGGGTGCGGAAACACGGGCTCCGCTGCTGTGAGAATGAGATAAGATACTAATTGACGCAAAAACAGCACAATAGATATTATTTACATAGTAAAGGTTACGTACGTAGGTATCTATCTGCTTGATAATTTGTTTGTTATTATAGCTACTTGGCAGATTTCAGCAGTGATTGTAAAATGTTATCGAAGCTTAAAATTCTTTATCTTAATTCCGCAAAGTTTATAAAAGAAGGATCTGTAAATTGTTCACAATGTGAAGTCATCAGCTGCATGTGAACAATGTTTCGTGCAGGGTTGTTAGTGGTGATAGCCACATGTGTGGCTCTGGCATCAGCCAGGAGCTCTCCCCAAGCTGACAACATTGAAGAATTGCTGAAGAATGTTGACGCACGTTATTCGGATAACGTCTTCGAAGATGCGAACTTAGATGTGGTGGGTCAAAGTTTATCTTTAAGTTACGCAGATAAGTGAAGATTATTCATGGTACCTATTGACACGGGGGTAAAGTATAGATTGAGCTATTCCAGTTTATACGAGTGTGGTGGATCATAATTTGGACAAAAGAATCTTACGCATCTGGCCGACCTATAACTTTAATTTGTATTTGTCGCTCCTTTATTTGTAACTGTGATAGTCTAAATATATAACATTGTAAACAAATTATTGTAATTTCAGCCTGATCTGATCAGAAAATATCGTTATCCAGTTGAAGTTCACAATGTGACGACTTCGGATGGCTATATTTTGCAAATGCACCGTATCCCTCATGGTCGAGACGCCAACAATGTGCCAAACCAAAAGAAACCTGTGGTGTTCTTGATGCACGGACTACTGTCTTCCTCCGCCGACTTAGTCATCATGGGCCCAGGAAAAGGTTTGGGTAAGTATCTACCGACACCAATCAGTTACGGCGGTCCTAACTTGTTTATGAAGTTGCTTCAATGAATGAAACAATCTTCGTGGTTTGGTTTGAATGGAAACAACATACGGTCAATAAAAAAATATATATTTTCTAGGATATATTCTCGCCGAGCAAGGGTTCGACGTCTGGATGGGTAACGCCCGCGGTAACTACTACTCCCGCAAGCACGTCAGATTGAACCCTGATGCTTTACTGAGCACGGCCTTCTGGAGGTTCTCTTGGGATGAAATAGGGAACATAGACTTGCCCACCATGATCGATTATGCCTTGGAAGTGTCAGGACAAGAGAGACTGCACTACGTGGGTCACTCGCAGGGTACTACGTCTTTCTTCGTGATGGGATCGTTGCGACCGGAGTATAATGCCAAGATTATTTCCATGCACGCACTGGCTCCAGTCGCTTATATGGCCAATAACAGAAGTCTTCTCCTAAGGATTTTGGCTTCTTATTCTAATGACATTGAAGTAAGTATTGCGCATATACATGAACATTATTATAAAAAATCTACTTGGTTAACGATCTTCCTTTATTTCGAAACTCATTTTTAATTATTTTTTAGAGCATTGCTTCTTTGATCGGCATCGGTGAGTTTATGCCCAACAGCGTGGTCTTCACATGGGCTGGCCAGGCCGCGTGCCGCGATGAAGTAGTGTTCCAACCATTGTGCAGTAACATTATGTTCCTGATTGGAGGATGGAATGAAGACCAGCATAACACGGTGAGCTACTGATAACAACACACACTTACATGTAAAGATAGGCATCTTGCATGTGAGTTATGAGAATATGTTTTGATTGCAGACAATGATGCCCGCTATCTTCGGTCACGCCCCTGCCGGCGCGTCAGTCAGGCAGTTTGCACACTACGGTCAAGGAATCAATGACAGAGGCTTCCGTCGCTACGACCAGGGCTCTCGACTATCTAACTACAGAACGTATGGATCCTTCAGTCCTCCGCGTTATGACTTATCTAAAGTAACCACTCCAGTGTTCCTGCATTACTCAGACAGCGACCCCTTGGCACATGTCAATGATGTCGATAGATTGTTCAGAGAATTAGGTAGGCCCATAGGAAAGTTCAGGGTGCCAATGCGTAGCTTCAGCCACATTGATTTTATTTATGGTATTAACGCAAAGGAACTAATCTACGACCGAGTTATCAATCTCATTAAGGCTATGGATGCCAACGCATTCGAAGGAATTGAAGATTTCGAAGGAATGGAAGGACTCGAAGATAATGTTTAATCACCGAATACCTATTTGTCAAAATACGTACCTTTTATAAGTTTATTGAATACACTTTCCCCTCAAACTATACATTGTGTGTTTTATTTTTAATAAATCAAGTATTCAGGAAATCTTACTCAAAATCATGCCTATAAAAGTTGCTATAGTATAGGTTGCTATTTGATTGAAGAAGAAAACACAATAACCCTGAAATTATGTAGTTCGTGCAATCACCTAACTCGAAATCGACTACTTAAGGTTTCTAGTTAGCTTTTTAGGGTATCGTACCCAAAGGGTAACCTACTAAGCCTCCGCCATCCGCCCGTCTTTCGTCAGCGGGCTGTATCTCATAAACCGAAATAGGCAGACAGTTGAAATGTTCACAGTGTGTATTTCTATGGCCCAAATAATAAAAAATAAATTAAATTTTAAAAATAAAGGGGAGGGGTGTGTTAATTTACAACAATGTATTTTTTTGTTTATGGAACCCTTTTGAGAGTCCGACTCGCACTTGGGCGATTTATTTATTTATTAAGGATTAATTTGATATACCCGTGTATATCATACCCGGAATTAGGACATAAAAATTTCTCAACTCTATAGTACGTTTCCGTGAGAAAACAGAAGCTCTTGAACTACACGACGAAATTGTTTTTCATTTTTTTGCTCCGTTGACTATAGCCGTAATGAGGCCACGCTTGGGACTGACTGGGGCCTGCGCTGGAGCCCAGTCACCTGTTCCTCGCACGTTCTACGCTTTCTTGGACGTCAAACAAGGCTGTGATTAGCGAACGAATGGTAAAAAACCTTTGTCTATATGGCTGTCTCGATTCACTAGTTCGTTCTATTAGCTTTAGGTAGCCGCTAGAAACACGGAAAATAAAGAGTTTTAGTCAGACCTAACCAGATGTGGAATGATGTTATTGCTTCTTTAGGTCTTCGGTCTATTTTGTTGAAGGATTTCATACATGCCATGTCAAAGGATTGCAGTATTTCCAGGGGTTGACATCGGTATGAGCATGGTCTAGATGCAACCGTTATGTTATATGCTGCTTGACTAGGACAGACAGCACCAAACATGTAGCAGAAGTGTATCGTAATGTAACGTATTGGAGTAATGCTTCATAATTGCGTACAGATAAGGAGTGGAATTCCCTGTCGGAGTCTGTGTTTCCTGATAGCTACAACCTAGGAGTCTTTAAGTCAAGAGTGAATAGGTTACATCTAGGCAAGCGTGCTCCACCTTAGACCATCATCGCTTAACATCAGCTTAGATAGTGGTCAAACGTATGCCTATAAATAGTAAAAATCCAGATATCAAAACTATTCTTTGAGTATGAGTATGTTGTAAACAGAAATTTTTCAACAATTTCACTGTTATAAGTACAACTTAGTAAAACTAAAAAGAGCATCACTCTAGCTAGAAAAAGGAATCATGTAGGTATTTATGTGATCGCAATAAGAATCTAAGTAAGAACATAAATGCAATTATAAATCTTGGTAATTGACTTTAAGTTGTACCGAAACCGAATTTTACGATTCCCACGTGAGCAAACAGATCAAGAAACAAATAAGTTGGCTCATCTTGTTAATTAGGTAACAGCTCATCATTTAGCAACATACCTACAACACATTGTTGTAAAATAATTGGAACACGTCGGCTTATCTCGTAGCGGGGTGTTGTGTGTGGCCGTGTCGTGTGTGTCGCCGTGTCGGAGTGCCGGCGCACTTAAGTTCATCTTGAATTCATGGCCCATGTTTATGAATTAAAACCAGAGGGGTAGTTACGGAATTTTTGGGAACGCACGCATTCTAAAAACTTCTTATTTTATAAAAATTTTGGTAAGGTTTTGACATTGATAGATATAGCAAGAGGGAAAGGTTAAATTTATTTATACAACAAACATAATCAGTAAAATACTCACTATTTATCAGTGGATAAATAATGAGTATAGAAATAAACTAGCTGACCCGTGCAACGTCGTCTGCGAAACATTTTTCATTACTGCTCCGCTCCTATTGGTCTTAGCGTGATGATATATAGCCTATAGCCTTCCTCGATAAATGGGCTATCTAAAACTGAAAGAATTTTTCAAATCGGACCAGTAGTTCCTGAGATTAGCGCGTTCAACCAAACAAACAAACTCTTCTGCTTTATAATATTAGTATAGATAAAAAAGATCTTAGCAAACTAAAAAAAATAGGCGTAGTAGAATTCCACTGAATTATTGTCCACTGGTAATAATGTGTCTAAAAGACTGCCGGCATCGCCACGTATGGCATTACTAAACCTCTGTCCAAAGTAAAGTTCAGCCAGTTCAGCCCGCGTGTCTGTCACGCGAATTGTCAACTAGACGTGGATCTTTAAACATGGACACCCCACGATTCGAGACTTTTAACTCCAAGCGGGTTCAAAATGTTACAACAAACGAGCTTCTATACTTCCGCCCTTTGAGGTTTTCCTCAACCACAATGACAGCGCCAGCACAGCACGACGACCACGACACAAGTAGTGTCCCACACTAATAGTCTACCTACCCATTGTGCATGGAAAGAACGACAAGCCAAGGCCAATTCTACTAAGTTTTGAACAACTTGTGCGAATGCAAAAGTCGTCAATCGCAAACTGTCAAAAAAGCCTTAATTTTCATACATTTTTGACAGATGATGATGACAGATTAAGGTTAATAAGATTGGCATTCAGATTAAAATAATCTTAATATATATAAATCTCGTGTCACAATGTTTGTCCTCAATGGACTCCTAAACCACTTAACCGATTATAATAAAATTCGCACACCATGTGCAGTTCGATCCAACTTGAGAGATAGGATAGTTTAAATCTCAATTTTTTGTTGCAATATTATTTAGGAGCGGAAAATGTGACGCAGACGAAGTTGCGCGGGACAGCTATCTTAATATATATAAGTCTCGTGTCACAATGTTTGTCCTCAATGGACTCCTAAACCACTTAACCGATTAATATATTTATATCTCGTGTCACAATGTTTGTCCTCAATGGACTCCTAAACCACTTAACCGATTATAATAAAATTCGCACACCATGTGCAGTTCGATCCAACTTGAGAGATAGGATAGTTTAAATCTCAATTTTTTGTTGCAATATTATTTAGGAGCGGAAAATGTGACGCAGACGAAGTTGCGCGGGACAGCTATCTTATCTTAATATATATAAATCTCGTGTCACAATGTTTGTCCTCAATGGACTCCTAAACCACTTAACCGATTATAATAAAATTCGCACACCATGTGCAGTTCGATCCAACTTGAGAGATAGGATAGTTTAAATGTATTATAGAAGCTGAAATTATTAGGTAGGAATATAATCATGGATTTTTTCACAATATACCATAGATACCATTCACTCGTAGACCTACGGCGTAGCCCGTAGCGCGTAGCGTTGCGTAGTGTCTCATCCATCATTAAATGTAATATTTATTAAGAGTCCTATTACATTTTTTACGGAAATTCATGATTTTTGACGCTGTAATTTTCAGCAGCAGTAAGATATTTTAATTATTTGATCCTGAATAACGATAGTGCCAGTCCCTTTCTTGTAAGTTAGAGTTACACATTTTCATTTTTCTTTTCGTGTAATTTACTATAAATATTTTACGAACTCAGTTTGCAAGAAAAAATGTCGGCGATGGAACTTTGACGGTCAAATTCACATTGTTACAATCAATTCTTTTAAAAGCTAAAATTGCTAAAAGGTAAGTTGAATGTTTTACTTGTTTATTAGAGTTCTAGAATTTCTTGAAATTCCTTGAGTTTTCACGGAAAAAAACGTAAAGAAAGCCTAATTTAAGCCAGAATTGTCTTCATTCAGCGTCCATTATATTCCAAATAAAAACAATTTAATCAAATAAATTTATATGATATAAAATTTCAATCTACAATGAATACGTTTCATTAGTTTTCGTTTGTCAATATAATACAACAAAATTACAATAAATAAAATTAAAGTACTATAAATTCTGCGTCAATTCAGCGCGCGCGCTCCTCAGTCTCGCGCGAGCGCCCAAATAAACTATAATCCTATTCAGACTAGTAAGTATCAAATAGTTTCGCGGACTATAGATGTACCCCCAACGCAGACCAACGTAACTTGATCTATTGCAAACGAGCATAATTTACGATTCGTAATAGGACTCTTAACTTCACTATTGCTAGGTGTACCTGAAGGTAGGTAATCAATCAATCATTTATTTTGTAAAACATAGGGATGGTTAGTTAGTGACAGATAGTATATAGTTTACAATATGAGCACTATGTTTTGACAGTAGATGGCGTACAAAATTAACATAAGCAAGCAAATAAAATTAAGGTGGCATGTCAGTATTATATAAAAATATGTCAGGTTGATTACAATGTTAGATAGATAAATACATTCACATTTAGTGTATAAATAAAATTATAAGCCATTTTTTATTCTTAGATATTGATGATTTATTTTTAGATTATTACTTACTAACCAATTAATATGATTATACTTTTAAGATCGTCATTTTGTCATTTTCAAGAATACTAATGTCATTAATAGAGATTAAATTAACATAGTGCTTTCATCAGCAAATAAGACCACCTGATGCTTACTGACCTTAGGCATATAGTTTATGTAAATGTTAAATAACGGTAGGTAATAGCTCCATTTGAACAATTTTTCTTAATTACTGCATTTTATATGCAAATTTAAGTGGCATTTGCAGTTTTTACATGAAGCGAAATATTTTTGTTATGCTTTCCTTACCAAAACATTGTTTGTTAATTACCTAGCTATTGGACGACATAACTGGGAAAGAATTTAGTCAAGTCTTCTCAAAAGCGTAAAATTACTGGGTAGTACAGGTACAAACTCGTAACCAAAACTACTTATTGTCCAGTAATTTTATACATCAGAGCTTGCGTCAAATCCAGTAGATCTGATTTTTTTACCGACTTCACAAAAAGGAGGAGTTACTATGTTCGGATGATTGTATGTTTTTTTTTTTTGCATGTTTGTTCATCGAATACTCCGCCAATTGTCGACGGATTTTCAAAATTCTTTTTATGTTCGAAAGTAGATAGTTCTGAGGTGGTCCCACTGTCACCAAGTTAGGATCTGATGATGGGATCTTAGAGAAATCGAGGGCAACCCTCAAATTTTATAGGCTTACTTATTATTTTTCGCATATTTTATGAAGTATCTTGTGTATTTGCGTATGGTTGTCACCATCTCAGGTAGCTGGGCTGATGATGGAAGGTACAACTCCTTAACAGTAAGAAGTTAAGAAGTTACTCGAACAGGCAAGGATTGTTTAAGTAAATTGTTTTGATGTTTGATAGGGCATTTGCCACATTTGGTCTCATGATCATCAAGTCATGACCTGATGCTGCAGAGTACCTAACTCCTCGACAACTAACAGCAGATATATCGTGTTTAGGCTCATTGAAAAGGTCTAGATGTGTGGATAAACGTACTGTTAATGAGGAACACTGAAGTACATAGAGACCTGATGCTGAAGCCAGGAGCATCAGAAAAAGTACAAACCTTGAAATTACAGCACCGTAGTCGTTTTTGGGCTCATTTTAAACAGGACTAAATTTTAAGTTCAATGCAATGTTGACATAAGTCTGGCCTGATGCTGCAGCCTGGATTATCAGCATCTAGTCTAAAAACTAATAAATACTTCATAAATTGAAACACTTTTGCGACTTTTTCTTCTGTATAATTATTAACCGACTTCAAAAAGGAGGAGGTTCTCAATTCAGATATACGTTTTTTTTTTAAATGTTTTTCGGGCATAACTCCGTCGCTTGCGAACCGATTTTAAAAATGTTTTTTTTTGTTGGAATGGGTATACTTCCAGAGTGGTCCCATGATAAGGAAACCAGGATCTAATGATGGCATCTCAGAGAAGTCGAGGGCAACTTTCAAAAATCGTAAGGGCAACTAGTGCGTTTGTTATTTTTTTAATTAAGTATTTTAAAGCACTACAATTTAATGAAGGTCTGGAGTCGATCTGATGATGGAGCCGAAAGACAGTCGAGGGAACTCCTCAACGATTTACAGCAGTAACTTTGTATTTGGGCTTGACTAATTTGTATTGATGAGAACTTTACAGCTAGATGGGTTGTGGCTGTCATTACGGGTCTTTAACTTTTTTTTTATGTTTGTTACCTCATAATTCCGACAATTAAGAACCGATTTGAAAAATTCTTATTTTATCTGAAAGGATATACTTGCAGATTGGTCCCATTTAAATTTTATCGAAATCGGTTACGAACTTTGGATTTTAAATCGAAATAGCTGGAATTCGTCTACTTGGATAATTGTTTTATGTAAGAAATCGAAATTGCATATTTTGCTTTTCTGCGATTTTGTAGTGGTGTTGTTAGATACAAATACAAAATTCTTTATTTCAAATAGACCAGTTACAGGCACTTTTGAATAGTCAAGGTCTGTCAGTCAAATATATGAAGCTAACCCTGTCGCGCTAATGACAACAGCAGCAGGTTGTTCTGCAACATAACACACCCACCAGCCCCGTCTCCAGCGCGGCAGTTGCACGTTCCAAAGAGTTAGATCCTGTGGAGAAGAACGTGCAAGAAACTCCAAAGACACTCTTTTAAACCAGTTGTCATTGTTTACAAAATTATGTTTACATTCATTATTATTAGGTATGGATGGGGTACTCCAAGTTCGTGACCTCGAGCGCCGAACCCAACTTTGTCAAAAATCTAAAAACCTTTTAACAAAAAAAATACAACCGACTTCCAAAAAAAGAACACTACAAAGTATTGAGTAAGTTGTATTTTTTTGTTAAAAAGGTTTTTAGATTTTTGACAAAGTTGGGTTCGGCGCTCGAGGTCACGAACTTGGATTATTCATTTGGCCAACATCATAAAATAGTCTGCAAAAAATCAGAACTACCGGATTTGATGCATGGGTCTGGACGCAGACGTTTTTTGAAGAGGCCGGCCAAATAAAGCGACTTACACACTTGTATGTACTGCGGTTACCTACACTTGACCCCTGCGGTAATTAGATAGCATCTTAATGACGTCTGAAACAGTAGGTATTATGTACTAAGTACATAATAGTTGTTATTTACGAAGTGATTCATCGATCTGCTTGATAATAAACACATTATTTTAGCGTTATCCAGATTTTAGCATAGATTGTTATCGTTTGATTCTTATTGTTATCAAAGCTTAACCTTTATCTCAGATCTGCAGAAGTTATAAAAGACGGAATACACCGTTGTTCACGGTGAGTAGTTCCCAGCTGCATGAGAACTATGTTACGTGGAGGTTTGATAGTTGTACTAGCCACGTGTGTCTCTTTGGCTGCCGCCAGGAGATCTCCTCAAGCTGACAGCACAGAGAAATGGCTGAAAAGCATAGACACGCGGTATTCAGACGATGTGTTTGAAGATGCTCTCTTGGATGTGGTAAGTTGTAAAGTTGTTTAACCCAGAGCGTTAGTAAAACTAAAATCAAAGCCTAAGTTTAATTATGTGTTATAACTCTTTTAGCCTGATCTGATCAGAAAATATCGTTACCCAGTTGAAGTCCACTCTGTTACGACCTCTGATGGCTACATCTTAGAATTGCACCGCATCCCTCATGGTCGAGACGCCAACAATGTTCCAAATCAGAAGAAACCCGTGGTGTTCATTATGCATGGCATGCTAACATCTTCAGCTGACTATGTTATTATGGGTCCAGGCCGCGCATTAGGTAAGAACCACATAATTTACTTCAGATTCCGATGAATCGCTAGGATTCCGGAAAATCCCACAGAAAGCATCATTTCAGTTAAGTCAGCTAAAATCCCTATTAGACAGCCACCCAAGAACCTAAACAGCACACCTCGCACTGCCAGTCCTTATATGTATGCATATACACATAGGGCATTATTTAATACCTTCCACTTATTTTCCAGCATACATCCTCGCGGAGGAAGGGTTCGACGTCTGGATGGGTAACGCCCGCGGTAACTACTACTCCCGCAAGCACGTCAGATTGAACCCTGATGCTTTACTGAGCACGGCCTTCTGGAGGTTCTCTTGGGAACAGATCGGAAACATGGACTTACCCGCTGTCATCGATTATGTATTGGCCGTTTCTGGAGAGGAGAGGCTGCATTATGTGGGTCACTCGCAGGGCACTACGTCCTTCTTCGTGCTGGGGTCGATGCGACCGGAATACAACGACAAGATTATCTCAATGCATGCATTAGCACCAGTTGCTTATATGGCGCACAATCAAAGTCCCCTTCTGAGGTTCATTTCACCTCATGCTAATAGGATTGAAGTAAGTTGAACAGTTTTATAATAGAAATATTTTTAATAATTTATCTGTACAAGGACAACATATAATATATAGTGATAATAAAGTTCAAGTAAAGGAGAGCTTTACTAAGAGTTTTTTCCAGCAAACCTTTGAGTTATTTATATTCGTTATTTCATCATTGGCTTTGTCTTTCTTGGTCTAACAGACAAGACATTTATTTGTAGAAACATGAGTATACATAAGAAGGAATGCAGGTTGTTCATAAACAAAAAAAGATCAGTCATATTCGGCATTTGTGGTATACCAATATGGGTTTGAAATCATTAAAATCTCAAAATTTTTATTAAATTGTCACACACGCTACATTTTTTTTAAATATATATAATTTTTTTAGTAAAATTAGAGTCATTGAAAAAATACAATTGTAACATGATGTTTTTCTTTACAGAGCATTGCTTCTTTAATCGGCATTGGCGAGTTTTTACCCAGCAATGACTTCACTTCATCGATGGGGTCGAAGTACTGCCGTGATGGAGCTGTATTCCAACCCATATGCAGTACATTTATTTTTATTATGGGAGGGTGGAATAAAGAACAGCATAACGCGGTAAGTTCGATTTAAAGACAAAATTAAGTATAAGGTAATCAGGTTCGAGTCAAGACAGACTGAGATTGGAAGATATTTTAATTTAACAATACATTCTTTATTCATTTCAGACTTTGTTGCCCGTTATAATGGGACATGCACCAGCTGGTATTGCAGTAAGGCAACTAGCACACTATGGTCAAGGAATAGCCGCCGGACACTTCCGTCGCTACGATCAGGGATCTCGACTTGGCAACTATAGGGAGTATGGATCCTTCAGTCCTCCGCGTTATGACTTATCTAAGATCACCGCTCCAGTGTATCTTCATTATTCTGACAGCGACCCATTGGCTCATGTGAATGATGTTGATAGGCTATACAGAGAACTAGGTAGGCCAATAAAGTACAAGGTGCCAATGACTGCCTTCAGCCACATCGATTTTATTTATGGTATCAACGCAAAGGAGTTGGTCTATGACTCAGTAATCAGTATAATTAAAGATTATGAAGCCGCCGTATTAGACAATAACGTCTAATCAACAATTTATTAACAAATGATTTCAATCAAATTATGTTTAAATTGAACCGCCAAATACAAAACCGATACAAACAAGCACTGTGTTGATTTTTATTCTACTCATAAGACTATGCGCGTTGCCAGTTATCACGTACGTATCATCATCAAGGAAAAGGATTACAGAATTACGTAAGGAAGAGGGGCTGGGCCGGATAGATATTCAGAACTACCACGACTGCTATGGACCCGTGATTTTGTAGAACATCACGTTGTCTGCTCCATAAGAACTTTATTTTATTGTTTGTGTGACCTCTAGACTTCTGTATGTGTAACGGGTGGTTCACTGCCTTCTGAAAACACGTTCGAATTTTCAGTATAGTCGTTCTACATCAAGAAAGTTTACACATCATCTCTATTATATCTATCTGCCTAATAAAAGTGAAATCAAAGTCTATCTTATAATACTACTAGTAATCAAAGTCTAGTGTTGTTGTATGTAAGTATTGCGGTGCAAGCAGTGCAAGCAAGCATACTCAGTTTGTTGCACGAAGTTTGTAAACCCAAGCACTGACCTGCGTAGTACAAGTTACGTCTATGCTCACGTCAATACTCTTTACTGAATCACAACAATTTCATCAACAGATCGTGACATTTGAAAAATCATCTCAAATAGTGAAAGTTTTCTAGTAAATTTAAAATTCTGTACGTGTATGTTTTATAATGATTTTCAATAATGATTACAAATAACAAAGATTTAGTCATAATTTGTGGTAAACCCTACAAAAAGAATTTGATACTAGCGGACGTAAATATACCATATAAATTTTCAATAGACAGAAATCGGAATACTTTGTTTTTCTGTATAAACGCGGATGAATTTTCAGATCAAAGTTTTCAGACGGTGGTGTTAAACATAGACACTGGGTTTACCTCTATTGTACCGCGACTTCGTAATGGCTTCGCGAGTGCGGTGGACCAGGCGACGGGTAACGTGTACCTCGGAGGGAGCGACGGAATATACAAATACAATTACTCTTCTAAGGACATTGAAAAGCCGGCTCTTGTCAACAAAACAGATATCTTCGATATGTACTTCAATGAATATTTGTACTTCGTAGACACAGCCAAGCAGAACCTGTACGTCTACAGAGACAACACGAAGTGCTTGGTGTCAGAGGCGAAAGAAAACCTAATTCAGCACTTTGTATTTGATGCTAACAGTGACTTATATTTCGCTAACCCATCCGGACTATTTGTATTGCAGAAGGGATGTAAATCACCTACGTTAATTCACGGTAATGACCTGAATATACGTGGAGCTACTACGGATACGTTTGGAACACCATATTTTGTGGCGCACAATGGAATCTATTACATTGACACAGAAAACAAACAGTTGAGGTGTTGAGGCTATCGGTGACTAATGGTTACGGGTTAGCTTTTGATAAAAATAATAACATGCTTTACAGTGACGAACGCACGGTGACCATGTTGGTTCCTTATTAAATTAGCCTATACAGAACTTGGAATTGTATTATTGCGGAGTAAAATTAGCGTTAGTTATACCTACTGGAAGTTGGATCTTAACTAAACCGTAACTTAAAAGCCCAACTGCTTTCACGAAGTAGCAACTTTATAAAGTGATTGTGAACATTTTGATTTTTGACTCAGTAGAGCGGAATATTGGGCCTTTGTTAGACACACTTAGAATTGCAAATAGACTTATAGCCAGTACTTTGATTAACTCGGTTAATTCATAAACTTTAATGCCAAACTATATAATTATGTTCTCTTACAAGTGTATGGAAAAGTTAAATTGTAATAATATTATTAAGGTTGAAATTATTTCAAAGGGCATTACTTACGCGCATACTGTAAGTGGTAAAATGAAATGTAATTTATATTCTTGGAGAGTCCAGCTGTGAGCCCGGGGCGCGGGGGACGCCGCTACGCTCCCGGTGGAAAATGTGGAATGACACAAATGGAAATAAATGAATCTTGGTTTCGCTAATTTCGATATTAACAGTCCTTTCTACCCTACTTAGGTATTCGGGCTTAATGACAAGAGCTCTTAAACGAATTTACTTTGTGCATTAAGGAATGTTATGAATACATAATTAAATTATTTTCATAACATACGTAGGGCATGTTGTACTCTGCATATCTGCCTTGTTTTCAAAAAGTATTAATCCAACGGCTATAGTAATGAATTATGCTAAGTGTAGCATAAACACACGTATAACAAATATAACAATCAATGGTGACCTTTTCACATCACAACCAACCCTAATATTTAAAAACAATACACAGTTTTCTTTTCACTAATAGGTCAACCGCCAACTAGCTGGATACAACTGAAACATTGATTACCTACACAGATTTTGATCACTGGATTACTATTTTATCATAAATGCACTCATCAACACTAAAATATTGTCATTGCATTAACTATAATTTAATTTGATGTTATAAATAACGACCTTATGATAATGGTATCATGCTGATCAAGGATGGTCAAATAACAACAAAAAAAACGTGATTCATAATTCGATGACAATATATTATTATGTAGATACGTAATTAATTAATCAAATGGATTAGACATTATCTGCATGCTAAAATACCTGCAATGTGATTAATTTGCGATGGATAACTGTTCAAAACAATATTTAATGCGTATGTGATGTTTTGTCGAGAGTACCTCTCTCAACAAAACATCACATACCTAAGCATTAAATGTCGACTCATCACGCGAGTCACTCGTTAACGCCGCCGCGTGATAGATAGATCCGACTCCGTGATTGATGGATAGTTCACTTTATTTAAATTAAAACGCTTTCTAAAAAAGCAGTCATTTTTGCTTTCGTTACCTACTCTAATCAAATTCGAGCAATTGCCTTCCTGTTGCCCGAATTAAAATAATCTAAAGTACAAGGAATAATTAGAGGATTATGAACAAATTACTTTTAAGAATTTAGTAGAAAAGGGGGCTCATCGTGATTCAGTCCATGATAGGGATTACAATTGCTCTGCTTAACGCAGGTGACGTGGCACGTCATTTTCAGCAACTTTTTTCAGGCTTTAACTACACTCATATCTTGCGCTACTAGGTAATACTCAAGTAGTTTATTAGGGTCGTTTCGTAAAAAAGGGGTCCTCAAAGACTACTCAAAATAACGGTAAAGGTAAGTAATGTGTAATCCCAATATAATGTAAGTACATATTTTGGAGTGCCATATGTGTCCCAAGACGGGTTAGGTAAGGGTCGGCAGCCCGAGGCGAAGGCAATAGGCTTCGGGATATCATCGGGGACTTCGTCGACGTTGTTGTTCCGCGTCGATGACAATGGCAGATAATGGGCCGTGTATTTTGTGAAAGATAAACATTAAAATAATACTTTGGAAAAACTTACAGTAAACCCTGTATGTTTTTGACATGGCCGTACATACATACATATATCTACTAAGATTGCTTGCGGGCTCTAGTTCTGGGTCGAGGTTGCTTGATGTATGAACAATACACACGTGTGGGTTGGAATTATCATAACGTGCTGGAAAATATATCCGTTGTTTTGTTTCTGAACTCTGATATCACTGAGGCGAGAGAAATATCATTTTGAGCTGAAAATAATTGTGTGTTTAGGCAACAAAGTTTCTCGGCACTTGGCTGCGACAAACGTCTAACGAATTATTGGCACATAGGTAGGTATATGATCCGTAAAATATTTCAAAAAAAGTAGCTCGCATGAATATAAACTGCTATTGCTATCGGACCAAGTGTGAAGTATAGATATGATAAATACAGCTACTATTATACAAATCAGCAAATAGGCGTTTATCTGGAATCCTGGTGAGATTAAGATAAGACATCTATATTTTTCGATCTATAGCTCGAGAATAAATTGTGTTGTTGTTGTTTTTAATATGATTACTTAGTGAAATGATAAATACCATAGTATAGAACTTTTGCAGCGCTGTATGTGAATCCTAACTAATATTATAAATGCGAAAGTCACTCTGTCTAGCTGGCTGTCTATCTCTTCTTCATGCCCAAACCACTGAACCGATTTGAATGAAATTTTGGACAAAGATAGTTTGAGATCCGGGGAAGGACACAGGATAGTTTTTATCCCGGAAATCCCAAGGGACCGGGAACTATGAGGGTAAACAAGACATATATATTACGGGACTATGTTCGCTAGGGATTACGCGGGTGAAGCCGCTGGCACAAGCTAGTATGAAATAAGTTGTGAAATTCTAGTTTTTTTAAATCTCTTGTCACGTAAATATTTTCTGCAGCAACTACATATGTAAAAGCTGCGTTCATACCTAGCGTTCATTGGTAGTAAGGATGATAACTAGAAACATTAATCCCCTCAGATACGTAGCGTAACAAAAGCTACAGCACTCATTTGTTAGATACGAAGAGAAAATTATTATCTACTAGCTTCTGCCAGCGGCTTCGCCCGCGTGATCCCTACAGAACATATTCCCGGGATGAAAAGTAGCTTATGTGCTATTCCAGACTATAATCTATCTTTGTTCTAAATTTCATTAAGATCCGTTAAGCCGTTCTGGCGTGATTGAGTAACAAACAACCAAACTTTCACATTTATAATATTACTCGTTTGGTGTAAAGCGAAATTATAACCATCTTCCCCTCGACATTATAATTATTAAAGGATATTGCAAACTGTCGTAAGCCGTTTTCCGAAGCTACTCGCTAGCCTCTAGGCGCCAAGCTAGCCCCTGCCTGTGCGTTCGCGACCACAAAAATAATCCTTATAGCATGATTCAGTATTCACGCGCGATGGCTTATTATTAGCATTTTTCATGTATAACTTTGGTGTTTCTACAACTTCTATGATTCTATTTTTATGGAATAGTTAATAATGTTAAGTTTTATTAATGTTAATTAGGGACGACTGAGAGTTTTATAAACGTAAGAGTAGACAAATACAATCAGAAAGCTTCGAACTGCTAAGCTATCGGGAGTTACACGTGTTATTGTTCGTCAATCATAAAAGATAGACATATGCTGTCGTTGGATATTTTTTTATAATTTTAAGGAGAACATTTCCGTCAAACATGATTTCTGTTTAGCTTTCACCATTAAGGTTGCACACGCGACGGAAGCTTAAAAAATGGAGTAACTTCTCCCGTTTTCCCAACATTTCCCTTCACTGCTCTGCTCCTATTGATTGTAGCGTGATGAAAAGTATACTATAACCTGCTCAGGAGTATGAAAAATAATTGTACCAAGTTTCATTAAAATCCGTCGAGTACTTTTTGTTTCTATAACGGTTATACAGACAGACAGACAGACAGACAGACCGACAGACAGACAGACAAAAATTGTAATGATTGCATTTTTGGCATCAGTATCGATCCCTAATCACCCCCTGATAGTTATTTTGGAAATATATTAACCTTACTTATACTTTAATTACGTATTCAAATTAAGATATACACAGTGTAGACGTAGGTAGATCATAAGGTAGGTTTGTTATTAGCATATTCTAGATAAGGCCAGCTGCTCTACATCTCCGCCGGTTATTACTAGTCAGTCATACTCGTTAGGGATCGTGTTGCATTGATGCGTTATGTAAATAACTTATCTCTATTTACTTACAAATAAATTGGGCGACGTGTGATCTTTGAATTCTAAGTTCTAATTCAAGCATAAAGAGGACACTATCAACTAAATGTACTATAGATAGAAAACCGTCTTCAGAAATACGAACAAGTCCATTCAGAAGTTCAAGAAATCACTACTAACTTCGCAAAAATCAATCAATTTGCCTAGCCCTTTCTTGTCTATGTTGGGATCGGCTTTCTGTCTAACCAGATCCAGCTGAGTAGGCACCAGAATTTTAAATGGAGCCACTGCCTATTTGGACTCCACAACCCAGTAGGGAACACGGAGTATTGTGGCTTCTGAATAGGTACCACTACCGACTGACAAAGATTTACAAAATGACTAGCTGACCCGCGCAACTTCGTCTGCGTCACATTTTCCATTATTGCTCCGCTCCTATTTGTCTTAGCGTGATGATATATATAGTAACCTTCCTCGATAAATGGGCTATCTAACGCTGAAAGAATTTTTCAAATCGGACCAGAAGTTCCTGAGTTTAGCGTGTTCAACCAAACAAACAAACTCTTCTGCTTTATAATATTATATATAGTATAGATATCCGGGATGCGGTCCGAGGCACGCAGGAATTTACGTATTTTAAGATGGTCACCCATCCAAGGACCAACCTCGGACACTGTTGCTTAACCTTGTTGATCAACCCGTACGGCTTTTATTATTAAGTCACAAGGTCCTGACTTCGCATTAATCTTACTATAAAATATGGAAACAAGTTGTTCAATCTTGTCCGTCTACGAACAACACAAGAAGTGCATTCTGGAATCATCTGGACGACGACGCTCTGCGACTCTGTCTCTTATCTATCCGGCAACATGGTGTAAACAACTCGACTATTTATAAATTCCTGTAAATAGCTTGACCATTTTGTGACCCATCGGGCCTATCAAAGCCTTACTCTAGGTCGGTGATGCCACACACAATGCTCCGCCATCGGCAGTGATAAATACGATAGATATATCTATAAAGCTTCTACTCAATCAATCCTACCATACAAGACGAGATTAGAACTTAATTTAGAAAGCCAAATGCTTAAACTAAATGAAGGGATCATTCATTGATTGATTGGACGCCCTTCGAGATGATGAAATTGTAGTAGGTATCTTGTTGCGAGCGGATTATTACGTCGGATATTTATTAGTGCATGAGTAACACGACAACGCTCTTGCGGGCATCCAAATGATGTAATAGGGACAGATTCGCAGTGATCAAAATATTAAAAGCACAAAATTTTCGTCACGCAATTTTTATTTAAAATCATAGGAATTCTTTATCCTACATAGTTAATAAAAAGTTTTTTTTACATTGATTTTATTTTATCTACATACCTGAGTCATAAATTAAGATTTGTAAGGGAGTGTCCGCGTACCCAAGTATTTCTTATCACTTTATACAGAAAAAAAAACATGTTTCTTCAGATTAATCACGTCATAAGAAAATAATTTTACAAAAAGCTTTATTTCACAATAAGATCATTCGCACGTCTGAGCCCTCATTATAATTTAGAGAAAAAAGTAAATGATATCAAGATAAGAGGTCGTTTACTTCAGAGTTTATACCGAGTATAATGTCCATTTGTGCTTTAAGGTCACTTTATGAGAAGAACATGTTTGAGGCATGACCAGCGAAATAGAAGATAGGAAAGAGAAGACAAATTATCTTTGTATTGCAGACCAGTACCAACCAGCCTATATTTACCTCTATTATTATTATTTAAAGGTTAACGAGTAACAACTTATCTTAATTATACAAATTACTTATATCATAAGTTACTGATACCGGTAAATAGACGAATAAACAATCGTCAATTAATTAGAAATAGAAAAATTTGAGTCTGGTCGAGACGAAAAGTGATAATTATTACAAAGTGCTCACCAGAAGTAGGTAGGTACTCATTTTTGTTCAGTTCGAGAAACCATAAATTATACGTACTTAATTGTAGGTAAATAATATATTATAAGATTGACAGGAAATATAAGGCAAAAGAAACAGTATAAAAAAACAAAAGAGAAGTCTGAACAAATGAATAGACGGACGCGGCCGTTGTAAATTTGAATCCACACATATCTGAGCGGTGCCCGGGACATACATTTTAAATAAACTCATTCACACACGTCCGCGTTTGGCCCGGGACGTGTCAGTCGGACCACAATCCGTCCACGCCCCGGGCACGGTCAGCATATTGCGTGGATCAACCGTGAGGCCTACAACGTGCGCACTAGCGGTCAGCCGCGGGGGCGGTCAACCGCGCAGTTCCAGTTTTATATGCAACCGCTTGTCATTTGTTGGTTCAGTGCGTCACTAGAGGTTGCATATAAAACTGGAAAAGCGGCCAGCCGCGCGATCAACTGCTAGTGCGCAGTAGCACTAGCAGTTGAGCCGCCTAGCGGTTGATCGCGCGGCTGGCCGCTTTTCCAGTTTAAGATACGGCTTAAGATCCGCTTAGATCAAAGTAGAACGCAGTTTTTTCAGGACATTGAATAATAAACTTTTTTTTCAGCTGTTTAAAGAAGAAACGAGCCTACGGGAGAGCGCTCTCGACACGACACGTTTGATCTGCGTCGATGTTCATACAAATTTGCACTTTCTGACATTGTGCTAAAGTATATTATTTAATTTTGATTATCTAAGAACGTTTGCACTCCTTTTTGCTCTGCGTGGAGCCTGTGGCATTATAAAAATGATTTCACCAATTAGCCTTGGTGCACACTAAAAGCAGAAGGCGATCATAAAGGTAGATTGTAGAACGATTCAATAGAGAACTTATTTTGCATGGTCACATCATCATCGAAAACTTTTATGAATCTTAAAAGGTTCATAAAAGCGTTCAGGTGCTTTGTAGCAATAGCTAGAAATCCCTGAACATTTATAAACTTAGACAAAAAACGCACCATAACTTGAAGTTTATATTTTTTCCATATTATTTGATTGAATCGTAGCTTGCCGTAGCGACGCATCGCGCTAAGTGTGCGCCAAGGTTTAATGTACAAAACGAAGAATTAAAATGGAGCTATGGGAGCTATGTAAGTTCGTATGTTTGTATAAATTGCCTGTTACCAAGTAATTAATTACATACAAAAAACATGATATTTAAGACAAATTTGTTATTTTACAGATATTGTTATCTATATACGTGATAAACCAATAACTTTGTTCTCAGACAGACAAAACAGGAATAGGTACCGGTTGCCAACAGATAAATGGGTTTAAGTTCTTCGAAAAACAATTTTAATTTTAGCAACACGATGATCAAAAATAACTGAATTATCAAATGTTGCGTAATTATGTGTATTGTTCAGTGCTAACAAGCCAAGCCAAGTTCGTGCACTTTGTGCGCCTAAATGATTAGCAAAATGTTTCACTTTCTAGCAATATTGCTTTCTAATAAAATCAAATGTCATAATACATAACTTGATTTTATTTTACACAAATCATTTGTAAACAACAACTATACTAATTCGAACATTTAACTTGGCCTCTACTAAAACCATGACACTAATTATAAAACTAAAATTCAAATAATAGAAGAACTGCAATTTATTATAATCATGAATTAACTAACATTAATATTAAATATTTTACAAGTACAGGAAATATAGTAGAGACATAATATATTATCTATAATTCATTACAATTATTGATGTTTAATTCAGAACCCTCATTAGAACACAAACTGTCACAGAGGTTATCGAAAGTATCACTTTTACAAAGAACACTCAGGGATTTGAGATAGTGGCAGAAGCGATTGTTCCTCTTCATGTTTGTGTCTTTCTGCGACTTCTCAAGCCTGCATATAGTTCGGCAGCATGGCCAGTAGTCTAATGCAAGGGCTCTCCTGTCCAAAACTGCTGACGCATTCAGATACCCAGTCAAGCTGTTATGCCGTGATACAACCCTGTCTCTTTGTCTGAAACAAAAAATACACGAAATTAGCCATTACATAATCGCCTTACATTTTTAACAGACTTCCCAAAAAGGAGGAGGTTCTCAATTCGGTTGTATGATTTTTATTCTTTCTTATGTTTGTTACCTCAAACTCCGTCAATTACGAACCGATTTGAAAAATTCTTGTTTTATCAAGAGAACAAGACACAGACTTTTTTTTATTTGGAAGTCGGTTGTATTTTTTTGTAAAATGTTTTTTATTTTATCTTTTTAGTGGTTATTTTTATAAAATTTAAATGGGACCACCCATTTAAATTTTATAAATATCGGTTACGAAGTTTGGATTTTAAATCGAAATATGGATGGAATTCGTTTACTTGGTGATGGTTTTTTGTTATACAAGTAATCGAAATTGCGTATTTTGCTTTTCTGAGATTTTGCAGTGATGTTGTTAGGTGGGTGGCTAAAAAGTGAAAAATAAAAAACTTTTTACAAAAAAAATACAACCGACTTCCAAATAAAAAAAGTCGGTGTCAAAATACGAAGAAACTAACAAAAACACCGACTTCCGAAATTAAAGTTATTTTTTACTTTGTCGTGTTTTTTTTTTATTTGGAAGTTGGTTGTATTTTTATGTAAAAAGTTATACAAGATAAAGAAATCACAAAATGTCATTGACGAAATCTTGACCCTTGGATATCAAAGGAACAGTTTTGGCACCTAGTTACTAAACCTCCTATTAACTCACACAGGAATGTTTTTTTGAGTATGTGTATTGAATAACTTGGTTTTTTTTGCATAAAAAATAACTTCATGGAAATTGACATTGATCGCGCGAGGTGCTCCCCCATCGCCCACGCCCGGGATCGCCGTCAGCGCGTGTCATGTAGAACACAACAGGCGATCCCAGTACACAGTACAGTAAAATAAAATTTCGTCCAATAAGTATATAGAAGTATGTAGAAAAATACAATTGAAATGGAACTTTTTTTTTCGATTATCTGCTAATATATAAAAATCTCGTGCCACGGTATTTGTTATCGAACTCCTCCGAAACGAAATTGTTTGTGTTAGTTCGATAGGTCTGAGAAGATCGTAGGCTATTTTTTTTTCTTTGGCAAAACAACGTTTGCCGAGTCAGCTAGTTTTTAATACAATATTCCAGAATCTGCACTATGAACAAGTTTTTATGGAACCGACAGCAAAATCGCGAAAAAAAATCGACAGCCCCATACACTTCTATGCGCATAACTCAACAAAATGTACTAAACAGCAGTTTTTTTTTTGTAAAAGTTGTTTATAATGATGAGAACATTGACCCCTTTTCAGTTATCGTGTTTACTCTGTTACACCTTTTCTAATAAAAAAATCCTAACTAGCGATCACAGGTAACGAACACACCCGAAGTTAGCCGAACGACGCACGATAATGACGAAGACTGAGTTTCAGCAGGGCCGAAGGTTCGGTCAAATTTTTGGCCGAAACCGGAACTGTGACCGAAACTAGGCCGAAACCGAAGTTTTGGTTGGCCTCTAAAACAAGTAAAAGTTAACATATTTGCTACCACACAAAAATATGGTAGGTACCTATATTTTGTGTGGTAATAAACAAGAATTTCAGTTCATAATGCCAAATTACGCCTGGATCAAATGGACATTGCGCTGCTCAACGCCTAGCCTGGTATTGATATACACAGAACAGGAAAACTGATAAACGGTCTAATTACCTGTGTAAAGTCATTCCTGGAAAGCTTATATCCATTTTTCTTTCACAGCTTAAAACATCCTGTGCTGTCTCAATAGAACTAGTCACGATCGTTTGACAAATCTCACTAGCGACATCATACTCTTTACGATAATACTCCGAGTGTTCTTTTTCTGATACACTATGCCCTTCAGGATAGCACCAAGGTTGTGATGTAATGTAGGTGCTAGTATCAGGGTTGATGTGACTGAAATAGTCTGACAATGAGAAAGCATCTGCTGCATTAGCCATTGCTTCCAGTTCAAGACTAACCTTATCTTTATCCTTTTGAGCATTAGTACTAACTTTTTCTAAACGTTTATCATTTACTGCAGTTAAAAGGCCTGGCATACTCCACCAAATGTTAAATAACTGTAAAGGGCATGTCAAGTTTAACAAATTTGAATGTTTTGAAGTAAAATCTGCCCATATTGTGTTTGTTTCCAGGTCAAAATTATTATTAACTGGTGTTATAGTTCTTCCTTCTGAATCATCATTTTCTGCCCAGGATGGGCATGAACATTCTTCATCAATGTTGCTTTTATAAAAATCTATATTTTGTGAAGCTGTTTCATCCTCTATGGATAAACCATGCACGTAACTAGGTATACAGAACTGTAAGTAATTTATGGTTTTTCTAATATCTCCTTTAAAATAATTTAAGAATTTGGCTCCAACGCCTGGCCAGCATATTCCACTATCTGCTAGACACATTATATCTAGCCATGTCCCAAGCATCCTTGGTAGAAGAGGACTCATCTTCAACAGTTTTCCATTTTGCAGGAATCTTTGCAAATGAGCGCACACTAAGGATGATGTTATCAATATGACAGGTCGTTTAGAGCATTGTACTAGCTGCACAATAGCTGAAGAAAATCCATCATCCTGATCAAAAACAATATCAGCATCATCAATCAGGATGAGAGATGAATCAGTTCTTGTGCTTTCTTGACTGCAAGTAGCAACACTTAGAACTTCAGTTTTCCCTGATGGCTTTTTAGTTTTCTTGTCCTCCTTTGAATTTTTTTGTCTTCCGCGCTTTTTACTCTTTTTTGTTAAGTCAGGTTGAAGTTTTTCTTGTGATTTCTGACTATTGTCTGAATTCCCAGTACCTCTATTCACCTTATGAGATTGGGTGGCTTCCTGCAAGTCCTGCAACATTATTTTTCCTGTCCTTCTACTGCTAGCATTAACTTCTATCACTTTCATGGCTAAATCTGAAGCTACAGCATAAACACTTGCAGTTTTGCCACATCCTGTGGGGCCAGTCAATACTAGAAGGTTGTTCATGGTCTTCATACTTTCTCGACTGTCGGATTCAGACTGATAATAGTCTGATGAATCAGACCCAGGCTTTGATTTTGCTTTTGATTTCAATGCATTCTCAGTCCATGATACCAACCATTTCCTTAATTCTTTTATAGTTTCAAAATTACCTATAATTTGATTTGTTGAAGTAGCCTTGTATTTGTCAGTCCAATTTAATCTATCAGGGCTATCATTGATAACATCCACTATATCACTCATAATTTCAATACTGTTATCTACATCTACATATGTACAGTCTTTAAATTCTCCCTTTCCTTTACCTTTTAAGTGCCGATATGTTCTATACACTGGAAACTTGGGATGTAATTGTTTCAAATTCTGCAACATTGCCTGTGTGCTTTTCCTGTTTTTAGTATCTATGTTAGATACATTAGTTGCTTGTTGAAATAGTAGCAACTTTTGAAATGCATTCTTTTCATAAGTCAATGTACAAGTTTCCTCACTCATAGTGATCATAGGTATATTGAGAACAAGTTTATTTTCAACGTTAATTCCATTGCTTTGTTGCACATGTACAACAACAGGAAAGCTATCATCTGGAGTGATGCAATGTTTTTGCTGTTGAATTATTTTCTTGAGTTTTTCTGGAACTCCGCTTTGTAGAAATTTCTGTTTAGCTTCTAAAGCAGCTAGATCAGACTGTTTGGATGCAAATATGGGAGCTAGTTTGGCTGGTTTCTTGGGTGTAGCTGTGTCCTTCAGAGCCTTTTCATCTTTCTTATTTGATTTTGCTTTCACAGGTTCATCCACAGATGTCTTTGATTTTGAGAGATAATGATTTATATCATTCACTGCAACTTCAATATGCTTTCTCTTTTTTGGAGTAAAGATATGTAATTCTTCATCAGAGCTTGACAGGCCAGCATCTTCAATGTATTTAACAGGTCTTTTCACTGACCTCTTTGGTCGGTTCTCAATATTGACCATTGAATTTGTATTTTCTCCCACGGTATCAACCTTAGTTTTCCGTTTCCGCTTTTGTCTCTGACTCTTGACTTCTGTATCTTCAACCTTAAAATCATCATTTAACGGGACACTTTCAATTGATGCAGTTTCAGATACTTGAATATCAAGCACTTCATCAATAAATTTCTCTTCTTTTGTTGTTTTCATATTTTCCGTTGTGATATCTTCCTTTTCCTCAATAATGCTGCTAGTTACTCCATTGATATTTTTTTCATTATTTTCTATCAAATCATTGGAGTCTATGGAGTCCTTTTTTAGACTTAACTTTTTCTTCTTGCCTCTTTTTTTGTTTCTGGGTTGTAGCTTTACCTTTATAACATTATCATTTTCAGAATTAGTAGGAGAACATTCAGTATCTTTATCTACTTTTTTAAAATAACAAAGCATGCTTTCCTTTTTCTTTAAAGATGGGGATAACTTGTTAAGAAATTCTTGGTCTTCTTTGGGTATAAATCTTTTTACTGGACTAACTTTGCTATTTATATTGACAGGATCGTCAATTGTATTAAACATATCAACTACAGTCAATGTCTGTGCTTGTTTCTTAGATTTGTTTTTGTTACTAATTTCTCCCTTGACTTTTGGTGATGATTTACAATTTTCATCCTTTTTGGAAATGGCCTTGCTTGTGGTATCATTTTCTTTTAGTGATTTAGCATCTTTTGAAATCATGCTTTTTAATCTTTCTGCCCTTTTTTCCATTTGCTGTTTAATTATATTATCTTGGTATTCTTCTTTTTCTTTATTTCTTAAAGACCCTTTTGCTTCTGCCATTTTTTGTAGAAGTAAGTGCCTTTTAGCTTTAGTGTTTTTCCTTTCAGTTACCTCTTCAACATCAGAGTTTTCATTGCTTTTATCCTTTCCAGGGGAATTGCTTCCCAGACTCTTATTTCTTGAGTCCATTAACAATTTGAAGGCATTTGTATGTTTCTTTTCTTGACTACTAGCAGTAAAAGGAATAGCAATGGTCACATCTTGTATTTCTGTATCTGTGTTGGCATTCTTTAAGCTTTCACTTATTTTAACAGATTCCTTTCTTCTTACCATTTTGGAAAGGTAGTTTCGGGGTCTAAGGTCGTCAAACTCACTGTCACCTTCACTTAAAATGCTTTGCTTTCGATTGTTTGGAGATTTTATTATTAGTGACGTTACCAGAATTTTCGATACATCTATAATATCTGGATCCTCTTGGCCATCATGCCTGAGTTTGTACTTCTTTAATTTTCTTTTAAGTACTCTACTACATTTGTGTTTGTAAGTGTTTTCCTTTGACTTCAGGATGTGTCTTGGTTCACGATTCTTACAACAATTTTTATCAGATTCAATCACTGAATTGATATCGTCGACCACTGTGATGGACTCAGTTGCTGCCAAACTTGTCATTCCTTCCCTGAAAATTCCACAAAATCACTTTTAACATTTACTGTAAACGTGTGTTGTTGGTCAGAAATAATCCCATTTGAAGAACTAGTGTTGATAGGTTGGATTTAGTGGTTTGTATTGAAATGTGCGCACTGCATTATCATAAAGTAGTAGACGAATATATTTTGATGAAATATTAATAGAAATTGTTATGAATACATACCGAAAATCAATTTGGCGGCATTATTACACTTTGTTGTATATTGACAGCAGTTTGACTTTGACAGATAGACACAAAAAAATTATACGTAGTCCTGAAACTGCGATACACCGCATATTAGCCATCATGAAACACATTCAATTCACAGAAATCCAAAAGATCCTTGCAGCCACAGCTTGCAGCACTGTTATCTGTTTTCTTTGATAAATGATGTGAAAGCTGCTGTCCGCCTTTTTAAAGGCACATCAAATCAGATTGTAACTCAGCATAATTTAACTTTACAGATCCCTTTTTTTTTAAATAATAAAACAAGTTTTAAATCTATCTTCTTCTATGATATTTAAAAATGAATCCCTATTTCCCTTGGTCATCGCATCACGCGTGAACGGCTGGGCCGTATTCGCTAAATCTTGTTGTACGCGGTGGCGGACGCTCAATGCCCCGCTTCTCCGTTAACGGGCACCAACGCAATGTAGCATCAGTGTCAAAAAAGGAACGCCAAACATTTCTTTACCTTGTTTACTAACACGATCATCGCACGAATATATTATAAATTAAATGTGTTTTATGTACAATAGGTACATATATTAGGAAGTACTGATAAATGATAAAAATGATAAATGATATCTAATCTGTAAGTAGGTTGTAAATAACACTTTTACACGTCAATCGTTTTTGGTCATTTTAAACTAGATGAGGCTATATTAGTTAGTAGTACCTACCCAACTATCATCATGAATGATACTTTTTTAGGGTTCCGTACCCCAACGGTAACCAAGGGAACCCTATTACTAAGCCTACGCTATTCGTCCGTCCGTCGGTCTGTCTGTTAGCGGGCTGTATCTCATGAACCGTAATAGATAGACAACTGCAATTTTCACAGAGTGTGTTAAACAACAAATAATAAAAATTAAATTAAAATTACCAAGAAAAGTGTTTTTTTTCGTTTACCTATGTTACGGAACCCTTTGTGTGAGAGTCCGACTCGCACTTGGCCGGTTTTTTTGAATTTTCACTAGGTAACTCAAAAGGATTTGAAGCATCCCAAACTTTTGGCAAACGAATTCGCAAAGGCCACAAAATATCGACATAGTAATCTATTTCATCGTAATAATTCATTTTACTTCAATATTATCAAACTCCATGTTTCGCGCCACGCTAATCACTCCTCAAGTCACGGTCTATCTGCACGATATAGCATCTCAGCAACTCGCGCTCGCGAGTTTCGTTTATTAATAAGTCCATCACTCAATTGATGACGTACGCCTAATACACAACTTGAGAACATTTAGAATCACGTTTTTAATACGATCAGCATCTCAACATTCAAATCAAGTGCGCTCTCACGGGCTGAGTAACGTTTAACGAGCTTAGTTGGCTGAAATCGACTAAAATAACTGTCAGTCTCGATGTCACTACTGTCACTTGTCTGTTGACGACTGTCATATTGATTTTGAAGTTTTTGCTAGGTACCTCACCCCTAATCCGACGTGCTACTGATTGCAGCGCAGTCTAAAATTGAAAAATTGAAATGGCATCGAAAACGAAAACTTTCGTAACTCCCCTTGTTCGTCATGTTACGGTAAATATCTTACAATTTACTGATGCCAGCCAGCTTAATTAATATCGATTTTATTGAAATAATCTGAACTGTCAAACCCCTGTTATGTAAACCTTTTTGACATTTTCCGTGATTAAATCATTCTCAAACATGTGTTACTCGGCTTACAGACTAGGGGCTATGCCCAGGCTGCGCCTGCTCTTAGCAGTGACGCCAAGCTCTCAAAGTCGATCCTGCCCAACAAAACTTTTGTTGCTGCCTTTGACAACGGGTCCCCGGTCACTCGAGTGACTGTAGCCTTCAAGTAAGTTCCTATGGTTAATTTGGAAGCGCACAGCTCTTCAATACATACTAATTATTGCTGGGAACTGTCAATGCCAAACATATGAAATTTTCATTAAACCTGCAAGAAAGTATCACCATTCTTGGCACAATATTCATATTAAATATCTAAAACTCATTATAGAATTCTAGTGATTTGCTTTCTGTTTACCTACCACATAAGAGTTGTCTATTTTATATTTTGTCTAATCAGCTAAGAATATTATTATGGATTTGTAACATTATATTTTCAGGGCTGGTTCACGTTATGAGCCCCAGCCTGAACTGGGTATCGCCCATGTGCTGCGATCAGCTGCCGGGCTCAGCACCAAGAATGCCAACAGTTTTATAATGGCACGTAAGCTGGCACAAATTGGTGCCTCTGTAACTGCCTCTGGAGATCGGGAGTTTGTCTACTATACTCTTGAGGTAATTCTTTATGTTTTGTAATAATTTCATAATAGTTGGTCTTAAAAACAATTAACTGTAATGCATATACATGTAATACAGCAAACACTAATAGATGTTATGAATAAGGCCTTTCTTCCAAGTATTTATTACATTAATTTATTACAAAAAAGAATTTCATGACCTTTTCTACTTTCAAATTGATATTTTATAAGAAATAAGTATCTATGGACCTGTGCTATTGTCACATCACAAGAGTATAAACTTGTGGTTTGCAAATCATCAGAGGATATCTTAGTCAGTATTTAAAAACCAATGCCACTATCATTTTTGCTAAACAAAAAATGTGTCTAAGAATTGAAAATTCAATCTATAATAATATTATAAAGCAGAAGAGTTTGTTTGTTTGGTTGAACGCGCTAATCTCAGGAACTACTGGTCCGATTTGAAAAATCTGTGTTAGATAGCAGAGATAGATAGGAAGGTTATAGGCTATATATCATCACGCTAAGACAAATAGGAGCAGAGCAATGATGGAAAATGTGACACAGACGAAGTTGCGCGGGCCAGCTAGTAATTGATATAACTAAACTGTGCTTCTGCCTTGTCTCAATGAGTGGGTTTTGGCATACAATGAGGCTGAAATAGACTGCTATTATTATTTATGGATACATTTGATCTCTTTCAGACTACCCAAGACAATGTGGATGAAGCTGTGGCTATCCTGAGCAACATTGTCAGTGGCCAGGAGTTCAGAGCTTGGGAACTAGCAGACAATGTGCCTCGTCTTCAGTTCGACATTGCTGCACTTCCCCCTCAGGTGATTGCCTGTCTTTAGGTTTCAATTCATTTTTTAAGGTTATGGCTCCATTGACAAACATTCGATGATTTTGCCAATGTCAAGGTAGGAGATATTAATCTTGCTCAGTACTCAATAGCATAGGTAACTGTTTAATGGCTATTGTTCAGTTTTTGTAGTGATGTCATCCATTATTTGCCATGCTAAAAAAGACAAAACATTATATAAGACGGCACATCATATGAGTGTTAAGAGTCTTTATGTTTGAAACAAAAAATAATTGAATATAATTTGTTTAGAGAATGCCAGCAATGCTTTTCTCTACCCTTTTAATATTGTTTAACGGGTAAATAAAGGTGTTGCTGACCTGAATGTAATTATACATTCGCAAGCCCTAACAAAAAACAAATGTTCAAGAATACCTGCAAAACGGAAACATTTGTAAAATATTGTGTTGTAAGATTTAGATTTGTATGAAAGGACAAGTTGCATGATCGCACATTGACTGCGCTGCTAAACTTAAATAAAAAAGACAGATGAAAATGAAAAGTTTCAAACTATATATGGTTGCGATATTATCGCTTTCGAAGCACATTCCGATTGCGCAAAACGCGCCTCGACGGCACCTGTAAAGTAACGTGGTGTGAATGGCCCTTATGATTTTTCCTATTTGTAGCCTAACTCAAACATATTGTTAATAGATCAGGGCAGTAGACCTGCTCCACAAGGCCGCTTACCGCCGCGGCTTGGGCAACTCTCTTTTCATCTCGCCTAAGAAGATTGGCAAGATTTCTTCCGAGTCACTGCAGCACTATGCAGGCAACTTGTTGACTGCGGCGAACTGCGCTGTGACTGTCGTTGGAGACTCGCAGGTAAATTAATAATATATGGTAACAAATCGAATAAAAAAATCACCCATCCCCATTCCTTTTATGGTCACAAACAGTCTTAGAAGAATAATGTGCTGATCAAGATTCTTTAAAATGGGTTTAGTTCTATAATCTTTTTTTTTTTAAATTAACACCCTTGAAATTAGGAATTAGACAAAATTAACTGACATTCTGCATTATTATTACAGGAGAGGGCCAACATGATTGCTCAGAATCTCCAACTTGGCAGTGGTGATTACAAATTCGAAAACACCACCAAATACTATGGTGGAGAGTTAAGGTAGTATCATTACATAATTATTTTTACTTAATTAGTTGTAATTTTTTACGTTAAAAACACCTTAACGCACGATTCTATAGGCGTGTGCTTACTATACTAAAATGTTATACACTCCTACATTTTTTGCAAGAAAACATTCAATCTATGCAAATATAACATTATTTTATATTACAAACAAAAAGTACCTAATTCCCATTCGCCTTAATGACAACTGAAGTACAATTCAAACCTAATGCTGGCTGTGAAGTGCACTTTTCGTTGCGCTACCACTACTCTGCCACTCAGCCCTGCTATCATTATGAAATTGTTACTACGCAGTGGCACGCCTCCTGTTCCGATGCCAACTCGCCTTTAAATTATTGGAATCTACCTACATGTATGTACCTATCTATACCTATACAGTAAATGTTCAATGTTTGGTAACCAGGAAAGAAATGGGTGGTGATCTGGCGCACGTTGCTATTGCTGTCCAGGGCGCTCAGGCTGGCACTCCTCAGGCGCTCGCCTTAGCTGTAGCTGCCAAAGGTAATTAAATTGTGGTAACAATGATCCACGTTAACATAGGGAATTGCCCAATCTCATTGCATAAATCGCCCATCCCATTGTGCACTTGTTTTTATAAATGTTTATTTTATGCTTATTAATAGGTATAAATTTAATGTATGGAACTCATACTCAATGTTTTATTTATTTCATACTAGCTGTCCCCCGCGGCTTCGCTCCCGTCAGCTACCCATTTTTTTTTTGCTGTTAAACCTTCCCTGTATTAGGGCCGAACTAAACAAAAAAATAATTACAGCAATCGGCCCAGCCGTTCTCGAGTTTTAGCGAGACTAACGAACAGCAATTGATTTTTATATATAAGATTGTAGTATTTGTATGCTTGGTCTATGTTTTGTGCACGACGACTGATCAGTGATCTTTACAAAACGTAAGCCTTGTTTGCTGCCTTGCCTTGACTGACCAGATGAGTGACATAATCATTAGTAAATAAATAATTACCATCAACGAAATAAGGTTTATTTTTGATGCTCTGCCACAGGTTAAATTAAGTGTAGAAGTATAAATGGATGACAGAAACTATGTGGTGAGGCAAATTTGAGATGTAAGAATGGCAGAGGATCATTCTAGAGAAGGCGCCTATTGACATAACAGCTAATAGAAGTATGGAAGAAGACACGCTGTCCAGACCGCTAAACAATTTACTGGTGCACAATAAAGCATAATATTCTGTCTATTTATTCCAGCCATCGGCAGCGGGCCCGTGACCAAGTGGGGCGCATCCAACTCGCCCCTCGCGAAGGCCATCGGCAACGTGGGGCCCTTCGCGGCCGCCGGCTTCAACGTGGCCTACTCCGACAGCGGCCTCTTCGGAGTCGTTCTGTCCGTGCCTAAGGATGAAGCCAACAATGTTAGTACTTATTTCATTTTGTCTTTCAATTAATCCGCCTAGAGCACGTGAATAGACCGCTCTGCAGTTGGACAATATAAAGCTGTTAGTAATAATAAAAGGCATAAATAAAACCGGCCAAGTGCGAGTCGTACTCGCGCACTGAGGGTTCCGTAAGCAGAAGTTGCGATTTACGATTCATGACGTATTAAAAAAAAACTACTTACTAGATCTCGTTCAAACCAATTTTCGCTGGTAGTTTACATGGTAATATATATCATATATTTTTTTTAGATTTATCATTCTCTTATTTTAGAAGTTACGGGGGGGGGGGGGGGGCGGGGACACACATTTTACCACTTGAAGTGTCTCTTTCGCAAACTGTTCAGTTTAGAAAAAAATCATATTAGAAACCTCAATTATCATTTTTGAAGACCTATCCATAGATACCCCACACGTATGGGTTCGACGAAAAAATTTTTTTTGAGTTTCAGTTCTAAGTACGGGGACCCCCAAAATTTATTGCTTATTTCTATTTTTGTGAGAAAATCATAATGCGGTTCACAGAATACATCTACTTACCAAGTTTCAACTGCATAGCTCTTATAGTTTCGGAGAAAAGTGGCTGTGACATTACGGACGGACAGACAGACAGACATGACGAATCTATAAGGGTTCCGTTTTTGCCATTTGGCTACGGAACCCTAAAAAGTAACTTATCCATGACAGTTTTCATTTTTACTGTACTTTTCACAACTACCGTTTTTAAAAGTTACACAAAAACAACAAGATTTGGTAACTACAAACTGGAGTCGTTTTTCAGAAAGTATAATATGTCAATCAAATACTAGAAGGTTTGAAATAGTACTGATCTCTTAAACTTGAATATACATAATAGAAGCTTCTTATTCATTTCCAACTAATACATTTTGGCCCCAGCTACTACACGTCTTGTGTAATCACTTTTTCCAGGCTGTGAAGGTGAGTGGCAGTTTCCTGAAGAAGGCGTCACTGAGCCCCGAAGCCATCAAGGCTGGCAAGAGCCAACTGAAGGTGCAGGTCCTGAGCGAAGCCGACGCGGGCACATCCCTGGCTGAGTCGCTGGCTGCTCAAGGCTTCTACACTGGCAGTGTCAAGTCACCCGCTGACATCGCTAAGGATATTGATGCCCTCTCTGCTAATGACATTCAACAGGTAAGCTTATTACAATCGTCATAGGTACTTAAAATTATTGTAATATTACGAGAAATAATAAAATTAAGCAAAATAGTTCCAAAGTGCTGGAGAAAGCTATGCGAATTAACAAGTGTTACATAGATCAAATCAATTGACAAAACTGTATATCTGATATCCAGACACATAGGCCAAGTAGCATTACCCTCTCATAGAGCGAAGCTTGAGTCCAGTCTGTGAGATTTAATTAGGTGATTATACTAAGCTGTGCTATATCTGTATTATCTTTGCTTACAGGCTCTTTCCGCTGCTGGCGCAAACAAAGTTTCCATGGGTGCAGCAGGAAATCTTGCATTTGTTCCATACGTAGATGAATTATAAATTACACGCCTTTTATAGTTGTTAATCATTTTATTTAATAGTACGGAACATGATGTGAGAAACTACCAATATAGTATAATGTGATCATTATTGATTATAATTTATTGTTCAACCGAAATAAATAAATCATTACTTAATTATACTATTTAATTCACACTTGAACGAAACTGCGTAGATACATTTCGAATTATGTGAAGCGCAAATACATGAATCATCAGAGGATGGCGTAAAACTAAACCAATATTGTGATATTGGCAGAAGAGGAAAGAGTGGGAGATTACGTCAGGAAATATGCGCGTTATCAGCTGGCACAGAGCTAAGCTGCAAACCTTTGTAAAGAGTGGGAGATTACGTCAGGAAATATGCGCGTTACCAGCTGGCACAGAGCTAAGCTGCAAACCTTTGTAAAGCCGACTGAATTTTCCCAACTCGGCGGTGCCATGGTGGTACATTTAGTCAACTATCTAGGTTTTCTACACTATATTCTAGGTTCAAAAACGGTTAAGTCTGTTGTGCATTCTTACTGACTTTCCATGGTAGATTCAACTATTCTAAAATAAATTTGGAATGAATTGAAAACACGGATCTATGATGGGAAATGTGATACAATGCTTGGAATGGTTGATCTGCGCCAACTGCGCGCGCCTCCGCCTCGACTGTCAAAGCGATCTCTGTGATTTTGGCCAGAAAATATCCGGAGTTAAATCGTATCGTATTCAATGACAACGATGAACTAACTGTAAAAGTTTCCTTCAAATTGTTTTTGTTTATTGCTCCAAGTTAATTAAGGGAGGATCGTGTGAGGTGTCTAGTGATAGTGATCGCCCATGTGAACTCATTTTAACGCATATTAAAGCGCGCAGAAATCAATACCCGCCTTTTTTGTTTGGTACCTATTTAATTTAACGATATCAGGCGGCGAAATCAACCCATATATCTGGCTTTATTTTTGATACGGCATTACTTGCTTCATTGCAACAAAAGTCCGGACAAAATAGACATTCCAGATTACTTTAATTCGCTTATGCGCTAAAAACTGGTACGAAATTAAATATGAAAAATCTCCAACGATCCGACATTTGAAAACAAAAGAATTCAAGGTATTTTGCATTTTTCAGACGAACGGGAAGTTTTATCATAAAACTAGGTCACACAAAAACTGTGGGTCATGGTCACTTGTCTGTATCTGTTCTTACACCTTTTTCTTATAAAACACCATTTTGTGAGTGAATGATTCAAAAACTTCAAACTGGTGTTCTTCTTAATCACATTAATATGCACGAATAGGTACATACGTACAACAGAGATGTGCTGTGCAACGTTGCTATGGATGCGTTTGATATCTACCAATCATATTCATAGGTCCACATAACATAGCACTGGTGGAAATTGATTCAACTAAGCTGTTTTTATATGGAAGGATACGTGCTGTGGATGCGACCTATCGATGCGTGCTATGTATCGTCGCGAGTGGTGTAGCTATGTGCAGAGCTATGCGTGCCTTCCCTATTCTCAAAACGTCGCATAGCTCAAGCCGCGCATCTTCCTCGCACAGCTTCATCGCTTAGCATCGGTTGAAACGGTCAAACAGTTTCGTAGCTTAGCTTTTACATTCTCGTAGCATAGCTGCATAGCACATCATTAGTGGAAAGGCACCCATCATAGAGTATATAACCACTAGAGAGCGTATAGTCCGATTTCTTCTAAGTACGCGGCTCACTACAGCGGGCCGGGGGACGAGGAACAACGCGCGGCTGCAATTGGTCCGTTCAAGGTCAAGTTGCATAGGTAGCCTATGGTTAGTGGTGGCACTACTTGATTAAAGGAAAATAGTCGATATCGATAAAATGGATTTTAACATTATAAAAATACTCAATCCAAACAAACAGCGCTATATCTTGTTTAAACAAAGTTTCCCTATTAACCTTATCTTTCCACTTTTATTTTAATTCTGAAATCTTCGAAAATCTAAAATGAAAACATGTATCTCAAACACACAGATGAAAAATCTGAGACCCTCCTCCTATTTTTAATGTCGTTTAAAAGTAGTTACGTGTTTAATGTAAGTATGTGAATTGATTAAAAATTGTATTAGTTGTAATTTTATGATCATCGATAAATCGACTTCAATCATTAAACGTAACAGCACAGATTTTTACGATAAAAATACAAAGGGGAAGAAAGGGATAAAAATATAAGTATTTCCTAATGAAAGAAAGAGACTTTTCCAAAAGACATCAACGCGCGCTTCTCACAGTGTGCTCGTTCACCTATCCACCATTTTATATAGACCCCTGCAGTGGCTCATCATCTGATTCAAATCAAAAATATTTTGCGTAGTCTTTACTCTCCGATGAAAAGTTATGCCATCATTTTTGTAACAAAAGGTCTAGGAATGTTTCCCACACAAATTCACCGGGTATGAAGGCATTTTTATGCGTTATAAATTGCATAAAAATTAAAACGATTTGTAAAAACTTAGCATGCCCACAGGTCTAACAATTGGTCACAACTAAAATGGTTACTAGTGCCTGCTGCCTAACATCTGAGCATTCACCACCCTTGAGTAAAGTATCGAGTAGACTAATCGCCACTTAAAGTCATACGTAACTGCACGTGTCAATTTCACGACGTTCGAGTAGCACTAATCAATGATTAAACTGACCAGTAACTTACTTGCCACATCGTCTGCCAATTAGCGTGTTTACTTGACGGTTGACAAATTTTCACTATACATTTTTGGAAATATCTCGAAAACCATAAGTCCTATCAACTTAATTCTTTTTGTAAAAGTGGTTTTGGGTCAAGACCTTTATTTTAAAACTAATTTCAAAACCCTATCACTTAAAACAAAAAATCACATTTTCAATCTACGTAATTATTCACAATACAAAAACCTTACATCTTAATTCGCATTTAAACTAGAATCTAACTAAACCTATGATGCGAAAATATCCTTATAACACTAATTAGAGAATGCTAAACCTAATCTAATCTGATTCAATTATAATTCTAATTAGTTTTCCTTACAATTTCCTTGTTTGATACGGTCGCGTCCACCATTACTTGCGCCTATGGACGCGGACGGGGTCTTATCACCGACACTAACACAGTTTGGTATTTCTGTACAAGTGAAAAGTTTGCACTTCTATCTCTTTTAACTTTATCCATGATAATTTATTAAAAAAAAATCCACACGCAATAATTTCCTAACCAAAAACACAACAAACAATACACAAAATGAAATGACAAATGACAGCTAACCTAACAATGACATTTGACGAGTAACGTTGACGTAATATTGAACGAATGCAACGTATGATTTGTTAAGTCATTCACTTAACCGGTAAGTTGTTACTCGAAGCTTTATTTTCGCTTGTGAAATTGACAGAAGATACTCGTAAGTTTTACTTGCCGATTCACTTTAATTGGGAAGTAACTAATCAACGCTTTACTTGGAGATGGTGAAAGAGGCCCTAATAGTTTTCGTGCGTCGGGGCACTGTATGCGCAGTCAAGTGGTTTAATAGTCTTTGGCACCCATATACAGGCGGACTGCTAATTATTGAGTGCGTGCCTTAAAATAGATTATGCTAGAGTTGATTTGCAACTCTAGCATTTTGGCATTTGGTTTTTGGGGGGCCGAGTCACCCGCGTCCGTAGGAGAATACCCTTCAGCGAATCCCTACACGTGGTCCCCGGGTGGTGCTAAACAGGTGACACTAACCGCCTCCGTGGTCTAGTGGTTATACCACCCGATTCAGACCCAGAGGTCCCGGGTTCGATTCCCAGCGGGGGCAAATTTTTTGCTCGGTTTGGTTGGTGGTAGGACTTGTTCTAAGTCCGCCTGGCAAGCTACCACCATCATGTCTAAGTCTGTCGCCATAACAACAATGTTAACAGCATTGTTGTGTTCCGGCAGTTAGAGGTATGATAGCCAGTTCCTCTGTAAAAGAGGATTCCGGGTGAAACTCGCTTCCATCTTCGGCCTAATCATCACTTTCCATCAGGTGAGATTTGGGCCAAGAGTTTCCCCGTTTTGTACATAAAAATAAAAGTTCTTTTCGATTTTGCGAAATTTTTAAGATATCAATTTTCTGCCGTACGATTTAAAATTGCAAATGATAAGAAATCTACTCTCTAATCCTCTCTGGAAACTCTATTTTGATACATTTCAAATAGGTAGCTCAAGAACGAATAATTCCTTCCTAAAAACGGAGTAACTCAATGAGTATGGTTTTTGGGTTTGGGGTCAAAATTGTTGCACATTAGGTCTAATTTAATTCATGAAACGCACTCGATTATCAGTACTTAATTTTATTGTAGTCTGTGTCAGTAGGTATGCTAAAGATATTACCTAAGAAGGACACAAATATTTCAGCATTTTTTAATTATTATCTCTTGAAACGGTGACTCTTGGGAAAAACGTGCAATGACAATTTTTGTAAGTAGGTAATTGCATAGATCTACAATTATTTTTGTCTGAACTTTTTATTTTAAATATGTTACAATCATCGGCACGATTATTGAGCGCTGACCTTCACCTGCGCAAAAGTGAGTTATTGGGTCCCTTTGGTGGTATGAAGTGAGGCGCGGAGGCGCGGGGGCGGGGAAAGTGCAGTGATTGGCCCGTAGCGCATCGCGCGTCATAGCCGTCACGCGGGATTTGTTCTTTACTCTTGTGGCACGTACCTCACGACGACGTTTTATTTGTCATAAGTGTACGATGCGCAAAGCGATCCCCACTCTTCCGCCGAGCGTTCAAGAACCGTGCCAGTATAAAACTGAAAAACGCAACTTTACGTTCATTTTCATGTAAGTAGGTATGATGGTGTTCTGAACTTTCGTACAATTTTTAGCTCAATGCGGATCATTTTTTTGGTTTATTCACCGGACTTTTTGATGGCAGACTAGAGACTTAGGTACACTTAGGTATTCAATGTGGCCACACTCTCTCGTATAAATTGTACTACTTATCTAATTCTTATTCTTATCTACTAGTACTCTTTGTTTGTTCGTGTTCGTGCCTGTAGCCCGTTGGCCCGTACTAGCGCGTGCTAAGACTAGCTTTTAACGACTTTAACTTCGTTGGCAAAAATATGCCATTCAATTAACAACCTAGCCCTCCTAGCTACACCTTAGCATATTCAGCAACTCCGGCGCGATCTCATGGGTCATGGAGACGACGACTGTCGCAACCCAGTGCAGGGCACGCCACGATAGTGGCGATAAGTCCCCTCTTTGAGGAGTGGCTAGAGAGGCGCCACGGCGTCCTCACCTTCCGCCTGACGCAGGTCCTCACCGGACATGGATGTTTCGGGAGGTTCCTGCACCGAATCGGGCGGGAGGAAACGCCCGGGTGTCACCACTGCGAGGATCGACCGGAGGACACGGTGGAGCACACTGTGCAGGTGTGCCCCGCTTGGGCGGCGCACCGCCGTGTCCTCGAAACGGCGATCGACGGCAACCTCTCGCGTCCGGCCCTGGTCCAAGCCATGGTCCGGAGCGAGACGGAATGGGACGCCGTTGCCTCCTTCTGCGAAGCAGTCATGCTAGCGAAGGAGAGGGAGAGGAGATCCTCTCGTCCCGGCCGCCGTGGTAGACGCCGCGGGCGTCGGGGGACACCACCTGGTGACCTCCGGCCACCGTAGGCGCGGGCCTGTGGACGGCGAGCTATGGGTGGCTCGCCGTCCGTCCGTCTAGTGACGACAGGCCGTGTCGACGGCGCGTTAGTGTTCCACGCGCGCCTCAAAGAGAGTCAGCACACAGAGGGGCCCGAAAGGGCCGACGCCTGCCGGAGTCGCGGGATTATTCGCAAGAGACACCGTGGCTCCGGAACACAAAGGGCAATGAAGGAACATGGATGGGTTTTAGTCAGTAGAAGTCTGACACTCCCTCCCGCACACCCAGAGGGGGAGGAGTCATTGGATGATTTCCCATCCCTAAAAAAAAAAAAAAAAAGCATATTCAGCAACGGCCTGAATCATGGCACGGACCAATGCAAGAGATATCTTTCTTTCGTGTTATGTCTTATTCTTTCAGTTTTCCCCGACTGAATCAAAAAGAAAAAGATTTAAATAGTTTACTCAAAAGAATAAAAATGTTTGAAGCACGCCACGAGACGCCGCTCATAACGACTTGGAGAATTCGCGGCGCCCCCGCAAGGGGGCGCGGCGGGTGGGCATAGGCTAAGGCTTTAATCCCGCGGGAGCAGGTTTTCGTGCCCGTGAAAACGGGCACGGCGTTGGACTGCCGATGTAGGCGCGGCTGGATTGACAGCGCGACACTGTAGGTGTCGCTGCATGTGGATAAAAGTGTAGCTGTCAATAGTGTCAGCAGAGGGCGCCACGGTACTGTCTCTCAGTACCGTATCGTCACGGCCCTACGGCGGTCTGTCCAGTATTATAGTAGTACTCTATGTCTGTCCCCGCCAGGTGAGACCTCCGGTTGCCCGGAGGAGGCCCGGCGAGAGACGACCAGCGACGTAGCTTAGGCGCCGACTTTAAGGCGCTCCCTGCCGAGCCGCTCACAAGCAAAAACGCGCGCGGTTTTATCCGAGCGAATCGCTACAGCAGCGTGCGGTGCGGGGAGCAGCAGGAACAAAAGTTCATGTGAATGAGTGCGACGCCACGAAACAGAGCGGAGCGCGGTGCGGAAAAATGTACTCTGTGAGCGCGGACAGCGGTGTAGGAGCACTGGCACTGATCGTATAAATCGTGGGAGTGACGTACTCAGCGGCGTAGCTAAGAACAAAAAAAAATTGACGATTGTGGTAATGGATACCAAGGCATTTATCACAAAAATTTCAATTTATCTGGACAGCACAGCAGATCCAAAAGGGTAGTCAAGTCACCACTACGCTTTTGGATCGATGTGCTGTTTTATGGCATAGATACTATTTATATGTCTATGGATAAAAATATATAAAATCTACTGATTCCCCACAAATTCGTTATTTAGAATAATAAAATAGATGGGGCGTCAAGGGTGGTGACGTAATAACGTCCAGGCGGCGAGAAATCCCCACATCTTGCCCAATCCTCAATAAATCCCATTTGAGATTCCCTGCAGTTAGGGGAATACCCACACATTGGCAACGCTGATCACTTCACAACCGAGTTAGGGCCAAATTGACCGGCTGGTGTAATAAGCGGCTCCCTAGTTAGGGGGGGAAATCATCAAATGACTTCTCCCGCTCTGGGCGGAGCGGAAGGGAGTGTCTGACTTTTACCGACTAAAACCCATCCATGTTTCTTCATTGCCCTTTGTGTTCCGGAGCCGCGGTATCTCTTTCGAATAGTCCCGCAACTTCGGCAGGCGCCGGCCCTTTCGGGCCCTTCTATATGCTGACTCTCTTTGAGGCGCGCATGGAATACGAACGCGCCGTCGACACGGCCTGTCGTCTTAAGACGGACGGATGGCGAGCTGCCAATAGCTCACCGTCCACAGACCCGCGCCTACGGTGGCCGTAGGTGACGCCCGCGGCGTCTACCGCGGAGGCCGGGACGAGAGGTTCTCTCCCTCTCCCATTCCGCCACCTCCTTCGCTAGCTTCCGTCTCGCTCCGGACCATGGCCGGACGCGAGAGGTCGCTGCCGATCACCGCTGCACAGTGTGCTCCACCGTGTCCTCCGGTCGATCCTCGCAGTGGTAACACCCGGGCGTTTCCTCCCGCCTGATTCGGTGCAGGTACCTCCCGAAACATCCATTCCCCCCGGCGTAGTGCCTCCGCGCGCCATTAATATCACTGGGAATTTTGAATATTTTTTTTTTTAATTGAATTCACAATTATTCAGGTGCCACAAGTTATTGTATAGCTCTAATAAGGACATTAGTTTTTTCATGCAGAAGCAGTTGTTTCTGCCTTTTAAAGTTGACTAGTTTGTAAACCTGTGAAAATTGCACAGTGATTTTTTATAGTAGCTGATCAAGTACAGTAAGTACTTGATCAGCTACAATAAAAAAACACTTTAGTGCCTTTTGAGTAATCCTGAGTATACTAGAAACCCCCGCAACTATCTTGTATATTGCTGAAAAAGTAATGATTTAATTTCAGATGCATAAAAGTACAAAAAAAAAGGTACAAAATGTAATAAAAACAAAAATATTTTTATTTTTGCTACTTTTTCATGAAACAGTTTTGTATTACACTCAGTATGTACACATATTGCTAAATTAAAAATAAAATTCTTAGAAACAAAGTTATTACTTAACACAGGACGAATGACACATTTGTTTATTGTACTTCCGCTTCCGTTAACAACATATTCGGAATTCCTTTTGAAATAGGAAACTGCCTTCCTGATTCTGGGCATGTAAGATTTCCTTCTTCAACCTCCACTTCTAATAAAACTTTGTGAACTTTCTTAAGCAAGTCTTCATCTTCTTCAAACTTGGGTTCTAAAGTTTTTGGAAGTCCATCACCATGACCAATGCTATTCGCAGCTGCCCACAGCACTTCCCAGTCCAATTTTGGAATTACACGAGTAATAAATTCTGGATTGAAATCTACTTCTGTAACTTTTATATCTGTAGCATTAATAGCAAGGGGATATCCAGTCATTACACCTTTTAAACACTTTGATGTTAACATGTTATGTGTTATAAGTTTCATTTTCGAGCATGAACTTCTTCGCAGTACTTGTTATTTTTTCAGCAGATAGCAGTAGTAAGTACCAAAATGTCTATATTTCTCAAGATTCCGCAATTTTAGTAAACTTCAAGCTGCTTGTTAGTTAGTGTAATTTATAGGTTAGGTATTTCCCTTCATTCCGCAAATTGTCAGTAGATTGTCACTGTCACTGTTCACTGTTCTTGATTCTTTGGATTCTTGACTGTTCTCAACACTGACGTATATATGATTTATACGTCAGTGGTTCTCAAGAGGACGTTCTGTCACACAGACTACATAGAGATACTGTTCTGTCAATAGTGATGCACCCTATTTCAGTATTATACATACATAAGTTACTCTATGGTTTGAAGTGTCCAAGCAGACTTGTTTATTTATTTTCGCTTGGTTCGGATTCCTTCTTTGATGGCAAGATTCGCAAGATTTAATTTTAAGTTGGTAACTTTGGCCCACTTTGGCCCAATTTTGTTTGTCATCAGTCATGTCAACCTAAAATTTTGGTAAAGCTGTCTAATCTAAAAAAATACCATAAAATTTTAATTGTTTGTACGTTTCATATTTTTATGGAAATTTCTTGTATCATCGTAATAAATTAACGCTTTTCGTTATTCTAATAACATGTCTCACTTGAGTGATAGTGTTTCTGAAAGAAATTTTGACGTAAATAGGCCATCGGGTGCACAACTTTCCACGTCGCAACCTTTTCGTTCTAAAAGTTCTCTCAATAACAGGATTCAAGAACATCAAAATCACTGCCCAGCAAAAAAGACTCAAAAGCATTCTTCATTGTCACGGCATAAACAATCACAAGGTGAGGCGGGAGTTAATTCCCAAACATTTACCAATTCATCAATAAGTGATATATCGACACAATGCCAAAATATAGACATAAACAGTGAAAATGATGAAGTAGACCAAGGAGATACGCCTGCATTCCCTAAAAGAAAACATGCAAGGAAGAAGGAAAGAATAAAAAATTTACAAATACCTTCAAGTGAAGCCATGAATAACACGCCACAACCATCCGGGGCTCATGTGGGGCGACCAGCTCAAAATGAAGTCGTATATTTGCATGAGTTTTTTTCCCAACAAATAAGCCCCTTATATGCAACTACAAATTCAAGGTACCTTGAAAACCTTCGTCATCACCCACAATTTCAAGTGTCCCAAAGTAACCAGTTTTTAATGATTACTCAGCATGCTGCAAGTTTGCCAAATACTCCTACTTTTCAAGTACCACATACACCAACATCTGTGAGTATACCTAATTCTCCTAGTGTTCAAGCTGACTCTATGAATCCCAAATATCTTCAAAACTTTTTACAACATCCATTACTCAGCCAATCCTTTAGTATGAAGAGTGGAGAACCATTTAAGTACACACCTAAAAAAGGAGAAGAAAACATTGATACAAATGCCACTCCCAAACAAAAGAAGAAACACAGGAAAAGAGGAAAGGATAATGATGTGAAATTTGATCCTTACATGTCAGCAGAAAATGTGGAGGCTGGTCTTAGAGATAATGTTTTGATTGAAGGTGTATTAAGGATCAACCCAAAGCAATTCCAGCATGCTTACGTATCTAGTAGCAATAGAAGTGAACAAGATATTCTCATTGATGGATTAAAAAATCGAAATCGTGCCTTAGAAGGTGATATTGTAGTTGTACAGTTTACAGACAGTGATAGTGAAGACAGTGGTGAGGAAACTAAACAAAAGAAGGGAAAAGTGGTGTATATCAAAGAAATAGTTCATAATAGAACTTGCATTGGTACTTTGAAGTTAATGGCAGATAAAAATAGACAGAAAGCTTTGTTTGTGCCTCGTGATCTCAGAATGCCTAGGCTTAATGTACCATTCACAAGCTGGCCTGATAACTTTTATGTTGATGCTAAGAATTACGAAAATACATTATTTTTAGCCAAAATATCAGACTGGACAGATACTAGATTTGCTATTGGGAATATAATTTCTAACATAGGACAGTCTGGAGACATGGTAACAGAAACTAAAGCAATATTAGCCCAAACAGATTTAGACATTACTCCATTTGGCCCTGAAGTAAGACATTTATATCCACGTTTAGATTACACAATACCTGATGAAGAAATTGCTATCAGAGAAGATTGCCGCAAGCTGTGTGTGTTTAGCATTGATCCATTCAACTGTCGGGATATTGATGATGCTATGTCTTGCAGAGAACTTGAGAATGGAAATTATGAAATTGGAGTTCATATAGCTGATGTAGCCCACTTCTTGACAGAAGATACTCCACTAGATGACAAAGTGGCAGAAAAAGCCACAACAATCTATTTGGTGGAAAAAGCGTATCACATGTTACCTGATGATCTCTGCATGCTTTGTTCTTTATTTCCCGGTGTTGACAAATTGGCATTTTCGGTATTCTGGGAAATAACTAAAGATGCAAACGTTCTTAGTCATAGATTTTCAAAAACGGTCATTAACTCATGTGCCCAACTTGCATATGAACATGCTCAATCAGTACTTGAAGATAAAGAAGCTGCTAAGGCAAGCTTTCCTGAATCATACAATGGTTTTGAGTTTACAGATATATCAAAAGCAATCAAAATTATTGGAAGTATTTCTGCTAAATTTCGAAGTAATCGATTCGATACTGGAGCTTTACGGATTGACCAACCTAAAGTAGCTTTTCATTTGAATGCCTCTAATGGTTTACCTGATTCATTTTGGATTTATGAAAGTAAAGAAAGCCACCAACTTATTGAGGAATTTATGTTACTTGCAAATATGACAGTTGCTGCACGAATTCGGGAAGATCATCCATCATTAGCATTTATGAGATGTCACCCAAAACCTAGTGAATACATGTTGAAACAACTTGCTAAGTCCTTGAAACCAATGGGTATTGACTTAGAAATTGACTCTGCTGGAGATTTACATCGCTCCATGTTGCAACATGTTGGCCCGGACTGTACAGACCAAGGCAAAGTGATGGTTTTAAACATGTTGTGTGCTAAGCCAATGACAAGAGCTAAATATTTCTGTGCTGATGGGTGTGACGATGATGACTTCCATCATTATGCTTTAAATGTTCCACTTTATACACATTTTACTAGCCCTATAAGAAGGTATGCGGATATCATGGTTCACAGGTAAGAAACTAACTTACAATATTTTTTTTTGGGAAAGTTAATTCAACCTAAAAACAACTAAAAGGATTTTTTTTCCTTTTTTCCAGGCTGTTGGCAGCAAGTTTAAAATACCGGGAGAACCCTACCTGGGAGGTTGACAAAGTCCGTATGATTGCAGCCCAATGCAATAAACAAAAATACAATGCTAAAAAAGCAAGTGAACTGTCTACAGAATTGTACACACTCAAGTATATTGAAATGAAGTCTCCAGTCATGACTGATGCAGCTGTTGTAGAAGTGAGGGAGAAGTACATTGATGTCATAGTCATAGCCATGGGACTCAATAGACGAATCTTTTTTAACAATGTAAGTCCTCAATTATCATTACAAATATGTAGGTACATACCTAATATAAGAATTATTGCACTCTCTTTAAAAGAAGTTGGTTCTGGGTGTGTATTAGAACAGAAATCGCTGTGGTAACAATAATTATGTAACTTATAAATCATCCAAGCCATTTCGGCGGATTTAGATCAAAGGGCCAAATAAGCCTAATGAGACCCATCACCATATTTTTTTTTCATTGTTGCGCATATTCATGATGTCATGAAATATGGTGCAATTTTTCTATATTTACTATTGCACCATATTTGTAGAATACCTACATATATTATTTAGTCACTTGTTTACGTCCATCAAGACTCGCGTAAGGTAAGTAAAAATTGTTAAAAAGGCCGAAACGATACTCCAGTTTCATCGTACGCCGCAACTTGAGGAAAAATCAAAATTACTAGGCCAGCTTCCAAACAAAAAGTTCAAACTCCTTTGGAACACGGGTAGACCACCTGGATTGGGGCTTATTTTAGTATTTTTTGCCTCGGTATTATGTTTCCGTGATATAATTCTCTGCAAACGAATCCGTGGACAAAAGCTTAGATGAGTTATTATCTACTAGGTATACCTACAAACTTAGAATAATAACGCATAGAAGCCGCGTCTCGAACAAAACCCGAGCAAAATCGTGTGTCCACTTTATTTTCTTTGTGTGCGTGAGCCGCATGTGTCTACGTTCCTCTAACGCACACAGATATAGCTTTCAGTGATACCATTACTAAGCCGTTACCCACAAAATATGGGAAGACGCATTACTGTTTTGCTATCAAGGCAAGTATTTTATATTGTTGGGAACTGGAAAAGGTAAACATGATTTTTCATGTAATATGACATATTTTTTCGGAAGCTATAATTCAATTTATTTCAAAATAAAAGGAAATAAATCGCATAAAGAATGAGATATTGTTCAATGCGTTTAGAATGCTTGATGGGTTATAATTATAAACAATGTTAAAACATCGGGTTTGATATGAATTAACAGTAAGTATTGTATTTTAAAATTACAAAAATGAAAAACATGAATGAAAGCAATGTGGGTATTTTTTCCTCACAAATAGCAACACTGTGTTATGACAAGTTAGGTTATTAGAATTTGGTTTTATTTATCGATTTACGTAAAAATAGTGCATAGAATGTGAGTACTTATTTGTGAAATGTTATTTTATCACATTTTTTTTGTTTTCCTGATGTGCTATAACATCCTTTCACGCAACAAACTGTCATTTTCAATTATTTACTCGCGAGCTGTGTTCGACGGAACGTGACATTGAGTACTGACGGCCTGGTGGCTAAGTTTGACGGATTAGGCTAAGTTTTATTTGCCTCACTTTTTGCACTCGTACTAGGTTTCTATGCGTTATTATTCTAAGCCTACAAATAAAATTTAAGTGTTAAGAGGGCTGTCACAATTTTTTTTTTTCTTTTTTAATCTATTTTTTTAGGGACTTTTGTTCTTTGAACATGTCAGCCCAATTTTTCTTGAATTTTAGCGTTTTATTCGAGTTTTGATGTGTGATTTTGCTTTAGATATAGCCTTAAAAAAAAAAAAAAAAATATGCCTAAGACAGTTTGATCATTTATCTTTGGATTGTTCTAAATAAATATTTCAATTTGTTCACGTACCTACATCAGTAAAATCTTTGACTCCGCAAAGGATGTTTCACAAAATGTTGCTTTAGGGAATCTTTTGATGTCTTGGTACACCGAAGATATTATAATTTAATCATTTATAAAAATGTCCACGGTACAACTGTATCTTCTACTTTGGAATGTTCAAATCAATTTATTACGATTCATACAGTAATACACCAAAAATAATTCTGTAAAACTGAGAGTTATTGACGATTTTCCGTACGAAACTATAATTTTTATCTATGAAATTATAATACAAATTCAAATAAAAAATATTTAATAATTAAGGTGGCGTTGCTATAATGCTTGAAAAAAAATGGTCTAATTAAAAGTAGAGTAAATATTTTTAAATAATTGTTGTATGCAATGCAAAAATCAATATAAATCTTGTGACGCGCGGTATTCAACTTTAGTCAACCTGAGCAATTCGATTTTGTAAAAGCGCCCTTAAGAAATTTTCACACTGGCATCGCCACGGGCAGAAGCTTGTGAGCCGTATAAATCCATATTAGGGGAAATTTTCACTCTGTGTCCAAGTTTGCTAGTAAGGCCAAAACAACGAAATGATTCAGTAAATAATAAAACTAAGCCTAAACTCTTGATTTGCAGGATTTTCCAGGAAAATACCAATGTATTAAAAACGGAGAATATTCTCGACTCTCCAAAATGGAATTGACATGGACCGCTGCAAACGGTTTACCAGAAGTCAAACAGGTTATTCAGGTATTTTCCATTTTGCAAGTTGAACTCTATAGAGGGGATGACATGGTAAAGGTAGAAACAAAACTTGTTAGACCTCAGGAGGCAACATCCTCCTAATTTGAATATACAGGCCATAATGTGCTACGTTCTTAATAATGTGTGATGTACCTACGTAATTTTTAAAATATTTTTTTGCTGATTAAAAATAATGTATCTGATCTTATCAATTGTGCTACGTTATTCAAGGCAACTTATCATAATAAATGAATTTCCGTAGACAGTAGACAGACTTTCTTGAAGGTTATTTAAAAAAAATATAAAATTAAGGCTTGTTGTGTATGTGTGTTGATTTTACTCTGTTTTTGTATAATGAAATAACGTGTGACTTTTTTACATTTTACTATAATTTAATTTGACGATAGGTATTTATATCCTAATGTATAACTTCAATTTATTTTAGACTTTTTACTTAGTGCAAGTAAAAAAAGTACCTATTTTCTTAGTTTTACGGCAAAAAGCTCAATCAACTTTTGAAAACCGCCAACCGCGGCATTAATAAAATAATGAATTTGTACATAAGGTATTGTTTGTTATATTTTGCCTAATTAAATAATCTATACTAGTATGAACTCGTTTTTTTTTAGATAGCAATTAGCAAATTTGTTTTTTGCTAAGTAGGTATATTTTTATACCTATGTAACCTACAAATAAATGAAATTGTTAGTACTTAAGTATCTTTTTAGGTTTCCGTAGCCAAATGGTAAAAAACGGAACCCTTATAGATTCGTCATGTCTGTCTGTCTGTCTGTCCCTCCGTATGTCTTAGCCACTTTTCTCCGAAACTATAAGAACTATGCTCTTGAAACTTTGTAAGTAGATGTATTCTGTGAACCGCATTAAGATTTTCACACAAAAATAGAAAAAAGACAATAAAGGTAATGGCCCATTTAGTGTGAAAAATATACCCACGGCGTACAGAAATAAAATATGGCGGGAATCAAAGACAAATGATTATACTTTTCAATGGTAAGTGGCGCATTACTGTGGCTCATGGGGATCATGAAAGAATAATAAAAAAAAAATGTAATCTACTTAGTATGAAAACTTAACTTATAACTTGTGGTTTTAGGGAGGAGAAAATAAAATACATTTTTTTTAATGTTTATTCAGCTCCATCAATGTCTAAAATTACATTGTCCAAGAAAGCCGCAGGTGTATCAATATTTTCTTGATGTCTGGCCCAGGATAAAAAGTATACTATGCTCACAATATGGGCACAACTTCCTGTAGTGCGGCGGCCGTGAATGCATGAGCAGTTAAGTAGTATCCCTCGATACTCTCTCGACCATGTCATGTTGGATTCACCAAAACATAAGTATAATATTGTTTACTCCTGACATGTCGATACTGTATTCTCCCTCTAATTAGTGTGCGTTCGCCCAGCGGAATGTTGTTGAATTAAAAGATTTTAATTATGCAGATATTTAGTGTATGACGTCGTATAATTGTGTATGGTATAAAAAAATTTGTGCACGCAGCCATTGTGGAGAAATTCACCAAAAACTGATTCCGCTGGGCGAACGTTGTCCTGGCGGAACTTTTTTTAATCCATAGATTTTAGAAGAAAAGAGATGTGTCCAAAAATTAGTGTGTATTTGTGTGTAATTGTGTATGTATGAATAAAATTAGTGCATGCATAAACTTCGGAGAAATTCAAGTTTCCGCTACGCGAACGTTTGGCCATTACCTAGTTTTCATATAAAGCGCTTACATAGAGAGCTGTAGATTTTTACATAAGTTGTTTTGAATTTGTTTATATTTGTTTAAAAATAGATTTAGAAAAAATCATAGGGCTTAAAAGATAAAAATATAAACGTAAAATACGCTTATTAGGTCTTAGTTCCTAAAGTATGCACTTTGGGGTCTAGATTTTCACGTTTATACAAACCTTGTAAGTGTCTGCTACATGTTGCCAAGTATCAATGATGTTCCGTTAGTAATTAAAGAGTTATAGGACAATTTACCATGAATTGATCACTGTTTACAAAGCAGTCAAATATCACGACGTTCTAAAGGAATTGCATGGTAAAATGTATGCCAATAATTAGTGTATTCATTCAACTATTCACATGCAAAATTTCATGTCATTAAATTCAGTAATTAAAGAAAAACAATTATAATACTGACGAAGCATCGAAAACCTATATAACCCGACCAAGTTCGGATGGCTACAAAAAAGCGGCCGTGCCATATATCTTAGAAACGTTCTTAACCTTGCAATATAGTATTTATTAATATGGTACAGTTACGTACACAAGCGTTAGGAAAAAATAAAACAATTGCATTTCTTGAATGAAAATTATTTTTTTAATAATAACGCCACTATCTACGATAAAAATAAATCTTCAATTAACAAGTACTTCTCTATTTAAATATTCGAGTACAAAAATATTTTTAATTACATATAATACTTAATTATGTAAGTAGGTAATTATGATAACGTTAACAAACGCTTGCAACGACAGCAATAGACTTAAATGTGTTTTAACTAAAATAGGTTTAATAAACGATTATGAATATAAGGGTAAGTATAATATTTCGAGCTTCAATAAAAATTAAAATCACATCACATAACTAGACTATTCAGTTGTTTAGATTTGATCAACATTAAAAAAGTGCTTATAAACTAAAACATTGGTATAAAAAAGGTATTTTCAAGAAAATATTCTTAAATGAGTAGCAAATACAGTAAATAACCTCAACATACATAAGTCACTACCAGTACAACGGTATACATCAATTAAAAAATCGATTCAAGAAGTAGTTTTTTTTAAGTTATTAGATTGTTTGATCCACTAAAGTTGCAAAGGGGAACGCTCGTGCATGCCTAGTCCATTGGTTAAATAGTGTTATAAGCTACAATATGATAAATATTTACCTAAACAGTTGTAGGTACTTACATGTGGTAATTATTTAATTTCCCTATGGGGTCTATACTTAGTTAGAATCCTGATCCGTGAAATCTTCAATAGAAATTAACTGTATGAATTTTATTTGTCTTAAATAATAGGGGGGGGGGGGGGGTCTAAAGTCTCAAAAGCATACTTAAATAAAGTACCTACGTAAATAGTACCTACTTACTTTCTGTCATAGTCAAATACATTAAAAAAAAAAGGTGTACAAAAATAAATGACATTATTATATCGAAACAACAATTGTGTTATCACCTATACCAATTCAATACCGATATTATACTGTAAATTTTGGGATGTTAGCTAAATATATTGCACGGCCGCTTTTTTGTAGCTATTCGAACTTGGTCGGGTTATGTAGGTTTTCGATGCTTCGTCAGTATTATAATTGTTTTTCTTTAATTACTGAATTTAATGACATGAAATTTTGCATGTGAATAGTTGAATGAATACACTAATTATTGGCATACATTTTACCATGCAATTCCTTTAGAACGTCGTGATATTTGACTGCTTTGTAAACAGTGATCAATTCATGGTAAATTGTCCTATAACTCTTTAATTACTAACGGAACATCATTGATACTTGGCAACATGTTGCAGACACTTACAAGGTTTGTATAAACGTGAAAATCTAGACCCCAAAGTGCATACTTTAAGAACTAAGACCTAATAAGCGTATTTTACGTTTATATTTTTATCTTTTAAGCCCTACGATTTTTTCTAAATCTATTTTTTAAACAAATATAAACAAATTCAAAACAACTTATGTAAAAATCTACAGCTCTCTATGTAAGCGCTTTATATGAAAACTAGGTAATGGCCAAACGTTCGCGTAGCGGAAACTTGAATTTCTCCGAAGTTTATGCATGCACTAATTTTATTCATACATACACAATTACACACAAATACACACTAATTTTTGGACACATCTCTTTTCTTCTAAAATCTATGGATTAAAAAAAGTTCCGCCAGGACAACGTTCGCCCAGCGGAATCAGTTTTTGGTGAATTTCTCCACAATGGCTGCGTGCACAAATTTTTTTATACCATACACAATTATACGACGTCATACACTAAATATCTGCATAATTAAAATCTTTTAATTCAACAACATTCCGCTGGGCGAACGCACACCTCTAATTAATATATTGTTGTCAACCAACGTGCGGTGTCTGTATACTTCTAATGTGTACAGACCATTTGGTCGCATGTGCTCGTGGCAGTAAGATCTGGCTAATCTCAAGTGATAACTCCCCAATGTAAACAAAGTTAATTCTTCATATGTAAGTTGAGGAAAATCACCGAAAGATGGATCATTACCATCAATAGGCACGAAGGCTACTCTTTGCCTATTCATATTATTTTCTTGTATATGTATATTGTGCCAATTCATTCTCTCTATTTATATTCTCATTAATAATATTTATATTATTGCTCTACGTACACGCTATCTTCGTAAGGACGTCGGGTTGCATTAATTAGTGCAGCAGTAATCCTAAAGTCCGTCATCATATTAGGCAACGCAAGATTAAAATACGTATGCCGAAATGTTTTAAAATCTTTTTTAAATCGGCCATTTATGGTCTCTACATGGCCATCGGACCACAGTTATCAATCTCGATTTGTTGGCTTCGGCCGTTGATAATTGTTCTCCTCTGGGTCTGCTAGGTGGCGGCATGTGTGGATTATAACCACAACCTTCGATTGTTGAAATATAATCCCGAAATCCGCGGTCCAATATAAATACATCATTAGACCTTAAAAACCAATGCCAATCTGAGTTTTCTTGCATGATACTGCGCATTATTGTAGCATCTGAGGTTGTTGCTGCATATGGGCCTATGACATCAACTATATAGCCATCTGTACACACTATCAAAAATGGTTTGACTAAATTCCGGAATTTATGTAGACTATATGTTATTCTCTGAAATAAAAAGTTAGCGCTCTTTTGCATATGAAGAAATGTGCCGTCAAATACAAGATTCCTGCGTCATGGTTGCCTCCAAAAATATGTGCTGGAATGGTAAGGTTTCTGGAAACAAACTCTTCTCGAGTTATGTGATCTATGCCAAGAAAATGTGGAACAAAATCATCAGTTAAACATGATCTAGCTATATGAAGTTTTCTCTCTAACGTACTTTTCGATATTTTGAATTTTGTAGTCAATCCTCTGTCCGGTTCACCAGTTCTTATTTTAGTCAAGTATATGCCTAAAGCGGTTGCAGGCTTATCCGTTCTGGTACGTAGAGATGGAGAAAAATCATGTTGAACTGAACTTTCGTAACTCCAGTCCCAATTCCCAATCCCAATTTTTATTGGTCTGCTGCAAGATTTCTCCAACGAATTATTTTTTTCTCTTTACATATAATGAAAAGTGGGTTATGCCTGCATTATTTACCACCATTTTTGTTCTTGTACAAAAACATTTTTGAACCGGGTCGGATTATGGGCCATGACCTTTTGGGGGTTCCCATAATTTTCATCAAACCCATACGTGTGGGGTATCTATGGATAGGTCTCCAAAAATGATATCTAAGTTTCTAATATCATTTTTTTCTAAACTGTTACTGTAGATGTTAGGTACAGTGTAAAATAAGAGTGATAAAACTAAAAAAATATATGATGTACATTACCTACCATGTAAACTTCCACCGAAAATTTGTTTGAACCAGATCTAGTAAGTAGTTTTTTTTAATACGTCATAAATCTCAAACAATAAAATATAATACCTACAGGTTTGTACGGAATCCTCGGTGCGCGAGTCTGACTCGCACTTGGCCGATTTTTTATAATATAAAAACAACAGCTGAATACCAAATACATATACTTATATGAATGTTTACATGGTAGACCGTACTTTAATTAAAAAAAACCGTTTGTTTGCACCAGCTAATGATGTTTGCAGGGGACGTTAATACTTATCTACCTACCTACTTTTATTTTCGAAAAACAAAATTAGTGTCACGCAAAAAAAAGGCTATGATATTGGAAACCGACGCGAAAAACACGAGTGCCACCCATGGTTATTGGAAAGTATAAGTAATATTAAGTAGGTACTAGGTACCTACTGCGTTATTATTCTAAGGTACCTACCTATACCTAGTCATTTCGAACAAAAAAAAGAAAAAATCTGGCTAAATAGTAATTATAATATTCTTCTATAAGTGAATTTTCACAGTGATGCCTTCAGGGCCTAATCCAAAATTATGAGGAATATCAAAAAAACACTGAAAGAAACTTCGAGCCCGATTTTTATGCAAACTAAAACTGAAATATTGGATTTTTGAAAAATCGTTGTTCCTACCCAGGAATCGAACCGACTGATATTGAAAAAAAAAACATTCTATATTATTACACCATCCGAAAGTGTAGAGCCACTCCTCAAGTGGCTAGAACGGCGCCACGGCGTCCTCACCATCAGCCTGACGCAGTTACTATCCGGACACGGTTGTTTCGGGAGATACCTGTTTCGTATTCGGCGAGAGGACGGAGACGCCCGGGTGTTAAACCTGCGAGGATCGCCCGGAGGGCACGGTGGATCATACGGAGCAGTGTTCTCGTCGAGGCGATCGGTGGCAATCTATCGCGTCCGGTCCTGGTTCAATCCATGGTCCTAAACGAGGAAGCTTAGGAAGCGGCCACATTCCTCTGCGAAGCAGTAATGCTAGCGAAGGAGGTGGCCGAACGCGTGAGAGAGAAGGAAACCTCACGCCCCAGCCGCCGCAACATACAAGACGCACCGGGCGTCGGGAGTCGCTGGGCGATTCCAGGCCACCGTAGGCGCGGGCCTGCCGATGGCGAGCATTGAGTGGCTTGCCGTCAGATCAGGTCTTGGTCCTGACCCTAGTCCTAGGTAGACCAAGCCCTGGGAGCCAATCGCGCTAATTTTAAAAGTTTAGGTCCGCTTGTAATTCGTTTCCAATTCAGTAATGGTTATGATCTAGTTTCGATTCACCTGTAAGGAATTTGGTATCGCGCTAAAGTTTAAACTTCAACCAAAGTTGCGTTGTCAAAATTTTACAAATAATATTTTCTTATTTTCGTTCAAAATCCAAACAACACAACGCGAACGATTGAGAAAAAGTAGCACTGTTTCAACTTTTTGTTTGACATTGACAGCGGTAACGTTACAGTTATGATGTAGTTGTGTGGTAGTTGCGTTCCAAGTTTCTGTCAAACGTTTAGCGCGATACGGAATGTTTAAAAAAGTTGTGAAATGGCTACAGTTCAGTTGCTTTCCAGCCGAATTTTATTACAATATCTCATTCTTTATGCGATTTATTTCCTTTTATTTTGAAATAAATTGAATTATACCTTCCGAAAAAATATGTCATATTACATGAAAAATCATGTTTACCTTTTCCAGTTCCCAACAACATAAAATACTTGCCTTGATAGCAAAATAGTAATGCGTCTTCCCATATTTTGTGGGTAACGGCTTAGTAATGGTATCACTGAAAGCTATATCTGTGTGCGTTAGAGGAACGTAGACACATTCGGCTCACGCACACAAAGAAAATGAAGTGGACACACGATTTTGCTCGGGTTTTGTTCTAGACGCGGCTTCTATGCCATAGAGTACTACTTATAAGACTTTCTATGCGTTATTATTCTAAGATTACGTGAGGTTTTTAAGCTATCGAAATCTATAGTGCTCATGGTACGAATTTTAATTCTTTCAGTGACCGCTAGGGGCGCTGTACAGTATGTCATACAAATAATTTACGGAGACGCTAGCGAGTTTCGGCTGCGTAAACTCATGGTAGAGGTACTGTGTAGAAGTCTGACACTCTCTCCCGCTACACCCAGAACGGGAGGAGTCATTGGATGATTTCCCATCCCTAAAAAAAAAAAAAACGGTAGTGCTACTCACCAGAATTATCCATACTTAGGGACTAGGTACTTACTCACACTTATTACTGCGGCACTTTTTAATATGACGGCACGGTTGGCACAGTGGTTGAGCGATAGGCTGCTGCGTCGCGTGTCGTGGGTTCGATTCCCGCACGGAACAAATATTTGTATGACCTACATACAGGTAGTTGTTCCAGGTCTGGCTGTTTGTGTATGTGAGTTTGTATATTATGTTTGTAAACGCACCCACGATACAGGAGAAATTCCTTGTGTGGGGCAACATTTAAAAAAAAAGCTTATTCAACTCCATTCGCGTTTCGCTGAACGATTTTGTTCACACTTATACAGTGCTGCTTCTGTCAGCCGCGTACAGCATCTTAAGAATGAGAAGGCGGCAGCGGCAGATTTGCGCTGAACTCTATCTATCTATAGGTCTCGCGTGATAATAACACATATATTTGTCCTCATTTTATACTTGTTTGCCGCGAAGGCTGAATAGATGCGGAAAGCTAAACGGTTGCGTCTCCATAAAAATCGTTGTTTTCTATGGACATAAGCTGAAGCCTGAATAAACGTGAGTAGACCCTTAGGGTCTCCCCTCATTTATCGACGTGTAATCTTCTTAAGCCGAGTGCGTATCACCACACTACTCGACTTATCGCGCACAAACGGCTCGTTTCGCCGTCGGCCGGCGGCGGCGGCGTCGCGACGTGTCGTCCGAGCCGAGCCGATGCGAATGGTATTAGTAACACCCTTATGACATTGGACATAAAGGCTTTTTTGACCGGTGTTAGCCGATTCCGCGTCGAATTGGTCTGACCCCAAGCCAAACTGGATTTTTTTTTACAAAGTACGCTTCACGTGGGAATGGAAATCGACCACCGGGTTACAAGGCAAGCGCCTAAATCACTCGACCACGGAGTTAAGTTGATAGTATTTCGACACTTGGCATTGTTGGCCGTTGGCAGTATGTACAGCAGGTGAGCCACTGATAGAAAAAGCACATTAACACATTTCACACATTTATTCTACACATTTTGCAGAACCTACCCGGAACCACCCTGGAACAAACAAACGGGACAGTTTGGTTGTATCTAGGTTTTTTTAACACTAGTCCATAGACATAATTTTTCCTATCTCTATGCACTAGTCACACAGGAGCACTGACGTATAAGTATAAATCACATACTGGTCTCCGACCTTAGCCTGTTCCAGAGGGAACAAAAGGAAAAAAAAAAAAAAAAAATCACATACATAGACATATCACATATGATTTATACGTCAGTGCACAGGAGTCAATTCAAACTGTCAATGTCAAACACACTGTCAAACATAAAATTGCCGTTTGTTGATTTGTTGAAGTCAGTTGAAGGTCACGTTTAATTTTATTACGAGGAGTACCACATTAATAGGAAAACATAATGAAGGCTGAAGATCACAAGGATTTGACTGTATTTTCAGAAAGCTTAAAAGACTTGCTGCGATCTAACACAGAACTTATACAGTCCGTTAAATCTGACCTTATTGATGTTGAAATTTTAGATGAAATAAAAAATATTGTTATTTATGAAAATGCAAGTGTGTACTTCGGCAAAACTTTGCGAGACATTAAAATTGTGATAGAAGATGCAGAACTGAGGAAACATGAAATATATATACAGTATAAAGCTCCCAAAAAATTATTAATAACTACTGTGAAATTACCTCACTCTTCGATGCACAATCAGGAATACAGATGTATCAAAGATATTTTAGAAACAATAAGACAAAACGTGAATGAGTTAACTAGGTATTTTTACGAATTAGAAAACATGGATCAGTCCTGTACAATCATGGAGCCAGTAAATGGGTCATTCAAAGATGATTATAGAAGAATATTTCTTGGTGAGTTCAGTGTCACTAAGTTTATCTATAATTCTATACAAACAAATAAATAAAATTGCAGTGTCTGTTTGTAATATCAACAAAATAACTTTTTTACAAAATGCATGTGAAAGTACTATGTGACTGTAGACTAAGTGTAAGGCATGTGTAGTAATGTTTACACACGCAATTTTTAATTTTCTGTCTGTCAGTTTGGTCTGGCCTCCGAAACGGCTGGACCAATTTCGACGGAACTTTCACAGGCAGATAGCTGATTTTATTGGGAATAAGTTTGGCTACTTTCTATTTTAATTAGAGAGAAAATTATTATGGTTCTGTGCCAAAAAAGGCAAAATCCATGAAAATATATTTTAGGGTCCCATACCCAAAGGGTAACCCACGCAACCCTATTACTAAGCACCCGCTGTTCATCTGTCTGCCAGCAGGCTGTATCTGATGAGCCGAAATAGATAAGACAGTTGAAATTGTGTTTATTTTTAAGTTAATATTTCTGTTGCTATAACAAAAAAGAAAAACAAAATTACAGAGGGCTCCCCTACAAGAAGCGTGTTTTGTTTGGCATTTATAATAATAATAATAATATTCTGCAATAGTACTGCTCTAACCGGGGATTGTCCTTGGGAATACTTTCACAGTGCATACAGGGATAATCGCTGGTTGGTGCTCCATTACATTTGAAATGCCTAATGTGGCCTCGATTTCAGCCCCTCGTACATCTACCAAAGGACCTACACTAAGTAATTTTGTATAATTTATAAAAATAATACAAACTACTTCAACTGTCCACCTGTTACCAAAGGTAGACAGTTGAAGTAGTTTGTATTGCAATCAATATTCACTGTAAAAATAGGCATAAACATCCAGGGTAAATTTCATTATTACAATCACCAAAAGCATAGCTAATAAGGATCAAATTCTGGGAAGTAGTAACACATGGCAAACTAAAGGAAAGAGCATATTTTTTACAAAAAATAATTATAATTTTCGAAAAACAAAAATCCAAAATCAAAGTTGCAGTTTTAGTTTTCATCAACATCGGACATGAGAATCTACAAGGTCATCATAGGGTATTTGCAAAAATGTGAGGTACGGCTTAGGTACGTACGAGCTTTAATCAGAAATTTTAAATCTAATTTGTTTTTTTTTTATATTGGAAGGCGTACGTTTGACCGCTATCTCACCTGATGTTAAGCGATGATGCGGTCTAAGGTGTTGTTAAAAATGGCTTGCCTTTAGTTTGCCAGATGTTATTACTTCCCAGAATTTGATCCTTATTAGCCACACTTTCGGGTGGTGTAATAATACAGTGTTTTTTTTTTTTAAATCATACTCTTAGATTCCTGGGTAGGAACAAGCATGCAGTTTTACTTTTCATAAAAAATGGGCTCGAAAATCCTTTCAGTGTTTTTTAATATTCCTTATAGTTTCGGTTTTGGCCATGAAGGTACACTTTTAAACTGCTCACTGTATATTTTGAAGGTTTAGTTGTTGCAGTCCAATCAAGAGATTGAAAAGAAGTCTAAGAAGTTATGGCTAAAGATCTAAGCAATGTTAAGTAAAACAGATATATTCTTCCAGATGATAGGACTTGGCTGCATGTAGAGGTGACTCCTGAAGGCTTAGCTACAAATGTCCACCTTGTTGGACAGTCAGAGCAATGGCACAACAAGTTACAAGCAGGTCTTCTGAATTGGGATCATGATAAAAATATTGTTGATAATATTATGACTATATTTGGTAATTTAATTTCTGTATCTCCACTACAATATAGTTACTTTATTTCCGTTCAATGAATCATGTCAATCATTAAATGTTGCTTGCAGATTTAAGTCAATTCCCACAACCTACGGCAAAACAACTGGAACAACATAAAATGGATGCTGAAGATAACAGCACAGAGAACTCTGTTTCCTGTGGAATATGTTTATGTGCTGACCTGCCCGATGCACCTGGTCTACCACTACCTCTTTGTCAAAATACTTCCTGTGGGGTGTATTACCATAGGTCCTGTCTGTATCAGGTAATTGTGCATTTTGTGATTTTATTTTCCTGGGAAAGAAAAGGGTTTACTAATTATACAAGATTTTCTCTAAAAATAGAACAATATACCTCAACTCTCTGCCTCTGTGTAAGCGGGCACACCAATCCCTCGGGTTTGTCTTGAGGCAGTCGGCTCGGTTCACTAGCAGGCATGCAATTGTTGCAATTTATTTCGCATTTGTCCGCAGCAAGCTCGAATTTAATTCAATTGTATGGGATCCACACGAGGAAAAGTATAAACTCCTTTTGGAGCGAGTACAGCGTAAGTTCTGTAGGTACCTATATAAAAAAATATATGGGTATTATCCCTACTTGTATCCTTCTCTGTTTGTGTCAGGAATGGTGGGTATTGATACCCTCGAGTTGAGACGTAAATGTGCACTCCTTTTGCATTTCTTTCTGCTGCTAAACGGCAAAATTGACACAATCCTGCGGCTTTGTCGCGTTGTGGACTATTTGCGCCAGCCCAATACACGCGACTACGCTCACGCCCTCTGCTAGCGGCTCCCAGAGTTCGGACTCGTACCGCACAATACGCGGCAACAAACCAAGCGGTGTCTTTGCTCAACACCACAGAGTACATTATATTATATAGGTCTCAACACACTGACTGCTCAGAATCCGGATGTAGATGTATTCCACTCCAACGTGCGTCAATTCTTGAAAATTTGTAAGGATTGTTTTAGTACTTAGATTATTTTGACTATTTTTTATTATTTTGATTTTTTATTATTTTGATTTTTTATTTTTTTTATTATTGTTTTGATTATTTTCTATTGTTTTTTTATGATTTTGATTATTTTTTAGTGACAATTTTTTAATATTGTGATTATTTTTTATTATTTTGATTATTTTTTATTACTTTTGATTATTTTTGATTGTTTTTTGATTATTTTTTATTGATTATTTTTAATTATTTTAATTATTGTACCATTTTTATTATTATTTTTGATTATCCCATTGATTTAGTTGACTCTCTGCACGTGTTGGTTTTTACTGTGAGTGCAGAGAGTAATTGAAATAAAATAAATAAATAAATAAATAATAACTCCCAAGCCACTTTAATAACTAGAAGCCTAATAGGTAGGCAACTTATGCTCCATATCTCAGGCAGTTTATGATATGGAGCATAAGTCACCTCATACTAAATGGTCATCTAGATCAGCGATACTCAACCTGCGGCGAAATTTTTCCGTGTGACCCTGTAGCCTAGCTATATTTAGGTGATTAATGTCTATTTATGTATACTGTAAAAATTCACTCCTTTATGATGTACCTACTGAAACTATTTCTTCACTATCAATGTGAAAACCAACTTGAGAAAACGGTCCTTTTGTCACAAAAGAAGAATCATCATCTCCCTAGCCTTTTCCCAACTATATTGGGGTCAGGTTCCAGTCAAACCGGATTTAGCTGAAAACCAGTAGGTACCTATTTTACTTGGAGCAGCTGTGGAAGTCTGGATTTTCTGGATTCTGACTATCCATAACAACTGCCAAAGATCTTCAAATGACAGCCGGGACCAATGGCTTAACTTTCCGAGGCACGGAGGAAACTCGGTATTTTAAGATGATCACCCATCCACAGACTAACCTCGGTAAGCGTTGCTTAACCTTGAAGATCAAATCGAATTAATAATGGAAAAAAAACAGTTATTGTAAAAATTAATGTCACAGTCAATAAAAAAATATTTAATGTCAAGCAAGTACCTATCTAAATAAAAGTCGCAATAGTTGTAAAGGATTTTCCATTAAGAGGTGTTATTTTGATATAAATTAAAGAAAAATGCCATTTTTAACCGACTTCCCAAAAAGGAGGAGGTTATCAATTCGGTTGTATGTTTTTTTTTTTTTTTTTTTTTTTTTTTTATGTTTGTTACCTCATATCTCCGACAATTATGAACCGATTTGAAAAATTTTTGTTTTATCTGAAAGGATATACTTGCAGATTGGTCCCATTTAAATCATATCAAAATCGGTTACGAACTTTGGATTTTAAATCGAAATAGCTGGAATTTGACTATTTAGATGATTCTTTGATGATCGAAATTGCGTATTTTGCTTTTCTGCGATTTTGGAGTGGTGTTGTTAGGTGTAGGGCACCACTAAAAAGTGAAAAATAAAAAACTTTTTACAAAAAAATACAACCGACTTCCAAAAAAAAAACACTACAAAGTAAAAAATAACTTTAATTTCGGAAGTCGGTGTTTTTGTTAGTTTCTTCGTATTTTGACACCGACTTCCGAAATTAAAGTTATTTTTTACTTTGTAGTGTTTTTTTTTTGGAAGTCGGTTGTATTTTTTTGTAAAAAGTTTTTTATTTATATTACCGATCGGATGTTTATCTATTCTATAAGTACTAATATTATAAAGAGGTAAAATTTGTTTGTAAGTTTGTGTGTTTGTATGTAGGGGGTAATCTCAGGAACTACTGGTCCAATTTGAAAAATTCTTTCAGTATTAGATAGCCCATGTATCGAGGAAGGATATAGGCTACATATCATCACGCTAAGACTAAAAGGAGCCGAGCGTTATTGGAAAATGTGACGCAGACGAAGTTGCGTGGGTCAGCTAGTTTCATTATAAAGAGGAAGGTATGCCGTTAATAGCTGGGCTGTTGGCGTAGACCTTCTCTTTCACGTGGCCCCAAAGGAAGAAGTCGCAAGGTGTTAAATCACAAGATCTCGGTAGCCCAGTGGATATGGTCCTGTAAGCTTGGTCGTGATGTTCATTTGCCTGATGTTATTTTCCACTATTAACGGCATACCTTCCTATTTATAATGAAATAAACATCCGATCATGTGTATTAAAAAATGGCATTTTTCTTTGAATATCCATTAAACATCTCTTATCGGAAAACCCTGTATAAGGAAATTATAATAGTCATTTTCTATATCGTCACATCATTTTATATGTCGAGTAATAACAGTTTCTTTAAAAATAGTGCAATTTCCTTACGTAGGTTTAAAAATGTAGATACTGTTAAAACATTGTTTAATTTTATTTTACTGTAGCTTATTGCCGCCCATCATGACAGTGACAAAAGTAAAAGCACAATGTGGTCCTAAGAGAAAAAAAGGTTGAGAAAAGCTGATCTAGATTTTCTACTATATTTTCATTATAGGCTTTAACCTTCTCAATAGATACTCCAGGGGTTCCCAAACTGTGCATCGCGCCTCGCAGTGCTTTCCCAAAGGCGTATTAAACCGCCACGGAAAGGAAACGCAAATGCTGCAATGTCTCACCTCAGACCAACAAAAAGTTGGTCTGAGTGTCTCACTGATTGTACCTACGTACCTACTAGATTTCCCAAAAGGCATGTGACTCAGGTTGGCTGGACAAATAATCCATAGCCATAAAGCAAACGTTATTACTGTCACACATTGCGTCACCAAGTATTAGTAAAGGAACCATAATATTCGAAAACGCCCCCGTTATTGAGATTCGGAAGTGCCAGCCATAAGTTTTATACGTAAATTCAAGATGGCTGGACACAGATTTTTGCATTTTTCTACTAAACCACTGTACTTATCACAAAACTTTTAGCTCGGTGTCCGTCACAAATTTATGTGACGCCCGTTGATATGCAAAAAGTCGTCAAAATCACTTCCGTTACCGAGATTGAGAGACCAGCGATAAGTGGATTTCAAGATGGCTGGACACGTTTTCGATCGATTATCTAAGATTCTGTAGCGTCACAAATTCTGAAATAAGGGTGTTTAGCCGTCACATAAAGTGACCTATTGACCTAGTTAAATGCAAGCTATTTTGAAGATTTGTCCAGCCAACCTGAGTCACATCAAAAGGCGTTGCAAAAAAAAGAAAACTGGCCATGTGCGAGTCGGACTCGCGTGCAAAGGATTACGAACCAATTTAATTTTTTTAACATGCTCTTTTGACACTGCTGTTTTCCAATATTTTAGGCTCAGTAGTTTCGGAGATAAGACCCCCCCCCTCCCTTATCTCCGGGAATAGTCATTTTTGGTCTAGTTTCAAAAGTATAGGTATATTTTAAAATTTTGAGAAAAAAAAATAAATCTTTAGCACTTTTATTTGATACTAGCTGACCCGCGCAACTTCGTCTGCGCCACATTTTCCATTATTGCTCCGCTCCTATTTGTCTTAGCGTGATGATATATAGCCTATGGCATTCTTCGATAAATGGGCTATGTAACACTGAAAGAATTTTTCAAATAGGACCAGTAGTTCCTGAGATTACCCCCTACATACAAACTTACAAACAAATTTTACCTCTTTATAATATTAGTATTATGTCACACGATAGGTACACTATATTTTTTTAATTTTCTTGTTTGACGACCAAAAGTTACCCCCATAATAAAAAAAATATTTATTAATGTGTCTGTCTTAGAATAATAAAGGTGTCTGTGTTTAAATCGCAGAAGTCCATCCATATGTATCCAAATTTCAACAGAATCGGTCCAGTCGTTGTGACAGAGAAAACTCGCTGTGACAGATGGTTAAACAGACAGACGCCTGAGTGATCCTATAAGGGTTCCGTTATTTTACCGATTTTCGAAACCCTAAAACAAAAATTAAAGGCAGTCGTAATACTATAATAAGATTAGGAACCCCAGCACTAACTCACAATCCCCACCGAGGGTGTCCCCACGTTGCCGTCGTGGTGGGGCTTGTGTGTCTCAGTGATCTTGGAGCTCTGCCGGTAGAGTTACTCATGCCGGAAAGGTTCAAGTGAGAGACCAGACAAAGAGGGACACGAGAAGGGCACACCGTTTGGAGACTCGAGCAGTGCTCGTGTCTTCAGACGGTGTGCCTTTCATAGGAAGGAATCTTGCTCACTGTTCTCTGGTACGCGTCTGCTCATCAGACGTGACTGTGATGGCAGTGAGCAAGCAAGAAGAGTGAGGAGAAGGGTGAAGGAAGAAGGGAGGCGATAGGGACCACACCCTCTAAAAGGAACAAAACAAATGGAAAAGACACACGGAAAAACATTACCCCAGGGCGGTACCAGCTGCTCAGCAGCTGGAGAATCCGCCACGTCTCCTTTGGAGGCGTCATGCCCCTCGTATTCTGGGGGGGCAACGGATGTCTTCCGATTGCCAGTGGCAACAAGAGCCGAGGAGGCTCCCGATCATCAGATGTACCCTTCGAGGAAATGATCGATTTTAATTTTAAAACGCCCGACAAGGTGTTGGGCGAGCGTAGCGTGGACGCTCCCTCCAAAGTGTGGAGGAAGGGCTCGCTTGAGCGTCGAGGAGGTGCGGGGTCAGATTCTGACTCGGCGTCAGGCGACAGCTCGGCGAGCTTTAGACACGAGGGAGTGGGGCTTTCTGCGGAGAACTCCAAATTCTTCCGCAAGCGGCCCAGACCGGAGGACGACCAGGGGTCAACCTCCAACGGGGAAATGGCCTCGGCCCGAAAAATCCCCACTAGCAGGAGGGGTAAGGGCCGCGAAGGGGGCAGGGGGAGAGGGCTCGCTTCCAAAGAGGCTTCCCAGCGAGCCGTAAAACTCGCAGAGGAGGGGCGCCACCCTGAAGCAACCGGTCGGAGGGCTCTGCCTTCAGAATCTTCCGGCGGTGAGCCGGACACCGATAGGGACTCCAATTTGGAGCAAAAGGCCAGATTTGCGGAGGTCGTGAAGGCCGCGATCCGCGATGTAGCCTTGAAGAGGTCAAAGGCCTCCAAAAACAAGGCCATAAGTACGGCCTCGGCTTCTATTTTGGCAGCAGCGGAAGCCAACTGTTGTAGGCCTCCGTCGGACGAAATGTCGAAGCTGCGGGCGGAAGTCACCCGCCTGGCGGCCGCCACAGAGCTTCTCCAAAAGGAGAACGAGAAGCTCCAAGCGGACCTGGCCAGGCTCCGAGATGACGGCTCCAAGGAGGTACCTCAAGAGGGGCGCGAGCGCGGGCACAGCCAGCCCGTGTCTCCCGCGGCACCCCAGAGGGAGAGCCAGCAGCGTCCTAGCCAGCCCGAGCCGGTGGAGAACCAGGTCCTGGCACTGGTTCGGAAGGAGCTCGCCGCCTTCCAGCGGCGGTTCTCCGTGCTGGAGGGCATCGTCCTGCGGCCCCCCCTTGCTGCAAACAAGGTGGCTTCGGGCCCGGGGACGGTGTCCTATGCGGCTGCTGCGGCTGCCGCATCCGGACCTGGGCCGTCCAGTCGGCCCTCCGGCAGGGCCATGTTGCCGCGCCCCCCCCCAGCAAAGCTAGCCCCGGCAGAGCCGGCGCCAGCTGAGGCGCCTGCCAAGGCGCAAGCTAAGGGGAAGGGGAAGGGAAAGAAAGGCAAGGCAATGGCGCTGCCAGCGACAGCGCCTGCTGCGAGCGGTCCTCCGCCTGCGGCCCGCCAACCACCTGCGGCACACCAACAGCCTACGGCACGCCAACCGCCTGCGGCACGTCAACCGCGGCAGCCGCCGCCACCGCCCTCCCAGCTCGCACAGCTCCCTACACCTCCCCCGGCTGGAGCCGAATGGCAAGTGGTCGGGGAGCAAGCGAACCGGCGGAAGGCGGCCAAAAAGGCCAAAAATAAGGAGCGGCAGCGCCAGTCTCGGGCGCGCAAGATCGCGGCTAGGCTCCGCGCCCCGAAAACCGCCGCTGTAGTAATTACGCTACAGCCGGAAGCGGAAAAGAGGGGCGTGTCCTACCGCGACCTGCTAGCGAAGGCGAAGGAGACGGTGGATCTCCGTGAGCTCGGGATCACCGGGGGCCTCCGGCTTAAAGTCACTGCGACTGGAGCGCGGATGCTGGAGATCCCCGGGGAGACCAGCGGCTTGTCCGCTGACGCTCTGGCCGAAAGGCTAAGAGCGTCCCTTAACGCGGACGAGGCCCGAGTGTCCAGGCCCGTTAGGTGCGTTGACCTGCGTATCCTGGGTCTGGACGACTCGGTCACCGAGGAGGAGGTCGTGGCCGCCGTCGCCAGGTCCGGAGGGTGCTCTGCCGAGCAGATTAAGGCAGGCGCCCTACGTCCGGACCTCTCGGGCATGCGAACCGTTACGGTCTGCTGCCCTGTGACGGCGGCTAAAACGATTGTGGAGGGCCGAAGGCTATTGGTGGGCTGGGTTTCAGCGCAGGTAAAGCTGCTGGAGCCCAGGCCTCTGAGGTGCTATCGTTGTCACGTGGGGCACCACGTGTCAGTTAAGTGCTCCTCGGAGGTCGACCGCAGCGGCCTCTGTTTCCGCTGCGGTCAGCCCGGTCACGTGGCCGTAACTTGCACCGCCAAGCCGCACTGCGTTGCATGTGCGGCGGCCGGCAAGCCAGGCGACCACCGGGCTGGGAGCGCGGCCTGCGCTCCGCTCACCAAGGCCAGATCCGGAGGTAGGGGGAGGCCCTCCGCCGCCACTGCCACCGTCTCCGCCGCCGCAGCCGTAACTGCCGCAGCCGCAACCGCCGCAGCCGCAACCGCCGCAGCCGCAACCGCCGCCACTGCCGTTATTGCCGCCACAGAGGGGCCCTCGCAGGAGGAAGCTGAAATGGAATGCCAGTAACGGCCCCTCTCAGCTTCCTCCAGGCGAACATCAACCACTGCGCCTGCGCTCAGCACTTGTTGATGCAGAGCATGGCGCAGTGGTCGATCAACATTGCGGTGGTCGCTGAGCCGTATTTTGTCCCACCCAGGGATGACTGGGTTGCGGACCTGAGCGGCTCAGTGACCATCATATCGTCGGCCGCCGCCGGTACCCCGTCCCTTGAAAATGTCAGGAAGGGACAGGGGTGCGTAGCAGCACGGTTCGGGGAGATCGTCGTAGTAGGCGTCTACTTCTCCCCGAACCGAACTCTCGCCGAGTTCCACAATTCTCTGGTAGAGTTGGGTGTCGTCGTCGGACACTATTCCCTACCCGTGCTTGTCCTCGGGGACTTCAATGCCAAGAACTTGGCTTGGGGTTCTCGTCTGACAGACGTGCGGGGAAGGATGGTGGAGGACTGGGCTCTGGAGACAGGCCTGGTCGTCCTCAATCGGGGTTCTGTTCCCACGTGTGTGCGGATGCGGGGCGAGTCGGTGGTGGACATTTCGTTCGCCAGTCCCGCTCTGTCACCGCGGGTCATTGATTGGCGTGTCATGGAGGAGGTGGAGACCTATTCCGACCACCGGTATATCCGGTTTGACGTCTCCACCCAGACCTCAAGCGCGCCGGTCGTACAGACCCCGAGTGGTCCGCGTTGGGCTCTGAAGCAGCTGGACCGGGAGCTCCTCCTGGAAGCCTCGATCGTGCAGGCCTGGGTGACATCACCGGACAGGCCTGCCGACGTCAACAATGAGGCAGGGTGGTTCCAGGAGGCCATGTCCGACATTTGTGACGTGGCAATGCCCCGAGTCCGGCCAGAAAGAGCCCGGCGCCAGGTGTACTGGTGGTCGCGAGAGCTGGCGTCTCTGCGCGAGGCGTGCATTTCTGCGCGGCGCCGGTACGCCAGGCATCGCAGGCGCCGCATCCGTCCACCGGATGCGGATACCATCGAGGCGGAGCTATACGAGGGATACAAAGCTGCGAAGACCGCTCTCCGCGACGCTGTCCTGCGGGCTAGGGATCTGGCCCGCGAGGAAATGCTGGCGACTCTCGACAGAGATCCGTGGGGGCGCCCTTACCTTATGGTGCGGAACAAGCTCCGCACCTGGGCCCCCCCGCTGACGCAGAGTCTCCGGCCTCAGCTCGTGGAGGACGTGGTGAGCGCTCTGTTCCCTGCGCGAGGGGAACATCCTCCCCCGCCCATGGCTCCGCCGCCTGCGGTGCCGGAAGAGGACCAGGAGGACGACGACGACGACATCCCGGCTGTGACTGGGGTAGACCTGAGAGCGGCGGTGCGAAGGCTCAAGGCCAAGAATACCGCCCCAGGGCCCGATGGCTTGCCTGGCAAAGCCTGGGCCCTGGCCTTGGAGGCTCTCGGGCCTCGACTGGAGGGGCTCTTTAGCGCATGCTTGGAGAGAGGCCAGTTCCCGCTTCCTTGGAGGACCGGGAAGCTGGTACTCATCCGGAAGCCTGGGCGCCCTGCGGACTCTCCGTCCGCATTCCGGCCCGTGGTGTTGCTCGACGAGGTGGGCAAGCTCTTCGAGAGAGTCATTGCGGACCGCCTCGCCGGGCACCTAGCGGGAACGGGGCCGGATCTTGCGGACAACCAGTTTGGTTTCCGCAAGGGGCGCTCTACGGTGGACGCCGTCATGCGCGTCAGAGCCCTCACGACGGGGGATGCGGTCTCCCGGGGTGGTGTTGTCTTGGCGGTGTCTCTCGACATCGCTAACGCCTTCAACACCATGCCCTGGAGCTGCATTGGGGAGGCACTCCGGTATCATCGGGTGCCGACCTACCTTCGTCGTGTGGTCGGGGACTACCTGTCCGACCGGGCAGTAATCTACCCTAGTCACAGCGGTGAGTGGAACCGGCGAGAGATGTCGTGCGGTGTCCCACAGGGTTCGGTTCTGGGGCCGCCCCTGTGGAACATCGGTTACGACTGGGTGCTGCGAGCCGACCTCCCTAGCGGCGTCAGCGTCATCTGTTACGCTGACGACACGCTGGTGCTGGCACAGGGGGGGTCGTACGCGGAGGCGGCCGACGTTATGACACGCGGGGTTGCGACAGTCGTAGAGAGGATCCGGCAATTGGGTCTCGAGGTGGCACTGCACAAGTCCGAGGCCATGTGTTTTCATGGCCGAGGCAATACGCCACCGTCGGGATCCTTGCTGACGGTAGGAGGGGTTTCCATCGGCGTCGAGTTGACGCTGAAGTACCTAGGGCTCGTCCTCGACAGCCGGTGGAACTTCGTGGAACATTTCCGACGTTTGGCACCCAAACTGGAGCGGGCCGGGGCTGCTTTCAGGCGGCTCCTGCCCAACCTGGGGGGACCAAACGCCTCCTGCCGGAGGCTCTACGCGGGGGTCGTGCGGTCCATGGCCCTCTACGGGGCCCCGGTGTGGGCGCGTTCCTTGCGGCAGCGTGCTGCCAACTATCTGAACGCGCCCCAAAAGGTGATGGCCCTAAGGATGGCCCGAGGGTACCGCACGATCTCGCGCGAAGCGGTGTGTCTCCTTGCCGGATTGCCGCCATGGGATCTGGAGGCGATAGTCCTCGCGCGCCTACATGATTGGCGCGTGGAGGTACTACGCCGGGGGGAAACTCCGCTGACGCGGCAATTTGTCGCGCAGCGGACTGACCTCCGGCGCGATCTCATGGCGTCATGGAGACGACGACTGTCGCAACCCAGTGCAGGGCACGCCACGATAGTGGCGATAAGTCCCCTCTTTGAGGAGTGGCTAGAGAGGCGCCACGGCGTCCTCACCTTCCGCCTGACGCAGGTCCTCACCGGACATGGATGTTTCGGGAGGTTCCTGCACCGAATCGGGCGGGAGGAAACGCCCGGGTGTCACCACTGCGAGGATCGACTGGAGGACACGGTGGAGCACACTGTGCAGGTGTGCCCCGCTTGGGCGGCGCACCGCCATGTCCTCGAAACGGCGATCGGCGGCAACCTCTCGCGTCCGGCCCTGGTCCAAGCCATGGTCCGGAGCGAGACGGAATGGGACGCCGTTGCCTCCTTCTGCGAAGCAGTCATGCTAGCGAAGGAGGTGGCGGAGAGGGAGAGGAGACCCTCTCGTCCCGGCCGCCGTGGTAGACGCCGCGGGCGTCGGGGGACACCACCTGGTGACCTCCGGCCACCGTAGGCGCGGGCCTGTGGACGGCGAGCTATGGGTGGCTCGCCGTCCGTCCGTCTAGTGACGACAGGCCGTGTCGACGGCGCGTTAGTGTTCCACGCGCGCCTCAAAGAGAGTCAGCACACAGAGGGGCCCGAAAGGGCCGACGCCTGCCGGAGTCGCGGGATTATTCGCAAGAGACACCGTGGCTCCGGAACACAAAGGGCAATGAAGGAACATGGATGGGTTTTAGTCAGTAGAAGTCTGACACTCCCTCCCGCTACACCCAGAGCGGGAGGAGTCATTGGATGATTTCCCATCCCTAAAAAAAAAAAAAAAAAAGCACTAACTCACAATAGCTGGACTGCAGACTGCCAAAGCTGAAAATCAGCAATACCTACTTAATTTAATTCTTTGATATAATTATGCTGCTACATATTTAGTTATTTCGTTTTTCTTTTGTTTTGCAGTGGTTAGTGGCGTGTGCTGGTAACCGGCCCCCTGCGTTTGGCGTCGCCAATGGCGGGTGTCCCACATGTCTCCAGCCTATTACGTGTAGTGAAAAAGATAATTAAAATGATTGTATCAAAAATATAGTTTTAAGTATCACCGAGTTTCTAGAAAGAAAGACAATTATCGCAAAACTAATGTGACAAACTGTCAACCGCGCGTCAATTGTTGTGAGTGGCTGAGTTAATTTTCAACAGCCAATCGCATCACTTCACTTTAATTTGTGAGACATCTCTAAAGTTCTTTCCAGAAATCAGGTTGGGTAAGTCAGATCTGTGATATAATAAAGGATTGAAATATTTATAGTGGCTTTTATATTTTAGTTATGATAAATTAGGTACCTACCTTCCTTCTGTTTTTATCCTTCACTTTCACGGCCACCTCTATTTTCATAAAATCCTGGCTAGGTGCCGCAAGCTTACCTACAACACTTGTAAAACGCCAACAAGGCCACAGCGGCACCCATCGCCGAAATTTCAAAACGCCACCAAAAAAATACAACCGAACTGAGAACCTCCTTTTTAGGGTTCCGTAGCCAAATGGCAAAAAACGGAACCCTTACAGATTCGTCATGTCTGTTCGTCCGTATGTCACAGCCATTTTTTTCCGAAACTATATGAACTATGTTGTTGAAACTTGGTAAGTAGATGTATTCTGTGAACCGCATTTAGGGTTTTTACACAAAAATAAAAAAATAAAAAAAATTTTTGGGGGTCCCCATTACTACGTATGAACTGAAACTCAATTTTTTTTTTCATCAACCCCATACGTGTGGGATATCTATGGATTAAAGGTCTTCAAAAATTATACTGAGGTTTCAAAAATAATTTTTTTTCTAAACTGAATAGTTTGCTCAAGAGACACTTCCAAAGTGGTAAAATGTGGTCCCCCCCCTTAACTTCTAAAATAAGAGAATGATAAAACTAAAAAAATATATGATGTACACTTACCATGTAAACTTCCACCGACAATTGGTTTGAACGAGATCTAGTAAGTAGTTTTTTTTAATAAGTACGTCATAAATCGTAAACCGCAACTTTTGCTTATCTTCATATTACCTACAGCAGGTTTGTACGGAACGCTCGGTGCGCGAGTCCAACTCGCACTTGGCGCTGGTTTTGAAGTCTGGCGAAAAATGTGATGTAGGTACCTATAGTGCATTTCTATCTTTACTAATATTATAAAGCAGAAGAGTTTGTTTGTTTGGTTGATAGATAGCCCATTTATCATTTTCAGTGTTAGATAGCCCATTTATCGAGGAAGGCTACAGGTTATAGACAAATAGGAGCGGAGCATTAACGGAAAATGTGACGCAGACGAAGTTGCACGGGTCAGCTAGTATATTTATATTTGTTGACTGATGCAGGTCAGCTCAACAACTAAGAGGTGGTTGGTAGGTACATATATGTTAACTTTCTGCCCGAATCTGATTGCTGCAGGGGCTTTCTTCTTTAACAAGCGTGCGTGACTTCATGGTACGGACGGAACCTATACTTTTAGCCTCGCCATCTCCTTCGTGGCTTGCTGTGCTAGACGGTTACTCTTGGGCTTCGCCAGGGCTCGCGCAACGGGGCTAAAAGGGGCCCCTAAAATTGTGGATGCAGGGTGTAATTGATCAATTAGTAGAGGTAGGTACTTACTACTCTTTTTATTTATCTGCGAGCCACTAAAGGCTCTATTAGAATCATATTTTTTTCAAGGATGGGAAATCATCAAATGACTCCTCCCGCCCTGGGTGAAGCAGAAGGGAATGTCCCGACTCTTACTTACTAAAACCCATCCGTGTTCCACCTAATACCATTTGCGTTCCTGGGCTGCGGTGATTCTTTCGAACAAATTCCGCAACCTTTTTTTTTTTTAATATTGATAGGCGTACGTTTGACCGCCATCTCACCTGATGTTAAGCGATGATGCGGTCTAAGGTGGAGCACGCTTGCCTAGAAGTAACCTATTCACTCTTGACTTAAAGACTCCCAGGTTGTAGCTATCAGGAAACACAGACTCAGGTAGGGAATTCCACTCCTTAGCTGTACGCACAATGAATGTATTCCCAAAACGTTTTGTGCGTATAGGTGGGATGTCCACCATGTACCGGTGGCACATCGCCGTACGTCTTGTGGTCCGATGGTGGAACGGGCTTGGCGGTAAAATGTAACCGATAGAAAACCGACAGGCCAGCAACTCGGCGTCGATGCTCAAGACTTTGGAGCTTCGATTCGACGAGCTTATCATCGCCGATGATCCTCTTGGCTCGTTTATCAATTGACTCGAGGGCATCAAGCTGGTATCTGGCAGATCCGTCCCAAAGATGAGAGCAGTATTCCATACATGATCGAACTTGCGCTTGATACAGTTTAAGAAGCTGTTCCGGCGTGAAGTACCGTCTCATCTTTGCCAGGATCCCCAACTTTCTAGCAGCCACTAGAGCCTTGGCCTCTAAGAAGGGGCCAAAATTGAGGGTAGATGTTAATGTAACACCAAGAAGCTCAAGTCTGTCGGTTATCGGCAGGGTTACACCGCGGAGAGATGGAGCAGGGTCGAATTGACTCCTTTTAGCGGAAAAAAGACACGCTTGGGTCTTCGCAGCATTGAACTTGACCAGATTGGCATCGCCCCATTCGGAGACAGCCTGTAAGGACACGTTCAAGCGCTCAACCATAGCCTCCCGGAGAGACCGGGTCTGTGGCCCACCAGCTCGTGCGTCAGATACGTATCTCTCAGCAACAGTGCTGTCGTCTGCATACCCAAAAGTAACGGGTTTTAGCAGATCATTTATATGCAGCAGGAACAATGTTGCCGAGAGTACTGACCCCTGAGGAACCCCGGCATTAATATCCAGCAGTCCGGACGAGCAGCCATCTATGACCACTCGGATAGACCGATCCCTCAGGAAATCTGCAATCCAGTCACATAATCCGACGGGCAGACCGAAGGAAGGAAGCTTACTAATAAGGCCATCGTGCCAGACCCTGTCGAAGGCCTTCGAGATATCTAGGGAGACCGCAAGTGCTTCCCCTTGCTTCTCAATGGCCTCACTCCAGATGTAAATGGCATACGCTAGAAGATCCCCAGTTGACCGATTTCGGCGAAAGCCGTATTGTCGGTCACTAAGGATATCGTTTACTTCTAGGTATGCAAGGAGCTTGCAATTCAGCACCCGTTCCATACTCTTACAGAGTATGGACGTTGCCGAGATGGGTCTATAATTTGACGGGTCGGCTCGACTACCCTTCTTGGGCACGCCGGGCTGCACGTTAGCTTGCTTCCAAGCCTTCGGCACTTTCCCAGTCTCAAACGAAAGGCGAAATAGGCGTGTCAAGATCGGAGACAACTCAGGCGCACAAGTCTTCAGTACAATTGCTGGAATCCCGTCGGGGCCACTAGCCTTGTTCACGTCTAGGTTACGCAGTACCCTAAGTACGTCCCTCTGATGAATGCTTATGTTCGGCATATATGACCCGCATCCAACAGGAGGAGTAGGGGGCCTCGCGCCACCCGAATCTAGACGTGACGATTCCGCAAACATAGAGGCGAACAAGTTTGCTTTCTCCTCAGCGGAGTGGGCCAGCGACCCGTCGGGTCTCAGCAGTGGTGGCAGTGAGGGGCGGCAGAAGTTCGATTCGACCGACTTAGCCAGGGACCAAAAAGCTTTACTACCCCATACCCGCCGAGTGCCTCTAGGGCTGGGATCGGGTGGGGAGTAGACGGACACAGATTTCACCAGACAGTGGTCGGAACTACCCAGCGGAGCAGAAATCGACACCGAGTAGCGGTCTGGATCCGTAGTCAGCAGAAGGTCCAAGCAATTGGCTGTGTGCGAATCAACGTCCGGCACCCTTGTTGCCCCCTGGACCAGCTGGGTGAGATTTAACGCTAGCGCTAGCTTTCGCGCCTCTCGTCCAGCATGATCTGTGTGCTGGTATGGGAAGAGCCACTCCTGATGGTGGGCATTGAAGTCCCCCAGCAACACCAGTTGAGCAGAAGGGTACCGCTGCTGAGCCACATCCGCCGCCTCACTGAGTTGCTGTATGAGCTCAGTTGTCTCTAGATCACCGCTATGCGGACGGTAGACACAGGCGTAGATAATTTTATCCAGGCCAGTGTCCACTAGAACCCACAGCGTCGAAAACCTGGAGTCTTCGCTAGTCGCGAGACGCCGATAACAGATGTCTGACGTAAACAAGGTAGGTACTGGGTACGACAAGTACGACACGTCTGACGGACATCTGATGTGCGTCTCGGAAAGGAACAGGAGCGCTGGTTTCTCAGTCTCGAGGTGGTGATGGACTGCGGCGAGATTTGAGTGCAGGCCTCGTATATTAGAGAGGTGCACTTTGTGTGAGAGGGAGTGCTTCCGCATAATGCTGAGCGATGACCGTTTTACGTTAAGGTGACGCATATTGTCCCAGTTTTTTTTTTTTTTTGTAATTTTTATTTTAGTAAGTGTTTTATTCCTATGCGTCATGCTTGACGTAAATAAACTATTTTTCTTTCTTTTTTTCTTTTTTTTCTTTCTGTACAGCGTTTTTCTTTCTGTTCCTGTTTATATTTAAGAGTGAAGGAAGGAGAGGAAAAGGAAGTGAAATGAGGTTCCATGCTGCTAACCCACAGGCACGCTCTGACAGGACGGCATCGTTGGGGGACTAGTCTGGAGACTGCGGGGACGCCCGAGCCCCCCCGGGAATGTCCATCGGGCCCTCTCGTCTGGTCGCCAACCAGCACGATGATCATTCCAGGATTTTTCGACAGTTGGCGGGGCAGCTTTTCATGTGTGGCTGGCACACTACTTGGGCCCTCAACTACCTGCGGTCGGCCAGCGGCGCACCGTGCCTCGGATCCCGCTACCCTCCGCGACTAGTCTCCCGATACGCCCATATCAACACGTGCCTGATCGGTCTGCCTGCATTGGAACAACTATTTCGACCCAACTCCTCGTGAATTGGCTACACTGGGCATCGCACCGGAATGCGGCTAGGTCGCTTGGCGGTACGTCTTTGCCCAGTGGGTGGTCACAAGCCATCGGCCGAAACCTACCACCAGTTGATGTCACCTGATTAGCACCACCCGGGGACCACGTGTAGGGACTATTCTTTAAGGGTATTCTCCTACGGACGCGGGTGACTCGGCCCCCAAATCGGCAACTAGTAGAATCATACCTATTAGGATCGTAATATGGTAATATTACGATCCTAATATGATTCTTCTTTCCTAACTTCGCTAGACAAATTGTTGTATGATTAGGTATAATCATACAACAATTAAAATTTGTCTAGCGAAGTTAGGATGAAGCCAGACGAGCGTCATTTTGTGAGTTGTGAGTCGCGTAAAATAAGTTGGCAGAATTCGGTTTCATACGTCCAACTCATTTTCCATCGCCCTTTTTTTATGGATGGGAAAATCATCCAATGATTTTTCCCGCTCTGGGCGGAGCGGTAGGGAGTGTCAGATTCCATCCATGTTCCTTCATTGCTCTTTGTGTTCCGGAGCCGCGGTATCTCTTTCTAGTACATAGTCCCGCAACTCCGGATTTTCCGTTTTCCGTCGCCCTGTGGCATAAACAGGATTTTAGTTTGAAACCGAACGCAGCGTAAATTCCGCCGACTCATTTTACGCGACTCACAACTCAAAAAATTAGGTAGGTACCTACGCTCGTCTGGCCCTGAAGTGGGTGATAGACGGGTAAGCAAATACGCGGACTTATGGCTCTAAACTTAACACTGTCTTAGTTATTTTTTAATATCTACTTAATAATTAGTTCAAAATAAGAGTTTTTTAGTTTGCCATGTTATTACGTCCCAGAATTTGATTCTTATTAGCTACACTTTTGGCTGGCGTAATAATACAGGGTAGGTATTTTTTTTTTCAAAGTCGAACCGGTTTTCAAAATCCCATGATGCAGTTTTAGTTTGCATCAAAACCGGGCTCGAGACTCCTTTCAGTGTTTTTTGATATTCCTCGTAGTTTGGGATTTGACCCTGAAGGCATACATATATTATTATATAGATAGATAGTTCACACTGCCAGCGAGCCGGCTCTTACTAGTTGGTCGCTGCGATAAGAGCTATCTAAGATCGCACTCACTCAGCGACGCACGCTTTATTTTCATCTTTATCGCTGAAGCATTAGGTTCAAGGCTGATTGGGAAAATTTGAGTTTCGGGTAGGTTGAATTGCTGGCTGATTCTGCCCTGCCTTTTTAGACATGCAGGTTTTTTCTTCTAACTGCCACAGGTAAGATTAAATCGGGATGAAGGTGACTGGTACTGATTGCTACTTACGACAATTTAATTAGTGAAACAATATAATTTATGCCTTTACTTTTTAATTAAAAATTACGTAGACATAATATTTTGTGGTTACATAGAATAATTCAGTATAAACAATGTTGAGAAATAATGCTTGCACCAGCTGTTCAAGTTTCTGTGATTGCTGATAAAACATTTTCCTTAAAACAATAATTATCAGTAGTTTGCAGTGACAAAACTGTTGAAACTTTGCGGGCCTACTCCTGCAGTCTCATTAAACAAAAAACAAAAGCAGATACTCAGTACACGAAAAGAGTTCTTTTAAAAATAAGATCTCATTTCACGTGACAATATAAATACAGTCCTTTTGATGGGATTCATAAAAAATAATTCATAACAATTGTTCATCTGCCATGAAAATGCTTGTTCTAAATTGGTTGATTATGGTACTTAAATTGTCACGACAAAACAATCAGTAGACTATTTAATGAGTTATTTCATCACAACGGCACAGTGTCAAAAGTACGAGGCGTGAGGCTGGTGCTAGATCCAGGTGCTTCGCCACTTTGAGGGCCAGTGTCTCGGCCCACATTCTGAAAACAAAAGTAATAATATTATGTCCAATGTTAACCCTTAGCATGCCTGATGTCTGCCAAAGCTTTTATTTAATTAAAATATAATGTTTCTATGCCACTACTCGGTCAGTGGGTCGTCTTAGTAGCTGAGCATTATCATCAAAGCCTTCTGGGCATACTTCAGTCCGGGGTCAGCTGGGATGGTGAAAAATACAAGAAGACCCAAATGCCAGAGTTTAATTCTGAGCTTACACAGGCAGAGGCCTACACCAGATGGGAGTAGATTGCATAGCATGGACTGATTCTTTGAATATTTATGGTCCTTGTCTTGTGCCTTTTGATCTCCTAAGAAGTTTAGTTGAGATATTTTTTGTTTTCATCTAAGTGCAAATAATTTTAAGCTCCATTTCTTAGCTGTAAATGTGTTTAGATACACCAATAACCAAATCTAATATGAGAAATTGTCATTTTAAATTTGGGTCTGATGAATGCCTGGTAAGGCATACTGTGTAACATTTTGGCACCAGACATGCCAACTGTTAACAATGACCATAAAATCTTGTAAGTAGTTAGATTCTCACCTTGACATGAATTTGATTTTTGAGCATTGCAGCACGCAGAATAAGCATAGAAGTTCTTCGCTGGTATTCTTTTCCCATACCCAGACTTCGTTCAAAAGTAGTGCTCCTCTGATCCACATCTTTAGCATATAGTATTTTGTTATGAGAATCAATTCGTGCCTGGATTTGACCATCTAGTATTAACAACATCAATTCATCTTCCAGGGCAGTTACAGTGCGATTAAATGCAGCAGCCATCAGGCGCATGTCAGCTGACAGATAAGGACTAAAGTACTGAATCAAAGCTCTGTTCCTTATTTGCATGTAAAGTGAGTTTAGATGTGGAGCTAAATACATGTCTAACAGTAGATTATCTCTTATTTCATCCAATAGCCTCAGGCAGGAAGCATATTTAGATTCATAGAATTTAAAAATTATGTCACGTAACTGCGGTTCTAATTCTAAAAATAATTTAAAAGAACTGCTAACTATGACTTGCTTTTGTAATTCAGAACGATCAAATGTGGCAAGTGCACAAAGCCCACCATATATGGCAACATTATTGCTGCTAAGAAGCTCTGGGTAGTCACAATGATCAATGCTGGCTGCTAAGAAGTGTTTGGCAGCAGACTTATACTTCTTTGTGGCCAACTCAGCTAGACCAGCAGCACATTTTAATCGTGTCAGTATTGACTGGTTGGAGTCTTTGCCAGGGACTTCATTGAAGTCTGGGGTGCCCTCTGCTTTAGACACATAGTTAAGAACATGAGCCCAGTTCTGCAAATACACTGACACTTTCACAACATTCAGACACATCATTATAATGTGCTTGCCACTTGTACAGTAATCTCTGGCTCTTGAGTAACACTTCAATGCACTTGTTAAATCACCACAATCAAGATAATGATCTCCGAGGTCATCATGACCTCTTCGGATACTCTCCTTTATTGAGTTTGTTTTGTAATTTTTAAGGTCTGTATCTAACTTTTCCAACTTTATAGCAGCCTTCTTGGTTTTTGATTCGATCCATATAGTGTCCAGGACTGGGATATCTTGTGAGCCCATTTGCACTGCAACATCCGGCAAGCCAGCCGATGCTACTGCTTCAGCAAGCTTTTTGTGAAGAGTTTGGTAAAGACTTACATTATACGTTGTCATGACGTAAGAAATAGCCATTTTAAGAGCTTCCAATCGAAGGGAAGGACAATGGTCGGCTACAAACATCAGTCTGTACAGTTTAGCAAAACCAGTATAAGAAGCGGCGTACGTTTCCAGATCTAGAGTAGGATTTTCTACCACATAACATTCTGTTTCATTGTTTTCATTATCTTCAGGTGGAACGTCCACCTGCATAGGTTCAGCTGTGTTCTGAAAATAAAGACATGTCTTGATATTTGTAAGCCGCTTATGTCGAAAATACAAACAAAAAGAATAGGTAATTGGTTTGTAAAGGTTCTTAATTGAGAGAATACATACCATTTCAAACATTTTCTATTGTGTACTTGACTTGTAAAAGAAAATACGCGAATTCCACTGTCAACGCAGAAAACCAACCTAAAACAAAGTGTTTCTTTACCTATATGCTGTTTCAAATTATTTGGATACGATAAAAGACATTATTTGAATTGAACACTCACTCAGTATATGTACACAAGATGATGGTTGTATCAGTAATAATTATTATCAAAATACCTTTATCATTACGTTTCTTCTTGGCAGCGGCATTTTTCTTTTGACGAGGTATATTTTAGTGTTGCCATTATTTACTTCCATAAAATAAAATAAAGTTGGTTTCCATGAATCAAACTCTGTATTGTTGTTTCTAACAAGCGTATGAAATCGACTAAACTGACAGTCTTCAAAGTCTAAGAAATTCATCAAACCAAAGTTATCAAGGACACTAGCACCTGGTATGATAGAAGTTCAATATTAGATAATATGACAAACAAATGTGCATTTGGCTCGTACTTATGACTCGACGACCTTTTTCTCTACGCGTCTTGTTTTTAAGTGCGCGTGCTTGAGGTGACACACGAGCAAAAAGTTCGTCGAGCCATAAGTACACGTACCTACTTGGTCCTACGTCTACCAAACTACTTTAATGTTCAGTGGGATATAATTCAGTACGCGAGCTAAATGCACATTTGTCTAATAATGAACTTTTATTATACCAGATGCTAGTGTCCTCGCGATGTTGTGAGGAAAAAAACTATATAAAGCACAAACAAATGCAAGCCCAGACTCGAATTAGTCGCAGGACAATTCCCGGCCATCGTAGGCGTGGGCCCGCAGCGGGCAAGCGATGGATGGTGCATTTTGTTTATGTCAGTATATTGACAGGGCCTACTAGGACCAGTGCCTGGCAGGGTTGTGGAATTGTTACCGTAGCCGTCTTGGCGAAACACGGGTGGGTTTTGGTCAGTAAAAGTCTATCACTCCCTGTCGTTCTGCCGAGAGCCATTCTGGATTCATTTGATGATTTTCCATAGAAAAAAAAAATGGACAATTGACTCGTGCACCAACCTTATAGCTATAGGTACAAACTTAGTTTGTGTAATAAGGGAATCTAGTTTCAATTTAGTACCTATACTTTACTTACTGAAATATACTAAAACTTTGACAACATGATAAGTAGGTATGGTATGATAGGTAGGTACGGCTGATGGAGTAACTTTGTTTTCCCATGCATCGAAAATCAGAAAAAAATCAGGAAAAACGTAACAGTGACGGGCATAGTGACGGGTCACTGTTACGTTCCGGTCAAATTTTCTGCAAATATTAGTTTGTAGTAATCGCAAATGTGTTTTTTATGTGATAAAACTATTACGATTTACTTACAGACTTTTCTTTTACCTACCGTTGCTGTAAGGTCTTGTTTAGTGCGAAATTTCATGATTTTAGGTTAATCGAAAGTACCCTATAGGTTTTGATTACCTATTACCTACACCTTTTTACTTATAATATCATTGCCTATAGGTAGGTACATGCGATTATCAAATAATGTCACAAAATGTTGCGTTGACTTAGAAGCTTCCTTTTTTCAAAACTCCAAGAGGCCATACGATAACCCTACGTCAAAAATCATCAGCCTATAACAGTACTTACATAGCCACCATTTGGCTAATTGATCTCCTGCAACTCTTATCCAGCTGCTGCCAGCCACCCTGCGAACATCTTCGATCCATCTAGCCTGAGAGCGTCCTACTTTTCATTTACCGATTCGCGGTCTCCACTCAAGAACTCGTCTACCCCAACTTTCATCGGTTCTACGACTAATATGACCGACTCATTGCAACTTCAGCTTGCTTATTCAGTTAGCTATATCGACGATTTTGGTTCTCTGTCGGATCACTCAGTTGCGGAATCGATGACTTAGGTATATCTTAAGGCGAGGTTGCAGTAGTACTGTGTGTTTTGACGAACAACAGCGACTGTCCGGCGAGCGAAATAATGCCTAAATTTTGATTGTTTTTTCTTCTTGGCGAAAACTGATAAAGAAATTATACAATATGGTTTCAACATTTACTTCAAAATAAAAAGCTCTATCTATTGATATAACTTTTATATATATTCGTGATGAAATCTCTTAGCAGTACACGTTTAAAATTGTAATTTAGTGTCATGTTTGATTAAAAAAAGTATCGAGCCAATCATTCTAAATCGCGTTTCTATCTTTACGATTTACTCGAGGGTATGTTAATTAAATTTTTATGTAATGATTTTTATTTATTAAAAAACTCATAATTAATAAGATTTTCAGACGTTCAAAAATCTTAAAAAGTACTGCAACCCCGCCTTAAGTAGGTATAGCCCGTTCCATAACGCTCCGCGTTCCGCTGAGCGATCTTGAATAATAATACCCTATGTACCTATTTGATGTCAATTTCAGACCGCGAGACAGACAACGAAGTGATCTTATAAGGGTTCTATTTTTTCCTTTTGAGGTAGGTAGGTACCTACCGAACTCTAAAAAGGCTCGAGCTGGTGTGTTGACCTTGACTTTTAACTTGTGTTCTACATGCAGATGTCTACCAGTGGTAGGTATTGTAGCTGTAGCTCCCTAGCTCTTCCAAACTAGGACTAAATAAACACTAATCCTATTGCTGGCTTGGTACGCTGAAGGAAACTGTACCTAGGTACTCTATAGGTAGGATTCAGACTCAAACTCGCCTAAAAGAAAGCAGCGTCCGTTTATATTGTTAAACCATCTGAAATACCTGTTTGGGTCTACGCGATATTCGTTACCCAGAGCGGTAGTGATAATGTGTCACTCGATATCACGCGGTATCCCGCCGAGTATCTATCTTGTTTAGAGCTTAGGTTTGTACAGTAGATTTACCGCATAGGTACCCACTCGGCTATCGCTACCGCCACATACCGCTGTAGGTAACGAATATCGCGAGATGTCCTCCATCCTTTACCTACGACCGATTGTGATAGCTTGAGCGTATTTAATGAACATTATGGTTACCTACTTATTTAGGAACTACACAATAGTATAACAATACAATTAAAAACCAGCCAAGTACGAGTCGGACTCTCAGATGAAGGGTTCCGTACCATAAACTGAAAAAAATCTTGTATGGGAGTCCCCTTTAAATTAATTTAATTTAATTTTTTATTATTTGTTGTAATAGCAGCAATACAATTTTTACAACATACTCTGTGATCAACTTGTTACTTTACGTTTCTTGAGATACAGCCTGCTGACAGACAGATAGATGGACGGACGGATGGACAGCGGAGGCTTATTAATTGGGTTCCGTTGGTTACCCTTTGTTGTATGCTTTTCTATTGTAACTTCGTTACGTTTGGCTCCCGACTCCAAGGAAGTAACAGCTTTTGTTTAAATCCGCTAGTGTTTTCTGTTCTATCGCACACGTTAACACGTAGGCACATGTAATCTGGCTGTTTGTTATGTGACTATATATGTTTGTAAACGCACCCACGATACAGGACAATGCCAGACTAGCAGCAGCGGCCTTTACCATAACGAGGCCTCAGGTGTTAGGTCTTGTTTTAAAAAAAAATTAATAATATAATCATCATTTGTCTAAGCTTTCTCCTCAGCAGAGTGGGCCAGCGACCCCTCGGGTCTCAGCAGTGGTGGTGAGGTAGGGTAGTGAGGGGCGGCAAAATTTCGATTCGACCGACTTAGTCAGAGACCAAAAAGCCTTACTACCTGCTGGGTATGAGGCAAGTTTGTTCCCATCAACACCACCTTCTTGCAAGCCTTAGCAGCCCTGTTGAAGGCCCTCTTCTTCTGGCTCACGTCATTTGCTTTGCGCGTACGAGCGTCGGTCCATGCTAGGTACGCCGCTTGTTTAATCGCATCAGCGCGATTGCACTCGGCACCAAACGATGGACGAGGGTCGCCAGACATAGTTACGACGTTACGACAGACATTTTTCGTTTAAAATCTTCCTACAGACGCAGGTATCCGACCCTCCAATTTTACATTTAGATAAACTGTCTCATTCGCACCCCTAAGTTCACGTTATGCTTCTTCCTCGCACTCCCATAGCATCTTTCCCCTCACCTGTCAAGGACTTATGCTAGCCAGAACCGCCTGTCATTGTACCTATCTTCTTAAAATCGCTTAGAGAAACACATACTTATGTATATAAATTTCAAGTTTACCGAATAAAGTTTATTTTTAACCGACTTCCCAAAAAGGAGGAGGTTATCAATTCGGTTGTGTTTTTTTTATGTTTTGTACCTCATAACTCCGACAATTATGAACCGATTTGAAAAATTCTTGTTTTATCTGAAAGGATATACTTGCAGACTGGTCCCATTTAAATTTTATCAAAATCGGTTATGAACTTTGGATTTTAAATCGAAATAGCTGCAATTCGTCTACTTGGATGATAGTTTTATGTCATCCAAGTAATCGAAATTGCGTATTTTGCTTTTCTGCGATTTTGCATTGGTGTTGTTAGGTGTGGGGTACCACTAAAAAGTGAAAAATAAAAAAAAAATACAACCGACTTCCAAAACAAAAAACTACAAAGTAAAAAATAACTTTAATTTCGTAAGTCGGTGTCAAAATACTAATAAACTAACAAAAACACCGGCTTCTGAAATTAAAGTTATTTTTTACTGTGTAGTGTTTTTTTTTTGGAAGTCGGTTGTGTACCTACCTTCTTAAAATCGCTTAGAGAAACACATAGGTACTTAAGTATATAAATTTCAAGTTTACAGATAAAAGTTTATTTTTATTCATATACTACACACCTTTCGGTCCACCTGTTAAGCACTTGTGCTGATTCTAAAACCCTGCCAATATTTTTTTTAACTTCTCAATGAACAAACAAAATCATATAAAAATTGCAAGCTTAGGTACAGGAGCAAGTTTTTTTTTTGGTTTTTATTTACACTTTCAAGGGTATAGGGTTGGTCACGTGCAGGGCTGATGCGCGCCAGGCGATGGTTACCGTACTTAGCATGCTGTGACTCATCACTATACAATTTTCTAGCCTTACAGACACACCGTTATTCGGAGGGTTCAGTAGCTCTGTGTCCATTATTTTTGGCCACTGCGCCAATGAGCCATTGACTCTGATGTGGGCGTGCCTGCCCCACTGTTTGGGAGCCCATATTCTAGTAGGATAGGTTTTACCCACACTTTTAGGATAACTAGAGTCTTCATCAGCCCAATTACCCATATTGTATGATGAATAACCAGTCGATGAACCATGATAAATGTCGTCATAATGTAAAACTGATAAGATATATATACTTAATTGATAATAGGTACCTACTTATTTATTTATTATGTGATGAACAATTTCTTCGGAAGATTGTAAGTAAGAGTTTGAGATCTAAGAAAAGTTCAACTATAGTTACACAGCCGAGATTCTATTTGCCTGGACAACTGCTCCAGGATTGAAGTAGGTACCTACCTAATTTTCAGAGGTTATTTTTTAGTTTCCTTATTCCATACCTATTAAGGCTTGACCGCACTGGGCGACGCTTCGCGGCAGCGGAGCGACGCGACACGTAACAACACTATTAGGTACGAGTATACCGCACTTGAACTGCAGTGCTGCGACAGTTTGCAGCAAATTTAGTCGGTCAGTCGTTTGGCAATTTCTTCTTACCAAACACGTTCTAACTTGAATAAAGTGAAGTGTCGCGTCGCTTCGTTTGCTATATCGCACTAACGGCAGCGGTACTACGCGACGCGACACGATGCATGCACGGTGATGAATTGGTCAACTTTGATGCATGTGTCGCGGCGCGTAGTTACGCTGCTGCGAAGTGCGTTAAACCTAGGGCTGCCATCTCGAAAGTCTGTCAACCAGGACAAGAAACGTGAAAACCCCGGATTTTGGATCTTACTACCCGGACGTTTCAAGAGATTTTATTTTTTCTAAGTTTCTAAGAGCGTTCCCACACGCACGACGCCGCCAACCGTGGCGGCAGCCGCGTGCGGCGCCGCACGCGGCTGCGCGCGCGATTTTTTTTTCAAAGGAAATTTTGTTCGCGTGGAGAGGCGGTTCGTGTGCGTTTCATTAATTTCCTTTGAAAAAAAACCGCGCGCGTAGCCGCGTGCGGCGCCGCACGCAGCTGCCGCCTCGGTTGGTGGCGTCGTGTAGGAACGCTATAAGTGGAAAAAAATATAGTTTTAATGGTTTTAAATATTTATTTATTATTTTTTATCATTTTAAACTAAATTACGTCTAAAAAGGAAACAAAACAAAATATTCTTAAAGTTTTAAGGAACTTACATTTCTCGTTTCTTTAAATAAAAGAAAATTAGAATCTCTTAACAAAAAATATATATCTCTACTCTTTTAATAAAACAAAATTTTCTCAAAAAACTTTGAAAGGAACTATTATCAGTCTTACATGTTTAATGTCTGTAAACATAACAAAAAAATTACTCTTTAAAGGCCGGCGCCCACTGACGGCACGGCACGGCAGAGCGTGCTGCAGGACGCCGCGGCACGCCGTCGCATGCCACGGCGTCCTGCTGAAAGCCCAGTCACTCTGGCATCGATCAGTTTTGCTTCATGCGGATTCGAAGTTCCAGTTGCAACCTTATTTCACTAGCTTAGCAATCATAATTTCTCGACACAAAGTGGCCTATTCGTCTCGCGGGATGCTTCGGCATGCTTCGGCATGCCGCGGCATGCCAAAACATCCCGCGGCGCGTCGCGGCATGCCGCAGCATCGTGGTATTAATTAAAGTAACATGAATTCTAAACTCATTGAAATAAGATTCAAATTAGCTTGATTAGTTATAAAATCCTTTGCCGTGCCACGCCGTGCCGTGCCGGCAGTGGGCGCCGGCCTTATCTTAACGAAAAAATCTTTTTAAACTTTTCAGTACTATCACAATTTTTACTTAGTTAAATAAAAAAAATTGTACTTATAACAAAACGAAAACAATTCTAAAAAACTATTACAAGTCCTACATTTTTAAAGTCTGTTTTATTTCTCAGGTTTTTTGTATTTATCAGCCTTGCCAATAGCTTTTAAAGTTTCTTCCTTGCTTAACAGAAATTTATAAAAATCAACACAATTATAATCTTTAAAATTATATTTTATTTTTATCACTGCTGAGACTGTTTCTGTTTTAAATGAATTTCTTTCTTTTGTCCATTGCTGTGTGATAAGAGAGAATATTCTTTCGATATTGGCGTTGTGTGCAGGAATACAAAAAAAATACTGTGCAATTTTTAATAATTCTGAATATAAATGAGCATTCGGTGTTCGAAAAAATTGTAACCAAAGTTGATTTGCATTTAAAAGTTTATCTTGCTGGCTTAGATTTTGACTGAAAGATTTTAAATTCACCATTCTCATCACTCACTCATCTATTAATTTTGTGTCGTCAATTTCTATGTTCTTGTCTTTTAAAAAAGCAATAGTGTCTTCAATAGCAGTCCATTGAGTATTCTCGTTTATATTTGGTAAAAACATCCAATCAAATGTATCGAATTGTTTTAAAGGCTCTATCCATTTTTCAATGTACGTTTTTATTTCGTTATAGAAATTTAGAGAACATTCTTTAAACTCTTTTTTTGTGTTTTCACCTTCTTTATTCAAAGTGCTTTGAATACTCAACGGCAAGAAACTTTCTCTAATTCGGTCATCTAAGCTTTTTGTGATGGATGTAAGTATGTTTCTTGTTTCAAGGACAGAATTATCAGGTTTTTCCAGTTTCTCTATTTTTGAGTGAGTGATGTGCATAATAGAGTGTATAAGAAACAAATACGCCTCCGAGAGAGGATTTTCAAAAAACTGTTTAATTAACACAGGTGGCCTTTCAAGACTTTCAAAATAATCCTTTAGTGGACGGTAGAGCTTCAGAAGTCGTTCGATAGCTGGAAACAAACTTAACCATCGTGTCTTAGAATGATAGAGAAGCTGTTTGTATTCGACATCAGCTGTTTCACAGAAGTCTTTAAGGGATTCAGTTCGTACTGTGTAAGTAGCAAAAAAATTATAATTTTTTAAGACGATAGATTCAGCGTCGACTGGTAGCAAGTCGCATCCGTGGTGCACTGCGTTGTTAATAACGTGTGCAGAGCAACCCACGCCAACTATGTTGGGGTTCAGACTTTGTTTGAGTTTATTGAAAACATTGTTGATTCCTCGTCGTTCTATTCCACCGAAGTTTGTGTTGCAGTTGTCTCCACTAAACGCAATACACTTCGACAAGAGATCGTGCTGCCGAAGTTGTTTTATAATCAGTTCAGTAATTGTGTCGGATGTCTCATTTTCCGTGTTTTCTATTTCGAGAAGTTTTGTAGTGATTCCGGTTTTTATTACATCAAAATATTGAATGACTAAAGGAAACAGTTTCGTGCATCCATGATTACTGGCATCAGTAGCCATGCTGATATATGGTACATTTTGTAAATCATTTTTAAGTTCGGCAACAGACAAAGGGCCTAGCACTCCAGTTGCTATTGCAGTTGCCTTTGTTCGATTACATGAAACCTTTTTTTGCGGTATCTGAACCCGAAAATATTTCACGGTTGAGAGTACAAGTGCAATCCAAAGAATTGAAAGACATATGATAGCTTACTGTATGATAGACGAGTGCGCCTTCAGCTGCTCGAATAAGGAGGTCTTCCGAACTTGATCTTACAAAATATGTAGCTATATTTGAAGAACTGGCTTGATTTTTCAAATTTGTTTTGTGTTTCTGTGTACTCAAATGTTCATTTATGTCTGTAACTCCCTTATTCGCAATCGAAATATTTGTCGAACAAATGGTACAAAAAGCCTCCCAGTCATATTTTCCTTTTTTAACATAGGAAACTTATTTTGCAAGTCGCTGTTGAATAAGCATTTACGTTTAGGCATTTTGTTGTGGTATCTGATCTGAAAAGGATAAAAAAAGTCCAAGTAAAAACGTGTAAGTATTACAATTCGTAAATATAGATCGATTCCTGGCATGAGAGCATTTAAATAAACAGGATCACTGTTGAACAGCACTAAAATACATATTCTTGTACAAAATATAATACCTAATCTCATGTTTTGTAGAATAATAAATAACACTTACCTTGCATTGTTGTGGTATCTGATCTGAAAAGGATAAAAAAAGTCCAAGTAAAAACGTGTAAGTATTACAATTCGTAAATATAGATCGATTCCTGGCATGAGAGCATTTAAATAAACAGGATCACTGTTGAACAGCACTAAAATACATATTCTTGTACAAAATATAATACCTAATCTCATGTTTTGTAGAATAATAAATAACACTTACCTTGCATTGCAAGAATACGTGTCGTCCGTTCCGTCACCTCGCCAGTTGTCACGCACACGCACGTCTGCACTTGTAACCGACTAACCGCCTACTACGCAACTGCGCTGCGGCGAGCGAGAGAGAAGAGTCGGATGTACGCACGGCGCGGGGTGCGGGGCGAGCCGCGTCACGTGTCACGCCAAGCGCCGCGCGTTTCGAGTCGTGCGGACTCGTGCGCGACCGTTGATTATTTGAAAAGCGTTTGAAAAGTGTAAAACCCGGACTACAAATAAAACCCCGCCCGGACGCTCCCCGGACGCCTTCTAAACTAGGACAAATCCGGGGAAACCCGGACGGATGGCAGCCCTAGTTAAACCTCATACAATTTCTTATAAAGAATATTTGGTCGTTGCGTGTCGCGTCGCTCCACTGCCGTGAAACGTCGCCCAGTGCGGTCAAGCCTTTAGTATAATCTAGCTAACCTTCTTTTGTTCAGTAGGTAGGCAGAATGGAACTGCGCATGCGTTAAACTGTAAAATGTCGATTTTGACTTGGACTTGTAGAATCGTCAACAAACCAGCACAGTCACTTCGGTTCCTATATAAACAAAATAATGTACGAGTACATTAATGGCATATTTGCAAAACTTACAAATTTGTTCATTAAAATGATCTTTAAACTCTTGTCTCGTTATTTGTACATAAAAAGAGCACTACGGAAACTGATAAAAGGTAAGTGCTTCAAGCTTCATTTAGACGATGCTGTAAATTAATCTTCTACTAATTATAATAATTATGCTGCAGTGTGAATGTGTTTCTAGCTTCTGCATCAGTGCATATATATTGTAACAATATATCTTCAGTGTAAGCCAGTTAATTTGCATCGTAACAGCATTGTAAAGGGCCTTATGTAATAAGTATCTAGGCATACTTGTTATGTAGATATGTAGATACTTAAACAATGCAGCCGGTCGATTCTGTTGGCATCTCACCGTGTTCACTCAGGTGGAGTGAACGACAAGTGAGCTGTTATTCCATGTTTTTTGTATGGTTCGACAGCTCCTTTCGTGATTTCCACTTCACCCACGCCTTCACTTCGATCGACTGGCTGTATGGTCAATGTTCATCTAAGTCGCAAGAACTTGTAACAATTGTAGCTGCTTAGGTTTTAGTGTGGTCTCGCTCGTTGGTACTCTCTCTCTGGGGTCTGAAACAGGTAGTTTCAGGTAGTACTTCAAACTATCAGTCTATTAAATAACTTACATCTCACCTTTTTAGGGTTACGTACCACCAAAGGAAAAACGGAAACCTTATAGGATCACTTTGTTATCCGTCCGTCCGTCCGACCGTCTGTCCATCAAGACCCTTATCTCGGGAACGAGAGGAGGTATCTAGTTGAAATTAAAACCCTCTAATCAGATCTACAGTTCCTTGAAGCTGTAAAACAAACAAAGTATAAGTTGACGAAAACAATTATACGGCTGTTTATGTTTGTGGAATCAAAATTTATTTTCCGTTGACCTAGAATTATAAAATTTGGCAAGTAATACCATCTAACACTACAAGTACAGTAAAAAGTGAAAACTATATATTTTCAAATCATAAAAATATAATCTTTATTTAAAGTAATAGATATTTATTTGTCTACCTTGTACGGAACCCTCGGTCGACGACTCCGACTCGCACTTGTCCGGCTTTTCCAATGATTTTCCATATCTTATCGAACGGAAAAAATCACCTACATTTTGAAAGAAGCGGGCGAGGGCGTTATGGAGCCAAGAGTGCAATGAAAAAATGCTCGTCGCGTATTTAACAAAGTTTTTCAACGTGCTAAAAAATATTAAGCTAAGGGGTGGGTTTTAGAAAAGTAAACACTAAAGTACTTAACATTTTATTTTGCTCAACGTTTAACAAGAACAACGAAAAACTGAAGTACTTCAGGAAGTATAACTGAAGATTCAACTTACCTAATAGTTATACGCGCTAATGCTGGGGCTCGAGACTGCTATTACAATAGTGTCAGAATGGTCGATCACTGATTTCAAAATGGTTGATTTTGACAAGTTTGGTAATCTACTAACATAATGGCATCATAATGGCGTCATTATGACATTCCAATGATCAACCACTGACACGCCATTGAAAGAAAGCCATATGAATGGTAATCTCGTACATAATGACAGATTTAGTATTTACGAACTTCTCACTACTTCAGATTGCTTATAACACTAATAAATAATATGTAAAACTAAATATAAATAAAATCTGGCATGAATAAATGCTTAAATTTAGCTCGGTTTTATAATAATGGCAATACGGCATTCCTACCGCAATTCTATTACGAGACCACTGACGTGCCAGTGACCGGCCACTGACGTGCCAGTGACCGTGCCATTATGAATTTTGCAGATTACGAACTTTTAGCAAAATGACAATGGCATGACAATGGGATCGTGTCGGAATGACATAAAAATAGCAGACTCGAGCCCCTGATCGCAATGCTCAATATAGGTATAGTTACAGAGTGAATCTTTAAAGTGCGGTGCGCCTTCACGGCCAAATCCGAAACTATGAAGAATATCGAAAAACACTGAAAGGAGTCTCGAACCCGATTTTGATGAAATATAAAACTGAATAAATTTTTGAAAAATCCTTGTTCCTACCCAGGAATCGAACCAGTAGATTTTGAAAAAAAAAGCATTCTGTATACACCATCTGAAAGTATAGCTTAAAATGATCATATTTTGGGAAGTTATAACACATGGCAAACTAAAGGAAAGTTCTCATTTTTAACAAATTAGTTTTAACATTTCTGACTTTCGGGCTCGAGATTCCTTACAGTGTTTTCCGATATTCCTCATAATTTCGTATTTGGCCATGAAGGCACAGTGTATATAATTCCTAGTTATAATTGCATCATATTTTTTTATTATTTTTAGAGTCGGATAACTAATGATTTTGTGTTTTGAGATAAGGGCCAGGTTTACACGTAGGTACTTAGGATAAGAATCATTTAACTGCTAATTTACTAAATATCTGATAATGATAATCGGTTTATATCAGTGGATTTATTAACCTACACTGGATTCCAGTACTCGTTTAAAATAAAACAACTTTAAATGAACTTAATTTGTTATTGTTTTGAGTGGGACGTAGGTCACTCTTTAGTTATCTTTGTCATTTTATAATGTGGGATTTACAAACAACAAAGTTTGGCAGACTGTCGGAGAAAATTATATTTAGACCGCTTTGTACAACCAATGCGCGCGCGCAGTCGTAGTGTCGTACAAAACATCGTAGTCTGCGTACTTAACGATGGTGTTAACATTATTTTGTTGAGGTTAGTGGTTGTTTACAACTGAACAGAATATTATAATTTATGCACATATTAATATAGAAATCAAAGCTATTTTCGAAAATAAGTCGATAGAGCGGCAAAATCAAAGTACCTAGATTTGTTTGATAGTTGTAATCAGATCGATTGTTAGGCAGTGACTGAACAATCACGGTTATTATTCATTGATAAGTGATACGAGTGAATTCGCATAAATTTTAGGTGGATGAGTGCAGTAGACAGTTGGTGCTTGACGCTGATGATGAAGGGAGCCCTGCTGTTGACGGTCGTGTATTTGTTGCGCTGCGAAGGTGCGGTGGTGGTGCGGTCGGAGGAGCACCCTGTGGTCAACGACCGCCCCATCATCGGGGTGCTGTCGCAAGAACAGTCCTTCTACCTGCATACCAAGTACCCCGAGGAGAACTACACCAGCTATATCGCGGCCTCTTACGTCAAAGATGTGGAGGCATCCGGGGCTCGGGTCGTGCCTATTCTGTAAGTAATAAAAAAGTAGATATTATATTAATGAAGATACCCATAGCTACGAGAAACCTGTATATAGGTAGCTTCATTCATCTAGGTAAAAACAAGTTTAAATGTTTATGATCTTGAATTGTTCCGTTCACTTAAATATGCAAATAATGTTACAGAATTGGAAAAGACCGCAGCTACTATGAGGAACTTCTGAGAAAATTAAACGGGTATGTAACCCCTTTCATTTTTATAACCGAAATTCGGAGAGTAAATGAATTTATGGAAACACTAGTTGACCGGGCAAACGTTGTTTTGCCATCTTCTTCTTCTTATCGTGCGGGCAGTAAGGTCTTACGACCCCACACATCCTAGTGTCACAGTTTCTAAACCGCCTCAAGGTCCTCTGACATCGGGCCTGTGGACGGCGAGCTATGGGTGGCTCGCCGTCCGTCCGTCTAGTGACGACAGGCCGTGTCGACGGCGCGTTAGTGTTCCACGCGCGCCTCAAAGAGAGTCAGCACACAGAGGGGCCCGAAAGGGCCGACGCCTGCCGGAGTCGCGGGATTATTCGCAAGAGACACCGTGGCTCTGGAACACAAAGGGCAATGAAGGAACATGGATGGGGTTTAGTCAGTAGAAGTCTGACACTCCCTCCCGCTACACCCAGAGCGGGAGGAGTTATTGAACGATTTCCCATCCCTAAAAAAAAATAGGGCCTCTGACATGGTTATTCTCAGACCTACCGAATCTATACGAAAAATAAAAACATAAAAATCGGTCCAGCCATTTCGGAGGAGTTTAAAAACACACATGGTGACACGAGATTTTTATAATTATATCTTCTATAATATAAAAATGACTCGCTGAATGTGTTGCTAAGCGCAAATCTCGAGAACAGCTGAACCGATTTCGCTAATTCTTTTCTTGTTGTGTTTGTTATTACTTATCAGGAAAAGGTTTTTATGTAAAAAAAAGTTGCAAACGGGAGCGAAGCCGCGGGAGACAGCTAGTTATAGATAATTATAAACTTCAAACAATTACTGCATCAAAGGTATTGCAATTTTTTTCAATCAGGCTCTGGCCAGAATGAAGAGTGAAGATTAGGGTTCGTCCCCAATTAAATTCATAATCGGTAAGTATAACTACGCCTATTTTGGACAAAACGACTTACCTACTTCGACGCGATTTTATCAGAATCACTATGTCAATTCGGATCCGGGCGACTTTTACCGGATCTGTTAGATAGTCTAACTCTACATAAAATCCGCAGCTATGCAGTATGTTGTAAAAATCCTGACCTAGAGGGCCTGATGGCCAGAAAGGCCCTCTAGGCCTGGGATCTGTGTGAGTAGCTTTTTAAAGCTGCTCCCAGTATTTAAAAATTCTAATCCATTTTCCTGTTGTCTATTCCAGAGTGCTGATCCCCGGCGGAGCTACTTACTTCAACCAGTCGAACGGCTACGCCGACGCCGGCCAGCACATCTACGAGATAGCTCAGCAGATGAACGACGCCGGCGACTACTTCCCTATCTTCGGCACCTGCCTTGGCTTCGAGTTGCTGATCATCTTGGCTTCAGGCCGCGGGTACCCAGAGAACAGGATCCGTTGCTATTCCTACTCTAATATTCCGCTTGATTTTACTGAAGGTGAGATTGGAATAATTTTCTTCTTTACCTTCTTCTTGTAACACAAATAACTCAATAAAAAATCTTCCATTTGAACTGTGAAAGTAGAGTTACGAAACATAGTTTTGACTTGTGGTTTGGACGGGCAGATAGACATCTATCTATCTTATATATAAAAATGAATTGCTGTTCGTTAGTCTCGCTAAAACTCGAGAACAGTTGGGCCGATTTCGGTAATTCTTTTTTTGTTTAGTTCGCCACAATGGAAGGTAAAAGCAAAAAAAAATGGGTAGTTGACGGGAGCGAAGCCGCGGGGGACAACTAGTAGGTAGGAAATAGAAATTATCTACTACTGTCTATCTGTCTGTCCGTATGTTATTAGTATGTATGTTAAATTTCGCAAGGTTGGCTGCGAAAAATTCCCTATCGCTTTCGACTGTTAATATTTTATTAGTTTTTATATAAAAACGTTGCCCCATATTAGAAATTTCTCCTGTATCGTGGGTGCGTTTACAAACATATACACAAACAGCCAGACCCGGAACAAATTTCTGTAGGCCATACAAATATTTGTTCCGTGCGGGAATCGAAACCGCGTCACGCAGCGCAGTAGTCGATCGCTCAACCACGGCGCCAACCGTGTCGTCAAAAATATACCTCAAAGACTTACGGCATTGCCTCATTATATGGCAATGCTACTATTAAAGCTAGTCGGAATAAATTGATTTTTTATGGAATTACTTCCAGATTTCCATTCTAGCAAGATGTTCAAAGAGGCACCAGAAGACGTATTAGACCTGTTGGAAAATGAAGATGTCACAGTGAATGCCCATCAGTTCTGTATTGTAGACGAGGTATGTTCCGTTCTTTCGTTGATGGTTCATTGCTGAACTCTGGACATGTATCTCCTACACTCACTATTCTGAGGCAGAGAGATACGCTGAACAGTGAACACAACACTATTAAGTAGCCGTTAATGTGACGAATGACGTTCTGTCTGCACAATATGAATGTCACACAAGTAGATAATTATGAGACACAGAGATGAGGTATACCTTAAAGGCGAAATTTTCCTCTTGAAGTGTCAGTTTACTGGGTCATCTCCCGATTTCGGCAGAAAAACTCACGCACGAACGAAGGCGAATTTGTTGGAGTGTTGCTTCCGCAGACGCAATGGGCTTGTGTCCTGAAAAAATCAAATTAGTCCGTCAGTTAGATTTTCAAAAAATATTTGAACCGTGTTTTTTTTTTGTTACGGGTACCAAAATTGACGAAGTTACGACGCTTTTAAAATTCTCAATACGTCACACCTTCGCATAATTTTTACTGAGTCGTGACGTCACGAGCCCCCACTCTCGAGTTTTGATGCGTTTTATATTTGTCAATATTCATTGATTTACAAAAACAAAAAATATGTGTCCAATATTTTTCAATACTCTAACTGACGGACTAAATAGTTTTGCTATTTGTGGATGATGGAATCTAGCCTATTGCCGTCTTCGCTTGCAATCGAATTGTCGTTCAATACCGAACTTGATCTTTCGATTTTGGCTGTCTGCAGTAATAGCTGTGTGTCGTATATCAAATGCTCGGCTTGAGCTCTAGGTACTTTTAGGATAAGTGATGCAGCATAATTATGAAGAACTGATATAAACACTATTGATCTTACTGGAATTGTGTTCAGTTAGTAGCTCAGTTCAAATTGTACTTTGGTAACTCTAACATCGTTCACAGTAATTAGATAATGTTTCTTAGAAAGTATTATTGCGACTAGAAAGCTCCCTACATAACCGAACTATTGGTTTGTTAGCTGTATGGTCCATGAAGTTATAGAATAGTAAGGATACGTAGAGAGGCATTGCCACAGGTATGAGAGTCGAGAGCTCCCATTTTTGTGGTCCTATTTTTGTCACTCTATAATTTAATAATTTTAACACAATGTTACTTTTCAGAACCTTATATCTCACAATTTGACGCACGACTGGCGCGTGACTTCTTATTCTAATGACGACAATGGAGTGAAGTTCATAGCGACGGTGGAACATACCAGGTAATTATTACCAAAAATTAACTTATTCGTCGGGTTTGGGAAATATAGGTATCAATAGTCTAACCTTTGTTTTAGATTTTTTTAAATGAGTCTATTCCCTACAGGGCCCTAGAGCTATGTCTCTATCATAATTAATTAAAACCGATTCAACGAAAGTTTAACAAAAAAACAAACTCAGTTTCACATTTCTAATATTAAATTAGGTTTAGGATAGGATGCTGTCGTTGCGGCGATTCTTGAGTGAGACCTTTGTGTAGTAATGGACGTGCCTCGGTTTATTTTTATGATGTTTCTAAAATTATCTGCTGAATGTTAATACACTTAAAATATGGATGGGTGAGGAGTACAGTAAAACAAAAGAAACGATGAGGTCTATGAATGGGGTGATTGTTGAGATGACGAACAATAATCCTGCCGAACCAATCTCGGTTACCAACCTCAACGGAGATTAGGCAATTACGTGCACATTCTGTTCCTTACTCTCATATATCGATAGGAGACAATCCGGGACGATCGTACAACGTGTATTTCGAGGCACGGTGTTATCACACCACCGACTTCCGAATTCCGAGCTGCTATTGAGAAACGATGATCAATAGAGACGTATAGGAGAAGAAGAAGAGCTGCGCCAACCTCGAATGTGTCGGGAGTTAGTAAGGAAGATGATTACAATGACTTGCCAATTAGCATCATCTGCCTAGGGCCTAGCCTTTCCCAACAATATTTAGGTCGGCTCCTAGCCAAACCGGATTCAGCTGAATATCAATATTTTACGTGGAGCGGCTACCTACCAGACCTCCACAACCCATTAACTTGGTAACACGGTACTTCTTGGCAAAACTGTTGTCAGATTTTCTGGCCGAGACACGGAGGAATGACTTGATAATCAAACCACATTAATGTGTTCCCAGGTATCCATTCTACGGCGTCCAGTTCCATCCAGAGAAGAGTTCTTTCGAATGGAAGTTGTCTAAGAAGTACCCACATTCCATAAACGCGGTCAAGTCGAACCGCTACTTTATGGATTTCTTCGTGAAAGAGTGCAGGAAAAATCTCCATTCCTTCGCAAATCAGGCGGAAGAAAACCAGTACGTGATATATAACTACGAACCTCACTTTACAGGCGTGTTGGGAAGCGCGTACCATCAATGTTACTTCTTCGAACCTAGAGGCACCGTAAGCAGTACTAAATGAATGTTATTCAAAGTTAAATGAAAACGGCGGTTAATACTTATCTGATAATGTATTCAAATAGCAATATTTATTGACTAAGTAAATAAATGTTTTTAGTGTTCGGATATTGGTTTGTTTAACTGTTTCATCTTCATCTGCCTAGCCTTTTCCCAAACAATATTGGGGTAGGCCTCCAGTCAAACCGGATTCAGCTGAATACCCATATTTTACGTGAAGCTGCTGCCTACCAGACTTCCACAACCCATTAACTATGGGTAACACGGTAGGTAATCCTTGGCAAGATTGATGACAGATTTTCTCGTTATCCGTAACGACAGCCAAAATCTACAAATGACAGCAGGGACCAACGGCTTAACGTGATTTCCGAGGCACGGAGGAGTCTGAGTATGTTAAGATGTCACCCATCAACAGACCAACCTCGGTAAGCGTAGCTTAACCCTGAAGATCGTACTTTGCAGCTGTTATAATTAGCCACGAGCTTATAATAAGCACGAACTCAGGTTTGTTTAACTGTTTCATTTTTATTATGTCTTTGACATAAATCGTCAGTTATTCAAATGTCTTAAAATCGACCTTCATTATATAGGTTTATGTTTTTTTACATCAACCTGATCAATTCCTGGATAGGAACCACGATTTTAAAATATACACTCATGCAGTTTTACTTTTCATCAAAAACGGGCTCGAGCCTCCTTTCAGTGTTTATGGCACCTTGTAAATGAACTACGATGTATGTAACAATGCGGCTTAAGATCTACTAGATGTGCACGCGACTTCGTTCGCGTGGACGTCGGAAAATGATGTGCTGTGATGCATATACAAAATCTACGTTCAGTTACGTATCCTCATCTCTCTCTGCAGGGCACTGTATCTTACCTACCGGTTGAAATGGCGAAGTAATCTCCTGGTACTGTAAACCTATCTTGAATCAAAATCAACAAAACGACAATATTGCTGATTGTAGACCACTGATTAAATTAATTTGTTTTATGATTTTATAATATTAAAAAGTAGTACTGGGTTCATAGAATCGATCTACTATAGAGGAGCTCGTGGCTAAATAAAACCAGCCGCACGGGTCGATCTTCAAGGTAAAGCACCGCTTGGTCTGTGGATGGGTGACCATCTTAACATACCGAGTTTCCTTCGTGTCTCGGAAAGCACGTTAAGCCTTTTGCAGTCGTTGCGGATAGTCAAAAGCCGGTAGGTAAAATCTGACGGCAGACTTGCCAAGAAGTACCTTGTTAACCAGTCAATGTGTTGTGAAGGTCTGGTAGGCAGCCGCTCCACGTAAAACACCCGTATTCAGCTGAATCCGGTTTGTCTGGAAGCCGAGCCAATATAGTTAGGAAAAGGCTAGGTAGATGATAATGATAGAATAGATTCATTATTTATTTATTTATTTATTATATACTTTATTGTACACCTCATAACAAGTACAGGAAAAATGTTTATAAAAACAAGTGTACAATGGGCGGCGGTCTTATCGCACAGGGCAATCTCTTACAGACAACCTTAGGATGGATTGAACGAAAGAATAATACATTTTTAGCATTTTTTTGTGTTGACTGACAACTGTCGAGTGTAAAGTTCAAACCCGACATTTGTTAGCACAGAACACAATAACCTAGCAGGTTGTCAGTCGACAAAAAAAATCCTGATATTTCACATTAAGAGTGTGTATTCCGTCCACTAACGCCGCCAATCGTTTTTTATTAATTGTGGTAAATTTAAGACACGTAGATAAAAAACCGCTCTGTAGTGCACTAAAGAAATGTATCTATTATTTTTTGACAGCTATTTTTAATACATAACTCATGGCTAAATAGCCAAAACGGCAATTATTGCTAAAAGTGGCCACTTTTAGCAAAAATATCGACTTTGGCAACTATTTATGTTCTAAAGTACAAAACATAACTCTCAAAACATAATAAATACATTTCTTTTCATCAAAACGATTGGCGGCGCTAGTGGACGGAATACACGCTCTTAAGAGCGGATTTCACCAATTAGATTGATCGCGATCAAGCTGCATTCAAGAGTATCAGTGCTGACTGGCAGCCCGTAAACGTGGTTCACTTTCTTTTTTACTTTTATAGGCACGCGTTTGACCACTATCTCACCTGATGGTAAGCGATGATACGGTCTAAGATGGAGCACGCTTGCCTAGAAGTAACCTTTTTACTCTTGACTTAAGACTCCCAGGTTGTAGCTATCAGGAAACACAGTCTCACGGCCGGGAATTCCAGTCCTTTGTTGTACTATGAATGTGTTACCAAAACCATTTGTGCGTGTGGGTGGGATGTCCACCATGTACCGGTGGCGCATCGCGGTTCGTCTTGTGGTTCGATAGTGGAATTAAAATATGCAATTCCGTCGCACATTCCCCAAAATGCAACCGGTAGAAAACCGACAGGCTAGCAACTCGGCGTCGATGCTCAAGACTTTGGAGTTTCGACTCGATGAGCCTATCATTGCCTATGATCCTCTTGGCTCGTTTCTCAATTGACACAAGGGTATCAAGGGTATTTGGCAGATCCGTCCCAAAGATGAGAGCAGTACTCCATACATGATCGAACTTTCGCTTGATACTGTTTAAGCAGCTGTTCCGGCGTGAAGTACCGTCTCACTTTTACTAGGATCCCCAAATTTTTTGAAGCCACTTGAGCTTTTGCCTCTATGAAAGGGCCGAAATTGAAGGTAGATGTTAAAGTAATCCCAAGAAGCTCAAGTTGGTCGGTGATTGGCACGGCTACACCTCAGAAAGATTGAAAGAGTGGAATTGGCTCCTTTTGGCGGAAAAAAGACACGCTTGGGTCTTAGCAGCGTTGAACTTGACCAGATTGGCATCGCCCCATTCAGAAACAGCCTGTAAGGACCCGTTCAAGCGCTCAACCATAGCCTCCCGGAGAGACCGGATTTGCGACCCACTAGCTCGTGCGTCGGACACGTATCTCTCAGCAACAGTGCTGTCGGCTGCATACCCAAAGGTACCGGGTTTAAGCAGATCGTTAACATGCAGCAAGAATAGTGTTGCCGAAAGTACTGATCCTTGAGGAACCCCGGCATTAATAACCAGCAGTCCAGACGAGCAGCCATCAATGACCACTCGGATGGACCGATCGACCGAAAATCTGCAATCCGGCGGGCAGACCGAAAGAAGGAAGCTAACTTATAAGGCTATCGTGCCAGACCCCGTCGAAGGCCTTCGAGATGTCAAGGGAGACAGCAAGTGCTTTCCCATGCTTCTTTATGGTCTCACTCCAGATGTGAATGGCATACGCTAGAAGACTCCCAGTTGACCGATTTCGGAAGCCGTATTGTCGGTCACTAAGGATATTGTTCGCTTCTAGGTATGCCAGGAGCTTACGACTCAGCACCCGCCTTCGGTTTCCCAGTTTCAAACAAAAGGCGAAATAGGCATGTCAAGATCGGAGACAACTCAGACGCACAAGTCTTTAGAACAATTGCCGGTATTCCGTCAGGGCCACTAGCCTTGTTCACGTCTAGGTTATGAAGTATCCTACGGACGTCCTTTTGATGAATGCAAATGTTCGACATAGTCGACTCGCATCCATCAGGAGAAGCGGGGGGCCACGCGTCACCAGGATCCAGACGTGAAGATTCTGCAAACAAAGAAGCAAACAAGTTCGCTTTCTCCTCATCCGAATGGGCCAGCGACCCTTCGAGTCTCAGCCGCGCGTAGCGAGGGGTGGCAGAAGTTCGATTCGACCGACTTAGCCAGAGACCAAAAAGCCTTACTACCTGCTGGGTATGAGGCAAGTTTGTTCCCTATTCGACTAATGTGGTCAAACCGAGCCCTCCGCAACGCCTTCTTGCAGGACTTAGCAGCCCTGTTGAAGGCTCTCTTCTACTGACTCACGTCATTTGCTTTGTGCGTTTGAACGTCGACCCATGCTAGGTACGCCGCATGTTTAATCGCATTCAGCGCGATTGCACTCGCTAAACCGTGGACGAGTCTCGCCAGACATTTTTACGTCAGGGAATGGAATGTAATACCATCCCCCTCCGCAACACATCCGACACAGCGTCCGCGTACGTCAAAGCGTCAGTCGAAGAAAGCAAGAAAGTTGCCAAGGATAAAATGCGAAGAAAGATCGCATGCCATCCCAATCTGCTGACCTGTATCGCCATACACGACGAGTGCCCCTCGGGCTAGGATCGGGCGGGGAGTAAACGGATACAGACTTCACCAGACAGTGGTTAGAACTACCTAGCGGTGAAGAAATCGACACTGACTATCGGTCTGGACACACAGAACCCATAGCGTTGAGAACCTGGAATCCTCAAGATTGCAGAGACCGATAGTAGATATCGTCCCGGGCGTACAAACATACGCCCGTGCGTGGTTAAAATGGTGCTCAAGGGTAAACCCTGGGTACGACAGGTACGACACGTCTGACGAACATCCGATCTGCGTCTCGGAAAGGATCAAGAGCGCTGGTTTCTCAGTCTCCAGGTGGTGATGGACTGCGGCGATATTTGAGTGCAGACCTCGAATATTGCCGAGGTGCACTTTGTGAGAGCGGGAGTGCTGCCGCTGTATAGCGTTTCTTTTCTTTCTGTTCCTTTTCATGGGTTCGCTCAATGAAGGAAGGAGAGGAGAAGGGATGACGCGGGTGACTCGGCCCTCAAAGGCCCAGACATATTATGCTGATGTTGTTCTGTTTCGGATTGATGAAATCCGCCCTAAGTTTTTAAGGTTTGGTAAGGAACCTTACAGGTCAGAGCCAGGGTGGGGCAAGCGCACCTCCCTGCCCCACCGTGGCTACGCCCATGCTCAAAAATACATTGTTTTGGTGTCTTTTCACACAATTGTTACTACAACTTTTCTCAGTAGATGGCATTGCAAGTACCTGGATTCTCAATGAAAACAACCTATTTTACCGCTCGGTAAAGTTTCTTCCTAAAATTTAATTAATGTTTTTTTTTCTTTTTTATGTTGTGTGACGATTTTGATGAAATAAACGCTAAATGTTACTCCGGTTATCACTTAATCTTTTTAAGTACCTACATTTTGAATCCAATCCGTGGTTAATGCGTGATGCTCCGCCAAATTAACAGACAAACAGACAAAAATTTCAAAAATTGCATTTTTGTGTTATATGTTTTTTTTTTCTGACATTTCTATGTATTTTTTATGCGAAAATATTCAATGTACAGACACGGCAACTCTACGATTTTATTATAATTATATATAGATAAAGAAGATAGAAGAAGATCTTAGTACTTATATTCGACGACAGGAAGGATTGACGAGATGTCCTATTTCGGTGCTCTCAAGCCAGTCAGCTATCACCTTCAAGAGGCCTCTGTCACGCAATCTGGCGAGCTGAGGCGTACTTTTCTTCCGCTATTGACTCGGGATTTTACGAACATCTTTGATGCACTGCAGTAACGCGGCAGCCGCATCAGCGTCCTGAATGCGTTATTATATTGCACGCGCAGCGCACTGGCGACAACACGTTTGGTACAGGCCCATAGGGCGCTGGAGCACAGAGATGTGCCCTATGCTTTTGAATAGCGTGTGTTTGACCGCTTCTGTACATCGGGCGAACCTTTGACATCAGCATCATCTTTAAAGTTGTCAGCAATTAAATGTCCCAAGTATTTAAACTGATGTACCCGACGAATCGGGACATCGTAATTTTGTTGGTGGCACATTTACTGGACATTTCTTGCCAACAACCTTATAAACTATGAGTTCGGACTTATCCGCATTATATAGCAACCCATGGCTAGCAGCATAGTTCTCACAGATTTTGACAACTTTTCTGAGTGCCCTGATCGAGGGAGCCAACAGCACCCTACCATCCGCGTAGCTGATGTTGTTAAAACACACCCCATCCACAAAACAGCCCACATGCGCACTGCTGAGTTCCTCCATTAATGCATTCACATACAAGTTACAATATTTGGGGAGGTTAACTCCCCCTGCTTCACGCCGCACTCCAACCTGTGTGGCAGAGAATAGCCACCTAAAAACGTCAGTTTGGTGGCCGTACGTAAGGTACTGGACCTTAAAACGTTCAGTAGGTCATTAGGAATACCTGTTCTTTGAGTTATCCCAGAGAATGTCATATGAGACCAGGTCGAATGCCTTGGCTCTCCAAGGCATTCACTTAATTCACACATTCATTCAATCCAGGGACGCCGTATAAACTGGTATATCTATGTTGTACTTGATAATGTGCTTAAGGCACGCAATTGCACTTTTGGGTGGATAATCAATCCAGGTCGGAAACTAAATTGCGCATCATGCAAAGATAAATATTTCTCTAATTGCACGTTAAGCACACTGTCAAGCACCTTAGCGACGATCGTTGCCAGAGAAATAGGTCTGTAATTCGACCGATCTGATGTGTCCTGTTATATTTTTATTACTGGCATGACCACCGTCCTTATCATACTGCCAGGCAAGTGAGAGAGTGCGATACAAAGATTTAACAGTAAAGCTAATACTCTGGACAAGTGGCAACCCGTATGCTGCTGGTGATCGATCTGAGTCCGTCGGGACCTGGGGATTTCCCTCTTTTCATATTTTTAAGAGCTATCTTAACGTCTTTAGCTGATAGTGATGAGAGTGGATATGGGTCATGTTTGGGTCTCAGCATCAATCACCCGCTGCGCTGGTCCCAACGATGATCGAACCCTGAAGTGGTGTATTGAGCACCTCGGCCATTAGTTGCGGTTCAGTAACGATATCAACTCTCACGAGAAGGCCCTGGGCCGCGGTCATCTTATTGGTACACTTCCATAAATTACGAAAATCGGCATTTGCGTGATTTGAGGCCAAAATGTACATTTTAATGGCCTCTTGGTGATTCTGAAACCACTTCAACTTCTCTTTAAAAACTTTTTGCGCTTCTACCATATCATCGTTCATAGTAACTGATGACGGCCGGCCATGCCAGTCCTAGATAGTGAACTCTTCGGACGTGCCTGTACCAACCCGCTACACACTTACAATACCTAGGCTTTTTCCGGTGTGTGGAACAAGCAGCCAACCCTAAACAGTGTACTATGTAGACATATTACACAGTTTAGGGTAATTATCAACAGCTGAGCAGCAGGCTAACATAGCTGTACAGTAGTACAGCTCATCATTTATCACCCTATGGCTGGTGTCAGTGCAGAGCTTCCCACTATAAACGTTTTATTTCTGCCGCGTTTGAAATAGAACTCTGTGATACTGTGGCAGAAGTGACATATATTTTTAATGACACCTACTTCCAAAAATGGAAAGGTGTCGTGGAGAGAGTTCATTTGGGCTTTCAATTACTTTATGCAATGACTAGCTTCTGCCAGCGGCCTCGCCCGCGTGATCCCTAGGGAACATATTCCTGGGATGAAAAGTAGCTCATGTGCTATTCCAGACTATAATCTGTCCTTGTTCTAAATTTCATTAAGATCCGTTAAGCCGTTCTGGCGTGATTGAGTAACAAACAACCAAACTTTCACATTTATAATATTACTCGTTTGGTGTAAAGCGAAATTATAACCATCTTCCCCTCGATATTATATTAAAGGATATTGCAAACTGTCGTAAGCCGTTTTACGGAGCTACTCGCTAGCCTCTAGGTGCCAAGCAAGCCGCCTGCCTGTGCGTTCACGACCTTATACAAAAATGATCCTTATAGCATGATTCAGTATTCACGCGCGATGGCTTATTATTATTAGCGTATTTCATGTATAACTTTGGTGTTTTTGTACCGATTTCTATGATTGTTTTTTATGAAATAATTAATAATGTTAACTTTTTTAATTAGGGATGACTGAGAGTGTTATAAACGTAAGAGTAGACAAAATAAATATAATCAGAAAGCTTCGAACTGCTAAGCTATCGGGAGTTACACATGTTATTGTGCGTCAATCATAAAAGATAGACATATACTGTCGTGGGATATTTTTTATATAATTTTAAGGAAAACATTTCCGTCATACATGATTTCTGTGTAGTTTTAGCCATTAAGGTTGCACACGCGACGGAAGCTTAAAAAATGGAGTAACTTCTCCCGTTTTCCCAACATTTCCCTTCACTGCTCTGCTCCTATTGATTGTAGCGTGATGAAAAGTATACTATAACCAGCTCAGGAGTATGAAAAATAATTGTACCAAGTTTCGTTAAAATCCGTCGAGAAGTTTTTGTTTCTATAACGGTTATACAGACAGACAGACCGACAGACTGACAGACAAAAATTTTACTAATTGCATTTTTGGCATCAGTATCGATCCCTAATCACCCCCTGATAGTTATTTTGGAAATATGTTTCATGTACAGAATTGACCTCTCTACAGATTTATTATAAGTATATAGAAGATAGAAGATACTATCAGTACGTTTTCATTTTAATTTTAAAAAGTAATGCTGTCTGAGATTTTGTAGTGATCAGTCAGAGATGCCAAAACTTAAACATTGGCATTAAATTGAGCATTTTAATCCTTTGGCATTGGACAATGTCTATATTTTTTGTTTCAAAAATACTCCGAGATTGTGTTTCATTACAGCCAATGTCGGAGCGGACGTCCTATCGTCCTATCTGTAGAGTAGTTCTGAATTTATTTAGGGTGCTACTCACGATTGTTAGGTACCATACAATGCTTCTATACGTAGCTTATACAACGTAGGGACAGCCCGTAAGGTAAATCTACTTCAACCAATCAAAATTCCTATCCATAGAATACACTAAGATTCCACTAAAGTGTAAGGATTTCATTCATATTCTTGATTTTACCTTTTTATGTTATTGTTCTTCAGATCAAGTTCAAACCGTGTTACAAAAGCTAGCGATCATTTGAGAGCCTCTTCGTGACAACAGTCCGAGGCAGAGATACCAAGGGGGTATTACGCAGGTATGGACTACAGTCATTTGTTAAATTATAGGTCAGTCCACCCTAAATTGGGGCGATATGAGGAGGCCACAAATAGCCAACGCGTCGCTTGTTTGTGAGGGCACATCACAGGCTTGTTTGGAGCGACGTGACCAGCGGGGCGTCAATGTTATTGAGAGATCCAATCTGCTAAAATAAACCTAATAAACGAATACCGTTTGTTTGTAGAAACGTTACATAATGAACAGTAATGAGTTACCTTTTTATGTGACATAAAAGGAATAACTGGAGGTAATAATGATGCTTCCACGAATAGGTTCGTACGTACAAAGGAAGCGGAGAAAGATAAATATAGTAATGATATCATCAAACCCGCATCGTTAGCTAATAACAGTATTATGGACCCAAATAATAAGCAAGGGGATGTGAACTTGGTAGATTTTGTCCGTCTAGTTCAAGATCAGTGAACTCATTAGGGTAACTTTGCAAATGCTGTGATTCTGAAGATATTTTCAAAATTAAAGATTAACTTTTCTAACAGACAACAACCGTGTCATTCTTACTTTCTGTGTTAAATCAAAAACAACGCAGGATAGAAGCTTAAAGGTGGCCTGGATTTAACACGCTAGGCCTAGCGTGGCCACCTTTATACGTGAGTGATGATGACCTTTTAGATGTTATTAAATTGCCCGAAAAAACCATCCCTGAACTCTGAGATATATTTTCTTGTCTATTTATTTGTTTTTAAACCTTGCCGTCCAAGTGGATACATTTTTAGGGAGGGTTTTCCCATACAAGTCGGATTTCCTTACTGCCTTTGTTAATTGATTTTGCAAAAAATCGTTTGAGGCGTTTCTATCTCTTCCCTCAAACCTTTCACACAAATTTTAATCTCTGTGGAATGTTTCTTTTCTAAAACCCGATAAACATGTTATTTACTATTTTATTAAGATTATGATAGCCGAGTATCAACTTATTCGACTACGCGTTTAGATTCTTCCTCGCAGACTATAACATCCACTAAAATCAAATCGGGATGTTTTAATAAAAAATAAGCTTTCTCATACAAATAGAAAAAAAATACCTATAGAATCAACATTTCAAAGATACGTAGTACTTGCTACCTACTCGTAAATTCACGAAAGCATTTAATTCGCCAACGTAGGCCAGTCTACATAAATAAATAATACAAAATGGAAAACGATTGTGAAAAAGATTTCAGGAAACGATCACTGGTCAATTAGGGTCATTAATATCGAAAAAATAGTATGAAAGAAGGCAATATTTCAGGGCGGTATCTTGGGGCGCAGTGTCCATAGCCTCCGGTCAATGGCACGCAAATTCAGCTTCCTACATCCTCGTTGGACGAAGGTTCAATTTGTTCATACGTGACGGCGAGTGTTTTCATTCCTGCGAAACAGTCAATGAACTCTAGATTTTGTGTAGATACTAGCAGTTGCCCGTTATTTCGTCCGGGTAGATGTCGGTTATCGAGGTAGAAGATTCAACCTCCGATTTCCCCCTCTTACCTAATGTTGAAATTTCCAAAAATCTTTCCTTGGCCAAGGAAAATTTATTTCATGCTAGGTATATAACATAAACCCAGCTTTGTAGTTTAGACTACAAAGCTGGGTTTCACAGACTATCAACGCATAGCCAAATAGCAAGTTAGCTTGCTATTTGGCTATGCGTTGATAGTCTGTCAGAACAAACGATCATTATAGGTATAAATTATGAAATTATCACTGCTATGCTGATTGCTCAATAAGTAGTTCTTGACTTCTGATAAGCTCTGCCAAAAAACTTACAATATTCTAAACATTTTTCTTCTGAAAACCTATAATTGTTTACAAAAATTTCTACCTACTGAAAATAACTCTTTACCAATAAGTTAACACCTCTGTGAGATACTTACAGCTAGGTTTAAGTAAATATTTCCTCCTCATGATCCATAAAAACTTCTCGAGGCGACAAGTCATCGCCCGGCTGGCCTTGACTTTCATAGACATTATTAACGGTTACTAGCTTACACAGTACACCTCCCCTTATTGAACTGAACCCACTGAGAATAAATAAACGCGATACTCGTGTTCCACATGTTGATTTTCTCACACAGTCAATAAAAAGATTCTGTCTGCCTGATGTTCAACCGTACCGTAACCGTACTCGTAAAGTAGGCTTTTTGAAACGCAAGTTGAAAAGTGGTAATTTTGTTAGAACCAGTTGAATCGGTTGCGCTGATAGATGCTAGGTAAATTAAGCGATTCTATTGGTTCTTAATAAGCACATCCCTCGCTACAATCGCTCATAAGTGATTTGTAATTCCAATGTGGCTAAGCAATGCTCATTGAGTGTTTTTGTTATCAATCTAACTGCTACACAAGCGGCTTGCGAGGTTCGAGAGGTGGAGAGCACTTTTTTAATGGACATTGTAATATGGTGATAATGATTGCGAATTCTCTAAGTGTCATTGGTGTAAATAAGCCAAAACTACTTAGTAGTATTCTTTCTAAAAAGTTTGATCAACATCAATTTGCGGTATAACACTGAAGACATTGCACCTATCAGTAGCACTCTGTGCAATGCATAGATGACGCGTTGTCTGGTGTTGTCATTCCCTTGTCCCAAGAACGTATTTGTTAGCATGACGGTTAAAAGATAAAAGGAAAAAATCATAATGCACCACCATAATTTTTCCTTTTATCTTTCAACCGTCATAGTATTTGACCTTTCCTCTTTTCTTAAAAAAAAACTTTAAGAAAACGACTAACACAAGGGGTCAGTATCTGTCTCTAAGTTTCATCAACCCCTTTGATGCGTGAAAATCCCCTACGGAACATAATGTGATATTTCGAGAGCTTGTTTGGTAGTTTTCCATGAAAGCTCAAAATAAAGTGCGTCAACTATCACTGCGTGACGTGCTGAAGGAATACATTTACATTTAAACACGTCATTATGTACGAGTCACATTAGTTAGGCGCTTGGCGGCTGACGACATCCGAATGTGTCGTTAATCAGACAAACTTGCTCAGATATGTATGCCACATAGTAAACAGCGTTGGGACCACGCTGGACTAGACCACGTTGTTACAGCAAAGTGCGGTGTATGTAATTGGCGTGGCATTTCATGCGGTGCAGTCTTCGTGATGGTCACTCTACTACATAATTAAAACACATCAATTATAGACAATATATAAAGTCAATTGAATCTTCGATCACTTCTAACCCTAAGCTCTTTTGGTCATTTCTAAAGCAGAAACGTAATGGCGATGTTAAAGGTAGAAATGGAGCAGATAATTGCAACATATTTGCCTCATGTTTTTCATCCGTATATAACCCTAATAATGGCAACAGTGTCGACGATGAGACTGATTACGGGACTTCGCAATGTCAGCAAACTTATTGTTTGACCCAAGTGACACTAACCACGGATTCTGTAATAAAAGATTTAAAGAGACTTGACCCTAATAAAGGGCCAGGGCCTGATGGACTGCTTTCCATGCTTTGTAATAAAATGTTGTGACCTTTTGGGGGAACCTCTTTCTATGATTTATAATAAATCATTAAGCACAAGTTGTTTTCCGAAGACTTGGAAAAAAGCACGAGTAGTACCGATTTTTAAGTCTGGGGACAAGTCTGCCGCGAATAACTACAGACCAGTATCTATTTTGTCAATCTTTGGCAAGGTGTTCGAGGCTTTGGTATACCCTACACTTTCGTGGCATGTAAAACAATCATTGATGCCTGAACAACACGGATTCATGAAGGGCCGTTCTACTACTGCAACCAATCTCGCGTGCTTTATATCGGATTTAGTCGACGCCGTTGACCGTGGATCACCTGTAGATGTAATATACACTGATTTTAGTAAGGCGTTTGACAGGGTGGATCACATAATGTTAGTAAATAAATTACACAAAATGGGAATTACAGGAAGCTTACTGCAGTGGTGTCAGTCTTACCTTGTTAGACGCGTATCTGAGGTTGTAGTCAACGGTTACTTGTCGAATCTGTTTAAGACACCATCAGTCGTGCCCCAAGGCTCCCATCTTGGCCCGTTATTTTTTAATATATTTATAAACGACGTGGCGTCTTGTTTTATACACTCAAAGATATATTTATTCGCGGACGATCTAAAAATTATAAAACGAATAGAGCCAATCAGGATCCATATAAACTCCAAGAAGACTTAGACCATTTTCGCAGTGGTGCTTGGACAATAACATGTCACTTAATGCTGAAAAATGCAATCACGTACATTTCTCTAGGAAAAATGGGCCGTATTTTCGTAATTACAAAATTAATGATGAAATTATTTTCGAAAAAGAATTAATTCGGGATTTGGGGTTCTAGATCGACAATAAACTTCGGTTTAATATTCATGTGGATAAAATTGCCACTAAAGGGTTTAAGATGTTGGGTTTCGTTTTGCGGAACTGTAAAGATTTTAAACGCGTCTCAAATAAAATTGCTATCTTTAACTGAATAGTCAGGTCAGGCTTAGAATATTGCAGCATAGTTTGGTATCCATTCTACGAAATACATAAACGTCGTTTAGAAGCAGTGCAGAAAAGATTTCTTTGGCACTTGTCATATCACTTCAATATGGCAAGAAATTTAACTAGGTACAGCTCGCGCTTGAATCATTTCAAACTTATGAGTCTGGAAAATCGCCGTACGATCCACGATCACCTGTTCTATACAAAATAATTCACACTTACATTGATTGTCCGCGGTTACTGAGCCAGATAAATTTAAATGTGCCTTACAAGCTGGCTCGTAAGTCTAGATATCGGTTGTTTTGCGCTAAGAGCTTTAAAACCAATCTGGGTTATTTTTCCACCGTTAACAGAGTGTAAGGGCAGTTTGGTCGCCTGTCATGTTTACCTAGTCTTGATATCGATATGTCTTACTCTATACATAAAGTCAAGTCTGTCTTGCAAAGGCATTTTCAGACTGTTATCGAAAATTCGTAAGACGTCAGGACACGTGACCTGATCGAAAATTCGTAAGACGGATGATTCAAAAGTGCACAACGTTAATGTTCATGTTTTCAATTCTGCCGGCACTCCCGGAGTGCAACCCGTTATTTTTTAATTGTATTTTTCATCAACTGAAAGATTCAAAAAATTATTGTATTTTTTGCCTTTTTTGTATTTTTTTGCTTTTTTACTGTTATAACGTCGAACTAAGTTTATTGTTTTGGTTAATCAAACCTATCTAAATAAGTCAAATCAATTTTGTAACAACCTTCGATTTCCTAATACTGTGTTCAATGCATGCCGTGGCAGCCTATAATTAAGGCTACACTACCGAATGTACATATAATTCATCACGGGTACTTCATCATGTATTTTGGTGCATGCTTTGTTGGTTGTCCTTAAATAAATAAATTCGAGTCATTTGAATGTTGTTTTCTAGTAAATAAGGATTGACATTCACCATCACGTGTCGTGAAGCACGGCGATTGCGAGAACAACTCGCAGCAGACGCAAGAAAACTTTTACGTTGTCTAACGAATCTTTGTCAATGAGCGCTCTTGTCCTCCATTGAACAAAATAGGTAAATGAGGTTGATTATTTAGTTGTTGGGTTGGTAATGGTTTAGATGCATTTCTAATTCAGTTGCACACCGTTGGAACATATGCCAATCAACCTCAAAATATAAAAAAAAAAACTGCTCAAATGGGAGTGGATTCTCGCGCAAAATATTCCGAACAAATCATGTTTTTTTGAACATGTTAGTCACTTTGAAACCATATACTTCTTATGGTTTTGTTGTAATCTGTAAGCAAGAACTTATCTGTTTTTCAAAATAATTAAGCTAAATCTTATTTCTAGGAGATAACAAGGGTGAATGGTCAATTTCTAAATATAATTATTATGTGTTCTTTAATAACTTCAGAACTGAATATTTTATATACTCCTGGGGTAAGAATTAAGTGTCCTATTTTCTAATTCAGAAAAAGTTTCATCAAAATATGTTCAACCGTTAAGACGTGATGGGGTAACGAACAAACAAATTCATTATCGCAATTGTAATCTTACTGGATAATACGAAACCCTTAGAATGAGCCCTTTCATATTTTGATATGTCACACGGCACAATTGTAGAAACTTTTTGCCTCCCAAAAGTGATCCCATAATTCAATATTTCTTTATTTACGTTACACGTTCGTATTTGGGTCACAGAAGTTCATATTAAGCATGATAAAAATTGTTTGAAACTTTCATGGTCACTAATGAATAGTTAATATCGGGATTGCTACCATGTACCTTTTTATTTGCGTGTTTCCGATATTTCAGCACTGTTGCAAGCGCTATGATCACGGAGTAGCAATCCCGATATTAACTGTTCTTATCTATCTATACTATATATATTATATATTTATAATATTATAAAGCAGAAGAGTTTGTTTGTTTGTTTGGTTGAACGCGCTAATCAGGAACTGCTGGTCCGTATATATCATCACGCTAAGACCAATAGGAGCGGAGCAGTAATGAAAAATGTAACGCAGACGACGTTGCACGGGTCAGCTAGTGTATGATATGTACTTATACCCAACTGATTCGGCCACCGGTACCTATAAACACACACATCACAATCTCTTCTTCTACCCATCCTTGATTATGCAGCTGTCAGCTATCTTGACCTCACTGAAGTGCAACTTGATAAACTTGAGCGCCTTCAAAATTTTTGCATAAGGTTCATATTTGGTTTGCGCAAATATGACCACGTTTCCGAATTCCGTGTTAAGCTCAAGTGGTTGCCAATTCGCCTTCGCCGGAATGCTCATATTCTTTCCCTCTTGTATAATGTGCTCTTTTCCCCTTCCACTCCTCTTTATCTAAAGAAACGATTCCAGTTTCTTTGCGACTCTCACACGAGATTACTTAGGTCATCAGATAACTTGAAACTAAAAATGCCAATGCATTCCACTACCTTTTTAGACAATTCTTTTACAGTCCAAGCCGCTCGTCTATGGAATGCATTGCCTGTTTCGATTAAACGCGCCCAATCGCTGCCTGTCTTTAAAAAGCTTGTTAAGGAACACTACTTGTCACTGTGATTCCTTTCCATCTGTAATTTCAATATTGTTAACATTTTCTTACTTTATAATAAATATGTATGTATTTATGTATCTATTATAGTAGTCATATTGTAATGCTGTATTTCTGTTTGTTTTGTTTTTCTATGTAACTTCATATTTGCACCAAGTGCAACCCCATTTCGTGTCCAGGCTATCACTTTCCATTCCAGGTTGCCTGGAAGAGATCGCGGAATGCGATAAGGCCGCCAATCGTATGTCTTTAGTTTAAGATTTTCTGTACGTTTTTTAAATTTGGTGTACAATAAAGTATATATAAATATATAAATAAATATAAAGCTGCAGAATCAAGAAATATATAACGTACACATAAACTAGGTACGTGATTACATACGAAGTCAATGACACTGTGTGCCTATATAGCTCTAGCATATATGCCACTTTAGCCAAGTGAAGGTTTTGTGAGCGACTGTCACTTCGATAAAGATGTTCAAAAGGATGATTGATGCGCGCTAGTGTACAAACTTGTGGCAGCAATACGCTCTTTACAAGCTTTTATTTTGTGATGGCATATAAAAGAAAACTTTGGTATAATAAATCTTTCTAGCTGTCTCACATTTTGTGTCGGTCATTTGTAAAATATGCTGTAAGTATCAACGACGCTAAGTTTCTATTTAAATGTGCTAAAGAATATGGGTCCCCCTATTGACCGTTATTTATAATAATGAACGAGCAAAGGGATAGGTAATTAGTTATAATAAAAACCGGCCAAGTGCGAGTCGAACTCTCACACGGAGGGTTCCGTACCACAAAACGAAATAGACACGTTTCTTATGTGGGCGGCCCCTTTAATTAGGGTTCCGTACCAAAATGTTAAAAAGGAACACTAAGGTTGCGTTTCCACCAGAGATGTGCGAGAATGCGTAGCGAGGGATGTGTTTGTTAAAGACCAATAGAATCGCGTCATTTATACCTAGCCTCGCTTAAATATTACAATAGGTATTCAGCTGAATCCGGTTAAATCGGAACTTTGTTGTTTTGTATGAATAAATTGAATATTTTCAATTCTGCACTTAGTAATGGATAAGTATGGATATTTTATTATATCTATGGTTATTACCAACGTAGGTACGTGTACTTTCATTTTATATGTGTATTTAATTTTGTATCGCTATTCAAGAAGTTCAAAAACTTAGGTAAGTATATTGCGAGTTCCGAGTTCTAATTTAGCAATATTGTTCCTCCTACTCACTGAAACTCAAGGCAGAAACGAAAGGACGTCGTTCTGCGTCATAATAAGGCGCTTACAAAGTTTTTACCCAGATATGAGAACCAATCTCGCAAACATACCACGCACGATTAGTCCGACCAACTTTGTATCATGTTTCACGATTTGTTGTGGGTTCCTGTATTTTGTGTACTTCTGTAGGAAAGTCAATGACCCCTGATAGTCTCTGTAGGTTAAAAGGATTTGCCGGAAATCTTGCCGGTGACAAGACAAATAGTTTTTCATGTTCTCAGAAAATAATTAGGTGTTTAGAGCTTTGATGTTTGAATTACAGAAGAAGGGTTTTGGAATTTTGTTTTCCTGTTCTAGGTATATAGGTATTATGATGGTTAAAAGCTCCCGCAGGTAGGACCGAAACGACAATGGATTAAGCCTTTTAATATAAATAGTTTTATCATAATTAATTTGTTGTTGCGGCTTGGAAAACTTTTTAATAATCACCTGAAAACTGTAAACTATTCTTTTTCCACCTAGGGAGATATCCAACAGTGCAACGGATGGGATTTTCCACAACATCATTTGAAATTTTCAAACTTTACATAGTTTGCGGTCTGAAACCAGGTATGAAAAATCACCGCAGCTATGTGAGCTAAGCTTAAAACTAACTTGATGTTACGTTTTGGTATGCTGCAAGAGACTCGCACCACAGGGACACCAGGAGAACTATTCTCGAAGGCTGGGTTCGAAGTGCCAAACAAAATACGTTTCTACTAAGAGCTAATAATCACGTAATTTTATGACGCGCCGATTAAGTTTTAGTGCAGTTGCAGTTAAGTTCCGGAATTATTTCGAGGGTACCCAATTAATAGTTTAAAATGACCGTCACTTTCAACATCTAGGTTCTACAGGTAAAAAGGACACAAAGGCGCAATAATGCGGTGGCTAAGGCTGCCTGTCCATTGACGCGGAGCGAGGTAGCGGAGCGAAGTAACGGAGATATTTTAACCAATAGGATATCATAAAATTTCCGCCACACGTGAGTCACTGAGATTTCATACAATTCCATTGGTTAATATTTTTCCGTTTCTCCGCTCCGCTGCTTTGTTCCGCGTCTATGGACAGAAATGACGAAAAACCAATCCATGGCCCACGCGGTGGATAAACACGCTTAAGTTAGATAAATATAGATTAAATTTCGCCCGGATAATTCATTTATAATTAAAGGTTCGACAACCGCTCTACATAAACCGCAGAATATTTAACGTAGTTGTATTTTTTGTGAAAGTTTCAGCTCCAAGCTTAAAAGCATTTATTCAAATCTAAACTGTTCTTCAGGAAGCTTTTAAAAAAGCATTTTACGTGCCTTCAATAGATAGAGATGAAAATACTACGTTCATTGAACTGTTGGTATTATTATAGTATGTAATACTAGCACTTCGCCCGCGACTTGATCTGCGTAGAATTTAGTACAAACAATTTCCACCTCCTACTTCACCCCTTAACCGAGTGAGTATCGTAAACTTTTTTCTTTATTGACGTCTCCGACATATAATCTACATAAGTGCCAAATTTCACCTGCATTGGTCCAGCAGTTTTCGAGATTCCGTGATTGGTCAATGAGCGACCATTCAATTATACATACAGGGTTATTTGTAGGACACTAACAATGTCTTAGAGTTTGAAAGTACACATGATTATAAACAACTTTTACTTTGAGACCAACACTGACAACTCGAAAAAAAAAAATCAGGTGTTCCATAAAAATGAAATATTTAGCCGATGAAAATGTGTGATTGATTGGACCGGTCCAACTTGGTCCTTTCATATAGTCCATTGATGCCAACTAGATGCTCGCCAAGAAAAACTTATCCTAAATTTAAAGAACACGACTAGACAATTACAACAACAATTAATGTGCATGCAGACGAATGTGATAGATTCGCACAATGATTATTGTCGACCGAGTTGACCTACGTCAAATCATCCTGAGTCAAATTACTGTATTTTGACCGCTGCAAACACACCCACACGCATCACTGTTTTCCACGTGCAGCGGCAACCCCGACGAACCCTGAAGACCGGGATGCACCTTAATCGCACAGAACTCGTTTAGACTAGTTTGGATGATGCCAGTTTTGGCAATACGTACGTTGGTGGTCCAATGAGCGCTTTCCGTAACTACCTACTAAATAAAATTACTATATACCTACGGATAGATCACGGGGGAATTGAGTTGATCTCAATTACATAGAGGCTGAACCCGAGTGAACCTTGCAATAAAAATAAGTCATATGCCTCGCAAAATTAAAATAAAAAAGTAGATCAACGAAATTTTCCCGAAAATAATTTGAGATACTTGAACCCCGATTTTTCTTCAGGCAGGTTTGTTTTAAAAGAAATGGGTACCTAATTGTATGAAATGATATTGGATGCCCGCGGTTGACTGTATTTATCTTTCGGATATTTGACTTTAATGATGCCTTACGTTCATACGGAACCCGGGCCTTTGCCTGTGGGTATCAAAACTTCACTGGCCTATTTATCAGAAGCATAGGTAATTGACTTTTACCGGTCAATGACATTACGAAACTGAAAAAAGTGCTCGACCGTTGTTATTTTAATATTATTAAAGAAGGTGACCGGGTATATTTTCTCTGACTTTTTCTTTGTACTTTGAATTGTGACTTCAAAGTCAGTCAAGTTGGAGGGTTTTAAGTTTTTCAGGGCGCCAAAATTTCCGTATTGACATAGTTTGGTTACCTGATTCAATTATGTTCAGTGTATTGTATTTTGCCCCATTTAATACTGCTTGTAACAAAGATCGAACTTTTCTGTAAACAGAAATTATACCTAAAATTACAAATTGAGGGCAATTATTTTACGAACTATTTGCTGTTCAATGATTTAAAATACCACTACTGGACTGGCCAATCAAACCTGAAAAAATTTGTGTGAAGACCATTTTTTTATTTAAATTTTCCAATTTTCATCAATGTCTGTCAGTCGGTACCTATGTATATTTCATTATTATAAATACCTGATGCTTTCGTTACGGTTTAAAAATGTTTATATGTGCAATGAAATACCGTTTCAATCAGAAATAATAAGTGTAAGTTTTTAAAATGAAGCTTTACAAGTAAGTATGTCTGGTGCCTTTTAACCAACGACTTCCAACATGTAACCAACGACTTGCACTTGGCCGGCTTTTTATGTAACTTCTACTATAGTTTCCTTTAACATGAACGCGTAAATAGAATAGAATAGGTTTTATTTAGTTTTTAAGCTCTTTTTTTAATTTTGTGGTTGTGCGTCATTTCTGGCGAAATAAACGTGTTTTCTTTCATTTTCTTATTCTTTCTAAAAAGGGAGGCAAAATTGTGCTTAGCCAAGTAAAATAGTATTCGATGAAAAATTCCCTTATACCAGCCTGTTAGGCAGATGGCGATTATTTTCTTTGGTTAGTATTTTTGCTACCACTCTGTTGGATAAAAATCTGCGTGTTAGGCAGGATTACCACCTACCAGTTAAATTACCTACCTTGCGGAGCGCGATTGAGTTATTGGTCATACCTACTTTAAATAAATAAATAAATATATTTATTTTAGACACAATAATGCTCATTTTAATGCCTCGGAAAACCGAAACATATTACAACTTGCATGTGAGATAATTTTAGGTGGAATCCTGTCCTGAGAAAACGTTATGGAATTAGTAAGTACTGTATAGTACCTACAACGCAAGCGGTAAAACGCGTGTCGACTTGAAACGTAGCTTAAAGTTAAAGCTCTATTCTGTGAGCATCAATAGCTTGCTAATATTACCTGCTAATGGACGCGAGCAACAGTCTTACAGGTTCATTGTCACAACTGGTGTGACGCACAAAGTTGCATTCTTTGCACGTTCCTTGTCATCAAAGTGTCTTTGAGAGTTTCCCGACGCCGACGGCTTAATGGAGAGAGTTATAAACAGATTAGTTGGAAACATGTGCTTTGTTTGACTGGTTCATTAAATAAAAATAGATGGTCGGTCTCATTATATAATCACTAGCTTTCACCCGCGACTTCGTACGTGCATATCCCGTTTTTCCCGTTTCCGTAAGAATTTTGAAGCTACATGCCAAAGTTCAGCTTTCTACGACCAGTAGTTGCGTTGATATATAAGCCAGTGAGGTTGCCAGTCAGGTTTGCCTTTTATATACATAATGTAGATCAATATGTATAAAATTCTTCCTTAACTGAGTGAATGACAGACAAGGCACAGCCCAAATTACTGGACGTAGAAAGCTGAAATTTGCCATGTAACTTCCCTACACTCCTTATGGGAGCACTAAGAGAGGATTTTTCAAAATTCTAATGGGAACGGGAAAAAACGGGATAAACGCGAACGAAGTCGCAAGAAAAACTAGATTAGTTAAAAAAATACCACTCTTCTTCTTTTTAGTGGGTATACTCAAGAAGACATGGCTTTACTGGTAGCTCCGTCCGATTAGACTGCAACTCCATTTAAACTTAGTTTGGAAAAGGCTAAGCCGATTTATTTAATACTAGTCTGCCAGCGGCTTCGCCCGCGTGATCCCTAGGGAACATATTCCCGGGATGAAAAGTAGCTTATGTGCTATTCCAGACTATAATCTATCCTTGTTCTAAATTTTATTAAGATCCGTTAAGCCGTTCTGGCGTGATTGAGTAACAAACAACCAAACTTTCACATTTATAATATTACTCGTTTGGTGTAAAGCGAAATTATAACCATCTTCCCCTCGACATTATATTAAAGGATATTGCAAACTGTCGTCAGCCATTTTACAAAGCTACTCGCTAGCCTATAGGCGCCAAGCAAGCCGCCTGCCTGTGCGTTCGCGACCACAAAAATAATCCTTATAGCATGATTCAGTATTCACGCGCGATGGCTTATTATTATTAGCGTATTTCATGTATAACTTCGGTGTTTCTATACCGATTTCTATGATTCTTTTTTATGGAATAGTAAATAATGTTAACTTTTTTAATTAGGGATGACTGAGAGTGTTATAAACGTAAGAGTAGACAAATATAATCAGAAAGCTTCAAACTGCTAAGCTATCGGAAGTAACACGTGTGATTGTGCGTCAATCATAAAAGATAGACATATGCTGTCGAGGGATATTTTTTATATAATTTTAAGGCGAACATTTCCGTCATACATGATTTCTGTGTAGCTTTAACCATTAAGGTTGCACACGCGACGGAAGCTTAAAAAATGGAGTAACTTCTCCCGTTTTCCCAACATTTCCCTTCACTGCTCTGCTCCTATTGATTGTAGCGTGATGAAAAGTATACTATAACCAGCTCAGGAGTATGAAAAATAATTGTACCAAGTTTCGTTAAAATCCGTCGAGTAGTTTTTGTTTCTATAACGGTTATACAGACAGACAGACAGACAGACAAAATTTTTACTGATTGCATTTTTGGCGTCAGTATCGATCCCTAATCACCCCCTGATAGTTATTTTGGAAATATATTTCATGTACAGAATTGACCTCTCTACAGATTTATTATAAGTATAGATTGACAGAGCTGTCGATGTCGTGAGGTATCTCGGCATATGACCCGTTTAGCTTGAGCAGCGCTGTTCGTGTGCATTCTATGGGTGCATTCAATGTTACCCTTGTGCATTCTATGGGTTGGTCAGTTGTACCTTTGATTTTATCAGTTCATTTAATTAAAGAACTGTGGAAATATATAGGCTTAGGCACGGCTTAGGTACTTAAAAAAACACTTTATTCAAATTTCTAGAGAATTATAAAATAGAACCAGATGATTAGATACTAATCATTTGCTTAGATTAAATAAAAATAAGTCTTATAATGCCATCACCTCATTGTAGACATTCGATTGAGTTGAATCTTTAAATAAACATAGGACGTGAAGCAAAAATAACTCTGCGCATAGTGCTTCTTTAGTTTTTTTTACTATTGGTAAGCACACGTTTGACCTGTATCTCACCTGATGGTAAGCGATGATGTAGTCAAAGATGGAGCATGCTTGCCTAGAAATAACCTATTCACTCTTGACTTAAAGACAACCAGGTTGTAGCTATCAGGAATCACAGACTGACAGGGAATTCCACTCCTAACTTTACGCACAATGAATGTGTTCCCAAAAAGTTTTATGCGTGTGGGGGGATGTCCACCATGTACCGGTGGCGCATTGCCATAGGTACATCTTGTGGTCCGATGATGGAACGGGTTTGACGGAATTAAACAATGCAATTCCGTTTTCGCTTACAGAAAGCGATAAAGGACGAAGGTTTTTATATACCTTTTAATTAAATTCATGAGGTGGGTCAGTAGTTTACTATATCATATAGCTATCCTTAGTATCAGTCCCACTGTTTGTAGACTTTGTAGCGTTCCAAACGTCTCGCAGTAGGCGGATCATAAACTCAATTATTTATTAGGGATTTTAGAATAGAACTGGTGACGCATGATATTTATTTACATACGAATTTAGCTATATTTAGGTACTACAGAGGGTATTCATAATTGACTTACTAAATTTTGAGAAACACATTCTCTTGTTGGAGTTAAATATAGTTTTAGTCTAAATACTGTGTGAGACAGGTAGCTGTATCACGGAACTTTGGTTTTCATGTATGTTTATGTGCTCTGTTGCTTTTTCTCAAGTATATAGGGGTCGGCTGCCATTGTGACCGGATGTAGCTGGGTACCAGTATTTAACACGGAGCGATTGCCCACTGCATGTGACCACCACAAACCAGTGTATAACATACATTCCTTGGTGAGATTGGTGTCAGCCTTTTTTGGCTTCTATCTATCCGTAATGACAGTCCATTTTCAATTGACAGCCGGGACCAATGCCATAACGAGTGTCTCGGACCGAACCTACCTAGCCACGAGGTCTTCATCTCCTTTTTAGGTTTGTCCATGAGTGTGAGTATTCCACCTCGTAGTACATAGGTAGTAAAAAACTGACGAGTGTTAGATCCATTCATCCACCATCCATCCATTTTCCTTCTGCAATGCCCTTTGCATTCCAGGGCCGCGGTGATTCTTTCGAAGAAATCCCGCAACCCTGGCAGGATTCCGCTACCCTAGCAGGGTTTCGGAACCCTACACCTATATTTTGAATATCGAACTTTCGTGATACAGTCTTGAACTTCTACTTCACTAGCTCGATATGAGCTAGCTATTAAAAAACCAATTAGGTATTTGTTTGAGGTAATAGTTATAGTAGGCGTTAACACCTTGCGTTCAAGCGCTTTTGCCATAACTTTTTTTTTTACTACCGATAGGCGTACGTTTGCCCGCTATCTCATCTGATGTTAAGCGATGATGCGGTCTAAGGTGGAGCACGCTTGCCTAGAAGTAACCTATTCACTCTTGACTTAGACTCCCAGGTTGTAGCTATCAGGAAACACAGACTCAGGCAGGGAATAGGGAATATGCATAAAAATATTTATTATCTAAACACTTTATCTAAAAATATACAAAAATATATTACTAACAGTGGAAATAGAATCAAAATTGCTAGAAAAACAAACGAGATATAATCATTTTAAACAAATATACATATCTGTCTCTCTCGCGAAAACGCTGTTTTCTATGGCAGATGTATAGACGTCACGTAATGTGACGTCAAATTACATGTCGGACTTCTCGTTCTAAAAGTAATCTTTAAAGCGTTATAACTTCATCGCTGATGAAGATATTTAAAAAATATTTTCTAGAGTGTTTACTGGAGCTTATAAGTAATTCATTTTATAAATAAAAAAATCGCGTGCATATTCCCTATTCCACTCCTTAGCTGTACGCACAATAAATTATTCCCAAAACGTTTTGTGCGTATAGGTGAGATGTCCAACATGTACCGGTGGCACATCGCCGTACGTCTTGTGGTCCGATGGTGGAACGGGCTTGGCGGAATTAAATTATGCAATTCCGTCGCACACTCCCCAAAATGTAACCGATAGAAAACCGACAGACCAGCAACTCGGCGTCGATGCTCAAGAGTTTGGAGCTTCGATTCGACGAGCTTAGCATTGCCGATCATCCTCTTGGCTCGTTTTTCAATTGACTCGAGGGCATCAAGCTGGTATCTGGCAGATCCGTCCCAAAGATGAGAGCAGTTAACAGTACTCCATACACGATCGAACTTGCGCTTGATACAGTTTAAGAAGCTGTTCTGGCGTGAAGTACCGTCTCACCTTTGCCAGGATCCCCAACTTTCTAGCAGCCACTTGAGCCTTGGCCTCTATGAAAGGGCCAAAATTGAAGGTAGATGTGCCTGCCTATTACTGTAATCAAAAGTAGCTCTCAATTTAGAACCTCATAGAAATACTACTGTATTAATATACAATTAATCCGTGGTCATTGGTCTGGGCTTAACCCAATTGTATATACCCCTTGGTATTGGCCTAGCTCTGTTCTGTCTCCTGCTTGATAAGGATGGTATGACTAAGTTGGTCCATCTATCACAGCTGGATATCTCAAGAACTAGGAATGCTATCGCCGATGAAATTTTAAAAACAATTCACATTTTATATGATGGTACGGAACCCTCGGTGCGAGAGTCCGACTTTCTACTGACCGGTTTTTTCGCTGCGGGATCCAAGATAGTTGAATTGTTTCTCCGGGATTCGTCGAGCTTCATTGACTCGGTGTTTTTCTGGTGGTCGTCACTGTTTATTCTGGATTTCAGGGGTTGCAGTGGTTGGGAATGTGTGGCGGGCTTGTCCCAATAAAATATAGTAAGCGATAAGCTATTTTTAAACGGGTGGCGTTTAAAAATAGCTTACTATATTTTCAGTTGTATCATAATTAAAAAATAATAATATGACCATCAAAATAACTGACACTTTCTAAGCACAAAAAAATAGATAATTAATCATTGTTATTTTATTTAACTCATTGATATTTGTAATTAGTGAATTGGATTGTATTTTGTTTTTATTCTCATTTTTTTTATCGTATTTATTGGGTAAGTGATATATGATATAAGTACAAAATCACTAATATTCACAAGATATAACAATTTGGATATGAATCTATAAATTTGTTTGATATAATGCTAATTTTTATAAGCATAACATACATTGAATATAAAATCTACACTAATATAATCTACATTAATCTGCACTAATATTATAAAGAGGAAATATATTTTGTTTGTTTGTTTGATTTGAATTGGCTTCGAAGCTACTAGACCGATTGGAAAAATTCTCACCATTAGAACTAAATTAGCCATGATCAAACTAAATAATATTTTCAAAAAAGTTAGGGGTCCGTATGAAAACTTCGATAATGTAACCCTAGGTGTGAAATATGTGGCAAAAAAATTCCTTATATAAAAAAAGGAAAAAGTTGACGATAGAGCAAGGTAATGGACTACAGTTTTATGGTGGACATCAATATCTACAAAAAAGTCCGCGAAGGTATATATCTAACTATTATGGTTAAGTCACAATGAGCGCTTTTTGTTTAAATTATTCAATCAAAACCAGGGTGGAATGGAATAGTGGTGATTTTGGTATATGATATTAATCCTTATCCATTTATCTTGTATCCATTTATCTTTTATCTTGTACCTGTAGTTAATTTTAGCCACTAACTAGATTTAAGATAGCCATTAATTACCTTTTGTAAGATCTTTACTATATATTATCTTACTGTGACTATTTATACACATTTTACTGTTAAAAATATGAATAAATTGATATGATTTAAATTGTTTGGTAATTAAAGTTGGTTATGTAAATGTAAATTACACTTTGAATTATTCAAATCGGACCTGTCGTTTAAAAGTTACGACGGGTATAAAAATAAAAATACAAAAACAGAAAATTGTGGCGGTTTGAGCGAACTGCCCTACGTTTAGTATATTAATAAGTAATTTACGCATTACCCTTTTTGATATATGGTAGAGGGGTTGGGGGGGAGGAGATGAGGATAAAGTTCGTGGAGTATCGTCGCGGGTGAAGTGCTAGTCGTTGGATATATCACTCAAAAGACATAAAACCTATTTAGGGCCAGTTTCACTGGTTACGGATAAAGTGTCGGTTAGCCTATTAGCAACTTATCTGGCAGATGAACTAAAACTTTTGGTTTCACAGGTGTCGGATAGCGATATCTGGCAGATTAAAGTATTATAAAGTGTATAGTATTATAAGTGTCGGTTAGTTATCCATCAGATAACTAACCGACACTTTATCCATAACCGGTGAAACTGGCCCTTAGTCTAATATGATAAAAGTGCCTAGTTAAAAACACAGCAAAATTGCATACGCGTTATAACTTAGTCTGGTTTAATATTGATAAGCCTGCAAGCACGCATGCAGCATGCAAGCCAGCAGGCATGCAGCATACAGTCTGTAGCAAGCAAGCAAGCATGCAGCATGTAATCAAGCATGCAGCATGTAATCAAGCATGCTAGCGAGCATGTAACATGCAGTAGGCATGGTTTCTGTCACGGCTCTGGCGCAACAGGGTTCCGGGAGCCCCACGCAAGCTTATCGTAGTAGATGGTTTAATCGCTCACCACTGCAGCTTCGGCCTCAGCCACGGCGGCGAACATTAAAACCATCTGCTCCTCAGCTCGCGGGCCGCCTCGCCCCTCCGCGCCTTCGCAGGCTTAAATTATACTCTAGGGGTAGGGCAGACAAGACTACGTGTGTCACTAAATTTTGTAGCACAACTATTGACTTTTATTAAGAAAATGTTAAATTTAAACGATAGACCTAATGATTTTTGATTAAATCAACATTATCTATACCTATACTAATAATATTATAAAGAGGTAACATTTGTTTGTAAGTTTGTATGTAGGGGGAATCTCAGGAACTACTGGTCCGATTTGAAAAATTCTTTCAGTATAAGATAGCCCATGTATCGAGAAAGGATATAGGCTATCATCAGGCATATCATCACGCTAAGACTAAAAGGAGCCCAGCATTAATGGAAAATGTGACGCAGACGAAGTTGCGTGGGTCAGCTAGTATCCAATAAAGTTATATGAAATAAGTTTTAGAGGATGTAAATCTTATATGTAAATAAATTATATCAACAGTTGGTATATCGCACGTTTATTATATCTTGTGAACGTTATTGAAATGAAAATTTATAACAAATAGCTTTATACGATTTAAGACGCCCCCGTTTTTCGATTTATTGAATTGATTTCTACTGTTTTTTTTTTATTGTGAGTGTAAATTTGGATAATTTAAATAATTATGGATCTTGTATGTTCTGTATTAAAGATTATTATTTAATATTTATTCATAAACTTGGGATATATCCAAATGACAAAAAGTCCCGCTTGCCAATGCCAGCGAAAGCAGGAATCGAATTGTTTCTACACAATTTCATGGAATTATCTAAAAGTGACGGATCAGAGGTCTTCAGCTCCTTACTACATATATTTTATCTTCTAGAATGAGAAGAAAGAGACCTTTTGATCATCTTTCGCTGAAATCACATGAAAAAGAAAACAATCAGTTTTCCATGAAAACCTCATAGGAGTTATTATTGTATGCAGAATTCATTGAACGCGATATGTCGACGCATCTTGGACGCCCGTGACGCAAGCTCGCTGAATGCGGCACGGGCATTCACTGTGAACAGGGTGGAACATTGACGCTTGCCAAGAGAACAAAGGTGTGTGGACCGGAGCGATATGTCAACCGTGAAAGCGACTGACAGACACGTGTCGTATTGAAAAGTGGAGGCGTTTAACTCTGTGCAGGTAACTTTTCCGCCCGGTCGATAACTTGTAAAATGGGTAAGGGCGCTTTCACATTTTTCTTGAATTTTAGCGTTTTATTCGAATTTTGATGTGTGATTTTGCTTTAGATATAGCCTTAAAAAAATAAAAATATGCCTAAGACAGTTTTGTCAAAGCGCTCTTACAAAATCGAATTGCTCAGGTTGACTAAAGTTGAATACCGCGCGTCACAAGATTATATTGATTTTCGACAATTATTTAAAAATATTTACTTTACTTTTAATTAGACCAATTTTTTTTTCAAGCAATATAGCAATGCCACCTTAATTATTAAATATTTTTTATTTGAAATTTGATTATAATTTCATAGATAAAAATTATAGTTTCGTACGGAAAATTGTCAATAACTCTCAGTTTTACAGAATTATTTTTGGTGTCTTCCTGTATGAATCGTAATAAATTGATTTGAACATTCCAAAGTAAAACATACAGTTGTACCGTGGACATTTTTATAAATGATTAAATTATAATATCTTCGGTGTACCAAGGTATTAAAAGATACCCTAAAGCAACGTTTTGTGAAACATCCTTTGCGGAGTCAAGGATTTTACTGATGTACGTGAACAAATTGAAATATTTATTTAAAACACTCCCAAGATAAATGATCAAACTATCTTAGGCATATTTTTTTTTTTTTTAGGCTATATCTAAAGCAAAATCACACATAAAAATTCGAATAAAACGCTAAAATTCAAGAAAAAATGTGAAAGCCCTCTTAAGAGATCTTTTTCATGGACCTCTGTGAACGTCAAATGCGATTCGGTGAGTGGGTTAAGCAGCCTCCCAAACAACTTGATTTTTTTTTGCAGTTATATCCTCCCGAATGAAAATTGAGTCAGATTATAGCTAACCCAATATTCTGCTGAACTCAAAACGAAAGAAAAAGGTAAAGTGAAAGTCAGCCACGTTGGAATTTTGTAAGTTTTTGTTCAAGGAAATTTTTCGATTTTTCTCAAATTGTTATTTCTTTAAATGGCATGGAAATATTTGTACGCTGATACTTACAACTAAACATGACTGGACTTAAACTGTGTAATATCTTGCATGCTCTTGTATGTATACAATGTTTAAACAAATAAAGAAATCTTATCTTATCTTATCGTAAGGATTTTTTCATTCTTCATAGTTATTATTGCTTTATATAAGAGAATAAGTTCTTAGAAATCTAAATATATACAAATATGTAAGGGCTTTTCATGGAAAATAATAAATTAAGGCTCCAAAGGTTATTCTTTCAGTCGGAGTATGAAGTACAAAGTCGAATAACTTTAGACACGTCATTTCCTCCCGGACAAAAATTTGTCAGTTGATAGTTAATATGATCCTGATATTAATAAAATAAATCTGCTGGCAAGATGCCGAGGGAAAACTCGTCAGCTGGTCATCATAATCATAATCATTTTATTTCTTTGCAAACATGGGTATAGTACTTAAAGTCCGGTCGCCAAACAGAAAGAATTTCGTCCGTTGACCTGTTATTACCTGTCTCTGTCACTCCCGCGTAAATAGAATGAGTCTCGCTCGCACAGATGGCCGGCCATTGCATTTACATCCATTTACATATAATGATAAAGTTCTCCATATTACACTACTGGGTTGCCTGCTGGGTATGTGAGGTAATACGAGTAAGATTAAATAAGATTGATTCAGTGACCGTGATGTTCTTAGAATAACGAAGAGTAAATCGTGAACGTCACTCCTTCACATGAACGTAGGACGCAAAAATTGGCAGGCAAGTTGTTCTTGTTTTCGTAAGCACCGATGTGCATAGATTACCGGTGGGTATGTTTTAAAATTATTTTGACGACACGGTTGGCGCAGTGGTTGAGCGATTGACTGCTGCGCAGCATGTCGCGGGTTAGATTCCCGCACAGAACAAATATTTGTACGACCTGCAAGTATTTGTTCCGAGTCTGGGTGTTTTTCTATCTATAATATGTATGTATTTACAAAAAAAAAATATATTTAAGTAGTTTATCAGCCATCTAGTCACCATAACACAAGCATTAGGTTGCTTAGCTTGGGACTATACGGCGTTGTGTGAAATGTCCAAGGATATTATTATTATTATTAAAATCTCTTTGTTGAGAAGATGCTCTAGGCCAAGTACTAACTGACGTTGTAAAGTTATGAAGTAGATGGAGAGTTAACATCAATTTAGATTGTGAGAACAGGTTCTGAGTTCTATGGATCGGTGACTGTGCCAGAGTATCGTAGCAGTATCCCAGATTCATAAAGACGGGAAAGTCTTTATCAGGGTGTCGTAACGGTAGGTCTTGGTGATATAGCTGTTGACTGTGAATAAGAAACCTGGTCATTAGATTTTTTTTTTAATTTTAGTTTGATGACTGTCAGTATTCCTTGGATTTCGTAATCACGAATATTAGTGAATCGCGAATCAAACCTAAAGCATTTTATTCAATTGAACCATTTACAGCGACTTTTGAATTGTCGATTTGCGATGGGTCAAGAAGGAATCGTTTCATTCATGCGATTTCAGTCTGTGTTGAGGCATAGGGTGCTTAGTGTGTTGTAGCACATTTTGCGCTAGATATCTTCAGAATAGTTGGTGCGATTTCTGACTGTGTTGGTGCACAGAGCGCTTGGTGTGCACATGTTGCACTAGGTATTTTGAGAATCGTTGGAGCTATTCTAGTCTGTGTTGGTGCACAGATTATAATGGAAATTTCATGAGTTGAGTATACATTGCCTATTTGTGAAAATTATTTTGTTAAATAATAACAGATGAGAGAACTTGTTGATTGGAAGGATAATGCGATTAATGTGTTTGCACAGAGCACTAGATGCGTTATAGCACATATTGCGTTACATTTTTGAGAATCGTTGGTGCGTTTCTTATCTGTGTTGGTGCACAGAAGCCCTCATGTATTGTATTTATTTATTTATTTATTTATTTATTATATACTTTATTGTACACCAAAAATTAAATACAATAAGAAACTTAGAACTAAAATACATACAATGGGCGGCCTTATCGCATTTCGCGATCTCTTCCAGGCAACCTGGGATGGAGACAGTATTTGACTGGACATGAAATTGGGGCTGTTATGGTGTGACATAAGAAAAACAAAAAAAAAACAAAAAATATAATATAAACTAATAGAAACACAGATACATACATAATACGCTAATAATATATACATAAAGACTAAATAAAAGGTAGTAAAAATAAATTACGGATATCGACATAATCACGGTGACAGGTAATGTTCCTTGACAAGGTTTTTAAAGGCAGGTAACGACTGAGCGCGTCTCACTGGAACTGGCAAAGCATTCCACAGACGCGCAGCCTGAACAGTAAAAGATTTATCCAGGAAATTTGTGGAATGCATTGGCATACTCAGTCGCAAGTTATCTGATGACCTCAGAAATCTAGTGTGAGAATCGCTAAGAAACTGAAAACGTTTCTTAAGATAAAGAGGGGTGAAAGGGGAAAAAAGAACATTGTATAATAGGAAAAGAATATGAGCATTCCGGCGAAGGCGAATTGGCAACCACTTGAGCTTCAGACGAAATTCGGATACATGGTCATATTTGCGTAAACCGAATATGAACCTGATACAGAAATTTTGAAGTCGCTCAAGTTTATCTAGTTGTTCCTGAGTTAGGTCAAGATAGCTGGCATCAGCATAATCAAGGATGGGAAGAAGAAGTGATTGTGCAAGCGCAATTTTGGTGGTAATCGGAAGTAAATTTCGCAGTCTCCTCAACGACGCAGCAGATGCAAATAGCTTCCGGCTAACTTCCTGCAGTTGGGCAGTCCAAGAAAAGTTTTTGTCAATGAATATCCCCAAGTTTTTTACTTTTTCTGAGAAGGGAATAACTGTGTCATCGAAGAAAACTTGGGGAAGAGATGTCCAATCGATCCTCGAAACCATCCTGGAACTGCCCACAACGATAAGCTGCGTCTTTGCTGGGTTTACCATGAGTCCATACCGCTTGCTCCATTGGCATATGCGAGCCAGATCACGGTTAATGGTGACGATGGCCTCACGCAGGTTCCCAAGAGGAGCACGCGAGTAAATTTGCAGATCGTCTGCATATAGATGGTAGGAAGAAGTTAGTTCATTAGAAATAGAGTTAATAAAAATTGCGAAAAGTAAAGGGGATAAAACGCCACCCTGTGGAACCCCGGCAGAAGTGTGACACCAGGAAGACAAGGTCTCTCCAAAGCATACACGTTGCCGGCGACCGAACAGGTAACTACGAAACCAGTCAACCACCGATGGAGATATATTAAGAGAGCATAGAATTCCAAGCAAAACATCGAAATCAACAGTATTAAATGCGTTACTGAAATCGAGCAATGCCAGGACCGTTAAATTACTGCTTTCCAAGGCAGTCCTAATATCTTCAGTAATATTCAAAAGCGCTGTAGTGGTGCTATGACCTGGACGGAAGCCGGACTGGAAAGGATTGAGGAGATTATTTTTGGATAGAAAAGTACTTAATTGGTTGTGAATTAACCGTTCTAGGACTTTGGACAGGAATGGTAAGACGGATATTGGACGAAATTCAGAAAAGGATGTGGGATTGGACTTTTTCGGTAAAGGAATAATTTGCGCATCTTTCCATGCACATGGAAAAACACCACTAGATGCAGAAAAATTGAGGATGTGGCAAATGACAGGAAGAATTACGTCCAGCACTGGGAGTAACATTTTACGGCTAATACAGTCGCTTCCTACTGCATTCGAGGTAATTGATAGTATGCTCTTCTTAACATCACATGCGGAGAATTGACTAAAAACGAATGGAGAATAACTGGGAGTCGGAAGAGAAGAAAGATAATCCAAAGTATTCAATTTTATTGTCCTATCGAAATTGGACGACGCTGTAAAATGATTATTCATTGCATTGAAGTCTAAATCTTTAGGGATTGACTCTTGTCGGGTTTTACCGACTCCCAATGATCTTAGAAAATTCCAAACCTTAGATGAGTCTCCATTTTGGACGGAGTTATGAATGTGTTGGCGATTAGCATTCCTACATACCATATTACAGCGATTGCGGATTGAAGCATAATTTTCCCTATTTGCATCAGTAGGTCGTCGCTTAAATTTAGCCTTTGCCGTCACCTTTCTGTTCATTAACTTTTTGATCTCATCTGTTAACCAAGGCGCCGGCAAATGTTTCACTTTGACCGCTCGGACTGGTGCGTGACGATCATAAAGTTCGACAAGCTTGTCAGTGAAGATGACAACTTGCTCGTCAACGGACGACGACGCATACAAAGGAGACCAATCTATGTTACTGGCATCTTCGCAGAGATTTTCAATGTTCATACCACCAAAGGACATTGCTCATCGCCCATACATTGTTCGCCTAAGAACCAACAGAGACGTGAATTTACTATCTGTGTTTTAAATAATGCATATGTTCGACTAAAACTAAATTAAAATCACGGACACTTGCCAGAATTGTAAAATATCTAAAATGATTTCGGATTTTGAGGTTATAAAACATTCCAAACAATAGAAACATACCAAATGGACTAAGATCCCAGAGCTGCCAGACTTTTTATCTCACCAAAAAATGTATAGAGTAGTGTTACTATGTTCTTCTAACATACGAAAGCGTGGTAAGTTAGGTCGACGGCCGATTCCCTGGTATCGGGTGCCAAATACATTAGGTACATCAAAGTGTCAACTGTCATTTTATCGACTGTCAGTGTCAATAGTGTTCGTGTCATACAGCGCTTTAATCGCTTTACTCTTTTTGTAGGTAACTAAAAATCTTACAGCGCTGAGAGTGCTTTGTTTCATTTTAAAATCATGGCGCCGGGTTATAAAACCTAATTGAGTTACTTTTTAAAATGGTTTCGTAATTAAAAAGTGTCCGTTCTATTCTAATCAGTAAAATGTCATAAAAAAAAAAACTAGGAATAATAGTAAAGGTTTCGCATGTGTTGATTCATAGGCCACTTTTAACAATGTCCATTGCGTTGCATGAGAACTTTTGCTTTAGCCTTAGGTGGCCGAACTTTATAAGAGAGATAAATCAAATCGTGATAGGAAAAGGCGTTGGCTGAGCATTGACCATGCTTAGCGACGTGATCAGGTGAGGAAACGAAAATCAAATCAAGAAGTGAAGGAGTAGAGTTTGGAAAATGGTGAGTGGCACCTAGTGGAAGAATGGAAAGATTACTAGAAACGGAAATATTAGTTAAAGAAGCAGAGCGATGATCCTTTTTGAGGAGACAAGTATTAAAGTCACCCATGATTATACTATGACTGTAAGAAGGAATCAAGATTTCTAAGACTTTTTCAAATGAAGAAAAGAAATTTATTCGTAAAGAGGGACAGTAATAAACACCAAGAAGTAGTTTCGAATGATGCAGTTCGACTTCAAGAAAGAGGTGTTCACCTGCATTTAATGGCGGTGGCTGTGTTGATACATTGACAACAGAAAAAGGAATGTGCGCACGGAGATATATGGCAACACCACCACCACTACCAACTGTCCGGTCATTTCTGATGAGCACAAAGCCGGGAAGAGAGTAACTAGTAGAAGGGAGACAAGGTTTCAGCCATGACTCGGAAATAAGAATAGCATGAATGTTTTTACAGTCAAAGCTTGCCAGCATATCGTGGAAATGAGCCGGAATACTTTGGGCGTTAATATGAATAACGTTGAAATTCTGAGGAACATCAGAGAACTGCGCCGTAAGACTGTCCGCAAGAGACGGAATACTCGCAAAACTGTCATCGTCACTTGTTACAGAGAAAAAACTATTTCTATCACTGCTGATATCGACGGACATAAATATAAATATGTAAATAATATATAATTATAATATATAAAAATATAGTTATAAACACTTAGTACATTGTTCACCTGCTGGATTGCGCTATTGAACTTAGTAAACAAAAAAATTACATTACGTTTAGTCCGGGTAGTTAAAAAAAAATTAAACAAAAAAAAAAAAAAAAAAACAACCAAAAAAAAAAAAAAAAGGACAAACGATAAAATATTAAAATATCATTATCACTAATTCACTCAAAAGTCATGCCAACGCCAGTGCACCGCTACCTGAAACGGAACGTACCTACCAGAGATAGGCATCGACAATCGGCATGAATTTTGACTGACACTGACAGTGACACTGTGACAGATGAAAAAATTAGGTTATGTCAAAACTTAGTGTAAACATGGAGGTGTATGAAACAAATAAAACAAATATTACCCGGACATTGAGTAAACATCACAATAATATATCATCGCTTCAAAGCTGCCGTACGCTTAAGCCTTGTAGTCTTCGCAGCCGCCGCGGCCGCCGGCACAGTTGATTCCGGATCGCGCTGCAGGGGATCACTCAGTGCCAGAGGAACACGCGCTATCTTGTCCAACTCGGCGAGATTTTCGACTCGGTGCCGCGTATCATTGGGACCAAGAACATAAACGCAGCCCGCCTTAGTCCAGCTTCTGGTGACGCCGCATCTTTCCCTCGCTGCCAGAAACACGTCGTGCCGCCCTTTTGTGAGGAACTCGGACATAGTGATGCCGGAAGCCCTTAATTTGGTTTTGGAGAACCAAATTTTATCCCTCACCGCAAGACTGGCAACCTTGAATAGGATAGGCCTGGTTTTACTAGACACTGCTCGCCCCATTCTGTGACATCGGCTGATGTCAGCAACAGTGAAGTCGCTCAGCTGTAGTTTTTCACGGACCACCTCAACAATTGCTTTGGCAGTATCCTCCTTCTGCTTTTCAGCAACTCCATGCAACAACAGAATCTTTCTTCGACCGCGCATCTCAATTTGGTCTACACTTCGTGCCAGCAAACCCACCTGCTGTTGAAGACTGTTGAGAGCCTCTGTGATAAATGTACGGAACATTGTGAAATCCGTAGCGAGGCTGGCAGCTGTGATGGGTGTTTGAGGAGTCTTCTTTAGCTCTTCTTCAAAGACGGACATCCTTGTTTGGAACAACTCCTTAAGCTCACTCAGAGTGCTTGCTAGTGAATCCATAGTGATGATGTGATGTGATTCTTGTAGTTATTTACAATTTAAAAATTGTGAAAAGATAACGCTACACCAGCAGGTATACACTTAACTTTTAAAATATGGCATAAATATTTGATAATAATTATTCTATTATATTAAATTGATTTATTAAAACAAGGAGCAATTTTTCTTAGTGCAACTGTTACAACTACCCCCCAATTATTTTTTCAATTATAATTTTCAATTATTAACAATGTATCATATGTGGCGGCAGTTATGTAAAGAATCGTTGGGGCGATTCTGACCTGTGTTTGCGCACAGATTAAAAATAAAGTTCTATGAGTTGAGTATGCATTGCTTATGATTAATGGTCAGTATAGCCGAGCTAGATTACTCTCTGAGTACCTTTTGTCCACAGGACTACACACGAGGACGGTTGCTAGTCAGGGATGGTCGTGTCGTGGATGGCGCCATGGTGCAACAGGCAGCGCCATCTAACAATTATTTTGTGAAATATCGTTACCGGAAACGCAAGCGCACCCCACCGCTTGGACACGATCGTCGGTAGAGGGGATGCAGCGAGGACTGGAGAAGGGATCGAGAGTTGCGACAGTCAACCTCGGGCAGTTTTGGCATACACTCAGTACCAACGCACGTGTTTTTTTCTTAGTGTAACGTCATTTTTATTTTAAATTAAATTATCTTTCGTCCGAGTACCCACGGCAGTGCCACGTAAAATTATGTCGGATCGTGAAGAAGACCCGATGCTTCTCAGCTCGACCACCCAAGACGCGACATGTATATAAAAAAAATGGCGGACCCAATACACTGCGTTGTGGAACGCCATATTTTACATGTCTTGGTGTTGATACATATTTGGTTTCCAATTTAGGGTATACCACCGTTTGCCCGAATTTTATTTACTCTAATATCATTTGGCTTATGTTTAACTTACCACCAGATATAGTAACAAATAGCAGACAAAAGTAGTAAATGATCACCAAAATGAAACTCGCATTTTAATGTAAAATTATAACCAAAGTTTTAACACTTTGCTATCCTATTTAAGTAAAATGACTCCAAGTAAATCATGAGTAACCCAAAAATAGTAAATGATCACCAAAATTAAACCAATCTGGCTCTTCTCTTCGCTAATGGTCATGGTTCTAACCTAACCTAACCCACATGTTTCACCAGCCATAGCGGGGATCTGACGCAGACACGTTACTATAGAATTTGAATATTTACGACGAATATTATACTAACTGAATATTAATTTGCTCGCTAAGATTTGGTGATCATTTACTACATTTGGTGGTCGAATACAATTTAAAGTGGAGTCGTGACTATTTTTCTGGTGTTAAGTAGATATTTTTGGTTACAAAACTAAGGGTATCAAAGCATTTTATGGTGGTCATTATATTTATTCCCATTTACTATCATTAATCTCAATAAAAACCGTCTACAAACTTTACAACAAGTTGTTCCTCATCTTTACTTTACTAGTTTCTCATTTAGTTAGCTTTTGACTGTTCAAAAGTCGCTGTAAATGGTTCAATTGAATAAAATGCTTTAGGTTTGATTCGCGATTCACTAATATTCCTGATTAAGAAGTCCAAGCAATACTGACAGTCATCAAACTAAAATAAAATTAAAACAAAAAAACTAAAGACCAGGTTTCTTATTCACAGTCAACAGTTATGTCACCAAGAGCTACCGCAACGACACCCTGATAAAGACTTCCCCGTCTATATTACTCTGGGATACTGCTACGATACTCTGGCACAGTCACCGAGCCATAGAACTCAGAACCTGTTCTCACAATCTCAATTGATGTTAACTCGCCATCTACTTCTAACTTAACAACGTCAGTTAGTACTTGGCCTAGAGCATCTTCTCAACAAAGAGATTTTAAAATATAGCGACCGGTAATCTATGCAAATCAGTGCTTACAAAAACAAGAACAACTTGCCTGCCAATTTTTGCGTCCTACGTTCATGTGAAGGATCTACGTTCACGAATTACTCTTCGTTATTCTAAAAACATCACGGTCACTGAATCAATCTTATTTTAATCTCACTCGTATGACCTCACATACCTAGTAGGTAACACAGTAGTGAAAAACGAAAAGTCTATTTAGAAATCTCAAAAGCGTAGAATTATCTGTACCCGTCAATCAACGTCAATAAAATCAAGTTACTGTTCATAATCGCTTACTTTTGAATGAATTTTCTAACTGTTATTATCCAAGGAAAACTGTCGTTAACGCGTTAACACAAACGCCTAGGTCTAACTTTTCACTAAAATTGAAAAAATCTAAGTCGAATCAAAACATGTGGCAATCTTGCCATACGATATCTGATTCAGAATTGCGCACTGAATATCATTTTGAAACTATTACCACTAATGGGAAACTGTAATTGCTATAGCTTCGTACTGAGTATATCAAAATTACCTAGCAATATCAATCTAACCACTGAAAGGTCAGTGGGTCGTCTTAGGGGCGGTTCGAAGATCTTTATAGCTTTGAAAATCACAATTAAAATAAAATGGCAGTGGCTCACCGGGCACTTCAGTCGGCCTTGAACGCTTCTAACTCCACAGATGTTGACATGATGTTCGGCTACTGCAGCCTTCAAACTGCTTGCGGACCTTCGATCCGTCACACTTAGAACTGCTCTGAAGTTGTAATTTCTCAGCAGCAATAGCTGCATGCAAACTTCTAGCGCCATTTGCTGGCTTCATCCAAGGTGATAGGATATCTGAAAACTGAAAAACACCACATGAGTACAAGTCCAATCAAAGCCTTGGCAGGAGTATAGGCTTCAGAAATTAATTAAAATCTGAAACTTATCAGAACATTGGCACAAGCAAGAAGGTCTATGCCCAATAGTGGACAACCGCCCTTAATATGATCCCACTGACCCAAAGTTGGGCTATACATGGTTGTGATGAATCAAAATATTGCATTTACAATCATCTTAATTTTTAAATTGAACTGTTAGGTTGGTACGGTCTTGTAACTGTATCGCTCTAACGTCCAACAATAGCTCTGAACTGGTACTGGACTACATTACACAACCAGCGATAGCCGAATAATATTATCGCTTCTTCTGATTTATTAAAACTCCTTTCTACCGATTACTAACGCTTAACCAGCAACACTTAAGCTATAGCGCTTGAACAATTACTACAATAAAGCGATAACGAACGTGAAAACAATAGCTACACTTTAGTATAGAGCAACAAAGCGACGAATCAATTAGCTAACATCAATTATGGCTAATCATGAGACCATAGCCCTTTGTAGTCGGTCTCCACAGCATAAAATGTTCCTAGTGAACATTTTTATTTTTTTTAAACAAAATAGAAAAATGTAAACGAGCAAATCAGACGTTACAACAATAACAAAATGAAAATGACTCACCAGATTAACGTGAAGATCCTCACACACATCATCACACTTCTCCATGATCTGGCCAGCTGTTTTGAAGTTGCTTGCCTCCGTTTCGGACTAGTTTTTCATTGTTCGGGTTGATGAGGGTAGCCGCATAAAACTCGACTAGTAGGAATTCGACCTTGGAATGCATCTTTAATTGGCCACACGAACTCTGATGGGTTATCTATCATAGGCATGTAGGCCCGATGCTCTTCAGCGTTCGCACAACACTGCGTCCTCGACGAAACATAGCACCGCGGTGACGCGCAATGACCGCGCGTCGATCTTAGGTTTATTGGATCGATTTTCACTGCACACATCGAGTTTTAGTGCCTGGATAAACGCACGCGTTTCGAAAATAAACCACAATTTTCACTAAAACTGTCACTACGTATTCTGCATTTGAAAAGGAACCCGCCACGTAAGTATTTCACTAGCATTGCCACGAATCTTCATGTGGGCCACTTGAGTTGCATCGCAGTTCTGATGTCGGCGTCAGCGACGGCTGAGCGATAGCGCAATCATCGTTTGGGTTCGGTGGTATCAGGATCATTGTAGAACAAAACACTCGACTGTCACAGTACTAAGCTCTCTTTATTAACTGTGGCTGATTGCTAGTACTTTACAAATAGACAGTCCCCCAAAACGCCCGCCCGTTACCACTTCCTAGTGTTTTAGCCATGGAGAGGAAGTGGCCAACAAACTCCACAGCAACATATCTGTCTGTTGAGTTAGAAGAACTCGCATTTATAACATTATTAAAGAAGTCTGTTTAATATCATTGAAATAGGTAAACCGACAGTTTCGTTCTGGACGAGTGTCTTAGTTGGTGTCTCGAGCCAAAGTGCGCTCGGCAAAGTCCCCACTCTCCAATACGACTCTGTCCACGTGCCGCCATTACAACTGACAACTGACGTCACGGCGTTTACCACTACCCACTAATACAATAATCAATTGAGCAACTTTTATTACAACAATATCGTTATCCACGACATATAGATAAAGCTTTGCTGTGTGGTTCAAATAATAATCATAATTCGCGACAACAGTGGGCTACTATTAACAGACTTCTTCAAAAAGGAGGAGGTTCTATGTACGGCTATATGTATTACTAGCTGACCCGCGCAACTTCGTCTGCGTCACATTTTTCATTATTGCTCCGCTCCTATTCGTCTTAGCGTGATGATATATACCGCGTGTATCTGACATCGACGCACAAATATACAAGATATCTATTTGTGGTTTTATTCAGATTGCTCTTTTTAGTGAAAGTAGTTAATTAATAATTTTTTTATTAAAAATCTCACTGGGTTAGGTCAGAATAACGATTATGAGCAGTCTAAAGTAAAAAAACCCTTGAATAAAATGAAAAAATGAGCAAAAAGCCGACAAATAATTCTAAGTCTAGGGTGTCCAGAATCATGCCCTGGACTCATGGAAATCGTTTGTGCGTCGATGTCAGATACACGCGGTACCCTATAACCTTCCTCGATAAATGGGCTATCTAACACTGAAATATTTTTTTTAATCGGACCAGTAGTTCCTGAGATTAGCGCGTTCAACCAAACAAACAAACTCTTCTGCTTTATAATATTATTATAGTATAGATAAGTATAGATTTGTATGCATGTCAACCGATTTTGCCGCTAATTGAAGACCGAAGTAAAAAAAAATTTTTGTATTCGATAGCCTACACTACTACAGCTGAGGTAGTCCCATTGTCACTAAATCAGAATCTGATGATGGGATCTCATGTCCTCGAAACGGCGATTGGCGGCGACCTCTCGCGTCCGGCCCTGGTCCAAGCCATGGTCCGGAGCGAGACGGAATGGGACGCCGTTGCCTCCTTCTGCGAAGCAGTCATGCTAGCGAAGGAGGTGGCGGAGCGGGAGAGGAGACCCTCTCGTCCCGGCCGCCGTGGTGGACGCCGCGGGCGTCGGGGGCCACCTGGTGACCTCCGGCCACCGTAGGCGCGGGCCTGTGGACGGCGAGCTATGGGTGGCTCGCCGTCCGTCCGTCTAGTGACGAGTGTTCCACGCGCGCCTCAAAGAGAGTCAGCAACACGAGGGGCCCGAAAGGGCCGACGCCTGCCGGAGTCGCGGGATTATTCGCAAGAGACACCGTGGCTCCGGAACACAAAGGGCATTGAAGGAACATGGATGGGTTTTAGTCAGTAGAAGTCTGACACTCCCTCCCGCTACACCCAGAGCGGGAGGAGTCATTGGATGATTTCCCATCCCTAAAAAAAAAAAAAAAAAAATGATGGGATCTCACGGAAATCGAGGGAAACCCCTAAATTATATAGGCACATAATATACAATGCTTTTCTTAAACTACCTATCTAACGCAACTCAGATTTTTGTGCCTGGTAATCATCATCTCATGTTGCTGAGCTGATGTGAAGGGTACGCAGGTACCACTCAAAACTACACACTAACAAAAATAAAAAACTTACAAAAATACAACCGACTTCCAAAGAAGTTGTTGGATAGATAGTGCTAAAATAACTTTAATTTCCGAAGTCTTTATTTTATTTATTTGGGACAAAAAACAGTTATAAGTTAAGTTATAAGTAAGCATTTACAGAAAAGTAGTTATAATATTATAGTGGAGAAAACGTAAAGTCGGTGTTTTTGGTTTTTTTTTTCATTTTCAGACACCGAATTCCGAAATTAAAGTTATTTTATACTTTGCAATGTATATAATCGGTATTCGATATGTATGTAAGCCACATAGCACCATCTATCCAACTACTTCCCAACCTCTTATAATAAAAAGCTTGCACTTGCCTCTCAGGCATTGAGTACTATCTAATGGGCTTCCAACCTCGAGTGCTTGGCGCTCTATGACAACCTTTAATGACGTCATAAAGGCCGTACATTGAAGCGAAGGCTCCAAAACAAAGTAGGCCATCCGGTCCATAAATAGTAGCATGCATTGTGAAATATGAAAGGTGGCGCAGTACCTTGGGGTCTATTTATAGGCGGTTGCCGTTGTAGTGAGGAGGTCGGGCTCTGGGGCTGCTGCTCATTGACGCCAGCCCATCGATCGGAGGCGGGGCCCGGGCTGCAGCAGCAAGCTCTGACCTAGTTTGCTCCCTCAATGAAACAGGAGGGTGAGGTACCCCAAAGCCAAACAGAGTAACCCGACGATAAGAAAATTTTGGAAAAACCATTTCGTCGTCATTGTGAAGACAGTTATATAGGATAGTAACTAGCTTTTGTGAACTAGTCACCATGCCAATTTGAGTTCGAACCACAAAACTAATCGAATTCGTTAACTACCTGAGCATGTGTACAGTTTCAATTTAAAGTTCATAATTTATTATTCTGTAATTCTGAATTTGTTTCAATAGTTTTTCGCACGTGTAGGTACATTTTGCATAACGGACGGATGAACTTTAGGAGTATTTCCTAATTAAGACTGTTGAATTGTAGAAGTTTAGTCGTTATTCAGTTATGTAAACTTGGTTAACAGTAAATAATATGTATGTTTTCAAACTCTAAGCTTTTTGATGATACTATTGTCGTAAAGTTCGGTCCGTAATTTTCCTAGTTTCTCTGGTTAATGAACTTTAAACAAATCCTGTTCAAAATTCGACAAATGAATTCAAAATAAGTACTATAAAATAATGTTTAACCAAATAAGATATTCTTGTTTGAAATTGTAAAATATGAAAACATTGATCAAAATAATTGCTCAGTGAAATAGAAAATTGTGAGCGACAAAATATGCTGTTTCAGACTTGGCACATTTGGCCGAGCCTCCAAGGACAGTGGTGTTGGGTGTGCAACGCCGGCCTGGGTCGTCGACCGCGCGACCCAGTTTCTCGTTGACGTCATAGCTACGCCTCCTGACGTCACTCGCGAGCCTCCGCGAGCCCATTCAAAACTAGATCACAGGCTCGGGGTACGCTCCACCTCACCTTCCCTCCTCAGCTACACAATTGTCATCGAGGCCGCAGTACTGGAAGTAACGATGGAGGTCATTTCACCCTGAGTTTATATTTATACGAGCCATGCTAAGGTCACTGCAGGTATATGATGGCAAGAAATTTTCCTTTGACGATGGAAATAATTGAGCTGATGATGATTTTATTTGGTTATCTTTGAGTTCGGCAAATCTTTAACTTTAATAATTGTTTCAGTCGTTTCTGCTCAGATCTTGAACAGGCTAAAACTTTAGAAAAAACGTATTTTATATTTTATTTTATAAATCATCTTAACGGTCTATGGCGCCTATATGTAAATATGTCTTGTATACATAGGTACTAATATTATAAAGAAACCTCTTTGAGTTCAGTTTAAGTTTGTGAGGTTTTAGGGGATAACCTCTGGATCTACTGAACCGATTTTGAAAATTCTTTTACTAATAGAAAGCCACGTTATTTTGTGAATGTCTGGGCTATATATTATCCCGAAAAATACCGCCCAACGAAGTGAACACGGGTCAGCTACATTTTATAAAGAGTTATATTTTGACTAGGTACTGCTTCATCAGAAAGTATATAATGTTGACCACCTAAAGCCGTTTGGCATGTTTTTTTGATTGGCTGAAAAGATTTTTCTTTTGTTTTATTTCGAGCAACAGTGAGGTTTCTTACAAATATACTTTAAGCAAAAGAGGATGATATCTGGTCTTTATTCTACTGGAAAACATGATGGGAAGCTGAAACACCAGCTGAATGTGATCTTGTTCCGATCTTTTGATCCCCAACATTCAGCGGTATTTTAAATTGACGTGTGTTGACGAAAGTGTAGGAAAGAAGAGTCTTACAACCACGAAGATGTGCTTGAAACTGATCTAAGCCAATTAAAATCGATAAAGCCTAGAACACAAGTAGCGCATTCAAAAGGTCTATATAAAGAACAATCCTTGACACGAATAGCTCGGGTCGTGCCCTTTTGAGAGCGCAGCCGGAACTCACAAGGTTCGTACTATGAAAATATTCACTGAACGGACTGAACAATTTGTTTCGAGTTAATTACGTTTCAGGAGTAGCTGTTAATTGATTCTGTCTGTATTCTGTTTGGTTTTGGCAGTTTTTAATTTTCAACGGAAGCCATTTTTGCCAGAATTATTCGAGGGTAATCATAATCATTTTATTATCAGGCAACTGAGACCCATAGATAAATAAACAAAATTAAAAAGGACGACGAAACGAGCCAAGAGGATCATCGGCAATGATAGGCTCGTCGAGTCAAAGCTCCAAAGTCTTGTGCATCGACGCTGACTTGCTGGCCTGTCGGTTTTCTACCGGTTGCATCTTGGGGAATGTGCGACGGAATTGCATAATTTAATTCCACCAAGCCTGTTCTATCATAGGACCACAAAACGAACGACGATGAGCCACCGGTACATGGTGGACATCCAACCCACACGCACAAAACATTTTAGGAACACATTCATAGTGCGAACAGCTAAGGAGTGGAATTCCCTGCCGGAGTCTGTGTTTCCTGATAGCTACAACCTGGGAGTATTTAAGTCAAGAGTGCATACATTACTTCTAGGCAAGCGTGCTCCATTCGACCACATCATCGCTTACTATCAGGTGAGATAGTGGTCAATCGCGTGCCTATCAATAGTAAAAAGACGTTCGTAAATTGCGTTACAATAATGACAAATTCGTTATACTTGTGATCATTTAGGGTTTATTTACAAATGAAGGGATTTTATACTCCTCGTCCCTACCCGACCTCTCGTTTAAGCCTTATATGGTGTGTAGATAATAATGTTACCGGAAAATGGCAGACTCCGTTAGATTGTCATAAATCTCGATTAGATTATAATTTATCGATATATAATGATAAAATCGTTTTGTATATCCTATCCAAATTCATTAGTTTCCAATAGGTACATCCGTGTCTCATTTAGATAAATAGTTTACAATTTCACTCGATATTTTACAATCGTACGGCGTGTACCATTTTCCAGTCACATGTATAGGTATAATACCCATACTCCGTTTATGTTTGGAATGTTTACATCTATCTACTCAATCAATTAATTAAAACAAAGTTGGAGGAAGGACAGGTGTTTCCAGTCCTGCGTAGGAGTTGAGACACCTCTAATCAATGGCTACTCAGGTTATTGGGTTTGGGTATCAACCTGTAATTTACACACACGCCACAAATACAGGTCTGTATATAATTGGTGTAACTTGAATACAGGGATAAAAATACCTGTCTTGTCCATGAGTGGGCGTTCGGAAGAAACAGACGCTTCTGTAGCCAGGTTAGATTATTCTTATCATTAGGGTTTCTTGGTACCTGTGTGGGTAGGTTCAGTGGTCCCTGCCTCTAATATTCCTTGAAATGTTTGGAAGGAAAAATAATTTCAATTTGCAAGGCACTTTTACAATGTATGGTTAAAAGAGTACCTTAAAAAAAAAATCTAATTATTTATTCATTTTTTGTGTAAAACAGTAAATACATTTTTTGCTTAAATCTATGCCAAGTTCACGGGTGTTATGTGCCTGAACTAGGACATCCTGTGTTTCAGGCGAAAGTAGGTAAGTGTTATGTAATAATCACGGTAATTATATAAAATAAAATAGTCATCTTATAGGTATGTAAAAAGCAGTATAATAGTGTAAAAATCATACTCCCTATAACCTAAGTATTCTTACTTAACCTACTAAATTAAAAAACTTTATTTCAAAACCTCCGACAACTTCTATGTATCTTCATAGGACAAACTTTGAAGAGCTTCCTTGAGCGTTTTTTTAAATTTCTAGAATTTAGGGAATAAATGTTTGCTTTTGCATTTAGTCTATTATAGAGTAGTGGTCCAAGGAAAACATAAAATTTGGCTGTGAAAGCATGTTTTGTACTTTTTGTGGGGCAAACAATGTCTTTTCGTCTCTTTTTAGTAAAATCAGTGCTATAGCAAAGAGCTGCGTGTTGTTTTAGTACAATGCTCATAATGAATAATTGCCAAACTTTTAGTACTTCACAAGATTTATAAAGCAGGTTAGTGGGAAAGAGGAACGGGTGTCAATGTAATGTAATGTGTGTAATAGCTTGAGAATCGCTCTTTGAGCCCTTTCGATGGGCAGTAATAAAGTTTTACCTGCTCCACCCCACGAGGTAATGCAGTACGTCAAAATTGACTGACATAGAGCAAAGTAAACTGCCTTATGAGTATTGGGTCCGTAATAATTATATCGTAGCTTTTTGAATACGAATATCAACTTACGAATTCTGTTATTTAATGCTTCCGTATGATGTTTGAAGGTTAGGGTTTCATCAATTATAACACCCAAGTATTTTATTTTGTTGGTCTTGTTAATACTGGGACACACGAGCAGTCTGTATGGACTGTACAACAATGGGCATACAGCGTTGGAGGATTATTAGAAGTATGTTTGCGCATCGAAAACTAGAGTTAGTGAGTTATGCTGAAGCCATTTATTTATTACCATGTTGAAGTCGTCTTGCGCGGGCTTGTATAAGCCATGTTCGGTCACCTAGAGAGACCTCAGGCAATATGTTAACATAAATCTTCAAACAACAGTAAATATAAGTCTATTTAAATCTTTGGATGATGACGAAAAATGCAGTAACGTCATTCGACAGCGTAAAATCCGTTAAAAAAAGACTAGACATACACACACAAAGTAACAACTTAGTACTAAATCCCTACTAATATTATAAATGTGAATGACAGTTTGTTTGTTACGCTTTCACGCAAAAACTACTTAGCCGATCATCATGAAACTTTGTACACATATTTTTGGAAGTATTAGAAGCAACATAGGATACTTTTAATAATAAAAAAAACTTTTTACAAAAAAATACAACCGACTTTAAATTCGGAAGTCGGTGTTTTTGTTAGTTTCTTCGTATTTTGACACCGACTTCCGAATTTAAAGTTATTTTTTACTTTGTAGTGTTTTTTTTTAGAAGTCGGTTGTATTTTTTTGTAAAAAGTTTTTTATTTTTCACTTTTTAGTGGTGCCCCACACCTAACAACACCACTACAAAATCACAGAAAAGCAAAATACGATTATCAAAGAATCATTTAAATAGCCAAATTCCAGCGATTTCGATTTAAAATCCAAAGTTCGTAATCGATTTTGATATGATTTAAATGGGACCAATCTGCAAGTATATATCCTTTCAGATAAAACAAAAATTTTTCAAATCGGTTCATAATATTGTCGGAGTTATGAGGTAACAAACATAAAAAAAAAAAAACATACAACCGAATTGATAACCTCCTCCTTTTTGGGAAGTCGGTTAAAAATATCTAAATAAAAAGCGGGCGAAGCCGCGGGTTTCAGCTAGTAAAAAATAAAAACCTAGTTATTTGTCAGAACTTGTTTTTTCAGCATAATTTATTTTAAGAATCTTATGCCACGATAATTTAAAAGATTGAGAAAAATTCCTAAAAATATAGGTTTCAATAATTTATTTCAGGATCTGTGTAGGAGTAGCTCAATTCTTTGCGACCTATACTTAGTCCATTATTACTCGGACCAAAAATCAAGTTGTCCAGTGTAATCTTTCACGCTGTAACTACGGTAGGGTTTTCCTCTTTAGCCCAAATAGCGGAAAGAATAAGACAGATAGTGTCTTAGCTTAGTAATCCACCCTCATCCTGCATCGTATCTGGGTCATGTACTGTCCCCACAACTGTGGGCATAAATTTTTTCCCATATAAGGTTACGGCATGACCTAGCCCCATATTCTTGGCTGCGTCATATGTATCGCTCATCTCAACTAATATTATAAAGAATTAAAATGTCTGTGTGTTTGTAAAAGATGGTCTCTGTAAGTAGGTACTGAGACAATGGGAACCCTTTCTCTGATAGAAAGCTTCAATATCTTCGAATGATATACCCGTAGGTATAAATATTTCTCCCGGAAGATGCATGGTTCCTGAGGAGTAGGCCAAGGCAGTGAAGTCGCAATTAAAGGCTTGTTTCTTACCACCCCGTTAATTTTTATGGGATTTGTTGATGCGAGATTCATAACTGTAGGAGATTAAGAAGCTCACTACGTTGCCTTCAAGTTAAAGGACGCTGCCGCGCTCGTGGAGGCCATCGCCAATGTTTACGGCTCTGTTCACGTTATGACATTATTATGTTATGTTCTATATGAATAGTATTTTGTTGAATTTCTTCAAAGGAACAGTATACAGGGAAATTGAAAAAATACCCGAAACCTCTTAGGCAGTGAAAGTACACATGATTATAAGCAACTTTTGTTTTGGTAAAACTCCGAAATCTCGAAAAAAATATCAGCTGTTTCATACAAAATGCAGTATTTAGCCAATGAAAATGTATGAAACAGCTGATATTTTTTTCGAGATTTCGGAGTTTTACCAAAACAAAAGTTGCTTATAATCATGTGTACTTTCACTGCCTAAGAGGTTTCGGGTATTTTTTCAATTTCCCTGTATATTTACTGGGATGCCATGTATAGTGATTTTTTGGACTAGATCAAGACTGATATTGTAGTGAGAAAAACGCACTAAGATGTTCTGTTCGACTTATACTATAGGAACTGCAATAATTTAAGAGTAAAGTAGCTACATATATTTTTTTCTGAAATTGCTTGAACGAATTTATTTTAGCTAAGTTATGCTCTAGAGTCCGACACTAAAAATTCTTGTTGACCCGGACACCCAAGGGCATGAATTACAATTAAGAGAAATATTACATTGAACTTTACTCTATTGAAGAGTGTTTTATAAAGTTACAATAAAGTCATAATACCGATATTTTACAAAACAGTATAATAGCAGTAATAGGTGAAACACAAGGTGGGTAACATTTCACCCTTAGTTGACATAATACGTGAAAGCGAAACAATTGAAATGTTACCTATAACAGTGAAGTTGTAACACTAAGGGCGGGTTGTTTCACGTCCACTTAACGCATGCGTAAACGTTAAAAACGGTGCTAACTATCGTTAAATCAAAAAATTGGGTTGTTTCACAAAATGACAGCGTTAACGCACGTAAAATATAACGTTTACGTTAACAGATGGTCTGGGCACTGGTTAACGTTACTTTAGTTGCGTCAAATAGAACAATATTGTGAAATTTATTTTGAATTCCTCAATACCAATTCTTCTGATGACATAAATAAGTGGTGGAATGCAAAAAAGCTATTTAGGTAGGACCCGTGTCAATAACTTAGCTATTGGGATGAGCACGAATTTATACCAGAATGTTTTGAAACAACGCTTCTTATTTAACGAACGTTAAAGATCTTCCGTAATTGTTACTTTTTGACGTACGTATGTTACGTTAACCAACCGTTTGATACAACCCGCCCTTATGCTATTATTGTGATGTTGTCATCGCGGGTACATGAACACTGTGACCATTTGGAAATGTCGTTCACGTCTAATTCTGTAGGTAATACTGAATTAGTAATACAGTAGTTTGTCAATGGAATAAGAAGTGAATGCAAGAATAGGGGTTATAATTAAAGACAATTATACATACATTATTAAGGTTAATTGTGTTATACAATATGGTTCGTTGTGTTTTACAATATGTTAATTGTTTTATACAATATAGTTCATTGTATAATTCAGTAATATTAGCTCAGTGGTAGGGTCAAAGGTGTATGAGGCTGTTTATGTTCTATTAGGGGTTAGGAACTATACGGGCGTTCAGCGTCAGAGCTACTGTGTCAACCGTTTAGGTCAGGTACAGTGAACTTACGACATGCGTAACAGTGATGGTACAAAGTAATTCGAGCAAGCCAAATTATCAATTGTCAGACGAGTTAAGTTCAGCTTGTGTATTACTGAGCCTCCTGGGGAGTGGGGAGCTTATTGTCTATAAGATATTTAGCATTTAATTTGCAGCGGAAGAAGTGAGAAAGTAATCAGTGTTGTTACTTCAAAAATGGCTAGGCTGAATACTAATTAGTAAGAACCCTGTCCTTCAAATTAGGAAAATCCTGCGTGTTGAAGATCAGAGTGCCAATTCTACTAAATTTCACATTCACATCGCATTCGCACTCAATGGCAAACTGTCAAAAATTTATGAAAAATAAGGCTTTTTTGACAGTTTGCGATTGATATGCGAATGCGAAAGTTGATTAAAAATTTGTAGAAGTGGCCCTCAGTTTTCATTACAACGATTGACACCATTTGTCAAGTATTTATAATTGGGCACTAATTATGATTTAATTGACTAATAATTGGGGTATAGTTCCCAGCAAAAAAGCAGAGTGCCGCAAAATCTATTCAAACGCGCGTACAAAGCGATACAAACGCGCGCGAGAAGCGCGTTCAAAGTTCGAGTGTATCGATACAAATAGGTATGCAATTACAGCGACACTAAGTTTTAGGTAAGCAAAAGTTAACTATCTGCGGCTGAACTACGTTTAAAGCGAGTTAGCGCGCATCATCACGTCACATCATGCACGTCGTCGGCACAAAGGCCTTAAAGTCTTTCGACTTTATTGAGACAGGTTCAATGGACGGACTGCTTTGGAAAACACAACTTGTTTTGATTAGATACATTTAAATATACATTTAATACTATTGAAATAACCGGATGACATCGCAGACTTGCAGCAGAAGCTGGACGGTGTACTTAATTCTTCTTTACACATCGGCCATCGGATGAACATTGACAACAGACTGTTAGTTGAATAAAACACAACAAAGCTCAGGTGGTTACGTGGGTTTTGTTGTGTTTATTCAATTTACCTACAATTCCAGATTTCGAGAATACGAACCTGATGCTTTCAAGTGGCATTAAATTAAACCATTTAAATAAAGGCGTCAATGTCTAATAGAATAACGAATAAGTATTTTTGGGTCTAGAATTAGGAGCAATAGAGACTGTTAAGAGTACCAACTGCAAGGAGGTCAGAATCACGAAGGAGTAAAATTTTCGGAACTGACAGCTGGCGATAGAATGGCTCGGAATAAATGACGAAAGCGCTAAAATTAAATTTTGGATGTTATGACATAAAAGTATGATGAAATCAAAACCTGTTGTGAATTTAGTTTGATCAGGTTATTTTGTATGTTTGATCGTGAAAATAAAAGAGACAGATAGAGCTTGCATTTTTTTCTACCGAGAAAATTTCTCCGCATCGTGTATTCCTTTAGAATTAGGTAGATCATAAAGTCAAGAAACATAAAACAAAATATCAAATCCTTATAACAGGTACTTTACGAGAAAAAATAATTCCCAAACGGCCTTATTATTTGATTATCGCCTTAATTTCGCATTAATTTATAAGTAATATTGGACATATCATATATCATTGGACATTTCACACAACGCCATATAGTCCCAAGCTAAGCAACCTAATGCTTGTGTTATGGTAACGAGATGGCTTATAAACTACTTATATACATTTTTTTTTTGTAAATACATACATATTATAGATAGAAAAACACCCAGACTCAGAACAAATACATGTAGGTCGTACAAATATTTGTTCCGTGCGGGAATCGAACCCGCGACATGCTGCGCAGCAGTCAATCGCTCAACCGCTGCGCCATCCGTGTCGTCAATATCAATATTATAAATGTTATTTAAAATAGGCAGTCACAAATCGTAGATTTTATAATAACTGCCCCAAACACCTATAAAGGTTCGTCATTCCTGCATTAGGTAGTGGCACTCTATCTACATCGACCCTTAATTAAATCTGACCACCCATTCATCAATTCATTAGGCTGCTCGTTATGCAACCAAAACGTTACGCAAAATACGAACCATATAATTTGTATTTGGTCGAGGAATATGTGTTTAAAATTAAAGGTAAACTCTATTATTTATCTCATTTTAATACTATTATAAAAAAAGCTATTATAAACTTTCGCCTTTTCCTATGGGAGGAAAAAACTACAAAACTTTACCTGCTGCTATCCTATCCGTGGATACTATCTTTTACTTTTTTACGTTCATAAATCTGCACCTCCGCCAATTTTTAGCACACTACGCTCCTGAGCTTTTTACGAATAATATTTGTTCTGCGTTTCCGTGTAGCCTTGTCGGGCGTCTCCCGGCGTTTCCGCTCACGAATATAATAAAACTAGAAAGACAAAGTATTTTGCCTTGAATCTTATGATTGAGGGCCAAAGAGTTTAAAGTTTGTGAAGACCTAGACACTTGGTTTAGTCCAAGACAGCTTCGCTTTGGAATGCGCAGCTTTGAGGTCGTATTCATGGCCGTGCAGTTTTAATAAGTTTACTTTTATTAGGCCTTTCGTCTTGTATTAGGTGCACTGTAAATCAAGAAAAGAAAACAAAATACAGTGCATAAACTACGCTGACGCATAAAATACAATAAAATGTCCTAACTAACCTACCAACATGCGAAGAAAGATCGCATGCCATCCCAATCTGCTGATCTGTATCGCCATACCCGATGAGGGCCTCTCGGGCTAGGATCGGGCGGGCAGTTCACAAGACAGTGGTCGGAACTACCCAGTGCTGAAGAAATCGACACCGAGCATCGGTATGGATCTGTTGTCAGCAGAAGCTCCAAGCAATTGGCAGTTTGCGACTCAACATCCGGCACCCTCGTTGCGCCCTGGTGGACCGGACCAGCTGGTGACGTGAGACGCGAAAGCTATTTCACGTCTTACGTCCAGCATGGTCTGTGCACTGGTAGGTATGGGAAGAGCCACTCCTGATGGTGGGTGCGAGAGGTACGACACGTCTGACGGACATCCGATCTGCGTCTCGGAAAGCAACAAGAGCGGTGGTTTCTCAGTCTCCAGGTGGTGATGGACTGCGGCGAAATTTGAGTGCAGACCTCGAATGTTCCTGAGGTGCACTTTGTGAGAGACCGTGCTGCCGATGTACAACGTTTCTTTTGTTTCTGTTCCTATTCATGAGTTTGAGTGAAGGAAGGAGAAGAAAAGGAAGTTAAATGAGGTTCCTTTAGGCATGCTCTGACAGGACGGCATCATTGTGGGGCTAGTCTGGAGACTGCGGGGACGCCCGAGCCCCCCCGGGAATGTCCATCGGGCACTCTCGTCTGGTCACCAACCAGCACGATGATGCATTCCGGGAGTTTTCGACAGTTGGCGGGCAGCCTTTCATGTGTGGCTAACTTGGGCCCCCAATTACCTGCGGTCGGCCAGCGGCGCACCGTGCCTCGGATCCCGCTACCCTCCACGACCAGCCCCATGTCAGCGCAAGCCTGGTTGGTCTGCCTGCATTGGAACAACTATTCCGACCCAACTCCTCTGAAATGGTTACACTGAGCATCATACCGGAACGCCTATACTCTAGCCCGCTTGGCGGTACGTCTTTGCCCAGTGAGTGGTCACAAGCCATCTGCCGAAGCCTACCACCAGTTTGTGTTACCTGATTGGCACCACTCGGGGACCACGTGTAGGGACTAGCAATTGGTATTCTCCAACGGACGCAGGAATGCCCCCTAAAAACAACAATAATTATTGCGTCGAAAAATTGACTGATGATGATTCTAAAAGACAGAATTGCAACATAATATAACAATGTTTAGCCTCTGGCCAGGGTGAAAAGCTAGCCCATTTTTTATGCGTAGTGTCAAGAATTGCTTAAGTTGTTGTTTTTCTATATTTAAATGATTAAAAAAAATATGTACGCGTGATACTTTGTTCATCAAGTAAAACATGGATCACAAATGTGACGTAACTCTTCAATTTAGAAGCCAGCACCCCTTCAGAGAGCATAAAGAGAAGTTTTATTACTTTTATTATATTGTAAGGCTTGAAACGGAGGAGCATGGTGTAACACCAGCGAAACGGTCACGTTTGTGGACGCGCGGCACGCAGACTACAACTCTCCGCCGACGAAATAAAAATAACCCCGCCGCCGCTGTTCAGCTAGTTGTGGCTGGCAGATTGTGAAATAATGTCATTCACATTAAAAAGGTTTTGTGGAGAGTGGGAGACCATTCTAGTTTTATGATTTTATTTACGGCGTGTTTTTTGGACGACTTTTTATCCACAGTTTTTTCGACTTGTAAAAATAAAGTAATAATTACTAAACATCACTCGCACACATTATTGTAGTAAATAGAACTTCTACAGTACCAACAAACTTACTTTTGGATCCTATGATCAACGAAATACGAGGTTTCCATCCAGCAGTGAAGTTTTCGTAGTTAAACACTTATTGAATCGAAATGATAATATTGTAATCTCTGTATGGTCAGCTAGCCTAGAAAATAAAAACTTCTTTAAGTCGAGGAAAGTGTGTTTACTTAATGTTGCGTTCCTTCATACTAATAAGTTGTTTTATATTACATCAGTTCATTTCTCGGTTCTCAGTAGTACTCCTATTTCACTTCACCGTATACGTAGTCTGCAGCTGGCGAACTTAATATCAATTCATTAAAATCGATGAGTTCGTGGAATCGAATCTTCACTTTGTATTGGTAAATGAGCGGGAGAAGCTCTCTTTGTGAATATTCATTTTCAAACTACTTCCTTGAATGCACAAACAAGCGTATCTAATATTATTACTTTTATTAATAAACTTTTTTCGCAGAAGAGCATTTTTTCTTGTAAACTTCTATTTTTAACTTTCTCCAACGAAAAATGGAAGTTGGAAAATGTTTTAGCTGTTTATTTTTTTTAGCTATCTGAACTCAACATCTGAACTCTGTGCTGGATGAACGTAAACTTCTCACTCTTTTAAAAGATATACCTCAACGCAAAAGTCATAAAAGAGAGTTGATTTATTTTATGTGCGTGTGACTTGGACGTGGATTGACTGATCTTCTTTTAAAGTTCGCTTAATCTCTACAAAAATTTGAAGGGTTTTAGTTAAAAAAATTAAAAACCTGATGGTGAAGTAAAAAAATTATTAAACTTCAGGTTAAATAGTTATGGTCAAATAACTGGATCACTCAATCCACACGCCTCACGAAAATGCCATGACACATATTTCAGAATTCTCAGCCTTCCCGGTCTTCTTCATTTTAATTTCATATTTTATTAAAGAATTTGTAAAAGCTAATAACAAATTCTCAAGGAATTTGAAGTCATTTCAGAAGGTCATACCGATTTATTTGGATCACTCAATCCACACATGTGCGGTTTGAGTGATCCTTGAATGCACCCCTTCAGACGAAATAAATGGATAATATTTATTCCAGTCTTCCAGATAATATTCTCAATGCTAAGAATGAATTTGTGAAACAAAAATCGCGACGGTAAACGTACTGGTTTACGGTGATACGGTCAGAATAAGGCCGTTTTTCGTTTTAGCGTATCTTGTTAGGTTCCTGGAACAGGAATGTGTAACTGTGGTGCTTTTTGACTATATTATATAGCCAACTGAAGGAATACATGATACGAAGAAACTCGATAGAAAAAAATACAAGGTACGAAATATCATTTTACTTTTTTAGCTAAAATACGCATCGCTTTAGATTGATCCTATAAAAATGAATTTAAAATATCTATGTAAAATAATCTTATCGAGGCTTCAACTGAACGGGTTTAAATTTAATAATACTATTATGTTATCAAATCTGTAAATTTATTTTGGCACTTACGTTTTTTTATTCCAAGCTAGTCTCTTATTATTGTCATCTCATCTTTTGCATTACAAAAGTATTTGCATCTCTCTCGTTTGTTCATTTCTTCAGATGCTCCGTGGAGCTCTTGTACGCAGGACCTGTATCACTTTTTTGCAAATCGGAGCTGACAGATTTTCATAATTTAAATATTTTTTTAACAGTTAATATAATATAATATCCTTGGACATTTCACACAACGCCATATCGTCCCAAGCTAAGCAACCTAATGCTTGTGTTATGGTAACGAGATGGCTGATAAACTACTTATATACATTTTTTTTTGTAAATACATACATATTATAGATAGAAAAACACGCAGACTCGGAACAAATACTTGTAGGTCGTACAAATATTTGTTCCGTGCGGGAATCGAACCCGCGACATGCTGCGCAGCAGTCAATCGCTCAACCACTGCGCCAAACGTGTCGTCCGTTAATGCTGATAGTTTAGCACTTTAAAGCTTAATTTAGTGTTAAAAAAGTGTCTGAACGAAGTCAATGTGTATACTTATGACCTTGATCAATTTACAACGTAATATTTTTCTAACCGCGCCAACTTTTGAATTATGTATAAAATTTGTATGAAATGAAACAAATACACAATAAGGTACAACGTCGTTGGGAGTTACTACTTGAAGGCGACAATGGACGCGTTTTTCAGGAAATGAATAGCAACGGCTTGAAGAAAATAGCGAATCCAAATCATCACCTTCATTTGTATATACGCACAGGATCCTCCAATGTTTTCACCTGATTCAGACCCAGAGGTCCCGGGTTCGATTCCCAGCGGGGGTAAATTTTTTGTTCGGTTTGGTTGGTGGTAGGACTTGTTATAAGTCCGCCTGGCAAGCTACCACCATCATGTCTAAGTCTGTCGCCATAACAACAATGTCAACAGCATTGTTGTGTTCCGGCAGTTAGATGTATGATAGCCAGTTCCTCTGTGTAAGAGGATTCCGGGTGAAACTCGCTTCCATCTTCAGCCTAATCATCGTTTTCCATCAGGTGAGATTTGGGCCAAGAGTTTCCCCGTTTTGTATATAAAAAAAAACCTCACAAAGCAATATTTAGTAAAAAAAATATTTTCTGTATTAGAGAGTCTGTTTTTACAACGTTAATTTAATATTTTATTTCAAAACACTCTCTAAAATATTGTTTTTTTGGTTTTAGGATTAAAAACGTCAAACATAAATGTGACAAGAATGAAATAAAATGGTAAAAGTCAGGTACAAGCCTAGGGATGGAAATTGAGTCGCGTTTGATTGTTTTAAGTAAATACTAGCTTTTTCCTCCTATATACTACTACTGAACAGTGTCAATCAAATGCTGATAGCCTTCTCATTACGTCGGCAAAGAAAATATACTTTATTTGTTAAATTTTGTCCCGGATTTGTTATATAATAGCAGCGATGCTCATGTACACCTCCGATGGAATTTTATTGAACCCATTTAGGTTCTTGGTTATTGGTAATTGGTAAGTATTTAACTAACGTAAATGATAAGGCACTTGTCTCACCGGCGCAGGCAGGAAAGGTACAAATGATTTAGATTTCTTATGAGTAAAAGAGACACATTCATTAATAGTCGATAGCTGGCTCTTCACACAGCTATCAAAGATTGTACACGCTCTGCACTTGGCATTGTCGGAACCAACCAACCAGCGATCATTTGTACTTATATTTATAGTGCGGGCCGGAGCAAGTATTGCCAGTCATCACACATTGCACAAAAGCACTTGGTTAAAGCCGAGCATCTAAACTATCGAAACTTTTCCCTCGCTACTCGCTGCTCGCAAACTCGTTTCGAGTTTCAAGCTTTACTCGCTACTTGCTGATCGCTGGCGGTGAGACAAGTGCCTTATATTCATAGAAAGATTTTTTTTCAAAGATACAAATCCATCTCCGGAAAATGCACGGTTTCTGAGGAAAAGACGTATACGTGAGTGAAGGGACGGCAAAAATATTAACCACTTATTATTTCATTCGTTTCGATTTTTTACAACTGGTCTACTCCATACCACCCGAGGTGCTAAAAAGTCTCTAGTGGCTATGTTCTTAAAAAATCTACTCAACTAATAGTTTTCACAATAATTTGGGGACATACAAAACATGATATAATTTATCGTCGACACTAAAAATGCATAAAATAATTATTAAAACAAATAACTATTTGTCTGCGTGGAATGTTTTATTTTAGTCTACGTCTCAAAGCATTGTTTACAACAGTGCAGTTTTTTGTTAATATTTTGACAGAAGACGTTTATGAAGTTTGTGTGCAAGCAACACTGAATCAGTTGGCGGTTTTAATTAATTTGATGTATTGGCGCTAGGTTTGATATTTCGAACTTTCCACGTGGAAGCATGCGGGGACAGCGCGGTTCGCGCGGAGCCCCTCGGCGCTTTCGAGCTACCGTTAAAATCCAAGATATCCCTCTTCAGAGCAAACGATAGTTGAAATTTTTTAGAAATTATAGAGTGATCCATATTTTGGTGTGTATTTTTTAAATGCAACATCGCAGATATTTGCGGCTTGCACTAGAAATTGTTATTTTTTTTTTTACTTAACGTTGACATATTTCTTTATTTTGTAAGTGTTAAACTTTAAGAGATAATCCAAATTTTAGATTTCTAAAGGAAAAAATGTGTAGGGTGGGCATGATTTCTTAAATGATAGCACTTTCTATAAATCTAGCTGGACGATTGATATCATTTGCATTTTGTTATCTATTGGTAACACATTGTAACGATATTATTTCAAGTATTATTAGTTTCAGCCAAAAAATAAATTCAAAATATAACATACACTCTGTCTATTTTTCGATTTGAAGATAATCTTATTTTCATTTTAAATTAGGTAAAACAAAATTTTTAAGGGTTTTTACCCTTCAAATTTTTGTAGAGATTAGGCGAACTTTAAAAAAAGATCGATATTAGATCGATTATTTCGATCTTGTCAGGAAAAAATCGGCTTCTCGTGGTCACGTTTAAGGCCGCAAGTGACATCCAATAATATAATTCCTCGACTGCACTATTCGTCTTTACCTAGGTTAAGCTCTGCGATGGTAAATAAGTCGTAGGTAGTAGATGATGTAAAGTATTTTTAACCGACTTCCCAAAAAGGAGGAGGTTCTCAATTCGATTGCATTTTTTTTTTTTACTTTCTCGGGTCCCTGGAGACCCGGTCCTTTGGTAGGCGTAAGAGGAGCCGAAGCTAATTCGTAAAGGCCACTTTAGACATTTTAAACATTGTATTATTATTGTTCGGCACTGGTCAACTGCCCGAGGGAATTTGTTTCAATAAAACAATTTGTTCCAAGCAAGTACCAAAGAAAATTTATTTACCAAAACCTTATAACATATTGGCGGAGAATCTTAACACCGCGATTCAGCGAGAGACCCAAATTGTACAACGCCATCTATCGATCGAGTAGGTAAACTCGCGACTGAACATCCCGCCCACCATGGACAGAATGTCCAGAACATATTTTAGTCTAACTGACCGCCCACCATGAAACAAAACAAGACTCGGTGGGAAATGAAAACACTAGTGGACTGTATGTGTGAATTACAAAATATATGATAATAAACTTTGAAACCATACTAAATAATATCTTAAATTTAAACTTAAATTGTACTTTCGCCTATAATTAATAAATACTTAATTTACAACAATTTTTATGAAGTGATAGGAAGCACGATTAACTTTGACACGGGCCTTTTGATCGTAGAACCTTTACAACGCAATGAAACTACCCTTGTGATTTTGTCCGAGCCAGTATGCTTTTCAGTAATGAGTCCGTAAAGCCACCTTGCCGGTGGAAGATCATCTTCCATAACCAACACTACGTCACCCAAGTTTGGTTCTACGGTTTGATGCGCCCATTTGTTCCTTTGGTGAAATTGAACCAGATACTCACGCGACCACCTGCGCCAGAAGTTCTGTACCATACGTTGAGTCAACTGCCATCTTTTCAAGGTGTTAATATTTGAGTTTTCAAAATTAATTTCGGGCGCAAGAAGCAAAGTTTCACCTACTAGAAAATGACCTGGTGTTAATGGACCTGGATCTTCTGGGTTAGTGCTAATGCTGGAAATAGGCCTGGAGTTCAGACAGGCTTCTATCTGGGCAAGGACTGTCGTCAGTTCTTCAAAAGTGAGGGTGCTCGTACCAATAACTCGTTTAAGATGATGCTTGGTCGACTTCACTCCAGCCTCCCAAAGCCCCCCGAAGTTCGGGGAGTGAGGTGGAATAAAGCTCCAAGTCGTTCCGTTGGTCGCCAACCAATCGGCAATGTCAGGTGCTATGCCGGACCTTTCGTGCTTGAGCAACGCCTTCAACTCCTTGTTTGCTCCTACAAAGGTGGTGCCGTTATCGCTCCACATTTCACCACAATGACCTCTCCTCGCTGTGAAGCGCTTGAAGGCGGCTAAAAAGGCTTGCGATGTCATATCGCTGACAACTTCTAAATGTATGGCCCGAGTGGCCATGCAAACAAACAAACATATGTAGCCTTTGGTGGCATGATACCCGCGACCTTTGCTAGGCCGGATACTTATTGGACCTGCATAGTCCACGCCACTTCTAAAGAAAGGTCGGCTTACGTTGACCCTAGCAGAAGGCAATGACCCCATTAAAGGATGAGTCGACCGAGCGGAATGACGGATGCAAATAATACATTTGCGTACGTAGTGCCTAACGCTACTCTTTGCGTGTATTATCCAATATTTGGCTCGCAAATAATTGAGAGTTATCTGAGGCCCGCCATGTAAAGTCCTCTCATGAGCGTCGGCTATCAGGAGGTGGGTTAAATGTGACTTACGAGGAAGAATTATGGGATGCTTTGAATCCTCGTGAAGGTTGGCTCTGTGTAACCTACCGCCAACTCTCAAAATCTGTTCCGGATCTAGGTAAGGATTAAGCGAAGTGAGTACCCCTTTTTTATTTATATCTTCCCGTAACATTAAACTATTAATTTCTGATCCAAAATGTTCCCTTTGACATAATTTGATGCAGGTAAGTAATGCTCCTTGAATTTCAGAATGTGTGAGAAAATTATCAAATTTTGTAGTGTAATTTTTATTTTTAAATTTTAAGAACCTTTTACAATAAGCTATCACTCTTGTAACTTTTCTAAGAGATGAATATCTAGACATTATACCGTTCTCACCTGCTTCCCCCACCACTGTGCTGCAAGCCACTACACCTAACTTTCTCTCCTCCAAGCTAGTTTCCTTGAACTCTCTTTTACTATAATTGATTTCTTTATCTTTCAGCCACCTAGGACCCTGTGTCCACAACTCTAGGTCGGCCAACTCTGAAGGATTCACGCCGCGCGATGCGCTGTCTGCGGGATTATCACTGGACTTGACGTGCGACCACTGACTATTTTCCATGAAGGTAAGTATTTCAGAAACTCTGTTGCCGACAAAGGTTTTCCAGCGGCTGGGGTGGCTGCTCAACCAGGCGAGCACCACTGTCGAGTCAGTCCATGCATGCAAGTTTTTTTTACAGATACTCAAGGTATCGGAAACTTCACGCAGAAGTTTTGTTAGCAGCAAGGCTCCACATAACTCCAAACGAGGTATGGATACCTGTTTGACTGGGGCCACCTTGGTCTTAGCTGCAACTAGACTAACATGAACGTGACCATTGGCGTCAATACACCGCAAATAGACCGCGGCTGAATAAGCTACATTAGATGCATCGGAGAATCCATGTAACTCTAGCAGGACGTCCAGTTGACTTGTGTGAATCCATCGTGGCAGACCAAACTCCCTAAGATGGTACAGGCCTTTTCTATAACTAAGCCATTCCTTTAACAGGTGATCTGGAAGTTCATCGTCCCATTCGGATCCTGCTAACCACAGGCGTTGGATAAACACCTTGGCTGTGACTATCACCGGCGCAAGCCAGCCAAGAGGATCAAACAAACGAGCTATGTCAGATATCACCTTTCGTTTGGTTATGGGGTTTTCGAGCGGAGGAAGTTGGACATTATATCTAAACTCATCCAAATTTCTATCGTAAGTTAACCCTTAAAATCTTCGTTAGACCATCCAGTTTGAATTCTAAGTTGTCCTGCCTAACAGTATCTTCGGTTATTTTGTTTAACAATTCATCACTGTTGCTGGACCACTTTTGAAGCTTGAAGCCTCCACGACTCAATAACTCATTTAGTTGGTGATACATTTGTTCACCTTCAGCGACAGATTGACAACCCGTTAACAGATCGTCGACGTAAAACGATGTAAGGACTTGTTCAGCCACAAGAGGAAAATCCTTTCCTTCGTCACGAGCTAGTTGTTGCAACGAGCGAACCGCTAGGTATGGTGCAGAGGATGTTCCAAAGGTGACACGCAATAACCGAACATGCTTTAATTCATCTTCTGGATTATCACGCCACAAAATACGCTGATAATTAGTATTCTCATCTGCAACCTTGACCTGACGGTACATTTTAATGATATCTGCGACCAAACTGATGGGATGAATGCGCCATCGCATTATAATTTGACGCAAATCAGGTTGTAGGGTTGGGCCAACCATTAATTCTTTATTCAACGATACTCCATTGTGGCCTGAACATGAAGCGTCGAAGACGACCCTAACCTTAGTGGTGCTTTTATCCTCACGCACCACTGCGTGATGTGGTAGGTAGAACGCATTATTAGCTAATTCTGTCTGAGGGACAACTTCAGCATGTCCCAGTTGAATGTACTCGTTAATTACTGCACTATACTGTGTCCTGAATTCCGATTCCTGCGATAATCTTTTCTCTAGGTTGATAAAGCGTCTACGGGCAATGACCTCTGACCCTCCAGACGTGCAACTGGGCGAGTCGGTTTTGAATGGTAGTTTTACAACATACCTCCCGGTCGCGTCGCGTTTGGTGGTTTTAGAGTAGAACTCCTCACAATTTTGTTCTTCTTCTGTCAAGATCACAGTACGAACTGAGGGCTCTGACTCCAACTCCCAAAACTTACGCAAAAGGTCATTGACATCCGGTGATTGTACTACAGTATGATAACATACTGGCCTAGAGATTGCTGTCGATGGGATCTCACCAGACAAGATCCAGCCTAATTTAGTCTTCTGCGCGACTGGAGTTCCCGGCGGACCCTTGACTAAACCATCCAATAAAATTTCACCGACTACACGCGTACTTAACAGTAAATCTATTTTGCCTGGTGTATCAAAGGTCGGATCAGCTAATTTTAAGGACGAGAACGAAACCGGTATTCGAACGACCTTCTTCTCAGGAAGTTGAGATGTGAGTCTATTCAACACATAAGCATCGACATGTAAAACAAAGGTGGGATCCAGACGTGACTGCAGTTTCAATCTAACTATCCACTTAGAGGGCATTGAGTTTCCCTCGTCATCGCCTAGTCGAAATATGTCGGTGTGAGCAGGTGTTTTCTTTAGTCCGAGCAATTGTACTGCAGCCTCTGTGATGAAAGAGACTTGAGAGCCCTGATCCATCAGAGCTCTTAAAACAAAGGCAGTACCAGTTCTTGACTCAACGTTGACCAAGGCTGTGGCTAACAGACCGTGGTTGTGAACATCCGCAAAACAACAAATGGGTTTAGTCTCGCTTTGACTAGAAGAGGTAGCTGCATTAGCAGCCACCACTTTCGTTTCTGCTGAACCATCAACAATCTCAGCAGAATTGGCAGTTGACTTTGGGTGAAGCAATGTGTGGTGCTTCTTCTTACAAAGGTGACATTTAGTGTGCAGACGACAAGAATAGACGGAATGGTTTGTTCCTAGACAGTTATAACAAAGCTTACTGGCTCGTGCAAACTCACGACGTTCGTCACAATTTTTTTTTGCAAATGTTTTACAGTGACACAACTTGTGATCTCCAGAACATAATATACAATTTTGAGAAGCGACATGAAAAGATTTGACATTATCACGAGTACTACTCTGTTTATTTACTTTAGGATCTAAATATTCTAAGGCTCTAAACCTAGACTCCATAAAAGTTTTGAACTCATCAAACGTCGGTAAATCATCGTTAGGACTAATTCTTAATTCCCACAATTTACGGGACTCTGTGTCTAATTTTTCGGAGCTTAAGTATACAACAATTGCATCCCATGAGCTGACATCAATTCCTAGACTTCTTAAACCATGCAAACAATCAACAGTCGTGTCTAAAAGAGTTTTAACGTTGGTCGACGATTCCTTAGTAATTGACGATTGATGGACTAGTCGTTTGAGCATACAGTTAGCTAAAAATCTTTTGTTATCGAATCGCTTGTTTAGAGTCGACCAACACTCATAGTAATTGGACGCAGCCACGGGAATATGCCGAAGCAACTGTTCTGCTTCGCCTGAGAGATGACTCTTTAAATAATGGAGTTTTTGAACGTCATCCCGTGCATTATTGTTATGGATCAGTGACGTAAATAAATCACGGAAAGTAACCCACTCAGAATAGAGTCCCGAGAACGTAGGCAAACTAATTTGTGGCAATTTGACATTTGAATTGTTTTGATGAGAATTTTTAATACTACTGAGATCAGTACTACACGGACTATTTTTATGTAAGTGCTCTTTTAATTCAGACTTATAGGTTATATACAAATCTTCAGTTAAATCATATGTTTCAGCAGTAAAATAAATGTTCTTTTCAAATTCCTCGTCGGTTGCTTTTTCTATGATGCGCCTATGAGTTTCAACAAATTGTTTCCACTGCGCCTCTAAAGATTCTAATCTTGTTTCAATGTAAGTTTTAGTAAGACGATCTTTAGGTGATTTTTTGAAGTTAATTCTACCCTTTTCAATTATTGTTTTATTATTTAATTGCAATTTACTCAAAGATTCCATTGTGCACAACAAAGCTACAGTTTTTACTAAGTAGTATCAATTCAATATCTTAATGCAACCGACGAAAAAATTGTAAGTTACGAAATTCAAAACAATAGACAAAATCAATGAACATACAACACACAAGTGATGTAAATCGGGCATAAATTCCCCCGACACAACACTTTTCATAAAATATACGAAGTTGAAATCTACTACTAAATCTTAAAAGTCTCGATCACTTTGAAATTGCACTAAGATGATCTTCAATATTCACTGAGAAATTCACAAGTCTACAAAACAATAACACTGGATTTTAACTCACGGTTTTTTCTGCCAAACCTCTTCAAAGTCCAAACACGTCCCTGCTGCGAGTGCGTGGTCACACTCGTCACTGCTGATGCCGCTGAGCTGAAGGAGTGTAGTCACTGTTTGTGACGTCACCCTTGATGTCGCTGCTGTCTCTGCTGATGTCGCCGTTGCTTCGATACTGGTGGCGCCCTCTGGCGGCGTTGGCTGCAAACCTCGTTGCTGCGCTGCTGTACGCCGCTGCTCACCACACACCGGGGAGTTTACAGGCACTTCAGGGCGATCCACCACTGGTTTCTATGCCTCACCATTCGACACACTAAAACGGTCACTTCACTTCCCGACGCGACTTCACTTTCGCGATCCGGTTCGATAGGACCAAAATGTTCGGCACTGGTCAACTGCCCGAGGGAATTTGTTTCAATAAAACAATTTGTTCCAAGCAAGTACCAAAGAAAATTTATTTACCAAAACCTTATAACATATTGGCGGAGAATCTTAACACCGCGATTCAGCGAGAGACCCAAATTGTACAACGCCATCTATCGATCGAGTAGGTAAACTCGCGACTGAACAATTATTAAGGGTAAGGTGTCAGTGGAACAGTAAAAATAATGAATGACACTAATGATAAATCTTGAAAGAAAATCACATTATTTGAAGTATATTATTTTTCAATAAAGTGATAAGCTAGATTATGTTTGCTGTGGCGTCTGGGCCCATAACCTTGTATATTAAATGTATGTATGGTTATAAACACTTCATTGGACAGTTAGTGGCCAAATTGACCAACATAAAATAAAACTATAGAAAAGGTTGTCAATACAACAAGGGGACATTTCCAGCTTATTTAAAAAAATACTAACAGCATATTAGGCATAATTATACAAGATTTAATAGTAAAAGTATATCACGTTCTTTGAGGCATTTCCTACAAAGCATCGGTAGGAAAAGAATGTAGAAATGTGATAGTCCACGTGAGCGATTGGTCTAGGTATTCTTTCTACAAAACGTGGCGAGACATCCAGTGGCGCTCAAACTTCTTTCCCATTCTGCACTGTTGCATAAAACTCATAGAAGTTATAAGTCACTAGTGAAACATACCAGTTTCTAAGTTAAATAAGTGTAATTTAGTCTAAGTGTAATTATTTTAGTAGGTATAGTGTTAGAAATAAACGTTGGTGGTTCTTTTGCCTCAATTTTTATGATTGCAGAGCACGAACAAGATGGAGGGAAAAATTACAAGTAATGGTCTGCACAAGTTCCATATCGAAATACTTAGCTTAAAGTTAGCATTCGGGGAATACAGACTAGCTAACAGTAACAGTTACGATAGCGAAAGATTTTTTTTTGCTTAATAAACCAGTCTCAAATTCTTGCTTTGTTAATTTCTGAAAAATTTCTAACTAAGATTTTAGTCTTAGGTAGGATAGCATTGAAACAATACGTTTTATTAAGCTGTTTCATTCATTTCCAAGATATGAGTTTGTATGAAATACCATGAAAAATAAAAGCTCTTAATAACAACAACAGCCAAGAATCTGTATCTAAAACATTAGTAATAACAAAAACTGCTGGTTTGAGTACCATTGTCATTCAGGAGTGGAATCCTTTAGCGGGCGGCGCGCCGCGTGCTTGAAAACGAGGAACTATAAGAATTCCTGCTCGGACATGGAAGGAACCGCCAGATACGAGGTTTATGTAATTCTGCGCTTGGAATAAAACTGGCGGGGGCGTTACGGGTTAATGCGTAGGTATTGAACGGGCAAACATGAAGGACAAGATCGGTTCGGATTTACTTTTAAAATGTCTATCACCTACGCAATCATGCTTTTATGCCTCAAAGGCTGAAGGGTGTATAGGTGTGTAGACTGAAGTATGTTGCACAATTTGGTAAGTAAGTAGTAGACGAGCTATTGTAACTAAAGAAAAATTGCGCTCCAACCGAATCGGTCAAAGCGACCTAATGTAAATAAGCCATTAGGTAGGTACGGTTAGAAGTTTAGAGTTATTGAACTGCATGAACTTCTAGTAACGCTCACCAAATTCAAATAAAAGCCCAAGTTCATTTCCATTGTTCCAATTCCATCCGATTTACAAAAGGCAAGTCAATTGACATAACAAGACGAATGGATGAGACAAGCAAATAGCTACCTAAATTAATTAACGAGCTCACTTTCATAATTACATTAAGGCTACAGCAGTCTCGCCAAATTCACTCGCGGTGAATTATTTGCGCAACTTTTTAAGTACTGTTTTTTTAACGAAATTATGAAATAACAAAAGATATTATTGTTACACATTTATTTATTTTATTTATTAGCTTAAATTTCCCTCTACACTTTTTATTTTAAACACTGTATCTTATTTATGTATATTATAAAATATTTTTGTATTTGTTAGTATATGTACGTTAGTATATTTATTTATTTATATTTACGTTAGTATTGTTAATGTATGTAGGGGCCGCCTTTTGCGGTATAAGCCTCCTCCAAACTTTGCCAGATAAATCAGTCTTGTGCCAGTCTGGGCCATAAATTTCCTGTGGTCGCCACGATGTCGTCACTCCATCTTTTGAGCGGTCTGCCCTTCTTCCTTTTCTTGTCTTGTGGGTACCAATTAGTTACTGTCTGCGACCATCTCCCATCGATTATTCTTTGAATGTGGCCAGACCATTTCCACTTTAGTGTTAATATCTGTTTCACGACGTCTCGAGCTTTGGTTATCTTCCTTACTAATGAATTTCTGACTCTATCTTTTAATTTAATAGTCATGTAACTCCGTTCTATTCCCGTTGGCAGATTTTTAACTTTTGTAGATGTGACTGCTTCAAAGGCCAGGTTTGGCACGCATAAGTAAAAACTGGGATGAGACAGATGTTCATCGCTTTGGTCTTTAGTTTTGTGGGAACGGAGCCTTTGAAAATTTATTTAAAAGACCAGTACTTGTTCCATGTATTCTTTATTCTGCGATTTATTTCCTTTTCTGTACAGTTTTTAAATGAGATAAGATGTCCTAGGTAGGTATAGTCAAGTAAATATAACTATACAATCGAAACCTATAAGTTATGTTGAGGACTAAGTTATGTTGAAGACTATTGTTACACATAAATAACCATAATATAAGCAATGGTCAGTTATGTTTTTTAAGTGCATCTAGGTGGATTTTGTTTGGTAAATACAGCTCTTACGCGCTCACCATCATAATTTGGTGTTCTGTTTGGGCACTTAGTTAAAATGCTAATGAACAGCAATAATAATAATCTACCGCAGTATCTCTACTTGCGCGTCCCGATGGACCTTAGGTCATACCTAGGGTGAGGGGCCAGACAAAGAGAGATACAATCCGCAAGGCAGTTTTGTGGCGAACTGTTGGGCAGTAGCGACCCCACGAACCTTATCTCCCGGGAGAAGTCTTGTTCCTCATCTACGGCTTGCCTTTATTGGCTGGCCAGAGTGAATACTGACGAGGAACAGAGCTCCCATCTCTTTCTCTCCTTAATTGGCCGGTCTGAGTGGAGATTCGCTAGAGCACACGTGCTCGGGAGAAAGATGTATAATCCAGTAAGATGCTGGTAGGGATCTTGACCGCACTTCCGGGATTGTCCTGATAGCCGTGGTATACCTCTCCACTCCTCTAGCACCTCAGGCTATGTTGCCTCCTTGGCGCTACGTCACTTTGTGCTAGCGACCGTTTTCGGGGGCCCATTCATTGAGTGTGCAAGTCACCCCCTGCCATTTAAAATCCGTCTATATTGTGAGTGGTTAGGCAGGGGCCAATAGTCTTCTTTAATAAACGATAATCAGTCCACTAAACTACCCAAACCCATAGCGTTTCATTTATTGTTTCCATATTTTGGAATAGTACTGCTCCAACCGGGGATTGTCCTTGGGAATACTTTCAGTGCATACAGGGATAACCGCCGGTTGGTGCCCCATTACATTTGAATCGGGGTCTCTGCGAGTTGGTTTCGGCCCCTCGCGTAGTACGCCTACCAAAGGGCCGGATCTCCAGGGACCCGAGAAAGTAAAAAAAATATAAAAAATTGTAATCTCAAAAGATTTACAAAAAAAAAAAAATTAAAAACGAGAATTGACAGAAATTCCTTAGTGGCCTCCGCATTGTCAGAGCGTTCAGACGTGTGGTCCACGACAAATTTTAATAGTTCCCTCTCGCTCTAACTTTGATACTGGCCTAACTTAGGTTGCGCACTGTTATGTATCTAAAGTTGCTCTACTTTATTAATTTTTTTAGTATATTTTTTCGAGAGATGAAAAAAGTTAAAAATATGGTCGACGACGGGGACAAAATAGAGCTCAAACCAGAAGCGCGTAACTTACTCCGAAGCTCCTAGAATGCGAGATGATTTGGTTCGAGTTCACCAAGCATCTTATCCCAACGCTCGTTGCGCAGCTCTTTAACGCGTTTACTTAATTTACTCTGCAAGTAACGCATGAAGGCTTTGTTGTTAGCGCAGGGGAAGGACCTGTACGCACGGCGCCTTCTTCTCAGTCACGAGCGCACGCACATCGTCCGGGAGTTTCCAGCGATGATCACTCATCACCGGAGCGTCCCTTGAATATTTGTTCAGGACAGGTTGTACATGAACCGTGAATGAGCCTATCGCGGACTTCGTGTCGTCAACGGTCTCAATAATGCTCGGGATCTTGTCCAACTGAGGTGACGTGGAGTCAGCTTTGGTTTACTTTTTTCCAGTCAGTGATCACTCGGGAAGGGGGGGGGGGGGGAGAGGTTGGGTGGGAACCATAGGACCGTGCCTAGGAGTGAGCTCCAGAATCACGTTAAGCTCGTCCAGCGCCTCCTTAGCATGCAATCGTAGGTTAATATTTTTGAGGAGAGCGATGTCGAGCACATCGGGGTGGCAGTTGGGGTCATGAGGGTAAGGCTAAGAACTCACGGAGCGATTTTCACGCGCGTCCGCCGCGGTTGCGGGCCCGCAGCTTCTGTAGAATGCAGATATATATGTAAGATATTAAAGCACAACTCACGACGCGTTTTACGCCCGCGGTGTGCGCGGTTGTTTGCGGTTCCCGCTGCACCGGCGTCGACTAATAGAATCGCGCGGGCCGCGGTCACCCGCAGCCCCGGCGGGTGGCGCCCGCGCGCTCTGCGATCGGTTGGCTGGCGACCGCGGTGGCCGGCGGGTACAGAAATCCAACGCTATTTTGCACCAGTGACTTGTGGCATCATGACATGTTTGTGCATGTTTAAAATTAAACAAACATTATAAAATGGATATTGAAATCGAACTACAAATTAATTTGGTCCATGGCGGTCTGGATCGCAACTGATCGTTTTACTGCCCGTCTTGCAATAGCCCGCCACGACTGCGGGCGATGACCGCAACCGCGACGGCTGCGTAACCGCGCAAATAACCGGTCTCGTGAGTTTAGAAATAAAACCGCAGTTCCACCAACGCGGCGGTCGTGGGTGAAATTCGCTCCGTGAGTCCTTAGCCTAATGAGTTGGATGCATCGGTGCGATGACATTGAAATCAAGGGGACTACATAGCTCAAACACGGCCCGCCTCTGGCATTGGTCTTGTGGCTATTCCATGAGGGGTGTTTGGCATTGGAGTCACTCAAGGCAAGAAGAACTGTCAGGTCATCTCTTACGGAAATAGTTTCTGAGGTGGAAGGAGGGATATATGCTGAGATGACCGTGATGGGTTGATGACCAGTCAACCCACACGCCGACAGACAGAGACTTCAAGCACGGAAAGGGTGGATGGATCCATAGGGATGCAGTAAAGGGGTGTTGTATAGTAAATAAGAGTACCTCCTTTATGGTACTTGTTCCTATCGTTTTAGGATCTTAGAAATTTTAGGATCCCGATGATGGGGAGGAAGGTCTCTTGCACCAACAGGATATCTAAGTCATGGTCGTGGAGGAAAGTGGCGATCTCATCACGTTGGCTCTGAAGGCCATTGGCATTGAATAGCCCTATCCAGAGGGCCTTCGGTTTGAGCCTACACCTTATCCATTTTGCCCAAATTGCGCCTTATCTCTGAAGGGTACATTTGTACAGCGTAATATAGTGAAGTAAATCACGGAACTCTTGATAGACCATAATTGTCTCACTAGGCTTGCTAGCCTTGTTCATTTCCAAGGCTCTGGGGGATAAGAAGGCTTTGTAGCCAACCAGATTCAAGCTGATGCTCGATTTGGAGCCATTAGCCTCGCCCTCCCATCCTGGCCATTGCCCGGGTGGTCGTTGGCAAGGCGAGCGGGGAGATACTACGTTCATTAGGGACGGCACGACCGGGGTGGACTTTTAGGCCGCAGGGACTGGAGTGGAATTTGATAACTGGAAAAAACTAATCAGTGCATTTTGAAGACGAGAATGTGTACCTGGATAATGCGCTATTACGCGAGATTACGCACTAAGCACCCAAAAGCTGTATTGACATAACACTTGATTTACCTAACATAATCCACCTAGATGCACTTAAAAAAAAAGTACCTATCGCTCATATTATGGTTATATATGTGCGGGAATTTGGCGAGACAGTAGCCTTAAGTAAGGATAAATAATACATGTATAATTATTATCCCATTGTACACAATCTCCTTACAATGATATGTCAGATAATACCGTTTTGTCCCTCAACTGCTTATTGGATAGAATCTGGATGAGTGATATCATTTCCATTCAGCGCTGAACTGAATACATACATTATGTATCTGACAGTCATTTGTTTTGTAAGGATATTATCTTTTCAGCCTCGATTGTGTCTTTCGGTACCGATGTTATGGTAATAAATGGAAAGAACAAAAGAAAGAAAAAGAGTTTAAATCTCTGGCTTCCGCGGTCTTCATCAGCCTTTCGATTCTATATATCTCTCACCGTCAAAACTCGGGTGGAGTGAGCGCGAATTGAACTGTCATTCTATCTTGATATAATAGATTGACAGCAGCACGATTCTGCCGGTTTATTCTGTCGACGTATAACCGTTTACACTTAAGTGGAGTGAACAACAAGTGAGCTGTCATACTTGAGGGCATAACAGCTCACTTGTCGTTCACTCCATTGTCGTTCACTCTGTTTGTATGGTTTGACAGCTCACTGGTCGTTCACTTTGCCTAAGTTTTCACTTCGTCATGCTTTTAGAATCGCACTGCTGTAAACATGATGAAGGGAAAGATTAGATGAATTGATTGCGAAGTGGGCTGTCATGCCATCATGATTACATGGTTTGACAGCTCAATTCGTGATAATTTCACCACTTCGACATGTTTGAAGATGACAGAATTGTCTAAATCTGTCCGTGTCTCACAGCTGGATATCTCAAGAACGAATGTAAGAAAAATAATCTCGGATAGTCAGTCTGCTGAAGCAAGTGTAAATGTTTTCTACAACTACCAATACGGTATAATAAAAACTCGTGTTCCTTTATCAAAGTGTAAAAGCCCTAACTTCCCTATTTGGTTCTCGAAATCTCTCATACGGATTTTCCATTATAAAAAATAAGCCTGGTATAAGCGGACAAATTACGGTTTATCCGACTACGAAGTATTTTCTTCTTACAGAGCTCGTTTTAAAGTCGAATGCAACAAATGTTATCTTACTTACATGAAAAGCGACGAGGACAGTATTCCGCTTAACGCTAAACATTTTTGGACATACATAGCTTACCACTGAGGCAAGACAGGTATCCCAAGTCGTATGTTTTACAAAGGTATATTCTTTTAGTGACCCTTCACTATCACAATTACTACATATTATAAAACAAAGTCCTTCGCAGCGTCTGCCTGCCTGTTCGGAATAAACTCAAAAAATTCTGCACTGATTTTCATGCTGTTTTCACCAATAGGTAGAGTGGTTTTCGAGGAAGATTTTAATATATAATTTGTCAAGCGATCAAAGCCGCGGGCATCAGCTAGTATGAAATATGTAACCTCTTTTTAGATTATTTTCAGTCAGTTTATAAACCGACTATTCTAACATTCGGCTGGAGCCCAATACCTGATCAATCTAACTCTAGCCACACGTCCCTTCGTAGCTTACATTTCAATGACTCTGTGGTTCGCAAACAGTTACAGCTGTTGGACATTACCTACTAAAGGCTCGGGGCCAGATTACTGACAGACTAAACCTGTAACGATTATTTTTTTAACAATTAAATTCATATTCAAAGCATTTTTCTAGAAAAATGCAAATTTAGTTTCTGTATACAACAGCGGGTCCAGGCAAAATTTTGAAAATTATGGACCTATTTCCCTATTTTGTGCTTTGTTTAAATTAAACTATTCGAAAAACTCAAAAACTATCGCTTCATTCATTAACAAATTGGTTCCTCAACAACACGGTTTTGTCAAAACTAAATTTACTGCTACTACCTGTATGATATTTACGAATCACCTGTTTAAAAATATGGGTGTAAGAGCCCAAACGGACGCCTTTTATACAGATTTAAAAAAAGCTTTAGATAGAGCTGACCACGAAAAATTGTTGAACAAGATCGCGTTCAATGGCATTAGAGACAATTTGTTGCGTTGGTTTCAGTCTTATATCAGTAACCGCATATCAAAATGATGCGTGTTATGATATAATTTTGACACTTTTCTTGCAACCTCCATCCCGCTACATTCCGACACCTACACAAACACACACACACACACACACAAACGAACCCACACATTCACAAACATATTCTACACCCAGTGCGCTCCCATACTAATAATTATAAAATGTTAAGCAAAAAGATTAATTTAGGACTACCTAAATTAATCTTTTTGCTTATTTCTCACACATCTGTAGAATGATTGTTAAACCGGAGGAGCGGAACCACACAAGCAAATCTTTGCTTAAAAGGTGACTCCAAACCTAACATAGTTGTTTAACTAAGTGAAGGAATAAAATTTTTTATTTTTATTTTATAACCTCCAGGGTCCCTCAGGGATTAATTCTTGGCCCCTTGTTATTTTTGCTTTATATATTAGGTCCTTACATATGAAATTAGCGTTTTGTCGTACTGATCGCTTTGATCTGAAATATCTCCTCTTTGGTTCAGAATTCCAAATTCAAATATATAAATTCATTTAACTGATAAATTAGAGTTTTGAAAACAGTTATTCATTTGTTTTTTCCTCATTATTTTTTTCTTTAGCGTCGCTTATTACAGCAAAATAGAAAATATAAAATATCGGTATATTTACAAGTACGAGTTCTACCGTGGCACCAGTGCTGTAGAAACAGCTCGAAGGATTAATGATGTGTACGGCGCTGGTGTCGCAAAAGAAAGCACGGTACGTTTTTGGTATCAACGTTTTCGTTCTGGACATTTCGACCTTCAGAACCAACCCCGTGGACGGCCGGAGACCAAAGTGGAAAATGAAGAATTAAAGGCTATTGTGGAAGCGTTATCACAAAGCACTTCAGAGATAGCTGCAGGCTTCGGGGTAAGTGATAAAACTGTTTTAATCAATCTACTTGAAGCTAATCGGGAAAGTAAAAAAACTTGAACGATGGGTACCTCATGAATTGAGTGAATCGAACTTGCATACACGCGCCGACTGCTGTGTTACTTTGCTCAACCGACACAATAATGAAGGGATTTTAAATCGAATCTTTACATGTGATGAAAAGTGAATACTGTACGATAATCGGACCCTGGAGACCCAGCCAAATACTGCCCTAAATGAAAATTGACTCTGTTACTTGTGAGTGCACACTGCACAACAAACAACCACTAAGTTAGATGAGCTACAATTGGAATGTCTGCGATATCCACCGTACTCCCCGGACCTTGCTCCAACAGATTACCATTTTTTCCGGAATTCGGACAACTTCTTACAAGGAAAAAAAATGAACTCCGATGCGGCAGTCCAAACCGCCTTCAAAGAGTTTATTGATTCTCGCCCCTATGGTTTTTTTAGTAAAGGGATCAATGAACTACCTATGAAATATGTATGTAATTTGATTAAATAAATATATTTTACAACAAAAAAATTGACTTTATATTCCTCCCGTACAAAACGCCAATTTCACATATAAGGACCTAATACGAGTACATGACACGGGCTACTGCTTTCGTAATAGTGAGTTTTTGTTGTATGCTGACGACCTCCATTTTTTAGGAAAATTTTAACGGTCGACAATATTGTTATCTCTTACAAGATGATCTCAATAGTTTATCTGACTTTTGAAAAATTGAGTGTAGCTAAGTGTAGGTATATGAACTTTACTACGAATAAAACATTAATAGTTGTAATTATTCTCTTTGCAATGCACTACTTCTTAGAGAAACTCAAATCAGTGACCAATCCAATAGTGATATCTTATTGGACTGTAAAGTATACATTGATAAGATTATTGCCAAGGTATTTCAAATGTATCGTCTTGTAATGAGATCATGGCTTGATTTCTTGCGACCAGCAATTTTCCTGTATCTAGTATAAGTTTTGTATAAAGCAGGTATCATTAGCCATTAGTTATGTAACCTTTAATAATTTGCTTGTTGTCTTATTTAAAATATTGTGTCTACAGTGTATCTCTGAGCTTAGTAATATCTGGATACGTCGTGGAATGTACATTAGCCTAATTTTACTGTACCAAACATTGTACAATAGGGAATAAGCATGAAATTTTTTTATTTGCAAAATTAAATACTTATTAGCTCTAGAAAACAAGCATAAAATTATTTTTTAAATACCTTCATCAGCGATGAAGTAATAAAGCTTCAAAGATTAAAATTAGAAAGAGAAGTCCGATATGAACTTTGACGACAAAGTCCATGACGCCTATACAGCTGCCATATAAAACAGCGTTTTCGTGAGAGGGACAGATATATTTGTTTAAAATAGTTGTATCACGTTTATTTTTCGAGCAATTGTAATTATTTTTCACTGTTAGTTTTTATTTTTGTACATTTTTAGATAGAATGAATAGATAATAAATATTTTTTTTATGCATATTCCCTATTGCTTGTTTTCGCTAAATAAATAAACCACTTTCACTACCAACTTAAAATTTGGAATAGTTTTAGATGACGTTTGCTTAACAGTTTTGCAAATAAGACTCAAAGACTCAAACATTTATTTCAATTAAACCATTTACAGGCACTTTTGAATTGTCAAGTTCGGTCGGTCCAAAAAGATGAAGCTATTTAGAAAGATGAAGCTATTTTTTTAAGAAATAAATAAATATGTATATGAACAGTGCGCCTGAAACAGGTTCTTAAAAATTCAAAGTGGGGCTACTAGGGTATGTCCCCAGGGATAACGCTTTTTGTATATTATTCTCAAACATATTTTTCTTATATTTTAGACCGCATGGTTTTCGACTAATGACGAAAATAAAAAAAAAATACCCGTAGTTTGCATAGAAAAATATATAAGATTAGAGGAAAAATAAAACGGCCTTTTTTAAGTAGCATACTTTTTCAGAAAACATCACCAAAAATTACATTAGTTTCACTAGCGGTCAAGAGATGGCGCTGATCTAAAACTGCAATATAGTGTTAAAATTCTCTGACAAATATAGTCCTCGTAAATGAATTTTTAAAACACGTTTTTTTTTTGTGATGGTACGGAACCCTCGGTGCGCCAGTACAACTCGCTCTTGATCGGCATTTTTACTGAATCGCATTGCTGGTCAGCCGATCTCGTGTGCTCATAAGCACAATCGCTTATCTCTTCTACAACTACATATTCATTCAAATAACTTTTTGTAGTGGTAGTTTACGTCTTGATTACGACGAATGACTTAATTACATCCACAATATCTAAAGCCTACAATTTTATTCAGGAAAACCGTTTTATTCAGGAAAATAATGAAAGCTTTGTTTATCTAAGCTCAATACTTAAATGTCGTCACGAGTAGGTACCAGATTGTGTTATGATGCTGCGCCCACGATGTTATCTCCGTTGTTTGGCCCACTTCACCAAGAGTCGTGAAAGGCGAGCACACGCCAGATGTTACTTTGAACTTTTTTCATGTATCAAAAAAGAGATTTTGAAGAGACGAGGGATATTAATAGATGACGCCCCCGCTTATAAGTTTAGGGACTATTGTATTACGGGATTGATCTATTTTAAATTTTAATCATGGATTAAAAGGAAAACTTCCACTTGCTTGGGGTAAAGAAGCGAATACCGTCAAACACATGGAAAATAGGAGAAATCCTTGATAAGTAGTAAAGAAAATGATGTGACGCGGGTATGAATAAATAGCCAAGAGAAAAAAAGCTTCCAGGAAAATCCTGCTACGATACAATACAATCTGTGCTACTACAAAAACCAACGCTGTTTTACCCTGTAACGTCGTCATATTATCTATACTTAATATTATAAAGCAGAAGAGTTTTTTTGTTTGTTTGTTTGGTTGAACGCGCTAATCTCAGGAACTACTGGTCCGATTTGAAAAAATATTTCAGTGTTAGATAGCCCATTTATCGAGGAAGGTTATAGGCTATATAAATCATCACGCTAAGACAAATAGGAGCGAAGGAATAATGGAAAATGTGACGCAGACGAAGTTGCGCGGGTCAGCTAGTTCATTATAAATTAATCTATAATCTAAAAGCTCACTTCCAACAAGCCTGCTACGCTTTCGTAGCTCGTAGTACGCCGACACTTACTACGCCGTAGCTGTCCACAACGAGTAGGTGCCCGTAAACATTGATCGTTTATTCATGATGGATATCTTGGAAGTAATAAATAAAGTATCTCGTCTTTATTTTTTAAGGTGTAACTTATATTAATTATGTTCCTGTAGCTCATGGTCACCAAAGATACTCGTATTAGTTTTAATTATCACGAAATTCAGGAACGGATCAACCTACTTTAAGTTTGTCGGCGAAGTTTGAAACTGCGTAGCAAGGATATCATTTAGTTTGATAATATAGAATGAAAACAATATCTATTTTCGGATTATCGGACCGAAAAAAAACTAGAGTAGTCGACATAGCTCGCTGACTCAGTAAGCTGAAGTGCAAGTGAACTGGAACAGAATCGGATTACCGTTTGATGACCACGAATTAAAAGTCGGGCTTGTAGGACTAATATCTTCGTAAATTTCCTTAATAGCAAGTCTGCTTGATAGCCGTTAGTGGGGAATTATGATGAATACGTTTTAGGAGCTTCATTAAAAAGTATTGTGATTATGAACCTGATTGTCAAACAAAATATAGGATGTGTTTCGAATCCGATTAGAATATTTTTCAACTTCTTCGCATTATAACAATTGTTTAATTAGATTTGTGCTTCGTATTTAATTTTAATAGGTAAATCTTGTATCTGTAGGCAAGAACTACTGGTACCAACTGATTTGACGTTGTCTAAGGTCACGAAAACACCGGGGGGCCCAATCATCTGCTCGTTACCATACATAAGATAATCTTTGTCATCGAATAACAGATGAGGGTATGTATGTATTTATTAAGCCTTATAAAGACTATAAAAAAGTAACTGCCAAATATTCATGCTAGTGATGCCGCTGCGTCGTCTGAAAACAAATCAAAACATCTTCGTCATGGTGCTTGTTTGTTATTTCGTGTCACGCTGCAAAAACATGTCTCCGTTTTGCAATCCGAAGCCATATTTTTCGTTCTAAGAATGACGGAGGTTCTACAGTATTGCGGCTGCCCGCGTCTTGTCTGCCATGCTTTTTTAAGGTATTCCCCGTTATGCGGAAACACACCTAAAATGTAACATTTTGTATGTTTTCATGCTGGTTTCGAACGCATTACTTTCTTATGTAGTTTTTTTAGAGCTTTCAACGTTCGCCCTTGTATTAAAGATTGTGTGTAGGGTGGTGTAAGGATTCAAATTGAGACACACATACATCCCCCTTATTATAGCATTACGTAACATTGTCCAAAGTATTGTTTTATCAATTAATCATCTACATACAAATCCTAAATGTCAATCTAGTTTATTTTGTCGTTCTACTGGACAAAGGCCTCCTTTTCCTTTTTCCCACAAATCTGCATTTTGCCCAGAAATAAAAACGTAGATGTCACTAGTTATAAGTAATCACTGCAGCTGGGCTGCGTAATTTTGTTGAAAAGTCCCAAAATATTCCTAAATACGGCGTAACCGAATCGAAGAAACAATAGGTACTACGTGGAGATGTGATTCTAAAAATTGCCCGTTATTCAAAAGGGCGACCCAAAAATGTTATTCTTTTTTGTAAGAACTTTCGAAGTATTTACACAATGAATCTAGCCAGTTTAAGCAGCTATTTCTGTTATTGTGTTACTTCTGAAACTTTGAAAAATTTTTCCCTAACTTTTTAAAAGTTACATTGTAAAGTTAGGTGCGTGCGTCACAGCGAAGCCCGTTCCTTCCGACTTGGTCTATTGTGCAAACTCGGGGCTGCGTGACCCCACGATCACGAGCCACGGGTCGCGTGTCCCGCCGCATTGCCAGCTTTTAATTAATGTTGAAACGTTACACCGTGTTACTTCATCGTTGAATTGTCACGTCTTAATGTCACGCGTGGGCCACCCCACGCGTGACATTAAGACGTGACAATTCACTTCAATGAGACTGACAATACCGGGGTACGAAGTTATGTAATTTGGCAATGTGTTTAAAGGGGGAATGGACTAGTTGATCATGATTTAATGATTTCAGTCTTAGTTATGTCTAAATTAAAATTTCATAATATACAAACATACAAATAGTTTAGATATAAAAACATAGTAATTGACTCACCAACCCAACTTTCACTTCGAGATATTCACTCCTAACATGACACTAACACACGCGTACCTCTTTTTCATGAATTCAGCTCGATGTCCGTAAACTACCCTAGGGATCCAGCAGAATATCAGCGTCAGATATATTGGCCTGATACGTGCTGGACACCTGGTTTTAATTTGATTTTTTGTTTAGGTGTTTAGTTTTTTTTCAATGTAATTGTGCTTTTGTGTACTGTATTATTATTTGGATTTTGTTGTGTTTCATGAAATAAATGTTTTATGTTTATTATCTGTTTATATAAATTACTTTAGCAAAATGCCAATAAATCAACCAAACGGAACAATGTTTATAAAAGCATGTAGAATCTATTTTCGTATCTAAATGCATTGCTATTACCAGATTTACTTAATCTGGAAGATTCAGATTAATATTAAGACTATATTGGAGACATAAATCCCTACTAATCTTACAAAATGACGTACGACATTTTGTGCGTAATTCCAGATTTATTAACAATAAAAGGATGTTCTTGTAAATGACTCTAAAAAATGATAATATTTCATACTCTGAGGTATTCTTTTCTTCAAAACAAGGATGTAGAGTAGAGTAGGGACTCCATTTTCTGCACTTAGGCTCTCATTCGGTCCGTGCGTAGGGGTCCTGGCTAAGTTAGCCGTAAATGACTCTTAGTGTCTAAATACACAATGACGAAGGTACGCGGCGGTCGTAAGTTTCGCGGCTGAGTTTACGTTCTAGCGTATTCAGCTGATATGACACACCATAAACGCCGAACTTACGCGACAGAAATTCAGTTGCGCAACTTTGTGAGTATTTAGTGTCTCAAGCGCTTTTGTAGCGTCCTGTCGTGTCATCTAAATAGCCGGAAAGACAGACGCTCATTGAGACAAACAGATATCATATATCCATAAACACGGTCGCAACTCAACCGATATACTTATTTTTTCTGAATTAAATGGTGTTGGTACTATTACATTTGAGATTTTGTCCCTCTAGTAAGAAAGGAACAAAAACCCAATCGCAAGGTGGGTTGGGGTTGCAATGCAAGGAAACAACTAACTGTCCTATACAATGTAAGTTATTTGATAGGTTTCAACTTAAATATATATAGGTTGATGCCAGCCAGTGTAAAGTTCAGTCGGTGGAACTAGGGTTGTGGGGGGTTGGAAATAATCCCAGAACTGTTCCTATTTTTTAAGTTTAAATTTCATAAGATAAGATAAGATTTCTTTATTTGTTTAAACATTGTATACATACAAGAGCATGCAAGATATTACACAGTTTAAGTCCAGTCATGTTTAGCTGTAAGTATCAGCGTACAAATATTTCCATGCCATTTAAAGAAATAACAATTTAAGAAAAAAACAAAAAAACAAAAAGTAAAAATCCTAGAACATTCACTTACAAGGATTATAATTATTCTTTCAAAAATATTATGTACCAATGTCAAAAATAGTAATAAGTTATAATGTCAAAGTAGGAATTAGTTTATAATGTCAAAATAGCAATCAGTTTTTATATATATTTGTTCTTAATAAAATATCAAGGTACAACCTTCCAGTTTTGTGAATGTAAATGATAACTAAATGGGCGCCAGGGACTTGAAGAGTCCCGGATCCCTGAGCCGACTAAGATGTCCAATATTCTTCCAGTTAAGCGTAGGCATCGAACCCGGGGTCCTTTAATTGAATTTAGGTAGGCTTCTAATTTTTTAAGGTAATAAACTGGTGCTAATATGAACCGTTAGAAAATAAAAGGTATAAGTTTATTAATAAAAAAAAACCGTCCCGCCTGCGCTAGATCACTAAGCGGACTCTGCCACCGCACAGTCGTCTCCACAGGAGGCTTTGAGTAGACTCGAGGAACGGGTCTCACGTCCAGGTCCCAGAGGCGCCTGTAGATCCTGGCGGCGAGACGAATCTCTCGAGTTGCCTTACGGTTGATCAAAGGTGAAAACACTTGACTGTAAGATTCGACCGGCTGGAGAACGGGTCCGCCTATTTCATGTGCGAATCCTTTTAAAACATGGAGTCCTTTTAAAACATGGGAATACGATTGTTGTTTATCTCAAGCGTGATCAATCGCAAATACCCGGACGTGACCTACCATTGTCCTGTCATGCGTCCAAACCGGAATTAAGCGGAGCACCTAGAAAATCTGCCTTGCTTCAGGTAAAAGTTATGGGATCTTTGATGACCGAATCACTACACCAAGATATTTAATTCCTGAAATCCCTAACAACCGTCCAACATGACGTTTTATACTCTGAAACAATAACAATTTTCAGGATCCAAGCTAACAAACTCAAAATTTCTTATTTCCAACACTCTCGTTGTCTTGAGTGGGGTAATTTTCCCGTGATTCCATCGGCGAATCGAGAATGAAGTATTACCTGGCCACACTAAGTCATTGACAAACCACAGATTAAATAATAAATTTATGGGTTTTGTGATTCTCGAAAGTTCCAGAATAAAGTCTATAATGTAAAAATAATTTCACTTCCCTTTACGGTTAAAAGACAGTTTAGTATTTTAACCAAAAGCTGAAAATTATTAAAGATTGGTCTATACGATGTTAGTGCGATGCCTTCCAAACAATTTGACAAAATTAACTAATATCGATTAAAACTACAACTTCGAATCGGCAACCGCCAGATGTCGCCTCTAACTTTCAGAGACTGACGTTTTAACTGAATGACATTTGGAATGTCGATAATGGATCTAATTTATTGTGAAGACCTAGTAAAAGGGTTTTGAAAAGTGATTTACTGTCAGAAAATGTTACTAAATGGTCCAGTGGCGCAGTACAGATGAAGGGATGACTCCTTCTATAAATCGCAAGCCAAAGTCAGTTGCATAAACTACAATGAACATTTCACTTGGAAACCATCGACATCAATATTGGAAACCTCACAATTTCCAACGTATGCTCACAGGTAAATGTTAGGTTCAAGAAAAACAACGTAACAGTACCTATGAACACAACAAAACACGTGCGTCGTGTTCAGACAAAGGCGAAATAACGCGCGGACATGCACGCTGCTCCCCGCCGCGGATCTTCTTCGGCAATCGAACCGAAGTTCGGGTGTAAGCTATACGCATCGTAATTCGGCATACTGTGTCGTCAGTAATTCAATCAAATAGCATTGTAGACTTATTAATGCTGAACTTCGGACGCGTATCTTCAGCATAGTGTGTTTAGACACTTACGGTAATTCACTTACGCTCTTACAAACCAGAGATAGACAAATCTTTTTTTTTTGGGACAAGCCCGCCACACATTCCCAACCACTGAAACTCCTGAAAACCAATCAACAGTGGCGACCACCAGAAAAACGCCCAACGAGTCCCGGAGAAACGATTCCACTGTCTTGGATCCCGCATCGAAATTAATCAGAAGAGTACAGCGGAGGAGTAGGAAAAAATAAATATAATTTCCACTTCCCTCCTTATCAAGCAGGAGACAGATTTGAGTTAGGCCAATAGGCACCAAGGGACATATACAACTGGGTTAAGCCCAGTTGCCAAGCACCTAAATCTGAAATTAATGGGTCCTAAATTGTGAGCTACTTTTTATTCCAGTAATAGGCATGGCAAAACCGCCTGAACGCACGGCTGGTTTCTACAAGGTCCATATAGTTAACTACTCCAGATGTAACATAATATTACGTTCAGTCTAGGGCATGTAATATCGGATGATTTTCGATTCCGGAACTGACTTACGATACTACTGGTTCGATTCCGGAATTCCGGAACCGGTTCCGGAATTAGGAAAAAGTATAGGAAATAAAAAAAAACACAATAAATAGGCATATAAGTGTTTTGTCTAAATCAAATAATTATTACAAAAATAAATAAATCGACAAAAAACTCTTGACTGAGATCAATTAAACAGCCTTCTATTAGGTTTTTCTTAATAAATAAAACAAAAAATAACCAACTTTTCAATAATCAATTTTTTTTTGACATCAGCAAAGAACTTGTCGACGGTTCACGTGACCAGAGGGCTGGGCTGTTCTTCGTCCAAAGAATCAGCAGTGCCATTCAACGTGGCAATGCTGCCAGTGTTCTGGGCACTTTTGCCGTTGACAGCGATGTGGATTATTTTTTTGATGCCCAATGATTTATTTTGTTTTTATACGCGTTTGTACATAATGTAGATACTGTAAACATTGTAATTTAATAATACTTTTCAATAATATAGATACATTAGCAAAATCAACGTGTGCTAGCTATTTGCAATTGCCATATTGTAGCTTATTAATTAAATAACTATCTAATAAAATTATGATGTATGTACCTAAGATTCAACAACTCACAGTGAACAAAATCAACAAGTTCTCCTCTTCTGAGATCATGAAAATAGGTTTAAAAAACAAAACTTAAAAATATTAATAAAACTAAACTTACGTTGTCGTATTTTTTGGAACTTGAGATCTTTAAATCAACTTATATTAAAAAGAAATATAAAGTTAATAAGACAAGAATCAGTTTTTCAAAAAAAAACTTTTTACACAACCGAATTGATAACCTCCTCCTTTTTGGGAAGTCGGTTAAAAATAATACAACCGACTTCCAAATAAAAACACTACAAAGTAAAAAATAAGTTTTATATTTTTCACTTTTTAGTGGTGCCCCACACCTACCAACACCACTGCAAAATCGCAGAAAAGCAAAATACGCAATTTCGATTATCAAAGAATCATCTAAATAGTCAAATTCTAGGTATTTCGATTTAAAATCCTGAGTTCGTAACCGATTTTGATATGATTTAAATGGGACCAATCTGCAAGTATATCCTTTCAAATAAAACAAGAATTTTTCAAATCGGTTAATAATTGTCGGAGTTATGAGGTAACAAACATAAAAAAAAAAACATACAACCGAATTGATAACCTCCTCCTTTTTGGGAAGTCGGTTAAAAAAGATCGCTCTTCTTGATAATGATGTGTTCTCAAGAGTATCAGAGCATCTAACTTTTTATCTGAGAGCGAGCTTCGTAGGGGGTTACAAATTACCCGGCACACGAAAATACTCTTTCACTCTCATCACTTGTAGGAAGAACACTTAAAATATATTATTGTGGTAACTTATCTTACAAATAAGTATATGAGTATCGGATTGCGATATTTACTTCAGTTCCGGAATTGAAATATTGTAAAAAATCATCCGAGATTCCGGAGTTACGAAATCTCGGAATTCCGGGATCCATGCCCTAGTTCAGTCTGCCGTTGTTCGTATTCAAGGTCACCTGTAGAACATTGACATAAAGTTGGAGCCTTTAGGCTTGTTAAAGGAATATAAAAAGGAAAATAGACAAATCTGTTAAATGTTGCTTATTAGTGTCTCCTTCCCTGACATTTACACGTATGATTGGACCACTTAACACAGACACAATTACATGTATTACTCGTTTATTTTCGAACTGAATGGAAGTAACCTTAACGAGATCAGTCGAATGGAAGCTGTCGTTAGCAAATGTCAAAGAGACGACGTATAATCTACATCCTTATTATTTCTTTTGAAAATGCCACTGGAGGTGAAAAAATATATGTAAAGCTAGGTAAAAGTATGTTTGTAAGTAAGAGACTGGTAGGTGTGATTTATCACCAGTGAATTTTACAATAACACATTTATTTGCGTTTTTAAAAGTAAGCTTGGTTTTTCTTGATTTTGTTAGCGGGAAAAAGCTGAGTTTAAACTTTTTCAGTTTTATTTTAATCTATAACGAGTCCGTCCGGCCGTTCTACTGAACCGATTCTCTTTTTAATGAAAGATATTGATGCACAGATTTGTAATTAAGAATAGGAAATCACCAAACTTTCACCTTTCTCACGTTATACTCAAACGCGATTTCCTCCTGTGCATTCTTTTGTTTTTTGAGATGGTTTTGCTCTTGACTTTAATCTAGGTTAGAGGTGATAAAGATTCGACGATGGAGTGAGCATACCCAGCATAAGCCTGTTCATTCTCACTTAGAGATAAGGGTTGAATGCGTTCGTGCATTTCTTATCGTTTCATACCCTTTCTTCTCTTCATTATGATTACTCTTTATTATGTACAACATAACAGAAACGATAGAAGTAGGAAACATCACAGAGTGTGACACTCGCTAAAAGCAATCTTCAACGCACACTGTACCCCTACCTTCATCAGCTTAGGCATAGACTACATTTGAAAATACCTAAGTAGTCGTCTTGATTAGACCAGCAATTGGCGACGTAGTTGACATGCTTTTACGCGGCCCATTGTGGATTTGTTCATTTTTTCAGTAAATACGAGTATCACTGGCCGAAACCTAAGTCTGTCCACTCGAGTTTTTGACATTTAGTTTTTGACATTTAGCCTGTGATTGTGCTAGGTGCTTAGGGCGAGCCCACAAAATACGGGAATATTGAGGCATCGATTAATAAAAAATGCCCTTTACGCCTGTTTAACATAATTTGAACTCAGGCCTGCCGTAGGTGGTGTAACCTACGCCCTTACTTCGGTCATTACTCCCAGTAATCCATATCTAAAAAACCAAAGAGTCGGTCATATATAGAATAAGTAGGCATTGCACTGAGCCTTACTACGGATGAGAAGGACATTACCAAGCCTTGAATAATGTTGGAGAAACCAGGTCATGGCAGGCGCTGAGATTTGCGCATTTTACTGACGCAATCCACGATTCAATAGCTAAATAGTTGCCGAATGGTTTAAATTTTTTTTATGTATTTAAAGCTGTTTCCTAGATAGTTATAAAAATTGGGCGCGTATGAATTTCTTTCGTTGGATCGGGTAGGAACTATTGGAAAATATCATCTCGAAATACAATAATACTAAAATAATAATAATTTGTTATGCTGTCACTGCTATTATTCTCAGCTTTCGCAGACCCGGCTAATTAATTGATAGGAAAAACTCGAGGCACTGTGGTGCAGGTTCTGCATTTGTAGCCTTTGATCAAAATGTGGTGTGACCTAGTTAGCGTTACTTAGCATCACTCGACCTATTCATTCATCATTCACGCGGGGCGGCGCGGGAGGGGTCCAAGGCTCGCACGATGACGTCACAATACCGGGTTTAAAAATTACCTCCCCTCTCTGCTTCGCTCAGCTGCAGCAGTCCTTTCACGTGACCCACTGACCCAAAATCCAGGGATCCAAGTGACGTAGGCAATACACCCCCGGCAACGTGTTCGTCTCCTGAAACCCAACAGTTGTATCGAATGGTTGGCGAAACTTTTTGGAAGGAGTAGGAACTGCGTTTTCAATGGAAGTTTCTACGTTAACTGTATATAGTAGAGGTGCAGCGCACGTGTGTGCGTGAAGGTAGGCTTGATGTGTGAGTATATGCCCGTGGGTAAACCGGCCGCCCTTCGTGGTAGCCTCGGCAGGCTTCACATACAGATGTAGCTATTGGAAGGCCGTTGTTTAAAGCTAAAATTAGACGCGTCAGAACGTCAAGTTCCGGTGTTTCACGCCTATTCGTTATTCATGACTTGGAATATTTGGTCCAACTAGCGGGCAAGATAGGTAAGCTACTAGTGAACAAAATGAGATTTAACTACATAATATATATTTCTACGATTTCAGCAGATACTCATTTTAGTACCACATAACTAACTTTTAATTCATCGAACTTTGTGGTGTACGTATTTAATAAATGAGTTCATGCCCTCAAAAGCTAAAAGATAATAAAATATTAGAAAGCTAGATTCTAAGGTTTATATATTATTGATATGTTTGACTTAAGTTTTTATTGTTTTACCTACTAACCTAACTTCTAGAATAGTTTCTAGATTTCAGTTCAAGTTAACAGCACTTAAGCGTCTCTACTTTCTACATATCAAGGTTTATTTAAGTCTTCCTTGAACACTGATTGTGTATATCGTCGCTTGGAGGCGGAAGAATGAAGACTAATAGTTTTAATCAAGGTTGGACTTCGGATTCGAAGATAGGAAACCTTCTTCCGAATGTACCGAAATAGCTTCTGATTGAGTAAAATATTACCGTTTGAGCCTTATAAGTGCTTTTATTTCTGTTCGGGAAGTAGCTTTAAGTGAAGACCCAGAAAACGATTGAATACACATACTTAAGTTCGTTTTTAGATAATATGATTTCAGTCAGTTAGTATTGAGGGGTCGCCAATAAAAGCTTGATTAATTAGGGTCTAATTTCATAATAATTTTGATCTGACGTAAAAAAATATGGGAATGATAAGGAGCCTCTGTAAGGAGAAGAAAGTCAGTGTGAATTTAAATAATAATATAATATAATAATATCTTTGGACATTTCACACAACGCCATATAGTCCCAAGCTAAGCAACCTAATGCTTGTGTTATGGTAACGAGATGGCTGATAAACTACTTATATATATATATATATATATATTTGTAAATACATTTATTTATTTATTTATTTATTTAAAATCCACATACTATCTTTACAGGATATCCCAATACAATAGTGGTTTACAACACAACAAATAATTCAAAACATCAACTTACGGCTAATACTTAAAATCTAAACTTAAAAAAATAGAACACAATACTAAATTCTAAAATCATCATCTGAAGTCAGACTACTACCCATAATAATCAAATACTATACATATGTACCTATATTTTACAAAAATGCTATAAAATATGAACCTAAAATATAATCTTACTTATCACAAAATAACTAATATTTAACTATAACTAACAAAATTCAACAAAACTCTTGCGAATTCACTCATATTGCACGAAAATATGTCAATCCTCTCTTGCACTTCATTTAGTACATGTATTGTGCGGATGAGGGGTGTTTTTGACAGCAGGTTGGTTTTGGCAGTAGGCACGGCCAGCAGTGGCGGTCGCCGCCGCCGCCACACGTACCGGTCAGGGACGCACAGCTTCAGGTGACGCAACACACCCGGGTTACATTCTACTCCACGCAGGAGCTTTAGTGCATACGCCGCGAGCGCAAATTCCCTGCGCACTCTGAGTTCGTTGTACCCCACCATACCCAGTACAAACAGTGTAGGATACATCAGCGGGTAAAATGGGTACACATAAAGTTTGAAATACAAGTGTCTTGTAAATTTATTCTGGACTCGCTCCAGCATGACATTGTATTTCGCTTCATGAGGAGCCCATATCACCGCACTGTTCCATCCAAGTGACTCCTTACTAAAGCGTCATACAGCACCCTGAGTGTGTTAATATTTGTGAATCCTTGCGACTGTCTCAGCACGAAACCAAGGTTTCTGTACGCCTTCTTGCAAATTTTAACAACATGATCCCGGAAAGTTAGATCCGGGGTAAACAGTACTCCTAGATCTCGTACCTGAGACACTCGCTGCATCGGCGCTTCCTCTATTTTGTATTCGTAGGCTAAGGCAGTCTTCGCGCGCGTAAATGTCATCACTGAGCATTTCGCTGTGTTGAAATAGAGTTTATTTTTATGGCTCCACTCTACCACTCTTTATATATCTTCCTGCAATCTCTCACAGTCCGACTCACCCTTAACCTCGAGCAGCAACTTGAGGTCATCCGCAAACAATAAACATAAACTATATTTGACTACGTCTGGTAAGTCATTTATCATTAAAATAAATTCGAGAGGACCCAAATTGCTGCCCTGGCTCACGCCTGACCTGGTGTAGTATAGCTCGGATTCGAACCCGTTGAAGTCAACGTACTGCTGTCGGTCTTTCAGGTAGCTTGCGAAGAACTGCAAGAGCTGCGGTGTGCAGCCAATTTTTGCCAGCTTCATTAGCAGTACATCATTATCGACGGTATCGAATGCCTTTTTGAAATCAAAATATGCCGCGTCTACCTGTACACCAACATCGATGGCCGGAACCAGACGCGTCATGAAGTTAAGCAGATTAGTGGCAGTGCTGCGCGCCGGCCGGAACCCGTGCTGCGCGTCCGATAGCTGTGCACTCACTTGAGCCTGCACGCAGCGTTGGATGGCAGACTCGAACACTTTTGCAGGTGTCGATAACACTGCCACCGGTCTGTAGCCACTGACATCCGGACCTGCCTTACCCTTGGGAACTGGAATCACTCGCGTGATTTTCCATCTAGGCGGAAACGTGGCCTGCTTTAAGCAAGTATTAAATATATGATGTAGGGGCTCAGCCAGCACCCTGCCACAGTCTCGGAATAGAAAAGCTGGAATACCATCGGGGCCAGATGAGCGCTTCGGCTTGAGCTTTATGAGCGCTTCTCTTACGTCTTGAAGACTGAGGGTCTCGATGTGCACTCGCGCACTGTTCGCTTCCGCCTCCGCCCCGGCCGCCCGCGCCTCTAGTCGTGGCTGCTCTTTATTATACACTGACTCAAAAAATGACGCAAATTGTTGTGCACACTCCTCATTCGAAAGATGTTGACCATCCTTTATGATAACTTGCCTATTTAACCTACTTCGTTTGGACCTAATATACTGCCAGAATGATTTTGGATCTTTTGAAAATTGATTTTGTATTTTAAACTTGTGTTCTTTGTGCGCTATTTCTATTGATTTTTTAATACGAGCTCTACACTTTGAAAATTCGGAATAATCGGTATCTAGCTTTGTTTTTGTGAAAGTTTTATGAAATCTAGCTTTATTCTTTATGTCTCTTATAATATCTGCGGTGTACCATTCGGGATAAACGTAACGAGAATTTTCACATTTAAGCTCTTTTCGGGGTACACATCTATCTAAAATATTGTGCAGTTTATCATAAAAAATGTTCAACATATCCTCCAAATCATGCATGTCGTAAATCATACTCCAATCAGTGGAAGTCAGTCATTACATATATATTATTGATAGAAAAACACCCAGACTCGGAACAAGTACTTGTAGGTCGTACAAATATTTGTTCCGCGCGGGAATCGAACCCGCGACATTCTGCGCAGCAGTCAATCGCTCAACCACTGCGCCAACCGTGTCGTCAAAATATAACACTATGGCATGTAATTAAATCGATATCTGAATATTATATCGATATTCGATATTTGTATTATTATTATTATACTTTAGCGCGTCGGAAATGTTTGCGCAAGCCCGTACCGGCTTCTTTGCAATTATTCGTAAAAAAACGGCGTCGCTACTGAGGAGAGTGAGAGACAGTCAAAACAGCATCCTGAAAACTGTAGCCGAGAGCTTTGGTTCTCCGATTTTGCAGCAGTTTGCGAGGAGGTTGATTTGTACTAACACTAGGCAGTAAGTTATTTTTGTATGTTTACTATCACTATATGGATGTTTGTGTGTCCGAAACAAAGATATTTTAATTTTAATTTTTTAATATTCGCTTTTTTCGGGCAAAATATTTCAAAGTTAAACCACAAATACTGAATTGCACAGAAATTATGCACACTAAATAAATCAAATTAAATATAGTGTTATATTTAATCCTACAACTGTAAATCCAATTTTTTCTATTCAAATATTTGAAGTTACCACCAAAAATACTGAATTGCACAATAAAGGCGAACGGCAGGCTTGTATGGGAGTTTCGTACAGCTAGTAAATTTTGGAGTTTTGGGATCATGTTTGTTTTAATAGGTAGTTCATACGATAGAAAAGCCCTATTTAAAATCTTAGATTTTTAGAACTTGGGACATAAAAGCTATACCCAGTTTTATTTTTGAGGTTATGTACTAGTGTAGAAATGTAGGTTGTAATTACAGGAAGGTACATTAACATTGTTATGATGATAAAATAAATGTTCTAGATTACTTGTCGTCTAAAATTATCTAACTCCCCGTGACATCGACCGTCTAGGGTTAGCGTTTAAGTCAGCAGGTCGACGGAGCCTATTTCTGTCTGCAGGGTTTAAAGGAACCTAACTAACCGAACCTTGGGGTGCCCCTGACATTGACCATCATTATTTAGTGTCGTCGTAATTTAATGTGCAAAAAAGTACCTTTTCGACACATTTGCTCATAAAATGCATTTACGAAGCCTGTATACATTATTCGAAAGTTCAAAATTACGGACCATACAATGGAGCGTGCGGTAAAGTAGGTACTCTCACCTAAGTACCTACTTTACCGCACGCTCCGATGTATGGCGCTGTGCGTATTCTTTACGGTATTTTTTTTATGTCCATAAACAATATAATTATAAGAATTCAATCCGTCTGCATTCGTCAGCCAAAAATGCTTCCGTCTGCGTCCGTTCCGAAAGCGTTCTATACGCGTTTTTTTTTTGCGAAGAACTTTTTGCGCAGAAGGTTTGTCGCACTTTAATATTGAAGAAAAAATGAGACAATAGATGTAGTTCTAATTACCCGACTGTTACACTTATGTTTTTTTCGAGTGTATTTATGTATGATGTCATATTTCTTTGGCACACTGTAGCCTAACCCTGTGGCTTCATAGATTTTAGCTTGAAAGGTGTCGTTAGATTCGTCTAAATAGTGAGAATGATACTGGATAGGTATATAAAAATTAAAATATCTGAGCTTCGGTGCCATTTTAATGACTTCAGCTTTTTTAACCTATCGAGTGGGGTATCAATATAAAGGCTCGAGGAGACAATTTAAAAAATGTAGGTAACTTATTAAATAAATGATTTTGTCAAAAATATCCGATTGGTACAATATATAATACAATTTACAATATATATACCTAACTCTACTAAAATGTTTCACGCAGACGCAAACGGAAGCGCGTTCTTATTTTAAAAACGCACACTATTCCAAACACACACTCCCCATTTGCAAATTCGTGCCATTTTCAATTAGAAACGTCAAAGATAGTTGCGACTCTTAATTATAATATTAATTAGAATATGTGTTCAAGCGAGGAATCAGATATAAATATGGAATCTACTCCACCTGACATCTTGAATGAGGCGCCAATTGCAGAAAATGGTCTCTTGCCGCCAAAATCGCGAGAACGCTATTTAATGATTAACAATTATTTTTAATAGATAATGAAAAAGTTTGTTTAATAATCTATTTATATAATGTGTCGAAAAACGTTGTATGACACACGAGCGGATATTGGTCTTTACAAACTCGTGACTATGGTAAACCCTCTACTTCGTCTCGGGCTTACATTTGTCTACTCGTTTGTAAAGACCAACTTACCGCTCTTGTATCATAAATAACTATTTTTTGTTATACAGTGGATTAGAGTGCAAGTTAGTATTTTTGAAAAACAATTCGTATTTTTGTTTTATAAATCGTATATCCTATGTACGAATACGAACCACATTTTTGGTGGGAATCCGATAACAAGGTCATCTCGTTTTGTGTGACTTTTTAGTTTTTTTTTGTAGGACATGTTTAGTTAACCAATTGTTTTTTTTGCACAGCATTATTTTTTCTGGTATGCATTCAGTTAATTAGTGGAGTTACCTAGTGTACTGAAAAATTATACAGATGTGCATTTAAAATATCCCGTTTTAAATAAATTAATCTGATGTTCGTCTTCTTACCATGTCTTTGTGGTACAATCAGCTCATTTGAGTAGACTGACTTCATTGAAATAATCAGCAGTTTAGTTCTATGTAGTTTCAAAACCATAAAAAGCGTAGTAACCATACTACTGCAACTCCTGAAAGCCAGAATCAACAGTGGCGACCACCAGAAAAACGCCGAGCTAAGAAAGCCCGACGAGTCCCGGAGAATAGATTCAACTGTCTTAGATCCCGCAACGAAATTAATCAGGAGAGTATCAGCGGAGGAGCAGGAAAAAAATAAATATAAATAAGACCATAATCATTTATCAGTCTAGATAGTCACTCTGCTGGAAATAGCTCCTTACCTCTGTCACATTTCCCGGTTCTATGCGGCCCTCATTTAAGTGCACCGCAGTTTTCGTGATATAGTCGACTTAACACGCATTTGGACGCCCTTGGGTTATTTTGTTCAGCCTTGGCAGCCATAATAGACCTTACGTTACTTCAGATATTCTTAATATAAGCCTGCACTGCTATGAACTGAACTGCGTGGCTGTAATTGACGTGTCGGTATAGTGGCTGTTTATCCGCGACGAGGCAGCCTGACACGCATACATTATGATAATTTATCACTTCGGCGTCAGCGCCGAGTTCCGCGCGCCCCGATCGGAGTAGGCGACGAGGGTGCTGCTCCGATGTGCGTGTTCATTGATATGTAGAGCTTTATATTAACTGCACGTCAATCCAGATGTTAGTTTATGAAGAAATTTCGGAAGAACAAGGTGGAGTTACGGCCTTATTTTAAGTACATTGATAGAAACTCACTCGATTCGACTTCAGGGCGTTCAATAGAAAGTAATACTTAACTGTCAATTCGGTTGACCTAAGCTGAGGTGAGATTGAGTCGATTGGAAGAAATGTCTTGAATAATATGCGTGTTAAACTTACACAAAAAATTAGGTACCTACCTTTTCAAAATGATTTAATGATCATGATTGAAATAAGAAGCACAAGAAAATATTGGGGGCCGAATCACCCGC